>JALAZF010000449.1:3719966-5126200 GCA_022829125.1 Lathyrus tuberosus
TTAAGAAGATTATCAGAAGCTTACCCAAGAGATGAAGTGTTATGGTAACTACGTTGAAGCTATCTAAAGATCTAAACAACACCACTCTTGAAGAACTTGTAAGTTCTTTAAGAAGACAAGAGATAGAGCTTGAAGAGGACGAGCCTCAAAGAAAAACTAAATATGTGGCTCTAAAATCTACGAGAAACTCTGAAAAGATTAAAGCCTTTCAAGCTGAAGAAGAAGAGGAATCTGAAGAATATTTTGAAGAAGAATATGAGTTGTATCTTCTTTCCATAATAGTTAAGCAACTCTAGAAGAAAAGACAAAGCAATTTTAGAGGATCAAGAAGGATAGGTGGTCGCTTCGAGTCTATATCTGGATTGAAGAAGTCAGGTACTGGCAAAGACATTACCTGCTTTGAGTGCAAGGAGTCAGGTCACTACAAAAATGAATGTCCCAATCTGAGAAAAGAAAAACCAAAGAAGAAAGACTTCAGAGGGAAAAAGAAAGGTCTGATGGATAACTGAGATGACTCTGAATCCTCAGAAGATGACTCTGAGGAAGAACAAGCAAACGTGGCGCTGGTGGCACGCACAGAATCATCTGATGATAAGACACAATCAGAATCAGAATTTGAGTCAAACTCTGAAGAGGTATGTCCTAATATATCTCGTTCTGAATTAGAATATTACTTATCTGAAGTTCTGGAAAAGTATCAGAAGCTTCAAAATAAATACAAGGATCTAAAACAATCCCATGCATCTGAATCTGAAGCACATAGTAAGCTTAAGAAAGATTTCTCCACTATGAATGAAGAAAATTTTATTCTTAAAAATGAAAACTCTGCACTTCAAAGTAAGAGTTCCAAACTTGAGGAAGAAATTATTTCAGAAGCCCCTATGGATTCTGAAAATGTCATAAAGAAATATGTAAAATATTTTCAGACATTTCTATCTAGAAACATAGATAGAAGTAAAATCGCTTCAATGATATATGGAGTTAGCAGAAATGGAAGAAGATGAATTGGTTATGTACCTAAAGAAAAACCTATTTTAAAATAAAAGGCAAAACCAAAGCTCTTTATTCCCATTTCTCTTATGCACATAGACAAAATGATTATTTTGCACAAAGATCTAAGTTCGCTAAGAACTCTGGGAGAACTAACCAGAAAAGACCCAAAAAGATGTGGGTACCTAAGGAAAAAATAATATATGTTGCATACCTCCTTAGCAGCATATTTAAAACTCCATTCATGGTACTTGGACTCTAATTGCTCACGACACATGATGGAAAGAAGGCATATGTTCCAAGATCAGAAACTTAAGTCAGGTAGCTTCATGGGTTTCAGAGGCAATCAGAAAGGGAAGATTATAAGCTCCATAACAGTTGGTAATGGTTCTCTCCCTTCTATTACTAACGTTTTATTAGTTGATGGATTAATGCATAATTTATTGTCCATAAGTCAATTAAGTGACAATGGTTATGATATAATCTTTAATCAAAATTCCTGTAAAGTTGTTACTCAGAAAGATGGCTCCATTCTTTTCAATGGCAAGATGAAAAATAAAATTTACAAAATTAGACTTTTTGATCTTAAAAAACAGAATGTTAAATGTCTTATGTATGTTAATGAAAATTAATGGATCTGGCATAGACGATTGGGTCATGTTAGCATGAGAAGAATTTCTTAGCTAAATGAGCTTAATTTAGTCAGAGGCCTTCCAAATCTGAAGTTCTCATAAGATGCTCTTTGTGAAGCATGTCAGAAAGGAAAGTTTTCAAAAACATCTTTCAAAGCAAAGAATGTTATTTCTACCTCTAAACCTTTGGAACTCTTGCATATTGACCTCTTTGGACCAGTGAAAACTGCTTTTGTCAAAGGCAAGAAATATGGCTTAGTTATTATTGATGACTACAGCAAATGGACACGGGTTAAATTCTTAATACACAAGGATGAGTCACATTCTGTGTTCTCTATGTGTCATACCCTAATTTTGTCCGAGCATTTTTAAAAAACTTTCATGCATCCGACTTTACTTTGGTTTGCATCATATGCATAACATAACATGCATTTCATCACGCACAATACTTAAAATGTCGATCAGAATAAATTTTCGGATCTATGAACAAACCGAATTGAATCAATTTTCAAATGTACGTAAAATTAACGAGTGAAAAGTTTCAAAATCGAGTTTGCAGACGTCAATTTTATTAATCTACGGTTCGCGTAGTTTAACCCGGCAAGCTCGTTTTATTTTTTTCAACTACTTTTTCGATCACATTTTGATCATCATGAGCCTTTTTAACCGATTGTTTTTTAATTCAAAATTTGATTAAGACTTATTTGTTTTCCATAAATTTATTTCTCGCTTATCATTTTAGTGCATTCATTTTATTTTTTCGAGCACTTTCGCGCTCCATTTTAATTTATTTTGAGTCCTTTTAATTTTATTTTTTTGACAAATTGTTCAGAAAGAATAAATAGAATGTATTATGTATTAATTTTGATTTTAATTTGTGGATTTTATTTTTTTAATTGATTTAAATTATTTTTAATCTCTTAAAGTATCTAGAAGAGACAATGTTGGCATTTTAAATTAATTGACAAATGTGTGTTTCTTTGTATCAAAGTTATCAAGGGCTTACAACCTATCCATGTATTTACTCTTTCAACCAATCAAATAAAAGAAAATAAAATAAAAAAGAAAAGAAATAACATAAAAAACGACGATTGGAAATTGGACAACTAGCACATTTATTCTCTCTTCCATTCCATTTTGGCTTTAACGAAAATATCCCCCGCCATCCATTCACAGGAGGACACGTGATATTCCCCAAGGAAAGAGAGCAAAAAAAGGTATCCAAACGCGTGGCCTCACACAAAAGGTGACCCTCTCTCTTTCTTTCATGAAGGAACCTATCAAACACCCACCTCCACTGATTATTTAGCAATACATGACCCCCACTCTCTCGTGCGGTTATGAAGAATCGATAAATTACCTGTTTTCGAGTGTCCTATTTTTACAGGTATCTGTTACTTAATATGCCAATGGATAGGGATAAAAACTGGTATGAAAAATGATATCTTGGCGCATTTGGATCATTTCACGAGCATTCTCAAGTCGGGTACAGAAACTCAAAAGATTTCAGCCACAATCTGGTTTGCCTGCATCTGGAATATTGGGAAGTCTAGGAGCAACAAGATGTTTCGCAACAAGGAAGTGTGCTTAGAAAGGATGCTTGAGAACGTAAAAATTACGTCCTGGAACTAGTTGAAAAGTAAGATAAGCAACATCAATCACAACTTAGTATCATGGTGGAAAAATCCATCAATTTGCTTCACAGCCTAATGGATTTAGATTCTGCTAGATCTGGTTCTTGTCGTCATTATCGTGCATGTGACTCTGTTTCCTCTGCAAAATTTTTCCAGGTAGTTGCAATTTTTTAGTGTGGCGTGGTTTGGCCGCATGGTGCTTTGTTTCTCAGGTTCAGTTGTTGAATTTTTCTGGATCTGTCTTTTTTTGTTTTTGTTTAGAGTTCAGATGTTTTCTTTTGGTAGCTGTCTAATTTTGTAGTGCAACCTTGTTGCGGCTTATCTTCTGGTTTTTGTCGTATAGTTCAGTTTAGTGGAGCTTTTTTTCTTTGAGGTTTACTTTATCTGTGTAGTTTGGGGCTGCTTTTCTAGTTCAGTGTTGGGGCCTGGTTTGTGGTCGTTCCTATTTTGGCGGCATGCGTTTTAGTTTTGTTGTATCTGTTACTGGTTTTGTTTCTGCTTGGTTGGGTGTTCGTGTGTTTCTGCACATCTATTTTGTACTCTTTATTTGCTAGCATCTCTTGTGCCAGTCCTTCAATTTAATTTACTTTTCTTTTGCCACTTCAAAAAAAAAGAAAAAAAAACTCCTGACAGCTTTTGCTTTCTCTCTCACGCAAATATTGCTTAGACCCTCTCTCTGAATAATTCATGATTCCTCATTGAAACCACACCATATTTCACTCACCTGCATATTGCATTCAACTCACCATCTTCTTTTTTTCTTCTTCATGCCACTACCTTCATGCAAAAACAGAACATCATAACAGCATAAACCACCCATATCATCTTATTACAATCTCTAACGACACAACTTCAACCATGTGAAATTCTTCCTCCCAGCTCCATACACTCCATCACCACAACGACAACAACCCTTTACACCTCATCTTCATAACTCTCCTCACCTTGCAACCTTGCTCTGCCACTAACAGCAACAACACTAGCCACCACCTTGAAGCTACCCGCGGCCACCACTACAACAAACTAAAAACTACCACCAAAGTTTCTCCAAACCACCATGTAAAACTCCACACATTCTTCTTCAAAACCTCCATATCCCTCACTGTAACAAAATAACATAACCTTGAACTCACACCTTCTCACTATCTCTTATTACTTAAATCACCATTTATTTCCTCCCTTAATACACCAAACTCAACTTTCCAAACCTTGGTTCATCCTCTCTTCTTTAGCTTCCACCTTGATCCTTTGAAACCACCACCTTAAAACACCTTGCAATCTTGCTTCGCCGCCCATAACTCCTGGCCACTGTGTAGAACCCACATAACCACCATACCTAGCCTCTCTCTATCTTTGGTCTTCCACTACATCACTAAACTGCCATCAAAATCAGTCTACAACCTTCGTCGAAAAACTCTTTCTCCACCGTCACGAAAACACAACAATCTATACCACACCTTTGAACCCTTACCGAGCAACACCTCAACTCGGCCACCTTCGCCCATTTTCGCGCCGTTTCACCGTAAGGGATTTCTCATGCTTTGCTGTGATTACATGTTATGTTTCTGTTACGTGTTATATATTAGTTATTTATCAAATTAAAAGTCCTAATTGATTTAGTGATCAAACAAAATTTTTAAAAAAATTTAATTAGATTTCTATTTAGTAATTAATTAATTAATTAATTAATTAATCAGTTAATTAGTTGAATATGAGATTAAATACGAGTGAATGTCAGGATAACCCATTTCAGAATAATGAGAATCCTAATTGGTCATCACCCCATATATAGGCTATGATCTCCAACATACCATACTACAAGAAAAATATATCTTCTTCTTTTGTGAAGATTGTTTAATGCATTAGGAATATTGGTTGAGGAAGATCCAAAAGCCGACACATGTTAGTCACTTATCTCAACACTTTTGCATTTCAAGATTACCGTTGTCATTGTCTAGCCAGGATTTTTGCCATGGATCCAGATATTTATATAATCCTTAATAAACCTAACATGTCGTAGATCATAAGATTCACTACAAAAATATTGTAATTTTCCACATGATTTTCACGCCACAAAGGTGAAAATCATTTCACAAATATCCATTAGCGACATGGAACAATCAGAAGGCAGAAGAACTTGTGGCAACTTTTTCCCATGTGAAATTTGCCACGTGATTTTCACGTCTCAACTCTTTGCTCTTGATCTACCACCTACTGACATCACTGATCAAGCATAAATGGAAATGGTCAGGACCTGGTAAAGGCACAAATCGTGTCTACGTATATCATGGAAGAACAAATCACATTATAGAAACTTGCTTTATTAAACATGGCTATCTTCTAGGAGTCAAGAACAAAGCAAAAGCTTTTCAACTTTTTATTACTGATAACGCTACAACTAACAATGATTCTACTGGTGCAAGAATTCTAGTTCCAAGTCTTTTAGTTTTACTTAAGAGAAGTATCAGAGTATTTTTGGCTTGTTACAACAATCTCAGACCAATCCTCACCCTACCATCAATGCCATTTCTAGCACACCTCTTTCCTTCACACCCAAGACATCATCTTCTGATGGTAAGCAAATCACAATGTGGATCCTTGATACCGGTGCTACTGACCATATCACATTTACCCTAACATACTTTGTGTCATATCATACCATATCACCTTTATCTATTTTACTTCCTAATGGTTCCACAATTATGACTCATATTTATGGTTCTATGAATATCTATCCCAACCTTACATTGCATCATGTTTTGTATATACCTTCATTTCATGTCAACTTGATGTCCATACCTAAACTTGCATTGTCACATACTTTTTTGTGAAATTTAATTCTAATACATATCAAATCTTGTCGACCATTACCAAGGCAATGATTGATATAGCTAAAATGAGAAAAGGACTATATGTCATTGATACTACATTTGATAAACATGCTTCTCTAATTTGTAAATCTAGTTCTAATACTAGCTTTCTTGTATGGCATTATAAACTATGACATATCTCTAATGTTAGCTTACATGCCATTTCCAAATAAACATACTTGGTCTCGTTGTAATGCATGCCATTATGCCAAATAAAAGAAATTGTCGTTTCCTTTAAGCACTTATATTTCTTATGCTCCTTTTCAATTATTGCATGGTGATCTTTGGGGCCCTTTCCCACTACTTCCATATTAGGAAACAAATTCTTTCTTACCTTAGTTGAAGATTTTAGTAGGTTCACTTGGTTTATTTTTAAAAAAACTAAACATGAAACTAGAACCAAAATCATTAACTTTGTTTCCTATATTAAAAACTAATTTCATACCACCTTAAGATGCTCAAGGATAGACAATGGTTCTGAAAGGATTCTTTCTTCCAATCCAAAGGGATCATTAATCAAAGAACCTGTGTTGAAACTCCACAGAAAAATGGTATAGTGGAGTGAAAACATCAACACATTATTAACATGGCTAGATCTCTTTCCTTACAAGCCAACATTCCCCTAAACCTATGGAATTTTAGTACACAGCATGCTATTCATATAATAAATAGACTCCCTACTCCTCTCTTGAAATACAAATGTCTTTATGAATTTCTCCATAAAGAACCACTATCCACTATTCACCTCAAAGTATTTGGATGCTTATGTTATGTCTCTTCCGTTCATGCTCATATAACCAAATTTGATACAAGAGCCAGAAAAGCCATTTCCATTGGTTTTAAAGATGAAACCAAGGGTTATATCCTTTATGACTTAAATTCACACAATATTTTTGTCTCTAGAAATTTCATTTTTGATGAGATACACTTTCCCTTTCAAACCTTTAAACCTAACACTTCCCCTCCCATTCCTGCATAAAATCCTACTCAAACACTTCCATCTTTAGACCTTGACATTGAAACTATCATCAGTCAAACTGATCCTACACCTGACATTATCCATAATTCACCCAACTTTCCTCCACCTACATCTGCAACCATTGATATGCACCCTACCTCACCCTTACCTACACCTGATCAAACAAATGACATCACTAATATGCAACCTACCTCACCTCCAAATTCTTCTCCCAGTAATTCTCCTACTACTTCCTTTCCTTTAAGAAAATCTACTAGAATTACTAAACCACCTTATTACCTATAATATTTTCATTGTAATTTTGTGTTACATAAACATCATGTTACTCATACTCATTCTGCATATCCTTTATCTTTTGTCCTTTCCTATCAACATTGCACACCTTCATATCAGGATTTTTGTTGCTCCATATCCACTAACATTGAACCTCAAACCCACAAACAAGCCTCTCAACATGATTGCAAGAAACAAGCCAGGACA
The DNA here is from genome assembly GCA_022829125.1 of Lathyrus tuberosus. Lineage (NCBI taxonomy): Eukaryota > Viridiplantae > Streptophyta > Magnoliopsida > Fabales > Fabaceae > Lathyrus > Lathyrus tuberosus. Next base: position 3,727,552 of record JALAZF010000449.1, read on the forward strand.
ACTAAGTTACTTGCCCTTGATCAGAATCAAACTTGGTCTCTTGTTGAACTTCCACCAGGTAAAACTATTGTTGGTTGTAGGTGGGTTTATAAGATCAAAGTAAATCTAATGGCACCATCGAAAGACACAAATCCAAACTTGTAGCCAAAGGCTACACCCAACTAGAAGGTGTGGATTTCTTTGACACCTTTTCCCATATTGTAAAACTCACCACAGTTCAAGTATTACTTGCTTTGGTTTCCATTAATCATTGGCATCTTCAAAATTTGGATGCCAATAATGCTTTCATATATGGTGATTTAAATGAAGAAGTGTACATGGCCCTACCTCCTGGTCATCATGCCTCTCAATCCTCTTCCACTCAGGTCTGGAAACTTCATAAATCTATTTATGGTTCAAAACAAGCAAGCAGACAGTGGTATTCTAAACTTTCTAATGCTCTTCTCACCCTGGGTTACAAACAATCTCAGGTTGATTACTATCTCTATACTAAGTCTGAGGCATATTCTTGCATAACCCCTCTAGTCTATGTTGATAACATAGTGCTCACAGGCAATTCTCTTGAACAAATTCTTTATGTCAACACATTTCTTGACAAAACCTTCTACATTAAGGATCTCGGTAAACTTAGATTTCTTGGACTTAAGATTGCAAGGTTAAATGAAGGCATTATAGCCAATCAAAGAAAATACACCCTTGAAATTCTTGAGAAAACGTATACCTTAGGAGTCAAGCCATCCCTTATTCCTCTAAATCCCAATACCAAACTTTCTAAAAATGAAGGTACTCCCTTAACTGGTCCCGGTTCTTATAGAAGACTCATTGGTATACTTCTATATCTCACTCATACCAGGCCAGGTATAGATTTTTATGTTCAACATATAAGTAAATTTATTTCCAACCCTTTGACACCTCATTTCAATGCAGCCATCAATATACTCAAGTATCTCAAATCCACTCCAGAAAAAAGGATCTCCTTTTCTAGGTCTTCTCCAATAAAACTCCATGGTTTTGTTGATTCTGATTGGGCAAGATGTTCACATTCTAGAAAAATCCATCACTAGCTACTATATTTTTCTTAGAGCTTCCATCATTTCATGGAAATCCAAGAAGCAACAAACTGTTTCCAGGTCCTCCACTGAGGCAGAGTATCGGGCCTTGCATCTTTGACTTATGAACTTCAATGGCTCTATCACCTTATCTTTGACTTCTACATCCCTTTAACTACACTTTCCTCCATCTATTGTGACAATAAATCTGCTATTTACTTAGCACACAATCCAACTTTTCACGAGAGAAGTAAACATATCGAGATTGATTTTCATATGATTTGTAACAGCCTAATTCTTGAATCATTTGAATTGTTATGTTTTGCGTATTTATTTAATTGTGAATGATTAATTAAATATGGGAGTGGGGGTGTGTACCCTTGAGTTAAGGGTACAGAGATAGGTGTAGGTGATGAGTAAAAGTGGGTCAGAATTACTAGAAACTATTTTAGTAATAATAATTTACTATATTTAATTAATTAAAAGGAAAATAAAGCTTTTGGGGGTGAAAGTGAAAATTGAGGAAAATTAATGGGAGGAAGGAGCAATTATTTTGTTAGTAGGGGAGAAAAATATAACTAAGTGTTGTTTTGCCCTAACTATATATTATAATGAGAGAAACATAGGAATAACCTATTTTATCAGTACATAGAAACCAAAGAAAAGAGAAAGAGACCAAAGGGCTAAGAAGAGGAAGAGACTTGGAGTGGAGAAGAAGTTCTACCAGAAATCAGAATTTTGCTGCTAGGAGTATCCGGTAACGGCAGAGAATAACTTTCAATAGGGCTTATGCATGAGGGGTAGGGTGGAGGAGTCCTTAACCTCCAATAGGGTGTATGTTGTGGATGAATTCAGATTGTGTGATGAAAATTGTCTGTAATAATTGATGAATTCGTGCACTATTCATGACTGATTTTTTTTCTTCTGTTTTGATACCTGATGTTTTTCAACCATTGTTACATAGTCGAAGGTTTTGCAAATCAATTATTTTCATGAAAATAATGGATTTTATGTGTTAAATTGTGTTTTAATCATGGGATAATTGTAGTATGTCTAATTTTGAGATTGGGGTTTTATGAAATCGAAATCGGAGTCCCGGAGGTCCTCAAATGGTGAATATCACGTTTTTTTCGTTTATGTACAATGGTAACCGGTTAACGTGTTGGTATAACCAGTTACAGCTGAACTGATAAGTTTTTTTTTTGAAATTTTCATGGCTGTAACCTGTTTTGTGTTTTGGTTAACTAGTTACAGCTGCCGTGTTTTCCAGAAATGCTAATTTTTTGTTTCCAACTGTTTTTGTCGTAACTTGAGTTTCGTGACTCGAATTGAGACGTGGTTTGAAGCGTTAGAAAGATAACCAGAAATAATATCAAATGGTAATGTTTTAAGATGATCTATGTGAGGATACAAATTGAATAATTTATGAAAATTTCATGTGTAATTACCCAACGATTTACGTCATAACTTTTGACCCGTAGCTCCAAATGACATTCCATTTGAAGCGTTAGAAAGATAACGCTCGGAGATGCATTATGGTAGTGTTTGGTGAGATAGTTGATACGTAGTAATGTGCCTATTATAGGGATATTTTCTGACTTGTGTGATCGGTTAGCGAATCGTTATCGTTATGTAATGATGTGTTGTTGTTTTGGTGAAGTAACATGAATAAATGCTTATGAATGTACATTTGTTGAGTTCTTGCTATTGGTTGTCGTTTACTAATGTCGTGACATGGATTACTTGTTGCGTATGATGAATTATGTGATGCATAAATTATGAGATGTGTATGGGGATCCTTTTGGTAAACCTTTTTGTGATAGTGCATGTTGATGAAATTCATGCATCATGGTGAAAGGGTTTCGATCCTATTTTAGTGTGCTATGGTCCAGTGGTATGGATCAAGAACGAGTAACTAGTTCTAGTGAGGAACTAGTAAAGCATTACCTATGGTGATGGTAACGGACTTTGGTGTGCTTTGATCCTATGGTGGGGATTGAGAGCGAGTAGCCGGTTTCAGGTGGGGATCACTGATATGTTACTTATGGTGATGGTGATAATTTGGTGTGCTCTGGTCATAAGGTGGAGATTGGGAGCGAGATGAACCTGAGTGTTCATGAATGGCACCTCATGCATAATGATTCATTTGTGGAGTACATTTGCATACATGATTGCATGTGTAATTGATTGTTTATGATGATGATGATTGGATGTGATTGTATAAATTCTCAAGATTTATGTGTGAGAACATGCTGTTGATGGGAGTGTAATGAATGTGTGTTTGTTGTATGTTCTTTACCTTATCATTCTTTTCACCGTTTATATATAATTTTGTTTCTCACCCCTTTGCTTTGATGTTGTCCACCATGGACATCTTGCAGATACTCAGGGAGTAGGTTAGCTGCTGTAATACCCTAATTTTTTCCCCTAAGATCCCACATATTATTTGCATCCCATACCACTAACAAGAACACATGCTTTGGTTCTTTTGCCCTCCTCTGAAGGTTTATTCTTGAGTGAGATCGCCAAGCACCCATGTTCTCTTGTTTGTTTGATGTTTGTATTTGTTTGTGTTTACTAACCATTAATTAAAATCCAAAAAATATGTTTGTTTTTCCTTTACTAGTCCCTCAGCTCGAATGAATTTCATCTGAACAAAGTCAAAGTTGATCTACAAACAATTCAAGACCATCTGATCAAGAGTTTCTAAGATTTAATTGATTATTATACAAGAGACTTTAAGGTTCATGTGTTTATTTCCATGCCTTCTTTGACAAAGCAAGAAGAATCGAGCCAGAGCCACAACAGCACATCAGAAGGCAAATTTTCACAATTTTTCACTGTGGTAATCAATTACCAGAAATAGGGTAATCGATTACTCAGTACGTTTTTTTGTGAAAATATGCCAAATTCAAATTCTGCAACATTTTGGCACCAATTTTCGAATGCTTCATCATGAGAATATTCTAGATCACTTCCAAATAATTCCCCTACCTCGTCATAATTAATTCCCACCATACCCCTTCATTAATTACCACTTGATTTTGATTTTTCCTCCAAAATTCAAATTCCAAGCCTAATTTTGGTTCCAAACCAAATTCCAAACCACCAAAATTTCCAAGCCTAAATCCTATAAATAGAGGCCTTATTTCATTCATTCTTCAAGCTTTTGATAACCAAATTCACCTTGTCAAATTTCTTCTTGACTCTCTCAATTTTCTTCTTGACTCTTCTAAACTCTTGATCCACCATTATTGTTCTTGATACATCCTTCACAATATGATCTATTGTTGATTCTTGTTGCTTGATCTTTGGATCTTACAATTTGTGTTCCATTGGTGTTATTTGTTGTTGTTTTACTTGATTTTTCGTGCACAATTGCATCCTTGATCATGAGGTGTTTGAAAAAATGATTGATCAAGGATTTTGCATTTTTCAAACTATTTTTCTATTGTTTTAGCAGGTGTAATCAGTTACCTTCCTGGTGGAAATCGATTACACCCTATTTTCACTCCTGGATCTGCTTTTTTCTCAGTGGTAATCGATTACCAGCATTAGGGTAATGTATTACCCAGTGTCCAGAGTGTGTTTTTTGGCTTGTTTTTGGGACTGTTTTGGTTCCTTTTCCTTTTCCTTCCCTTTCCTTTAGTTCTTTGCCTTGGATTACATCTTTGTGTGGTTCAATTTGGCATTTCTTCATCTATTTCTCATTTTCTTTTGATCGATGAAAATCTTCGATATCATTGGAACTTAGTTTAAGTTCATGGTGAAGATGAGATTGTTACCTCTTATCTTTTCGTGCGGTATTGCTTTCGGAGAGTGATCTACATATCACTTCTCTAGCATGCATTAGCACTAACATCGCTATTGACCGGCCTCCCATAGTATGATCTTCCTCATAGATTGTGCTACGATTGCTTAACATAGCGCTACATATGTCCCGTATCGGAAAATGATCATTCGTGGCCCAAACTTATGTTTGAAAGTCCAAGGATGGTTGATTATTTGTCTTGGGTTCATTACTTATGAAACTTGTTGTTATGAGGCTTTGATTTTATCAATCCTCTAATGAGTCTTCATCAACCTTGGCCTAAGCTCATCATTTAACCATCGTTGATCATTTGTTCTAACAACTAATCACTAACTCACTACCAATATTATTGTACTAATTTTGTTTATGTTTCTTTCTCGCTGCCTATCTTTCTTTATTTTTATGCTTTATCATATCATATCATGTTATTTGTTTATGTTTCCGCCATTTTTCTTTTGTCCACTTGGACCATTTGTTTATGTTTATGCTCTTTTTCTTTTGTCCATTTTGACCAAAAACACTAATAAAGGCTTAAACCCTAAACAACTTGTTCTCATAATGTTGGACTATGGTTACTATCCTTTGCATTTGGACATGGGACTTTGGACTTAGAATTAGGATCCTAACCTATGCCTGGAAGTTTGTGATGGAAAACCTTGGATTTTGGGGTATTTGAAGTTCTCCTTCGAAGACTTATTTTGATCAAGACCAAATCAACAGCAAAGAATGCTTATGCTATGGAGCTTGCTTGTGTGGTTAGACCGTTTTTATCCTTAGCTTTTATCTTTATGCAATAGGATAGTCCCTTCTTCTCCACCCCCTTCTTTAATTTTCAAAATCTCCTCTCTTTTTCAAAACCTTCTTGTTTTCAACCTTAAAACCGCTTTCATAATAAAAACCTTGACTTTGGTCAAGTGATTTTGATGGAAGTTCAATAGTTGATATATCTTTGGTCAAAACTCGAACAAAATGCTTGCTTCCATTAACTTTTAAGATGAAATTTGACTAACAAAAGATCCAAAAGGATGTTATTCTTGAATGGTTATGTTTTTACAGGAAATGACAAAGGAAAACAACAGTTACAAGCAAGAAGAATTTCTGCCCTGAAACTTTTGCGATGCGAAATTTACTTTGCATAGTGAAGGTCGTGACGCGAAGTTGAAGCGAGCAACAACAGAAAGAAATAGATAGTTCGCATAGCGAACTTTCCTTCGCTATCACGATGCGAAGCTCAAGCGAGCAAAAACAGAATAAAAGAGAATCAAACTCACCCAACTTCGCTTGAAGTGAACACAGCGAGAAGAAGCGAGAATATTTTGCATAGCGAACTTTACGTTGCATAGCGAAGTATGGAGGTCCCTGAAAGGCGGTTTGAAAGTTCAAATCTTAATGGAGAAGAAAAGGGAGTTCGCATAGCGAACTTTCTCTCGCTATGCGAACTCAGGCGGCCAAAAACACTATAAAAGGAGAACAAAGGCAATGCATTCAGGCATCTCATATTGTTTTAATACAGTTTGGTATTAGATAGTTTGTAATAGATAGTAAGAGAGGGAAAGTGAGGATACGAGCTGGAGACACATCAAGAGTCGGGAAATCGTCGTTGATGTTGATTCATCTCAATTCTTTCATTTTGTATCAGGCTACTATGAGTAGCTAAATCCCTTTCTTGTTGGGATTGGTTGTAGTTCACCAAAATAGTATGTATTCTCATTGATCATGGCGTTATATGCAATTTATTTATTAATCAGTATCGATGATATTTTTGTTTTATTGTTTAACTTCATGGATTTGAATTGATATTGAGAAATACGGTTCTAATCTCGATCCAAGATAATCATCTATTAAACTCTAAATTCTAGACATAGATTTAGATTTAATATTCACCGTAAGTATCGATTCTTAATGCTGCCGTATTGTTTAATAGGCTGAGAAATCGTCGATTAAACAATAAGGTAGAATCCTCATCAGATGTTTAGACATAAACTCTATTTGTGATCGATACGTGATGATATTGATACATATTTAGATTGTGTATAACTGATCAGAGTTTTGCATATTTAATCGGTGGATGAAATCCAATCCCAACAAGCTTATTCCTCTAAAATTTAACTTTATTTTACGCGTTTACTTTTCGTAACTTATAAACCAAACATCTCGAACTTTTGCTTAGAATCATAGAAATTGTTGAATGGTTTTGATATCGCTCCAAACCCTGTAGATACGATAAAACTAAATACTTACATTATTAAAACATCACAATAGTTTCTGTACTTCTAAGTTGTTATATATTGTATATATTTGTTTTTTACAATGTTTGTTCAAGTGTTGGATAGGTGGTGAAACTTCTGTTTATGCTTCGAGGCAAGACTTCGGAAGAACAACTTCTTTTTTATCCTGAGATCGAAAGAACAATCTGAAAGAAAAAAAGACAAAAGAAGAAACAGAAACAGCTATCCAAGAAGAAAAATCACAAAGGAGTTTCCGTATCAACTTCCTCAACAAATCCAACAAAAGAAACAATGACTGAAGTTGTCAACGGTGGACCTTGTCGGAGCAGTCCAAGATGATTAGCTCGTCTCACCAACACTCCAAATAATCGAAAAACTAAAATAAAAATGGGACTGCTGCACATTATTTGTGCTAACCCTTTTTCAGGTTTGGATCATGAAGATCCATACTCCCACCTCACAAAGTTCTATGAACTGGCCGGTACGTTAGGTGCACCCGAAGCTGAAGAAGAAGCAGTATTTATGAGGTTATTCCCGCATTCTTTGATCGGTAAAGCAAAAGATTGGTATCTTGACCAACTACTAAAACCATGATGAACTGGAATGTCTTGGAAGAAAATTTTCTTAATAGATTCTTCCCTCACAACCGGTTCATGGATGCAAAAACATCAATTTCCGCGTTTGCTCAATCTGCAAATGAAACTCTATGTGAAGCTTGGGAACGTTACAAATCCATGCTACGGAAATGTCTGAATCATGGTTTTGACAGTCTAACACAAGTCCACATCTTCCACAACGGATTGCAGCCCCAACCAAAGCTCTTACTTGACATAACAGCCGGTGGTTCTTTATTGGCAAAAAGCGCGGAAGAAGCAGTTTCAATTATCAATCGAATGGCTCTCACCGATCATCAAGTCCAATATAATCGAGGAACCGCACAGAAGAAACATGGAATTCTTGAGTTGGATATGAAAAATGCAATCTTGGTACAAAATAAGTTTCTCACTCAAACTGTGGAAGAACTCACCAAGCAATTATCCACTCTTCCACAGCAAATCAAACAACTACACGAAGCACCTAAACCACAACAAGTAACCATGTGCGAACTTTGTACAGTAGACCACCCAACCGGTTTTTATCCTCCGATTAATGAAGAGGTCAGTTATTTGGGAAACCAGCAGCAGAGACAGGTTTCATACCAAATCAATCAAGGTTATCCATACAACAACAATGCAAGCTATGGCCAAATTCAAAACAGGCAGAATCAATACCAAAGCTACACTCAACCAGATAAGCTTACAAAGATCGAAGAGACCTTGAATCTATTTATGCAGATGTCCATGGCAAACCAGAAAAATACAGATGCATCAATCAGAAATCTTAAAACACAAGTAGGGCAAATTGCAAAGCAGTTGAATGAGCAACAACAAGGACCATTCTCTGCCCCACTCAAAACAATCTAAAAGAAACATACAATTCAGTCACAACAAAGATTGGAAAAGTGGATGAAACAAAAGTTGGAGAGAACGCCAAAGAAAAGAGAATTATAGTGGAAAAGCAAGAAGAAAATTTTGAGAAAAAGGAGGAAAAAAATGCTGATCCTGGAAGCGTTACAGTACCCGTTACCATTGAAAATATAAATTTTGATAAAGCTTTGATTGATCTTGGTTCAAGCACCAATCTTCTTCTGTTTTACGTTCTTAAAAAGATCGGTAATCCTGAAATAGAACCTACAACAATGGTGTTACAACTTGCTAACAAATCAATCACAAAATCAGTTGGCATGATAAAGGATGTAATGGTCAAACTTGAGAGATTCCTATTTCCAACAGATTTTGTGGTGGGGAATATTGAAGAAGATGATGACATTCCTCTGATTTTGGGACGTCCCTTCATAAAAACAGCCCGAATGATGATTGACGTAGATGAAGGCAAGATGAAAATGAGGTACAAAAATGAAGAAGTCAACTTCAAATTGTTTCAACACAAAGAGGGTGACTATTACAAGATTGAGGCTCCTGATGAAATAGGTCTGGAATTGAAGATAAAGAATGACAAAGAAAGGCCAAAGGATAGTCGAATAGATGCTTTGACAAATTCATACAAACCACCTTGATTTTACTCGGAACAGGCGCCGAGCTAACGACGTTAAACAAACGTTGGTTGGGAGGCAACCCAACATTGTAAGTCATTTTATTTTAGCTTTCAGTTCTTTTAGTTTCGGTTTCAATTTTAGTACTTTCTTTTGCAATATTAGTTTATCAGTTGTATTTTGTATTCGTTTGAAACTTTTTTACGGTAGTTCACACCGTAAACTCACTTGACACTCCTTTAACCGGTTGGTATGCCGTAATTGTGTTTTAAAAATTTTCTGCTGTTATGCTTGTTATGTTCCTGTTATCCTCATCATGAGCATTGAGTGCTTCTTCTAATATTTTGAACAAAGGCTAAGTCAAGTATCTTGAGCATTCAACAAGGAAGAAGAGTGAGTGGTAATGATAAGAATCAGACGAAAATCAAGCAAGGTACATGTTTACTTGCTTTGTAGAATGTTAGCATGATTTTTGAATTTTGTTTTCTCTTACAAAGTCAAAACATGTCTCATTTTACATTGTACACACACTAACTTGAATCATTTAGCAAAAACCAGAACAAGTTAGGTGAACTTCCATTGTTTACATAAACAACTGCATAATCCTTGTGTTTAAACTCGGTTGATTCATGTTCAATCTAGAAATTCCATTTGAGCTTTGTAAAGGTATAAAGATGATCAAGGCAATTGTTTGCTTTTGAGAAAAACCACCATAGCCAAAAAGAATCTCATCAAAACCAGTAAGTGAGTGAGCATTCGTGAAATCTTTTTGAAACAGGAAAAATAAAAGGATGGATCAAAGTTCAAAAATACAAAATCACTAAGAAAAGTTATGATTCAATCCAAATTTCTTCTTGCACAAACTTGAACCAAAAAGGGTATGAATCATTAGAGCTTCACTCATGAAAAGAAGTGAGCTGGGGAGAAAAATTGATGAGGTGACAAAATAGAAAAGAAAAAGAAAGAAAGAAAAAAGAGAAATAAAAAAGTAAAATCAAGAATTTGGAAATTGAAAGGTTGAAAAGAAAAGAAAAGTCAAAAGCATGGTGACGAGTGAAGCACGTCAAGCTACAAAAGTGGACAGATTTTTTAAAATTAGCCTTAGGAAAAAACCATCTCTTTGAAACCTGGCCACATTACAACCTTAACAAGTCCTATGTGATTTATGCCTTCATTTGCTCAAAATACTGAATTGTTTGGATGAAAACATGAATTGACCCGGATGTTGACCAAGTGATTAGATGAGAGTCATCACACCACATGATTAAAACAAACTTCAAAGTCCTCATCCGTTTTTATGAAGAAGAGTGTTAGGAAAGACTCAAGTGAGTTGTGTTATTATATTTTTTAGCACATGATGTGATTTTGTGGGCGAGAACTTAATTCCATAATCATGCTCTGATTCTATAATCAATTGAACATATTTTTTGCTTGACAAGTAATCATTTGAACCATTCATTTTTCAAAAGTGTTATTTCAAATAGTTGATTGAAAATTCCTGAAAACAATTCTTGAAAAAGATCATGCTCTTGATTGAGGACAACCAAGAAACTAAGTTGGGGAGAATTTGATGGAAGTTCAATAGTTGATAGATCTTTGGTCAAAACTTGAACTAAATGCTTGCTTCCATTAACTTTTAAGATGAAATTTGACTAACAAAAGATCCAAAAGGATGTTATTCTTGAATGGTTATGTTTTTGCAGGAAATGACATAGGAAAACAACAGTTACAAGCAAGAAGATTTTTTGCCCTAAAACTTTCGCGATGTGAAGTTGAAGCGAGCAACAACAAAAAGAAATAGATAGTTCGCATAGCGAAGGTCGCGATGCGAAGCTGAAGTGAGCAAAAATAGAATAAAACAAAATCAAACTCACCCAACTTCGCTTGAAGAGAACGCAGCGAGAAGCAGCGAGAATAGTTTGCATAGTGAAGTATGGCGATCCCTGAAAGGAGGTTTGAAAGTTCAAATCTTAATGTAGAAGAAAAGGAAGTTCGCATAGCGAACTTTCTCTCGCTATGCGAACTTAGGCGGTCAAAAACACTATAAAAGGAGATCAAAGGAAATGCATTCAGGCATCTCATATTGTTTTAATACAATTTGGTATTAGATAGTTTGTAATAGATAGTAAGAAAGGGAAAGTGAGGATACGAGATGGAGACGCATCAAGAGTCAGGAAATCGTCGTTGATCCTGATTCATCTCAATTCCTCCATTTTGTATCAAGCTACCATGAGTAGCTAAATCCCTTTCTTGTTGGGATTGGTTGTAGTTCACCGAAACAGTATGTATTCTCATTGATCATGGCGTTATATGCAATTTATTTATTAATCAGTATCGATGATATTTTTGTTTTATTGTTTAACTTCTTGGATTTGAATTGATATTGAGAAATACGGTTCTAATCTCGATATAAGATAATCATCTATTAAACTCTAAATTCTAGACATAGATTTAGGTTTAATATTCACCGTAAGTATCGATTCTTAATGCTGCGGTATTGTTTAATAGGCTGAGAAATTGTCGATTAAATAATAAGGTAGAATCCTCATCAGATGTTTAGACATAAACTCTGTTTGTGAGCGATACGTGATGATATTGATACATATTTAGATTGTGTATAACTGATCAGTGATTTGCATATTTAATCGGTGGATGAAATCCAATCCCAACAAGCTTATTCCTCTGAAATTTATCTTTATTTTACGCGTTTACTTTTCGTAACTTATAAACCAAACATCTCGAACTTTTGCTTAGAATCATAGAAATTGTTGAACGGTTTTGATATCGCTCAAATCCCTGTGGATACGATAAAACTAAATACTTACATTTGATTGTACTCAACATCTTATTTTCAAACATTGTTTTCTTTAATAAATGTCAATAAATGTTAATCATACTTTGACCATTTCCAAAAGACAAAAAATACAAAAACAATTCAAACTTTTTGTGCTTTTGTGCACTTTTTCTTTTAAACTTTTTTCAAAAAGATTAGACATGAGTCATCTTCTTTGATGAGATGTAAAGCTCCTAACCATGGTTTTTGTGTAAAGTATGGTCATTTTCCACTATGATGTTGAATTGATCAGTCTTGTTAATTTTAATCCAAGCAAATCCTCCATCTTGATGTGATGCAAATGCCTCTTTCACATACCATTGGGTAATTAGTTGAGTATTCTCTCTTAAGAATGACAGGTTGTCTTTTCAAGATAAAATGAATCATAACCTATAAGTTTTGTTATTTGTACCACGAATTACGAGGTTTTGATCCTATATTGCACTTTGTGGGTACGTAGGCATGAGGCGATAAGTCTCTCTAAACACAAAAATCTTAAAAAATATTTTTCTCTTCTCACCTCCTCGATCTCATTTCAAACAAACCTTTTCAAACCAAAAAGCCTAGATATTTCAAAGGGTTCCTATAGAGTACTATAGACGTTTTGGGTGCTTACACCTTCCCATCGCGTAACCAACCCCCTTACCCATTCTCTGTTTGTTCTTGTTTTTTAGAATTTGTTTAGGTTTTGTTCGCTCTTTTTTCTTTCCTTTTTGGATAAAATAAAAGTGCAGTGGCGACTCTTGCATTTTTTGAGTTAAGTTAATCAATAGCTTACACTCTCAATTTTTACCGCTACAGAAAAGTGGCGACTCTACTGGGGATTGAACCCAGAGTCTCTGGTTCTTAGCGGGTTTAGCCTACTTTGATTTATTTATCGCTTTTTGTTTGATTTGTTTGTTATTGCTTGTTCTGTTTGGTTGCTTGGTGATCTCTGTGTGGTGAGAAAAGTCCTATACCCGGACTTGAGTGCACTTATGATAGGAGGGTGGTATATTCTTGTTCGGCTTACGTGGAGTAGTCCTTACTAAGCTGACTTGAGATCCCCCGCTCAGTGGAGGCCCCTTTGGGATTACTGATATCATACGAGTAGTCGTATTTGGCATTACTTCTTCAAACCTGGGAGCCCGAGAAGCTGAGGACCGTAGAACCATTAACCCATCTTGGTCTTATTAGGACGTGGTGCGGTGGCTATTCAGGTGTAGACTTGAATCAGTTGTTACACGATACCACACTCAGACGAGTTTCTCTTGAGAATATTGTTGGCTGACGAGTAGTCGTTTAAGCCGATAATATCTGAAAGATGGATCTATGACTCTGGGAACTTTTTAGAACCTTGTTATACATGTGCTGATAAACCTTAGTACATACCATTGTGGGTTGGTTCTCACCCTAGGCTCCATGCTCGTGACTCATAACCTTTGAACCCGTGTGCTTTGTGTGATCTTGTTTGTGGTTGCTGCATCATGCACTCATGCATTCATGGACATTTTGTTTCAATCAATTTTCAAGGATCTTAGAGATTTTCCTTTGCATACATCGCATATATTGTGATCATGGACATTGGAAGGAGAAACACTCAGAAGTACTATTTTTGAGCTCTCGATCTTACATATTTGAAAGTTAGTGTCCTTGGTAGTTGATCGTGCAGACTTTAGATCTCGTCGTGGGAGACTTCTATCTATTCTTTCTACCAACATTGAAGACAAAATTCTGAACACCCTAGTGCAATTCTATGATCCTGTCTACCGATGCTTTAGTTTTCCTGATTATCAGCTCATGCTAACTTTGGAGGAGTATGCTTATCTGTTGGGTATACCGGTTTCTAATAAGGCTCCTTATACTGGTTTGGAGGAAGTTTTTAAGCCCCAAGATATTGCTTCAGCCACCCATTTGATGAAGTCTGATATAGATGCTAACCTTATGGTTAAGGGAGGCATCAAGGGTTTGACTTCTAAGTTCTTGATTAGGAAAGCCACTTTATTTTCTAATACTGGTAACACATTAGCATTTGAGGCTATATTTGCTTTGCTTATCTACGGACTAGTCTTATTCCCTAATGTTGACAACTTTGTGGATGTTAACGCTATTAGAATTTTCTTGATTGGGAACCCTGTTCTGACTTTACTTGGTGATACTTACTTCTCCATCCATCATAGGACTTCTAAGGGGAATGGTACCATCATTTTTTGCACACCTCTGCTGTACAAGTGGTTTATTTTGCACTTGCCGTAGTCATCTGCTTTCAAGGAGAACAAGAGTTGTTTAAGGTGGTCTCAGAGGATCATGTCCCTTACTCATGCTGACATTACTTGGTCTTCTTCTGTTTATGATAATTTCCAGATTATTGATAGTTGTAGGGAATTCTCCAATGTGCCTCTTTTTGGCACACAAGGTGGAATTAACTATAACCCCTGTTTAGCTCGCCATCAACTTGGTTATATGTTGAAGTATAAGCCTAAAAATATTCATTTAGAGGGTTTATTTTTCCAAAGAGGGAATGACTCTCTTGGTTTGAGAAGAAGGATGGCTCATGCTTGGACTATGATTCATAGGATGGGTAGAGGACAGCTTTGGAGACAAATTTTCATTGCCTTGGAACCTTATATGCTTTGGGTGAAGGAGAGAGCTAAGGAGCTCAAAATGCCTTATTCTTTTGAGAAACCCATGTCTATAATGGTCGCTACACCGCTCCCTATTCCTTCTGATGACATGAAAACTCTTCAAGATGCTTTGGCCAAGATGAAGGAAGAAAAAGATCTTTGGGAATCCAAGTTTCATGCTTCAAACCTTGAGAAGTTAGAGTTGCAAAAGCAGATGAAGGAGAAAGATGACTTCATTGAGTTGCTTGAGCGACGTGTTGTGAAGAGACATAAAGATGATTTATTTTCCTCTACTACTTCATCATATAATCCTCCTACTTCCGGTGCTTGGAAGGGTATTATGGATCAGCTCGTGTTAGAGAAGACCGCCATGAAGGACAATTATGAGAGAGAGAGATTAAGAGACTCCGAAGGAAGTATCAGCTTTGATCATCATCAAATGCTCTTTAGGATCTTTAGGATCTAGCTTTTTATTTATGTATTTTGATTCTTTGTAACTTGTACTTCCAAGTGTAGCTCTTTCCAATATTCAATAAAATGATATGTTTATCAGTATTTCAAAAGGTGTCATTTCTTTACGATGTTTGCAATTGGTTTATATTTTAAAGATCCTTGAAAGCTGAATGAAACATTTGCATTCACATCATTGTGCATTGTGTTTTTCCTTTTCCAGGAATTTTATGTTTCTTTTGGTCTTTGTTCATCCAAGTTGTCACATCAGTATAATACTCGGGCTAATCTGAAGAGAAAGATGGATCAATTGCAACAAGAGAATCATGAGCTTCGTCAGGAAGTGATAACTTTGAAGGATAGTTTGGAAAGACTCACTGTTATGATGGAAACATTGGTGGCTGCTCAGAATCAGCCACCCCTCCTCCTCTGTCTTCAACTCACATACGAAGGACAGTCATTTTTGAGATTGTCTCTACGCCTATCTCTGTGGCGCCTGCCAATGTTCCTCAACACTCCATGCCTCCTGGCTTCCCCTGGGGCATGCCTCATAACTTTGTTCCTGAAGGTTATCAACCACCACCACCTCCTGAATTTCCAGCTGTTCCGATTGTCCGGCCTGTGATATCTGTACCACAACCTGTGGTTTATACCGTTCCTTTTGGTGAAGAACAGGCTTTCCACACTGCTCCGAGCTAGAGTGTTAATGCTTATGAGAAAATGGAAGCGATTCAAGATCAATTTGCTGAAATGCAGAAAGAAATCAAAGCTTTGAGGGGTAAAGAATTGTTTGGGAAGAATGCCCATGAGTTATGTCTGGTTCCTAATGTGAAGATCCCACATAAGTTCAAAGTCCCTGACTTTGAAAATTATAAGAGTAATTCTTGTCTGATGAGCCATTTGACTATGTATGCTAGCAAGATGTCGACTCAGACAGATAATCATCAGCTTCTCATTCACTAATTTAAGGACAGTTTATCTGGTGCAGCCTTGAAATGGTATATGGGACTCAACAACACTCAAATTCGCACTTTCGAAGATTTGGGTGAGGATTTTGTAAAGCTGTATAAGTATAATGTGGACATGGCTCCCGATCGTGACCAGCTTTGAGTAATGGCTCAGAAAGATAAGGAAACATTCAAAGAATACGCACAGAGGTAACGCGAGATCGCTACTCAGATTAATCCTCCTTTGGAAGAAAAAGAGATGACTAAAATCTTCTTGAAAACTCTGAGTCCTTTCTATTATGAGCGTATGATTGCTAGTGCCCCGAGTGATTTCACTGAGATGGTTGGATGAGATCGGAAGAAGGTGTCTGTGAGGGACGATTGTCAAAAGATGGTAATTCTGCTGAAAATTCCAAGAAATATGGTGGAGGACTTACTAAGAAGAAAGAAGGTGAGACCAATGTTATTTCTCGTGGAAGACACAAAAAGATTTATGGTAAGAATAATCAATGTCAGCAACATATTGCATCTGTTACGACTGTTATCAATTCACCTCCTATTGTTCGAGCTGCTCATCAACAACGTTCTAATTAATAGAACAATCAATGAGGTTGTTATCAAAAGAATTTTGATCTGTTTCGATGACATATACAGATTTGCTTCCTGGTTTAATTCAGAAGAATCTTGTTCAGACCCGTGCACCACCTGCTGCTCTGAAATATTCGTCGTGGTGGTATAAGCCTGAAGCTCACTGTGTTTTCCATCAGGGAGGAGCTGGGCATGACACTGAGAATTGTTATCCATTGAAAATGGAAGTGCAAAGTTTGGTTAGAAGTGGTATTTTGTCATTCGAAGACACCAACCCTAATGTACAATCGAACCCATTGTCTAATCATGGTAAGGCGTCTGTCAATATGGTTCATGGTTGTCCTGGTACATTCATATTTTTTGATATCCGCTGGATTCGAAGATCGCTTGTGGAAATGCATGCACTTTTGAGTGAATACCATGATATTGATCATGATTATGCAGCTTGTTGCGTCTATTCCGTGAATCCGCGTGGCCGTGTGATAGTGAAGAGGGATATTCAAGGGATGATGGATCAGAATTTGATTGAGGTCACTGCTAAAAGAGATGAATATTAGAATAAGGTGAATGTTATTGTGTCACACTTTAATATTCCTGAACAAGTTGTTATCTTTTATGACAGTCGGAAGACCACTGTTACGCCTTTAGTTACTCGGTTACCCGGTCTAGTACCCTATGAATCTGACAAAGCTGTTACGTATAAGTACAATGCTACCATGGCAGAAGATGGTAAGTAAGTGCCCATTCATTCTTTGTCTTCTGTGGTAAGCATCGCCAATGTTAGTAGAGTGACCAGGAGTGGCCGTGTTTTTGTTTCTGAGCCTCCAAAGACTATGGAGAATGTTGTTGCTGGCAAACGACCTCATGATGAGAATAATGTTGATACTTCCGGTCAGTCCAATGGTTTAAATAAGAAGGCTTATGAGGATGAGGTTTTTAAATTGATCAATAAGAGTGAGTACAGTGTGGTAGATCAACTCTTACACACCCCATCCAAGATTTCAGTTTTGTCCCTACTGATGAATTCTGAAGCTCATTGGGAGTCTTTGCAGAAAGTATTGGAACAAGCATATGTTGAGCATGATGTGACTGTTAATCAGTTTGATGGCATTGTTTCCAACCTCACAGCATGCAATAATTTGAGTTTCTGTGATGAAGAGTTACTCGAGGAGGGGAGAAATCACAATTTGGCTTTACATATCTCTATGAGCTGTCAAGAAGATGCACTTTCCAATGCGTTGGTTGATACTGGCTTTTCTTTGAATGTGTTTCCAAAATATACTTTGTCGAGGCTTTCGTACCAAGGTGCTCCCATGAGGTATAGTGGGGTTGTGGTTAAAGCTGTTGATGGATCTAGAAAAACTGTGATTGGAGAGGTTGATCTTCCAATCAAGATAGGACCATGCTTCTTCCAAATTACTTTTCAAGTAATGGATATTCGTCCTGCTTATAGTTGTCTGCTTGGCTGACCCTAGATTCATGAAGTTGGAGCAGTGACTTCGACCCTTCATCAGAAATTGAAATTTGTTCATAATGACAAGCTGGTAATTGTTGGAGGCGAACAAGCGGTGCTGGTGAGCCATCTTTCATCCTTTTCATATGTTGATGCTGACAAAGCTGTTGGAACTCCGTTCCAAGCTCTTTCTGTTGATGATAAAGCTGTTAAAAAGAATGGGTTGCCCATGTCTTCTTTGAAAGATGCTCTGCATGTATTAGAAACTGGTCGGTCTGACTGTTGGGGCCGAGTTATTGATGTGGTTGATAACCAAGGAAAAACTAGTTTAGGCTTTGTGCCTGGTACTGTTAGAACTGATTTGAAGTGTATTAATGAGGCCTTTCACAGTGCTGTATTCATCAACAAAGATCACTCTACTGCTGCCATCATTGAAGATGATGAAGAGGAAGAACTTACCAATTTCGTGACACATGGACAAATATGCCAGAATTGGATAGTTGTTAATGTTCCCACTGTTATTCATATTTCAAAGTAATTTGTTTTTGTTTCTTTCAAAAATCTTTCCACTTTGCCCAAGGTGAAAGTGAATTTGTGAGGGCATTGTTTCAAATTTTATCATCATCAATAAAATGTTATTTTGTTTATCCATATAATGTTTTCCCTTTTTGCTTTATTTCTGAAAAATGGTAACATAAAAAACCAAAAAAAAAATAATAATAATGTGTTAATCACTTTTATCTGCATAATACTTGCACTTCTTGTTCATATTCTAAAATCAAACATAAATCATTGTGCAGATTGATTGTTAAACCCATTGAAAACAATGACCCTATGCCCTCTCCCAACTTTGAGTTCCATGTGTTTGGAGCTGGAGATGAGGATATTTATTAGATTCCGGATGAAATTTCTCGGTTGTTTGAGCCATTCAGCCTCATGAAGAGCCGGTAGAATTGGTTAATCTGGGTTCAGAGGATGATATTAAAGAAGTCAAGATTGGTGCACTGCTTCAGTCAGATGTTAAGAAGAGGATAATAGAGCTTCTTAGAGAATATGTTGACGTGTTTGCTTGGTCCTATCAAGACATGCTTGGCCTTGATACTGATATTGTGGAGCACCATTTGCCATTGAAGCCTCAATGTCCACCTGTGAAGCATAAATTGAAAAGAACTCATCCCACATGGCTGTGAAGATCCAAGAGGAGGTTCAAAAGCAGATTGATGCTGATTTTCTTGTCACTGCTGAGTATCCTCAATGGGTGGCCAATATTGTGCTTATTCCAAAGAAAGACGAAAAAGTCAGAATGTGCGTTAACTATAGAGATTTGAATAAAGCAAGTCCAAAAGATGATTTTCCACTGCCACACATTGATATGATGGTAGATAATACTGTTAAGTTCAATATCTTTTCTTTTATGGATGGATTTTCCGGTTATAATAAAATAAAGATGGCACCCGAGGATATGGAAAAAACAACATTCATTATGCCCTGGGGAACATTGTGTTACAGAGTGATGCCCTTTGGTTTGAAAAATGCTGGTGCAACGTACCAGAGAGCAATGACTACTTTGTTTCATGATATGATGCATAAAGAAATTGAGGTCTATGTGGACGATATTATTTATAAGTCGAAGACTGAAGAAGATCATATTGAGTACTTATTGAAGCTGTTTCAACGTCTGAGAAAGTTTAAGCTCCATTTGAATCTTAATAATTTCACTTTTGGTGTCCGCTCTAGAAAGTTGTTGGGCTTTATTTCAGTCAGAAAGGCATTGAAGTTGATCCTGGTAAAGTTAAAGCTATTCAGGAGATGCCTGCACCCAAAACAGAAAAACAAGTAAGAGGATTCTTGGAACGTTTGAATTATATTTCCCGTTTTATATCCAATATGACTGCTACTTGTGCGCCGGTCTTCAAGCTTCTCCGCAAAGATCAAAGTTGTGTATGGACAGAGGATTGTCAGAAAGCTTTTGAAAGAATTAATGAGTATCTACTTGAACCTCCAATTTTGTCTCCTCCCATGGATGGAAGACCTCCGATATTGTATTTGACTGTGTTAGAAGAGTCTATGGGCTATGTTATGGGTCAACAAGATGAATCTGGTCAAAAAGAATTTTCCATTTATTATTTGAGCAAGAAGTTCACCGATTATGAGTTTCGGTGCTCCATGCTTGAAAAGACATGTTGTGCTTTAGCTTGGACTGCCAAGCACCTCCGCCAGTATATGTTGAATCATAGAACTTGGTTGATATCCAAAATGGATCCAATCAAGTATATCTTTGAAAAGCCTGCTTTAATTGGGAGGATTGCTCGTTGGCAAATGTTGTTGTCAGAATATGATATCGAGTACCAAACTCAAAAAGCAATAAAAGAAAGTGTTTTGGCTGACCATTTAGCACACTAGCCAATTGATGATTATCAACCTATCAGGTTTAATTTTCCTGATGAGGATGTGATGTATCTGAAGGTTAAAGATTGTGAGGAACCATTACCTGAAGAAGGACCTGACCCTGGATCCCGACGGGGTTTGATTTTTTATGGAGTTGTTAATGAGTATGGCAATGGTATTGGGGAAATAATTGTTACTCTTCATGGTTTTCATATTCCTTTCACTACAAGGTTGATGTTCACTTGCACAAATAATGTGGCAGAGTATGAAGCATGTATTATGGGCTTGTAAGAAGCTATTGATTTAAGAATCAAGATTCTTGATGTATACGGAGATTCAGCCCTAGTGATTAATCAGATTAAAAGAGAATGGGAGACACATCAACCTGATTTGATTCTTTATCGAGATTATGTAAGAAGGTTGTCAATTTTCTTCAATAAGGTTGAGTTTCACTATATACCCAGAGAAAAGAATCGAATGGCAGATGCTTTAGCAACTATATCCTCCATGATTGTCGTTAATCGGTGGAATGATGTGCCCAAAATCAATGTCATGCGCCTTGATAGGCCGGCTCATGTGTTTGCAGTTGAAGAGGTTATTGATGATAAACCGTGGTATTATGATATCAAATGCTTTCTTTAGAATCAAGAGTACCCACTTGGGGCAATCAAGAAGGATAAGAAAACTTTGAGAAGATTGGCTGGTAGTTTCTTCTTGAATGATGATGTCTTGTATAAAAGAAATTATGACATGGTCTTGCTCAGATCCGTGGATAGACACGAAGCATACATGTTGATGAAAGAAATTCATGAAGGATCCTTTGGCACCCATGCCAATGGGCATGCAATGGCTAAGAAAATGTTGAGAGCGGGTTACTATTGTCCAACAATGGAATCTGACTGTTGTAAATATGTGAAGAAATGTCATAAGTGTCAAATTTCTACTGACAAAATTCATGTGCCTCCAAATCCTCTCAATGTAATCTCTTCCCCATGGCCTTTCTCCATATGGGGCATTGATATGATTGGAATGATTGAGCCTAAAGCGTCAAATGGACACCATTTCATATTGGTGGCTATTGGCTATTTTAACAAGTGGGTTGAAGCGGCATCATATGCCAATGTGACCAAGCAAGTAATGGTCTGGGTTATCAAGAACTAAATCATCTGTCGGTATGGTGTTCCGAGCAAGATTATCACTGATAATGGGTCAAATCTGAACAACAAGATGATGAAGGAATTATATGAGTTTAAGATTGAGCATCATAATTCTTCTCCTTACAGACCTAAGATGAATGGGGTTGTTGAAGCTTCCAATAAGAACATTAAGAAGATCATTCAGAAAATGGTTGTTACATACAAGGATTAGCATGAGATGCTCCCTTTTGCTTTGCATGGGTATTGTACATCCGTTCGCACTTCAACAAGGGCAACCCCTTTCTCTCTTGTTTATGGTATGGAAGCAGTGCTCCCGGTAGAAGTTGAAATCCCTTCTATGAGAGTTTTGATGGAAGCTGAATGGTCTGAGGCTAAATGGTGCCAAAGTAGATATGACCAATTGAATTTGATTGAAGAGAAAAGAATGACGGCCTTGTGTCATAGCCAGTTATATCAACAAAGAATGAAGAAAGCTTTTGACAAAAGGTTCGACCTCGTGTGTTCAGAGAAGGCGACCTCGTGCTCAAAAAAATCTTGACTTCTACTACTAATTCTAGGGGCAAGTGGATTCCTAATTATGGAGGCCTATATGTTGTTAAGAGAGCCTTCTCTGGCGGTGCATTAATTCTCACAACTATGGATAGTGAAGAGTTCACTTGTCCTGTGAATGTCGATGCAGTCAAGAAATACTTCGCCTAAAAAATAAAAGAACAACTCGCTAAGTTAAAAACCTGAAAGGGCGGTCCAGGCAAAAATTAGAGACAAAAACAAAAATAATCATCCCGGTAAATTGAAGACCTGAGAGGGAAATCTAGGCAAAAGTTAGGGACTATGGCAAGTAACTGCATCTGGCCAGTTTTGATCATTTAAAAGAAACATCGTCTATCAAAGATTTTGCTTCAATCATCCTCAGCTGAAGTTTGGAGCACAGTGGAATTCAAAATTGTTAGGGAGAATAGTGGTCATTGTATTTCAATGTAACCCTTTTCCATGTATTTACCATTTTTCAAACTTTGTAATGATCCATGGAGTTATGCCATTTGCGGACTACCATTCTATTAATAAAACTCGGGCCTTTGTCCCTTTATTTGCAGTCCTTACTTTGTTTCTATTTGCAAAATTTCATTTACTGCTAATGATAATTTTTTAAACAAAATGTGAATAATTGATTTAAATTTTTGGAAAATTATAAAAACATTGTCCTTTGATTTATGAATATAAAAAGGAATGTCAACGGTTATTCCAAGAATGGTAAGAACAATGTTTTCCTCAACAGGATTTGTTCTTGCTCCTTTAGTAGAATTTATTGACAGCTCCCCCAGTAGAGTTTGTTGATATTCCCCCAATATAGTTTTCTTGATATTTCCTCAGCAGAGTTCGTGCATATAACCAGTTGTTGACAAGATGACGGTATACCGATTTGAGTTTTCTCCAGACGAGTGTTGTTTGATTTTTCCCCAGCTATGTCTCGATCTAGATATTCTCCAGCTGATTATGTTATGGTCAGGTAGTTGAGTAGTTTTTAGGACCACCTCCCTTGATGGTTCTCCCCATGCAGAGATTCATCCTTTGCTATCCCCAGTATAAGTCATATGAGGAATCCTCACTCAGAGTTTTACCCTCTAAGACGCATTGTTGTTGCTTTTGATGTCCCCAAACAGAGAGCAATGTTATTTTCCTCTAAGAAACATTGACATAGTGTCCGCTTGTCGGGTTTTATCTTGTCTTGTGGATGTCTTTCTCTCCAGGTTGTGCTACTTAGAGATATATCATTGCTGATTCCCCAAAGGAGGCAGTGCATTATTGTTTCAAATGTTTCCCATGCATAGAGCAATAATGTTAACTTCTTATTTTCCCCGGCAAGTCCAGGATGTATTTCTCTCCAGATTATTTTTTTTCTAGAGATTTATCCTCCCAGTGAAGATTGTGCATCACTACTTCGGATGTTCCCAAGCGAAGTCGCTGATGACGTCTCTATTTAAGGAATACTGATATAACAGTCACCTGTTGGGTTTTCTCTCATTTATAATGAATATTGATCTAAAATCCCCCACAGTTTGACCTTTTGTTCTTTTTCTCAACAAGTCCAGCGTACTTTGCTCAGAATTGGTCAATCCTCAGAGAGCTTTTTCTCTTGTATTTCTAGCATGTCTGCCTCGCTTTCATAGTGGAGTTTGTGTAAATATTTATATGTTTACAACCACCAGCGGATCCATCATTTTCTGTAGCAGATCTCCTTATTCCTTAAAGTGGAAGTTCCTATGAATTTTTATCATCCCCAGGAAGATTCAGAAAGATTTGGGTTGTTAAGATTCCCCAACAACTTTCCTCCCATCCTCATAGAAGAGTTTATTTTGTTATCCTCTTTGTGGATCATTGATGTTAAAAGATTGATATTTGGGCTTCTCCCCAAACTGTATCTTTCTCTCCATCAAGTTTCGAGCCTTATAGTATGATTTATTTCCCTTTGATGGCTTTTATTTATCTCTTGCAGGATTTCTTCAGCTGAATCCCTAGACAAACTTCTAATGATATCTCCATCTTGTTGAGATTAGCTGAGTATTCAGTGGTGTTGTGTTGTTTATTCACCCTCTGTTTATCTTTATGTCTGTTTTGTCAGCATATTCATATTCATACACATTGCATGCACCTTGTTGTAACTATCACTTGGTTGATAGTTGCTAATCCCTCTTTTTGAGCTTATCACCTTTGTCGTCCTGTCCATTTAGTTGGTAGTAGGTGATATAACTGGCTTATTATCTTTGTCGTCCTACCCATTTAGTTGGTAGTAGGTAATATAGCCGGGTTTGGTTACCTTGTTGTAGCTATCACTTGTTTGATAGTTGGTAATCTCTTCCCGTTCGAGTTTATCACCTTTTTCGTCCTGCCCTTTAGTTGGTAGTAGGTGATATTTCTCGTACCCCTTTTGAGATTATTACCTTTGTCGTCCTGCCCTTTGTTGGTAGTAGGTAATATTTCTCATATCCTTTTGGTTGATTGCCTTGTTGTAGCTGCCACTTGGTTGGTAGTTGGCAATCTGTCCTTTTGATCATGCTATTAACGAATGTCTGGTAGTAGATGACCTTTTCCCCAGTGGAGATTTTTCCCTCCCTGTTGGGACGAGTTATCCCTTTTTTTTATTTCTGGTGTTGGTTATTTTTCCCGCGATGGAATCTTACCCTTTTATCTTCCCCGATGGAGATTATTTCCTCCCCTATTGGGATGTGTTTTCCCTCTTCATTTTCCCCTGTGGAGTCTTTTCTCTTTGCTCCCCGGCTTTTGTTTGTCTCCTATGGTGTTTTCTCCCCACAGAGGTTTTGTGTCTGCATATCAACCGCATAATTATATCATTTTGTGGTCTCTTAAGGCCAAAAATTGGGTTATTGTTATATTTAAGTCTCTTCTATATCGTCGAGACAAAGATGCCCACCTTCGTATCTCCGGATAGAAGAAACTTAAATAGGGTTAGTTCTTAAGTGAGATCGCCAAGCACCCATGTTCTCTTGTTTGTTTGATGTTTGTATTTGTTTGTGTTTACTAACCATTAACTTTTTCAGGAAGAATTTGGATCAAGGATATCAAATACCAGACCCTCAACTCGAATGAATTTCATCTGAACAAAGTCAAAGTTGATCTGCAAACAATTCAAGACCATCTGATCAAGAGTTTCCATGATTTAATTGATTGTTATTCAATAGGCTCCAAGGTTCATGTGTTTATTTCTATGCGTTCTTTGACAAAGCAAGAAGAATCGAGTCAGAGCCACAGCAGTACATCAGAAGGAAAATTTTCACAATTTTTCACTGTGGTAATCGATTACCAGAAATAGGGTAATCGATTACTCAGTACGTTTTTTGTGAAAATATGCCAAATTCAAATTATGCAGCATTTTGGCACCAATTTTCAAATGCTTCATCATGAGAATATTCTAGACCACTTCCAAATAATTCCCCTACCTCATCATAATTAATTCCCACCATACACCCTCATTAATTACCACTTGATTTTGATTTTGCCTCCAAAATTCAAATTCCAAGCCTAATTTTGATTCCAAACCAAATTCCAAGCCATCAAAATTTCCAAGCCTAAATCCTATAAATAGAGGCCTCATTTCATTCATTCTTCAAGCTTTTGATAACTAAATTCACCTTGTCAAATTTTTTCTTAACTCTCTCAAATTTCTCCAACTACCAAATTCACCAAAGCTCTTTCTTCCATTGAAAGTTAGTAAGTTCATCATTAGAACTTACTAATATTTGAGCTAAACCTTCATCCATTCACTTTTTCATCATCAATTTCTGTAGATCAAGGCTTTGGAGTGTGGTTCTTGGAGTTGATTTGAAGAATTTTCAGATTTGAAGTGGTAAACTCTTGATCCACCATTATTATTCTTGATACATCCTTCACAATATAATCTATTGTTGATTCTCGTTGCTTGATCTTTGGATCTTGCAATTTGTGTTCCATTGGTGTTATTTGTTGTTGTTTTACTTGATTTTTTGTGCACAATTGCATCCTTGATCATGAGGTGTTTGAAGAAATTATTGATCAATGATTTTGCATTTTTCAAACTATTTTTCTGCTGTTTTAGCAGGTGTAATCGGTTACCTTCCTGGTGGTAATCGATTACACCCTGTTTTCACGCCTGGATCTGCCTTTTTTCTCAGTAGTAATCGATTACCAGCATTAGGGTAATCGATTACCCAGTGTCCAGAGTGTGTGTTTGGCTTGTTTTTGGGACTGTTTTGGTTCGTTTTCCTTTTCCTTCCCTTTCCTTTAGTTATTTGCCTTGGATTACATCCTGGTGTGGTTGAATTTGGCATTTCTTCATCTATTTCTCATTTTCTTTTGATCGATGAAAATCTTCGATATCATTGGAACTTATTTTAAGTTCATGATGAAGATAAGATCGTTACCTCTTTTCTTTTCGTGCGGTATTGCTTTTGGAGAGTAATTTACATATCACTTCTCTAGCATGCATTAGCACTAACATCGTTATTGACTGGCCTCCCATAGTATGATCTTCCTCATAGATTGTGCTATGATTGCTTAACATTGCACTACATATGTCCCGTATCGGAAAATGATCATTCGTGGCCCAAACTTATGTTTGAAAGTCCAAGGATGGTTGATTATTTGTCTTGGGTCCATTACTTATGAAACTTGTTGTTAGGAGGCTTTGATTTTATCAATCCTCTAATGAGTCTTCATCAACCTTGGCCTAAGTTCATCATTGAACCATCGTTGATTATTTGTTCTAACAACTAATCACTAACTCACTAACAATATTATTATACTAATTTTATTTATGTTTCCTTCTTGCTCCCTATCTTTCTTTATTTTTATGCTTTATCATATCATATCATGTTATTTGTTTATGTTTCCGCCATTGTTATTTTGTCCACTTGGACCATTTGTTTATGTTTATGCTCTTTTTCTTTTGTCCATTTGGACCAAAAACTCTAATAAAGGCTTAAACCCCTAAAAAACTTGTTCTCATAATGTTGGACTATGGTTACTATCCTTTGCATTTGGACATGGGACTTTGGACTTAGAATTAGGATCCTAACCTATGCTTGGAAGTTTGTGATGGAAAACCTTGGATTTTGGGGTACTTGAAGTTCTCCTTTGAAGACTTATTTTGATCAAGACCAAATCAAAAGGAAAGAATGCTTATGCTATTGAGTTTGCTTGTGTGGTTAGATCGTTTTTATCCTTAGCTTTTATCTTTATGCAATAGGATAGTCCATTCATCTCCACCTCCTTCTTTAATTTTCAAAATCTCCTCTCTTTTTCAAAACCTTCTTGTTTTCAAACTTAAAACCGCTTTCATAATAAAAACCTTGACTTTGGTCAAGTGATTTTCAAACTTTGTTTTCTTTAATAAATGTCAATCAATGTTAATCATACTTTGACCATTTCCAAAAGACATAAAAAAAATACAAAAACACATTCAAACTTTTTGTGCTTTTGTGCACTTTTTCTTTTAAACTTTTTTCAAAAAGATTAGACATGAGTCATCTTCTTTAATGAGATGTAAAGCTCCTAACCATGGTTTTTGTGTAAAGTATGGTCATTTTGCACTATGATGTTGAAGTGATTAGTCTTGTTGATTTTAATCCAAGCAAATCCTTCATCTTGATGTGATGCAAATGCCTCTTTCACATACCATTGGGTAATTAGTTGAATATTTTCTCTTGAGAATGACAGGTTGTTATTTCAAGATTAACTGAATCATAACCAATCATTTTTGTTATTTGTACTACGATATACGAGGTTTTGATCCTATATTGCACTTTGTGGGTACGTAGGCATGAGGCGATAAGTCTCTCCAAACACAAAAATCTTAAAAAATATATTTCTCTTCTCACCTCCCCGATCTCATTTCAAACAAACCTTTTCAAACCAAAAAGCGTAGATATTTCAAAGGGCTCCTATAGAGTACTATAGACGTTTTGGGTGCTAACACCTTCCCATCGCGTAACCAACCCCCTTACCCATTCTCTGTTTGTTCTTGTCTTTTAGAATTTGTTTAGGTTTTGTTCGCTCTTTTTCCTTTCCTTTTTGGATAAAATAAAAGTGCGGTGGCGACTCTTGCATTTTTTGAGTTAAGTTAATCAATAGCTCACACTCTCAATTTTTACAGCTACAGCTGTTGTGAGTGGAAGTTAGATCCTGGAGTTACTTTGTTTAGTTTATAGTTATTTTGGAAGTCTTGCTCTATTCCTGTAACATAGGGGTTAGGAACGTTTCAATGTTTTATTTAGTTTGTGTTTGCTAACTTGAGAGTCGTATGCTATAATATTTATGGCTGACCTTATGTTATAGTGGAGACTTTTTCCACATTGTTTTGATTCAAATAAATTATTTTAATGAGACTTTATTATTATGGGGCATGGGTGTTACATAGTTGGTATCATATCAGGTCGGTCGGTCCGGCCATGTTTTGTAATGTTGGTTGTTCCCTAGCATGCGACATGTGTGTGAAACATTATCGGTGCTCGTTTATTTTTCTAACCTCTTATCTGTAGGATGAGGATTGAAACAAGTGGGGGGAGAAGCTTCTGGTTCTCTAAGATGTTTAAGTGTGAAGGATTGGTTAAATGTTCCACTGATTGCAAGAGTGCAGGTTATTGGAACAACCAGTGTTGTTTCCTAAGTTTGTTGAAGATGAAGATTCGAAGTTCATATCAACTGTTTTGACTAGTCATTGTCATTTCCAGAGTTTGATGCATGAGTTGTTGTGTCTTCCAAGCAAGTAACTGAGTATGTAAAGGATGAGGCAAAAATGTTTATGATCTTAGCTTCTATGAAGGATGAGAGTAAACCTGTGATTGGTGATTTGCCAGTGGTGTGTGATTTTCTAGAAGTGTTTCAAGATGATATCAGTGATTTATCATCGGAGCGTGAGGTGGAATTTGCCATCGACCTGTACCAGGTACAAGTCCAGTGTCAATGGCTCCTTATAGAATGTATGAATCAGAGCTGAGTGAGTTAAAGAAATAGTTGGAAGTTTTTATTAAGAAGAAGTTTTTCTAATCGAGTGTTTCATCGTGGGAAGCACCAATATAATTAGTTAAGAAGAATGATGGTAGTATGAGGTTGTTTGTAGAATATCGACAGTTGAACAAAGTAACTATTAAAAGCAAGTATCAACTTCCGAGGATTGATGACTTAATAGACTATTTAGTAGGTGCTTGTGTTTTCAACAAGATTGAATTGAGATCCGGTTATTATCAGATTCTTGTAAAGGCTGGAGATATTACAAAGACTGCTTTTAGAATAGTATTTAGTGATGTCGTTTGGTGTGTCCAATGATCATGGTGTTTTCATGGAGTATATGACAGGATCTTTCATCATTATTTAGACAAGTTTGTGGTTGTGTTCATCGACGGCATCCTGATTTATTCAAAGACAGATCAAGAGCATGCAGATCATCCGAGGTTGGTATTGGAGATTTTCCAAGAGAAGAAGTTATATGCTAAATTGTCTAAGTGCGAGTTTTGGTTGAAAGAAATGAGTTTACTTGGTCATGTGATTTATAGTAGAGGGATTGTTGTTGATCTTTCGAAGGTTGATATGGTGTTATAGTGGGAAAATTCGAAGTCTATTACGGAGATTCAAAGTTTTCTTGGATTGGCTGGTTATTATCACAAGTTTATTGAAAGTTTTTCTAAGTTAGCTTTGTTGTTAACTCAACTAACAGGGAAAGGTCAAGCTTTTGTTTAGGATTCTTTGTACGAAGAAAGTTTTCGAGAGCTCAAGAAGAAGTTGACGTCGACTTTTGTTCTGATTTTGCCCAGTCCGACCGAGTCTTTTGTTGTGTATTGTGATGCTTCCTTAATGTGAATTGGAGGTGTGTTCATGCATAATCATTAAGTCATAGATTATGCTTCAAGGCAACTCAAAGTGCACGAGAGGAATTATCCAACACATGACTTAGAGTTGGCTGCAGTTGTGTTCGTGTTGAAGATTTAGAGAGATTATTTGTTTGGTTTGATATTCAAAGTGTACAATGATCACAAGAGTCTGAAGTATCTTTTCTACCAGAAAAAGTTGAATATGAGACAGAGAAGATGACTTAAGTTTCTTAAGGATTATGACTTTGGTTTGAGTTACCATCCTGGTAAAGCCAATGTCGTGGCTGATGCATTGAGTCGCAAGACTTTGCATATGTCGATGTTGATGGCTAGAGAGTGGGAACTAATCGAAGAGTTCAGAGACTTCAGTTTGGTTTGTGAAGTCACACCACAAAGTGTGAAGTTAGGTATGTTGAATCTTACCAATGGTATTCTAGAAGAAATTAGATAAGGTTAGAAGATGGACTTGAAATTGATTGATCAGTTGACTTTAATCAATCAAGGTTAAGGTGGTGAACTCAGAATCAATGAGAATGGGGTGATGAGATTCTGAGACTGTGTGTGTGTTTCGGATGCGCCAGAGCTTAAATAGAGCATTCTTGATGAAGGTCACAGAAGTGGAAAGAGTATTCATCCAGGTGCTACTAAGATGTATCAAGATTTGAAGAGAATCTTTTGGTGGGCATGGATGAAAAAGGAAGTTGCTATTTTTGTGTATGCGTGTTTGACTTGTTAGAAGTTAAAGGTCGAGCATCAGAAGCCATTGGGATTGATGCAGCCGTTGTCTATTCCAGAGTGGAAATGGAACAAAATTATGATATGATTTGGGTCATCGTCGACAGGTTTACTAAATCGACTCATTTACTTCTGATGAGACCTAATTATCCTTTGGAGAAACTAGCAGAGATGTATATTGGATTGTCAGTCTGCATGGTATTCCTTCTAGCATCATATCTGATAGAGATTTAAGGTTTACCTCAAGGTTCTGGGAGAGCTTGCAGAAAGCATTGGGTACGAAGTTGCGGCTGAGTTCCACTTATAACCCACAGAAGGAGAGGACTATCCAATCTTTAGAAGACTTGTTGAGAGCTTGCATGCTTGAGAAAGGAGGTGCTTGGAATGGATTTTTACCTTTGATAAAGTTTACCTACCATAACAGTTTCCATTCGAGTATCAGAACGACACCGTTTGAGGCGTTGTATGTGTCATACCCCAAATTTTGACCACCAAGATTTCCCATCATTGTACAAATCATCCCCACAATATGGATGTACCATCATACCTCATCAATCTTCTCAAGGATTGTTGAGCACTCACCAGGAATTAGGGTTTTGAGCCCTCCCAGAGCACTTAGACAAAGGATCAATCAAGAATTGACATGATCTTCAACTTGTCTAAGCCTCTCAAGCATCTATAAATGATCAAGAGGACTCCCACATCAAGAATCAAGCACAAGATTGCAACATTCCAAGTGGATCGAGCCTCAAGATCACCAAGGCCTCCAGATGAAAATTTTCACTTGGGCATGAGCCAATACTTCAAAACATGACCCAAGAAGCTCAAAGGGACCTCATGGACCCAATCATAGAGTTAAATTAGTCTCAGGGGATGCATTCATCAAAAATCAGGAATTAGGGTTTCTTGACCTAATTCACCCCTAAGTTGACTTTTGGAGCAAGACATGAGCCAAGACCTCAAGAAGTGTTTTTAAAACCTCAAATCCATCATATTAATCCATTCACGAGTTTGGATTGAGTCAAAGAGCTTGGTTCACAAGCAATACAAAGATTCAAATTCATCTGGGCCAATTAGGGTTTCCTGATGAAAAGTCAACTGTACCTTTGACTTTTGACCAAGACATGATCCCAAACCTTGGGACATGATTCAAGACACTCTAAAATACCTATGTAATCCATCCATTAGGTTTGAATTAGGTTAAAGACTTGATTTCATAGAGGATCACAAAGTTTGAAATTCATCTGATAAAAAGTCAACTGTGCCAAAACCCAAGTTTGACTTTTTGAATTTCTTGACAAACAAGTCTTCCCTAAGTCAAAAACAATGTTAATTCATGGTTTGGATCATCATCCATCAAGAAAAATCAAGAAAAGTGAGGTTACTTGAAAAAGGGGCAACCTTAAGAAACTTCAATTTTTCTAAGTTATGGAACAAAATTGATTTGGTACCAACTTTGCAAGGTCATAACTCCCAAACCATAACACCATTTGCTTCCATCAAAAGCTTAAATGAAAGCTCTCATTACATACTTCAAAATTGTCAACTACATCGGATTCCAAATCATCATGGGTTTTGAGTTATGGATTGATCAAAATCACAAAAAAACATGAAAATGACCACTTTTTCCAACACTTAGTGAAAATTTTGGACAAAATCTGTCTTGGATTCTCACCAACTTTGAGGCCATTTTCACCTTGATCCAAGTTGATTCAATACCAATGTTGGACATCAAAGTTAAAGTAGGATATACAAGCTTTCCAAAGAGTACCAGAACTCATCCTAATTCAACTTAAGTAGGGAGTTATGAGCATGGAAACATGACACCTCCAAGACTGGTTTTGCAAGACAGTCTTGCACTTGCCCCACGATTTTGTCATATCCATGACTTGGCAAGCCTTGTCACCATACAAGACAAGTTTCTAAAGTGCAATGAACATGATCTCTGCAGAGCTACAACACCATAGAGCCTTGCAAGTTCAAAACCTCATCATTTGGCATGTGACATTCAAAGTTCAAATCCAAAACTTTTAAATTTGTCATGAGGCATTGGATGGATGCATAGAGCTGGCATGTATTAGTCCATAACATTGCAAATGAGTCAAGATAAACTCAAGCATCAGAAGACCATAGGCCTGCAAGATTGACCCAAGTCAATGGCTAGAGGATACCTTGGCAACAAGACAAAGTTCAATTGATAATAGAGTGATCCAGCCTCCATTCACTATTGCTCCCAAAACAAACTTGCTCAACTATAAATAGAGCTTTTTTCTGATCAATTCAAGTACACCAAAGCATCATAATACATGTTTTCCTCCAAATCAAAAAACCAGATTTTGCTTCTCATTCAAGTAACATTCGAATTTTTCCATTTGAGAGCAATTCTATCAAAACCAATCATGCCAACACCTCACATACATCATATATGAGTGATCCATAACCTTAAAATTCATCTGGAACATCAGAATCACAAAGTCACCCCCCATTTGCTCAAGCTTTTTGGCCTATTTGCAGTTGAGGTGCCACAATAAGTTCCAAGCTAATTCAATCCATTCCAAGCCTTCAAACACATTATTTAAGGTCCATTGAATCTGTCCAGATCATTACACAACATCTGTAACACCTCCAACATAGAATTTGAATTCTTCTTGCAAGAGGTAAGCCTGACACTCTCAAACTCTATGATCCATGCATCATAAATGTGTTTTCAAGTTACAAACATGTTTCTGAATTTATGTAGAGTGTTTCCCCTCAATCAATTTCTATGTATGAATCGTGTATAGAATTTCATAGTGTTCTTGCAGAAATTAGAAATGCAATTAATTTGTACCATTGGAATCCTTGTTCAAAAACGAGCAAGTTTCATGTTTACAAAAGTCATTTTCATTGAGTAATCAGAGAGATATGAGAGGTTTTGAAAATTGGCTATGGCGGGTAGTCGTGAGGAAGAAGAAGATGGCCTTGGCGCCATTTTCAAATATTTGAATTTTTAAATATTTGATATTTTTATTAAATGATTTCAAAAATTAATTTCTCTATCATTTTTCATCATTTTTTATTGGTTCTTTTTTTTTAAAAAGTCACAAAAATGCTTAAATATTTTATTTATAAAAAAAATCACATTTATATTATTTATTTAATATAGTTTGATTTTTGAATTTAATTTAATTTTTATTTGTTTTAAACATTTTTAAAATGAAATTCCCACCTTGATTTTTCAAAACCAATTGGATTTCAAGCTTTCATGTGATTAAACATGATTTTTCAAAATATCTTTTAAGGTTGACAACTTGTTCCTAAATATATTTGATATTTTGTATCATTTTATATTTAATTTCCTTTAAAAATTATTTATTTTTTTAATTAAAATTAGGGTTTCCCTTAATTTTAATTTTTCAAACATTTTTCATAACATTTTTGGGCCTCTTGGTAGAGTGTAAGTCCCATCCCTTTGTACATAAATAATTTGGGCCTCAACCATTGTATAAGTCCCGATACGATTTTAAAAATCTCGGCGCGATCGCCGTTTTCAAAACAATTTTCATCTGGTCCTCTCCTTGAGTTGTAAGTCCCATTTTTCTTCTTTTTCAATAACATTTTTGGGCCTCTAATAGAGTGTAAGACCCACCTCTTTTGTAAATAAATAATTTAGGCCTCAATCATTGTATAAGTCCCGATACGATTTTTGAAATAACTGCGCGGTCGCTGTTTTTCATCTGGGCATCACCTTGAGTTGTAAGCCTCATTTCTTGTATAAAGATAAGGGGTAACTATCACTCCAAAAACCTTAAGGGTTCCTTAACCATCACTCCTACCATTCAATAAGCTTTTTGAAAGGTGAGCGCTTGTGCCAAGTTAGCTGAACGTAGGATTGAAGATCATCACGAAGAATGGGTGGGTAATACTCAAACTTTGAGCCTTTCATCCTTTGTTTCAAAAACCATGAACCAGACCACAATACAACCCTTAAAATACCTAATTGAGGCAGGGCTTATTCTGAGGGCATACTACAACAAAGTTACGTAAACTGACTCCTACAAGATTTGCTAATCTTCTCCTTGCTATATCTTTCACTAGCTAAATCAGCACTGCGTTTGGACTAATGGTCCATTCACCACACACTATCACATCGTTCTAATAATGATTGATTAATTCAGAGTTTGCATGAGCATCACATTAAAATTGCCATTTGTGAACGAACAGGTTTAATTGCAAGTCAGTAATTGACACTGAGGAAATTCCAACAGGGGGAAATCGAACAGAACTGGATCATTCAGCAAAGTTGATCAGAATTAGGTAAACCTTGTAGCACTATAGATCTGGGGCAATTGACATCCAATGGGTACGGAATTAGTCAGTCTGAAGCAAGTCCTCAAGCATCAGTTGATTATGGGGCATATTATTTGAGAATCGGTTGATCAGAAGTGAATCATTGTGAGACACCAATCAGGGGCATGTCACTCATAGGTTTTATTGATTAAGGGAGAATCCCTCCAGTATTCAGTCAGCGTAAGTTGCGTCGCTTCAATGCTCGTTCAAGGGCAAGCTACATTCAGGGTACATTAAAGTCAACCGTTCCAAGAGTCGGTTAACCAAGGATAAATCCTTTCATGACGCCTATTCTGGGGCAAGCCATCTCGAGGATATCTCATAACTGGGGCAAGTTGAACTACACTGGGGCAAGACGTTTCCTTGTTTTCTGAGCTACTCAAGCAAGTTCTATGTCGTTAATAACTGTTGAGTTCAAGACGAGTGTCGGGGAATCATGTCATCACCTTATCAGATAACCTTGGCCTTCTGAAGAAGCCTTACTACCAGAGACCTTCCTGCCATTGCTGGGAATCTTCATTTCCTTGCACTCTATCATTGGGTTTCATCATATAGCCTGTCATCTGTAAGAACCTTGTAACCTAAATCACTTCAAAACCAGTTCCCGTCTGGTCAACCCTTCACCAAATACTAGTTCCCGTCTGGTCACCCATTCTTTTAACTAGTTCTCGTCTGGTAAACACAGTTTCAAAGTCCAGTTCTCGTCTGGCAAACCACAAGAAGCCAGTTCTCGTCTAATAACTTAACCTTTTGTCACCAGTTCTCGTCTAGTGGTCTACCCAAAGAAAACCAGTTCTCGTCTGGTCGTTCACCTTCAAAGTCCAAGTCCATTGGCAACCAAGAATAAAGTCCCTAGAAATCCAACCACAATCAATCTGGCATCACGCCTAATCAAAGGCCCGACTGTATTTGGCACAATCATTCCCAGTAGCACACATATCATCACATCCCCCGACATGAGGATCGTTTGACCTCTCTTCTCCCCAGTAGAGTTTATCTCGCTAGCATTGGAGTTTTATCATCCTCAGCAGAGGATACTCTCCCCAGCAAGAGTGTAGAGGATTATTTTCCCCAGTCAGGTTGGTTTATCATTCCCCGACAAGCATTCAGAAGTTGATTTCCCCAGGGTGGATGTTGTTACATCTCTAGCAGGAGACTTGTTTGATGTCTCTCCATTGGTAGAGATTTTATATTCCCCGCAGAGCCTTGGTATCTACTTCCTTCAGCATGTCAAGAAGTGTATTTTCACCAGCAACAATATGCTTTAATCCCCCTTCAGGGTAAAATCTTTTCTCCAACAGCAGGTTAAGTTCAATGATATTCCCCAGCAGGTTTGGTATTATTGACTTCTCTCCCTAAGCAGAGTTTGGTGTTGACTCCCTCGACAGGTTAATCAACGGTGGTTGATATCCCCAGCAGGTTTTAAGTCCAATTGTTACTGGCACTTTTCAATATCAGGTTTTGGGTTCTATCTTCAACAAGGGTTAGTTGTAATCCCCAGCAGAGGGGAAGTTCTCTTTGGGTTTCATCTTCAGCAGAGATTGTGATCAGGAAATTCGTTCAGTGTGATTTTCCTCAGCAGGGTTTGTGACCTTGGAGACAATTTAGTTTGCCTTCCCTGGTGGGGTTGCCTTCGTTTTCGGCGTTTATTTCGCTGAGGTGTTCTTTTTGCATAGCATCTGCATCATTTGCATTGCACCTCCCAAAAGCGTAGCATTTCCATTTCGTATGGAGCATTATGTTATAGAAAAATTCAAACATATGCATTCAAAGCATAAGCCAGGTTTGAGTTCTCGTTTGTCGGGCGTTTCCCCAACAAGAAGAACAATAACTGAGGAGATATCGTCCAACTTTATTCCCTAAGCGGTGGATTTGGTCATCCGGAGAGATTATCTAGTAACCCCCTGCAGAGTTGTTTACCCGAATCGTTAGTCTATGGCTTTTCACCCCTTCGTCCAAGTGGTCTTATGGGTTATCCCCCTCAGAGTTGTTAGCATTAGTTAGACACCCGTCCGTGTTCTTTTTTATTTCCTCAATACTTCGTCCGTATTGATTTTAAACACTTGTCCGTGTTCGGTTTATCACTTTAATCCCCAGTGAGATCGCCATATGGTTTTTAGACACTCGTTCGTGTTCTTTCAGTACCCTTCTGTATTGACCTTTTAGACACCCGTCCGTGTTCTTTCAGTACTCGTCCGTATTGACCTTTTAGACACCCGTCCGTGTTCTTTTAGTACCCGTCCATATTGACCTTTTAGACACCCGTCCGTGTTCTTTCAGTACTTGTTCGTGTTAGTTCCAACCTCTTTAACGTTCATTGGCATTCATTTAGCACTCGTCTGTGTTTATCCCCAACGCAGTCAACGCTCGTCCGTGTTTGTTTCATTCTGTTTCAATACTTCGTCCGTATTGATCTCTGATACCCGTCCGTGTTATGGTCTTACACCTCTTATTACTTGTTCCCCAGTGGAGTCGTCCCTCCCTTTGCAGGTTGCAAATTTATGTGGTTATTTTTGTATTTAATCACCTTTTACCTTGAATGTCTGAAAGTCGTTGCTATCAAACCTCCAGGTCCAAGAAGATTGAATAGGGGCAGCTGTAGCACCCCAAAATTTGCCCTCTCCTGTTTCTAACTCTAACTGGCGTGTGTTTCTTTTTCATTTGCATCATTGTTAGGTCATAGCTCATAATCATACATCGCATTGGTCTCCTAAGACATGGGATCAGGAGTTTCTCTGGGTCAGGGCTTCCTATTTTCCTTGAGATACTTTTATTTAAGTTTGGCAGAGGGTTGAATTCTTATTATTGTAATTTCACATCAGAGGATTCGTTAAGCATCATGTTCATCTACTTCAAGATTTCTCAAGAGGCATCAAGTGATTAGGGCTCCATCATGATTTTAATTGGGAAGGCTGTGAATTAGGGTTTGAATCCTTCTCAACATCTCAAGAGCTTTGGTTCCAAGTTAAGGTGTTTAGCTTCAGGTCAAGTGCGGTTGTTCAGTCGTGGTCAAGATCAGATGGAAGTTTGACCTCATCTTGGTCAAACAATACAAAGCTTGCTTCAATTTCAAGTTACCTGCATCAGTTGCTATTTCTCAGGCAATGTTGTATCACCTCGAAATTTGCCCTAGTGTTTCTAACCCTTTTGGCTTATGCTTCATTTCATTTGCATTGTCATTTTTGCATTTGCATATTTCTTTTGGGCATGGGATCAAGGTATTCTCTAGCAGCTCACGGCGTCATCAGTTCCAGTATGATTTTTAATAGTGTTCAAGGCCAAGCAGATAGCTTTCCAAGTCTTTTTGTGCATTTATTTTGCTCATTAAATGACTTGATGATCACAAACTCCGGCAGTCAATTTTTGATCAGTTATTCAGCACCAGACAGTTGTTATCAGCAGTTTAATCCGAGTGCGAAAAAAAACATTTCACAGCATATTTCAAGTGTATTCCAGTGGTAATATCAAATGGCAAGTTTCAGAGGTCTATCGTGGTTCAGAACGGGTAGAACCAGACGAATATCCAAGTTTCCCTCCTTTTGGCGCAAAAATTCAAAATTTGAATGTGTTAATCGATTAACCAATTGCAGTGCAATTAGGTTAATCGATTAACCATAGTGAATTTTGCCCAAATGCTGCATTTTCAGAGCTGTTTCTTTTTAATCCAATTTTTAATCACCCATTTTAATTCTACACATCAGTAGAAGGATCTAGAGAGTTGATTTTCCATTCAAAAATTCAAATTCTTTCCACTCCAATTTCACATTTTCTTTCCTAATTCACATTTCATCCCAATTTCCACTCACTTAACCTCACTCCGAACCCAAACTTAACTCCTAACCTAGGGGTTATTTAAACCAATTCATTCCAAACCTCAAAAACCCAGATCATTTTTTCACTCACATTTTCAGAATTTGCTCTCAATTCTCTCTCACTTTTTCATTCTCCAACTCCATTTTCAACCACACTCAAAGCTCTCCTTCAAAGATTAACAAGTTCTTCATTGGAACTTGTTAATTCTTGAGCTAAAACCTCTCATCATCACGACATTTCAGCTTTTCAATTTGGATTTTCGTTTGGATCTGGTTCTGAATTTTCAGAAGTGATTTTTGGAAGTGCTTTTGGAGCTTTGGTTGCTTATTGCTTGGATCTTCAACTTTTGAGTGCAAGAAGCTTGTGGATCTTGGATTTCTCTAGTTGAATTCATCCATTCCTATTTACAACAATCACCAAAGCAAATCTCAGCTTTGTAGGTTGGTTAATTTCAGATCCATACTCATTTTAGCTTAATTGCAACTTATACAATGTAGATCCATGAATTTTGATGTGTTTTGATTCATTTGGTTGATCTTGATTGTGGATGTTGATGATTATTGAATTTAAGTGATGTTTGAATGATGTTTCTGAACTTAATTTTCGTGCATTGTTGATTACATGATCATTGGAGATGATTGCATAAGTGTTTTTGCTGCTGGAAGTGATTTTTCAAACTGATTTTGTGCTGATGTTACAGTGTTAATCGATTAACCAATTGCAGTGCAATTAGGTTAATCGATTAACCAGTGCAAAATGTGCGTAATAAGAGCTGTTAATCGATTAACACAATTGCACTGCAATTGGTTAATCGATTAACACTGATGCAGAGTGTGTTTTTTGTGCATTTTTGGGCATGTTTCGATCCCGTTTCATTTCTAATCTTCATGGATTGATATGATACATGTTTAATGACTGTTTTGATGTTGTTGCACCTCACACCATTGTATGTGCACAATTTTTCGACACGCGGCTCTTGTATCTTCATCGTTTATGAACATGTTTACATTGTTGCATTCTTGATACCATGAACACATAGCACATACTCCTTGAGCATGACAATTGTTGATTGATGCTTATGTTGCTGAATTGCTTTGTGTTTGCTTGTTCACCTAATTTTGTGAGATGCATGCTTCACTTGATTTGTTCATATGCCTAATGATGTGCTTCCTCATGATATGCATTCTTTCATGGTGATTTCAAGAGTTGTTTGCCATGGTTTATGGTATGATTGTGATTATGTTTGATTGAAGAATATGTAATACTTGATGCATGTTTGCTTTTCCATGAGTGAATCATTTTTGAATGCATGCTGCCTTATTTTTCTACTGCTGTTTATGTGCACATATGTTGTTGTATGTGCTGCTGTTTGGTTTTTTACACCTCCTTTTGTGCTGAATATGAGCTGTTGAATGCTGTCTTGGTGGCGTGCTGTTGTTTTACTGGTGTTTTGGTGCAGATGCGCTGTGGTAGCTGCTGTTTTTGTTTATTCGCCTTTTCTTCTTCATCTCTTTCACTCTTTTTCTTCCCTTGAATCTCAAGACTTGTTTAAGTCTTGGATTCACTCCCTTAGAGCTACCTAGTCCAACTTAATTTTCGATTAAGCTTGGAGTAGGATTAGCATTAGGCTTCCCTTTGCATGCTAACTTAGGTAGACGTTTCCCTTTCAAACTCAACTATAGGGTCATCCTTGCATGACAACATTATGTTAGAATTCCCCTTAGTGTTTTTCTTTTCCCCTTGAGTCTTCTCTTCTCCTCTCATAACACTTCTAAAACACTTAATAAAATTAACGTGTATTGCGCATGAGCCTTGCATGTGGGAAGTGAGGAATGAGGGGTTTCCTCTCATTTGTCTAGAGTGTTTGGTGGACGTTCCATCTTGGAACGATTTGCTAAGCATTCATTCCTACATCATAGACTTCGGTGCAATGCAAGTTATGAACTAACTTCAATTCACTTCTGTCTAAAAAACAAAAAATAAATAAACTCAAGTCTTTATCCTTCGGGATTGTTAAGTTCAAATCATTTTCAAAAAAGAGCACGTTATATTCCGTTTAGTCGCAAACATGCATCGACCCTAACTGCCGGACGCAAATTTAACGTCGCTCATAAAAAACACTAAGACCTTGTTAGGTCGAACTACGACTGCTCTGATTTCCTCTCTCTCGTCCGACCGAGGATACGTAGGCACAAGACGACGATGTCTTAGCTAGCAACCTCCCCCCTTAGTTCGTGTTCGAACTACGTTGACTCTGACTTACCCATTGCACGAGGGAATACGTAGGCATAGGACGAGCGATGTCCTATCGAGTCACTTATTTTCCTTTTCTTCTTCGTTTCTTCGTTCTTTTCCATTCCCGTTCCTTTTCCCTTCCAGTAGCAGTGGAGCTACAGATGACGACACCCTTTGATCGAGACAACAAGCGTGGATCCCATCGAGTACGATGGACGCGAGGGGGTGCTAATACCTTCCTCTCACGTAACCGACTCCCTTATCCGTTTCTCTTGGTCGTGAGACCATGCATCTCCTTCCTTCAGGTTTACGCAGTGTTTCCTTTCCCTCTCTTGGGATTAATACACATTGTTGGCGACTCTGTTTTCCGCGCCACTTTCGCGTTTGTACCATGGATGCAAATCCCCGGGAGTGACAAATATGTACTCAAGGTCAATTTGTTCTGTATTGCAGTTCACCAGATTATCAAGAAGTGATGGTTCAAATTGATTCAGGTGCAAGTGGTTTATTGGTTCAGGTTGTCTTCATCGGTGGATCTATTTTCCCAAAAATTGTTTCAGACAAATTCAAAGTGATTCTGAATTTCTATCATTTATTATCGAAGATTCGTCTGAACAGGTCAAGATGGATTAATTCTTAGATTACTTGTTCCATGAATTCTCAAATCATTAAGTAATCAAGATCCGGGTTTGTGCAAGTCCAAATTCGTCTGATGAAATCAAGGGACTGGGTATTCAAAAAGTCAGGGAATTCTGGTCTATTCTCAAGTCGTTTGGAAGTATTGATTATGAGATTCAAATTTGAAGAGTGTAAGTCAAGGGCGTGATTTAACCGTGGAAGGTGCTAATGTTGGTTTGGGCTCATTTACTTTTTCCCTATTAAACCGATCTTATCCATATCCAATTCCTCTTAATCACATCCATTTTCGATTTTTCTTAAAACCAATATCCATATTCAATTTCTATCAAAAACCATGTTATCCATTTAATCCATTTTTTTATATATTTATTTTAACCTCTTTTCATAATCCAAAATCCAATTTTCATTTGTCTATACCCATTTCATTATCCATTTAAAATCTAACATCCATTCAAATCATATACCCATTTTGTTTTTTTTCAATTCTTTAATTTTCAATTTAATAT
Source organism: Lathyrus tuberosus (assembly GCA_022829125.1). Taxonomy (NCBI): domain Eukaryota; kingdom Viridiplantae; phylum Streptophyta; class Magnoliopsida; order Fabales; family Fabaceae; genus Lathyrus; species Lathyrus tuberosus. The sequence goes on from JALAZF010000449.1 coordinate 3,769,768, forward strand.
TCATTCTAGTAATATTTCACACAAAAGACAAAAAGGGAAAATAATATGAGACCATTATCCAAGCTTATCATTATTTTGCAAAGCCACACCTTCAGTCACGATAATCGCACACGACATGTACATTGTGACCCCACTGCTCCAAACCAACTTGTATCAAGCCACCTATTACTTCAACAAACCTTCAGCACAAATGACAAAAACAAATTAAGCACTAAACCTTTACCACTCTGCATATGAAAACCTTCCCTCAAACCAAGTTAAGCCGCTACATCACGCATCATCAAAGCATGTTGTTCTATCACCATTCATGTTATGCAGCTAAGGACTCCTGATTTCAGCGGGCCACACGACCCAATTTCCACCCAATTTCCGTACCATGACCTCACCTCAAACCGTTACAATACGTGAAGACATTACCCACTGCACAAAACTCCACGCACCTGCGGCATCCTTCACACGTTAACCACAACACGCACAACGTTTTTCCTCACAATACGCACAAAAATTGTGCCACGAAGCAACTAATAAAACTATCTGCAGATTTCATTCCACCAGCTTTTTTAGAAGGAACTATTCATGCACACGCCTCATTTTGTTCTGCAGAAGAGGCCAAAAAAAAATCCCCATCCTTATTCGTTCCATTCTTCCACTCATACACCACAAACCTTCGTCCAATCTTCCAATCCTCTTTTCTTCAATCTTCCTCAGTCACCTTCATTATTCTCTTCTCCACAAACTTCGCATCTTCTTCGCTCATTCTTCCACCCAAAATCAAAACCAAACAGAACCCATTATTTCCTTTCCTCAAATATCTCCCAACCTATAACCCATCCTCAACAATAAATCTCAGCTTCACCATCAACAATCACTCAACCAAACTCATGTTTAAAAAAAACCAGATCGGAGTAAGAGAAGAATGACCGAGCAAAGCGAGAACGAGATGAAATGAGATGAAGAAGAAAGTAGAAGATGCAAATCAGATCAGAACATAATCGGAGTAGAAGATGAAGATCGAAGCCAAATCCGAAACTAGAAACGCAAACCTGAAGCAAACGAGTGGAGATGGAGGGAAATCGCGCAAGGAAGAAGAAAATCAACACAAACTGTGATGGAATCGCGAAAGGAGGTTGGCGCAAGACGTCGTTGGTTGATGTTGTTTCGTTTATGAGTTTCGATGGTGGTTTCCTCATCTCGATTTGTTTTTTATTGTTGATGAAAAGCATAATGCGATGATGATGGAGATCCTGAGCATGGTTTATCCTTTTTATTCTTAGGTTGTTTTAAAAAAAAAAGAGATAATGAATTGGTTTGCTGATGTTTGACTAAGCAATATGTTGTTGCTGTCGTTATTAGGTTTGTGTAGTTTGGGTATTTGTTTGAATCCCGTTTGTGAATGCTATCCCCACCCGCCTTCAATTGTTTTGCACCGTGCCGTTATTATTATTATTATTGACTGATTGTGTGGGCTGGGTCTTAAGCCCTTTTTTTTTAATTTCCTTCTCTTTGCTTTTGCCTTGCAATGGATGAATAGGCCTCACGGCCTATGATGACTCCAAGGTTTATTTCTCTAATCACCCATGAATATGCTACATTGTGTTTTGTTTGTCTAATTTCAATTAATTGAATTGTTAGTTTTAATTGTGTTAGTTGTGATTAACATTTTTTATCACATTTTAATCTTGGTGTTATTGCTAACTTGTGCTAATTAGATTTAGGTTTTGATTAATTTGACCTTGTTAATTTGAGCTTTGATTAATTGAGATTAGCTTGTGATTATCTAGTTTTGATAAATTGTTAATTGTTATTAATTTTGATTATTAGTTAGTCTAGGTTTTAGTTTTTTTATTAAACTTGATGTGTAGTTTCGATTAACCTTTGTTTATGTCTAATTGAGTTTTAATCGAACTTTGGAACTTTAATTGATACTTACTTGATTTTGATTAGAATTTTAATTGACTTTCTTTTAGACATAAGATCTTGCTAACTTTTTGATTCTCTTGTTAGCACTTTTGATTTTGCCTCAGTTGATCCTGGATGTTGATTTGTTACGTTGGACACTTGAGGATTAATCGGATTGATAATGGTGAAGCTTTTAACAATTCTTGAGTCCTTTTGCGCGCATTGAAGAGGCAACAAACCTTCTCCGTTAGGTACCACTTGCGCCCTTGTAAAGCATGCTTAGGTTTAGCGTCTTTGTTTACACCTTGTTGTTGATTAAGGAGTCGTCACTCCTATGTTGTATATTTGGCTTGTGTGCCAATTCACTGATACTTTGCTGTTGTTTCTCTTACTTTGCGATGGACGAAGAGTCACTCAACTTCCTTATAGTTGAGATCACGATGTAGCGTGTGATTTTTGTCGGTGACGCGACCACCTTATCGCCATGGGTTTCTCCTCACCGCAATGGTAGGAGTGGGGTGCTACTTTCTGATTTCTTATTTATCCCGTGAAGCTGGAAGGGAAAGGGAAGCTATCTAAAACTAACCTTGCACGCGAATGTTTGACTGAACAAACACTAAGAGATTCGGGGAGTTCGGGGTCAGGTTATAAAATTGGGAGTTGTCAATTACCCATCCTATATGTGGTTATCCACAGGTTATTAGCAATTATCCTTACTGCTTTCTACTTACTGGTGTTTGTCTGTTGTGGGTTGGGGAAAGTTTCTCCTTTGGGAGTGTTTGAGAGAGAGAGAGAGAGAGGGTTTTTGTTGATGTCGGGCTTGTCGATATTTTTGGTAAGGTATTGGACCTAAAGTTTTTTATTGGTGTGAAGGCACTGGACCTAAAGTTTTTTTTGCTTGGTATGCTCGCTAAGATTTCGCAATCTTATGCCTACGTATTCCCATTTTAAAGAAACATGGAAATCAGAACAATTATAGTTCCTCCTATTTTATGGGAGGAAAAAGATGTTTGGTGTCTTGTCCAAAGCCCAAGATTGAAGCTAAAAAGAGTATTTGTGTGTTGTTCAAAGCCCAATATTGAAGCTAAAAGGTTTGACTAAGAGAGAATTCGTTATCTCTAAAGGGAGACATCACGTCTGTTTATCACAACTGTTGGGTGACTGATTATAAAGGAGGATTACTTTAACTGGGATATGAGAATCCAGCAATGCCATAATTTCCTTTATAGGGGATTTGTCCTGAAGGAGAAAACTTTAACTCAATGTTGAGCAATGCCATTTTTCCTTAGGAATCTTTCATGCTAAGAGAGGGACAGTGGCGTGGATGTAAATAATCCAGAGGCTTGCCGCTTACAGCAATTAGATGAAAGAGAAGATTTGCTAGGATAAAAGATGGACTACAACTTGGATATTTGAATCATCAAATATGCTACTTACAACGGTTATCTGGGATTGGGGTTTGTTTTGATTTTATGTTTGTGTGATAACACAGAGAAATATCTTCCTACAGAGAGATTTTGGTTTCCTCGGAGGGGAATGTTGATTTTTGTGTGCCTTGATCAAATCCCAAGGTTGAAGCTAAGAGGTTGATTGACTCCACTAGGGAAGTTCTTATACAAAGCCTAAGAGGAGGCGAGAAATGATTTACTCAACAAGAGAGTGTTTATCTATCTTGTACAAAGCCCAAGATTGAGGCTAAAAAGAGACTGACTCTTTGGGGGATATCATTATACAAAGCCTAAGAGAAGGCTAAAAGTTTGACTTTTTCGGGGAAAATATTCTGTCTAACTTGTACAAAGCCCAAGATTGAGGCTAAAAGGGATTTTGATTCCGCTGGGGAGGGTTTGTATGTGTCTTGTACAAAGCCCAAGATTGAGGCTGAAAAGAAGACTGACTCTGTGGGAAAGAAATATTTATCTGTCTTGTACAAAGCCCAAGATTGAGGCTAAAACGAGGCTGACTCGACTCATGATTTTTAGGTGTCTTGTACGAAGCCCAAGATTGAGGCTGAAAGAAGCTTGACTCTGCTGGAGAGTATTATCTGTCTTGTACAAAGCCCAAGATTGAGGCTGAAAAGAGGATTAACTCTGCTTAGGGAAATTTACACGTGTCTTGTACAAAGCCTAAGATTGAGGCTGAAAAGGGTTGACTCCACAAGAGAGTGTTGAAAAGGGTGATTGACTCAACAAGAGAGTCTGAAAAGGTTAGCTCAGCTGGGGAAAATCATTGTATAAAGCCCAAGAGGAGGTTGACTATGCTGAGAAAAGGAAATATCATTATATAGAGGAGGCTAGCTTCTGCTGAGGATTATTGAGATCCAGAGGCAGGTCCAAATGGGGAAATTAACTCTTGTTGAGGGTTTTTAGAAGAGTTGAAATATCAGATGCCTTGAGGTTCTGATTTGGGATAGTGTTATACTGATGATAAGCTAACCCTGGCTAGGGAAATTTAGGAGAAAGATTGGGTTTTAAACCCATGGGTATTAACTCTACTGGAGATTGATAAAAAATGACAGGGTTTCTCCTATGTTTATAGGGAACTTGAGAATGTCTTTGAGATCCAAGAGGAGATTTAGACTGTCCAAGTCTACTGGTATGGAAGAGTTTATCTTTGTATGATGCCCAAGAGGAGGCTGGTGTTTTTAGGGATGAGAATCAACCCTAAATTGGTATGAGGTTTTGACTCTGGAAAGACTGCTCTAGAAAAGGATGACTAAGTTCTGTCTTATACCTTTAAGAGGTCTTCAGGGTCCTTGTACTAAGCCCAAGAGAAGGCATGAGAACTTCTAAGAAGCCGAAGGGTCCTTGTACAAAGCCCAAGAGGAGGCGGGGATACTTTTAGGAAGCTTGTTGGTCCAAACTTAAGAAGAGTTCAAGAAAAGTTTCACCAGGAATAATCTTTTCTTTAGTGAACAGTTCTAGGGTTTGAAGAAATTCAAGAGAGGTTTCACCGGGAATTAATCCTCTCTGGGGAAATGAACTTCTTTGACAATTTCTAATAGTGACAGTCTGAGAAAAGTTTCACCGAGAATAATGCCTTTCTCTTTGTTCCATATTGTTTAAGCCCAAGAGAAGGCAAGACTGTATCTGGAATTCTTATGGGGAACTAGTTTTGACTGTATTAAAGAGTGACCAAATGGCTTTACCTAGTTCTAGACCTAGTTGCCAGGGAAAACTCTAAGCAGATATACAAGTATATATACAGTTGATATATGACAAGTATTTAAAAGGATATGAAATAAGGACTTACAGGTGAGCCAGCTTCTAGAAATGCAGTTATATATATATATATATATATATATATATATATATATATATATATATATATATATATATATGAAAGCAAGTAAATGAAAGCTGATAAAAACTTACAGGCGAGCAAGCTTCCATTGTAACATCTGTATGGTTAGTTGTTCAAGAAATTAAAGAAAGTTTTGATAACAACTATGGATTTGAACCTAAATCAAAAGGGAAGGTGTTTTTGAAAAGGTTGTTGGGACTTATACTAAAGGAGAGGCCCAGATGAAAAACAGTAACCGTACCGTTGTTTTGTAAACTGTACTGGGGCTTATACAATGACTGAGGCCCAAAAGAGATTTTTTGTAGAAAGGGATGGGTCTTACAACTCAAGGAGAGACCCAAAAGTGTTTACAAAGAAAATAAATTGGGCTTACAACTCAGGGAGAGGCCCATATGATTTGGTTTTGAAAAGCAACAATCGCGCCGAGATTTTGAAAACACATTGGGACTTATACAATGACTGAGGCCCAAAAAGGTTTATGTACAACAAGGATTGGGTCTTACACTCTATTAGAGGCCCAAAAGTTTGAAAAAGAAAAGAAATGGGACTTACAACACAAGGGTAGGCCCAGATGAAATTGTTTTGAAAAGGCGACGATCGCGCCGAGATTTTGAAAACACAGTGGGACTTATACAATGACTGAGGCCCAAAAAGGTTTATATTTACAAGGAATGGCTCTTACACTCTATTAGAGGCCCAAAAGAGTTTGAAAATTTAAAATCGAGAGGAAACCCTAATTTTAAATTAAAATGTCATTTTTCAAAGGAAATTAAATGAAAAAAAGATATAAAATACCAAATATATTCAAAAACAAGTTGTACACTTTGAAAAATATTTTGAAAAATCATGTTTAATTACATGAAAGTTTGAAATTCAATTGGTTTTGAAAGATCAAAGTGGGAATTTCATTTAAAAATGTTTAAAACAAATAAAAATGAAATTAATTACAAAAATTCTAACTATATTAAAAAAAATAATATAAATTGGATTTTTTTTGTTAAATAAAATATTTAACCATTTTTGTGAATTTTGAGAAAAAAGACCAATTCAAAAACATAAATATTCAAAGAGAAATTAATTTTTGAATCAATTAAACAAAATAAATAAAATTAAAAAATTTGAATTATGGCGCCAAGAACACTTGGTTCTTGCTCGCGCCCTCTGTTTTTGCAGATTTGCGTTTTCTCACTTTTCTCCATGATTTCTCAATGGTTTTGCACGATTCAAACACCAATCTTGTTCTTTCTTGAACAAGGATCACAACAATATAGATTATTTGCATTTATATTAAGTATGGAGGAAGAAATCAACAGAAAACCTCAAGAACCCTAATTTCAGCATGAACACAATGAAATTCCATACACGATTGATTCATGGCAATTGATTGGGGGTTATCACTCTATATACATGCAAGAACAATATGGTAACTCAAAAATTTATTTATGATGCATGGAATATAGAGTTTGAAGGGTTCATGCTTACCTCTTGCAGCTGGTGATCGAGTTTAGTGATGGAGGTGTTACAGTCAGGTTCTAATGATCTGTACAGCTTCCTTAGGTGCCATGGAGTGTGTTTGAATGCTTGGAGTGGATTGAAATGAGCTGGAACTTGATATGGCACCTCAACTGCAACTCTGTCAAGAACTTGAGCAATTGGCTGGTGATTTTGAGAATTTGATGTTCCAGATGTGATTTTGTATTATGGATCACTCACATATGATGTTTATGAGGGGTGTGTGTGATTGGTTTAGTTGGAATTACTCTCAAACTCAAAACCCGATATTGACTTGATTTAGAAGGCAAAAATTGGAGTGAAGGAGAGATTTTGAGTAAAGCATCAGTTTGGGTGCTTTGGTGTACTCAAACTGAGCATAAATGAGCTGTATTTACAGTGGAGCAAGTTTGTTTTGCAAGCAATAGTGTGTGGCAACTGTAGCAGGTATGTGGCCAATGTGGATCAAATGGAATCTCAAGTCTCCTCTAGCCATTGACTTGAGGTTAGAGCACAGGCCTATGGTGTTTTGGTTCAGAGATAAGGCTTAACTCATTCAGTTAAACTTGCCTTAGTTCATGCCACCTTGATGCATTCATTGAATGCATTGAAACAAGATTGGAGTCTTGGCACTTTTTAGCTCTTTTAGGTTTGGCATGGCTACATGTAGATTCTTGGACTTGGGAGGCTTGGGGATCAGATAATTCTCCTTTTGTTTTATCCTCAGATGTGTCCAAATGGATGACAAGGTTTGGAGTTGTCCAAATTTTCCAAATCGAGCAAATGCACAAAATCTGCCTTGCTTATGACAGTTGGAAATGGTGATTTTGAGGGATTCATATCTCCTTGCTCAGGTTGAGTTATGGGAGAATCTTGTGCTTTTTAGAAAGCCCTCACATGATACAAAACATGAGTGATCATGGTTTGTTTTGAAAATATTTGGATCCCATTGAAAAATCATCATGAACATTGATGTTCAAGGCTGGTAACTAAGGCAGATTTTCACTAAGTTTTGGAAAAAGTGTCATTTTCATGTTTTTGTCATTTTGATCACTCCATAACTCAAAATCCATAAAGAATTGGAGTTGGAGGTAGTTGAAGATTTTGTAGAGTGTAGCAAGACCTACAAATCCAGCTTTGGATCACCCAAAATGGTTGCTTGGATCTCAAGTTATGGTCCTTGGAAGTTGGTACCAAAACCACTTTTATTCCATAACTTAGAAAATTTTTGGTTTCTCATGGTTGCCCCTTTTGTAAGAAACCTCACTTTTCTTGATTTTTCTTGTTGAATGATGATCAATATCATACATTAACATTATTTTTGACTTAGGGGAACCATATTTGTGAAAAATTCTAAAAAGTCAAACTTGATTTTGTGCACGGTTGACTTTTTATCAGATGAAATCCAAACTGTGCGATCCTTTGTGAAATCGAGTCCTTTCCCTAAATAAAACCTAATGGAGGGATTCCATAGGTGTTATAGGGTATATTGAATCATGTCCCAAGGTTTGGGAGCATGTCTCGCTCAAAAGTCAAAGGTACAATTGACTTTTCCCTCGAAACCTTAATTGTGGTCCAGATGAAATTGAAACTTGTGAACCAAGCTTCTTGGATCAATCCATTGTTGTAAATGGATCAATGTGGTGTATTTGAGGCCCTCAAATCATGTCTTGAGGTCTTGGCTCATGTATTGCATCAAAAGTCAACTTAGGGGTGAATTAGGTCAAGAAACCCTAATTCTTGATTTTTGGTGAATGCATCCCCTGAGGTTAAATTAACTTGATGATTGGGTTTATGAGGTCCCTTAGAGTATCTTGGGTTGTGCTTTAAAGCATTGGCTCATGCCCAGAGGAAAAATTCCATATGGAGGCCTTGGTCAACCAAAACCCTAATTTGGTGACACTGGCGATCTTGAGGCTTGATCCACTTGGAATGTTGCAACTTTGTGCTTGATTCTTGATGTGGGAGTCCTCTTGATCCTTTGTGGATGTTTGAGAGGTTAGACAAGTTGAAGATCATGTCATTTCTTGATTGATCCTTTGTCTAAGTGCTCTGAGAGGGCTTAAAACCCTAATTCTTGATTGTGGTGAATGCTCAACCATCTTTGAGGAGATTGATGAGGCATGGAGGTATATCCATATTGTGGTAATGATCTTCACAATGATGGGAAATCTTGGTGGTCAAAATTTGGGGTATGATAGATGCCCCTATTTAATCTTCTTGGACCCGAAGGTGTGAATGGCGAAGGTATTCGGGAATTCAGAGTGCAAGAGGATTAAATATCGGAATACCCAAAATTTTGATGATGGTTATGAATGGAAGTTTTCTCGTCCATCTTCTTTTGCTAAGCAATGATGCTTAGAAAAGGGTAAAACTTCCCCTCGATCCTGGTCTACAGCCACGGAACTGGTCTCAGTTTCTTTTTTCAATAAACTTCCCCTCGATCTTGGTCTTCAGCCACAGAGCTGGTCTCAGTTTCTTTTGTCAATAAACTTCCCCTCGATCCTGGTCTTCAGCCAAGGAACTAGTCTCAGTTTTTTTTTTCTTTTTTCTTTTTTGATTTTTTGATTTTTATTTTTTTTATTTTTTTATTTTCGTCAAGTTCCTTTCTTGACAAGGGACGCTATGTGTAGCGGTTTTCCTTAAACTTCTCACCGAATTTTCCTGGGAAGATACCATTTGATGGGAAAAAGTTTTGATGTCAGACTTGCTGGGGAAACCCATTCGTTTGAGTTGTAGAGGTGTTCAAACTTCTCTGTTGGAGACGCCATTTGTTGACTCTACTGGGAGAAAACGAGTCTCCTGAGAGACTGCTTCCTGCTTGGGGATACCACATCATACTTTTCTTTGAGATCTTTTCGAAGAAATGCCATGTGATGTAATCCAATTTTGAGGTGCTGATGACTTCATTAATATTGACTTTCTGGAGAGAAAAACCAATGTGTTGCTGAGAGTCTTTAGTTGTGAGGCTTTCTCTGGGGATTTTCCTTAATCCGGGAAAGCGAGAACATCATCTCAAAGGGTGAAGAGTAGGGTTTGTCGAATGTCTCATTGTTTCTCAGAGGTTCAAGTTATCAAAGTGGTCGACGACCATCTCCAATCCAGAAATAAACTGGGGGAGAGAGATTGTTCAGACAAAAGATTTCATGATGAGGAAAGAACTGACAACTCGATTGATAAGAGGACTCTACCACTTGGGGGTAGGACTGACCAGAGTGATAGTAATGCAATATGAATATGAGTATGAATCAATAATGCATGATGTATGTATGTTTATGCATTTTGTTTTGAAGAATGGAGAGTCACTCAACTTCCTCATAATTGAGATCACGGCACCGTTCTTTCCTGGTTGACGGGGAGTAACTCAACTTCCTCATAGTTGAGATCATGACATCGTTCTTTCTTGTGGGATCGAGTTTCCCTTTAGACCTCCCGTGAGTCTCTTTCTTTTCTCTCACACCCGTGCGATCGAGATCCCGTTTTCTCATAGTAACGTGATATACGGATGCTCTGATTCCTCTTTCTCGTCCGATTGAGGATACGTAGGCACGGAATGCGATATCTCGATGAGCATACTAACAACTAACTTCCCTTTCTCTCGCACCCTTGCGATCGAGACCAACCTGTTAATTGAACCTTTTCTCTCGCCCTAGTGCGATCGAGACTCTTTCACCCTTCCCTCTTTTCGATCTCGTACGTCGAACTACGTTTGCTCTGATTTCCTCTTTCTCATCCGATTGAGGGTACGTAAGCACAAGACAGTGATGTCTTGGTGAGCAACCTTCCCCTTAGTGCGTAGTCCGTCGAACTACGTCGACTCTGATTCGTCGTTCGTCCACGAAGATACGTAGGCATAGGATTCCGACGATCCTTGCGAGTCTGTTTTTTTCTTTCCCTTTCCTGTTTCCGTTTAGCAGTAGGCTTTAGATAACTCACCCTTTGGTTAGACAACAAGTGTTGATCCCATCGAGTACGATGAACGTGTGGGGGTGCTAATACCTTCCCCTCGCATAATCGACTCCCGAACCCAGACTATGGTTGTGATGACCATGTCTTTCCCTTCTTCAGGTTTTCTTCGATTGTTTCCTTTACCTGTGTCGGGATAAATAACGTTCGGTGGCGACTCTTCTGTTCTGTTTCCGCCGGTTATTTTTTTCGCTATTGCGACAGATAGTCATCCTCGGTACACCATGCCTAAAAGTCTCCCCTGGGGCATGCCTTTCAACTTTATACCTGAAGGATATATCCCACTAGTCACTGAAGACCCAGAAGCCGTAGCAGGAACCGCTGGACCTGATGGTTACAAACTTCGGGAAAATGAAGATGCAAGGGTTACTACAGTAACTCCTGAAGGTTACAAACTTCAGGGCACTGAAGCGCCAAGAATCACCACTGCAATGTCTATACCACAACCAGTGGTACACACTGGCCCGGAAGGACAGATTCTGCAAGCAATTTCTGTTCGAAATGAAGACGTCTACGAAAGGATGAATGAGTTCCAAGAACAAATCTTGGGAATGCAGAAGGAACTGCATGCCATTCGCGGTCAGGACTTATTTGGAAAGGACGATGTTGACCTCTATTTGGTCCCTAATGTAAAGATACCTCATAAATTCAAGGTACCCGACTTTGAAAAATACAAAGGCAACTCTTGCCCTCAAAGTCATTTGGTGATGTACGCTCCAAAAATGTCTACCCAGACAGAAAATCAACAGCTACTGATCCATTACTTCCAAGCCAGTTTAACCGGTGCCGCACTCAAATGGTACATGGGTTTAAACCGCACCAAGATCAGTACTTTTAGAGATCTCGGAGAAGCCTTCGTTAAGCAGTATAAATACAACTTGGACATGGCACCAGATAGGGACCAGCTCAAAGCAATTTCACAAAAGGATAAGGAAACCTTCAAGAAATATACTCAGAGATGGATTGAAATTGCCGCCCAGATCTATCCCCGTCTCGAGGAAAAGGAAATGACAAAGATCTTCCTGAAAACGTTGAGCTCATTTTATTACGACCGAATGGTCGCCAGTGCGCCTAGTGACTTCACTGAAATGGTGAACATGGGAGTACACCTTGAAGAAGCAGTCCGAGAAGGACGATTGGTCAAAGATGCAAAGCCATCTAGAAGTACTAAAAGATACGGTAGTGCTTTCCAAAAGAAGAAAGAGCAAGATATCAATAATATCTCTCTGGGAAAGCAAAGGCGAAGGTATCAACCGGTAACAGCGGTAACTCCTGCTATCAACCCAGCGCCAGCTCTGACTTATCAACCTCAGGTTGCTCAGAGCCAACCAAATCATCAACAGTATCAGCAAATGCCGCAACAGCCTTTTCAGCAGGCTCGCCCGTAGTACAACAATAACAATCATACTACACGCCCGTCAGGGTTCGACGCTATACCGATGTTGTACGTAGAGTTATTTCCACTTCTACTGACCAATGGGCATGTTCAAACCAGGACTCCTCTAACAGTACCAGAAAATCCACCTTTTTGGTTCAAATCAGATCAAACTTGCCCTTACCATCAAGAGGATCGGGACATAACATTGAGAATTGTCTCAGCTTCAAGTCTGATGTACAAAAACTTGTCAGGAACGGGGTTTTATCTTTCAAAGATACTAATCCAAATGTTCAGACGAACCCATTACCGCAACATGAGAAGACTACAATGAATTTGATAGAAGTAGGGCCTATCAACAGTTATCAAATTCACAATGTACTCTTACTAGGAACTAACCTGGTAAAGATGCATTGCAAACAGAGCGGGTACGACCATGTGCCATCTCACAACTATCATCAGTTTAATATTTTCTCCAAGGACAATCAAGGGTATGCCATAGTACAAACAGCCTTCCAAGAACAAATGGATCTGGGCTGGATTCAGGATCACAGGATTCGTGAAGTAAGCATAGCCCATGCACATCCTAACATTGTTCAGAACCACGACATCCGTGCAATGAACATCAATTTAGTGGAAATGCATTCAAGACAAATTCAACATTACAATCTGCCACAGCACGATTACAACACTTGTCCAATCTGCTCAATAGGCAATCAGGGATGCTCTTTTGTACAAGAGGCCCTCCAACATCAAATGTATCTCGAATAGATCCAAGACTACCATGAAAGAAGTAACCATCAAGTCAATATGGTTCAAATCTTCGACATATGCCTGATGAATACCAGTCTAGTGGAATTACATGCTAAACAGGTCAAACTCGATTTTTTGGCCTCACTCGATTATCTAGACTGTAAAGATGACCAAGGGTGTGTGCTTGTATAAATGACTCTTCAACATCTGTCGGACCACTGGTGGCTTCTGATTTACATAGATGAAGACACACAACAGATTAGCATGACTGATGGGAATCCTGGTAGACATCAAAGTCGTGATATCCGCTCAATAGAAACAGATCTAGTGAAGATGCACTGCATACAAAGCGGATATGGTCGGGTACCACCTCACAATTATGAGCGGTGTGGAGTATGCTCGAAAAATAACCAAGGATGCTATCTAGTGCGAGCAGCCCTCCAGAATCAGTTGGACCGAAATGAGATTCGACCATGTTCGAGTTCTGGGTCGATCAACATGATACAAGATTACCTACCTGGTCAGAACAAAAACGCTGTCATAACTTCCGATCATGGAATAACCAAGGACGTTTTTGCCATAATTCCTCTACTCAATGAATCAAAGATCCCTCTTGGTGGAAGAAAAGTTCCCAACCAGGAGATGATTGAGGTGGCCTATGACCGTCAAAAGGCCCAAAAAGCCCCTGTGGTTATCTTCTTTCCAGGTCCAATACCATACAAGTCAGAAAAGGCTATCCCTTACAAGTATGGTGCAACGACCATAGAAAATGGAAAAGAAACTCCATTACCATCCGTGGTGAATATTGCCGACATCAGTTGAGTTACCCGGAGCGGTCGGATCTTCAATAGAGGAGTTGGAGAACCTACCAAAGAAAGGGAACCTTAAACAGAAGTCCCTAACCAACAAGTGGGTCAATCCAGTAATACAGAACCTATAAAGAACAACGATGAGATGCTGAAGCTCATCCAGAAAAGTGAGTACAACATTGTGGATCAATTGTTGCAAACTCCATCTTGAGTTTCCGTATTGTCTCTCCTACTTAGTTCAGAAGCCCGCATGGAAGCTCTACAGAGGGTCTTATAGCAAGTATTTGTAGAACAAGATGTGACGGTAGGGCAATTTAACAGCATTATCTCCAACATCACTTCCTGTAACAACTTGGGATTCAGTGATGAAGAACTGCCGGAGGAAGGCAAGAACCATGATATGGCACTTAACATTACAGTCAACTGCCAAGACGATGCTTTAGCCAGCGTACTGGTGGACACAGGATCATCTTTGAATGTTATGCCAAAATCAACTATGGTACAACTATCATTTCAAGGAGCTCCAATGAGAGGCAATGAGATTATCGTCAAAGCCTTTGACGGATCTAGAAAAATAGTTATCGGCGAAGTCGATCTTCCCATAACCATCGCTCCTCACACTTTCCAGGTCATGGACATCCGAGCAGTATACATCTGTTTATTAGGAAGACCATGGATACACGAAGATGGGGCAGTCACTTCGACACTTCACCAGAAGCTGAAGTTCGTCAAGAATGACAAATTAGTCACGGTGTGCGGAGAGCAAGCCTTAATCGTGAGCAACTTAACCATATGAGGTTGTTGGAACTCAGTTCCAAGTACTTTCAGTGAGCAATGAGAATCAACAAGAAAGAGGGACGTCGATTTCTTCATACAAAGACACTCTCAAAGTAATCGAGAGTAATGACATAAAAGGATGGGGACAGATAGTAACTCCTACTGATAACAAAACAAGAAAAGGTCTTGGTTTCTCTCCGACTTGTGCCCAGACTACAAAGAAGGACGAAAGTTTTTGTCCCATTCAGGATTTCTTCCATAATGGAGGCTTCCTCCACCCACTATCTCAAGAAGTACACACCTTCGACGGGAACGATTCCTCCGATACTGATAAAGAGTGGAAATCTTACTTTAACCATGATGGTTATATGTCTCGGGAAGAAGCGCACATGCCATTTTGTTTTCCAAAACAAAGCCCAAGATATATGCCAAGTTCAGACGTCAGGATGATCTATGGAGATTATGATCCCAAAGGATGTCGTGCTTCACCCAACTAATTAGCGGAGGACAATCTAATGAAAGAAAAATTTGACTATGATTATTATGATCCCCTGGATGAATTGCCTATCTGGAAGCCATACACAGAAGACTTGGGGCAAAAGGGTCATCCAGACAATGTTTATCAGCTGAATGATCTTGAAAAGAATACACAGGTTCCCCCAGAGTCATGGAATCATTACCCAGCACACTCCAAGAGTGTCCAAACCATGCTAATGAATTTGCAAGGATCGCAGGACGAGAGTTCATTAACTACGCGATTCTTGAAATCAACGTCATTGAGGAAGATGACTCATCCATTCCCACAGAAACATGGGACACCTTGGGACAGCCAAGCGGCAAGTACGACTTCCTAGTCAAATACACTGCTCCCGAAAGCTCTCGTATCAGGCTTAAGGACATCCAGCCAACAGGTTGGGGAGATCCCCTTGAAAGTGAAAACGCTATGGACGATGCGACAAAAGAGTTCTCCTATGACAACTCTGCATGGGAAGAAGACTCCATTGATCATACTCCACCAGAAATCAGCGTCATTTTTGAAGACAAAGCAAGAAGGAAAGTGCCAAACTTTGTGATTCACAAAGGAGTTCGTCGCCATTGGGTTGCAGTCGATGTCCCGAAAGTCGTCCATAAGTCGAAGTAATCACCATCTTTGTTTTGACCTTTCACCTTGCCCAAGTGAAATGGATGTTTTTATAGGGCTCACTTTTTTGTAAATGTCCCTCTTCGCTTTGCCCAAAGCGACAGAGTTTTGTTTTATAGGGTTGTGTTTCAAGAATCGACAAATCATGAATAAATAATGTCATTATGTCATTCCCGCATTTATTGCTGTTTTCATTTTTCGTTTTCTTCAGAAAATGGTAATCCTAAAAATAACCCAAAATAAAAACAAGCATTTTTCAGAAAATACACTACACACACTCTTGCATTCTCTCTGTCTTTTCTAAAAAACGAATCATCACGTCATGCAGATTACTTGTTTTAAACCCCATTGAAACATACGATCCAATGCCTTCTCCCAACTTTGAATTCCCGGTATTTGAAGCTGAAGAAGAAGACGACGAAGAAATTCATGAAGAGATATCCCGACTACTCAGACAAGAGGAGAGGTCTATTGAGCCTCACAAAGAGCTGTTGGAAATGGTCAATTTAAGTTCGGAAGAAGAAAAGAAAGAAGTTAAGATTGGGGCACTGCTCATTCCAACTTTCAGAGAAGGCTTAATAAAACTTCTCGAAGAGTTTCCAGATGTATTTGCTTGGTCCTATCAGGACATGCCAGGGTTGGATACCAGCATCGTGGAACATCACTTACCACTGAAAACAGAATGTATTCCAGTAAAACAAAGACTGAGAAGGACTTATCCAGATATGACCATCAAAATTAAGGAGGAAGTGCAAAAGCAAACGACGCAGGTTTCCTTGCCACCTCAGAATATCCTCAATGGTTAGCCAACATAGTGCTAGTTCCGAAAAAGGACAGAAAAGATAGAATGTGTGTAGACTATAGGGATCTGAACAAAGCAAGTCCAAAGGATGACTTCCCCCTGCCACACATTGACATGCTGGTAGACAACACAACAAAATTCAAAGTCTTCTCCTTCATGGATGGATTCTCTGGCTATAATCAAATCAAAATGCTGCCCGAAGATATGGAGAAAACTTCATTCATCACCCCATGGGGCACCTTTTGTTACAAGGTAATACCATTCAGTCTGAAGAACGTGGGGGCAACCTATCAAAGGGCCATGAGAACTCTGTTTCACGACATGTTGCACAAAGAAATTGAGGTGCATGTCGATGACATGATTGCAAAATCTAAAACAGAAGAAGAGCATGTGACACACCAGTCAAAGTTATTCGAGCGTCTGAGAAAATACAAACTCTGCTTGAATCCCAATAAGTGCACATTCGGTGTCCGCTCAAGAAAACTCTTAGGATTCATCGTCAGCCAAAAGGGAATTGAGGTTGATCCTGACAAGCTCAAGGCCATTCAAGAAATGCCTTCACCAAAGACTGAAAAACATGTTAGAGGATTTTTGGGACGTCTGAATTACATCTCGAGATTCATATCCCTCATGATCGTAACATGTGCGCCGATCTTTAAACTACTCAGAAAGAACCAAAGTTGTATATGGACAGAAGACTGCCAAAAAGCTTTCGACAGTATCAAAGAATATCTGTTGAATCCACCGATTCTGTTTCCTTCAGTGGAAGGAAGACCACTGATCATCTACTTAACAGTATTAGAGGACTCCATAGGTTGTGTACTTGGCCAGCAAGACGAGACAAAAAGAAAAGAGTATGCAATTTACTACTTAAGCAAGAAGTTCACGGACTATGAAACTCGATACACTATGCTCGAAAAAACTTGCTGCGCTCTGGCTTGGGTAGCCAAACGTATTCGCCAGTACATGATTTGTCACACTACTTGGTTAATCTCTGAAATGGATCCAATCAAGTACGTCTTTGAAAAGCCAGCCCTCACAAGAAGGATTGCCCATTGGCAGATGTTGTTATCAGAATACGATATCGAGTATCATGCTCAGAAAGCTGTCAAAGGAAGTATTTTAGCCGATCATTTGGCTCACCAACCGATTGATGAACAAGAATCATTCGAATTTGACTTCCCAGATGAAGATGTCATGAAAGAGTGTGATGAACCGTTACCCAACGAAGGGCCAGAACCAGGTTCCCAATGGGGACTCATTTTTAACGGAGCTGTCAATACTTATGGAAACATAATTGGGGCAATCTTCGTAACACCTCAGGGTACCCATATTCCTTTCACCCCCCGACTGACATTCAAATGCACAAAATTAGGCCGAATATGAAGCTTGTATCATGGGTCTCGAAGAAGCAATTGACTTAAGGATAAAGAACTTGGATGTGTATGGAGACTCAGCCCTGGTTATAAATCAGATCAAAGAAGAGTGGAACACAAACCAATCAAGATTGATTCCTTATAAAGATTACGCGAGAAGGTTGTTACCATTCTTCAACAGAATCCAGTTACATCATATCCCTCGTGAAGAAAATCACATGGCTGATGCACTTGCTACTATCTCTTCCATGATTAATGTAAATCATTGGAATGACGTACCTAAGATTGACATAATGTGCCTTGAAAGGCCCGCTTACATCTTCACGATTGAAGCAGTCATAGATGACAGACCATGGTGTCACGATATCAAGTGCTTCCTTCAAAGACAAAAGTACCCGCCCGGGGCATCAAGAAAAGACAGGAAGACTCTCAGAAGTTTGGCTGGCAATTTCTTCCAGAACAAGGATACACTCTACAAGAGAAACTTCGACATGGTTTTGCTCAGATGTGTAGACAGAGCAGAGGCAAATATGTTGATAAGAGAAATTCATGAAGGATCCTTTGGCACTCATGCCAACAGACACACAATGACGAGAAAAATTCTGAGAGCAGGATATTATTGGTTGACCTGAAATGAATGGAGTGGTAGAAGCGGCTAACAAGAATATCAAGAAAATCATTCAGAAGATGGTTGTAACCTACAAAGACTGGCATGAGATGCTACCCTTTGCTCTTCACGGTTATCGCACATCTGTCTGCACTTCAACAGAGGCAACCCCTTTTTCTCTAGTATATGGCATGGAAGTAGTGCTCCCCTTAGAAGTAGAGATACCATCAATGAGAGTATTAATGGAGGCCAAACTAACAGAAGCTAATGGTGTCAAAGCCGGTTCGATGAACTGAACCTAATCGAAGAAAAAAGAATGATGACATTATGCCACAGTCAGTTATATCAGTAAAGAATGAAGAAGGCTTTTAACAAAAAGGTCTGGCCCCGTGCCTTCAGGAAAGGAGACCTTGTGCTAAAAAAGATACAATCATTCCTCATTGATTCCAGAGGCAAATGGACTCTGAATTATGATGGCCCTTACGTTGTTAAGAAAGCCTTCTCAGGCGGCGCCTTGAGACTCCCAACCATGGATGGAGAGGAGTTTACCTACCCCACAAATGTTGACGTAGTCAAGAAATACTTCACCTAAATAAAATAAAAGAAAAAAAAAACGTCTCGGTGGATTGAAAACCCGAAAGGGCGGTCCAGACAAAAATTAGAGACATAAGCAAAAGTCATCCCGATGGATTGAAAACCTCAAAAGGAAATCCAGGAAAAAGTTAGGGATTCAGGGCAAGTAACTACGTCCGACAAGATTAGATCCTAAGTGATAATTTCATCTGTCTGGAAAAAACTTCAGTCAAGGTCACCTTCGACAGAAGCTCAGAATGTCCAGAATTCAAAGTTGGTGGAAGGATAGCGGTCGTTATGTTTCAATGTAGCCCATTTTCTGTTAAATTACCATTTTCTAAACTTTGTAATACTCTATGGGATCACGCGCTTGGCTGATTACCATTCTATCAATAAAATTTGAAATATGATCAACGATTCTTGAAATAAACAAAAATGAATTTACTTGTCAAATTTTCTTCTGCTTTTAAAATAAAGATGGCAATTCTTTTTGACTACTGAACACAAAAAGGAACATCGATGGCTTCTTCGGAAGTGATTAAACCTCAAAATGCAGAATCAAAGTACGCCTTTTAAACCAGTACACCTGAATGAAGGACCAACTATTTCAGATGTAATGTCCCATCTGATATCCCCGACAGAGTTCTTACCTCTGAAGACCAATTGATGGTTTTTTCTTCCCCATTATGGTCTACCTCTCCTAAGCAGGAAAGGATTACTATCTTGAACCAATGATACTTTTTATCCCCCACAGTGGCCGAGTATCCAGTCGTGTTCATTCACCAATCCGTATGTCGCGTCTGTTTTGTCAGCATAAATATATATACATCATGCCTAATTGATTCATATTCATATTCATGGTCATACTCACCCTCAAGTAATAAACGTCCTCCCACCGATAAAGTTGTTAGTACTTTCCTCATCCAGAAATGTATCATCTGAGCAATCTCTCCCCAGTTTATTTCTGGATTGGAACCTGTCCTCAACCACCTTGATAACTTGAACCTCTGAAAGGCGAGAAGACGTTTGACAGACCCCTTTGGAACATCACTATTCACCATTGAAGATGATATTTTCGCTTTCTCGGATTATGGAAAATCCCCAGAGAAAGCCTCTTAACCGAAGACTCTCGGCAATACATAGGTTTTTCTCCCAAGAAATTCGATGCTAATGAAGTCATCAGCACCTCAAAATTGGATCACATCACATGGCATTTCTCCGAGGAAGGTCTCGAAGAAAAGTATGATGTAACCTCACAAAGCAAAAAGCGGTCTCTCAAGAGACTCGTTTTCCCCAGTAGGTCGATAAATGGCATCTCCTACAAAGAAGTTTACACACCCCTACAACTCAGATCAATGGGTTTCCCCAGCAAGTAATCTTTTCCCATCAAATGGCATCTCCCCATTAAAACTCGGCGAGAAGTTTAATGAAGATAGCTACAACAAATAACATTCCTTGTTAAGAAAAGAACTCGACAAGAAGAAACTGAGACCAGTTCCATGGCTGAATACCAGGATCGAGGGGAAGTTTATTTCAGAAGAAACTTAGACCAGTTTCGTGACTGAAGACTAGGATCGAGGGGAAGTTTATTTTAAGAAGAAACTGATACCAATTCCATGGCTGAAGACCAGGATCGAGGGGAAGTTTATTTCAAAAGAAACTGAGACCAGTTCTATGGCTGAAGACCAGGATCGAGGGGAATTTTATTTCAAAACGAAGAAACTGAGACCAGTTCCATGGCTGAAGACCATGATCGAGGGGAAGTTTTACCCTTTTCTAAGTAACATTACTTAGCAAAAGAAGATGGATTAGCAAATTAGCTACCATTCACAATCACAATCAAAATTTTGGGTATTCCGATTTTAATCCTCTTGTACCCTGAATGTCCGAATATCTTCGCCATTCACACTTTCGGGTCCAAGAAGATTAAATAGGGGCATCTGTCATACCCCAAATTTTGACCACTAAGATTTCCCGTCATTGTGAAAATCATCACCACAATATGGATGTACCATCATACCTCATCAATCTTCTCAAGGATTGATGAGCACTCACCAGGAATTAGGGTTTTGAGCCCTCCCAGAGCACTCAGACAAAGGATCAATCAAGAATTGACATGATCTTCAACTTGTCTAAGCCTATCAAGCATCAATAAAGGATCAAGATGACTCCCACATCAAGATCAAGCACAAGATTGCAACATTCCAAGTGGATCGAGCCTCAAGCTCGCCAGAGTCACCAAATTAGGGTTTTGATCGACCAGGGCCTCTAGATGAAAATTTTCACCTGGTCATGAGCCAATACTTCAAAACATGACCCTAGAAGCTCAAAGGGACCTCATGGACCCAATCATAGAGTCAAATTAGTCTCAGGGGATGCATTCATCAAAAATCAGGAATTAGGGTTTCTTGACCTAATTCACCCCTAAGTTGACTTTTGGAGCAAGACATGAGCCAAGACCTCAAGAAGTGTTTTGAATAACTCCAAGCCATCATATTGATCCATTCACAAGTTTGGATTGACTCAAAGAGCTTGGTTCACAAGCAATACAAAGATTCAAATTCATCTAGGCCAATTAGGGTTTCCTGATGAAAAGTCAATTGTACCTTTGACTTTTGACCAAGACATGATCCCAAATCTTGGTACATGATTCTAGACACTCTAAAACACCTATTTAATCCATACATTAGGTTTGAATTAGGTCAAAAACTTGATTTCATAGAGGATCACAAAGTTTGAAATTCATTTGATAAAAAGTCAACTGTGCCAAAACCCAAGTATGACTTTTTGAATTTCTTGAAAAACAAGGCTTACCTAAGTCAAAAACAATTTTAATTCATGGTTTGGATCATCATTAATCAAGAAAAATCAAGAAAAGTGAGGTTACTTGAAAAAGAGGCAACCTTAAGAAACTTCAATTTTTCTAAGTTATGGAACAAAATTGATTTGGTACCAACTTTGCAAGGTCATAACTCCCAAACCATAAAGCCATTTGCTTCCATCCAAAGCTAAAATGAAAGCTCTCATTACATACTTCAAAATTGTCAACTACATCAGATTCCAAATCATCATGGATTTTGAGTTATGGATTGATCAAAATCACAAAAACATGAAAATGGCCACTTTTTCCAACACTTAGTGAAAATTTTGAATAGAATCTGTCTTGGATTTTCACCAACTTTGAGGCCATTTTTCACCTTGGTCCAAGTTGATTCAAGACCAATGTTGGACATCAAAGTTAAAGTAGGATATACAAGCTTTCCAAAGAGTACTATAACTCATCCTAATTCAACTTGAGTAGGGAGTTATGAGCATGGAAACCTAACACCTCTAAGACTGGTTTTGCAAGACAGTCTTGCACTTTCCCCATGATTTTGTCATTTCCATTACTTGGCAAGCCTTGTCAGCATACAAGACAAGTTTCTAAAGTGCAATGAACATGATCTCTGCATAACTACAACACCATATAGCCTTGCAAGTCCAAAACCTCATCATTTGGCATGTGACAATCAAAGTTCAAATCCAAAACTTTCAAATTTGTCACGAGGCATTGAATGAATGCATAAAGCTGGCATGTATCAATCCACAACATTGCAAATGAGTCAAGATAAACTCAAGCATCAGAAGACCATAGGCCTGCAAGATTGACCCAAGTCAATGGCTAGAGGAGACTTTGGCAACAAGACAAAGTTCAATGGATAATGGAGTGATCCAGCCTCCATTCACTATTGCTCCCAAAACAAACTTGCTCTACTATAAATAGAGCTTCTTTCTGATTAATTCAAGTACACCAAAGCACCATAACACATGCTTTCCTCCAAATCACTCTCAAAAAACCAGATTTTGCTTGTCATTCAAGTAACATTCGAATTTTCCATTTGAGAGCAATTCTATCAAAACCAATCATGCCAACACCTCATATACATCATATATGAGTGACCCATAACCTTAAAACTCATTTGGAGCATCAGAATCACAAAGTCACCCCGCATTTGCTCAAGCTTTTTGGACTATTTGCAGTTGAGGTGCCACAACAAGTTCCAAGCTGATTCAATCCATTCCAAGCCTTCAAACACATTACTTGAGGTCCATTGAAACTGTATAGATCATTACACAACATCTGTAACACCTCCAACATAGAATTCGAATTCTTCTTGCAAGAGGTAAGCCTGACACTCTCAAACTTTATGATCCATGCATCATAAATGTGTTTTCAAGTTACAAACATGTTTTTGCACTTTTATAGAGTGTTTCCCCTTAATCAATTGCTATGTATGAATCGTGTATAGGATTTCATAGTGTTCTTGCAGAAATTAGGATTCTTGAGTTCATCTTCTGATTTCTCACTCCACACTTAATATAATGCAATTAATTGGTACCATTCAAATCCTTGTTCAAAAACGAGCAAGTTTCATGTTTACAAAAGTCATTTCCATTGAGTAATCAGAAAGATATGAGAGGTTTTGCAAATTGGCTATGGCGGGTAGTCGTGAGGAAGAACAAGATGGCCTTGGCGCCATTTTCAAATATTTGAATTTTTGAATATTTGATATTTTTATTAAATGATTTCAAAAATTAATTTCTCTCTCATTTTTCATCATTTTTTATTGGTTCTTGTTTTTAAAAAGTCACAAAATTTTTTAAATATTTTATTCTAAAAATAAATCACTTTTATATTATTTATTTAATATAGTTTGATTTTTGAATTTAATTCATTTTTATTTGTTTTAACATTTTAAAAATGAAATTCCCACCTTGATTTTTCAAAACCAAATGGATTTCAAGCTTTCATGTGATTAAACATGATTTTTCAAAATATTTTTCAAGGTTGACAACTTGTTCTTAAATATATTTGATATTTTGTATCATTTTATATTTAATTTCCTTTAAAAATTATTTATTTTTTAAATTAAAATTAGGGCTTCTCTTAATTTTAATTTTTCAAACATTTTTCATAACATTTTTGGGCCTCTTGGTAGAGTGTAAGTCCCATCCCTTTGTACATAAATAATTTGGGCCTCAGTCATTGAATAAGTCCCGATACGATTTTAAAAATCTCGGCGTGATCGCCGTTTTCAAAACAATTTTCATCTGAGCCTCTCCTTGAGTTGTAAGTCCTGTTTTTCTCCTTTTTCAATAACATTTTTGGGCCTCTAATAGAGTGTAAGACCCACCTCTTTTGTAAATAAATAATTTGGGCCTCTATGCCTTTTGGATATCCTTAATTTTGCATGGACCGTTCTTCTTAAGTCTTAGTCCATCAGGATAATATACAATTTTTTTCAACTAGCCGCCCTTTAGGGTTTTCGACTTGTCGGGTATCATTTTTGTTAGTCCCTAATTTTTGCCTAAGTAGCCCTTTCGGGTTTTTGACTTAGCGGGCTTTTATTCTCTTTTTCTAGGCATAGTATTTTTTGACTGAATCAGAATTTACCGGGCGCGGTAAATCCGCTCCATCCATAGTAGTCAACATTAAAGCTCCACCAGAGAAGGCACTCTTTACAACATATGGTCCTTCATAGTTTGGGGCCCATTTACCACGGGGATCTTTATAGATGGGTAGCACTTTCCTTAATACCAGGTCTCCTTCTTCGAATAGGCGAGGACGAACTTTCTTATCGAACGCCTTCTTGAGTCTCCGCTGATATAGTTGACCATGACATACAGCGGCCATGCACTTCTCCTCTATGAGGTTCAGTTGATCAAGTCTGTTTTGTACCCATTCCACTTCTTCCAGCTTGGTCTCCATTATGACCCTAAGTGAAGGAATTTCTACTTCAATAGGGAGTACCGCTTCTGTACCATATACCAAGGAAAAAGGCGTAGCTCTTGTTGAAGTACGAACTGAGGTTCTGTAGCCATGTAGTGCGAAAGGGAGCATTTCGTGCCAATCCTTGTAGGTCTTCACCATTTTTTGAATAATTTTCTTTATGTTCTTATTGGTTGCTTCTACCGCGCCATTCATCTTCGGGTGATAAGGTGACGAGTTATGGTGATCGATTTTGAAACTCTCGCATAGCTCATCCATCACCTTGTTATTTAGGTTGAGCCCATTATCTGTGATGATCTTGTTAGGAACCCCATAGCGACAAATTATCTCTTTCTTGATGAATTGTGCAATCACTTGTCTTGTCACATTAGTGTAGGAAGCAGCTTTTACCCATTTGGTGAAGTAGTCGATAGCGACTAGAATAAACCGGTGTCCATTTGATGCTTTTGGCTCGATCATCCCTATTATGTCTATCCCCCACATAGAGAAAGGCCATGGGGCAGTTAAGACGTTCAAAGGAGTTGGCGGCACATGAATTTTATCTACGTAGATTTGACACTTGTGACACTTCTTGACATATTTAAAACAGTTGGACTCCATAGTCAGCCAGTAGTACCCTGCTCGGAGAATGTTCTTAGCCATATTATGCCCATTTGCATGAGTTTCGAAGGATCCTTCGTGTATTTATCTGACGAGCATGTCCTGTTCATGTTCATCTAAACACCAGAGTAACACCATGTCATGATTCCTTTTATATTGTACCTCTCCATAAGGAAAAACTGGCCAGCCAATCTTCTAAGTGTTTTCTTATCCCCACTTGAGGCATTTGCAGGATATTCTTGTTTCTGGAGGAACTGTTTGATATCGTAAAACCACGGTTTATTATCTACTTCAGCCTCCACTGCTGCACAATATGATGGTTCGTCTAGCCGATTAATCCTTATAGTCGGTGCTTCGTTATACCATTTGACTTTGAACATGGATGCCAAAGTTGCCAAAGCATCTGCCAGTTGATTCTCATCTCTGGGGATGTGATGGAAAGTGATCTCATCAAAGTACTCTATCCTTTTCCAGACACAATCTCGGTATCGAGTCAGCTTGGGATTAAGTGTTCTACACTCTCCTTTGACTTGATTGATGACGAGAGAAGAATCTCCATTAACTTCTAAGATTTTGATTCCGAGGTTAATGGCTTCGGTGATTCCCAAGATACACGCCTCGTATTATGCCATATTGTTAGTGCATGTGAAGCATATTCTTGCGGTGAAGGGTATGTGAAATCCCATTGGAGAAGTTATAACAGCTCCTACCCCATGTCCTTCTGCATTTGAGGCTCCATCGAATATAAGCTTCCATCGTGATCCGGGCTCAAGTCCTTCGTAAGAATCCGGAATATCATAATCTCTTACAGCCATCACATCCTCGTTAGGGAAATCAAATTGCATAGGCTGATAGTCATCTACTGGCTGATGAGCGAGATGATCGGCTAACACGCTCCCTTTTATGGCCTTTTGGGTAACATACTGGATGTCATATTCAGTCAGTAACATCTGCCATCGAGCCACTCTTCCAGTCACTGCAGGCTTCTCGAATATATACTTGATGGGGTCCATTCTGGATATTAAGAAAGTTGTATGGCACACCATGTATTGTCTTAATCGTCGGGCGGCCCATACAAGAGCGCAACATGTCTTCTCCAAGAGTGAGTATCTGGATTCACAATCCGTGAATTTCTTACTCAAGTAATAGATTACGTGCTCTTTTTTTCCTGTATCATCTTGTTGTCCGAGTACACAACCCATCGAATTGTCAAGCACCGTTAAGTACATTATGAGTGGTCTTCCAGGTACGGGTGGTACCAATATGGGTGTCTCTTGTAAATATTCCTTGATTCGATCGAAAGCCTTTTGACAGTTTTCATCCCACTTGAGGCTTTGACCTTTCCTCAACAGCTTGAAGATCGGTTCACAAGTGGCAGTAAGGTGTGAGATGAATCTAGTAATATAATTCAGCCTCCCTAAGAACCCTCGTACTTTTTTTTCAGTCCTCGGAGCTGGCATTTCTTGAATGGCCTTCACTTTATCAGGATCAACCTCTATACCTTTTTGACTGACTATGAACCCCAATAATTTCCCAGATCTGACTCCAAAAGTACACTTCGCAGGATTTAATCGTAGCTTGAATTTTCTCAATCGTTCAAACAACTTTTGCAGATTGACTATGTGCTCTTCCTCCGTTTGTGATTTAGCGATCATATCATCCACATAAACCTCTATTTCCTTATGCATCATGTCGTGGAATAGAGTGACCATTGCCCTTTGATAAGTTGCCCCTGCATTCTTTAATCCGAAGGGCATCACCTTGTAACAGAAGGTCCCCCAAGGGGTAATAAAGGTAGTCTTTTCCATATCGGATGGAGCCATCTTGATCTGATTATATCCGAAAAACCCATCCATAAATGAGAATACCGAAAATTGAGTCGTGTTATCCACCAATACATCAATGTGAGGTAATGGGAAATCGTCTTTAGGACTTGCTCTGTTGAGGTCTCGATAGTCTACGCCCATCCTGACTTTTCCATCTTTTTTTGCCACAGGCACAATATTGGCTACCCATTCTGGATACTTCACTGCGGCTAAGAACCCTGCGTCGAACTGCTTTTTAACCTCTTCCTTGATTTTGAGAGTCATATATGGTCTAGTCCTCCTTAACTTTTGTTTGACTGGTGGACATTCGGGTTTAAGCGGTAGCTTATGTTCAACAATATCCGTGTCCAAACCGGGCATATCTTGGTAAGACCAAGCGAACACATCCACATACTCTTGTAGTAACTTGATCAACTTCTCCTTTATATCCCTGTCTAAGGAAGCGCTAACCTTAACCTCCTTTTTATCCTCCTCAGTTCCTAGATTGATTACATCCACTGGTTCCTGATGAGGTTGTATCACTTTGTCCTCTTGTTTTAATAGTCTGGCCAACTCTTCAGGGAGTTCACAATCGTCCCCATCACCCTCTTCCGCTTGGTTAATCGGGAACTCGAAGTTGTAAGGAATTATAGCAGTTTCGTTTTCAATAGGTTCATTTTTAAATCTGCATGAGGGAGATTTTTATGCTTATTATTTTTTGAATTGGTGCAAATGAAAGTATTGAAAAGAAAGTGTATTGCCATTTGAAAAAGGAACAATTAAGAAAGAAAAAGATCTTAATTGAAAACAAAATGCGATTTTATTATTAAATAATTCAAAAAAACAAAAGGTGGCCCTACAAAGCTTGTCCATTTGCTTTGGGCATAGCAAAGGACTTATTGTTTTTTTTAGAAAAGTAAATTACTTTGAAATAGAAATCATCTCAGGAATCTCGATTGCTCTCCAATTATTGAGAACTGTGTCTGGTGAGCAATGGCGCACCCAATCTGGTATCCCTCTATTTTCATCTTCAATTGCAGTCACTTGATCTTTGTCTCTGAATCCGACACTATGGAAAGTTTCTTCAAGAGGAGGAAATGTCATTTGTCGAGACTTCTGAACCCCTTTATTAGCTGGTTTGTAACCCAGCCCGAATTGATCCTTCTTTTCATGTATCTCTATCACCTTGCCCCAGCCCCTAGTATCCCCATTCTGAATCAAGTCTGTGATCCTTTTCGGCCTTTCCTCTTGTCGAACGACTTGATTACGACTGACCGTTGTAACTTCCATAGCTTGGAACGGTATTTCAAATGTTTCTCCATCCACTTCTATGTATCTGAATGACGAGAGATGGCTGACGAACATGTCCTCCTCCCCATCAACAATTATTAAGTTGTCCCCAGATATGAACTTCAGTTTCTGATGAAGTGTGGAAGTAACTGCGCCCGCAGCGTGAATCCATGGTCGTCCTAGGAGACAAGTGTAGGAGGGATTGATGTCCATGACTTGGAAAGTGATCATGAAGGTATGCGATCCCACCACTGTAGGTATGTCCACTTCCCCAATTACCATTCTTTTTGAACCATCGAACGCCCTGACAATCAGGGAACTGGTCTTCATAAAGGTCCTTACAGATGTTAATTTCATAAGTGTATCCTTAGGCATGACGTTTAGAGCAGACCCTGTGTCCACCAACACCCTTGAAAGAATAATGTCCTGACATTTTACTGATATGTGTAAGGCCTTATTATGTGCTTGCCCCTCGGGAGGTAACTCCTCACTACTGAAACCCAGGCAGGTGCTGGCGGCGATATTGGAGACTACCTCGTCGAACTGAATTACTGATATATCTTTAGTGACATGGGCTTCATTTAGGACCTTCAGCAGGGATTCCCTATGTGCCTCCGAGCATAACAACAAGGATAGAATAGAGATCTTGGACGGTGTTTGATTTAGTTGGTCCAACACCCTATAATCACTTTTCTTTATGATTCTTAAGAATTCCTCGATGTCTTCTTGAGATATGCCCTTCTTGGACGGTCCCTCGCCTGTATTTGTGGTCTCTTTCCCCTTTGATCTTTTGGGGATATCCTTCTTGGGTTGTTCTGACAAGTATATCCTTCCACTACGTGTCATTCCTCCAATACCAGCTATGTTAGTAACTGCTGGTGACGACACTATAGTCTCTCCTCCCACCGACGCAGTGATGTCATATTTCCAAGGTACAGTCTTGGAGCTTTCATAGGGAAATGGCGTGGGTACATGGAACGTGATAGGACCTTCTGACGCTACAGGCACCGGAGCTTTGACTGGCGTAGGAACAAGTATCTGAATTGGCATTTGTGCAGGCACCGGAATTGTTATCTAAATAGGAACCTGTGTAGGCCTTGAAACTGGTATTTGGATGGGCGTCTGTGCCTACCTGGGAACTGGTATCTGAATAGGCACTTGTGTAGGCCTTGGAACTGGTATTTGAATGGGAGTCGTGACTCCTCTTTTCTGGTATGGAATCTCAGAAGGTGCCTGCCCCTGGGAGTCTAAAGCATCTACCTCATTCACATTCCTTAAGTACCCAATCTGTACTATCCCTTGGTCCATTAGTTGTTGGAGGACCTCCTTCATCTTCTTACAGCTATTGGGATCAATCGCGCAATTCTCACAGTCACCGTGCAACCTTTCAAACTCCTCGTACCCAATCAATGCTTCCCTCACTTTCGTCATAGGGGTCTTTACTTGCTCCACCCCTCTAATTATGACGTCCTCTCCTAGTCCCTCAACGGAGTTAACAGTTGGTCCAGCATGCCCTGGGAAAGGGTTATCTCCTACATTTGGAGTGTCATAACTGAAGTTAATAACCTTCTGATCCAACAAATCTTGCACCCTAAATTTGAGAGCCAAACATTTTTCAGTCGTGTGCCCTGGCGATCCAGCATGGTAATCACATCTAGCATTAGCGTCATACCCTCGAGGAAGAGGCGTAGGAGGGGGCCCTAACGGCTTGATTTCTACCAATCCCTTTTGGACTAACATTGGCAGGATTTGAGTATATGTAGTGGGTATAGGGTCAAAGTCCTTCCATGGCCTCTTTTGTTCCCTTCGGGGATGCTTCTGTTGTTGCTGATTTTGAGGGGGTGAGGCCCTTGTCTGTTGGATCTGGAGCGTAGGAGACCCTTGGCCAGAGGCCGTGGCTGCCACGTAAGGGTTATAAGGCACTTGAGTATACCTATCAGCAGAAATGGCATTGGCCTCCTTCTTCGAACGGTTTTCGGAGTACCTTTTGTCGTTTTGTTGATTGGAAGACGGTGTTCCAATATTTCCACTTTTTAATCCATTCTCAATCCTTTCCCCGTTGATAACCAAATCCGCAAATCCTGTTGAGACCGATCCAATCATCTTTTCATAGTATAATCCTTGCAGAGTTCCCATGAATGTATCTACTAGCTCATTTTCCCGCAATGGAGGTTGCACACGAGATGCTAGCTCCCTCCATCTTTGGGCATACTCCTTAAAAGATTCATCCCTTTTCTGAGACATGTTTTGCAATTGCATGCGATTAGGGGCCATGTCTACATTATATTGGTATTGCCTTATGAAGGCACTCACCAAATCATCCCAGTTCTTGATGTAGGTCCTTTCCAGCTGCATGTACCAGTCCAAGGATGCCCCACTAAGGCTGTCTTGGAAAACATGCATCATCAGCTTTTCATTCTTAGTGTGTGCCCCCGTCTTTCAGGAAAACATCCGAATGTGACTTTTGGGACAACTAACCCCTTTGTACATCTCGAAGGTAGGCGCCTTAAACTTAGGAGGCATGACCACGTCGGGTACCAAACACATTTCCAAGGCATCAATCCCAAAGATCTTGGATCCTTCCACAGCCCTTAATCATTCCTCAATTATCTTATACTTTTCATCCTCCTTTCTTCCTTACATGGTAGCTAGTTTGGTTTCACGACCTACTTGCCTTGAGCCTTCCTCTCCATATTGGAGGTGCCGGTCATCAGAGACCTCACGAGTGACAGGTATCTCTATGGGTCGTGATTCTCCATTGTGCTCGGGTGGAGGAACAGACCCTACAGGAGGTTGAGTGTTAGCCTTCCCTTTACTAGCCTCTAAAGCCTCACACTCCAAGTCAGCCACAAATCCCAAAAGAGGATTGCTATCTTTATATTGGGGAGGAGGGGTAGGGGCATTCCTACAGTTTGTGGCCTCGGTGTCTCTTGCGATCATATTCTGAATAGCTTGAGTCAGCTGATCAATCTTGTCCTTCATTTCCTCCACATTTCCCTTGACAACATCCACATCTCCTTTCAGAGCAACGTGTTTCAGCTCCATTTATTCCATAGCTTTCTTCTGGTAAGCACAGGTGTTGGGTCGAGAAGTCAGATTGTTGCGAAGATTCTGAGAGAAGATATCAAAAGGTGATTTCCGTTTGATGTTTATTTTTTTTTTTGAATTATGCTATGCATGCATGAATGTATGAGTATGCAAAAATTATTTTTATTTCAGGAATCTTAAACTTTTCATTTATTAAGATTAAAGCCAAGGATAATGGAAAGCAAATACTTTTATTAATGGAAAGAAAGTGCTAGGGTCGAAGCCCCATTTATTACATAAGGAAAACCAAACTAGGGATAAACCCTTAAATTATTCGCAACAAAAAGCAAACGTAAGAAGTCATTACATAGAAAAGCTAAATCCTCCTCCTAATCCTAGCCCTAAAATCCTCTACCATCTCACGACAAAGTGTAAGGAAATCAGTAATCTCTTTGACCGGCTTGAAGATATCAACCATGTACTCAGCCTCTTTTAAACTTCGAGGGATCTCGTGGATGAGATCGTTGGATAGTAAGACCAACTTCAGATACCTTTCTCGATAATATGCCTCGTCCTCTCGTAACTTTGCCATGATCTCTAAATCCTCCCTAGTAGTTTGCTCTAGCTGTTGGTTATGTTCTTCAACATAAATGGCCCATGCCCTTAGATCTTCGTAAGAATCCTGAAGCTCCCCATATAACCTCCTAAGTTCCTGGTTCTCCTCTTGAGTTTCTAACTATCCTTCTGGCCGTAGGGCAAGAAGTTCTTCGGCTGATCTCAATTGCACAGTTGCGTCTAGGGCTTGCTTTTTGCTCTCGAGAAGAGCACTAGATAAGCTTTGGACTTCAGTTTCAAGGTGGTGTATACGCCTGTCATATCCCTCTTTGAATACTCTTTGCGTTGACGTCATCCAAATGTATCTCCACTCGTCCCTTTGACGCCAGGCTCTATCTAGTTGCTCTTTGTGGTCTTTGAGGCGTGAACTCACAACTTGAAGGTCGGCATAAGCTTGTTCCTTCTTCTCTTCCTCCATCTGAGCTATCCCCTTATTGATCTTTGATTACTCCATAACTTCATCGAGACTCCTTCTTAACTGACTACTCTCTCCAGTGGCTTGGTAATATTTGCCTTCCCACTCTTTTTTTTCTTTTTGTAATTGTGCAATAGTCTCTTTGAGTCTCTCACTTTCCTCCATAGAGACTGCGGCAGGTGGGGGAACCCTTGGATTAATAGGATGATCCAGAGTAAAGGGCAACTTTACTATCCTTACTCTTTCTTCCAGCCATTGCAGATATGGGACTCTTGACTCTTCTCTTGGTCTTTTCAAACTACTCTTCTCTTTTATATTTTGTCTCCAAGCTTGAGCAATTTTTAAGACGTCGGGATGATCCCCATTCACACCTTGCAAGATGAAACCTTTTAGCAACCTATCCTCTGGCTTATAGGCCAGGGGATGCCCTAGCTGCCTCATTGCCAAAATAGGGTTATAACTTATGCACCCTCTTGAACCAATCAAGGGTACATTTGGAAAGTCTCCACAACTTAAGATCACATCATCTCTTTGGAGTATTTGAGGGAACCATAGGATGTCATTACCAACGAGGGATACCAGATATTGGGACCAATCATTAGCTTTCATTTGTCTCATATCCCCTATGTCCCTCACTAGATGGGAGCATAACCACTTGTACAGTAATTGGGGGCAACATAGCATAGCCCCTCCCTTCTTCTCAAATTTGCAATGAAGAGTAAAGTATATATCTGCAAGGAGAGCCGTTGATGAGTCTTCTTCTCCAAGAGTCACAGCCAGAAATAGATTGACAGCGGCGATATCTATGAAGTTTGGAACACTTAGAAATAGGACTAACCCAAAGATAAGTAATACCATGATGGCGTCTATGGCTACCCAATTTTTGCGAGTCACGAAGTGAATAGCTTTATTTTCTAAGAACCATTTAGGAAACCCTTCGAAGTCATCTTTAGTTTTCAGATGTGCTTGTAGGTCTTCTTCTCGAATATAAAGACAGCTTGCCATTTCTTTCAATGAAGGACTATACCCCAATGCTTTGAATGAACCTTTATTGCTTTTAGGGAGGTCAAGTATCCTTCAAACCTCTTCCAGGGTGGGAGCTATTTGGAAGTCCTTGAATTGGAAGCACCTTAACTCAGGATCATAAAATTGGGCCAAGGCAGTTAGGCCCTCCTCTTGCATAGGAATGAGAACAAGATCCAGTATATCTCCATACCTACGAATTATAGGCTTCCTTCTTTCCTTAGGTAACTCAGCATCATAAGTCTTTAGGCCCTTTATGTCTGATGTCCTTACTTTAATTGGGAGAGTTTTCTTTTTCCCAAATTCCATTGTCCTTTGATTTAATCCTTTTTTTATTGAATAATTTTAAGATTCATGTGAATGCAAAAAAAAAGAAAATATGAGGATGATGAATGGAAATGATATCTTGATTAGGGTAAAGGTAATGTGTAAGCATGCCCTTAGTAAGGTGGGCCTCCCTAGAACAAGCTGGATCTAAGTTAATACTACCCAATCCCCTCACATGTAGGTTATACAAATTTGGACGACATAACGACCCCAAAATGTTCAGACTATACCCTTGTTTTACCATGAGAAGGAGCAAGCCTTCCTACGGTAATCCTTCGGGATAAGTCTCATTTGGGGTAGGAGCCTAGTAACAGCCCTTGTGGGTTGAATGCATAGGGTCTCCATAGATTGGTGTAAGGTAGGTTAAAGGTTCTCAGAGTCACGGACCACATCCAGATCATTCCACTACGTCAGGGGCTAGCCCTTTCGTGAGGACGACTTTGGAAGGATCTACTCTGAGTGTGGCATCAATGCATTGTTGGGAATGTCGCATCCCCCCCCCCCCAAAAAAAACATTTCCGTTCCACTTTATGTTCTAGGGTTATCCTCCAAGCTTTGGGTTTTAGCATCACTCCTTTTTTTTTGTTTGCCCCAATCCCTTGTATAATGACAAAATAAAAAAACAAAGGGTTAAATAAATAAAAAATATGAAATAAATAAAAAATACATAATAATAAAAAAAAAACATCCAAGACAAATAAATCCCTAAATCCTAAGGCTAGGAAGGATTCTCTCTATGAAGGAGTCCCCAGCAGAGTCGCCAGCTGTCGCGGCCGACAAAAATATCGAGTCGCCATCATATTTTTTCTAAGGAAAATAATGATAAACCTAAAAAGTCCTAATCCTAAGGTAGAGATTCCTACGGTTCGGGAGTCGGTTAAGTGAAGGGAAGGTGTTAGGCACCCCTCACTTCCATTGTACTCAATGGGATCCACCTTTGAATTTAGGGTATATTTGTTTGTCTAAGTTATAGAAGAACCTAAGTTCTTTATTAATTATACTCGCTAGGGTTGGTTTGCAACCCTATACCTACGTACCCTCAATTTGAAGGATCAGAGTAACCGTAGTTCACCTCCCCTATTCCTACCCCCTAATCCTATTCCCATTCCTAATCCTAAACCCAATCCACTATTTATACTCTTGGATAAAGAGTTCTATCCCTTAAATCTAGTGTTTATACTCCTAGATGAGGAGTTCTATCCCTTAAATCCCTTAAATCCCTATCCATTATTTAGACTCTCGGAGGAAGAGTTTTATCCCTTAATCCTTTTATTTATACTCTCGGATATCAAGAGTGATATCCCTTATCCCATCCTTTATTTAGGCTCTCAGACCAAGAGCTTTATCCCAAGTTAAAATTCCTAAAAAAAACCTTTAGATATCTTTTAGAAAATAAATTTCTAAATTTATTTACAGAAAAAAGGAAATAGAAGCCAAAAAAACAGTTAGGCTAAAAAACAAAAGTTTATATCCCAATAATTCCCAAATTCCCAAAATAATCCCTAAACAAATTAAAAGTGTTTTTTATCCTTCAAAAATGAAATTAAGTTTATTCTTTTCTCCCAAACCCAATATTTATCCTTTTCAAAAGTAATTTCCTTGAAATAAAAACCCTAGAAAAATAAAATCTTTATTAAGAAAGTACAAAAAGAAATTAACTATTCATTTATCATAAAAAGTCCTTACAAGCCTATTCCCTAAACCCTAATGATTAACTCAACAATTACTTAAATCATTTGATAGAACAAAATTTTAAGCAAAAATTAATTAATAAATCAAATTAAATAATTAATAAAAAAACCCAAGAAAATCCCATTTTAACAAATTAAATTAAGGAATTAATTTAATTGTTAAAAAACTAAAAAACTTATTTTTTTTATTTAAATTAAAAACCTATTTTAACAACTTAAATTAAAGAATTAATTTAATTGTTAAAACTAAAAAACTAAAACCATTTTTTACTATTTAAATTACAAACCTATTTTAACAACTTAAATTAAGGAATTAATTTAATTGTTAAAACTAAAAAAACTAAAACCCATTTTTTTACAATTTAAATTAAGGAATTAATTTAATTGTGAAAAAAACTAAAAACCCTATATTAACAAATTAAATTAAGGAATTAATTTAATTGTTAATAATCTAAAATTAATTAAGTAAAAATAAAAAAACAAGAGGGGTGTATTTGCTGTTGAAAGGACCCACTGGGCCTCCCTGGGAGGTGCTAACAGCAGAGGTGCTAAGCCAAGAACACTTAGGGCCCGCTGGTGTGGGAGGAGTCTGCGTGAAGAGAGTCTAAACTTGACTCTCTCTGGGACGCCTGATCATGATCAGAGGGGTGAGATCCCGCGCCATCTCCACCTTTGATTTCGTGGACCAGTCCAAGTAAGAGGGACAGACGATTGTGATGTAAGTCAAAGAATGGCGTATGGTGTACCCACGCTTACGGAATGGCCAAAGTCTAATGATCGGGTGGCCAACGAAGGGCCAGGTGTTGGAATCCTTCGAGTTAAGGGAGCAGGTATAAATTGAAATTCCCTTCAGAACTCCTTCATTTCCATCTTCTTTTTCTCTCTCTAACCTTTTCCCTCTCACTCTACCTCTCCACTTCTCTCGTCCCTCTCTCTCTTTTCTCTTCTAGCCACCACCCAAAATTTCTCCGACCACCTCCAAATCCCCAGAACCACCACTTCAACCGAAATCTGCACATAGTACGAACCCTACCCCACCCCAACCCAGAATCTACGAACCCTAACCCAACATCAATGAACCCTAACCCTTAAATCTATGAACCCTAACCCACCTTCAACCAAAAACCCAAAAAAACCTAGGAACCCCAAGAACCCTAAGGGTTCTGGGATGAACCCTAACCCTACTCTATAGAACCCTAACCCTAAACCCTAAAAAATCCAGAAACTCCCCCAAATCACATGCAAATTCAACGATTAACACCACACGGAGGCGGATTTACAACAATCAAAAGCAATAAATAAAAGTTACGTAGGCCTACCTCTCCTGCAGTGACACTAGTCGTATACTTTGATTGTTTTTTTCTCTTCTAATCCCTCTCTTTTCCTTTGTTCGCAGGTGGGTTCGAGCTCAGAGAAATTAGGGTTCTAATGATGAACCCTAAGTCCCTATCTAAGAAAATCGTGAGCTTTGAGTGATGGGTGTGGAAGTGCAGCTGCAGATTTTTTCTTACGTTTTTTTCTTTCATTCTTCTAAATTCTTAGGCTTTTATAGTTTAGATTTAGGTTTTAGAAATTAAATTTTGGATTTAGATTTAGAAGTTAGGGATTTGATTCATGTAATTTTCAGATTGATTCAGATTTGAATAAAAATGATTTGATTTGTTTTGATTTTGCGCAAGTTAGGGTTAGTTGTTTGGGGGACGACGACAATCTCTCTCTTGGTCAACAAATTGACCACCGAAAATAAACAATAAAATAAAACAAAAATAAAAATGACAACTAATTAAACAATAATAATAAGTAATAAGTAATATTGATACCGTGAAGAGAAAAAAAATCCTAATGTGACCACTTAAAAACGATAATTATAAACTGAAATAAATAAAATCCATTCTAATCACTCCTAATCCTTACTTAATAATTAAATGACAAAAATAATTATCCCTAATACCATATGCTTAGAATCTAAATCCCAATTAACAAGCCCTTAATAAGATTAACAGACAAAATAAAAAATAAAAAATATTTAGCTAATTACCAACTAAAATAAAAAACTAAAATTCTACAATATCCCCATTCAATTTTTCTAAAATGATAAAACTCTAAAAAACTTATTATCATAAAAACCTAACTAATTCTACCATAAAAAATCTAAAATAAAATGAAGTCCCCAATGAATTCTTATAACCAATAAAAATTTCAAAAATAAAACTTAGAATAAATGAGCAAAAATGGAATAGAAATCAAGTCTAAATCTCTATTGAATTTAAAAACTTCATATAAACCCAAAAACCCAAAAATGGACCCAAAAACACAAATACACCCCAAGGCCCCAAATGGCACCCCTAGTAGCACCAAAAGCTCTAACAAGATGAAAAAAAAATACAGGTCAAAATTTGGGGTACTATAGATGTATTAGAATGTTTTACCTTAATTTATATATTTGGTGAAACATGTGTTGTTTTATGATGAGTGACATCCTAAATGTGTGTTTTGTGAATCATACTTGAATTATTCTATGATTTAACTATTTTAGGGTTTAGGGTGTTACATGATTCGTGTAACACCCTAAATATCCCCCATGTAATTTAAATAAATTCATCAGAGTAAATTAAAAATCACGACTTTTAGGATGATACGATTCAACAAAAACCTGCTCAGATAATCAGATATGTAACACATAATATATTTAAAAATTATTAATAATAAATAATAGTAAAAATAATAACAATGATCATGTCTAAACTCCAATTTTATTAAGCAGCGAAAACATCAACATCAAATAATTATTAATGTTTAAACATAAGACATAAATTGTAATAATCAAGGAAACATCCTCATAGGAGATAAACATAAGTCTCCACCAATAGAAATAACACACAAATGCCAACCCCATGTGTTACACATTAGAGCAGACACGGAATCTAAAAATAAAAGGAAGACACCATCTTCCAAATCACATCCATGCTTTATTGCGGATTATCTGCACGATGCCCATGTAAAGGCAACATTCAAACAGAAGGGGTTGAGATATCATAATTATATAAAGGAATGCATAATAATAAGTAAACAACAGATTATTTCATGCACAATCACCCATTCCATCAACCACATATCCACACACTCCAAACATAACAACACAACAAATGCAATGCAAGGAGACTAAACAACTTGGCTCAATGAATATGTCACCATTACGTGAACTCTCCGGTTCACCGCTCCGATCCCCAGCTCACCAAAATCTTCAATATAGGCAACGCTTCACTAATTCCATCACCATAAGAATTAGGTACTCGCACCCAATCCACACAATAGGATTGAGCCTCACCAAAAACTCGTTACCATCACCATAAGTAACGCTTCACTAATTCCATGACCAATTGAAATAGTTATTCGCGCCCAATCCATCACCATAGGATTGAGGCTCACGGACCACTGTCCCACACCATGATGCATGAAATATATATAACAGACATGTAACAATAACAACAAGTACCATGACATTAGCTTAGTCAAGATACTACGCCAATGTTGGCCACCATACACCAGACACATGCTATAACATTCAGCAACATCAACAAAATAATATAGCAAGCAACAACAATGCATTTATGAATATGTCACACCACAACATAAATACTACAATGCATTCAACACCATTGCACAACAATTTATTCATGTTCATGTACATAAATAAATTTTAGAATAAAGTTCATCGCGTCAGCTTCCTAACGCTTCGAATGGCACTAGAATCGGACACACGGAACTCAAGATATGAATTTTGGAAGTTTTTCAAATATTCTTCCCAATGTAATCGGTTACACCCCTTGTAACCAGCCATTGCTACGTAAATTACACACAGTGTAACCAGTTATCACATTCCAGGTAACCAATTACACACTCAGAAATTTTCCCATAAATTTATTTTCAAAGCGGTGTAACCGGTTACACCATTCCTAGTAACCGATTACACTGTTGGCAGAAGCACTTTTTTGCATCTTTTCAAACGAAGCCATCCCAAAACCCCATTTTTCTTACAATTCGTTTATCACATTATTTTACCCAAAAATCAGTTTTCAAAACATCAAAACCCCAATTCTTTCCACCAAAAACACTCACAACTTAAGTTCCGACTCTAACTCGAAACAATCATCAACAACACAACATTTACATCATACAATTTCATTAACTACATGGTTCCAACAACAACAATACAAAAATTCACTAATTATTCATCAATCACAACATTATCATGCACTCATAGTTCATCAATAATTTATTCAATTCAACAAACACAAAATTGTAACAATGAGCATAACATAGAGAGAAGAGAACACAAATCAAGCATAGATATAATCTACCCACCATCATCATTACACTAACTGTTAGATAATCAAAACCCCACCCTT
Source organism: Lathyrus tuberosus (assembly GCA_022829125.1). NCBI lineage: Eukaryota > Viridiplantae > Streptophyta > Magnoliopsida > Fabales > Fabaceae > Lathyrus > Lathyrus tuberosus. Next base: position 3,809,609 of record JALAZF010000449.1, read on the forward strand.
ACCTTAGATTCCTTGAAAAATCTCTCTTCTACCTCTAGCAATGGTGATCTCCTCTCCCCCCCTTGAGCCCTAGTCTCCCCTTTTCACTTTTCTCTATTTTTTTCACGATCTGGTAGTTTTTCTCCCACTACCCCATTTTTCTATTCTTATATTACTATTATTATTATTATTATTATTGTTGTTGTTGTTGTTGTTGTTGTTGTTGTTGTTAATCACAACTAATTAAAATAATAACAATAATAATAATAATAATACTATATTTTTAATTTAAATAATATTCACCTAATATTTTTTAATTAAATAAATCGTAAATCATTTGAATTAATTAGTTCTACTCCCTAATTTTCTAAGTTCTAAAGTCAATACCCCCCCCCCCCCCCCCCACCAAGGGTATCTCAAGCACACCAAAACACCAAACATCACATATAATTACACAACATCACATAATTTAATTACAAAAAATAAATAAAACAAACCGGGGTGTTACAACTCTCTCCCACATACAATATTTTCGTCCTCGAAAATTTACTTGATGCGAACAACTCCGGATACGACTCTTGCATCCTAATCAACAATTCCCACATCATATTCTCTCCAGCAGCGCCTCCCACACCACCTTCACGAGAGAAATCTCCTTGCCTCTCAACTACTTCAATTCATGGTCTTCGATTCTTACAGGTAAAGCTGTAAGGTTATTCCTCACCTGTATATCATCCATCAGAATCACATGCGACAGATCTGGAACATACTTCTAAAGATGTGAAACATGGAATACATCATGCAAATTAGACAAATTTGTTGGAAACACCACACTATAAGCAACAACTCCCACTCTTTCCGATATCTGATACAGACTAATAAACCGAGGAGGAAGCTTCCTCGACTTCAAAGCACGCCTAACACCGGTCACCGGAGTGACTCTCAAGAATACATGGTCTCCCTCTTGAAACTCAAGTTCATTCGTCCTTTTGTCATGGTAGCTCTTCTCCCTACTCTACGACGCTCTCATCTTCTCTCAATTCAGCTTCACCTTTTCAGTAGTTTGTTGGACAATCTCAGGTCCAAGCACTACACTTTCACCAGATTCATGCCAACACAAAGGTGTCCTACACCTACGACCATACAATGCCTCAAAAATGGCCATTGCAATGCTAGAATGGTAACTGTTATTATAATTGTTCATAGGCACTTCAGTTGCCATAAAGTGGTTCTCGCTAGGCAAAGAAAGCGTTCACTGGACTAACTTGACAGATTTTAGTTGTACTATATAAGTACTTTTCACACTTTTTGGGGATCATAAATTTTCACATAGAAACCCATATTTTCTGCATTTCTTCACCAAAAAGTGAGATTTTGCAAATAGAAGCTGCATTCGCATCCGAGTTTGATTCTTCGACGTGGATGCTCATTCATCTTCTCTCATTACTTGTAAAGCAAGCTACCATGGTTATGGGTAGCTAATTTCCTTTGTATCAAAGGTAGATGTAGTCTACCTTAGCTTTATGTATTTATTTTGATTGGCCTTGTATGTGAACAAGTGATGATTAATATATGATGAATATTTTTGTTCTTAATGATCCATTCTTGTTTTTTAAAACTCTAGACATAGATTTTATGGACCTTGACCTAAAATATTCATCTATCAATTTATAGATTAGAGAGATCGGTCTATGGTTGATATTTGCTTTGTATTGAACTTAAAGCTTACTATATTGGTTGTTATATAGAGAGATCGTGTAGCGATGAATACAATATTTCTCATGAAGGCGCGCTAGAGATAGACGGTATTGATAGAATACGCGATGATATTAATTAGATCCGACTTCACATGCAAGATTAAGAGAATACATAAAAGTTAGGGTAAATGAAAACTACTTTTGATATACTTTCTTAATCAAACTTTAGAATTTAAAGCTTTGCTACTAAAATTGTGACAATTTATGAAACAAACTTTGAAAACCCTTTCTCTTGAAACGCTAAACTATTGAACGAAAAGCATCACATATTAGAACAATCCCTGTGGAGACGATAACAAAAAACCCCCCTATAGTTGCAATTCTAACAAAATGACGTCGTTGCCGGGGATTGTTGTTGATATTGTAAGCATTGCAATAGTTTATTGATTTTAAGATCTTTGTATTGCGATCTCTTACCTCTGTTATTTTTCTTGTGCTATTTGATTTGTTTGGTTAAATGTACAGATTCTATTTATGCGAGGGAGTGTACCTGCGGACCAACTTCTTTTTTATCCTGAAAATGTAATAACCGCGCGGAAACTCAATAGCAGAACTAGGAGGAGAAGGCAACTTGCCAATGAAAGACAAGATCATCAAGACCCAAACCATTCTCAAACTTGATACACTCTGAGAACTCAATAGTCGTCTCACTTTAATGAGGATAGAACTTAGCAAGTTCCACAAATTTAGAAACATACTCTGTAATAGACAAATTACCCTACTTCAGCTCCAAAAATTCTATCTCCTTCTTCCCACGAACATCTTCAGAAAAATACTTCCTCAAAAATTCCATGCGGAACACAACCCAAGTAACGACTTCACCTGAAGTCTCCAACACCTGATGAGTGTTAATCCACCAGTCATCAGCCAACATATGAGTACCAAACCGTACCTTCTGCGCCTCGGAGCAATCCATCACACAGAAGATCCTCTTAATCTCCTTGGGGCATGCCTGTGCTCTATCAGGATCATACCTACCCTTGAAAGTAGGCGAATTATTCCTCTAGAACTTCCCCAAATGACAGAACTCATCGTTTCCACCAGCATTAGGCTGATTCTGATCAGCCTGAGCAACGGCTTGCAAAGCAGCAGCAATCGTAACATCGTTTCTTCTAGCCATTTTCTGTTTACACCAATAACAACAACTATGGTTAGAAGACAACATCAAAATTATTCAACTGTCACACCATACCGACTCAACAACTTGGCCGAACAGACCGACCTGCTCTAATACCACTATGTAACACCCTAAATATCCCTTGCGTAATTTAAATAAATTCATTAGAGTAAATTAAAAATCACGACATTTAGGATGATATGATTCAACAAAACCTGCTCAGATAATCAGATATGTAACACATAATATATTTAAAAACTATTAACAATAAATAATAGTAAAAATAATAACAATGATCATGTCTAAACTCCAATTTTATTAAGCAGCAGAAACATCAACATCAAATACTTATTATTGTTTAAACATAAGACAGAAAGTGTAATAATTAAGGAAACATCCACGTAGGAGATAAACATAAGTCTCCACCAACAGAAATAAAACACAAACCCCAACCCCCAGTGTTACACATCAGAACAGACGCCGACTCTAAAAATAAAAGGAAGACACCATCTTCCAAATCACCTCCATGCTCTATTACAGATTATCTTCACGATGCCCGTGTAAAGGCAACATTCAAACAGAAGGGGTGAGATATCATAATTATATAAAGGAATGCATAATAATAAGTAAACAGAAGATTATTTCATGCACAATCACCAATTCCATTAGCCACACATCCACACACTCCAAACATAACACAACAAATGCAACGTAAGGAGGTTCAACAAATTGACTCGATGCACGTGGTACCATTACGTGGACTCTCAGGTTCACCACTCCAACACAACAACATAGCAAGCAACAACAATGCATTTACGAATATGTCACACCACAGCATAAACACTACAATGCATTCAACACCATCACACAGTAATTTATTCATGTTCAAGTACAGAAACCAAGTTTAGAGTGAAGTCTGTCGCGTCAGCTTCCTAACGCTTTGAACGGCACTCGAAACGGACACCCGGAACTCAAAATATGAATTTTGGAAGTTTTTCAAAAATTGTTCCTAGTGTAATCGGTTACACCAATTGAGGTAACCGGTTACACCCCTTGTAACCAGCCACTGCTACATAAATCACACAGTGTAACAGATTACCACATTTCAGGTAATCGATTACACACTCACAATTTTGCCTAGAAACGCATTTTCAAAGCAGTGTAACCGGTTACACCATTCCTACTAATCGATTACACTGTTGGCAAAATCACTTTTTCTGCAACTTTTCAAACAAAAAGTCATTTTAAGTCATCCCAAAACCCCATTTTTCTTACAATCTGTTTATCACATTATTTTACCCAAAAATCACTTTTCAAAACATCAAAATCCCAATTCTTTCCACCAAAAAACACTCATAACTTAAGCTCCGACTCTGACTCGCAACAATCATCAACAATACAACATCTACATCATACAATTTCATCAACTACATAGTTCCAACAACAACAATACAACAATTCACCAATTATTCATCAATCACAACATCATCATACACTCATAGTTTATCAACTAATTATTCATTTCAACAAACACAAAATTGCTACAATGAGAATAATATAGAGAGAAGAGAGCACCAATCAAGCATAGATATAAGCTACCCACCATCATCATTACACAAACCCTTAGATAATCAGAACCCCACTCTTACTTTAGATTCCTTGCAAAAGCTCTCTCCTACCTTTACCAATTGTGATCTCCTCTTCCCCCTTGAGCCCTAGTTTCCTCTTTTCACTTTTCTCTGTTTTTTCATGATCTGATAGTTTTTCTCCCACTACCTCCTTTTTCTATTCTTATATAATAATAATAATAATAATAATAATAATAATAATAATACTAATAATAATAATAATAATTATTATTATTATTATTATTAATCCAATTCCCAACTAATTAAAATAATAACAATAATAATACTATATTTTTAATTTAAATAATATTCACCTAATATTATTTAATTAAATAAATATTAACTCATGAATTAATTAGTTCTACTCCCAACACCCCCAATCTCTACACTTTTGCTCACACACCCTCAACACCTTAATTTTTTAAGTTCTAAGGTCACTACCCCCCACCAAGGGTATCTCAAGCACACCAAAACACCAAACAACACATATAATTACACAACATCACATAATTTAATTACGAAAAGATTCGTGAAAAGATTCAAGACAAATCCATCACACTTCTTCCTGTTTCAAGTTCTAATCAGCTTGCAGACGCCTTTAGAAAACTGTTACACCAAGGTAATTTCATTACAAACATGTCCAATGTAGGTCTATGTGATTTGCATAGTCCAACTTGAGGGGAGATGTTAGATATTACATTCACTTGTCATGCAAGTTATCTTTTGTTTTTCTTCTTTTGCATTGGATAGTTAGGAAGTTGATTATCTTAGTGGTTAAGTTTGTTACTAACTAACTTCCCTCATCCTCTATATAAGAGGAATCATCTTTATATTCATTTTATGGAAGAATACCTTTTTAGCTTTTCATAATGAGAATAAGTCATTGGTTGCACCATTAACAAAGTGGGGGTGGAAATTAAATATCCAATTCAGGGTCGTGTTAATCACATCACAGAAAAAATATATTTGTTGAGTAGCGACTTGAAAAACACGTCATAATATATAAGCAGTCAGAATAGTCATTTAAGTTGTGACGTGAATATCACGACGCTACCAAAAATCTGTCAGTTAATCTACAATCCCATCAATTCGTTCAGTCAAACTTTTCTTCTACATTTTTTGATTTCTTAAATGTTGTTTGCGACGTGTTTTACACGTCACAAATGAAAATTTGAAAATTTCAAACTTCCCCCCTTCTGTAATCTGACGTCATTATTTTTTTTATTTTAAATATTATAAATAGGTATGTTGCGACATGTTTTCCACGCACAACATTTTTTAAAAAAAAATCTTCAACATTTCTCCACATGATAACCTGAGTTTTAATTTTTTATTATTTAAAATATATAGCGACGTGATAAATATGTTGCAACAAACTTTTTTGCCACATGTTTATCACTCCACAAAATTCTATCGCTGGAGAATATTTTTCTTGTAGTGATTGTGTGTATGTATACTCGTATGTTTCTGTCCCTTCCACCTTAAATTATAATTTTAATGTTTATATTAAGCATTATTGTATATATTAATTATTAAATTAATTCTAAATGTTTTGGATTGGCCCAATGGCTAGGCTTGGCCCAATCCACTTCTGCTCCCAGAACGGCCCAATTGCCTAAGTCTTGCCAATTAAGGGCAAAGGGAAGAATTTTACCTTTCTGCCCCTCTGCTGGGGAATGCGGGCCGGTCGATCTCCAGGATCATCCGCCTCTCCTCAGTATTCCTGCCTGTCACGCACGGTTCCACCATCCAGAAACAGTCACGACACTTGTGTCCGCGAATACGCCCTTGCCCGCGGCAACGGCTAGTTTCGAGCAGCTTTGCCCGTTCCAACGGCTAGTTTCTGGCAGTTACCTATTCTTTGGGAGCAACTATCTCGCTCTGAAAATAGGAACCAATGGTCAAGCGCCAGGGGCATTATAAAAACCCTCTCAAATGAGAGGGTCAGGTATTCTAAATCATCCTAAACATACATACTTTGTACTTGCCTTCTTTTTTTCTGATCCTTACTTTAGCATCGGAGTGCCTTGTAGGTACACCCCATCCTCATCTTTGAAACCCAGCATCGAAGAGGTAATCTCTGGCCCACTTCTGGTTCTGATCAGTCGGTAAGATTAGTGGCGCCGTCTGTGGGAAACCCTGTTATCCCCGTCTTTCTTTCCTCTTAGATTCAAGACCAAAACAGTTCTTTCAAGATTCCGATCAGGCCAGCCATGACAATGTCCATGATGCTCGCAACACTGTCCTCTTCCCCGTCAGCAAGTCTGATGCTGACGGAGCTACCCCCTTTCTTGGGAGCGACGTCCACCAGCGGAGAGATGGAGCCACCGCGTCTCCCTCCTTCATTTGCACTGACAACGTTGAAGTCCAGCCTTCCGGGAACCATCATCCCGTCCCAGTTCCACCCAATGCCGACCCGGCCATGGCGGTCTTACTCGAGGCCCTCAACAAGACAAACTTACTTATCCTCCAGCAGAACGTGAGGATTGAAGCCTTAGAAGAGTCCCGCCAATAAAGATCTCCTCTATCGAGGAAAGAGCACCGGAGATCTCGGAGTCCTCCCAGACGACCAAGAGATCGTCGGGCATTTGCAGAGCCAGAATCTTTGGCAGTCAGAAAGTGCGACTATACCTCTCCCCGGAGCAAACACTCCCCATGGGCCAAGAGGACCAGACACGAGCCCCAGCATTCGCCTCCACCCAGATCCAAGGGCCAAGCACAAACCCCTTCTCCCCGTCGAGATCATCATCCTACCCTTAGACGAAGTACCAGCTCTCCGTCGCGATCCAGCATCAGCAGCGACGACGAGCCTCGAGGCCCGTTGTCCAAAGAAATCATGGATACGCCTACCTAAAGGGCTAGAGAAACCCTCATCCCTGGGCACATTCGATGGAACTACAGATCTTGACGAGCATATCAAGAATATCGATGCGTTGCTCGATTATAGTGGCGTCAGAGGCGCCATCAAATACAGATTATTCCCAACCACGCTGAGGAAGGGAGCAATGACTTGGTACAAGAAGCTCCCCGATGAATCCATCACATCTTGGAGGCAGTTGGGGAGAATGTTCTCGAGGAATTTCATGGCCTCTCGTCGTCACCCAAAGGCCTAAGCCTCCTTTGAGGCCATCATTCAAGGGAAAGACGAACCTCTTTGAGCCTATATCAAAAGGTTCAACAAAGAAGCCGTCCAGGTCTCCACGACCGACGACATCAAGAAGTTCTTGCTCGAGCGAGGACTCTACCCCCGCACGAATTTGCCAAGGCAGTTGGCATTGAGTCTCCGGCGACGCTGGATGCCCTCCTTCTCAAGGCGCAAGCGTACATCCAGTATAAGGAGAAGGAAGCTGCGAGCTCCGCCCGGGACTCAAGGTACCAAGAGAGTTCCAGGTCCTCCAAGCACGATGAGCCCTTGACATCTCGTCAGGGAGAGAGAAGACGTGATGACTGCCCACGGGAGTCTCGAGACAATAAAGGGCCTTCTGGATGTTTTCATGAATACACTCCGCTTACCGTCTCTCAAGAGAAGATTCTCTCCGAGTGCTCCAACTCAAATATTCGGTAAGCAGGGGTCCGATTCCTGAAACAGATATGGCCAAGCCGAATACAGATAAGTCAAAGTATTACCGGTTCCACAAGAGCCACGACCATACGACTGATGACTGCATCTATCTGAAGGATGCAATTGAGATACTAATTAGGGATGGGCACCTGAAAGAATTCTCAAAGAAGAATGACGCTCCTTGGCAGGATGCCCAGGAGTCCAATAAGGTCCAAGAAGAGGTACCCTCCTCGGAAGAGATCAGTAATCAAGTCACCATGAGCATCTCATGACCTGAAGACTTCTACGTCCCCGAGGGGCTCAACATCCCTCCTTCTTTTGTTGCGCACAACCTATGGGAAACCTTCCCCTTCTCTATGGTCCTCTCTGGGGGGACTTCAAGAAGGTTACCGTAGGATCCGTCAAGAGGAAGTTTGAGCATCTAATCAACACGAGCTCGAACCGAAGTTCCACACTTGACAAAGCCTGGGGAGAGTCAGTTCCCATCACCTTCTACCATGAGGAACTCCTCGGCGGGGCTCCAAACTCAAGCATCCCGTTGCTCGTGAGAGCACAAATGGAAAACTTTGACGTTTGCCGAATCCTGGTCGATCAAGGCAGCTCGGTCGACATCATGTTTTTCCAGCTATTATCCACCCTCCAGCTGGACAAAAACACCTGACGCCCTACGTAGGCTTTGACCTACAAGGCTTTAACGGGTCAGTCACAAAGCTTTGGGGGTACGTGGAGCTGATCGTGACTTTCGGGTTTGTAGAAACAGCCAGGTCCATCAAAGTCTAGTTCCTAGTGATTGACTGCATATCCCTCTACCAATGCATCTTTGGGCGACCGACTTTGTCCGAATTGGTAGTCGTGCCCTCAATCATGCACCTGAAGATGAAGTACTACACTTCTAAGGGGCTCGTTGCAACTTTACACGGAGACATTAAAGCAGCGAGGAGATGTTTCGAGGCAGCCTCCAAAGGGCTAAACACAATCTCTGCTAAGACGAAGACTCCCAGCAAGCCTACTCTGCCTTGCAACTCCAAAGAGGCAAAGCCACTTCCCTGCATCGACTCCATCGATCTCGACATCCATTTCTCCGAGGATGACCAGAGGGACCAGAAAAGGAAGAGAAATGAGATCCAGCCATGTTCAAGCAACCCTTCCACATCAACCAGCAGCGCCGAGACCTCCCATCCAATGCGCCCAATTCTGGATGGCAAGTTCGAACTTGTCCTACTCGGTGGCAACCCCCAGTGAGGAGTTAAGATCGAGACCGGCCTCCCCGACTTAGCGAGGAAGCAGCTGAAGGCCTGTCTCTGGGAGAATGCATATCAGTTCGCATGGAGCGCCGTGGAGATGCCCGGGCTAGATCCTGACGTGGCCTGCCACCAGCTCACCATCGACCCCGTCGCTAAGGCAATAGCTTAACATAGGCGAAAGCAGTCTCCGAAGAAAACAGAGGCTGCCGAACAGGCTGTAAAAGACCTCCTAGAGGAAAATTTTATTTTGGAGGCCAAGTATACTACTTGGTTGTCCAATGTTACACTTGTAAAGAAATCGAATTGAAAATGGCACATGTGTGTTGACTATACCGATCTTAATAGGGCATGCCCTAAAGACGCATATCCACTTCCCAACATAGATAAATTAGTTAATAATTTTGCTGGTTTTAAATTGTTATCTTTCATGGACACTGTCGTACCTCGAAAAATACGATCCTCGCGATGGACGCGGAAAAAACGTTCGACATAGAGTCGCCACCGAACTTTATTCATTCCAAGGAAGGAATAGGAAAATATCGATAAAACCTTTGAAAGGGATAAGAAAATGGTCGTCGCAACCAAATTCTAGGTTCGAGAGTCGATTACGCAAAGGGAATGTGTTAGCACCCTCTACGTCCGTTGTACTCAACGGGAACCTCTTGATTCGATTCGGGGGATAAGTTAGCTAGGTTTGTTTGTTTTCTTCTTAGGTACACTTGCTTTCTAAGGGGAAAATGGATGGTTTTTTATTAGGGTGCTCGGCAAGGATTAGAACCCTTGTGCCTACGTATTCCCTCGTGCAATGGGAAAGTCAGAGCATTCGTAGTTCGTGGGACTACGGTTGGTTGGTGTTTTTTAAACGAACGAGTGTTTAATTTGGATTCTAACTGCTAAACATTGGCTTGTCTGCTCGTCAAGGGAGGCTGAAGCACGAGTTTATATGCGCAGAAGAATGGACTAAACAATGTTCTTTTACGAAAAGTTGTTTGAATTGGATTAAGTGTGTTAAAGATTTGATTGAGAAAAAGAGTTTGATTTGCGTGTGTTGGGTTTCGATCGCATGGGAAGTGTTTGGTTTGTTAAGTATTTTAGAGGAGGAATGCCGATCATTCGATAAACGAGACGTCGGCCTCGCAACCAATTAATCGAGGCATTACCGAGATGCTAGATCTCAACGACACCTTTTTCATTCCATTAATTGCGATATCATGTTTGTTGGATAATAGGCTTCTTTGTCCATGTAATTTAGGGCGAGTGTTTTAGGAATGAAAGATTGAAATGAACACAACCCAAAGCGTGCGCCTCAAGAGCGTTCATTCAAGGGCCCAAGAAGTGCTAGACTTCAAGAGTCCACTACTTTCGTAGTTTGATTAGGAAAAAGATTTGAAGTTGATGTATTTTAAACGCGTTTGAGTTTGAATGAGTCAAAGGTTAAGTAATTTAATAATGTTGAAAGTTTTTTAGGTTTAGAAACGAAAGACGGAACGAACACAACCCAAGGCGTGCGCCCCAAGAGTGATCATTCAAGGGCCCAAGGAGTGCTAGACCCAAAAGCCCACTACTTCCATAATTAATTAGGAGAATGGTTTAGATGTCTTAAGAAATATTTTAAGTTTTGTCTTAAGAAAATAATTATGATTTAGTTTGATTTGAGAAAGATATTTTTTAAGGTTAAGAAATTAACTAAATTAAGTCTTTTAATTTGAGAAAATGTGGTGTTTTCAAGGGTTTAAGTATTTTGATTAAAATTAGAAGTTTTTAAGTATTTTAGAAATGGAAGATCGAAACGAACACAACCCAAGGAGTGTGCCCCAAGAGCGGTCGTTCAAGGACCCAAGGAGTGCTAGACTCCAAAAGTCCACTACTTCCATAATTAATTAAGAAAATGTGTTAGAAATATTAATTAGAATGAATTATGATTTTTTAATTTAATTAAGAAAGTATTTTATGATAATTTTAGAGCTAGAGAAATTGGATTAATTAAAATCAAATATTAATTAATAAATTAATTAATTAACAAATTAGAAATTAAATTAGTAAATAGATTTTATGATTTTCTGGAAAAAAAATAATTAAAAGGTTTTTTTTAAAAGTATTATTAAAAAAAGAAATAAAAGAAAAAGGAAATGTGCCAGACAGTCAGTAAAACAGGGGGTGTAGACAGTTCAGGCGCATGGGCTTTTAGATGCTTAAGCCCCAATCTTTCTTATGCTCCAGGGGGTGCGAAAGAAAAAAAAACGGTGTAATTAAGAGTCAGGCGAGTGGGCTTTGTACTTAGGCCCAAAGATTTGTACTATACGTCCAGGGGGTGCGTTAGAAGAAAACTCAGTTTAAACTCTCCTTGGGCTACTTTCAAGGAGTGTAATTAGCAAAATAATGATAGGCCCAAGGAGGAAAGTGGCCCGAGGGTGCACAGTGTTCTCTCACAATTTGAGGATCACTCAGAACCGTTTGATCAAACTATGGGATCAAATCAACGATTATGGCTAAAGGGTGCGCGGTAGCTACTAGGGAGATGCACGCATGGTACCAATCAGAGTGTTGACCAGACGATGACAAGTGTCCCTGAGGCGCCACGTGTCATTGCCGGAATGGCAAGCCAAAGCAAACTTATCCTCTTCTCTGAACCTCTCTCTATCAAGTTCATTATCCTCTTCCGTTTCAACACCTCCCTCTTTAAAACCAAAACGTCGAAAGCTCCGCCATGCCTTAGTACTCGGTTATCTCTTTTCAAAAGGAAAGTGAAGAAACCTTCATCGTACCATCAAAGCAACACACATATACCTCACAAACATGATAATCAATCCACGCACCAAGAACACCCTAATCCCAAATCAAAACCCCTAACCCTAATTTCAAAATACTGTAATGATTTCGAAGCATTAAAGGAATCATAGCATTCAAGGAATCAGAGCAAAAATCATGGCATGAAGAAGCTACATAAAGGGTTGTAAGATCTTACATAGTCGGAGCTAGTCCGACGATCTTCTCTTCCAGCAACTCAAGTGATAACTTCTGGTAAGCACTTCTCTTTCTGCTGCTCGTATTCGTCCACTTCTGCGACTATGACAGTTGTTCCTGCTTCTATGTGATACGCATTGGGTTTTAGTTCAAGTTGGCTAGAGCTTCAGTGTGTAGCTCTATCAACCATTAGGGATAACTTTTGATGAATTTTAGGGTTTTAGGGATTGACTTGCGCAGAGCTTCGCTAGGTTTTCTGTGTGTCCTTTTGCAAATGATTGGAGTCCAATTTATAGGGGATTTGGGGCTTGGTTGGTACGTGTGAAGTCAAGGGATTCTCAGAGGATTATCCCTTCACTTGTGTGAGCAGGAACTGCGTGATCTTCATACCGTTAGAGAGAATTTTTCATTGAGATTTTGCGGGTCCAGGGTGATAGTGACTCCTTCTCTGATTTTGTTTGTAGTGTGAGCTGTAAATCTTCTAGAATGTGGGTGGTGCCATGAGCAAAATGGTGACTCATTTGTGAGGTAAATTTACTGCTTTGCCTTTATTCTTACTGTTGTGCATTATAATTTACCGTAAAATTTGTATTTGTTGACATTATGTTGATTGAATTATGTACTTGTTCTCTGTAACGTGCTGTTGATTATGACTTGTTGGAATTCATGGGCCCCAATACTCTATTCTCTTCTTGCTGCTATGTACTTGAATAGGTTGAAGATTTTTTGCAATTTTGCATATGTGTGTCAAGTTAGCTTTACTATTTCTTTTGTAGCGTGGACTAATCATGACTTGTTTTAATTTTCCTGTTCTTTTGTTGGCATGACGAACTTGGATGAGTGAATGGTGGACCTTGTTATTTTGGAAAATGGGTGAATGAAGACTTGAAGAACAATCATGGCTGCTTTGAAGATTGGTGTGAAGGCTTTGCCATGGTGGAATGCAACTTGGAGGACTTGACAATAACACTCAAGGCTTAGCTTGGAAACAAACTTGGTGAGATTATCAATCCTAAACCCTTGTAGTTCTAGGTCATGAAATTGTTTAAGGCCCCTTGTTTGGCCATCTTGTATGTACTGCAATTTCCATTTGGCTCCAACTTTATGTTATACATGTTGCATAGTATGTTGCGAAGATAATGGCAATAGTTGTTCATGTTGCTGCTTCTAATGCTGCGCAAATCATACACTTGTTCTTGCAATAGGAAATAAATGTATTTGCCTTGGTACTTGAAATTCCCTATGCACCAAATATTTCTCATTACCGCTGCCATATTCTTTTAATTTGGTTCTGAACTATACATATGCTGCTTGGTTATGTTCTGTTTGCCTTTGCGAAACAATACATGATATGATATCTCATTCTTGCTGCAGAACTGTTATTGATATGTTCTTGAACTTTAAACTATGTAAATGTAATGGATTGAATAATAATTCAAACTCTTGCATTGGTTTGGTACAAAGTGAACTCACATGTTAAGTCCTGACTTATTCCATTCCTTTTTCCATGTTGCACTGGCTGGCATGAGGAGCAAGAATTTGGCATGAAAGTGAGGGAGCTTGTTGGAGGTATTGTGGAAAGCTTGGAGCAGTCATGATGAGCTTGAAATAGAATCTTGTCATTTAAGTTTTTTGTCATGTATTTTCTAATTTGAACCATTTGTAATCTTGAGTAGAAATTGTATGTTGTTCTTGAAATAGATTTGGAACCAAACAGGCTATATGACCATTTTGTAATACTACTTGAACTTTGTAGTTTCAACCTCAACTATTTGGTCTTTGTGGCAATTGATTTATGAATGCTTCCTTTTCAAAACCTATTGACCACTCCTTACGTGAAATATCTTCGGCCTCCCCTTAATAAGTGCCAATTGCTAACAGCTTTTATGGCTTGAAAATTGAACTTGTGAGGAATTTTCATTCAAGACTTAAAGCAATCTCATAGATTAAACTTAGTGAGCTTAACCATGATTTGAAATAGCTTAGAAGTAAGTCTTAAAAAGGAAATGAAATATGAAATATGACTTAAAATCATCTTAACACAAATTGAATCATCATTTGGCTACTTCGTCCACAACTTGAAACTATCTTGAAAAAAATTAAGACAAAACTTGAAATAATTCTTCCAACTGCAGCCTAATATAACACGCTTGGAGTGACTTTTAATATGTTAAACATAGCCTTGCACAATTTGAAATCTTGAACCATGTTTTTTTCATTATAGCTTGCAACAAATTTAAATTAAGACTTGCCATATTTTATCCAAGTTTCGCATGATTTTGAACACGTATTGGGGGCGCAAGTTAATCATACTATAAACTTCTTGAATTAGTTTGAGCTTGAATCAAAACCAACATAGCCAAAAGACGACTCATCTCTTTCTTGAGTCGAGAATGGCCATTTCTTAATTTGTTTTAACCATATAGCCTCAGTGTCACACTTGGAATATGGTTAAAAATCTTCTTGATCATATCTCAAAACTTCAAGAGATCTTAAGCCTGATCTTTGAGGAAAAATCATCTTAGACCATAACCTAAATCGGTTTAAAGCCAATTTATCACGTCTTGCTTGTTTTTTTTAAAAAAATATCAAACCCTCCTTTATCTCTCCTTGAAACCAAAGCAACCCAACAAGAGCTAGCCACCCTCGCAAACACACACAAAATCTTGGTATAAGAAAATATGTAATAAGTAGGACAAATTTGGGGTATGACAGATGCCCCTATCTAATTGTCTTGGACCCGAGATAGTGAACCGCCGTATGGCGTTCATTTTTTAGGGTAGAAGTCAATTAGATATAAGAAGACCCCAAAATTTGTCTGTCAAAAGGTAATGTACTATGGAGCAAGAACTGGTAGAATGAGGTAGCGGGATACAAAATGAACAGAATAACTTGAGGTTCTTTGGGTGGTCGAAGCAGTCCCTTATCCATTAAGGTTCTCCGATGATGAAGATGTGAGATTCTCTGGGTCGTCGAAGCAGTCCCTTATCCATTAAGGTTCCTCGATGATATCAAAGCAGTATCTCTGAAGGTAGAGGATTCTCTGGGTCGTCGAAGTAGTCCCTTATCCATTAAGGTTTCTCGATGATACCAAAGCAGTATCTCTGAAGGCAGACAATTCTCTGGGTCGTCGAAGCAGTCCCTTATCCATTAAGGTTCCTCGATGATACCAAAGCAGTATCTTTGTAAGCAGAAGATTCTCTGGGTCATCGAAGCAGTCCCTTATCCATTAAGGTTCCTCGATGATACCAAAGCAGTATCTTTGGGAGCAGAAGATTCTCTGGAACATTGAAGCAGTACCTTATCCGTTAAGGTTCCTCAATGATAACAAAGCAGTATCTTTGGAAGCATAAGATTCTCTGGAATGTCGAAGCAGTACCTTATCCTTTAAGGTTCCTCAACGATACCAAAGCAGTATCTTTGGAAGCAGAAGATTCTCTGGAACATTGAAGCAGACCCTTATCCATTAAGGTTCCTCAACGATACCAAAGTAGTATCTTTGGAAGCAGAAGATTATCTGGAACATTGAAGTAGTCCCTTATCCGTTAAGGTTCCTCGATGATACCAAAGCAGTATCTCTGATGGAAGACGATTCTCTGGGTCGTCGAAGCAGTCCCTTATCCATTAAGGTTCCTCGATGATACCAAAGCAGTATCTCTGCAGTAAATTTGCTGAGGAATAATTGTGCAAGATTCTTGTCAGAGGCAATGTGCTGGCTCTGCAGGGGAAAGCTCACAAGAAACTTTCTAGGGTAGCCTCTGCTTGGGGAGCACTGACAACATCTATTGGGGATTATCATTATCAATTGCATGGTTGAAGAATGACTTGCTGGGGAATAGCATTCCTTGAGTACGTGCGGGGTATCAACTCTTCTTTTAGCAGAATACTGCCAACTTCGAAGAAGGACTGGCCAAGATGCTTGCGAACTGATCCTGGATCCTGCTATGCTATGCTGGGGATGGATATGCCATGCCTTGCATGACGCACGAAAACACATACTAAGATGAAACTGATAGGGAATCTAATACACGTATGATATGATAGTGCTTGATATGATTATGTAATGTTATGTTAGCATGACGATGCAAATGATCAAGTGCACTGGGGATAGGTTTCCTTGTCGAGGGTATCACCAGGGATTGGATTTGGTAATTGCCAAATGAAATCGGGCTTTAGGTTAATCTTCCAAACTAAAACTGGATTGGAGGATAAATTACCAGACAAGAACTGGTGTTTAAACTTTTTGTTTGTCAGATGAGAACTGACTTTTGGATAGTCTACCAGACGAGAATTGGTGAGAAAAGGGTATTCGCCAGACGAGAACTGGGCCTTAAAAGATTTTCCAGACGAGAACTGGACCTTGAATTGGTTTGCCAGACGAGAACTGGGCCTTAAAGGATTTTCCAGACGAGAACTAGACCTTGAATTGGTTTGCCAGACGAGAACTGGGCCTTAAAACGATTTGCCAGACGAGAACTAGACCTTAAAATGTTTTGCCAGACGAGAATTGGACCTTAAAATGTTTTGCCAGACGAGAACTGGACCTTAAAAGATTTGCCTGGCGAGAAATGGACCTTAAATGATTTTCCAGTCGAGAACTAGACCTTAAAATGTTTTGCCAGACGAGAACTGGACCTTAAAAGATTTTCCAGACGAGAACTGGACCTTAAAAGATTTGGAGGTGCCAACGAGTGTGGTCTTTTGGGTACTTGCCAATAAAGAATTGGAATTTGGGTTACCAAGCTAAGTTGGACTTTGGATATGTGCCAAATTAAATTGGACTTTGGGTTGCCGAGCTAAGTTGGACTTTGGATATGTGCCAAATGAAATTGGACTTTAGGTTGCCAAGCTAAGTTGGACTTTGGATATGTGCCAAATGAAATTGGACTTTGGGTTATCAAAATGCCAACAGGGTGGACTTTTGGGTACTTGCCAATAAAGAATTGGACTTTTGGATTGCCAAGCTAAGTTGGACTTTTGGATTGCTAAACTAAGTTGGACTTTGGTGTCAAGTTTAACGATACCAGGCTTTGCGATGTCAAATCTTGTTGGAAGGTTAGGCTCGAGGAATGATATGATACGCATGTCTATGCAATGAGCGAAGCGACATGGCTGATGCATATGAACGATTTATGCAATGATATGAAGGTTTCCAAAGATGCCCCGGTAAAGGATAAGGGATAGGTAGGTTCCTTTGCAGCAAGGTTTCTTGTTTGAAAGGAAAAAGGTTTTTTTTTTGGGTGATAGCATGATTCCCCGACATTCGCCTTGGACTCAAAGTCACTTGATGAAGTTCGCTTGAGCAGATTAAAAGGAACAGAGAGATTTGCCCCTGTGTAGCTCATCATGCCCCAGTCTGGGCTTATGAAGAATCTCTCCTTGACAGGAAATTGGAAACAACTGTACCATGAGATGATCTCGAGATGGCTTGCCCCAGAATTCCAAATCTTGAAAGACTACGTCTTTGAAAGGAAGTTGGAAGTAGATGTACCATGAAATGAACTCAAGATGGCTTGCCCCAGAATTCCAAGTCGTGAAAGGATTTGTCCTTGAAAGGAAAATTCAGAAGCAGATGTACCATGAGATGAACTCGAGATGGCGTGCCTCAGAACTTCAAGTCGTAAAAGGGGTTTGTCTTTGAAAGGAAGTTGGAAGCAGATGTACCATGAGATGAACTCGAGATGGCTTGCCCCAGAATTCCAAGTCGTGAAAGGATTCATCCTTTACTGACTGGCTCTTAAAGTATTTGGCTTCAAAGTACCCCTGAGGTAGCTTGCCCCAGAATGAGCGTTGAAGCGACTTAACTTGTGCTGACTGAACATTGGAGGGGTTTTCCTTTAATAAAAAGAACCTCTGGGTGGCCTGCCCCTGGTTGGTATATTCTTGAGATGATTCACCATGTTCAACCTGATTCCTGAATGGTTTGCCCCATAATCAACTAATGCTTTGGGGACTTGCTTTAAACTGACTGATTCCATAATCATTGGATGTCAATGCCCCTATTCCATAGGGTTATGAGGCGTTGTTAGTTCAACTCAACTTTGTTGAATGATCTAGCTCTCTTTGATTGCTCCTTGTTGGAATTTCCTTGATGCCAAGTACTGACTTGCAGTTAGAATTGTTTGTTCACAAATGGTCATTTTAATGCGATGCTCATGCAAGTTTTGAAAAAAAACAATCATTATTGGAATTATATGATAGTGTGTGACAGATGGACTATTAGTCTAAACGTAGTGTTGATTTAGCTGGTGTGAAAGATATAGCAAGAATATGACACTAATTCAGAAGATTAGCAAATCTATAGGAGTCAGTTTACACAACCTTGCTGTCGTATGCTTTCAGAATAAACCCTGCCTCAATTAGGTCTTTTGAGGGTTATAACGTGGTCTGGTTCACGGTTTATAGAAACAAATGATATAAGGCTCAAAATCTGTTTTGTACCCACCCTTTCTTCGTGAGGATCTCCAGTCCTACGCTCAGTTAAATTGACACACACATTCATCTTCTAAGAGATCTTGATGGTATAATAGTGAAGATGAGGATTCAAGGTCTTCTTGAAATGGCAGTCACCTTATTTTGCTTTTGTCTTGATATCAGTGACCCTTTGGTTTTGATTTGGTGGTCAGTGTATCTTATTTTGTTTTTTATAAGAGATTTGAGGACCTCCTTTTCTTTTTCTTTTTGATCCCTAACTTTTGCCTGGACTGCTTTTTTGAAGCTTTTGGTCCACCGGGAATGCCCTGATTATTGCCTAAGTCGTTCTTTTGCGGTATTCGACTTAGCAGGCTTTTGATTTTTTGTTTTTTTTAGTAAGGCTTGTGACTGCCAAGTCATTGGTCATTGAAGAATAACCGTTATAGCCTTTTGCATGATTTGTGTGTGTAATCAGGTTAATTGAACACTACCCATGCCCCAGGTTAAGTATAAGGGTGTTTTAGATCCGAAGGAAACTCCTACTTCTAGGCTCGAAGTGGTTGACTAGGGTTTAACTCCTTATATCTCCAGTGTTTGGGAATTTGAAACAATGCATGTACATCCTTGGCAGGATTCTATCCGAAAGCATACCATCGGCAATTATGGGTATCTCGTTTTCGTCATCCTCCCTCCAATACTTGCTAAACAACTTGGTGAATGAGAGGTATATAGATGAATATATATATTTTTGCTTTTAAGAAGAAAAATGAGCGAATGCGACGTGATTAGTTCAAGAAAATGCATGATCACTTCATTAATATTACCATTCAAAATAAACAATGTTCAAAACAAGTAGCTTTTAACATAACGAAATTACAAATGCGAATGATAAATGTCCAATGGTTGCCAGTATCTGAGGAAGTCTTCCTGTCTGAACCACTAGCTGCCTCTTGAAGTCTTGGAACTTATTTGGGCTAGAAGATGACGTGCACAATCAAGTCTCCTTCTTGGAAGGATATGTACTTCTTGTCAATCAACTGTTGCACCTTGGCTTGAAAAGCTTTGAAATCTTCAGTCGAATGCCCCATTGATCCAGCATGATATCCACAATGCGCATTGGGATCGTATCCAGGCGGGTATGGTTTTGGCAATGGCTTGATAGCTTTGGGCTCTACCAGTGAGTTTTGGACTAGATGCGGCAAAAGTTGACTGTACGACATAGGAACTAGGTGAGAGGAGTAGTCCTTCTTTCCAAGTTGATTCGAGGCCTATGCTGATTCTGACGATGATTCTGATATCCTTGACCACGAACTCGTTGCTTTGCACGAGGAGAAATCATGGGTTTCTGGTATGACGCCCTAGGATTGACAGGTTGCCCATAAGGATGATATGGCGCTGACAATGATAACTTCCTAGAAGCTGAAGGGCCATAAAGTTTTACTGGTGTACCCTGAGAATACTCAACATTTGCTATGACTGCATCAATTCTATTATCCTCTTCCTCTTGGGGATTGCTGAAGGATTCAGTCTCGCCAGCTTGATTGCTCGATACGTCTTGGACTTGTTTAGCTTTGAGGTAACTCTCGATGCGTTCTCCAACTATTATAAGGTCAGAGAAGCTTGAGAATGAACTGCCAGCCATTCTTTCAAGATAGGTGGCATGTAGACTGTCTAAGAACATGTCAATCACTTCTTTATCCAGGAGTGGTGGTTGCACCCTGGCTGCCAACTCTCTCCACTATTGTGCATAGTCCTTGATGGATTCACCGCTCTTCTGAGATAGGTTTTGTAACTGCATGCAACTAGGAGCCATGTCCAAATTGTACTCATATTGCTTTAGGAAAGCATTGGCTAAGTCTTTCCATGATTGGATACAGCTTCTTTCTAAACCCAAGTACCAATTCAAAGATGCGCTACTCAAACTATCTTGAAAACAGTAAATCATTAACTTGTCATCGAGAACATGAGAAGTCATCTTTCGGCAGAACATCACCAAATGACGCTTTGGGCAACTGAGACCAGCGTACTTCTCGAAGTTGGATACTTCAAACTTCGGAGGAATTACCAAGTCTGGCACTAGGCACATATCAACAGCATCGAGCACAGAAGTATTGCGCGCTTTCATAGCTTGAACCTTCTCTTCGAGGGTACAAAACCTTTTCTCCATGGAATCAGACATCGACATCATCTGAGACTGAGCAGGGATGTTCACTTGTGGAGGATGATCACCAGGTAGATGATCATACAATGGGTTAGTCGTCACAGCAAAACTGATGAGGGGGTAAAATCCTCCATCCCCACATGTTGAAAGCTATCCTCTGACATAGCTATCACAACTTTCAAAGTATCTATGCTCCTTTTATCTCTGCTTGAACTTGCTTCAAATGCTTTGCGGCTGCCACAGGTTCAATATGAGCGTCGGGAAATCAACTGGCAGGAAATGGACAGAGGATCAGATGAGTTTTGGTTGAAAGGGTATGCCATGCAAATGAGATGCAAATGCAATGATATGTAAACAAATGCAATGTAGGAAGATCCAGGATCCAGGATATCACAAGTAACTTCCCAACCCTCATAACAGGTAGGCTTTATAAGGATAGTTCTAGATTCTTTACTCATAAACCCACTCACGGGATAACTCTTATGTTGATGGATATGGTTCCCAGGGTCTCGGACACTAATCGCGTCAACACCACGCAACAGGCTAGCTGCATTGTGACAGGGATACAAAAAGGTCTATCCTGAGTGTAGTCTTCATGCTAGGCCCACGAGAAGCGAGTCCTCGGAGACTAACACCAATGGCCGCCAAGATGGAAACTGGTGCTAAGAGTGGTTCCCAGAGTCACGGACCCTTCATGAATCAAATCGTGCGACAGGCTAGCTGCGTTACAACAAGATCTACGAAAAGGTCTACTCTAGCGGAAGCTTTCATGCTAGGCACATAAGGAGCAGGACCTTGGGGACTAACACTAATTACTTCCAAAATCTAAACTAGGAGTTCTCTCTTCTTTTTCCAAAGCTCGGGTGTAGAGCTTTGCTTGTGATATTGTCCCAGAATCCAACAAACAAGTATGATAAACAACATATAATAATAAGAGAGAAAGAAATAAAAGCAAATAAATAAGCAATAGGAGAAAATAAACAAGAAGAAATCAAACAAGCGAAGCTAACACTCTCGAATCGAGTCAAGTTAGGCTTGACTCTCTCTAGCATAGGGCAATGCAATTCCCCAGCAGAGTCGCCATCCGTCGTACCTCGAAAAATATGATCCTCGCGATGGACGCGGAAAAAATGTTCGAAACAGAGTCGCCACCGAACTTTATTCATTCCAAGGAAGGAATAGGAAAATATCGATAAAACCTTTGAAAGGGATAAGAAAATGGTCGTCGCAACCAAATTCTAGGTTCGGGAGTCGATTATGCAAAGGGAAGGTGTTAGCACCCTCTACGTCCGTTGTACTCAACGGGAACCTCTTGATTCGATTCGGGGGATAAGTTAGCTAGGTTTGTTTGTTTTCTTCTTAGGCACACTTGCTTTCTAAGGGGAAAATGGATGGTTTTTTATTAGGGTGCTCGGCAAGGATTAGAACCCTTGTGCCTACGTATTCCCTCGTGCAATGGGAAAGTCAAAGCATTCGTAGTTCGTGGGACTATGGTTGGTTGGTGTTTTTTAAACGAACAAGTGTTTAATTCGCATTCTAACTGCTAAACGTTGGCTTGTCTGCTCATCAAGGGAGGATGAAGCACGAGTTTATATGCGCGGAAGAATGGACTAAGTAATGTTCTTTTACGAAAAGTTGTTTGAATTGGATTAAGTGTGTTAAAGATTTGATTGAGAAAAAGAGTTTGATTTGCGTGTGTTTTAGGGTTTCGGTCGCATGGGAAGTGTTTGGTTTGTTACCTATTTTAGAGGAGGAATGATGATTATTCGATAAACGAGACGTCGTCCTCGCAACCAATTAATCGGGGCATTACCGAGATGCTAGATCTCAACGACAACTTTTCATTCCATTAATTGCGAAATCATGTTTGTTGGACAATAGGCTTCTTTGTCCATGTAATTTAGGGCAAGTATTTTAGGAACGAAAGATCGAAATGAACACAACCCAAAGCGTGCGCCTCAAGAGCGTTCATTCAAGGGCCCAAGAAGTGCTAGACTTCAAGAGTCCACTACTTTCGTAGTTTGATTAGGAAAAAGATTTGAAGTTGATGTATTTTAAACGCGTTTGAGTTTGAATGAGTCAAAGGTTAAGTAATTTAATAATGTTGAAAGATTTTAGGTTTAGAAATGAAAGACGGAACAAACACAACCCAAGGCGTGTGCCCCAAGAGTGATCGTTCAAGGGCCCAAGGAGTGCTAGACCCAAAAGCCCACTACTTCCATAATTAATTAGGAGAATGGTTTAGATGTCTTAAGAAATATTTTAAGTTTTGTCTTAAGAAAATAATTATGATTTAGTTTGATTTGAGAAAGATATTTTTTAAGGTTAAGAAATTAACTAAATTAAGTCTTTTAATTTGAGAAAATGTGGTGTTTTCAAGGGTTTAAGTATTTTGATTAAAATTAGAAGTTTTTAAGTATTTTAAAAATGGGAGATCGAAACGAACACAACTCAAGGCGTGCGCCCCAAGAGCGGTCGTTCAAGGACCCAAGGAGTGCTAGACTCCAAAAGTCCACTACTTCCATAATTAATTAAGAAAATGTGTTAGAAATATTAATTAGAATGAATATGATTTTTTAATTTAGTTAAAAAAGTATTTTATGATAATTTTAGAGCTAGAGAAATTAGATTAATTAAAATCAAATATTAATTAATAAACTAATTAATTAACAAATTAGAAATTAAATTAGTAAATAGATTTTATGATTTTCTGGAAAAAAAAATAATTAAAAGTTTTTTTATTAAAAATTATTATTAAAAAAAGAAATAAAAGAAAAAGGAAATGGGCCAGATAGTCAGTAAATTAGGGGGTGTAGACAGTTCAGGCGCATGGGCTTTTAGATGCTTAAGGCCCGATCTTTCTTCTGCTCCAGGGGGTGCGAAAGAAACTAAAATGGTGTAATTAAGAGTCAGGCGAGTGGGCTTTGTACTCAGGCCCAAAGATTTGTACTATACGTCCAGGGGGTGCGTTAGAAGAAAACTCAGTTTAAACTCTCCTTGGGCTACTTTCAAGGAGTGTAATTAGCAAAATAATGATAGGCCCAAGGAGGAAAGAGGCTCGAGGGTGCACAGTGTTCTCTCACGATTTGAGGATCACTCAGAACCGTTTGATCAAACTATGGGATCAAATCAACGATTATGGCTAAAGGGTGCGCGGTAGCTACTATGGAGATGCACGCATGGTACCAATGAGAGTGTTGACCAGACGATGACAAGTGTCCCTGAGACGCCACGTGTCATCGCTGGAATGACAAGCCAAAGGTAAGTGAAGAAGCTACATCATACCATCAAAGCAACACACGTATACCTCACAAAAGGAAAGTGAAGAAACCTTCATCATACCATCAAAGCAACACACGTATACCTCACAAACATGAGAATCAATCCACGCACCAAGAACACCCTAATCCCAAATCAAAACCCCTAACCCTAATTTCAAAATACTGTAACGATTTCGAAGCATTCAAGGAATCATAGCATTCAAGGAATCAGAGCAAAAATCATGGCATGAAGAAGCTACATAAAGGGTTGTAAGATCTTACATAGTCGGAGCTAGTCCTACGATCTTATCTTTCGGTGACTCAAGTGATAACTTCCGGTGAGCGCTTCTCTTTCTGCTACTCGTATTCGTCCTCTTTTACGACTATGATATTTGTTGCTGCTTCTATGTGATACGCATTGGGTTTTAGTTCAAGTTGGCTAGAGCTTCAGTGTGAAGCTCTATCAACCATTAGGGAGAACTTTTGATGAATTTTAGGGTTTTAGGGATTGACTTGCGCAGAGCTTCGCTAGGTTTTCTGTGTGTGCTTTTGCAAATGATTGGAGTCCAATTTATAGAGGATTTGGGGTTTGGTTGGTACGTGTGAAATCAAGGGATTCTCAGAGGAATATCCCTTCACTTGTGTGAGCAGGAACTGCGTGATCTTCATACCGTTAGAGAGAATTTTCCATTGAGATTTTGTGGGTCCAGGGTGATAGTGACTCCTTCTCTGATTTTGTTTGTAGTGTGAGCTGTAAATCTTCTAGAATATGGGTGGTCCCATTAGCAAAATGGTGACTCATTTGTGAGGTAAATTTACTGCTTTGCCTTTATTCTTACTGCTGTGCATTATAATTTACCGTAAAATTTGAATTTGTTGCATTATGTTGATTGAATTATGTACTTGTTCTCTGTAATGTGTTGTTGATTATGACTTGTTAGAATTCATGTGCCCCAATACTCTATTCTCTTCTTGCTGCTATGTACTTGAATAGGTTGAAGATTTTTTGCAATTTTGCATATGTGTGTCAAGTTAGCTTTACTATTGCTTTTGTAGTGTGGACTAATCATGACTTGTTTTAATTTTCCTGTTCTTTTGTTGGCATGACGAACTTGGATGAGTGAATGGTGGACCCTATTATTTTGGAAAATGGGTGAATGAAGACTTGAAGAACAATCATGGCTGCTTTGAAGATTGGTGTGAAGGTTTTGCCATGGTGGAATGCAACTTGGAGGACTTGACAATAACACTCAAGGCTTAGCTTGGAAACAAACTTGGTGAGATTATCAATCCTAAACCCTTGTAGTTCTAGGTCATGAAATTGTTTAAGGCCCCTTGTTTGAACACCTTGTATGTACTGCAATTTCCATTTGGCTCCAACTTTATGTTATACATGGTGCATAGTATGTTGCGAAGATAATGGCAATAGTTGTTCATGTTGTTGCTTCTAATGCTGCGCAAATCACACACTTATTCTTGCAATAAGAAATAAATGTATTTGCCTTGGTACTTGAAATTCCCTATGCACCAAATATTTCTCATTACCGCTGCCATATTCTTTTAATTTGGTTCTGAACTATACATATGCTGCTTGATTATGTTCTGTTTGCCTTTGCGAAACAATACATGATATGATATCTCATTCTTGCTGCAGAACTGTCGTTGATATGTTCTTGAACTTTAAACTATGTCAATGCAATGGATTGAATAATAATTCAAACTCTTGCATTAGTTTGGTACAAAGTGAACTCACATGTTAAGTCCTGACTTAATCTATTCCTTTTTCCATGTTGCACTGGCTGGCATGAGGAGCAAGAATTTGGCATGAAAGTGAGGGAGCTTGTTGGAGGTATTGTGGAAAGCTTGGAGCCGTCATGGAGAGCTTGAAATAGATTTGGAACCAAACAGGCTATATGACCATTTTGTAATACTACTTGAACTTTGTAATTTCAACCTCAACTATTTGGTCTTTGTGGCAATTGCTTTATGGATGCTGCCTTTTCAAAACCTATTGACCACTCCTTACATGAAATATCTTCGGCCTCCCCTTAATAAGTGCCAATTGCTAACAGCTTTTATGGCTTGAAAATTGAACTTGTGAGGAATTTTCATTCAAGACTTAAAGCAATCTCATGGATTAAACTTTGTGAGCTTAACCATGATTTGAAATAGCTTAGAAGTAAGTCTTAAAAAGGAAATGAAATATGAAATATGACTTAAAATCATCTTAACACAAATTGAATCATCATTTGGCTACTTCGTCCACAACTTGAAACTATCTTGAAAAAAATTAAGACAAAACTTGAAATAATTCTTCCAACTGCAGCCTAATATAACACGCTTGGAGTGACTTTTAATATGTTAAACATAGCCTTGCACAATTTGAAATCTTGAACCATGTTTTTTTCATTATAGCTTGCAACAAATTTAAATTAAGACTTGCCATATTTTATCCAAGTTTCGCATGATTTTGAACACGTATTGGGGGCGCAAGTTAATCATACTATGAACTTCTTGAATTAGTTTGAGCTTGAATCAAAACCAACATAGCCAAAAGACGACTCATCTCTTTCTTGAGTCGAGAATGGCCATTTCTTATTTTGTTTTAACCATACAGCCTCAGTGTCACACTTGGAATATGGTTAAAAATATTCTTGATCATATCTCAAAACTTCAAGAGATCTTAAGCCTGATCTTTGAGGAAAAATCATCTTAGACCATAACCTAAATCAGTTTAAAGCCAATTTATCACGTCTTGCTTGTTTTTTAAAAAAATATCAAACCCTCCTTTATCTCTCCTTGAAACCAAAGCAACCCAACAAGAGCTAGCCACCCTCGCAAACACACACAAAATCTTGGTATAAGAAAATATGTAATAAGTAGGACAAATTTGGGGTATAACAGACGCGTATTCAGGCTATAACCAAATACCCATGGCCAAAAGCGGTAAAAGGTACACAACTTTCATGACCGAATCGGGCAACTATTACTACAACGTAATGCCCTTCAGCTTGAAAAACGCTGGCGCTACCTACCAAAGAATGATGAACAAAGTCTTCCGAGGAGAAATCGGGGATATGCTCGAAGTCTACATGGACAACATGATCGTGAAATCCCACAAGGAATTAGATCACACACTCCATCTAAAGAAGGTCTTAGAGCAGGACAGGAAGTACAGGATGCGCTTCAACCTAGAGAAGTGCATGTTCGGGCTGCGAGCGAGCAAGTTCCTCAGATTCTACCTGACATAAAGAGGAATCGAAGCTAAACCCGACAAGTGTAGGGCATTCTCCGAGTTCCCTATGCCAAACTCGAAGAATTCCATCCAATCCCTCAACGGGGTGCTCGCCTCGCTATCCCGCTTCGTGGCAAAATCTGCTCAACACGCACTCCCCTTTTTCAAACTCCTCCGCAAGGACGCCACCTTTGAGTGGATGGAGGAATGTGACAAAGCCCCCCTCCACCTAAAACAAGCGCTGTCAGAAAGTAGCCCTGGTCCTCATCAACATTGTGAGGAGGTTGAGGAACTACTTTCTAGCGCACACAATCGTGGTGCGCACTGACCAGCCCGTGAGGCAACTGTTGGGTCACCCAGGCATGGCCGGGAGAATGCTCAAATGGTCGCTGGAACTGTCCAAGTTCGACATATAATACGAGAGCAGAAAAGCCCTCAAGGCTCAGGCGCTGGTCGACTTCATCGCGGAGATGACCTGACCCGACTCCCCTACTTGTGGGGCTCGCAGGTGGACAATCTTCGTCGACGGAGCATCCAGCTCGTAAAAGGAGTGGGGCAGGTATCATCCTAGAAAAGGAGGAAGGAATCCTCGTCGAGGTATCGCTTGCCCTATCTTTCCCCACTTCCAACAATCAGGCCGAGTATGAGGCATTCCTTGCAGGTCTACGCCTCGTCGAAGACCTGGGAGCCAAGGAAGTCATCATCTGCACGGATTCTCAACTCGTGACCCTCTAGGTCCGAGGGGAATATCAGGCCAAGAACGACAACCTATCCGAATACTTGACCATGGTTAAGGAAAAGATGACGAAGTTCACATCGGTAGAGGTAAAGCATGTTCCCTACGAACATAATGTTCGGGAAAAAGTTTTGTCAAAGTTGGCGAGCACGAAAAAGAAGGGTGGAAACAAATATGTCATCCAGTGGGTACTTCCTCGGCCTAGCATCGAGAATACTTCCATGGCCCTCGACGTGCACGTCATTGGCGACAACCACTGCTGGATGACCCTAGTCTACAACTAACTCGCTAAGGACGAACTACCGTCCGACCCAAAGGAAGCCAACATAGTCAGGCGCAGAGCCTGCTCCTATGTCCTGGTCGAAAATAAGCTCTACAAGCTAGGGTTCTTCATTCCTCTCCTCAAATGCATCAAGGAACATATGGTTACCCACGTCCTGCATGAGATCCACAAAGGGATCAACACCCAGCATCTTGGAGGAAGATCCCTCGCCAGGAAGGCCCTACGAGCAGGATATTACTGGCCAACCATGCAGTATGACACGAAGGAACGTGTGAAGAAATGTGACAAATTACAACAGAACGGGGACATGCACTTGGCACTGCCCAATGAGCTCAAAGAAATGTCCTCCTCGCGGCCCTTCGCATAGTTGGGTCTGGATATCCTCGAACCATTCTTCATAGGGTCAAATAAGAAAAAGTACCTGATAGTAGGCATAGACTACTTTACAGAGTGGATAGAAGCAGAGGCTTTGACCAAAATAACGGCCCACAACATACTCCGCTTCTACAAGCAAAATATCCTTGCTCGCTTCGACATCCCCCAAGCGATCGTCACCAACAATGGGACACAGTTCACGAAAAAAATTCCAGGAGTTCGTCGCCCAACTTGGCACCTAACAACACTTCGCGTATGTCGAGCATCCCCAGACGAATGGGTAAGCCGAGGCAGCGAACAGGGTGATCCTACGAGGATTCAAACGGAGATTGGACAAAACCAAGGAACAATGGGTCGAGGAGTTGCACAGCGTGCTCTGGGCCTACCGTACTACGCCCCACTCTTCGACCGGGGAAACCCCTTTTCGTCTAGCATACGGGACTGAGGTAGTAATCCCTATCAAGATACACGTGCCCTCCCGACGGACCAAAGCTCCCCTAGATGAGGAGGACAACAGCGAGGCACTAAAGGAGGAGCTCGATCATGTCGAATAGGTCTGATCATGAGTAGCCCTCCGCGAAGCCTCGTTAAAACAAAAAATCACAATTAGGCATAATGCCAAAGTCATATGACGAGACTTCCAAGTAGGTAGTCTCATCCTTAGGAGGAATCACGAAGATTCCCGTGAAGGCAAACTCGCCGCATACTGGGAAGGACCCTATCGTGTTCGAGCAAAAACAAAGAATGGGGCCTACTACCTAGAACATCTCAACGGGGACGAACTCGCTTGACCATGGAACGCCGAAAAGCTAAAACAATATTATAGCTAAGGCATTAACCGTCAGCATGCTCCATCGACACGACGGGCATAACTTACTGACCATAAGTGTGCACCCAGGTACAAGCGCTGCATACCAAAATAAATCAAGGCAGGCTTTTGCTCAAGAACGAGCAAAACCCCTACCCAGCGGCGGTCCCTCGACCGAGCCCGCCGTCGGCAAAGTACCATGAAAGGAAGAACACCTAGCTCGCGATGGGAAGTTCACGCCGCGAACTCAGGCCACAAACAAAACCTGAGCTCCGCTCTCGTGCCAGGAAGCTACCCAGGCCTTTTGACCAGTTCCCCTCACTGTCGAACACAACTATCGAGCAAACCCCGAAACAATAAAAAATCATTCACTAAAATAGCCCATACAATGGGCACGAGTATCGAGCAGCATTTTGACACAGAAAAAATAAAGCAAAGTAAAAACATGCATCAAAACGAATCATACATAACCGACCACAGTGGCCGAAAAGTAAATATTATCATACCAAAACAGCCACAAGGACCACAATTGTGCTTGTTACATTACAAACGGGCCATGCCCCATAAAAAAGATAAATTACAAAAACACGGGGCGCAGGCCAGAAGTACAATAAAAGGAAAATCAGTCGGCCATTGGCTGAGGCTCGTCACGGGCAGGCTGCGTCTGTTCCTTACTGAATTAAAGGAAGTCTGGGACGACGATCTGGCCGTCTACCACACTATAGAGTAACTCGGTTCCCTCGGTGGACAGTT
Source organism: Lathyrus tuberosus (assembly GCA_022829125.1). Lineage (NCBI taxonomy): Eukaryota > Viridiplantae > Streptophyta > Magnoliopsida > Fabales > Fabaceae > Lathyrus > Lathyrus tuberosus. The sequence goes on from JALAZF010000449.1 coordinate 3,839,885, forward strand.
TGACCTCGGGGTTCACGATCTTTAACTGCTCTACAACATTGTTAAGGGCATCCTCGGCGATCCCCACACAATCCTCCTCATCTCGGGCTATACGGGAAACCAGCTTAGCTCGAGTCTTCAGACTCTTCACTTCCTTGCTTTCGTCCTCAGCAGGAGCAAAGGCGGTCCTCAATGAAGCAACCAAGTCCTCCGCAACCTTCTTCTCCACGGCCAGGGTGTCCTTCTCCCCGGTGATCTTGGCCAGCTCACCATTGTACTTTTTTGCCTCCTCATCCACGGCCTTGGCCAGATCCTCCTTAGCCTTCTGCGTTATCTCCTCCGCTGCCTTCAGCTTCTCTTCTAGAACCGCTTTCGCGGCCTGGGACTTCTTCAACTCTGTTTCGTGGAGAACACCCTTCTCGGGGTAGACCACCGCTATTTCCAAGACCCTTATCAGGGCAACAGCATCCTGAGTTAGCATCATCCTCATGCTTGGACAATCTATCTCCTCGAGCTTCAGAGTCTCTGCCTGATAGAGTTCCAGAGAAGAGCCCTTAAAGAAATTCGTGTTGTGGAAACAGGGAGGCAGGTCGAATTTACTCTTTTCCCCCTCGTGGGTAAGGTCGAGGATCTTGCCCATCCGAAGGCGCTTGGGCCTTGACGTATTAGTGTTGGGGAGGTCTGGGCGGCATACGGTGTGGACGAGGAGGTCCCTGAGCCCGTCTATGGAGGAGGTACTCGCTCGCTGAGGCAGCTCTTCCTGATTTTCTAGCCCGCTTTTAGCCTTGCCTGGGCACTCTTTACCATGCATCCCAAGGAAGAAAACATGTTACCTATAAAACATGGGCACTTGTTAGTAAATAACAAAAATTACAATATGATCAAACTAAATAAATAAATGGCTACCTAGAAGTTCCATAGCCTTCTCGCTGGAATTGCTCATGATCCAAATATCGGTTATGTTGTTATTTTGATGCTTTGCTTATATTTATTGTTTAATTTGAGTTCTCTTGGTTATTAATCATCAAACACATGCTAAAGTATTTTATCCATGAATTTATTAAGTTGACTATGTGTCTTAGCTGTGTGAATTAATTCAGTAGCTTTCCTGACTTGATTCAAAGTTTTTTTGTCTTTTGACTCGATTCAAGGCTTTCATGAATCGATTCATGAAAGAGCCTCAAAGGTTGATTTAGATTCTGTTTGCGCGAATTCAGTCAGAAGCAGTTTTGAATCGAGTCACAGGTCTGGAAATTCCAAATTGAATTGATTCAGTCAAGGTCGCGACTTGATTCAGGATGCTAATTTGAATTGATTCATTTTGGATTCGACTCAAGTTAACTACCCTAACTGAATTGAGTCATGGGAATTCTAAATCAATTCATGCAATTCATTTTAACTCATTAATTATGCATTTTCTCTTGCACCTATAAATAGAGATTTCATTTCCTCATTTCTTAAGAGATCAAAATTTTTTCGGTGATAAAACCTTTGCAAACACAACTTCTTTCTCTCTCTCTCTCTCTCTCTCTCTCTCTCTCTCTCTCTCTCAAATCTTCATCTTAGTCATACCCATAGAAATCATTCTCTTGTGTGTGTGTGTGTGTGTCTAATGATTAATTATAGGGAAACATTAGGGATCTAATTGTTTATTGAAGTGTCTAGGTTTTGCAAGAGTTATTTTGGTCTTGGAAATTTCAAGGGTTGAAATTTCTTGAAGGAAAAAGAAGAAGAAGCTTTTCTCCATTGTTGTGGAGTTTTTCTGTGGATTTACCAAATTGTTTAAGAGAAGGATTCAAGGATTGGAATTCCAAGATTGGGTGAAGATTAGAAAATTCATCAAGATAAGAATCCATCAAAAGTTGAAAATCAAGATCTTGGGTAAAGATCAAGTTAGTGGTGGTAGCTAGTTACAAGCAAGTTCGTACAAGAAGCAAGGAAGAAGATAAATTGGATTGTTATAGTTTGTCTTTTTTATTTTGTGAATTTTTTTAACAAGAACCAAATTCTATATCGTTTTAATGGAAGAAATAACTCTTCGATGGTTCTCCGTCGAAGACTAGATGTAGGTGCCTGCGAGGACGATGTCACCGAACTATTATATATATCTTGGTGCACTCTCTTATTCTCTCCCTCTCTCTCTTTATTGTTTAAAATTGCATGCTTGGGTATCAGTTTAGATTCATTATATTCATAGTTTTGATTTGTAAAAGCTTAGGTTTGATAAGATTTGTTCTTTTAAAAGATCCTATTAATTTATTATTGCAAGAGAATTGAATTTAGAATTGCCTTCCAAATTGAAGAATTGATAAAGTCTTTAAGTATCTCGTTGAAACTTTAACCCTAAATCAATTCATTGTATTCTACCTCATTACAAACCTTTGGTGTAAGTAAAGCACAAATTCTCTTCCAATATCATAAAAACTTTTCAAAACGAATTTTCACCATATCCGTTTCCGCTTGCGTAAATTGATTTTTTGAAAAGAAGGGATTTTTTAATTGTATATTCAACCCCCCTTCTAGACAAGTTACTCCATATTCAAAACAACAATTGGCATCGAGAGTTGGTTCTTTTGATAAGGTTTAACGACCTCAAAAGTTGATTGAATATGGCACAAATTGATCCGAAGGGAGCGTATAATAGAGCCCTAATTTTCACTGGTGAAAACTATGCAAATTTGAAGGATTGTATGTACGTACACCTTATGTCTGTGGATGTACAATATTGGTTAGCCATCGAAGACGGACCCTATGTTCCTCAAAGAGTTGTTGATGGCGTATCAGTTGTAAAACCACCTAAGGATTAGAATGAGGTCGAAACTAAAAAGGCGTCTTATGACTTGAAGGCGAGAAATATACTTATCTCATCATTGAGCATGAACGTATATTTTTCAATTTCACATTGTAAGACGAATCAGGCAATGTGGAACACTCTTAAAGTTCTCTATAAGGGAACCAAAGATGTTAAGCAATCTAAGATCAATACTCTAATAGAGGAATTTGAACTCTTCTGCATGGAACCCGGTGAAACCGTGGCCTCCATGCAGATGAGATTTTCCCATATAATCAATAAACTTGAAAATTTGGGTAAGACCACTTCCAATCAAGATTGTGCTAATAAGATTTTGAGGTCTATATGCAGGGAATGGCAACCAAAAGTAACGGCTATCAAAGAATCTCATGACCTAAAAACCTTACTCATGTCAACCTTATTTGGTAAGCTCACTGAACATGAGCATGAACTAAAGAGACTTGAAGCAAGTGAAAGTAACACTAAGCGCAAGGATAAAAACAAAGAAGAGAAGAATAACATCTCCCTAAAAGCCTCCACTTCCAAGGTAAATTTAGAGGTAGATGATGAGGACTCGAGCGACTCTTCGCAAGACGAAGAGATGGGATTGTGTCATACCCCAAATTTTGACCACTAAGATTCTCCATTATTGTGCAAATCATAATCACAATATGGAGGGGCCATCATACTCCCTAGTCTCCCCAAATATGGGTGAGCATCCACTATAATCAAACTTAGGATTTCAAGCTCTCTCAGAGCCCTTAGACAAAGGATCAATCAAGGAATGACATGATCTTCAACTTGTCTAAACCTCTCAAACATCTACAATGGATCAAGAGGACTCCCACTTCAAGAATCAAGCACAAGGTTGCATCATTCCAAGTGGATCAAGCCTCAAGATCGCCAGTGTCACCAAATTAGGGTTTTGGTCGACCAGGGCCTCCAGATGGAAATTTTCCTCTGGGCATGGGCCAATGCTTTACAACACAACCTAGTATGCTCCAAGGGACATCATAAACCCAATCACCAAGTTAATTTTGCCTCAGGGGATGCATTCATCAAAAACCAGGAATTAGGGTTTCTTGACCTAATTCACCCCTAAGTTGACTTTTGGGACAAAACATGAGCCAATACCTCAAGAGAGGATTTGAGGGTCTCTAACACACCACATTGATCCATTTTCAACAATGGATTGATCCAAGAAGCCGGAGTAACAAGTTTCAATTTCATCTGAGCCACAGTTAGGGTTTCGCGAGAAAAGTCAACTGTATCTTTGACTTTTGACCAGAACATGCTCCCAAACCCTAAGACATGATTCAATACACCCTATGACACCCATGGAACATGTCCATCATGTTTGATTTAGGTCAAGGACATGATTGCCTAAAGGATTGCACAGTTTGGAATTCATCTGACAAAAGTCAACTGTGCACAAAAGTCAAACTTTGACTTTTTGAGATTTTTCACAAAAATGGTTTTTTTAACCCTAAAATGATGTTAATGTGTGATTGAAATCATCATTCATCAAGAAAAATCAAGAAAAGTGGGATAACTTGTAAAAGGGGTAACCATAAAAACTTAGAAAATTTTCTAAGTTATAAACAAAGTGGCAAGGGTACCAACTTTGGAGGATCATAACTCCTAAACCACAAAGCCATTTTCCCCATCCAAAGCTAGATTTGTAGCTCTCATGGCCCTCTACAAAAGCTTCAACTACACCTCACTCCAATTCATTTTGGATTCTGAGTTATGAGTGGGCCAAAATCACTAAAAACATGAAGGTGCATCATTTTCCAACACTTAGAAAAATTTTGGCCAAGGCAGATTTTGTTGAAAACACCAAAACTTGTGAGATATTTTCACATAGTTGCAAGATGAATCAAGTCCAAAGGTAAACATCAATATTGTTACATATGTTGCTAAGAATCCAAAGAGCTTATCAGCATGAATTGATTTAACTTCAGCCAAGAGAAATCCATGCCCAAAGTCATGCTGCTGCAAGCTGTTTTGGAAAAATCAGTTTGCATGTTTGCTTGCCACACACGATTTTGAGCCAAAGACCAAGGATCATTATGCCACATGTACTCAAACCAATCACAATGCATCTGATCTAACCTACAAGACTGATTCACAAAGCCAAGGAATCTTCCAACTTGAAGTTCATGCATTTTGGCACATTTTGCCTTGAATTCAAAGGGCATTAATGTGGAATAGTGCATTGTCAAGATTCTCACTCTCCTCAATCAAGTTCTCTGATTAAACAACAATTAAAATGACCGAGGAATGTGATTTCAGTCAAGGCATAGCTGATCTATTTGGAGCAGCTGTTACACCTAATGCAAGAGGCATTTATGTCCAACCAATCCCTTTGAAGGTGATCTGATCCAGCAGCCATTCACTATTCCTCCAAGACAAGAGTTGATCACCTATAAATAGAGGTTCCAATGGATCATTCAACTCACACCAAAGCCAGTTACAGCACTGCTTTCTCTCATTCTTTCTTAAGCATCAAGTTTCTTAGTTTTTGAGCAACCACCATCGGGTTTTGAGTTGCAGCCCTAGGCAATCCATTCCAATTGCTCAGACACATCACATATGATGTATTTGAGGTGTCCAAACACTTAAACACCAACTGTAACACCCCTAGCTCAAAATCACTCTTCAACCAAGCCATTATGCCTCAATTATGCAGTTAGAGTGCTCCAGCTTGATCCAAAGAGTTTCAAAGTGTTCCAAATCTTGCAACACACTCCACAACATCCATTCAAGCTGTAGGGATCATCAAATCGCGTCTGGAACACCATCTGTGCAAAGTTCCATTTCAGCTTGCATCAAGGTAAGCCTCAAAACTCCAACTTCACGATCCATGCATATTTCCTCGCATGATATTTTTGCCAATTGATTGCCATCATATGCTGAGTATTTCCCCCAAAAAAAAAATTGATCATAGAACTCATAATCATGTCTGCTCGATTGCTTTTGCAAAATTAGGGTTCATACGACCACAATGATATAATTTGCTATAAATTGAAAATAAATAAAATTGGGTATTGCCATCTTCTTCCTTGTGAAATAACGCATTAGTTTGGTGTTTGAATCATGTCCAATGGTTGAGAAACGAGAGAGATGGAGGGCTTTATGCACGAGCTGGAGGAAGAAGATGGCCATGGCGCCATTCTTCAGGTTTTCCAACCAAGTTCTCTATATATTTATCATTTGCCATACTATATTTGAATTGGCATTGCGCCCTAGTGGTTGATCAGCTGGTTTTGTGTGTATTGGCAAGCTAGAGGTCTGGGGTTCGAATCCCCCTCGCCCCAGATCTTTTTTTTACCACTTTTTCCTATTTTTGTTATTTTTCACATTTATTTTAAATGATTTGAAAAATTAATAACTCACTCAATTTTAATTATTTTTTATTGGTTCTTTTTGCAAAAAATCACAAAAATGTTGAAATAGTCTATTCCACAAAAAATTAAATTTATATTATTTATTTAATAAATTAGTATTTTTGTGAATAAATCCCTTTTTAATGTTTTTAAAACATTTAAAAGTGAATATTTACTTTGAAAATCAAAACCAAGTGAGTTTTAATTCACCTTGTGATTAATCCTTCACTTTTCAAACCTAAAACAAAAATCACAAGTGGTTTATTCAAATTTATTTGGTATTTTTATCATTTTTATTTGATTTTCTTTAAATATTTACTTTTAAAGAAGATAAAATTAGGGTTTCTTTGGTTTTCACCCTCACAAATCCTTTTAGGGCCTCTAATAGAGTGTAAGACCCAACCCTTTGTAAATACAAACCTTTTTGGGCCTCACTTATTGTATAAGTCCCGTTGTATTTCAAAAGTTCGGTGCGATCATCGCCCGTGTAAAAAACTTTTGGGCCTCTAATAGAGTGTAAGACCTAACCCCCTTTTTACCAAAACTTTTTGGGCCTCAGATATTGTATAAGTCCCACTGTGTTAAAAGAAAATCTCGGCGCGATCGCCAGTTTTAATACAAAGTCATCTGGGCCTACCCTCATGTTATAAACCCCATTTCTTTTCTCTAAATCCTTTTTGGGCCTCTTGAGAGAGTGTAAGACCCATCTCCTTTGTACAAAAAACCTTTTTTTGGGCCTTAGTCACTCGTATAAGTCCCTGTACAAAGTCAAAACAATAGTACAATCACTGGTAAAACCCTGGGCCTCTCCTTGAGCTGTAAGCCCTACCACTTATATAAAAATAATCTTTGGGCCTCTCCTCGAGCTATAAGACCCATTCAATATAAAATTTTGGGCCTCTCCTTGAGCTGTAAGCCCCAACCATTTCCTTGTCAAAGCACTTTCTCATTTGATTTTGAAATATACTGTTGTTTTCAATTTCTTTTTTTGTTGAACAACTAACAATACAGCATGTAAGCTCTACAACCGAGTAAGTGTTTACCCGCTTTCATATATATATAACTGTACTGTGGGGCTGTTTCGCTGTAAGTCTTCTTTCATAAACTCATATCAACTGTGTAATACTAGTATAACTATTTAGAGTTTCCCCGGCAACTACGTCTAGCACTAAGTAAAGCCCCGTTGATCACTCTTAAAAATAGATAAAACTAGATCCCCCATAGAAGCACCAAATATAGTCTTCTCTTCGGTTGTCACTCCTAGGAATTGTCATAGAAACTCTAACTCCCCAAAGATGATCTTTTCTCTGTGAATGGCATCTCTTGAGTTTCTTCCAAATTCTCGAACTTTCCTGGCTTGATCTATTCTCGGTGAATAGCATGTCTTGATCTTCTCCAGTTTTGGGGACCCATAGGCTTCTTAAAAGCATCCCCGCCTCCTCTTGGGTGTTGTACAAGGACCCATCGGCTTCTTATAAGTTTTCACAGCCTCCTCTTAGGCTTCGTATAATGATTCTTCCTCCGGGAATATAGCCTCCTCTTGGGCTTAGTACAAATTGTCCCTCGGCTTCTTAAAAGTTTCCAGCCTTCTCTTAGGCTTCGTACAAATTATCCTGACGACCTCCTAAAGGTATAGGAACAGAAATTAGTCATCTTAATAGAACAGTCTTTCAAAGAGTCTAGATCTTTCTACCACAAACGTACTGTCTCTTAATTTCTCTTAAGCATAGTACAAAAGATAAAACTCTAGATTCAGACAGTCTAATTTCCTTGAGTCTCAAAGACATTCTCAAGTTCCTCTAAAAAAAAACAAACACCCGTAGACTCGGACAGTCTCACAACCCTTTGGATTCTCCGGCGCCATAGCCTCCTCTTGGGCTTTGTACAAATGATTCTCCCCAACGGAGCTAACCTTTTCACACTCTCTTGTTGAGTATAAAAGACTCTCTTGTTAAGTCACCAAACTTTTCGCCTCCGTCTTGGGCATCGTACAAGACACAAAACACTCTCTTGTTGAGTATAAAAGATTCTCTTGTTGAATCACCCCTTTAGCCTCCATCTTGGGCTTCGTATGAGATACTAAAAGACTCTCTTGTTGAGTCACCAAACTTTTCGCCTCTGTCTCGGGCTTCATGCGAGACACCAAATCACTCTCTTGTTGAGTATAAAAGACTCTCATGTTGAGTCAAACCCCTTTAGTTTCCGTCTTGAGCTTCGTACAAGACACATAAAAAGACTCTTTTGTTGAGTCAAACCCTTTTAGCCTCAATCTTGGGCTTTGTACAAGATAGAAAGAACATTTTCCCCAGAAAAATCAACTTTTTAGCCTCCTCTTAGGCTTTGTATAAGGAAAACCCCGGTTGAGTCAAAGCTGTGCCTCGTTCACAGTATACAAACATCAACAACTCCTCCTTAGAGATGACAAATTCCCTCTCAGTTAGGAACCCTTTAGCTTCATATCTTGGGCTTTGAACAAGATACAAATAGACTCTTTAGCTTCACATCTTGGGCTTCGAACAAGATACAAATCACCTTTAGCTTCACGTCTTGGGCTTTGAACAAGACACCAAAACACCTTTTCCTCCCATAGAATAGGAGGAACTACGATCGCTCTGATTTCCCTGTTTCGGTAAACGGGAATACGTAGGCATAAGATTGAAAGAGAAATCTTAGCGAGCACACTAATCAAAAAACCAGAGTCCTTTACCTCCATCCAACCTAGCACAGTATCCAAACCCCAAATCCCCCATGAAGCATTTCATTCTTTCAAAATAACCCAAAGAGAGGCCCCCCACATTGATAGCATCTGTAAGTTAACAGACCGCTGTTTAAACTCAGTTTGCAAGCAGGGTTAGTTGGAGACATCTATTTCCCTTCCTTCATTAGCTTCAATAGGATAAAAAATGAATCGACCTGTAGTTATCCCAAGAGCGACAGCGCTTAAGAACCGTGTCCAAAATCGCTCGCTACAGAAAAGTGGCGCCCACTGTGGGGCCAATTATTTCATCTCTTGGGTAGGAACCAAGAATGTAGGCTTCACGGGGGACATGACTTTTTGTCGATCTCACTAGGATCTTAGGTCAAGACCTTTAAAAGTTGGGAAGTTACCACGAATGGCGACTCCGCCGGGGAGCCATTTCTGCTAGGATCATAGGCTCATAGCTCTTAAGTCTAGGACATTAGGACGAATATATATACTGCTTTTCCTAATTGATATCTGTGTTTATTTTTCTGCTACTGGGAATGCGTGTGATGCCGCATGTGGAAAGATTGAGTATACACCTAGGAAAAACCCCTTTTAGTAGTGCGGAAGCTATAGAAAATAGTTGTTACGCGATACTACCCTCTTCTGAGATTCTTCGAATTAACATCACCTAGCACGGTTCCCGGCCCGCTGGTGATAGCTCGACAAGAATTAATGATGTTGAGAGACAAGTACAAAAGTCACTAGTATAAACCTTTGGGATGGGTAGAGCCTTGACTTCATGACACCGACCTTTTGACCCCATGTTTTTGCTATGTTTTTGTGTGCTGCATTCATGCATTCATTTAAAAAAAACATTAAACAAAAAAAATCTCTTCTCTTCTAGTCTCTCTTTTTTTCAAATTAAACTAAGAAAGTGATTACAAATGTCAGATAAAAGGATTGACTAATGGATTTCGATAGAAGGAAAACTCATAAGTACACCTTCAAGATTCCAAAACTAGAGGATTTAAGAGGATTAGCAAGGATGATCACTAACCCTGATGCTTTCAGAGCCAAGTACGGAGGTTTGCTACCACTGTTAAAGGTCCATGTAATTGAGAGAATCATGGAGGCACTCATTCAGTTTTATGATCCGGTCTATCACTGTTTCACATTCCCGGATTACCAGCTCACACCAACGCTGAAGGAGTACTCTCACCTGACTGATCTGCACATTACTGATCAAGCTCCATTTTCTGGACTGGAAGAAATTCCAAAAGACCAAACCATTGTGAGAGAAAATTATTTGGACGAGTCAGAAGTCAGGACTCACAGGACTACTAAGGGTGGCATCCATGGTTTGCCAGCCCGATTCTTGATGAAGAAGGCTCTATACTTTGCCAGTATAGGGAACGTGGCCGCCTTCGAAAGCATCTTTGTTTTGCTTACCTACGAGTTATTTTTTTTCCCAACATAGATAAATTTGTAGATATCAACACCATTAAGGTTTTTCTCATTGGAAACCCTGTACCAACTTTGCTCGCCGATGCGTATCATTCTGTACACTTAGGAAATTTGTACAATGGAGGAATGATCACGTGATGTGTCCCTTGCTATATAAATGGTTTATTTCCCATCTGCCTAAGTCTGCCGCTTTTTGGGATCAAAAGAGTGCCTTACGTTGGTCGCAGAAATCATGTCTCTTACCAACTCTGACGTAGATTGGTGCAATAGGATCTATGACGGGATCAGGATCATTGACCGTTGTGGAAACTTCCCCAACGTACCCCTTATTGGAACTAAGGGAGGAATCAGTTACCATCCAGTTTTAGTTCGTCGTCAATTTGGTACCCAATGAGGCATGTCCCAAGAAATGCTCATCTGGAAGGTCTTTTCTTCAAAGAAGGAGAAAATGACAGGGCACTAAAGATGGAAATAGTGCACGCTTGGAAACATGTTCATAAGAAAGGACGAGAGTCTCTAGGAAAACCGGACTGTGTCTCGGTGGAGCCTTATCTCCACTGGGTACAAACTATAGCTCTCAAGCTAAAGATGCCTTATCCCCGTCACGGAGTTCTTCCGCCGAGGGAGTCTGTCATGTACTTTATGACTGAAACGAAAAAACTTCAGGTAACTCTCAACAAATTTCAACAGGAGAGCAGGTCTTGGAAGAACAAGTACCACATTCTCAATGTGGAGTGTACCAAAATACAACAACTACTGAAAGATAAGGATGCTCTAATTGAGATTTTGGAGCAACATGCTATAGAAAATCAGGATGACCAAAGGAGTTTGCTCGCTCCTTTTACTTGGCAAAGGAATGACAACCCGACAACGGCCCAAGAGCCCCGGTCAAAGAAAAGGAAAGTACCAGAATCAGCACCGAGTTCTCCTCAGAGAGGACTCGGGACCCATTATCTTAGGTTTCCATTTCCGAACCTTGTAATTTACTGTATTTCCATTTCCGTAATCCTTTGAATTCAATAAAACGGGGTTTCCCCACTGTTTGATATTTGCAATCTAATTGTCGAAGTTTATTTTGATTAAACCAAAAAACAATTAATATAATCATTGCATTCATCATTCTCACGTAACATTTTCTTATTACCTACGAATCTCACGTTTGTGTCTCGATTCTAGAGTCAAACTGTCTCATTCGTACAATACTCAGGCCAATCGTCAGAAAAAGATGGATGATCTTGAGGAAGAGAACAGAGAGTTGAAAGAAGAGATTAACGCTCTGAGAGAGGATATGAGAAAGCTTCGTAACGACATGCAAGCCATGGCAGAAGCTCAGCTACAAAGAACTGTGATCTCAGAGATCACCTCAATGCCCATAGTGGAGAAGTATGATCCTAGGTATCAGATGCTGAAAGATCGTCCTTGGGGCATGCCACCCAACTATATCCCGGAAGGATATATTCCGCCGATCACTGGAGATCCGGAAACTTAAGCAGGAACCACTAGGCCTGAAGGTTACAAACTTCAGGAAAGCACAGATGTCGTAGGCATAATGAGGACTCCTGAAGGTTACAACCTTCCGAAAACGTCACGATTCGCTGCCGTAGTAACAGTACCATCCCCTGTGGTGCACATTGTCCCGGAAGGACAAATTCCACAGATACCTTCTGGTAGAAAGGAAACTATGTTTGACAGAATGGATGAGTTCCAGGAACAGTTCCTGGAAATACAGAAGGAACTGCAAGCTATTCGCGGTCAGGATCTATTTGGAAAGGACGCCACGGACCTTTGCTTGGTCCCCAATGTAAAAGTCCCACAGAAGTTCCAAGTTCCCGATTTTGAAAAGTACAAGGGTAACTCTTGCCCTCAAAGCCACCTAGTGATGTACGCTCGACGAATGTCAGCTCAAATGGAGAATCAGGATCTTTTGATTCATTACTTTCAGGATAGTTTAACCGGTGCCGCACTCAAATGGTACATGGGTTTAAACTGCACCGAGATCAGCACTTTCAGAGATCTTGACGCTGCCTTCGTCCAACAATATAAATACAATTTGGACATGGCATCAGACAGAGATCAACTCAGATCAATGTCCCAAAAGGACAAGGAAACTTTTAAAGAGTACGCTCAGAGATGGCGTGAGATTTCCGCTCAGATTTCTCCACCCCTGGAGGAAAAAGAGATGACAAAGATCTTCTTGAAAACTTTGAGCTCATTTTACTATGACAGAATGGTTGCCAGTGCGCCCAGTGACTTCACCGAAATGGTCGGTATGGGAGTTCATCTCGAGGAAGTCGTTCGAGAAAGACGCCTAGTAAAAGACACTGGATCGACAACCGGTACTAAGAAATACGGTAGTGCTCTCCTTAAGAAAAAAGAGCAGGATATTGGGAATATCTCTCTCGGAAAGCAAAGGCGGCGATACCAACCAGTAGCAACTGTAACTCCTGCTATTAACCCTACGTCTGTTTCTACGTATCAACCTCAGGTTGCGCAGAGCCAACCTAGTCAACAGCAACTTCAGCAAAGGACACAACAGCCTCTTCAGAAGGCTTGTCCTCAGCACAACAACAACCGTACAACGCGGCCACCAGGATTTGATCCTATACCCGTATCGTACGCCGAACTGTTTCCATTGTTACTGGTCAAGGGACTTGTCCAGATCAAGGCTCCTCTTACTGTACCAGAAAATCCGTCTTTTTGGTTTAAGGTGGATCAGACTTGCCCTTATCATCAAGGAGGGCCGGGGCATAATATCGAAAGTTGTCTCAGTTTCAAGTCCGACGTGCAAAAGCTTGTTAGGAGCGGGGTTTTATCTTTCAAAGATACGAATCCTAATGTTCTTACGAACCCACTGCCTCAACACGAGAAGGCTGCAATCAATTTGATAGAAGGAGAATCCAATAACGTCTATCAAATTCATGATGTACTCCTATTGAGGGCCAACTTGGTCAAGATGCATTGTAGATAGAGCGGATACGGCCATGTGCCACCTCATAACTATCACCAGTGTGATATCTGCTCTAAAGACAATCAGGGATGTTCTGTGGTGCAATCAGCTCTACAGGAACAGTTGGATCTCGGATGGATCCAACAACACCGAGTTTGTGGGGTTAACATGGTTTATACGAATTCCAACGTCGTTCAGAATCACAGTATTCTAGCAATGAATGTTAACTTGGTTGCGATGCACTCAAGGCATAGCCAGTATCATAATTTGCCGCGGCACGATTACAATTCCTGTCTGACTTGCTCGGTAAACAAACAGGGATGCTCTTTTGTACAAGAGGCCCTCCAGCATCAGATGGATCTTGGATGGATCCAAGACTACCATGATAGGAATCATTATCAAATCAACATGATTCAGATCTTCGATATTCGCCCGATGAATACCAGCCTAGTGGAGTTACATGCTAAACAAGTCCAACTCGGTTTTCTCACTTCACATGATTACCAGAGTTGCAAAGCGGGTTGCGAAAACGATCGAGGCTGTGCTCTTGTCCAGGAAACACTTCAGCACTTGTTGAACCATTGGTGGCTTCCGATCTATATGGATGAAGACACCCAGAAAATTAGTATCACCAACGGGAATCCTACTAGATATCAAAGTTAGGATGTTCGGTTGATGGAAACAAACCTCGTAAGGTTACACTGTATTTAAAGCGGACGTGGCCGGGTGCCACTACACAACTATGAGCGGTGTGGCGTTTGCTCGGTGGATAATCAAGGATGCTACTTCATGCAAGAAGCCCTTCAAAATCAGTTGGACCGCAAAGAGATTCAATCACGGTCAAGTTTTGGACCAGTCGACTATTTCACAGATCAAATCGAGGACGTTGTCGTAGTCTCTGATCATCAGAGGACTAGGGATGTTTGTGCCATCATCCCTCTACTTGATGAATCGAGGGTTCCTAACCAGGAACGGATCGAAGTTACTTATAATGGTCAGAAAAATCAGAAGGTTCCCATAGTCATCTACCTACCGGGACCACTACCGTATGAATCAACTAAGGTTATCCCTTACAAATACGGTGCGACAACAATGGAGAATGGAAAGGAAATTCCATTACCCTCCATCGTGAATATTACAGACATCAGTCGAGTAACGCGGAGTGGTAGAATCTTCAACAGAGGAGTTGGAAAACCCAGCAAAGAAAAGGAACCTCAGACAGAAGTTCCTAATCCACCAGTCGGTCAATCTAGTGATCCCGACCTTTCAAAGAACGACGATGAGATGCTGAAGCTCATCCAGAAGAGTGAATACAACATTGTTGATCAACTGTTGCAAACTCCTTTAAAGATCTCGGTATTATCATTGTTACTCAGTTCCGAAGCCCACAGGGAGGCTCTACAGAAAGTCTTGGAACAAGCCTTTGTGGAACAGGATGTAACAATCCGACAGTTTGATAGCATTGTCTCTAACATCACTTAGTGCAATAATTTGGGATTTAGTGATGAGGAGTTACCCGAAGAGGGTCGCTGTCATAACATGGCGCTCAACATTACAGTCAACTGCCAGGACGATGCTTTAGCCAGCGTACTGGTCGACACAGGGGTAGCCCTGAATGTTATGCCAAAGTCCACCTTGATACAATTATCATTCAAAGGACCTCCAATGAGAACCAGCGAGGTCGTCATCAAAGCATTTGACGGATCTAGAAAAACAGTTATCGGCGAAGTTGACCTTCCCATAACTATCGGTCCTCACACTTTCCAAGTCACTTTCCAGGTTATGGACATCCGGGCAACATACAGTTGTTTATTAGGAAGACCTTGGATACATCAGGCTGGGGCGGTCACTTCAACCCTCCACCAAAAGCTAAAGTTCATCCAGAACGACCACCTCGTCACGGTTTGTGGAGAACAGGCCTTGCTCGTGAGTAACTTATCATCATCTACTTGTGTGGAACCGGAGGAGATAATCGGAACCCATTTCCAAACGCTTTCGCTACACAAGAATAATCAATCCGAAGAGGGAACTTCGATTTCCTCGTACAAAGACGCTATCAAAGCGGTCGAAAGTACCAATACAACAGGGTGGGGACAACTTGTCATCTCTACTGGCAATAAGGAAAAGAAAGGTCTTGGCTTTTCCTTAACCTGTACTCAGACGGCTGCAAACAATAACAATTTTCTTCCCATTCAAAACTTCTTCCACAGTGGAGGTTTCCATTATCCAGCAACTCAAGAAGTGCATACTATCAACGAAGGAGACTCCTCTGACACAGATGAGGAATGGGAATCCTATCTTAATAAGAACAGTTATATGTCTCAGGAAGAGGTGCCTACGCCATTTTGCTATCCCGCACAGAGTCCGAGATTTATACCAAGGTCAGATATCGAAATGATGTATGGAGTTTGTGATCCGGAAGGATGTCGTGCTCCGCCGAATTCATTAGAGGAAGACACTCTGATGAAGGACAACTTTGACCATAACTACTATGGGTTGATGGACGGCCTGCCGATGTGGCAGCCTTACCCCGGAGACTTAGGGCAAGAAAGTCAGCCGAACAATGAAAACCAGCTGGGCGTCATTGAAAAGAATACCTGCGTCCCCACTATGTCATGGGATCAACACTCAGGTCATTCAGAAAATACCCATCACGACGATGAATTCACAAAGTTTTCAGGACTATAGTTCATCAACTATGCTTTTCCTGAGGTCAACGTCATCGAGAGGGACGACTCCTCCAGTTCCAAAGAAGTGTGGGACACCTTGGGACAACCGAGTGGAAAATACGACTTCATGGTCAAATACACTGCTCTTGAAAGCTCTCGTATCAGGTTTGAAGACATATAGTCAACTGGATGGGGAGATATAGCTGAGAGTACAAATACTATGCAAAATGCAACCAAGGAATCCTCCTACAACAACTCT
Source organism: Lathyrus tuberosus (assembly GCA_022829125.1). Taxonomy (NCBI): domain Eukaryota; kingdom Viridiplantae; phylum Streptophyta; class Magnoliopsida; order Fabales; family Fabaceae; genus Lathyrus; species Lathyrus tuberosus. Next base: position 3,856,069 of record JALAZF010000449.1, read on the forward strand.
TCCTGGGAGATAGATTCCAATGATCCTGCTCCACCAGAAATCAGCGTTATTTCTGAAGACAAATCAAGGAAGGTACCAGACATTGTGATTCACCGAGGAGTTCGCCGCCAATGGGTTGCTGTTGACCTTCCGAAGATCGTTCATAAGTCAAAGTAATTGCCATCTTTACTCTAACCTTTCACCCTGCCCAGGTGAAACTGATGTTTTGATAGGGCTCACTTTCTATAAATTTCCCTCTTCGCTTCGCCCAAAGCGATAGAGTTTTGTTTTATAGGGTTGTAGTTTCAAGATTTCTACTTGTTCATAAATAAAATAACGTCGTTCTGTAATTTCTGCATTTTAGAGCTGTTTTCTCTTTTTGTTTTTTTTTTTCAGAAAATGGTAATCCTAAAAAACAATTCAAATAATCAAAACAAGCAGTAATAAAAAATACACTGCACACCCTCTTGCATTTTCTCTATCTCTTCTAAACACAAATCATCACGTCATGCAGATTGCTTTTTTTAAACCCCGTTGAAACATATGATCTGATGCCTTCTCCCAACTTTCAATTCCCGGTATTTGAGGCTGAAGAAGAAAATGACAACAAAATTCCAGAAGAGATCTCCCAATTACTCAAACAATAGGAAATGTCCATTGAGCCTCACAAAGAGTCGCTAGAAACAGTCAACTTGGGGTCAGCGAAAAAGAGAAAAGAAATCAGGATTGGGGCACTGCTCAGTCCAACTGTCAAAGAAAGTTTGACAAAGCTTCTCAAAGAGGAGGTACAAAATAGATTGACGCAGGTTTCCTCGCCACATCAGAATATCCTCAATGGTTAGCCAACATTATACCGGTTCCAAAAAAGGACGGAAAGGTCAGAATGTGTGTAGACTACAGGGATCTAAGCAAGGCAAGTCCAAAGGATGACTTTCCCTTGCCACACATAGACATGCTGGTAGACAGTACAGCAAAGTTCAAAGTTTTCTCCTTCATGGATGGATTCTCGGGCTATAATCAAATCAAAATGGCGCCGAAAGACATGGAGTAAACTTCATTCATTACCCCATGGGGTACTTTTTGTTACAAGGTAATGTCGTTCGGTTTGAAGAACGCCGGGGCAACCTATCAAAGGGCCATGACTACTCTTTTTCATGACATGATACACAAGGAGATCGAGGTATATGTCAATGATATGATTAAAAAATCTAAGACAGAAGAGGAGCATGTGATCCACCTGTCAAAGCTATTCGAACGGTTGAGAAAGTACAAACTCTGCTTGAATCCCAACAAGTGCACCTTCGGTGTCCGTTCAGGGAAACTCTTAGGATTCATCGTCAGCCAGAAAGGAATTGAAGTTGATCCTGACAAGGTCAAGGCCATTCAAGAAATACCTTCTCCGAAAACTAAAAAACAAGTCAGGGGATTCATGGGACGTTTGAATTACATCTCCAGATTCATATTCCTCATGACCGCGACCTGTGCGCCGATTTTCAAGTTACTCAAAAAGAATCAGGACTGCGTTTGGACAGAAGATTACTAAACCGCCTTCGACAGTATCAAGGAATACCTGTCAAACCCACCGATTCTATCTCCTCCAGTGGAAGGAAGACCACTGATCATCTACCTAACAGTCTTGGAAGACTCAATGGGTTGTGTACTTGGCCAACAAGACGAAACCAAAAGGAAAGAGTCTGCCATCTACTATCTGAGCAAAAAATTCACCAACTGTTAAACTCGGTACACCATGCTTGAGAAAACTTGCTGCGCTTTGGCTTGGGCAGCCAAACGTCTTCTCCAATACATGATTCGTCACACTACTTGGTTAATCTCAGAAATGGATCCAATCAAGTATGTCTTTGAAAAACCTGCTCTCACGGGAAGGATTGCCCGTTGGCAGATGTTGTTATCAGAATATGACATAGAGTACCATGCTCAAAAATCCGTTAAGGGGAGTATTTTAGCCGGTCATTTGGCTCATCAACCGATTGACAATCAAGAATCAATCGGGTTTGACTTCCCAGACGAAGATGTCATGTATCTAAAAATGAAAGATTGTGATGAACTGCTACCTAGTGAAGGGCCAGAACCAGGTTCCTAGTGGGGACTTATTTTCAACGGAGCCTTCAATCATTATGGAAACGGAATTGGGGCAATCATCGTAACACCTCAATGTACCCACATTCCTTTCACTGCCAGACTTACATTCAAGTGCATAAACAACGAGGCCGAATACGAAGCTTGTATCATGGGTCTCGAAGAAGCGATCGACTTAAGGAATAAAAACTTGGATGTATATGGCGACTCAGCCCTGGTTATCAATTAGATTAAAGGAGATTGGAACACATACTAATCAGGATTGATTCCTTACAAAGATTATGCAAGAAGGTTGTTACCCTTCTTCAACGGGATCGAGTTTCATCATATCCCTCGTGAAGAGAATCACATGGCTGATGCATTAGCCACTCTCTCTTCCATGATTAGTGTAGGTCAATGGAACGACTTACCTAAGATCGACATAATGCGCCTTGAACGGCCCGCTTACATCTTCGCGATCGAAGCAGTCATGGACGACAAACCTTGGTATCACGATATCAAGTGCTTCCTTCAGAAACAAGAGTACCCACCTGGGGAATCCAGGAAAGATAGAAAGACCCTCAGAAGACTGGAAGGAAGTTTCTTCCTGAGTGGTGATACACTCTATAAGAGGAATTTTACATGGTTTTGCTTTGGTGCGTCGATAGACCAGAAGCAGACACGCTGATAAAAGAAATTCATGAAGGATCCTTTGGCACTCATGCCAACGGACACACAATGGCGAGAAAAATTCTAAGAGCAGGGTACTACTGGTTAACCATGGAATCTGACTGCTACAAGTACATGAGGAAGTGTCACAAGTGTCAGATATACTCCGACAAAATCCATGTACCACCAACGCATCTCAAAGTTCTCTCTTCCCCATGGCCTTTTTCCATATGGGGAATAGACATGATTGGCATGATTGAGCCCAAGGCTTCAAACAGACATCGGTTCATCCTGGTAGCCATTGACTATTTCACCAAGTGGGTCGAAGCAGCGTCATTCGTCAATGTAACCCGATAAGTAGTGGTCCGATTTATCAAAAACAATCTCATCTGCCGTTATGGTGTTCCGAGCCAGATCATTACTGATAATGGATCTAAATTGAACAATAAGATGATGAAGGAGTTGTGCGCAGAGTTCAAGATCGAACACCATAACTCATCTCCCTACCGACCTAAGATGAACGGCGCGGTAGAAGCAGCTAATAAGAACATCAAGAAGATTGTTCAAAAGATGGTTATAACCTACAAAGATTGGCACAAAATGCTACCCTTTGCTCTTAACGATTACCGGACATCTGTCCGCACTTCAAAAGGGGCAACCCCTTTCTCTCTAGTATATGGCATGGAAGTAGTGCTCCCTATCGAAGTAGAGATCCCATTAATCCGGGTATTGATGGATGCTAAGCTAACAGAAGCTGAATGGTGCCAAAGTCGGCACGATGAACTCAATCTGATCGAAGAAAAGTGAATCAGGGCATTATACCATGGTCAGTTGTATCAACAGAGAATGAAGAAGGCGTTCGACAAAAAGGTCCGACCTCGCGTCTTCAGGAAATGAGACCTTGTGCTCAAAAAGATACAATCATTTCTCACTGATTCCTGGGGCAAATGGACTCCGAATTATGAAGGCCCCTATGTGGTCAAGAAAGCTTTCTCAGGTGGTGCCTTGATACTTGCAACCATGGACGAAGAAGAATTTGCCTACCCCACGAATGTTGATGTAGTCAGGAAATACTTCTCCTAAACTAAAAAAAAAACGTCTCGGTGGATTGAAAACCCGAAAGGGCGGTCCAGGCAAAAATTAGAGACATGATCAAAAATCATCCCGGTGGATTGGAAATCTCAAAGTACAATCCAGGAAAAAGTTAGGGATTAATGGCAAGTAACTATGTTCAACAGGGACAAATCCTCAGCAGCAGTTACACCATCAGAGAACTCCAGTCAAGGTCATCTTCGACAAAAGCTCAGGATGCCTAGAATTCAAAGTTGGTAGAAGGATAGTGGTCGTTATGTTCTGATGTAGCCCTTTTTCCCTGTAAATTACCATTTTCTAACTTTGTAAATACTCTATGGAATCATGCGCTTGGCTGATCTCCATCCTATAAATATAATTTGAGCCCTTGTGCTTTTTGTTTGCAATTCTTATTTGTTTTAGCTTTACAGAACGACGTTTTTAATATGATTAACGATTCTTGAAATAAAACAAAAATGAATTTACTTGTCAAACTTTTTCTGCTTTTAAATAGAGATGACAATTTCTTTTGACTGATGAACATTGAAAGAACATCGATTGCTTCTCCAAAAATAAGCAAACCTCAAAGTGCAGAATCAAAGTGTTCCTTCTAAACCAGTGCGCCTGAATGAAGGATCAACAGTGTCAGAGACCGTGTTTCATCTGACGCCCCCGACAGAGTCCTTATCTCCTAAGCCCGACCAACATAGCTCCCAACAGGGACTATCTCTCCTAAGCAAGGTAGAACTTCTATCTTGAACCAACGATACCTCTTCATCCCTAGTAGTGGCCGAGTGTCCAGTCGTGTTCATCCATTTGTTTGTATGTCGTGTCAATTTTGTCCGCATATACATACATACATCATGCATTATTGATTTACATTCATATTCATATTGCATAACTATCATTCTAGTCGGTCTTGTCCCCTAGTGATAAAAGTCCTCTCAGTCGAGTCGTCAATTCTTTCCTCGTCGAGAATTGAATCATCTAAACGATCACTCCTCCAGTTTATTTTTGGAGTGAAGGTGGTTCTTTGACCACTTTGATAACTTGAACCTCTGAAAAGCCAGAGAACCTTCAGCCAACGTCACTCTTCGCCGTTGAAGATGATGTCTCCGCTTTCCCGGATGAAGGAAGATCCCCAGAGAAAGCCTCTTAACTAAGGATTCGGCAGTACAAAAGCTTTTCTCCGGAAAATCCTCTGATGAAAAGGTCATCGAAACCTCAAAATTGGATCACATCGTATGGCATTTCTCCGAGAAGATCGCGAGAAAAGTATAATGTAATATCCCCAAACGGAAGTAGTCTCTCAAGAGGCTTGTTTTCCCCAGTAGGGTCGACAAATGGCATCTCCAACAGAGAAGTTTGTACACCTCTACAACTCAGATAGATGGGTCCCCCAGCAAGTCTGACATCAAAAGTTTTTCCATCAAATGGCATCTCCCCAGGAAAATTCGGGGAGAAGTTTGAGGAGAACCGCTACAAATAGTGTCCCTTGTCAATAAAGTTTATTGACAAAAGAAACTAAGACCAGATCCTTGGTAGGAAACCAGGATCGAGGGGAATTTTATTTCAGAAACTAAGACCAGATCCTTGGTAGGAAACCAGGATCGAGGGGAAGTTTATTTCAGAAACTAAGACCAGATCCTTGGTAGGAAACCAGGATCGAGGGGAAATTAATTTCAGAAACTGAGACCAGTTCCTTGGTAGGAAACCAGGATCGAGGGGAAGTTTTACCTTTTCTAAGCATCATCGCTTGGCAGAAGGAGATGAATGCGCAAGTTACCATTCATAACCACCCTCAAAATTTCGGGTATTCCGATATTTAATCCTCTTGCACCCCGAATGCCCGAATACCTTTGTCATTCACACCTTCGAGTCCAAGAAGTTTAAATAGGGGCATCTGTCATACCCCAAATTTTGACCACTAAGATTCTCCATCATTGTGAAAATCATAATCACAATATGGAGGAGCCATCATACTCCCTAGTCTCCCCAAAGATGGGTGAGCATCCACTATAATCAAACTTAGGGTTTCAAGCTCTCTCAGAGCCCTTAGACAAAGGATCAATCAAGGAATGACATGATCTTCAACTTATCTAAACCTCTCAAACATCTACAATGGATCAAGAGGACTCCCACTTCAAGAATCAAGCACAAGGCTGCAGCATTCCAAGTAGATCAAGCCTCAAGATCGCCAGTGTCACCAAATTAAGGTTTTGGTCGACCAGGGCCTCCAGATGGAAATTTTCCACTGGGCATGGGCCAATGCTTTACAATACAACCTAGGATTAGGGATGTAAATGGATATCCATGGGGACGGATACTATGATATCCGTATCCTCCCCGTTAGATAAATATGATATCCATATCCGCCCCATATCCATGCAGATATCCGTTAAACGGGTAATCCGCGGGTTTTACGATATCCGCGGATATTTACAGATATCCATGGATAATATTTTTTATGAAAAAATTTTTTTGAAATTTTTTTTTTAACTTCTTTTAAAGACACAAAAATTTAGCATCACATAACATCGATACAATTCGCTCCTAATTTAACAAAAAAAAAGTTCATCGCATTAATTTTCTTCTTATTCGCCAAAACATAATTAGATCCAAACATAATATTCATACATTTTTGTTTTAACCAAACAAATAAAAGATATTTTGATTGTGAGTTATGATGGAAGAGCGGATGATAAAGAAGTAGGAAGAGAGACATTAGTTTGACAGAGGAACGGCGACACTAGTTGGTTAGACTATGAAATTGTTAAAGTGAGATATGAAGTAATTAAAAGTTTAAATATGAAATGTCTAATCGAATTTGAATAAAATGTGAAAGGTTTTCTTCAAAGAATTTTTTTTTTTTAAAAAAAGAAAAAAAATATAAGAAGACTAATTTTTTTTAGAAGATGAAAAAATAAGGTATAATAAATTAATAATATTTAAATGATTTTTATGATTTATTAACGGATATGGATATCCACAGGTATGGATATCATTAAACCCGTATCCATATCCATTAACAAACAGATATTTAAATATCCATTTATTTTATCCGTGAATATCCATTAAAATATCTGTCTCATATCCGTGACGGATTTTATCCGCGGATATCCGCGGGTACGGATATTTTTGCCATCCCTACCTAGGATGATCCAAGGGACATTATAAACCCAATCACCAAGTTAGTTTTCCCTCAGGGGATGCATTCATTAAAAACCAGGAATTAGGGTTTCTTGACCTAATTCACCCCTAAGTTGGCTTTTGGGACAAAACATGAGCCAAGACCTCAAGATAGAATTTGAGGGTCTCTAACACACCACATTGATCCATTTGCAACAATAGATTGATCCAAGAAGCCGGAGCAACAAGTTTCAATTTCATCTGAGCCACATTTAGGGTTTCGCGAGAAAAGTCAACTGTATCTTTGACTTTTGACCAGGACATGCTCCCAAACCCTAAGACATGATTCAATACACCCTATGACACCCATGGAACATGTCCAACATGTTTGATTTAGGTCAAGGACATGATTTCCTAAAGGATTGCACAGTTTGGAATTCATCTGACAAAAGTCAACTGTGCACAAAAGTCAAACTTTGACTTTTTGAGATTTTTCACAAAAATGGTTTTTTTAACCCTAAAATGATGTTAATGTGTGATTGAAATCATCATTCATCAAGAAAAATCAAGAAAAGTGGGATAACTTGTAAAAGGGGTAACCATAAAAACTTAGAAAATTTTCTAAGTTATAAACAAAGTGGCAAGGGTACCAACTTTGGAGGATCATAACTCCTAAACCACAAAGCCATTTTCCCCATCCAAAGCTAGATTTGTAGCTCTCATGGCCCTCTACAAAAGCTTCAACTACACCTCACTCCAATTCATTTTGGATTCTGAGTTATGAGTGGGCCAAAATCACTAAAAACATGAAGGTGCATCATTTTCCAACACTTAGAAAAATTCTGGCCAAGGCAGATTTTGTTGAAAACACCAAAACTTGTGAGATATTTTCACATAGTTGCAAGATGAATCAAGTCCAAAGGTAAACATCAATATTGTTGCATATGTTGCTAAGAATCCAAAGAGCTTATCAGCATGAATTGATTCAACTTCAGCCAAGAGAAATCCATGCCCAAAGTCATGCTGCTGCAAGCTATTTTGGAAAAATCAGTTTGCATGTTTGCTTGCCACACACGATTTTGAGCCAAAGACCAAGGATCATTATGCCACATGTACTCAAACCAATCACAATGCATCTGATCCAACCTACAAGACTGAGTCACAAAGCCAAGGAATCTTCCAACTTGAAGTTCATGCATTTTGGCACATTTTGCCTTGAATTCAAAGGGCATTAATGTGGAATAGTGCATTGTCAAGATTCTCACTCTCCTCAGTCAAGTTCTCTGATTAAAGAACAATTAAAATGACTGAGGAATGTGATTTCAGTCAAGGCATAGCTGATCTATTTGGAGCAGCTGTTACACCTAATGCAAGAGGCATTTATGTCCAACCAATCCCTTTGAAGGTGATCTGATCCAGCAGCCATTCACTATTCCTCCAAGACAAGAGTTGATCACCTATAAATAGAGGTTCCAATGGATCATTCAACTCACACCAAAGCCAGTTACAACACTGCTTTCTCTCATTCTTTCTTAAGCATCAAGTTTCTTAGTTTTTGAGCAACCACCATCGGGTTTTGAGTTGCAGCCCTAGGCAATCCATTCAAATTGCTCAGACACATCACATATGATGTATTTGAGGTGTCCAAACACTTAAACACCAACTGTAACACCCCTAGCTCAAAATCACTCTTCAACCAAGCCATTATGCCTTAATTATGCAGTTGGAGTGCTCCAGCTTGATCCAAAGAGTTTCAAAGTGTTCCAAAGCTTGCAACACACTCCACAACATCCATTGAAGCTGTAGGGATCATCAAATCAAATCTGGAACACCATCTGTGTAGAGTTCCATTTCAGCTTGCATCAAGGTAAGCCTCAAAACTCCAACTTCACGATCCATGCATATTTCCTCGCATGATATTTTTGCCAATTGATTGCCATCATATGCTAAGTATTTCCCCTCAAAAAATTTGATCATAGCACTCATAATCATGTCTGCTCAATTGCTTTTGCAAAATTAGGGTTCATACAACCACAATGATATAATTTGCTATACACTGAAAATAAATAAAATTGGGTATTGCCATCTTCTTCCTTGTGAAAAAACGCATGAGTTTGGTGTTTGAATCATGTCCAATGGTTGAGAAACGAGAGAGATAGAGGGCTTCATGCACGAGCTGGAGGAAGAAAATGACCATGGCGCCATTCTTCAGGTTTTCCAACCAAGTTCTCTATATATTTATCATTTGCCATACTATATTTGAATTGGCATTGCGCCCTAGTGGTTGATCAGCTGGTTTTGTGTGTATTGGCAAGCGAGAGGTCTGGGGTTCGAATCCCACTCGCCCCAGATCTCTTTTTTACCACTTTTTCCTATTTTTGTTATTTTTCACATTTATTTTAAATGATTTGAAAAATTAATAACTCACTCAATTTTAATTATTTTTTATTGGTTCTTTTTGCAAAAAATCACAAAAATGTTGAAATATTTTATTCCACAAAAAAAATAAATTTATATTATTTATTTAATATAATTAGTATTTTTGTGAATAGATCCCTTTTTATTGTTTTTAAAACATTTAAAGTGAATATTTACTTTGAAAATCAAAACCAAGTGAGTTTTAATTCACCTTGTGATTAATCCTTCATTTTTCAAACCTAAAACAAAAATCACAAGTGGTTTATTCAAATTTATTTGGTATTTTTATCATTTTTATTTGATTTTCTTTAAATATTTACTTTTAAAGAAGATAAAATTAGGGTTTCTTTGGTTTTCACCCCCACAAATCCTTTTTGGGCCTCTAATAGAGTGTAAGACTCAACCCTTTGTAAATATGAACCTTTTTGGGCCTCACTTATTGTATAAGTCCCGTTGTATTTCAAAAGTTCGGTGCGATCATCGCCCGTGTAAAAAACTTTTGGGCCTCTAATAGAGTGTAAGACCCAACCCCCTTTTTACCAAAACTTTTTGGGCCTCAGATATTGTATAAGTCCCTCTGTGTTAAAAGAAAATCTAGGCGCAATCTCCAGTTTTAAAACAAAGTCATCTAGGCCTACCCTCGTGTTATAAGCCCCATTTCTTTTCTCTAAATCCTTTTTGGGCCTCTTGAGAGAGTGTAAGACCCATCCCCTTTGTACATAAAACCTTTTTTTGGGCCTCAGTCACTCGTATAAGTCCCTGTACAAAGTCAAAACAACAGTACAATCACTGGTAAAACCCCGGGCCTCTCCTTGAGCTGTAAGCCCCACCACTTGTATAATAATAATCTTTGGGCCTCTCCTCGAGCTATAAGACCCATTCAAAATAAACTTGTGGGCCTCTCCTTGAGCTGTAAGCCCCAACCATTTCCTTGACAAAGCACTTTCTCCTTTGATTTTGAAATATACTATTGTTTTCAATTTCTTTTTTTGTTGAACAACTAACAATACAGCATGGAAGCTCTACAACCGAGTAAGTGTTTACCCGCTTTCTTTATCCGCTTTCATATATATATATATATAACTGTACTGTGGGGCTGTTTCACTGTAAGTCTTCTTTCATAAACTCATATCAACTGTGTAATACTAGTATAGCTATTAAGAGTTTCCCCGACAACTACGTCTAGCACTAGGTAAAGCTCCATTGATCACTCTTAAAAATAGATAAAACTAGATCCCCCATAGGAGCACCAGATACAGTCTTCTCTTCGGCAGTCACTCCTAGGAACTGTCAAAGAAACTCTAACTCCCCAGAGATGATCTTTTCTCCGTGAATGGCATCTCTTGAGTTTCTTCTAAATTCTCGAACTTTCCTGGCTTGATCTATTCTCGGTGAATAGCATGTCTTGAACTTCTCGGGGTTTGGGGACCCACGGGCTTCTTAAAAGCATCCCCGCCTCCTCTTGGGCGTTGTACAAGGACCCGTCGGCTTCTTATAAGTTTTCACAGCCTCCTCTTAGGCTTCGTATAATGATTTTTCCTCCGGGAAGATAGCCTCCTCTTGGGCTTAGTACAAATTGTCCCTCGGCTTCTTAAAAGTTTCCAGCCTCCTCTTGGGCTTCGTACAAATTGTCCCGACGACCTCCTAAAGGAATAGGAACAAAAATTAGTCATCTTAATAGAACAGTCTTTCAAAGAGTCTAGATCTTTCTACCACAAACGTATTGTCTCTTAATTTCTCTTAAGCATAGTACAAAAGATAAAACTCTAGACTCGGACAGTCTAATTTCCTTGAGTCTCAAAGATATTCTCAAGTTCCTCTCAAAAATAGAAAAAAAAACAAACACCCGTAGACTCGGACAGTCTCACAACCCTTTGGATTCCCCGTTTCCTTAAAGAATAGGAAATAGTCCCGATCCTCTGGTCAAATCCAACGTACGAGTACAACATTACTCATATAAAAATTGACTTTCTCTTTTATCCAACCTACTGGTCACTCAACTGAAATAGTCACCAGCACCATAGCCTCCTCTTGGGCTTTGTACAAATGATTCTCCCCAGCGGAGCTAACCTTTTCACACTCTCTTGTTGAGTATAAAAGACTCTCTTGTTGAGTCACCAAACTTTTTGCCTCTGTTTTGGGCATTGTATAAGACACAAAACACTCTCTTGTTGAGTATAAAAGATTCTCTTGTTGAATCACCCCTTTAGCCTCCATCTCGGGCTTCGTACGAGATACTAAAAGACTCTCTTGTTGAGTCACCAAACTTTTCGCCTCCGTCTCGGGCTTCATACGAGACACCAAATCACTCTCTTGTTGAGTATAAAAGACTCTCTTGTTGAGTCAAACCCCTTTAGCTTCCGTCTTGAGCTTCGTACAAGACACATAAAAATACTCTCTTGTTGAGTCAAACCCTTTTAGCCTAAATATTGGACTTTGTACAAGATAGAAAGAACATTTTCAACAAAAAAATCAACTTTTTAGCCTCCTCTTAGGCTTTGTATAAGGAAAACCCCGGTTGAGTCAAAGTTGTGTCTCGTTCACAGTATACAAACATCAACAACTCCTCCTTAGAGATGACAAATTCCCTCTCAGTTAGGAACCCTTTAGCTTCATATCTTGGGCTTTGAATAAGATATAAATAGACTCTTTAGCTTCACATCTTGGGCTTCGAACAAGATACAAATCACCTTTAGCTTCACGTCTTGGGCTTTGAACAAGACACCAAAACACCTTTTCCTCCCATAGAATAGGAGGAACTACGATCGCTCTGATTACCCTGTTTCGGTAAACGGGAATACGTAGGCATAAGATTGAAAGAGAAATCTTAGCGAGCACATTATTCAAAAAACCAGAGTCCTTTACCTCCATCCAACCTAGCACAGTATCCAAACCCCAAATCCCCCATGAAGCATTTCATTCTTTCAAAATAACCCAAAGAGAGGCCCCTCACATTGATAACATCTGTAAATTAACAGACCGCTGTTTAAACTCAGTTTGCAAGCAGGGTTAGTTGGGGACATCTATTTCCCTTCCTTCATCAGCTTCAATAGGATAAAAAATGAATCGACCTGTAGTTATCCCAAGAGCGACGGCGCTTAAGAACTGTGTCCAAAATCGCTCGCTACAGATTGTTTGTAAGGCGCTACAACAAGTATATAAGGAGAAATGGTCTAAAACACTCGGATAAGAACTTGATGAAGTTTAGAAAATCAAATCACTTAAAGAAATGGGATGATAAGAAGAAAGAAGAAAAACAAGTCACGTACTTCAAATGCGGAAAAATTGGTCACTACAAAAAGGAGTGTCCAAGTTTAGCAAAGCACAAAGGAAAGAAACATTACCACAAGTCCAAAAGCCAATGCAAGGGACGACGTGGGTACATTGCTTGGGAAGAGGATGAAGACTCGTCATCATCTTCCTCGATTTTGGACAAAGAAGTAGCTAATCTTTGTTTGATGACTCGAAACAAGCATAAAGACTCTGATGTAAGTGACTCCGATTCTAACTCCTTACCTTCTTATAATGAATTATCTGAGGCGTTTCATGAGATGCATGAAGATGCATTAAAAGATTTTAAGAAAATATCCTCTCAAAAGAAAAAGATTTTAAAACTTGAGGGAGAAATCTTAAAACTAAAAAATGCTCTTGAATCCTTGAAAGAGGACCATGCATCTTTAGTAAACGACCAATTGTGTGTTCCTCCAACTCTAGATGAAAAGGAAATTTTAGTTGAATGTGTTACTTGCCCTTGTTTAAAAAGTGAAATAGAAGATTTAAAGGGTCAAATAATACAATTAACTAGAGCTCCTACCATCACATCTATTAGTTCAAGCGATGATGAGCAAAACTTTAGAAAACAAAGTAAGAAAAATGCTCATATCTCTAGAAAGAATAGAAAGAACGGTTCCTTTAAAGTTATGTGTCATTATTGTTGTGAAAAAGGACACATTAGGCCTAAATGCCACATTAGGAATGTGAAAGTTCCAAATGGTCTTATGGCATGGAGACCTAAGAGTCCTAGTGCTAACCCCCAAGGACCCAACACTAGTTGAGGACCTAAAATTCCTTGTTGATTATCTTGTAGGAATGTCTTACAGAAGCAAAAAGGATGTGGTTCCTATATAGTGGCTGTTCAAGGCATATGACGGAAGACGCGTCATTGTTCATTGACTTCATCAAGAAAGAGCGCGACTTCGTTACGTATGAAGATAACAACAAAGGTAAAATACTAGGAGAAGGTATTGTGGAAATCCCACCACAATTACCATAGACGATGTTTTGTTTGTAAAAGGGCTTAAACATAATCTTCTTAGCATAAGTCAATTATGCGATAAGGGTTACTCCATATCTTTTGACCCCCTTAATTGCATAATTGAACATAAGAGTGACAAGGAGAAAATGTTTAAGGGTTCTAGAATTGATAATGTTTATATGCTAAATCTAGATGACGTTTCAAATATTGGCACCAAGTGTTTAGTCAACCGGAGTGAAGACTCTTGGTTGTGGCATATACGCTTAGGCCATGTTTATTTTGACTTAAAAATTAAAATAGCTTCTAAGAATCTAGTAATTGGTCTACCTAAGATAAAATTTTCTAAAGAAAAGCTTTGTGATGCATGTCTGTCATACCCCAAATTTTGACCACCAAGATTTCCCATCATTGTGCAAATCATCACCACAATATGGATGTATCTTCATGCCTTATCAATCTCCTCAAAGATGGTTGAACATTCACCACAATCAAGAATTAGGGTTTTAAGCCCTCTCAGAGCTCTTAGACAAATGATCAATCAAGAAATGACATGATCTTCAACTTGTCTAATATCTCAAACATCCATAAAGGATCAAGAGGTCTCCCACAACAAGAGTCAAGCACAAGGTTGCAACATTCCAAGTGGATCGAGCCTCAAGATCGCCAGTGTCACCAAATTAGGGTTTTGGTCGACCAAGGCCTCCAGATGAAATTTTTCTTCTGGGAATGAGCCATTGCTTCAAAGCATAAACTAAGATGCTCAAAGGGACCTTAATGACCCAATCATCAAGTCAAAATAGCCTCAGGGGATGCATTCATAAAAAATCAGGAATTAGGGTTTCTTGACCTAATTTACCCCTAAGTTTACTTTTGGAACAAAGCATGAGCCAAGACCTCAAGACATGATTTGAGGGTCTCAAATACACTACATTGATCCATTTACAACAATGGATTGATCCAAGAAGCTTAATTCATAAGTTTCAAACTCATCTGGACCACAATTAGGGTTTTGAAGAAAAAGTCAACTTTACCTTTGACTTTTGACCAAGACATGCTCCCAAACCTTGGGACATGATTCAAGACACCCTAAAACACCTATGGAATCCATCCATTAGGTTTGAATTGGGTCAGGAACCTGATTGCACAAAGAATCACACAGTTTGGATTTCATCTGACAAAAAGTCAACTGTGCCCAAAATCAAGTTTGACTTTTTGGAATTTTTCACAAATATGGTTCCCCTAAGTAAAAAACAATGTTAATGTATGGTATTGATTATCATTCATTAAGAAAAATCAAGAAAAGTGAGGTTTCTTGCAAAAGGGGCAACCATGAGAAACCAAAATTTTTCTAAGTTATGGAACAAAAGTGATTTTGTACCAACTTTGCAAGGTCATAACTCCTAAACCTCAAGGCCTTTTTCTCCCATCCAAAGCTCAAATGAAAGTTCACATGACATACTTCAAATATGTCAACTACAAAAGATTCCAAATTGTAGCACGCAATTTTTGTCGGTGACGCGACCACCTTATTGCGGAGAATCTGGGTTTTCTCCTCAATGAAGAGGAAGGGGTGTTACTTTCTGATTTCTTATTTTTCCCGTGAAGCTGGAAGGGAAGGGAAGCTATCTAAAACTAACCTTGCACGCGAATGTTTAACTGAACAAATGCTTAAAGATATTCGGGGAGTCGGGGTCAGGTTATACGATGGGGAGTTGTCAATTACACATCCTATATGTGGTTATCCACAGGATGTTAGCTTTAGGTTTCGCTTTGTACTTGATGGTGTTTATCCGCTAATGGGTTGGTAAAGTTTCTTGGGAAAGTATGAGAGAGAGACTGAGTTGATGTTGATGTTTGGGTTTTTCTGATGTTTTTGGTAAGGTGCTGGACCTAAGTTTTGATTGGTATGAAGGTACTGGACCTAGAGATTTTGTTTAGTATGCTCGCTAAGATTTCACAATCTTATGCCTACGTATTCTCGTTTAAACGAAACAGGGAAATCAGAGCAATCGTAGTTCCTCCTATTCTAAGGGAGGAAAAAGATATTTTGGTGTCTTGTTGAAAGCCCAAGATTGAAGCTAAAATGTTTATTTGTGTCTTGTTCAAAGCCCAAGATTGAAGCTAAAAGGTTTGACTGAGAGAGAATTTGTCATCTCTAAAGGGGAGACTTCTCATTTGTTTATCACAGTTGTTGGGTGACAGTTTATAAAGGAGAATTACTTTAACTGGGATATGAGAATCCAGCAATGCCATAATTTCCTTTATGGGGATTTGTCCTGAAGGAGGAAACTTTAACTCAGTGTTGAGTAATGCCATTTTTCCTTAGGAATTTCTCATACTAAGAGAGGGACAGTGGCATGGATGTAAAGAATCCAGAGGATTGCCGCTCATAGCAATTAGATGAAAGAAAGGGTTTACCAGGATAAAAGATGGACAATAACTTGGATATTTTAATCAATAAGTGTGCCACTTACAGTAATTATCTGGGATTAGGGTTTGTTTTGAATGTCTATTTTGATAAGTGATAAACAGAGAAATGACTTCCTACAGAGAGATTTTGATTTCCTCTGAGGGGATGTTAATTTTTGTGTGCCTTGATCAAAGCCCAAGGTTGAAGCTAAGAGGTTGATTTACTCCACTAGGGAAGTCCTTATACAAAGCCTAAGAGGAGGCTGAAAATGACCGACTCAACAAGAGAGTGTTTATATGTCTTGTACAAAGCCCAAGATTGAGGCTAAAAAAGAGGCTGACTCTTTGGGGATATCATTATACAAAGCCTAAGAGGAGGCTAAAAGTTTGACTTTTCCGGGAAAAATGTTCTGTCTGTCTTGTACAAAGCCCAAGATTAGGGCTAGAAGGAGTTTGACTCCGTTGGGGAGGGTTTGTATGTGCCTTGTACAAAGCCCAAGATTGAGGCTAAAAAGAAACTGACTCAGTGGGAAAGAAATCTTTATCTGTCTTGTACAAAGCCCAAGATTGAGGCTAAAATGAGACTTTACTGACTCGATTAAGGATATTTTAAGTGTCTTGTACGAAGCCCAAGATTGAGGCTTAAATGAGTTTGACTCTACTGGAGAGTATTATTGTCTTGTACAAAGCCCAAGATTGAGGCTGAAATAAGTTTGACTCAGCTTTAGGAAATTTATTTCTCAAAGCCTAAAGGAAGGCTGGGAGGAATTAACTCCGCTGGGGAAGATATTTGTACCAAGCTTAAGAGGAGGTTATGAAGATTTATGTCTTGTACAAAGCCGAAGATTGAGGCTAAAAAGGGTTTGATTCAACAAGAGAGTGCTTTTATTTGTCCTGTACGAAGCCTAGGATTGTGGCTGAACAAGCTGGAGAAATCATTATACAAAGCCTAAGAGGAGGCTAACTTCTGCTAGGGGAAATCCTTATACCGAGCCTAAAAGGAGGCTAGAAAAGATTGACTCAACAAGAGAGTGTTTCATCTGTCTCGTACAAAGCCCAAGATTGAGGCTAAAAGGGTTGACTCAACAAGAGAGTGTTGAAAGGTGATTGACTCAACAAGAGAGTCTGAAAAGGTGATTGACTCAGCAAGAGAGTCTGAAAAGGTTAGCTCCACTAGGGAGAATCATTGTACAAAGCCCAAGAGGAGGCTAACTTTGTTGAGGAAAGATCCTTATACAAAGCCTAAGAGGAGGCTATCTTTTGCTGGGGATTATTGAGATCCTGAGGCAGGTCCAAATGGGGCATCAACTCTTGCTAAAGGTTATAGAAGAGTTGAGATATTAGATGCCTTGAGGTTCTGATAGGGTTATACTGATGATAAACTGACCTTGGTTGGAGGATTTTTAGGAGAGAGACTGGGTTTTTGAAGCCAAAGGTTTTAACCCCTTTGGAGATTGATCCAGAATGACTGAGGTTTCTCCTATGTTTGTAGGGAACTTGAGAATATCTTTGAGACTCAAGATTAGACTGTCCAAGTCTACTGGCATGGAAGAGTTTATCTTTGTATGATGCCCAAGAGGAGGCAAGTGTTTTAAGGGATGAGAATCAACCCTAAATTGGTCTGAGATTTGACACTGGAAAGACTGCTCTAGCAAAGGATGACTAAGTTCTGTCTTATACCTTTAAGAGGTCTTCAAGGTCCTTGTATTAAGCCCAAGAGAAGGCATAAGAACTTCTAAGAAGCAGGCGGGTCCTTGTACAAAGCCCAAGAGGAAGCGGGGAAGCTTTTAGGAAGCCTATGGGTCCAAACTTAAGAAGAGTTCAAGAAAAGTTTCAGCGAGAATAATCTTTTCTTTAATGAACAGTTATGGGGTTTGAAGAAATCCAAGAGAAGTTTCACCGGGAATTAATCCTCTCTGAGGAAACTGAATTTCTTTGACAAGTTCTAATAGTGTCAGTCTGAGAAAAGGTTCACCGAGAATACTGTCTTTCTCTTTGTTCCATATTGTTTAAGCCCAAGAGAAGGCAAGACTGTATCTGGAAATTATATGGGGATCTAGTTTTGACTATATTTAAGAGTGGCCAACTGGCTTTACCTAGTTCTAGACCTAGTTATCGGGGAAAACTCTAAATAGGTATACTAGTATATATACAGTTGATATATGACAAGTATTAAAAAGGATATGAAAGAAGGACTTACAGAGGAGCAGCTTCCCACAATACAATTATATATATTAAAGCATGTAAATGAAAGCTGATAAAAACTTACAGGTGAGCAAGCTTCCATGCTGTATTGTTAGTTGTTTAAAGAAATTAAAGAAATTTTTTATAACAACTGTATATTTGAACCTAAATCAAAAGAGAAGTTATTTTTGAAAAGATTGTTGGGGCTTATACTCAAAGAGAGGCTCAAGGTTTAACAGTGATCACACCGTTGTTTTGAAGATCGTATCGGGACTTATACAATGACTGAGGCCCAAAAAGGTTCATTTACAAAAGGGTTGGGTCTTACACTCTTTCAAGAGGCCCAAAGGTTTATTTTTGTACAAGTGATGGGGCTTACAACTCAGGGAGAGGCCCAGGTGATTTGATTTTGAACTGGCGATCGCACCGAGATTTTTTGAAAATACAATGGGACTTATACAATGTCTGAGGCCTAAAATGGTTTTGGTTAAAAAGGGATTGGGTCTTACACTCTATTAGAGGCCCAAGAGTGTTTGAAAATTTAAAATCAAGAGAAAACCCTAATTTTAAATAAAAATGTTATTTTTCAAAGGAAATTAAATGAAAAAAAATGATATAAAATACCAAATATATTCAAAAATAAGTTGTACACTTTGAAAAATATTTTGGAAAATCATGTTCAATTACATGAGCGTTTGAAATTCAATTGGTTTTGAAAAATCAAAGTTGGAATTCCATTTAAAAATGTTTAAAAAACAATTAAAATGAAATTATTTACAAAAATTCTATCTATATTAAATAAATAATATAAATTGGATTTTTTTGTAAAATAAAATATTTAAACATTTTAGTGAATTTTGAGAAAAAGAATCAATTCAAAAAATAAATAATCAGAGAGAAATTAATTTTTGAATCAATTAAAAAAAATATCAAATATTCAAATCTTCAAAAATTTGAAAAAGGGCGCCAAGAACACCAAGTTCTTGCCCGCGTGCCATGTTTCTGCATATTTGCATTTTCTCACTTTTCTCCATGATTCCTCAATGGTTTTGCATGGTTCAAGTACCAATCTTGTTCGTTTTTGAACAAGGATCACAACCATATAGATTAATTGCGTTTATTTTGAGTATTGAGTGAGAAATCAGAAGAAAACCTCAAGAACCCTAATTTCAGCATGAACACCATGAAATTCCATACACGGTTGATTCATTGCAATTGATTGAGGGTTATTACTCCATACATGATTATGAACATGTGGCAAAATTATTGTGCAATAAAATATGCATGCATCATGGAGTTTGAAGAGTTCATGCTTACCTCTTGCAGCTGGTGATCGAGTTTGGTGATGGAGGTGTTATAAGTTGGTTCCAATGATCTGGTCAGCTTCCTTAGGTGCCAAGGAGTGCGTTTGAATGCTTGAAATGGATGGAAATGATCTGGAACTGGTTGTGGTACCTCAACTGCAAATCTGTCAAGAACTTGAGCAATTGGCTGGTGATTTTGAGAATCTGAGTTACAGATGTTATGTAAGAGTTTGGATCACTTCATTATGTTATATGTGAGGTGTGTGTGTATGATTGGTTTGGTTAGAATTGCTCTCAAACTCAAAATCCGATAGTGAATTGAATTAGAAGGCAAAATTGGAATGAAAGTGGAGATTTTGAGGAAAGCATCAGTTTTGGTGCTTTGGTGTACTCAAACTGATCACAAATGAGGCCTATTTATAGTGGAGCAAATTTGTTTTGCAAGCAATAGTGTGTGGCAACTGCAGCAGGTCTTTGGCCAATGTGGATCAAATGGAATCTCAAGTCTCCTCTAGCCATTGACTTGAGGTTAAAGCACGGGCTTTGTAGCTTTGGTTCAGAGATAAGTCTTGACTGAATTCAGTTGGAATAGGCTCATTTCATGCCACCTTGGTGCATCCATTAAAGGCTTGGAAACAAAATTGGAGTCTTGGCACTTTTTAGCCTTTTTAGGTTTTTTAGGGCTACTTGTAGATTCTTGGACTTGGGAGGCTTGGGGATCAGATCATCCCCCTTGGATTTGATCCTCAGATGTGGCCAAATGGATGACAAGGCTTGGAGTTATCAGATTTGGAAAAATAGAGCAAATGTGCACAATTCTTCCCTGTAAAACCAGTTCATGATGCCATGTTCCAAGGGTTGTATCTCCTTGCTCAAATTGAATTTGGAGATGATCTGGTACTTGTTGGAAAGCCCTTATGGCATACTTTAACTTTGATGTTCACCCCTAGACCTGGTTTGACTTGGATCAAGGTGAAAAATGTCCCTACATTTTGGAAAAAGTAAGGCAGATTCTGACTTAGTGAAAATTTCACTAAGTGTTGGAAAAATGTCATTTTCATGTTTTTAGCCATTTTGATCACTCCATAACTTAAAATCCATGAGGAATTGGAGTTTGATGTAGTTGAATATTTTGTAGAGTGTAGAAAGACCTACAAATCCAGCTTTGGATCATCCAAAATGGTTGCTTGGATCTCAAGTTATGGTCCTTGGAAGTTGGTACCCTAGCCACTTTGTTCCATAGCTTAGAAAAATTCTAAGTTTTTTATGGTTACCCCTTTTACAAGTTAACTCATTTTCTTTTGTTTTCTTGATGAATGATGATTAAATCACATATTAACATTGTTTTAGGGTTAAGGTACCTTGGTTGACCAAAAATCCAAAAAGTCAAACTTGGACTTTTGTACAGTTGACTTTTTCAGCAGATGAAATTTTGACTTTGTGATCCCTTTGTGAAATCAATACTTGGGCTCAATTAAACTTCATGGATGGCCTCCAAGGGTATTTAGGAATTTTTTGGACCCTCCCCAAGGTTTGAGATCAAGGGTAGGTCAACAGTCAAGGGTAGGGTTGACTTTCTCCATCAGAAACCCTAATTTGTGATCAGATGGTTTTGAGTTCTTATGGCTTGTGATTTGAGCTCTTTGAGTAAATAAAATCTTGTAAACATGCCAATGTGATGTATTTGAGGTCTTTGAAGTTTATTTTGAAGCTTCAAGCCATGCCCCTCTTCACAAGTTTACTCAAGGAATGAATTAAGTAAAAACCCTAATTCCTGATTTTTTGATAGATGGACCTTCAAGGTGATTTTGCCATTGTGGATAGGCTTTTGAGATCCTTTTGAGCTTATAGGATCATATATTGAGGCATTGGCTCAAGCCTTGATGGAAATTTTCATCTGGAGGCCTCAGGCGACCAAAACCCTAATTTGGTGACACTGGCGATCTTGAGGCTTGATCCACTTGGAATGTTACAATCTTGTGCTTGATTCTTGGTGTGGGGGTCCTCTTGATCCTTTGTGGATGTTTGAGAGGTTAGAAAAGTTGAAGATCATGTCAATTCTTGATTTCTCTTTTGCCTAAATGCTTTGAGAGGGCTCAAAACCCTAATCTTAGATCGTAGTGAATGCTCAACCATCTTTGAGGAGATTGATGAGGCATGATGGTTCATCCATATTGTGATGATGATTTGCACAATGATGGGAAATCCTAGTGGTCAAAATTTGGGGTATGACACAAATCCTCATGGATTTTGAGTTATGGATTGATCAAAATCACAAAAATGGGAAATGGCCACTTTTTCCAACACTTAGTGAAATTTTCAACAAGTCAGAATCTGTTTCACTTTTTCCAAACTTTGAGGCCATTTTTCACCTTGATTCAAGCTGAACCAAGTCCATTGGTGGACATCAAAGTTAAAGTATGTCATGAGGGCTTTCCAAAATGTCCAAGAACTCAATCAAACTCCATTTGAGCTAGGAGTTATGTATCTCACAAGTTGCCTAAAAATAAACTATTTTTTTACAGCATTTGGTACAAACTTGTATCCCACGATTCCTTAGACTAATTTTAGGCACCTTGATCATTCAAATTCTGCCCAATCACAACACAAATGAATGAGGGATCTGATCTATAACACAAAATGCCAAGAACCTAGTCTTCCATGTGCAAAATCATCATGAAAGGAATCTTGAAATTCAAATTTGGCATCAAGCATTAAAGTGATGCATTGAGGTGGCATGAATGAGCCACAAACCAGTCCAAATGAGTCAAGACATATCCAAACAACAGAGGACCTAAACCTGCAAAGCTTGGCTCAAGTTAATGGCTAGAGGAGACTTGGACCGAAGGACAAAAGCATTCAATACAATCTGATCCAAGCCTCCATTCACTATTGCTTGGAAAATAAACTTGCTCTACTATAAATAGAGCTTATTTGTGATCAGTTTGAGTACATCAAAGCACCCAAACTGAAGCTTTACTCAAAATCTCTCTTTCACTCCAAATTTTCCTTCCATTTTAAGTCACTATCGTATTTTGAAATTGGAAGTGATTCAAACCAAACCAATCATGCCAACACCTCATATACATCATATATGAGTGATCCATGGCCTTGAAACACATCTGAAACACCTGAATCACAAAATCACCAGTCAATTTCTCAAGCTTTTGACAAGGTTGTAGTTGAGGTACCACAAGGTGATCCAAGCATCTCCAATCAAGGCTAAGCATCTCAACACACTCCATAGGGTATAGTGAAGTTGTCCAGGTCCTTACAACACATCTGTAACATCTCCATCATCAAGCCTGATCACCAGCTGCAAGAGGTAAGCCTGAAGCCTTCAAACTCCATATTACATGCATCATAAATGAATTTTTGAGTTACCATCTTGTTCCTGCATGTATATAGAGTGATAACCCTCAACCAAGTTCCATGAATCAATCGTGAATGGAATTTCATTGTGTTCATGCTGAAACTAGGGTTCTTAAACTAATCTTCTGATTTCTCACTCCATACTTAATATAAATGCAATTAATCCATATGGTTGTGATCCTTGTTCAAAAATGAGCAAGATTGGTGTTTGAATCGTGCAAAACCATTGAGTAATCAGAGAGAAAAGTGAGAAAATGAAAATTTGGGGAAAACAGGGGACGCGGGCAAGAATCAAGTCTTCTTGGCGCCTTTTTTCAAATTTTTAAATAATTGAATTTTTGATATTTTATTTAACTGATTTCAAAAATTAATTTCTCTCTCATTTTTTTATCATTTTTTATTGGTTCTTTTTTTTAAAAAGTCACAAAAATGTTAAATTTCTTTATTTTAGAAAAAAAAATCCAATTTATATTATTTATTTAATATAATTAGAATTTTTGTAATTAATTTCATTTATGTGTTTTTAAACATTTTTAAATGAAATTCTCACCTTGATTTTTCAACTTCAAATGAATTTCAAGCTTTCATGTGATTAAACATGATTTTTCAAAATATTTTTCAAAGTTTACAACTTGTTTTTAAATATATTTGATATTTTACATCATTTTTTATTTAATTTCCTTTGAAAATTATATCTTTTAAATTCGAAATTAGGGTTTCCCCTTGTGTTGTAATTCCCATTTTTCTTCTTTTTCAAACTCTTTGGGACTCTAATAGAGTGTAAGACTCATCCCTTTTGTACATAAAACCTTTTTTGGGCCTCAGTCATTGTATAAGTCCCGATACGATTTCAAAAATCTCGGCGCGACCGCCTCTTTCAAAACAAAATCATTTGGGCCTCTCCTTGAGTTGTAAGCCCCATCTCTTGTACTAAAATAAACTTTGGGCCTCTAATAGAGTGTAAGACCAAACCTCTTTTGTAAATACAATAATTTGGGCCTCAGTCATTGTATAAGTCCCGATACAATTTTTAGAATTACAGTACGACCGTTGTTTTTCATCTGGGCCTCTCCTTGAGTATAAGCCCCAATCTTCTTTTTAAAACAACTTTCCCTTTTTATTTAGATTCAAATTCATTGTAGTTATTAAAACTTTCTTCAATTTCTTGAATAACTAACCATACAGCATAACACTGGAAGCTTGCTCACCTGTAAGTTCTACCAGCTCTCTTTTACATACTTGTCTATATATCTCATATATATATATGCCTGTATATTACTTGCTTAGAGTTTTCCGCGGCAATTAGGTCTAGGATTAGATAAAACCAGTGGTCACTCTTTCAACACAGTCAAAACTAGTTCCCCATAGGAAATTCCAGATACAGTCTTGCCCCTCTTGGGCTTATACAATATGGAACAGAGAAAGGAATTATTCACGGTGAAACTTTTCTCAAGACTGTCACAACTCAAAATTTGTCTAAGAAATTCATTCCCCCAGAGAGGATTAATTCCCGGTGAAACCTCTCTTGAATTTCTTCAAACCCTAAAACTGTTCACTAAAGAAAGGATTATTCCCGGTGAAACATTTCTTGAACTTTTATTAAGTTTGGATCCACAGGCTTCCTAAAAGCATCCCCAGCCTCCTCTTGGGCTTTGTACAAGGACCCTCAGGCTTCTTAGAAGTTCTTATGCCTCTTCTTGGGCTTAATACAAGGACCCAAAAGACCTCCTACAGGTATAGGATAGAACTTAGTCATCCTTTGATAGTTTAATCTTCTAGAGAGTCAGACTCAAAACATCATATCAGTTTAGGGTTGATTCTCATCCCTTAAAAACACTAGCCTCCTCTTGGCCATCATACAAAGATAAACCTTTTCATACCAGTAGACTTGGACAGTCTCACCTCCTTTTGCATCTCCAGAAACCCTCAAGTTTCCTAAAAACACAGGAAAAACCCTGATCATTTCATTAATCATCAATAGAGTTAAAACCTCCACAGATTTTAAAAACTCAATCTCTTAACTCTCACTTTAATTCTCCCCAGCTACGGTCAAATTACTATCAATAAACCCTCAATCAGAACCTCAAGGTATCTGATACATCAACTCTTCTCCTATCCCCGGTAAGAGTTGATTCCCCAATTTGGGCCTGTCTCTGGATCTTAATAACCCTCAGCAAAAGCTAGCCTCCTCTTAGGCTTTATATAAGAAATTCCCCAACTAGCCTCCTCTTAGGCTTTGTATAATGATTTTCCCTTAGCCTTTTTCAACCTCAATCTTGGGCTTTGAACAAGACAGATAAAATATTCTCACCTGAGTCAGTCTAATCCCTTTTTAGCCTCAATCTTGGGCTTTGTACAAGACACCAATAAAACTTCCCCAGTGGAGTCAATCCTTTTAGCCTCAATCTTGGGCTTTGTACAAGACAGATAAAACCTCTCTCCAGTAGAGTCAATCCCTTTTAGCCTCAATCTTGGGTTTTGTACAAGACAGATAAAATATTTCCCCGGAAGAGTCAATTCCTTCAAGCCTCCTCTTAGGTTTTGTATAATGATATCCCCAAAAGAGCCAGTCTCCTTTTAGCCTCAATCATGTGCTTTGTACAAGACAGATATAAAACTCCCTAGTAGAGTCAACAATTAGCTTCAACCTTGGGCTTTGATCAAGGCACACAAAAAAAACCAACATCCCCTCAGAGGAAATCAAAAGTTCTCTCTATAGGAAGGCATTTCTCTGTACATCACACATCAAAACAAACAAATCAAACAAACCCTAATCCCAGATAACTGCTATAGACGGCACACTTGTTAATTCAAAAATCCAAGCTGTAGTCAATCTCTTATCCTGGAAAATCACCTCATCTTTCATCTAATTACTGTAAGTGGCAAGCCTCTGGATTATTTACATCCAAGCCAATGTCCTTCTCTTAGCATGAAAAAACTCAACAGGAAAATGGCATTGCTCTACACTGAGTTAAAGATTTCTCCTTCAGGATAAATCCCTTGTAAAGGAAATTATGGCATTGCTGGATTCTTATATCCCAGTTAAAGTAATTTTCCTTTATAATCAATCACCCAACAACTATGATAAACAGATGAGATATCTCCCTTAGTGATGACAAATTCTCTCTCAGTCAAACCTTTAGCTTCAATCTTGGGCTTTGAACAAGACACAAATACTCATTTAGCTTCAATCTTGGGCTTTGAACAAGACACCAAACATCTCATTCCTCCCATAGAATAGGAGGAACTACGATTGCTCTGATTTCCTTATTTTCTTTAACAGGAATACGTAGGCATAAGATTGCGAAATCTTAGCGAGCACACAAATCAAGAACCTTGGGCCCAGTACATTACCCCAAAATCATCGAAAAAACCCGAAATAAAAAAAAAACTCTATCTCAATATTCCCAAAGGAAAAACTTTCCCAACCCACGACAGATAAACACCAGTAAGTAGATAACAATAGAATTTGCTAAACGATCTATGGATAACCATATATATGATGGGTAATTAACAACTCCCCATTGTATAACCTGACCCTGGACCCCCCAATCTCTTAGAATTTGTTATAGAAAAAATTTGCATGCAAGGTTAGTTTTAGATAGCTTCCCTTTCCTTTCCAGCTTCATAGGATAAATAAGAAATCAGAAAGTAGCACCCAATTCCAACCAATGGCGATAAGGTGGTTATGTCACCGTCAAAAATCGCACGCTACAGAAAAATGGCGACTCTACTGGGGAACCAAACTAGGATTAGAATTCCTAAGAGGTCTAGGTTATTTTAGAATTTTCTATAATATATATATATATATATATATATATATATATATATATATATATATATATATTTACTGCTATTCCTACTTGATATCCGTGTTTATTTTTCTGTCAATGGGAATGCGATTGATACGCATGTGGAAAGTTTGAGAGAACAGTAAGATAAGGGGTGGCATAGAAGGGAGAAATTAATGGGAGTGAATCCCGAACAAGCAATCCTGGTAGCCCACCAAATCAGGCGAGGTACCCGTGTGGATACTTAATGTTGAACGACCGATTGTCATGATCGCATAGTTTTCCCAGTGCGGTGCCCGTGACCCTGAGGATTTAGTAGACATTAACCCTATGACCATTTGGTAGTGCGGTGACTATCGGGAATAGTTGATACACGATACTACACTAAAATGAGATCTACCCTAGGATATTACAGCTTGCTCGAGTGAATCAGCTTGCTGTCGATATCCCTAGGGGGTCAATGATTTTGGAAACCTGGAACCCGTTCTACAGGTACAAAAATTGACCAAAATAGTACAACCTTTGGGGATGGGTAGAGCCATGACTTCATACTCGTGACGCTGAACCCTTGAGCCCATGTTTTTTCAATGTTTTTGTGTTCTACATTCATGCATTCATCTAAAAAACTCTTTTTAAACAAAGAAAAAATATTTTTCAAAATAAACTAAAACAATAATTGCAAATATCAGAAAGATTGTGTTATGGATTTCGGTAGAAGAAAGACGCACAAGTACACCATCAAGGCTCTGAAACTAGAGGATTTAAGGAGGTTGGCAAGGATGATTACCAACCCTGATGCTTTCAGAGCTAAGCATGGAGGACTGTTGTCTCTATTAAGGGTCCACGTAGTTGAAGGAATCCTGTCTACGTTGATTCGGTTCTACGATCTGGTTTATCATTGCTTCACATTTCTGGATTACCAACTGGCACCAACAGTGGAGGAGTACTCTCATCTGATTGATTTACCTATCACTGATCGAGCTCCATTTTCTGGACTAGAAGAAACTCCAAAGGAACAAACCATTTCAAAATTGATCTCTTTGGATGAGTCAGAAGTTAAGACTCACATAACCACCAAAGGAGGAATCCAGGGTTTACCCGCTAAATTCCTGATAGAGAAAGCTCTATACTTTGCTAGTATAGGAAACATAACTACTTTCGAAGATATCTTTGTCCTGCTCACATATGGGTTATTTCTTTTTCCCAACATCAACAACTTCGTCGATACCAACGCTGTTAAGATATTTCTGATTGGAAACCTCGTACCAACCTTGCTCGCAGATGCTTATCATTCTGTACACTTAAGGAATTTATACAGCGGAGGAATGATCACATGCTGTGTACCCTTACTCTACAAATGGTTCATTTCCCATTTACCCAAGTCTGCTCTTTTTTGGGATCACAAGAGTACTCTACGTTGGTCACAAAGGATTATGTCCCTTACCAACTCTAACATAGACTGGTACAATAGGATTTATGAGGGGATAGAGATCATTGACAAATGTGGAAATTTCCCTAACATACCCCTCATTGGAACTAAAGGAGGAATCAATTATCATATAATTTTAGTTCGCCGTCAACTCGGATACCCGATGAAGAATATCCAGCGTAATGTTCATCTGGAAGGTCTTTTCTTCAAGGAAGGGGAAAATGACAGGGCACTAAAGAAGGGAATAGTGCATGCCTGGCAACATATTCACAAGAAAGGAAGAGAGTCTCTAGGAAGACCAAACTGTACCTCCATGGAGCCTTATCTCCACTGGGTGCAAACTAGAGCCCTCAAGCTGAGGATGCCTTACCCTCGCCAAGAAGTTTTTCCATTAAAGGAATCTGTCCTTTATTTCATGTCTGATACAGAAAAACTCCAGGTTGCTCTCAACAATGTTCAACGTGAGAAGAGCTCTTGGAAAAACAAGTACCGAATCCTTAATGTGGAGTGTACTAAGATTCAGGAACTGTTAAAGGAGAAGGATGCTCTAATTAAGATATTAGAGCAACATACTGTAGAGAGTCAAGAAGACCGAAGAAATTTGCTTGCTCCTTTCACTTGGCAAAGGACTGACAACCCGACAACGGCTGAAGAGCCCCGGTCAAAGAAAAGGAAAATACTGGAACCAGCATCTGAGCCCTCTTTAGAGAGGACTCAGGATCCATAAGCTTAGCCATTTTCCTTACAACACTTTATAAAATACTGTACTTTTCCTTGTAACATATTGCAATCTTTCAAATTCAATAAAAGGGGTATCCCCCACTGTATGATATTTACAATCTATTTGTTGAAGTTTCTTTTTGATTAAAACAAAAACTAAAAAAATATGTCTTTGCATATCATTTATCATTCTCACATAACACACTCTTCTTATCTTTGAATCTCACGTATGTGTCATGATTCTAGAGTCAAATTGTCTCACTCATATAATACTCGGGCCAATCGACAAAAGAAAATGGACGATCTCGAGGATGAGAACAGAGAGCTGAGAGAAGAAATCGACGCTCTAAAGGAAAGTTTGGAAAAACTTCACGGTGACATGCAATCCCTGGCAGCGGCTCAGGAGCAGCGGCATCAAAAGATTGTGATCTCAGAGATTACATCTAAGCCCATAATGGAGACACATGAGAATCATCCTCGGTATAACATGCCAAAGGGTCGTCCCTGGGGCATGCCTCTCAACTTTATCCCTGAAGGATATATCCCGCCGGTCACTGAAGACCAAGAAACTGCGGCAGGAACCACTGGACCTGAAGGTTACAAACTTCGGGAAAGTGAAGAAGCAAGGTTTACGACAGCAACACCTGAAGGTTACAAACTTCAGGGTACTGAAGCACCAAGAGTCACCGCTGTAATGTCTATACCAAAACCAGTGGTACACACTGTCCCGGAAGGACAGATTCCGCAAGCAATTTCTGGCGGAAACGAAGACATGTATGAAAGGATGAATGAGTTCCAGGAACAATTTTTGGAAATGCAGAAGGAACTGCATGCCATTCGTGGTCAAGACTTATTCGGAAAATCCGTCGCAGACCTTTGTTTAGTCCCTATTGTAAAGATACCGCACAAATTCAAGGTGCCTGACTTTGAAAAATACAAAGGCAACTCTTGCCCTCAAAGTCATTTGGTGATATACGCTCGAAAAATGTCAACTCGGACAGAAAATAATTAGCTACTAATCCATTATTTCCAAGATAGTTTAACCGGTGCCGAACTCAAATGGTACATGGGTTTAAACCACACCAAGATCAGTACTTTTAGAGATCTCGGCGCAGCCTTCGTTCAACAGTATGAATACAATTTGGACATGGCACCAGATAGGGATCATCTCAGAGCAATGTCGCAAAAAGACAAAGAAACTTTCAAAGAATATGCTCAGAGATGGCGTGAAATTTCCGCTCAGATTTGTCCCCCCCTTGAGGAAAAGGAGATGACCAAGATCTTTTTGAAAACATTAAGCTCGTTCTATTACGACCGAATGGTTGCAAGTGCGCCCAGTGACTTCACTGAAATGGTGAACATAGGAGTACGCCTTGAAGAAGCAGTCCGAGAAAGACGTTTGAACAAAGATGCAGAGCCATCAAGCAGTACCAAAAGATACGATAGTGCTTTCCAAAAGAAAAAATAGCAAGATATCATGTAATATCTCTCTCGGAAAACAAAGGCGAAGGTATCAACCAGTAGCGGCGATAACTCCCGCTATCAACCCCGCGCCGGCTCTGACTTATCAACCTCAGGTTGCTCAGAGCCAACCAAGTCAACAATAATATCAACAAAGGACACAATAGCCTCTTCAGCAGGCTCGTCCACAGTACAACAACAACAATCATACGACACAACCATCAGGGTTTGATCCTATACCGATGTTGTACGCAGAACTATTTCCACTTCTAATGGCCAAGGGGCACGTCCAAACTAGGTCTCCTCTTATAATACCAAAAAGTCTGCCTTTTTGGTTTAAAGCTGATCAAACTTGCCCTTACCATCAAGGAAGATCGGGGCACAACATTGATAACTGTCTCAACTTCAAGTCTGATGAACAGAAGCTTGTCAGGAACATGATACTATCTTTCAAAGATACCAATCCAAATGTTTAGACGAACCCGTTTCTGCAGCATGAGAAGACTACAGTAAACTTAATAGAGGAAGAATTTAGCCGCAGTTATCAAATTCATGATGTGCTCCTATTAGGAACTAATCTGGTCAGGATGCATTGCAGACAGAGCGGGTACGGTCATGTACTGCCTCACAATTATCACCAGTGTGTTATCTGCTCAAAGAATAATCAGGGGTGTTCCATAGTGCAATCATCTCTACAAGAACAGATGGATCTGGGTTGGATTCAGGATCACCGAATCTGTGAAGTCAACATGGCCAATACGCACCCCAACATTATTCAGAACCGCAACATTCTTGCGATGAACATCAATTTTGTGGCGATGCATTCTAGGAAAAGTTGATATCATAATCTGCCACTGCACGATTGCAACACTTGTCTGATCTGCTCAACAAGCAATCAAGGATACTCTTTTATACAAGAGGCCCTCCAATGTCAGATGGATCTCAGATGGATCCAAGACTACCGTGAGAGAAATAACCATCAAGTCAATATGGTTCAGATCTTTGACATATGCTTGATGATTACCAGTCTGGTAGAATTGCATGCTAAGCAAGCCAGGCTCGGCTTTCTGGCTTCACATGATTATCAAAACTGTGAAGAATGCCGTGAAGAAGACCAAGGATGTGTACTTATCCAAAGAACACTTCAACACTTGTTGGACCACTGGTGGCTTCCAATCTACTTGGATGAAGCTACACAACAGATTAGTATGACTGACGGAAATCCTGGTAGGCATCAAAGTCAGGATGTCTGCTCGATGGAAACATATCTAGTAAAGATGCACTGCATACAAAGCGGACGTGGTCGGGTGCCACCCCACAACTATGAGCGATGTAGAGTTTGTTCAAAGAACAACCAAGGATGCTACCTCGTACGAGCGGCTCTTCAAAATTAGTTGGACCATAAAGAGGTCCGACCATGTTTAAGTTCTGGGTCGATCAACGGGATACAAGACTATCTCCCTAATCAAAGCAAAGACGTTGTCATAATCTCTGATCATGGGAGGACCAAATATGTTTGCGCCATAATCCCTCTACTCGATGAATCAAGAATTCCTATTGATAGTAGAAAAGTTCCCAACCAGGAACTGATTGAGGTTTCCTATAACGGTCAGAGAAACCAAAAAGCTCCTGTGGTTATCTACCTACCAGGTCCAGTACCGTACAAATCAGAAAAGGTTATCCCTTACAAGTACGGTTCGACAACCATCGAAAATGGAAAGGAAACTCCATTACCCTCCGTCGTGAGCATTGCCGGCATCAGTCGAGTAACACAGAGTGGCCAGATCTTCAACAGAGGAGTTGGAGAACCCGCCAAAGAAAAGGAACCTCAAACAAAAGTTCCCAATCAACCAAACGGCCAATCCTGTAATCCATAACTGGTAAAAAAAACAACTATGGGATGCTGAAGATCATCCAAAAAAACGAGTACAACATTGTGGACCAACTGTTGGAAACTCCATCTAGGATCTCTGTGCTATCTCTCCTGCTTAGGTCCGAAGCTCACAGGGAAGCTCTGTAGAAATTCTTAGAGCAATCTTTTGTAGAACAAGATGTGACAGTAAGACAGTTTGACAGCATTATTTCCAACATCACTTCTTGTAACAATTTAGGATTCAGTGATGAAGAACTACCGGAAGAAGGCAAAAATCATAATATGGCGCTTAACATTACAGTCAATTGCCAAGACGATGCTTTAGCCAATGTACTGGTAGACATAGGATCGTCTTTGAATGTTATGACAAAGTCAACTCTGACACGACTATCATTTCAAGGAGCCCCGATGAGAGGCAGTGAGGTCATCGTCAAAGCCTTTGACGGATCCAGAAAAATAGTTATCTGCGAAGTTAATCTTCCCATAACCATCGGTCCTCACACTTTCCAAGTCACTTTCCAGGCCATGTATATCCGGGCAGCATATATCTATTTATTAAGAAGACCTTGGATACACGAGGCTGGGGCAGTCACTTCGACACTTCACCAGAAGCTAAAGTTCGTTAAGAATGACAAGCTAGTCACAGTACGCGGAGAGCAGGCCTTAATAGTGAGCAGCTTATCATCATTTCCAATGTAGAACCCGAGGAGGTTGTTGGAACCCAGTTTCAAGCACTCTCAGTGAGCAATGAGAATCGATCAGAAAGGGGGACATCGATCTCCTCATACAAAGATGCTCTCAAAGTGATCGAGAGTAATAACGTAAAAGGATGGGGACAAATTATAATTCCTATGGATAACAAGACAAAGAAAGGTCTTGGTTTCTCCTCAGCCTATACCCAGACTACCAAGAAAGATGAAAGTTTTCATCCTATTCAGGACTTCTTCCACAGTGGAGGCTTCCTCCACCCAGTGTCTCAAGAAGTACACATCATTAATAAGAGTGACTCCTCCAATACGGACGAGGAATGGAAATCTTATCTCAATGACAACGGTTATATGTCTCAGGAAGAAACACACATGGCATTCTGTTTTCCCAAGCAGGGCCCCAAATATATACCAAGATCAGACCTCCAAATGATCTATGGAGATTGTGATCCTGAGGGATGTCGTGCTCCACCTAACTCATTAGAAGATGATCTAATGAAGGACAATTTTGACCAAGATTATTATGATCCCCTGGATGACTTGCCTATCTAGATGTCGTACACAGAAAACTTTGGGTAAAAAATTCAGCCCAACGATGCCTATCAGTTGAGTAATATTTAAAAGAATACCCATGTCCCCACCGGGTCATGGAATCATTACTCAGGACATTCAGAAGATATCTAGCATAATGATGAATCAACAAAGATTGCAGGACCAGAGTTCATCAACTATGCTTTTCCTGAGGTCAACGTCATTGAGAACGCAAGTACTTCTCTATCCCCACAGAAACATGGGACACATTAGGACAGCCGAGTGGCAAGTACGACTTCTAGGTCAAGTACACCGCTCCTGAAAGCTCTTGCATCAGATACGAGGACATTCATCCAACTGGATGGGGAGATCCTCTTGAGAGTGAAGACACTACAACAGAAGAGTTCGTTTACGACAACTCTGCATGGGAGGAAGACTCCAATGATCCTACTCCTCCAGAAATCAGCGCCATTTCTGAGGAAAACCCAAGAAAGAAGGTACAATACTTTGTGATTCATCGAGGAGTTCATAGCCAATGGGTTGATGTCGATGTCCTGAAAGTCTTCCATAAGTCTAAGTGATTGTCATCTTTGTTTTAACCTTTCACCCTGCCCAGGTGAAAGGGATGTTTTTATAGGGCTCGCCTTTCTGTAAATGTCCCTCTTCGCTTTGCCCAAAGCGACAAAGTTTTGTTTTATAGGGTTGTATTTCAAGAATCGACAAATCATAAATAAACAATGTCATTTTGTTATTCCCGCATTTATTGCTTTTTTCACTTTTCTTTTTTTCAGAAAATGGTAATCCTAAAAAACAATAAACAAAAATAAAAGCAAGCACTTTTCAGAAAATACACTGCACACACTCTTGCATTCTCTCTATCTCTTCTAAAAAATGAATCATCACGTCATGCAGATTGCTTGTTTTAAACCCCATTGAAACATATGATCCAATGCCTTCTCCCAACTTTGAATTCCCAGTATTTGAAGCTAAAGAAGAAGAGGATGCAGAAATTCCAGAGGAGATCTCCCGACTACTCAGACAAGAGGAAAGGTCCATTGAACCTCACAAAGAGCCGTTGGAAACGGTCAACTTCGGATCAGAGGAAGAAAAGAAAAATGTTAAGATTGGAGCACTGCTCAATCCGACTGTCAAAGAAAGCTTGATAAAACTTCTCAAAGAGTTTCCAGATGTGTTTGCTTGGTCCTATCAGGACATGCCAGGGTTGGATACCAGCATCGTGAAACATCATTTACCGCTAAAGACAAAATGTCCTCCGGTTAAACAATGGTTGAGACGGACTCACCCAGATATGGCTATCAAAATCAAGGAGGAAGTGCAAAAACAAATCGACGCAGGTTTCCTCGCCACCTCAGAATATCCTCAATGGCTAGCTAAAATAGTGCCAGTTCTGAAAAAGGACGAAAAAGTCAGAATGTGTGTAGACTACAGGGATCTGAACAAAGCAAGTCCAAAGGATGATTTCCTCTTACCACACATAGACATGCTGGTAGACAGTACAACAAAATTCAAAGTCCTCTCCTTCATGGATGGATTCTCGGGCTATAATTAAGTCAAAATGGCGCCGGAAGATATGGAGAAAACTTCATTCATCACCCCATGAGGTACCTTTTGTTACAAGGTAATGTCGTTTAGTTTGAAGAATGTCGGGGCAAACTATCAAAGGGCTATGACAACTCTGTTTCACGACATGATGCACAAAGAAATCAAAGTGTATGTCGATGACATGATTGCCAAATCTAAAATAGAAGAAGAGCATGTGACACACCTGTCAAAGTTTTTCGAGCGTCTGAGAAAGTACAAACTTCGCTTGAATCCCAACAAATTCACATTTGGTGCCCGTTCAAGAAAACTTTTAGGGTTCATCGTCAGCTAAAAAGGAATCGAGGTTGACCCTGACAAGGTCAAGGCCATTCAAGAAATTCCTTCACCAAAGACTGAGAAACAAGTCAGTGGATTTTTGGGACGTCTGAATTACATCTCAAGATTTATATCCCTCATGACCGCGACATGTGCTCAAATATTTAAACAACTAAAAAAGAATCAAAGTTGTGTATGGACAAAAGATTGCCAAAAAGCTTTCGACAGTATCAAAGAGTATCTGTTGAATCCACCAATCCTGTCAGCTCTAGTGGAAGGTAGACCACTAATCATCTACCTAACAGTTTTGGAAGACTCTATGGGTTGTGTACTTGGCCAACAAGATGAAACCAAAAGAAAAGAATTTGATATCTA
This sequence comes from Lathyrus tuberosus, assembly GCA_022829125.1. Taxonomy (NCBI): domain Eukaryota; kingdom Viridiplantae; phylum Streptophyta; class Magnoliopsida; order Fabales; family Fabaceae; genus Lathyrus; species Lathyrus tuberosus. The sequence goes on from JALAZF010000449.1 coordinate 3,891,700, forward strand.
TTATTTAAGCAAGAAATTTACTGACTGTGAAACTCGTTAAACTATGCTCGAGAAAACTTGCTGCGCTTTGGCCTGGGCAGCCAAGCGTCTGCGCCAGTACATGATTTGTCACACTACTTGGTTAATCTCCGAAATGGATCCGATCAAGTACGTCTTTGAAAAGCCTGCTCTCACGGGAAGGATTGCCCGTTGGCAGATGTTGTTATCAGAATACGACATCGAGTACCATGCTCAGAAAGCCGTCAAAGGGAGTATTTTAGCCGATTATTTGGCTCATCAATCGATTGAGGATCAGGAATCAGTCGGATTTAACTTCCCAGACGAAGATGTCATGTACTTGAAAATGAAAGATTGCGATGAACCGCTACCCAGTGAAGGGCCAGCACCAGGTTCCCAAGGGGGATTAATTTTTGACAGAGTTGTCAATAATTACGGAAACGTAATTGGGGCAATCATCGTACACCTCAGGGTACCCACATTCCTTTCACCTCCCGACTGACATTCAAGTGCACAAACAACGAGGCCGAATACGAAGCTTGTATCATGGGTCTCGAAGAAGCTATCGACTTAAGGATAAAGAACTTGGATGTGTATGGGGACTCAACCTTGGTTATCAATTAGATCAAAGAGAGTGGAATGCATACCGATCAGGATTGATTCCTTACAAAGATTACGCGAGAAGGTTGTTACCATTCTTCAACAGAATGAAGTTTCATCATATTCCTCATGAAGAAAATCACATGGCTGATGCACTAGCCACTCTCTCCTCCATGATTAGTGTAGGTCAATGGAACGATGTACCTAAGATTGACGTAATACGCCTATAATGGCCGGCTTACATCTTCGCGGTCGAAGCAGTCATAGACGACAAACCTTGGTATCACGATATCATATGCTTCCTTCTGAAACAAGAGTACCCACTTGGGCCATCCAGAAAAGACAGGAAAATCATCAAAAGACTGGCAGGCAACTTCTTCCTGAGCGGTGATACACTCTATAAGAGAAACTTCGACATGGTCTTGCTCCGATGCGTAGACAGACCAGAAGCAAACATGCTGATGAAAGAAATTCACGAAGGATCCTTTGGCACTCATGCCAACGGACACACAATAGCGAGAAAAATTCTGAGAGCAGGATACTATTGGTTGACCATGGAATCCGATTGCTACAAATACATGAGGAAATGTCACAAGTGTCAAATATACGCTGACAAAGTCCATGTATCGCCAAAGCATCTCAAAGTTCTTTCTTCTCCATGGCCTTTTTCTATATGGGGAATTTACATGATTGGCATGATCAAACCCAAGGCATCAAACGGCCATCGGCTCATCCGGGTAGCCATTGACTACTTCACCAAATGGATCGAAGTAGTGTGTAACTCGACAAGTCGTGGTCCGGTTTATGAAGAACAATTTCATCTGCCGTTATGGTGTTCCAAGCCAGATCATTACTGATAATGGATCTAACTTGAACAACAAAATGATGAAAGAATTGTGTGTTGAGTTCAAAATTGAGCACCATAATTCATCTCCCTACCGACCTAAGATGAACGGGGCGGTAGGAGCAGCTAACAAAAACATCAAGAAGATTGTTCAAAAGATGGTTGTAACCTACAAAGACTGACATGAAATGCTGCCTTTTGCTCTTCACAGTTATCGCACATATGTCCGCACTTCAACAGGGGCAACCTCTTTCTCTCTAGTATATGGCATGGAAGCAATGCTTCCCATAGAAGTAGAGATCCCATCAATTCGGGTATTGATGGAAGCTAAGCTAACAAAGGCTGAATGGTGTCAAAGTCTACACGATGAACTGAACCTGATCGAAGAAAAGAAAATAACGGCCATATGCCATGGTCAGTTATATCAGTAGAGAATGAAGAAAGTTTTCGACAAAAAGGTATGACCCCGTGTCTTCAGAAAAGGAGACCTCGTGCTCAAGAAGATACAATCATTTCTCACTGATTCCCGGGGCAAATGGACTCCGAATTACGATGGCCCTTATGAGGTTAAGAAAGCTTTTTCAGGCGGCGCCTTGAGACTCGCAACCATGGATGGAGAGGAATTTGCCTACCCCACAAATGTTGACGTAGTCAAGAAATAATTAGCCTAAATAAAAAAAAAATGTCTCGATGGATTGAAAACCCGAAAGGGCGGTCCAGGAAAAAATTAGAGACATAAACAAAAATCATCCCGATGGATTGGAAACCTCAAAAGATAATCCAGGCAAAAGTTAGGGATTCATGGCAAGTAACTACGTCCGACAAGGTTAAACCCCCAGCAGTAACACTATTCGTCGTAAAACTTCAAGTCAAGGTAATCTTCGACAGAAGCTCAGGATGTCCAGAATTCAAAGTTGGTAGAAGGATAACGGTTGTTATGTTTCAATGTAGCCCCTTTTCCCTTTAAATTACCATTTTCTAAACTTTGTAAATACTCTATGGGATCACGCGCTTGGCTGATTTCCATCCTATCAATAAAATTTGAGCCCTAGTGCTTTTGTTTAAAATTCTCATTTGTTTTAGCTTTACAGAATGACATTTTTAACATGATCAACGATTCTTGAAATAAAACAAAAATGAATTTTCACTTGTCAAATTTTCTCCCACTTTTAAAATAAAGATGGCATTTCTTTTTAAACTGCTAAACGCACAAAGAACATCGATAGCTTCTCCGAAAGTAATTGAACCTCAAAGTGCATAATCAAAGTACTCCTTCTAAACCAGTACACCTGAATGAAGGATCAACTGTTTCAGATGCAATGTTCCATCTGATATCCCCGATAGATTTCTTGCCTCTTAAGACCGATTGACGATTCTTTCTCCCCCACAGGAACTACCTCTCCAAAGCAAGACAATATCTGCTATCTTGAACCAATGGTACTTCTTTTTCTCCCGCAGTGGCCGAGTATCGAGTCGTGTTCATCCACTAGTCTGTATGTCGCGTCAGTTTTGTCAGCATAAACATACATACATCATGCATAATTGATTCACATTCATAATCATATAGCATTAATATCGCTTTGGTCATACTCATTCCCCAAGTGATAAAACCCTATTGTCAATCAAGTTGTCAGTTGTCCTTTCCGCGTCGGATAAGACAAAATCCTGGTTTAAGTTCTTTCCGCATCAGGAAATGTATCGTCTGAGCAATTTCTCTCCAGTTTATTTCAGGATTGGAGCTTATCCTCGACCACTTTGATAACTTGAACCTCTGAAAGGCAAGAAGACGTTCGGCAGACACCTTTGGAACATCACTCTTCACCATTGAAGATGATATCTTCACTTTCCCGGATTAAAGAAAATCCCCAAAGAAAGCCTCTTAATCAAACACTCTTGGCAATGCATCGATTTTTCTCCCAAGAAAGTCGATGTTAATGAACTCATCAGCACCTCAAAATTGGGTCACATCACATGGCATTTCTCCGAAATGATCTCGAAGAAAAGTATGATGTAATATCCCTAAGCAAAAAGCAGTCTCTCAAGAGACTCGTTTTCCCCAGTAGAGTCAACAAATGGAATCTCCAACAGAGAAGTTTGCACACCTCTATAGCTCAGACAAATGGGTGTCCCCAACAAGTCTGATCTCAAACTTTTTCCATCAAATGGCGTCTCCCTAGTAAAACTCGGCGAGAAGTTTGATGAAAACCGCTGCAAATAACATCCCTTGTCAAGGAAGAAACTCGACAAGAAGAAACTAAGATCAGTTCCTTGGCTGAAAACTAGAATCGAGGGGAAGTTTATCTCAGAAACTAAGACCAGTTCCGTGGCTAAAGACCAGGATCGAGGGGAAGTTTATTTCAAAAACTGAGACCAGTTCCGTGGCTAAAGACCAGGATCGAGGGGAGGTTTATTAAAAAAAAACTAAGCCCAGTTCCGTGGCTGAAGACCAGGATCGAGGGGAAGTTTCACCCTTTTCTAAGTATCGTTACTTAGAAAAAGAAGATGGATGAGCAAATTGTTATCCATAACCACTGTCAAAATTTCGGGTATTCCGATATTTAATCCTCTTGCACCCTGAATGCCCGAATACCTTCGCCATTCACACATTCGGGTCCAAGAAGATTAAATAGGGGCATCTGTCATACCCTAAATTTTGACCACCAAGATTTCCCATCATTGTGTAAATCATCACCATAATATGGATGTATCTTCATGCCTCATCAATCTCCTCAAAGATGGTTGAGCATTCACCACAATCAAGAATTAAGGATTTAAGCCCTCTCAGAGCTCTTAGACAAAGGATCAATCAAGAAATGACATGATCTTCAACTTGTATAATCTCTCAAGCATCCATAAAAGATCAAGAGGTCTCCCATATCAAGAATCAAGCTCAAGGTTGCAACATTCCAAGTGGATCGAGCCTCAAGATCGCCAGTGTCACCAAATTAGGGTTTTGGTCAACCAAGGCCTCCAGATGAAAATTTTATACTGGGCATGAGCCATTGCTTCAAAGCATAACCTAAGATGCTCAAAGGGACCTCAAGGACCAAATCATCAAGTCAAAATAGCCTCAGGGGATGCATTCATAAAAAATCATGAATTAGGGTTTCTTGACCTAATTCACCCCTAAGTTGACTATTTTAACAAAGCATGAGCCAAGACCTCAAGACATGATTTGAGGGCCTCAAATACACTACATTGATCCATTTACAACAATGGATTAATCCAAGAAGCTTGATTCACAAGTTTCAAACTCATCTGGACCACAATTAGGGTTTTGAAGAAAAAGTCAACTGTACCTTTGACTTTTGACCAAGACATGCTCCCAAACCTTGGGACATGATTCAAGACACCCTAAAACACCTATAGAATCCATCCATTAGGTTTGAATTAGGTCAGGAACTTGATTGCATAAAGAATCACACAGTTTGGATTTCATCTGACAAAAAGTCAACTGTGCCCAAATTCAAGTTTGACTTTTTGGAATTTTTCACAAATAAGGTTCCCCTAAGTCAAAAACAATGTTAATGTATCGTATTTATCATTATTCATCAATAAAAATCAAGAAAAGTGAGGTTTCTTGCAAAAGGGGCAACCATTAGAAACCAAAAATTTTCTAAGTTATGGAACAAAAGTGATTTTGTACCAACTTTGCAAGGTCATAACTCCTAAACCACAAGGCCTTTTTCTCCCATCCAAAGCTCAAATGAAAGTTCACATTACATACTTCAAATATGTCAATTACAAAAGATTCCAAATCCTTATAGATTTTGAGTTATGGATTGATCAAAATCACAAAAATGGGAAATGGCCACTTTTTCCAACACTTAGTGAAATTTTCAACAAGTCAGAATTTGTTTCACTTTTTCCAAACTTTGAGGCCATTTTTCACATTGATTCAAGCTGAACCAATTCTATTGGTGGACATTAAAGTTAAAGTATGTCATGAGGGCTTTCCAAAATGTCCAAGAACTCAATCAAACTCCATTTGAGCTAGGAGTTATGGATCTCACAAGTTGCCTAAAAACAAACTGTTTTTTGACAGTATTTGGTACAAACTTGTATCCCACGATTCCTTAGACTAATTTTGGGTACTTTGATCATTCAAATTCTGCCCAATCACAACACAAATGAATGAGGGATCTGATTTATAACACAAAAAGCCAAGAACTTAGCCTTCCATGTGCAAAATCATCATGAAAGGAATTTTGAAATCCAAATTTGGCATCAAGCATTAAAGTGATCCATTGAGGTGGCATGAATGAGCCACAAACCAGTCCAAATGAGTCAAGACATATCCAAACAACAGAGGACCTAAACCTGCAAAGCTTGGCTCAAGTTAATGGCTAGAGGAGACTTGGACCAAAGGACAAAAGCATTTAATGCAATCTGATCCAAGCCTCCATTCACTATTGCCTGGAAAAAAACTTGCTCTACTATTAATAAAGCTCATTTGCGGTCAATTTGAGTACACCAAAGCACCCAAACAAATGCTTTACTCAAAATCTCTCTTTCACTCCAAATTTGCCTTCCATTTCAAGTCACTATTGGATTTTGAAATTGGAAGTGATTCAAACCAAACAAATCATGCAAACACCTCATATACATCATATATGAGTGATCCATGGTGATCCAAGCTTTTGACACATCTGAAACACCTGAATCACAAAATCACCAGTCAGTTGCTCAAGCTTTTGACAAGGTTGCAGTTGAGGTACCACAAGGTGATCCAAGCATCTCCAATCAAGGCTAAGCATCTCAATACACTCCATAGGGTATAGTGAAGTTGTCCGGGTCCTTACAACACATCTGTAACATCCCAATCATAAAGCTCGATCTCCAGCTGCAAGAGGTAAGCCTGAAGCCTTCAAACTCCATATTACATGCATCATAAATGAATTTTTGAGTTACCATCTTGTTCCTGCATGTATATAGAGTGATAACCCTCAATCAATTGCCATGAATCAATCGTGTATGGAATTTCATTGTGTTCATGCTGAAACTAGGGTTCTTGAGCTAATCTTTTGATTTCTCACTCCATACTTAACATAAATGCAATTAATCTATATGGTTGTGATCCTTGTTAAAAAAACGAGCAAGATTGGTGTTTGAATCATGCAAAACCATTGAGTAATCAGATAGAAAAGTGAGAAAATGCAAATCTGGGGAAAACAGGGGACGCGGACAAGAACCAAGTGTTCTTGGCGCCTTTTTTCAAAATTTTAAATATTTGAATTTTTGATATTTTATTTAATTGATTTCAAAAAATAATTTCTTTCACATTTTTTTTTTCATTTTTGATTGGTTATTTTTTTTCAAAAAATCACAAAAATGTTAAATTATTTTATTTTACAAAAAAAATCCAATTTATATTATTTATTTAATCTAATTAGAATTTTTGTAATTAATTTCATTTATTTGTTTTTAAACATTTTTAAATGAAATTCTCACCTTGATTTTTCAACTTCAAATGAATTTCAAGCTTTCATGTGATTAAACATGATTTTTCAAAATATTTTTCAAAGTTTACAACTTGTTTTTAAATATATTTGATATTTTACATCATTTTTTATTTAATTTCCTTTGAAAATTATATCTTTTAAATTCAAAATTAGGGTTTCCTCTAAATTTTGATTTTTTAAACTTCACATAAACACTTTGGGCCTCTAATAGAGTATAGGACCCATCCCTTGTTGTACAAAATTTTTGGGCCTCAGTCGTTGTATAAGTCCCAGTACGTTCAAAAATCTCGGCGCGATCGCCGCTTTTCAAACAATTTTAATCTGGGCCTCCCCTTGTGTTGTAAGTCCCATTTTTCTTCTTTTTGAGACTCTTTGGGCCTCTAATGGAGTGTAAAACCCATCCCTTTTGTACATAAAACCTTTTTTGTGCCTCAGTCATTGTATAAGTCCCGATACGATTTCAAAAATCTCGGCACGATCGCCTCTTTCAAAACAAAATCATTTGGGCCTCTCCTTGAGTTGCAAGCCCCATCTCTTGTAAAAAAATAAACTTTGGACCTCTAATAGAGTGTAAGACCCAACCTATTTTGTAAATACAATAATTTGGGTCTCAGTCATTGTATAAGTCCCGATACAATTTTCAGAATAACAGTACGATCACTGTTTTTCATCTGGGCCTCTCCTTGAGTATAAGCCCCAATCTTCTTTTTAAAACAACTTTCCCTTTTGATTTAAATTCAAATTAATAGTTGTTATTAAAACTTTCTTCAATTTCTTGAATAACTAACCATACAGCTGTAACACCGGAAGCTTGCTTACCTCTAAGTTCTACCAGCTTTCTTTTACATACTTGTCTATATATATATATATATATATATATATATATATATATATATATATATATATATATATATATATGCTTGTATATTACTTGCTTAGAGGTTTCCCCGACAATTAGGTATAGGATTAGATAAACTAGTGGACAATCTTTCAACACAGTCAAAACTAGTTCCCCATAGAAAATTCCAGATACAGTCTTGCCTCCTCTTAGGCTTATACAATATGGAACAGAGAAAGGCATTATTCCTGGTGAAACTTTTCTCAAGACTGTTACTAATAGAAATTTGTCTAAGAAATTCATTCCCCCATAAAGGATTAATTCCCGGTGAAACCTCTCTTGAATTTCTTCAAACCCTAGAACTGTTCACTAAAGAAAGGATATTCCCGGTGAAACCTTTCTTGAACTTTTCTTAAGTTTGGACCCACAGACTTCCTAAAAGCATCCCTAGCCTCCTCTTGGGCTTTGTACAAGGACCCTCAGGCTTCTTAGAAGTTCTCATGCCTCCTCTTGGGCTTAATACAAGGACCCAAAAGACCTCCTACAGGTATAGGACAGAACTTAGTCATCCTTTGATAGTTTAATCCTCCAGAGAGTCAAACTCAAAACATCAGATCAGTTTAGGGTTGATTCTCATCCCTTAAAAACACCAGCCTCCTCTTGGGCATCATACAAAGATAAACCTTTTCATACCAGTAGACTTGGACAGTCTCAGCTCCTTTTGGATCTCCAGAAACCCTCAAGTTTCCTAAACTCACAGGAAAACCCCTGATCATTTCATTATTCATTAGTAAAGTTAAAACCTCCACATGTTTCAAAAACTCAATCTCTGAACTCTCACTTTATTTTCCCCAGCTAGGTTCAAATTACTATCAATAAACCCTCAATCAGAACCTCAAGGTATCTAATACATCAACTATTCTCCAATCCCCGGTAAGAGTTGATTCCCCAATTTGGACCTGTCTCTGGATCTCAATAATCTTCATCAGAATCTAGCCTCCTCTTAGGCTTTATATAAGAATTTCCCCAACTAGCCTTCTCTTAGGCTTTGTATAATGATTTTCCCTCAGCCTTTTTCAGTCTCAATCTTGGGCTTTGTACAAGACAGATAAAATATTCTCAGCTGAGGCAGTCTAATCCCTTTTTAGCCTCAATCTTGGGCTTTGTACAAGACACCAATAAAACTTCCCCAGTGGAGTAAATCCTTTTAGCCTTAATCTTGGGCTTTGTACAAGACAGATAAAACCTCTCTCTCTAGTAGAGTCAATCCCTTTTAGTCTCAATCTTGGGCTTTGTACAAGACAGATAAAATATTCCCCTGGAAGAGTCAATTCCCCCAGCCTCCTCTTAGGCTTTGTATAATGATATCCCCAAAAGAGTCAGTCTCTTTTTAGCCTCAATCTTGGGCTTTGTACAAGACAGATATAAAACTCCCTAGTAGAGTCAACCTTTTAGCTTCAACCTTGGGCTTTGATCAAGGCACACAAAAAAACCAACATCCCCTCCGAGGAAATCAAAAGTTCTCTCTATAGGAATGCATTTCTCTATACATCACACATCAAAACAAATAAATCGAACAAACCCTAATAACAGATAACTGCTATAAGCGGCACACTTGTTGATTCAAAAATCTAAGCTGTAGTCCATCTCTTATCTTGGCAAATCCCATCATCTTTCATCTAATTACTGTAAGTGGCAAGCCTTTGGATTATTTACATCCAAGCCAATGTCCTCCTCTTAGCATGAAAAACCTCATAAGGAAAAATGGCATTGATCTACACTGAGTTAAAGTTTTCTCCTTCAGGACAAATCCCTTGTAAAGGAAATTATGGCATTGCTGGATTCTTATATCCCAGTTAAAGTAATTTTCCTTTATAATCAATCACCCAACAACTGTGGCAAACAGATGAGATATCTCCCTTAGAGATGACAAATTCTCTCTCAGTCAAACCTTTAGCTTCAATCTTGGGCTTTGAACAAGACACAAATACTCATTTAGCTTCAATCTTGGGCTTTGAACAAGACACTAAACATCTCATTCCTCCCATAGAATAGGAGGAACTACGATTGCTCTGATTTCCCTGTTTTTTTTAACGGAATTACGTAGGTATAAGATTACGAAATCTTAGCGAGCACACAAATCAAAAACCTTAGGTCCAGTACCTTATCCCAAAAATATCAGAAAAACCCGAAATCAACAAAAATTCTCTCTCAACATTCCCAAAGGAAAAATTTTCCCAACCCACGACAGATAAACACCAGTAAGTAGATAACAGTAGAATTTGCTAAACAATATATGTATAACCATATATAGGATTGGTAATTGACAACTCCCCATTATATAACCTGACCCCGGACCCCCCCCCCCCCCCCAATCTCTTAGCATTTGTTAAAGAAAACATTTGCGTGCAAGGTTAGTTTTAGATAGCTTCCCTTTCCTTTCCAGCTTCATAGGATGAATAAGAAATCAGAAAGTAGCACCCAATTCCAACCAATGGTGATAAGGTGGTCGCGTCACCGACAAAAATCGCATGCTGCAATGCCAAATGGGAAAGTAAACTAGAGTGTCTTTTAAATCCAAAAATTGTGTTTTCACTACAAAACCTCTTGAGTTTCTCCATCTAGACCTCTTTGGCCCTTCTATGACAAGAAGTCTAGGAGGCAATTACTATGGCTTTATGATAGTAGACGATTTTACTAGATATACTTAGACCTTATTTTTAAGTCAAAAGGAAGAAACCTTTAAAGCATTTGTGAAATTTTCTAAGCTTATCGAAAACCGTTTAGATTTGAAAATAGTCACCCTAAAAAGTGACCATGGTGGTGAGTTTGTTAACCACCAATTTGAAAGCTTTTGCAATGAAAGCGGAATAGCCCATAACTTCTCATGTCTGTGCACTCCTCAACAAAATGACATTGTGGAGCGTAAAAACTGTATTTTAAGGTATCTAAACGATACTGCAAACCATGGTCTTTGGTTCCCTAAGGGAAGTGAGTGTAGTTTAGTAGGTTATTCTGACTCTGATTTCGTGGGGTGCAAATTAGACAGAAAAAGTACTAGCGGAACATGTCATATTTTCGGAAATTGTCTAATCTCGTGGCATAGCAAGAAGCAACATAGTGTTGCACTTTCAACCACCGAGGAAGAATATGTAGCCTCCGGTAATTATTGTGCACAAGTCCTTTGCCTTAAACAACAATTATTGGACTATGATTTAAAACTAAGTTGCGTTTCGATTAAATGTGACAACACTAGCACGATAAACCTAACTAAAACCAGGTACTGCATTCCCGCACTAAACATGTAGAAATTAGGCATCATTTTCTTAGCGATCATGCGGAGAAAGGCGATGTAGTTTTTGAATACATGGCCACTACAAATCAGCTTGCTGATATTTTTACAAAACCTTTGTCCTCGGAGTCGTTCCACAAGATTCTGAGTATATTAGGGATTCTTGATCCCTCTTGCTTTAAATATGCATTTATCTATTCTTATTTACTTTGTCGCATGATTTTCTGTTCTACTAACGGTTATTGTGCACCATTTTTTTCTCTCAATCTCGTACGGTATAATCTCTCCGATACCTTTATCTCTTTGTGTTATATCTGATTAAATTGATCTATTTGTGTAGTTTATCATGCATGTTTAGTATCTCTGTTATGTTTGTGTATAGATTCGCATCACATTTAATATTTGTGTTAAGTGTGCATTTAATTTTATTTGCATCATATTCATGAATTCATTCATTTCATCATTGCATTTCATGTTTTTTCATTGAAATTTGTCTTGAATTAATTCCTGAATCAATTCATGAAACTGTCTAGAAAGTGCTGTTACATTCTGCTTGCTGGAATTGATTCAACCAGTTCATGAATCAATTCATTATTTTTCATTTTCTTTTACCAACATGTGTATTCCTTCATTTGTTTTGTTCGCCTAACACCCTATCATTTGTTTAGGACAGTCTGTCCACTTTCTTTCTCACATCACGTGGTATCACCAGCATTAATTACCCTCTACCCATTTTTTTCAAACCAAATTAAATAAATATTTTTTCCCGGACCATCCTCACCATTACCCAACATTTTTTTCGGTTTTCCCCCACCCACTCTCTTTCTTAGACAGCGCGTTTACATCATCATCATTACTCTGCAGTCTTTTTTTCTGCATACTCCTTTTCTTGGTCAACTGCAACATTTTGTCTCACATCTCCCATCACCTTTTCAGACCACTCATCATCACCCTTTCCAATTTTTTTCAATTTCACTTTTCCCCAATTTTTCTGCAACATTTAATTCTTTTTTTCCTGCCACGTTGTTGTTTCAGCCACCTACCTTTCTCATTCCATCACTATCACACGCCACCCAACACTTCTCCTTTTTCACTCTACCCCCCCCCCCCCCCCCCCCCATTTTTTCGGTTTCCAGCTATATCACGCCACCCTCCCCAATTCATGCTACCCCAAATTTTACATCAGCATTTAATATTCAATTAATTATGCTGTCACTTTTCTCTTTCAAAAACAATTAATTAGCTTCTTTTATTCAGTTTCCTCTAATGAGGAATGTCTTTCCACAATCCAACCAGTGTACAGTCACATCTCACACTTTCCCACATTTTTTTCCTTTTTCTCGGTCGGTCCACATATTCTTTTGACCTTTTCACTTAAATTTCTTTTAAGTCAACCACAACATCACTTTTTATTGGTAAAACCTGTACCTACACATTTTTTAATTCAAATCTCCCTTTTCCCTTTTTTTCCGGTCATATTTCATTTTTTTCAACCAATTTTTTTTCGGTCAAACTTCCAAACCCCCTTTCACTTTTCAAATTTCAAATATTATTTCCTTTCCCTCTTTTCATTTTTTCTTTTCATTTATTTTTTCTTGGTTTTTCTTTTTCTTTTTTTATTTCTTTCTATTCTTTTTTCTGCTTCTCTCTCCACTTCATTTTCATTTCATTTATTCTCTATTCATCCTTTCTCTCTTTGCTCTACATTTCATATTATTTTTTCTTCTCTTAAAACATAACATCATTCCCATTTTCATTCTCATCCTCACTCATACACATTCTTCCTTCATATCATCTCCTTCATTTTCTCGGACTCAAGATCACTATCTACAATGTCTCAACAAATTGGTTCTTCTAAGGTCACTAAGAAAAGGTCTTCTATTTCAAGCCTATCTCGAGGTGAATCCTCTACGAGCCCTACCGTTACAGACACAACTATCAAGCTTCACAAAGTTCAAGCTTTAATTCCTGGTAATCTTCAGAAAGTTTATCTTGAAAAATTCTTCTCCAAAACCTTGTCTGGTGCCAACTACATCACCAAAGAAACTGCCTTTAAACCAGGTCTCATTTTCTTTAAAGTTCTTGAAGACCACAACCTAGCCACTTTCTTAGGTTTATCCCACAAATTCAATGTGGACCATGTTTGCGCTTTTTATTGCTGTGTTGTTCCAATCGACAACGGTACTGGACTCTCCTGTCAATTTAAGTACAAAACAATCACTTTCAATGCTAAAGATTTTAAGGATGTTCTAGGTTTAGATAATTCTAGATATGAGTTTACTAGGGCAACTCTGGAATCTGGCTACCAACACACACCTCTTGTGACACAGATATCCAAAACGGTGTATCACCACAACATGTTGTATTCGAACTTCACTGTTGGACAGTTAAAGGTTGACTGTCGATTTTTCCGTTGGGTGATCATGAAAATTTTGGTTCATCGCAAAGATAACTTTGGCTGCGTAGACGACTTTGATTTGTTTCTGTAACGAGTGCTTCTTAACAAGCAACAAGTGAATTGGGTAAAGTTTATTGTATACATGATTATGGAATGTAAGTCAAGTGATTCTAAGCCTCTCTATTTTCCTTCATTGTGCAATTCATCCTGAACAGGGTAGGCGTGGCTTCCACACTTAGTGATTTGGCCGGTGCACATTTAATTCTTTTTTTCCGGCCATGTTGTTACTCGTGCTGATTTGTATCACTGGGGTGATCGCATTTTGGCAGAGCAACGGACATTGTCTTCACAACATCACGCCAAGCTAGACCTCATTCTTGCTCAGCTTGCTGCGCATAACATTGGACCGTCTGGAGCCTCTTCCGATCATGAGGACCTTGACATGGAGGATTCATAGTGCATCATTATGCATTTTATCATTTTTGCATGTTATTTATCTTTCTTTATGTTAAATCATTATGGATTATATTTTGGTTGTATCTACTTTGGCTTTGCTACCCTTTTAATATCTGCTTCTTATATTCTAACCACTTCAATTTGCTAATTCTGTTTTTGTCCCTCTTCCTTTTTGATATTGTCAAAGGGGGAGAAAGGATTCTCGTCTGAAATTATAATTCGTGTGTTTAAGTAATTGTTGCAACGGGAGCATGGCTCCATTTTACTCAAATTAATCGTGTTGCCAAGCATCAAAAAGGGAGAGACTAAAATTGCTCATTATCCAGATATCAATTATGTCTTTATTTTGATGCTTTCTTTATATTTATTGTTTAATTTGAGTTCCCTTGGTTATTAATCATCAAACATATGCTAAAGTATTTTATCCATGCATTTATTAAGTTGACTATGTGTCTTAGCTGTGTGAATTGATTCAGTAGCTTTCCTGACTCGATTCAAAGTTTTTTTGTCTTCTGACTCGATTCAAGGCTTTCATGAATCGATTCATGAAAGTGCCTCAAAAGTTGATTTAGATTTTGTTTGCGCGAATTGAGTCAGAAGAAGTTTTGAATCGAGTCACAGGTATGGAAATTCCAAATTGAATTGATTCAGTCAGGGTCGCAACTTGATTCAGGATGCTAATTTGAATTGATTAATTTTGGATTCGACTCAAGTCAACTGCCCTAACTGAATTGAGTCATGGGAATTCTGAATCAATTCACGCATTCCATTTTAACTCATTAATTGTGCATTTTCTCTTGCACCTATAAATAGAGATTTCATTTCCTCATTTCTTAAGAGATCAAAATTTTTTCTGTGAGAAAACCATTGCAAACACAACTTCTTTCTCTCTCTCAAATCTTCATCTTAATCATACCCATGGAAATCATTCTCTTGTGTGTGTGTGTGATGATTAATTGTAGGGAAAGATTAGGGATCTAATTGTTCATTGATGTGTGCAGATTTTGCAAGAGTTATTTTGGTCTTGGAAATTTCAAGGGTTGAAATTTCTTGAAGGAAAAAGAAGAAGAAGCTTTTCTCCATTGTTGTGGAGTTTTTCTGTGGATTTGTCAACTTGTTAAAGAGAAGGATTCAAGGCTTGGAATTTCAAGATTGGGTGAAGATTAGGAAATTCATCAAGATAGGAATCCATCAAAAGTTGAAAATCAAGATCTTGGGTAAAGAACAAGTTAGTGGTGGTAGCTAGTTACAAGCAAGTTCGTACAAGAAGCAAGGAAGAAGATAAATTGGACTGTTATAGTTTGTCTTTTTGCTTTTGTGAATTATTGTAACAAGAACCAAATTCTATATCATTTTAATGGAAGAAAGAACTCTTCGATGGTTCTCCGTCGAAGACTAGATGTAGGTGCATGCGAGGACGATAGCACCGAACTAGTATATATCCTGGTGCACTCTCTTCTTCTCTCCCTCTCTCTTTATCATTTAAAATTGCATGCTTGGGTATCTGTTTAGATTCATTGTATTCATAGTTTTGATTTGTAAAAGCTTAGGTTTGATAAGATTTGTTCTTCTAAAGGATCCTGTTAAGTGATTATGGTAAGAGAATTGAATTTAGAATTGCCTTCCAAATTGAAGAATTGTTAAAGTCTTTAAGCATCTCGTTGAAACTTTAACTATTAATCAATTCATTATATTCTATCTCATTACAAACCTTTGGTGTAAGTATAACACAAATTCTTTTCCAATATCATAAAAACTTTTCAAAACGAATTTTCACCAAATCCGTTTTCGCTTACGTAATCTGATTTTTTGAAAAGTAGGGATTTTTTAATTGTCTATTCAACCCCCCTTCTAGACAAGTTACTCCATATTCAAACCAACACTCGTAACTACTACACTCAAGGACCTCCTTTGTTTTAATATGACGGGTCTCCACTTTGACCCCCCTGTCTGCTTCATGGATGAGCTCTCCGCTCCTAGTCACGCACTGGGCATGGACGAAGTCGTCGAAGAATCCCACCAGCTTCTCGTAGCTTACCTTATCATCCTTCCCCAGCATATTCGGGTTGGCAAGGTAACCATCAGTCCCACGGGTAAAATGGTCCCTGCTCCAGCAGAAGGGAAACTTCAATAACCTCTGCCCCTGGACCTTGCCCTGCTCATCGATAAGAGCTTCCCCGTTCTCATCTGTCATAACCTCCCAAATGAACGAGGAGTCTGCGACTCTCTCCGACATGGGCTCGATGATATAGTACCTCTCATTGAAATTTCTGATGGACTCAGAGAAAGGCTTGACTAGCTTCCTCCCTTGCTTTAAGGAGACCCATCCGAACTGCCTCCCCAAAACTTGACGGTGAAGATGGAAGACGGTAAAGAAAAGGGGGGAGAGGAGCTCCAATCTCCAAAAATTCGCATGTTAGCTCAAATGCCCGCATAAAGGCAATCGAGTTCGGATGTAGTTGTGAGGGCGCCAGATCCAGATGCCCAAAGATTACCATCTGGAATTCCGTAAAGGGCAGCCTCAACCCTAAATCTTTGAAGACGTACTCATACATGGGGAACCTCTCCCCGTAAGCCGAGAAAATCCGGTCATTCTCCCCAGGGAAATGGACCTTCCAGTCGCCCTCGGCCCCCACCGTCGTGAAGGCATCTTGTGTGTAAGAGGAGAAGAGGGAGGCATGCTCCCGAGGTTCCGCAACTGACTACTCTTTCGTGGTAGTTCTCGGAGCAGATGTTTCACCGGTGTCCCGGGGAGCGGAAGTATCTTCAGTGTCGCTGTCATCCGAAGAGCTCATCTCAAATAGGTCTCTCATAATTTCACCCTCAACTTTGCGAGACATCTCCTTTACCTGAAAAGCAGAGGATAAAAATGAATTCGATGACAAATTCAAATCCACCCTTCCACCGCTAGTCAAATGAAAGGGCACGCGAAGGCCCGAGGACAACGTCCCCGACCTAAGCCCTACTCAAATGGCACAACAACAGCGCGAGGAGACGCCGATGGCAATCCCTCTAACCCACACGGGGAGATCCTCCCCGGTGCGTTGCCTAGAACTACCGTTGGAGATCCACCGGAATACTCATGGATCCGACCGGCGAAGAACTCATTCGTTGTCTCAACGGTGTCAGAATCAACTAAAAAGCCTAAGTTCCTAAGGCTCCGATGACGCCGGCGACGACAGTAGATGGCCTATCCACCGCCAGCCACCAACAATCACCGAAAACCACCCCTACTCTACACTATTTCGTCCTAACCACATACAAACTAAGGAAACAGAAATCGAAAACACCTAAAACAAAGACCAGTTAAGATGACTTACGTGGTCGAGGAAGGTAAATAAAGGGTATGCGAGCTCTGGTCGAGTGCGCGTACAACGGTTGAACGGCGACGAACGACGGAAGACAAGCGCAGAGAGCAAGAGAAGAGAGAGAAGCGAAAAGTGTAAATGAGCGTGTTCCCCTCTATTTATAGGCGGACCAAGGGTACGTGCACGAGTACGCGCGGCATAGGGGCATCATCATGACCCTAGCCTAGCCATCATTACACATTAAATGCGGCACATGGCTCAAGGCGTGCATGACACTCCATCCCTTCAAATCCCATCAACCGTTGGGCTCCCCGCAAGTCGGGCACGCCGGACAACATTATAGATTCCTCGGGCACAGACTCCCTTGGGCACCGCGGAACAACCTCATCTCAGAAACGGGCGTCGACCGCGCCTACTCCTACCCGGGGATGCGAGCTGCCCTTAAGTCATCACTCCCATGCTTTGGAGCAACGACTTGTGGGGCTTCTGTTCCGGACTGGCCCAATGGCTAGGCATGGCCTAATTCACTTCTGCTCCCAGAACGACCCAATTGCCTAAGTCTTGCCAATTAAGGCCAAAGGGAAGCATTCTACCTTTCTGCCCCTCTGCTAGGGAAGGCTGGCCGGTTGACCTCCAGGATCAGCCGCCCCTCCTCAGCATTCCTGCCCGTCACGCACGGTTCCACCATCCAGAAACAGTCACGACGCTTGTGCCCGCGAGCACGCCCTTGCTCGCGACAACGGCTAGTTTCGAGCAGCTCTGCCCGTCCCAACGGCTAGTTTCTGACAGTTACCTATTCTTTGGGAGCGAGTATCTCGCCCCGAAAATAGGGACCAATGGCCAAGCGCTTGGGGCATTATAAAAACCCTCTCATTTGAAAGGGTCAGATATTCTAAATCATCCTAAGACATACATATTTTGTACTTGCCGTTTTTTCTCTCGATCCTTACTTTAGCATCGAAGTGCCTTGCAAGTACACCCCTCATCATCTTTAAAACTCAGCATCGCAGACGTAGTCTCTGACCCAATTCTGATTCTGATCAATCGGTAAAATCACTGACAATTCTAACATTATCTCCTAGAACAATGTAGTTTTTTTTAAACTTGTCTGATCTCTAATAGGTCTTTCCCATGAGAGACCAAGATTTCAACATTTTTTTCAACAATTTAGTTGAGGTTATATTAGTCGGATTTTAAATTGCTATAATATGTAATCTTATTTTTTTAGTGCAGTATATTGCAGATGTCAAACTATTTTATTATTTTTTTGAATTATAGAAGTTTAAAACCGCGCTAAATAATCTCTTATATAGTTGGAAAAAAAAAAATTTGATCTTCGACATGAGATATCTATTTAACATGCATAAAGGAGACAACACCATCCTTACGACATAAATTAACAATAGTTTTTTCATGCGTGTAAAGTTAAAACTTTGATAGTAACTTGATTTTATGAAACACAATGCGTAACGTGGATCCTATGAAATGACAGTCCATCCAAAATATAGCTTTTTTTATTGTTTTTGTATAGACACGAGTAACACTTATATGGAAAAATCAAATGTTAGCAAAATGAATGTGTTTTACGCAAAATTTTAAATGTTTTCGTACACAAGCTTGGAAAACTTTGCGTACAAGTTAAAGTGTTCGCATTCCTCAAAAAGTTAGTGTTCGCATGTACTTCAGTTTGATTTAGTTACTTTAATTATGCAATTTGAATAAACCTGTTCATTTGAATTTCATTGATGTATAATTACATATTTATATTTGTTCAAATATTTATATTATTTTCTTTCAAAAAAATATTGAATTATAAAGTAAATAACATCAATATGAATAACTTTGCCTTACTAAATCATGGTATGATTTAAATGGTTAAAACTCTATATTGACTTATATATATATATATATATATATATATATATATATATATATAGATGTTCTGGACTGGACCGATGGCTAGAATTGACTAAATCCGCCTCTACTCCAGAGCGGCCCAAATTGCCTAAGTCAAATCCACAAAGGGGCAAAAGTCACCTTTCTGCCCCTCCAACCGGGCAAGGAATACAACGTTCCTCCCCGGAATTACTGCCCGTTACGCACGACTTCACTGCTCCCCGAACAGCTACGAGCAGGCGTCCGGAACCACGCATATGCCCGACATAACGGCTAGTTTTGGGCACCCTACCCGACATAACGACTAGTTTGGGTAGTTGCCTATTCTTTGGGGAAAACGGTTATTTCGCCCCGAAAATAGGACCGTTGGCCATGCGCTGGGGGCTCTATATAAACCCTCTCGCTTGAGAGGGTCAGGTATCCAATATTCACCCTAAGAATTCATACTTTGTACTTGCTCATTTTCTCTGACCCTTTCTTATTTGAGCGTCGGACCCTCCTCTCTATACGACCAGCATCCCTGACGCACTTAGCGGCCTGATTCTACAGGATCTGATCTAGCCTTCACGATCAGTGGCGCCGTCTGTGGGAAACTTTGTTCTCCCCATCTTTCTTTCCTCAGAAACCGAAGATCAAAACAATTCTCAAATATCATCACGATCATGGCCTCCCAAGATCGCACCAAGGATGCTCTCCAAACCACCATCATCCCCGTCAACAAATCTGACGTTGACGGCTAGTCATCTCTCCTCCGAGATGCCCGTTTCCTCAGGGATGGAGCCACTGCTTCTCCTTCCCCTACCCCTGCTAATCACAACAACGATCAACCTTCACTTGACGTCCAGCCCGTTCCTGTTCCTCCCAACGCCGACCCGGTCGTGGCAGCCCTCCTGGAGGCGATCAACAAAACCAACACCCTGGTCCTGCAGCAAAACGAGAGGATCGAGGCGTTGGAGGAGTTCCACCATCCTAGATCCCCTCCTACGCGGAGGAACCAGCGACGATCATGGAGCCCGCAGCCCCGGAGAGAAATCGACCGAAGACTGCGCCAAGAACCTGATCCTCGCATAGCCCGGAAGCGCGACCAGATCTCCCCGCGTGACCAGCACGCTCATGACCACAAGAGGACTCGGAGGAACGAGCCATCCCCCCCGATCAAGTCTAAAGGACAGGACCGCTCACCTTTCCCGCGAAGGAACCGCTCACTTTCTCCTCGAAGGAACCGCTCACCTTCTCCTCGAAGGAACCGCTCACCTTCTTCGCGAAGGAACCGGCGTCGCGAGCATCCCGTTCGGTCCCCATCATACACCAGTTCTAGTGACGACGACGAGCCTCGTGGCCCGTTGTCTCAGGAGATCTTGGCTACCCGTCTCCTAAAAGGCTTGGAGAAACCCTCGTCACTTGGCATGTACGACGGGACCACCGACCCAGACGAGCACATCGAGAACATCGATGCGCTGTTAGACTACCACGATGTACGAGGCGCCATCAAATGCAGATTGTTCCCGACCACGCTCCGAAAGGGAGTGATGACATGGTATAAGCAACTGCCCGAGGAGTCCATTACCTCGTGGAGACAGCTGGACAGGATGTTCTCGCAGCACTTTACAGCATCTCGCCGCCACCCCCAAAACTGAGGCCTCTCTTGGAGCCATAATCCAGGGGAAAGACGAACCTCTCCACGCATATATCGAGAGGTTCAACAAGGAAACAGTGCAGGTCCCAACGACAGATAAAATGAAGAAGTTTCTACTCGAACAAGGGGTTCGCTCGGACTCCGAGTTCACTAAAGCAATTGGCCTCGCGCCACCGAGGAACTTAGACGCCCTCCTCCTCAAAGCCCAATCTCATATTCAGTACGAAGAGAAGATTGCGGCCTGCAACGTCCGAGCATCACCCCGTCAGGAGAACGCTCGGGCCTCTAAAGGAGAAGAAGCCTCGACATCTCGTCGGGGTGAACGGAGGCACGAGGACGTCCAAGGGACTCCCGCGACAGCAAGGGACCCTTCGAGCGCTTCCATGACTACACTCCCCTGACCGTTTCCAGGGAAAAGATTTTGTCCGAATGTGCCAATTCGGAGTTCAAACAGGCAGGGGTCCGCTTCCCCAAATAACTGCCGAACAGACCAGACGTGGACAAATCAAAATCTTGTCGTTTCCACAAAAGTCACAGCCATACTACGGAGGACTGCATCCATCTGAAGGATGCCATTGAAATACTAATCAGGGACGGCCACCTGAAGCAGTTCACGAAGAAGAAAGACACTCCTCGGCAGGACGCCCAGGAGTCCAAGAAGGTCGAGGAGGAGATACCCTCCTTGGAAGATGCCAATTTACAGGTCGCTATGTCCATATCGCGACCAGAGGACTTTGACGTCCCGGACGGGCTCAGCGCCCCTGCATATTTCGCGGCCTACAGCCCGTGGGAGACATTTCCCTCCGCCATGGTCTTCTCTGGCAGGGGTTTCAATAAAGTCACTGTGGGCTCCGTGAAACGGAAGTTCGAACACTTGATCAACACAAGCTCCAGCAAAGTGACCATGCTTGATCGGGCACAAAAGGGTTCCGTCCCCATCTCCTTCTACCGGGAGAAACTCCTCGGCGGCTCCCCGAACTCAAGCATACCTTTGCTCATCAGAGCCCGGATGGCGAACTTCGACGTTAGTAGAATACTCGTCAACCAGGGCAGCTCGGTCGACATCATGTACTCCCAGCTGTTTTCAACACTTCAGCTGGACGAATCGCACCTTACCCCCTACGTAGGGTCTGATTTACAAGGATTCAATGGGTTTGTGACCAAGCCGTGGGGATACGTCGAGCTGATCGTGACCTTCGGATCAGCTGAAACGGCCAGATCCACCAAGGTGCAATTTCTGGTAATCGACTGCCCGTCGCTTTGCCAATGCATTTTCGGAAGGCCAACTCTGGTCGAGTTGGTAGCAGTGCCCTCAACAGTCCACCTGAAGATGAAGTATTACACTTCGAAAGGGATGGTCGCCACCCTCCACGGCGATATAGAAGCTGCCCGACGGTGCTTCGAAGCAGCTACAAAGGGACTCAACACCATTGCGCCCAAGCCTAAGGTGTCGAGCAAGCCAGCATCTCCAAGCTGCTCCGAGGAGGCCAAGCCTCTGCCCCAGGTCGACTTTATCGACCTCGACAGTCGCTTCCCCGAGGACCAACAGGAGGAACGAGCAGCTTCAGCCAGCCCGTCCACGTCATCCAGCAGCAGCTCTCATCCGATGCGCCCTATCCCGAATGGCAACTTCGAGATAGTTCTGTTCGGCGAAGACCCCCAACGGGGAGTGAAGATCGGAGCAGACCTGCCTGACATCGCGAGGAAGCAGCTCAAAGCATGCCTCCGAGAGAATGCCGACTTCTTCGCATGGAGCACCGCGGAAATACCCAGCTTGGATCCATCCGTCGCCTGTCACTAGCTGACCATCGACCCGGCCGTCAAGGCTGTAGCACAACGTAGGAGAAAGCAATCTCTGGAGAAAACGGAGGCTGCTGAAAAAGCTGTAAAGGACCTCCTCGAGGCTAAATTTATTTCGGAAGCCAAGTACACCACTTGGCTGTCCAACGTTGTATTATTTAAAAAATCTAATGGAAATGGCGCATATGCATTGATTACACCGATCTCAATAAGGCATGCCCGAAGGATGCCTACCCCTCCCCAATATTGATAAACTTGTTGATAATTCTGCTGTTTTTAAACTTTTATCGTTCATGAACGCCTACTCGGGCTATAATCAAATCCCAATGGCAATGTTTGACAAAAAATATACGACCTTCATGACCGAATCGGGCAACTATTACTACAATGTAATGCCCTTCGGCCTGAAGAATGCCGGAGCAACATACCAACGAATGATGAACAAAGTGTTTCGGGGAGAAATAGGCGACATGCTCGAAGTCTACATGGACGACATGATCGTAAAATCCCATGAGGAAACCGATCACACTGCCCATTTGAGAAAGGTCTTCAAACAGGCCAGGAAATACAAAATGCGTTTTAATCCGGAGAAGTGCACGTTTGGTGTCCGAGCAGGCAAATTCCTCGGCTTCTACTTAACGGAACGAGGAATCGAAGCCAATCCCGACAAATGTCGGGCATTCTCCGAGTTTCCTACGCCCAAGTCCAAAAAATCCATCCAGTCCCTCAACGGGATGCTCGCGTCACTATCTCGTTTCGTGGCCAAGTCCGCCCAGTACGCCCTATAGTTCTTCAAACTCCTCCGCAAAGAGGCAGAATTCGAATGGACCGAAGAGTGCGACAAGGCCCTTTTCCACCTAAAACAGGCACTCTCAGAGCCACCGGTCCTCTCTCGCCCAGACAACGGCGAAACGTTGTACCTATACCTGGCCGTAGCAACCGAAGCAGTGAGTGTCGCTCTCATCCGCGAGACACCTGGCGGGCATAAGCCCATTTATTTCACAAGAAAAGCGCCTCAAGGACTAGAGTTAAGATACCAACAGATAGAGAAGGTGCCACTGGCCCTTATCAACGCAACCATAAGATTAAGACACTACTTCCTGGCTCACACGATCATGGTTCGAACAGATCAGCCCATAAAGCAGCTGCTCGGACGACCAGATATGGTCGGCCGAATGCTCAAATGGTCGCTGGAACTATCCGAATTCGACATCCAATACGAAGGCAGAAAAGCCCTCAAGGCCCAAGCTCTGGCCGACTTCGTCGCGGAGATGACATTCACAGACTCCCCCGCGAGCGAAGCACGCAAATGGACCATCTTCGTCGACGGTGACTCAAGCTCTGCAGGAAACGGCGCGGGCATCATACTGGAGAGTGACAAAGGAATTATCGTTGAGGTATCACTCACACTGTCTTTTCCAACCTCCAATAACCAGGCTGAATACAAATCCTTCCTCGCTGGGCTACGCCTTGTCGTGAACCTAGGCGCAGAGGCAGTCGTCATTTGCACAGATTCACAACTCGTGGCCCTCCAGGTCCGGGGAGAATACCAAGCCAAAAATGACAACCTGACCGAATACTTGGCCCTGGTAAAGAAGGAGATGGCGAAGTTCACAACAGTGGAAGTGAAACATGTTCCCAGTGAACATAACATACGAACAGACGTGCTGTCTAAATTAGCCAGCACGAAGAAGAAAGGCATAAACAAATCCGTCATACAGGAAGTACTTCCTCGACCCAGTATTGAGAAGGCCTCCCCGATACTCGACGCACAAGTGATCGGCGACAACAACTGCTGGATGACCCTAGTCTACAACTATCTCACCAGAGACGAACTCCCATCCGACCCAAAGGAGGCCAGCGCAGTCAGGCGAAGAGCCTGCTCTTACGTCTTGGTCGAAGATAAACTCTATAGAAGGGGATTCTCCATTCCACTGCTCAAATGTGTCGAGGAGGAAATGGTCACACACATCCTGCGCAAAAATCCACGAGGGAATCAACGCCCAACATCTCGGCGGAAGGTCCCTTGCTCGAAAGGCTCTCCGGGCAGGCTACTACTGGCCGGCCATGCAAAACGACGCGAAAGAACACCTGAAGAAATGCGACAAATGCCAACGACACGGGGACATGCACCTGGCTCCACCTAACGAGCTCAACGCTATGTCCTCCCCGTGGCCATTCGCCTGGTGGGGCCTAGACATCCTAGGACCCTTTTTGGTAGGATCAAGTCAGAACAAATATCTCATAGTGGGCGTGGACTATTTCACAAAATGGATAGAGGCATAAGCTCTAGCCAAAATAACTGCCCTCAACATCCTGCATTTCTACAAATGAAACATCCTTGCACATTTCGATATTCCCCAAGCGATAGTAACGGACAACGGGACGTAATTCACGGACAGGAAGTTCCAAGACTTCGTCGCCCAACTGGACACGAAGCAGCACTTCGCATCCGTGGAACACCCTCAAACAAATGGACAGACTGAAGCGGCCTACCGAGTCATCCTTCGAGGCCTCAAGAGAAGGCTGGACAAAAAAAAGAAGGCATGGGTCAAGGAACTGCACAGCGTACTGTGGGCATACCGCATAACTCCGCACTCAACGACCGGGGAAACACCTTTCCGTTTAGCATACGGGACCGAGGCTGTAATTCCCGTCGAAGTTCACGTGCCCTCTAGGCGGACAGAGTCGCCCCTAGACGAGGAGATGAATGATGAATCGTTGAGAGAAGAGCTAGACCTCGTCGAGGAAATCCGAACTGGGGCAGCCCTTCGAGAAGCCTCACTAAAACAAAAAATTACCATCAGGCACAACGCCAAGGTGATACGGTGAGAGTTCGACATGGGAAGCCTTGTTCTAAGAAGAAACCACAAAGACTCTCACGAAGGCAAACTATCAGCCAACTGGGAAGGACCCTATCGTGTCCGAGCAAAAACGGAAAATGGGGCCTACTACCTAGAACATCTCTCTGGGGATTAACTTGCTCGACCATGGAACGCTGAAAAGCTAAAACAATACTACAGCTAAATCCTCGGTTCGACCCGTCGCAACGACAAACGTCAACTACCGACCACTATGCACGTCTAGGTACAAGCGCCGCATACGAATAAAGCAGAACCTCGCTCAGTAACGAGTCGGGCCACTTCTTGACGGCGGTCCTCGATTGAGCATCGCTGTCGTCAAAGTACCACAATTGGCAGAACCCCAGCTCACGATGGGATGTTCACGCCGCGAACTCAGGCCTCAAACGCGACCTGAGCTCCGCACCCCGCCAGGACATTCCCCGACAGTTCGACCAGTTCCCCTCACTGTCGAACACATCTGCAACGAGCAATTCCCCTAAAATATTTGCGCAAGTCAAATACTCCCAATCACGGGCAGATATACACTTGCAACGAGCATGAATACGATACTTATCTAAAAATAAAAGCAAGTAAATTCATACAAACAACAGAATTAAACATGTGATAAGTTAACATAATAAGTGGCCGCAAGGGCCACGATTGTACTTTGTTACATGAAACGGGGGCCACGCCCCCCAGAAATAAATTACACGCAATTCAACGGCACGCAGGCCAGACAAATTACAACAACATCAAAAAATACAAATTCCTCACTCATCCGCATGCTCGGCAGGCTCTGGCTGGGGTCCCTGGTCCTCTGCGGGCTGATCCTCGGGGGTACCTTCAAGGAGACCGTCGGGCACGACAATACGGCCATCCTCTACATGCGTCAGGTAGTGAGTACCCTCAACAGAAAAATCGAGCTCAGGGTTTACCACCCGCAATTGAGCCACGACATTTTTGAAAGACTCCTCCGCGACGGCAATACCATCATCTTTGGCCAGCAGCATGCGAGTAACCAGCTCGGATCTCGTCTTCAATTCTTTCACATCATCCGGCTCGTCGACACCCAGGGCATTGACTGCCCTCAGCTCCCTGATCAGCTCCTCGACAGCTTTCTTCTCCGCAGCCAGCTTGGAGTTCTCCTCCTTTAGCCTAACCGCCTCTTCTTCAGCCTTCTTCCGAGCCTCGCCGGCACTCTTGGCTTCTTCCTTGAGGGATGCACAGAAGCCCGGGCAGCATTGAGCTCGGACTCAGTTGCAGAGTCCCCTTCAGCATAGACAGCCGCCATCTCTAGCATCCTGACCAAGGCAGAAGCGTCTTGGGCCACCAGCGCCCTCTTGCTCGGGCGATCCATACCTTCCAAGCGAAGAGATTCCACCCGGGGAACGACTAAAGAGTTGCCTTCGAAAAACCTCCTGTCAAGGATACAGGGAGGAAGCTCGAACTTCCCTTTCTCCGGCACCCGGGTAAGGTCCACAACATCATTAAACCTTGGCCGCTTGGGTCGACCGGTCAAAGAAAGAGGAGACCCCCGGGGAGCAGAAGTAGGAGAAGAAGAGGTCCCCGCAGCAGTTTGAACAGGAGGAGGAGCACGAGCACCAGCAAATCGAGATTTCGGAGGAGCCGCCCCGGCCTTATTCCTCACGAGAGCGTTCCTTACAACCCTGTCATGCGCCTGAGGCATCTCACCTGCATAAACAAAACGCGAACACGTTAGATATGAGGAAAAGAAATAACATGAACAAAATCTAAATAACTAAGACTACCGAGCAGCTTCTCAGCGTCCGCGGGAGTCTTGCACTCTAGCAGTGCCTTAACGTTGATGAATCGACGCTCGACCCTCTGACTCTCATCTTCCTCGAAGATCAGGTTGCCCTTGCTCGTCCAGCACTCAGCAAGCCAGAAGGAGTTGACCCACTTCACCAGCGCCTCGTACGCCACGACGTCCTGCCCGCGTAGATCGCTCGGTTGGAAGACATAGTCACTAGGCTTCTTAGCAAAATGATCTGGTGCCCAATGGAGGGGGAACTTGTAGAGTCTCCGCCCAATAAACCTCCCCTCCTCGTCGTGCAGCTCGTTCTCGTCCTCGTCAACTTCAATCTTCCAGACATACGTATTGTCCTGGGCAGCCTCAGAAACGGGCTCAACGACGTAATACCGTTCCTTGAATGTCCGGATTGACTCCGAAAACGGCTTGAATAGCTTGCGGGGCTGCTTCAAGGGAACCCAGCCGTACTTCCTCCCCGTCAGCTACCTTTGGAGATGGAAAATAGTGAAGAACAGAGGGAGAGTAGCCCCCAAGGAGAGATGCTCGCATACCAACTCGAAGGCCCGGATGAAGGCCAACGAATTAAGATGCAGTTGTGTAGGAGCTAACTTATAATGCACGAACACGGATTGTTGAAAATCAGTAAAAGGCAGCCTCAGGCCCAGCTCTTTAAAGGCATACTCGTACATCGTGAAGCGGTCCCCAAAGCTCGTGCAGACCCGCTCGTCCAAGGAAGGGAAGTGCACCTTCCACTCTCCCTCCGGTCCTACCTCTGTGAAAACGTCCACCAAAGACTTTGTGAAAGTGGACACATGCTCGGCAGGTTCGGCCACCTCCCACTCCTCCGCGGAGAACCCGTCCACATCCTCGTCCATGTCGTCCGCCTCTTCCTCCCCGACATTGCTGAAAGAACCCGAAGTCACCGAACTCGAAGCCGTCGAGCTGCTATTATCTTCGGAGCCCACATCCTCCTCGGATGTATCTATAATAACTTCTCTTTCTGGCCCGTCGCCATTACAGTCACCTGAAAAACAGAGAAGAAAATGAATTCGACAGCAAATCAAATCCACCCTTCCACTGCTAAGTCAAGTGAAAGGGCGCGCAAAGGGCTAAGGACAACGTCCCCGGCCTAAGCCCTAACATCAAAGGAAAAGCTGAAACCTCCCCACGAGGAGACGCTCGAAACTAATCATCCCAGAGCGAGGAGCTTCCCCGCACTCACACCCAGTTTCCATTTGAAGCTTCACCGAAAATCGCAAAGCTTCACCGGAATCTGGGAATGTTCTACCGGAAAACTAATCACCCACTCGGGAGATGAACAGACACGGCGGTCACGCATACATAGCTACCGCGACACCACCGTGAACCACCCTCCTCGTTGAAACGTACTACTAACTCCGGCGACATGTTAGAGGTAGAAAAATGGCACAGCCACCATCCACCACCAACAATCGCCGGAAACTCACTCATTTCGTCCTCTAAACCTAGCCCTAACGACGTGCAACCTACCATTGACAACAAAATGGAGTAAAACAAGCAAAGGATCAGAAAACTTACTTAATTTGAATAAAAAAAGTAGTTGCTCGGAGTTTAAAGCGGTGGTTGGAGTAGGCAAAAGGCGTTACGGGCAAGAGTACTGAAGGAAACGAAGGAAAATCAGACTGCAAAGTTCCAAATGGAACAATTTTCCCCCTTTTAATACAAAGGGACACGTGCTAACACACGCTCGTAGACCATAATGGCTATCCACTAGCCATCATTACCTATTAACTGCTACACGGAGCTCGAGGCACACGTGGCAACCCAACGTTTCTAATTCTTTCTGACCATTAGTCTCCCCGAACTCCAGGCAAATAGGTCACGACCACGAATATCACGAACATCTGGGATCACGAGCACTTTGAGACAACCCTCTTCGTCTTCAAACGATGACTCCATACTAGCTCCCCGGAGCAACGAGCAGCCCTTAAGTCATCACTTCCATGCTCGGGAGCAACGACTTGGGGGGCTCTTGTTCTGGACTGGACCAATGGCTAGAATTGACCCAATCCGCCTCTACTCCAGAGCAGCCCAAATTTCCTAAGTCCAATCCACAGAGGGGCAAAAGTTACCTTTCTGCCCCTCCAACCGGGCAAGGAATACAACGTTCCTCCCCGGAATTACTGCCCGTTACACACGACTTCACTTCTCCCCGAACAGCTACGAACAGGCGCCCGGAACCACGCCTATGCACGACATAGCGGCTAGTTTTGGGCACCCTGCCCGACATAACGGCTAGTTTGGGTAGTTGCCTATTCTTTGGGGAAAACGGTTATTTCGCCCCGAAAATAGGACCGTTGGCCACGCGCTGGGGGCTCTATATAAACCCTCTCGCTTGAGAGGGTCAGGTATCCAATATTCACCCTAAGAATTCATACTTTGTACTTGCTCTTTTTCTATGACCCTTTCTTACTTGAGCGTCGGAGTACCTTGCAGGTACACCCCCCTCCTCTCCATACGACCAGCATCCTTGACGCACTTGGCGGCCTGATTCTACAGGATCTGATCCAGCCTTCACGATTAATATATATATATATATATATATATATATATATATATATATATATATATATATAGAAGTGTCTTTTTTTAATTTATAAGTACATGTTGAATAGTAATAAATAACTAAGATAATTGAAACGAAAATTGGAAGTGTAATAGGATTTAGATCCGATGGAATGTGTTTCAGATCCGGTAAAATATGATTGGTCTGTAAGATTAACACTCTAACGTATAAATCAGTTACGGAACAAAAAGTAATTTAAGTGTGAGGATGAGTAAAATGTCCACATAAATAGCTTTATATATGCAGGTTGTTGACACCATTCAGATCCTCTGACGTGAAACGCAAAGGATCTTTGATTAAATCTAACAAAAATCAATTATTAAAGGTCAAAGATCGAGTGTATGCCTCTTGAGTGTGGAACCACTCATTTTATATGTGTTTATAAATGTTGTAATTAATAACAAAAAAATATTCTTGAATGTGTTTCAAAATGACAAGAAAACATGTAAGTGAGTAAATAAACAATAAATGTGTGGGAAATAGTCCCACATAAAAAGTATTATTCACTTTGAAAGTCCTTTATAAAGAGTTATATTTATTAACTCTCAACAAAAGAGTTAAAGAGGATAAAGTGTCACATGGAATATGTGGTGGTCCCAAGCATTATGTCACCTGTTTTTTGTATACACCCCTTCGTCGTTGGTTCCAGGTCCGAGGGCGTGGGCGTAAAGGCCCTAGTGGCCCCTTATAGGTGACACTTTACGACGGCGCTGGTGGCGCTCTAGTGGCCATGTGGTGGCAAACCGTCACACATGGCGATTGTCATTGCTGTTGTTTTTTTTTATAGTTGTTGTTTAAGTTTGAATTTTGAATTCGGAAATAGACACTATTTCGTGAAGTGTTGTAGAATTCAAATAGCCAAGGTTTAAAAAGTGTTGCAGTAGGTGAAACGATGCAACACTTGAAAAGTGTTGTTTTAGGCGAAATAGTTAGTAAAAGTGTTATTGAAAGTGTGTGTTTCATCAAGGGTTGCAACTTTGTGAAGCAACACCATTATGTCCTATAAATTGAGCATTCCGGATTTAAAAAAACACATTACAAAAATCTATCCTCTTCATACAAAATTCTAAATTTTATCTTCCCTTCATTAAAGTTTTCATCGATCTTATGCAAACTCGAGTATAAGTTGAATTATTCTGAATATTCCTATGTGTAGTCTCTAAGACATTTTGAGAGTGCTTAAAATATTATTAGGAAAATGGTTTTGTTCAAAATTCAAGGTTAGATGCATTTTACTTTCAACGTTTATCTAAGAATAAATTAGATCTTTTGTAATTTGATTTTTTTCGTTTTATAGGGGTGGCAAAACGGGTCCGGCCCGTTGGATATGTCTGTTTTGCCTGCACTTTAGTGCGGGGCGGGTCAAAGGTTTATGCACTCGTCCTCTAATGTGTACGCCCTGTCTCGCTTCGTTTTTTTCGTGGATTTTTACGGACACATACATTTACATAAATTTTTACGTTCTTAGACTTAAAAGTTACAATATCTACTGACTTTCTCCGCCCCACCCTCATTTTTTTGTAAGGCTGACCTAAATTTTAGGTTTGTATTCTCAATTATATCTGTCCCGTCTCGCTCTATTTTTTGCGGACTTTTACATAATAGATTTAAACGGGGCGGTTATACCCTTCTATGAATGTTTGCTTTGGAAAGTTACTATACTAAATACTTTGCAGTTTGTAGTTAGACTAAGTTTTTGTTCTTTCAAAATAATTTTAATCAACTCAAATGTGTGTCCTTTGCATGGGTCTAATCTTATGAATCAAAATATTATTATATTAAAAATAAATTCTTCTTTCTTAAACATATAAAACTTGGTGTTTTTTTGAGACTCGTGTGTCGTGCATTTCGTCAGGATTCAAAACTCACATGCATTCTATAATAAAAGAAGAGAAACACATGTAAATTTTAAACTAGTGTATTATAGCTGGTGATGACTAACTCAACTCAACTCGATGAATCATGATCCTGTTGTTATGGTCAAGAAAACTATACATACCTTAGTGTGCATATTAGTCAAAGAATGTTATTCCTCTTACGAAACACAAGAGCAGTGAATTGTGCATCAATATGCTTTTTTGTTTCTTTTGTTATTTGTGTTTCATTAGTTCTTTAGTTCCTTTTTTTTCTGTTAAGTTTTTTTAATTTTTTTTTATATCTGTGCTAAGATTGTATTTATGAACTAGATTTTGATAAAGGGGTTCTAAAACATCTCTCAAGAGGTGGAGTTTATTAAATACCCCCTCGATTTGTCATGAAATCCCACATATTTTTATAATTTTAAAAATACTCTTCCCATTTTTTATTAATTTTAAAATGTAAAATTTTCTATCAGTTGCAAAAAAAAAAAATTAGTAGTTCATATGAAAAATATGGTATAGATTTTTTTATCAAATTTTTTGTAAATATTCGGTGCATATCATATATCGTTTTTTTTTAAATCTGGTATATCGGATATTTTTCACACGCCTTAAAATTTTGATAGTGTTATTTTTGAACGGTTGTGATTGTGTTGGAAAAAGATTTGTTCATGACTTATTTTCTTTAGGTTTTGATGATAATAAATTATTGAAAGAACAATGATTTATTTGATGTGTGTTACATGTGTGCAGGTTCTAATACTTGGGTAAATATTATAGTCAGAATCTATTCTACATTAAGCATAGTTTGAGAGTTGATGTATTGTTAGCTTCTGGTGACAGAATCTGAAGAACACTTGCTAAGTGAGGTCTGGTGTAGACTCTGAAGCTGAAGCTCT
Organism: Lathyrus tuberosus; assembly: GCA_022829125.1. NCBI lineage: Eukaryota > Viridiplantae > Streptophyta > Magnoliopsida > Fabales > Fabaceae > Lathyrus > Lathyrus tuberosus. Next base: position 3,924,204 of record JALAZF010000449.1, read on the forward strand.
CAGCATCAGAAGAAGCAACATAATTGTCTTTACACTTAGTTAATGCAAATTGGCTTCTGGTATCATTCAGAGTTGGTGATAAAGTTGAAGTTGTCCGTACTGCAGAAAGCTAGTTGTATTGTCAAATCAGCTTGTCAGTTAGAGTCTACAGATTGCAAGGCTCAAGAAAGGCTGAGATGCTTTATGGATATCTATTGCCAATGGCTCTATTAGTATGGAATCTCTTGAAGACTCAAAGGTAAAACATGTTAAACATTGGATCAAGTTCTTCTGGTGTATCTATCTTCATCGGCCCTTGTACTATGGAGTAACAACAAAGACTCTTGATCAAGTTACCTCTTCAACGACTAGTTTCTGAAAAGGCTGCAAATATGACTGAAGGTTCAAACTAAATCTTTAACAAGGATCAATCAGAAGAAGGAGTAACAGGATCAGCAATTATCAACTTATTGTATATGCAGATTTTTCTGATGTAGGTTGTAATTGTAAAAGCCTTAAGATTTCTTACACATTTAATATCTTAGAAATCTAAAATGCTTTAGGTCTTTGCTATGGTAATTTCCCGTACCTCTAATACTTGTATCATGTACACCCTATTCTCTATTCTGCTAAGCTTGTTCAGGAGTTTAGATAAAAGTCTTGTGTAATTGTGATACAAGCAAGGAAATCTCGAGCTAATATGCTTGAGCCACGTAAGTATTCTGCTATGTGCTTGAGTTGTGAAAGTCTTAATCAAGTAGATTAATTGAGCAGAAGTCTTATATCATTGGGATATAAGCAAGGAAGTCTCGAGTCAAGATGCTTGTGCCACGTAAGTCTCTTGCTATGGGCTTGAGTAGTGAAAGTTTTAATCAAGTATATTGATTGAGCAGGAAAGTCTTGAGCCATTGTGGCTTGAGCAGGATAACTCGGTACATAAAATTTGGAGTAGTAAGTTTTGACCAGTGGGGTGCAAGCAGGAAGGCTCGTTTCATGGGACCTAAAGCAGTAGTCTTGAGCCTGAGGGGCTTGAGCAGGAATGCTCATTACATGAAATTTTGGAGCAGTAAGTCTTGACCAGTGGGGTGCAAGCAGAGAGGCTCGTTTCATGGGACTTGGAGCAGAAGTCTTGGGCTGAGGGCCTAAGCAAGGAAGTCTTGGGTTCGTGGAACCTGAGCAAGAGTCTTAAGTGAGGAGCTTGAGCAGAAGTCTTGGACATTGGGTCTGAGCAGGTGTAAAAGTCTTATGCAGAATTGTCGCTCCCGGGATTTTCATCCAAGTACAAACGCGAAAGTGGCGCGAAAATAGAGTCGCCAGCAATGTGTATTTATCTCAAGAGAGGGAAAGGAAACACTGCGTAAACCTGAGGTAAGGAAAAAAAGCATGGTCATCGCGACCAAGAGAAACGGGTAAGGGAGTCGGTTACACGAGGGGAAGGTATTAGCACCCCCACGCGTCCATCGTACTCGATGGGATCCCCGCCTGTTGTCTATAACTAAGGGTGTGTTATCTAAAGCCTACTTCTAAACGAAAACGGAGCGGGAAAAAGAAAAGAAAAAGTGACTCGGTATGACATCGTCGTCCTAGGCCTACGTATTCCCTTGTGCAATGGGAAAGTCAGAGTCAACGTAGTTCGGAGGACTATGGGTGGATGGGGGAAGGTTGCTCGTCGAGATATCGTATCTCGTGCCTACGTATCCTCAATCGGACGAGAAAGAAGAAATCAGAGCAATCGTAGTTCGACAGATGGGTCGAAAAAGAGGGAAGGGTGCTCGCCAAGATATCACATCTTGTGCCTACGTATCCTCAATTGGACAAGAGAGAGGAAGTCAAAGCAGTCGTAGTTCGACGGACTTGTCGAAAAGGTGGGAAGAGTGTTCGCCAAAACATCACCATCTTGTGCCTACGTATCCTCAATCTAACCAGAGAGAGGAAATCAGAGTGTCCGTAGTTCATGTGACTACTGAAATAGGATGGAAAGAGTGCTTGCCGAGATATCGCATCTCGTGCCTACGTATCCTCAATCGGACGAGAGAGAGGAATCAGAGCAAACGTAGTTCGTCGGACGGGTCGAAGAGGGAAGGGTGCTCGTCGAGATATCGCATCTCGTGCCTACGTATCCTCAATCGGACAGGAGAGAGGAATCAGAGAAAACGTAGTTCGTCAGATGACTACAACATAACAAAAACAAACAAGCTCGAGGAGTATCCACATCGCTCGAGTAGCACACATTCGACTGTGGTTTCATGTCATCACAGTAGCCAAGAGAGATGCCTAGCAATGATATCATATCTGTTAGTTCTTGTATTGGCTAGAATTTTGGTAAAACAAAGTTGAACAATGTTGATGTCGTATGTCTGATGTCATGACATTGGTTCCTAACATTAGTTGTTGCAGGGTTGAAGTTTTATATGCTGATGTTATACTTGATGTCTTGACCTCAGTTATTAAAACATCAGAACATCAGGTTGTAATGTTTTAGGGCTGCGCGTGTTAGTGTGTTTTGAGGAGATCTGTTAGAGAGATTGGATGCGAATATCTTGGAGAAGATATTTTCAATAAGATAATTTGCAGATCATGGAGCAGATCATGTAACTAACATTAGGGCTGATTTGAAAAGATTTAAAAAGATTTAAAAATCAAATCTGTTTTAAATTCTGGTTTTAAAACAAATCAAATCAGATATTTTGGAAGTGGTCCAAGCCCAAGACTGAATTCTATAAAAGCAGCCTCAACCCTTGTTGAAAAGAAATGAAGAAAGAGAGCTAAAGACTGAGTGTCATTTGTGTCTTCGTGTGTGTTTTTGTAAACTATTCATGTTTGAATTGGTGTTACTATTTTGAGTTGTAAGTGTATTCACTCTAGAGCTTTTAAGCAAGAGTGTGTTGTTCTTGATCAAAGATGTTAAGCAGAATCAAGGTGGGTTTTAAAGTGTAATCATTGGATTGTATCACTGAGGTGATTTAGGGAGTGAGTGGTTTCTCATACCTAAGTGGTTTCTTAGGTAGAAGTGTCATTGGGTAATGATTAAGTTAGGTAGATGTCAACTGGGATTGTTGAGTCTGTAATTTAATACTACTAATAGTGAATCTCCTCCCTGGCTTGGTAGCCCCCAGACGTAGGTAGTTAGACCGAACTGGGTGAACAATTCATTGTGCTATTTACTATTGTTATTGTCTTGTTCATATAGCAGATTGTGTTGTTGTGACATCACACTTAACATCACACATCTGATACCAGAATTTCAATTAGTATCAGAGCAGGCATCCTGCTCTGCATCTGGGTGAGATCTAGGGCTTATACTTTCTGGTGCAATGGACAAGGAGACTGGTGGATTTGTGAATAGACCCCCTATTCTAGATGGCTCAAATTATGACTATTGGAAACCTTGTATGGTTACATTCTTGAAGTCATTAGAAATCAGAGCCTAGAAGGCTATTGTGAAAGAATGGAAACATCCTGTTATTGTGGAAAAGGATGAGAATGGAAAGGAAGTAGAGGGTAGCTCAAAACTGAAACCTGAAGAAGAATGGACCAAGAAAGAAGATGAGCTTGCCCTTGGGAATTCTAAAGCCTTGAATGCCATATTCAATGGTGTTGATAAGAACATCTTCAGGTTGGTCAACACTTGTGAAGTAGCCAAGGAAGCATGGGATATCTTGAAGACTACTCATGAAGGAACCTCCAAAGTCAAGATGTCAAGACTTCAACTTTTGACAACAAAGTTTGAAAATCTGAAGATGAAGGATGATGAGACTATCCATGATTTCCACATGAACATCCTTGAGCTGTCAAATGCTTCTAGTGCCCTAGGAGAGAGGATGACTGAAGAGAAGCTGGTGATGAAAATTCTTAGATCTCTTCCCAAGAGATATAAAATGAAGGTGACAGCTATAGAAGAAGCCCAAGACATCAGCAAGATGAGGGTTGATGAGTTGATAGGTTCTCTTCAAACCTTTGAATTAGGAATGGAAGAGGAACCTGAAAAGAAAACCAAAAGTATAGCTTTGGTATCTAGTTCTGAAGATTCTAAGGAAGAGAATAGTGCTGAGTCTCAGGAGGAGATGTCCCATGCCATTGTTTTGCTGGGAAGACAGTTTAATAAGGTTATGAAGAGGATAAATAGGAGTTATAATCCTAATGTCAAGAACATCACATCTGACATCAACAGATCAGGAGATCAGGGGAAATAAACTAGAGATGAAGAAAAGTCCAATAATGACAAAGGAGTCCAATGCTATGAGTGTGAAGGGTATGGTCATGTCAAGAAGGAATGTCCTACTTATCTCAAAAAGCAGAAGAAGGGGTTATCTGCTTCCTGGTCTGATAGTGAGAGTGAATCTGAAGAAGAATTAGCTAAGCTTGTTAGAGCTATGATTGGGGTTTGTGAGTCAGATGATGATTCGTGTGATGATGAGGTTACTTATGAAGAGCTTGCTGCCTCGTATAAAGAACTATGCATGAAAAGTGAATAAGTGTGTCTTGAAGGAGAGAAGCTGAAGAAAACCATAGTGCAGTTAGAGGATGAAAAGACTGAACTTGAAAATGAAGTCAGTATGCTTAACTCTAAACTGGATTCTATGACCAAAACTGTCAGAATGTTGAACAAGGGTACTGATGCTCTAGACAACATTCTTGGTATTGGGAAAATTGCTGGAGACAAAAGTGGTTTTGGATTCAACAATGTTGCAGCCTCTAATGATGTTATTACCAGTTCCAAACCAGTGATGTTAAACCAGATGTTTAAACATCCTGACAGGATCCCTTCTGGGAAGAAATTCAGGCACTGGAGATGTTATCACTGTGGGCGTTTTGGACATATAAAGGCCTAATGTTATAAGCTACATGGGTATCCTCAGAGGGCACATCAGTTTGTTCCTAGACAGAACTTTCACAGAGGTAGTCAGGTCACCAAGTCTACGAAGCAATGGGTTCCAAAAGGTAAAATTACCAACTTAATAGCTCACACTTCTCTTAGGGTTTCTACCAAAGAAGACTGGTACTTTGATAGTGGGTGTTCAAGACACATGACAGGAGTTAAGAATTTGTTGGTAGATGTTAAGCTTCAGTCTTCAGGTCATGTAACATTTGGCGATGGTGTCAAAGGAGAAATCAAGGGGATGGGAAAGCTTAATTATGCTGGTGCTCCTAGATTGGATGATGTTCTACTTGTCAAAGGGTTGACAGCAAATTTGATCAGTATTAATCAACTTTGTGATCAAGGATTCAAAGTAGACTTCACAAAATCTGAGTGCAATGTCACAAATGAGAAAGGAGAAGTCATCATGAAGGGTGTTAGGTCTAAGGACAACTGTTATCTATGGGTGTAACAAGACTTAAGTACCTCAACATGTGTGTTTGCTAGAGATGATGAAGTCAAAATTTGGCATCAAAAGTTGGGACATCTTCATCTGAAGGGAATAAAGAGAATAATATCTTCAGAAGCTGTCAGAGGAATTCCTAAACTCAATATTGAAGAAGGAAGAGTTTGTGGAGATTGTCAAATAGGGAAGCAGACCAAGATGTCACATCAGAAGCTTCAACATAACACCACCTCCAAAGTTTTGGAACTTCTTCATATGGACTTTATGGGACCTATGCAGGTAGAAAGTCTAGGTGGGAAGAAGTATGCTTATGTTGTTGTAGATGACTATTCTAGGTACACCTGGGTGAGCTTCATTAAAGATAAATCAGAGGTGTTTGATCTTTTTAAAGATCTTTGTCAAAGACTCCAAAGGGAAAAGGAGAGTAATGTTATTAGAATAAGGAGTGATCATGGAAGAGAGTTTGAAAATAGCAAGTTTTCTAAATATTGTTCTGCTGAAGGCATAAGTCATGAGTTTTCTTCTCCAATTACTCCTCAGCAAAATGGAGTTGTTGAAAGGAAGAATAGAACTATTCAAGAGTCTGCTAGGGAAATGATTCATGATGTCATACCCCAAATTTTGACCACTAAGATTTCCCATCATTGTGCAAATCATCATCACAATATGGAGGAACCATCATACTTCATCAGTCCCCCCAAAGATGGGTGAGCATCCACTACAATCAAAATTAGGGTTTCAAGCCCTCTCTGAGTGCTTAGACAAAGGGTCCATCAAGGAATGACATGATCTTCAACTTGTCTAACCTCTCAAACATCCACAATGGATCAAAAGGACTCCCACTTCAAGGATTAAGCACAAGGCTGCTCCCTTCTAGGTGGATCAAGTCTCAAGATTGACAGTGTCACCAAATTAGGGTTTTGGTCGACCAGGGCCTCCAGTTGGAAATTTTCCTCTGGGCATGAGCCAATGCTTCAAAGTATAACCTAATATACTCCATGGAACCTCATGGACCCAATCATCAAGTCAATCTTGCCTCAGGGGATGCATTCATCAAAAATCAGGAATTAGGGTTTCTTGACCTAATTCACCCCTAAGTTGGCTTTTGGGACAAATCATGAGCCAAGACCTCAAGATAGGGTTTGAGGGTCTCTAATGAACTATATTGATCCATTCGGAACAATGGATTAATCCAAGAAGCTTGAGCAACAAGTCTCAATTTCATCTGGACCACAATTAGGGTTTTAAGGGAAAAGTCAACTGTAACTTTGACTTTTGACCAGGGCATGCTCCCAAACCCTAGGACATGCCTCAATATACCCTATAACACCCATGGAACATGTCCATAAAGTTTGATTTAGGTCAAGGACATGATTTCATGAAGAATTGCACAGTTTGGAATTCATCTGATAAAAAGTCAACTGTGCACAAAAGTCAACTTTGACTTTTTGAGATTTTTCACCAAAATGGATTTTTAACCCTAAAATGATGTTAATGTATGATTTGAATCATCATTCATCAAGAAAAATCAAGAAAAGTTGGATAACTTGTAAAAGGGGTAACCATAAAACTTAGAAATTTTTCTAAGTCATGAAAAAGTGCCACTAATGCACCAACTTTGGAGGACCATAACTCCTAAACCACAAGGCCATTGTGCCCCATTCAAAGCTTGATTTGTATATCTCATTGCCCTCTACAAAAGCTTCATACTGACCTATGTCCAAATTCCTCATGGATTTTGAGTTATGGAGTGATCAAAATCAAGAGAAAACACTTTGTTCCAACACTTGGTGAAAATTTCACTAAGTCAGATTATGCCTTACTTTTTGCCAAATGTAGGGGGATTTTTCACTTGGATTCCAAAGAGATCAAAACCAAATATGTTCAAACAGTTGTTGTATCATGTAAGGTCTTTCCAAAATGGTCAAGAACATTACCAAATTCAACTTTCACCATGAGATATGACATTGGCAAGTTGCCTTACTGAAATCTGTCAAAGGCTAGGCAAAATTTTCAATTTTGCTCGATTTGCCAAAATCAGCCAAATTCAAATGCTCCTATCCACTTGGACACATCTGAGGATTGAATCTAAAGGGGACAATCACTGAGCCAAGCCTCCAAAGTCCATGGAACAAGAAATAGCATGTTGAACTTAGAAGGGCCAAAATAGGGACAAGACTCCAAATTTGGATTGAAGCATTCAATGGAAGCATCAAGGTGGCATGGACTGAGCCATTCTCATCTGAAATCAGTCAAGACTTATCCAAGACCAAGGGAACGAAAGCTCTTTGCCCTAACCTCTAGTCAATGGCTAAAGGAGACTTGGATTTTCATTTGCCAACATTGGCCAAACCTACTTAGCAGTTGCCATTCACTATTACTTGCAAAACAAACTTGTTATACTATAAATAGAGCTCAATTGTGATCAGTTTGAGTACACCAAAGCCATCAAACAGATGTTTTCCTCCAAATCTCTTCTTTCACTCCAATTTTGCCTTCTAAGGCAAGTCACTATCGGGTTTTGAGTTTGAGAGCTTTTCCAATCAAACCAATCACTCACACACCTCACATACATCATATAGAAGTGATCCAAACACTCACATAACATCTGGAACACAGATTTCACAAAATCACCAACCAATTGCTCAAGTTCTTGACAGTTTTGCAGTTGAGGTGCCATCTTCAACTTCAAACCATTTCAATCCATTCCAAGCACTCAGATACATCACTTGGCACCTAGGGAAGCTATCCACATCATTGGAACCTAGCTGTAACACCTCCAACACAAATCACGATCACCAGCTGCAAGTGGTCAATACTTAATTTTTGAAGCATTAATCCAAGATCACAATTTGTTTTTCATATGTTAAACAATTTTGATCATTTTAATTGAATTTTTATTCAATTAAATACATTTTTGAAAACAAATTAGGGTTTTTGGATTAATTCAACCCTCATAAATCATTTTCAAAACACTTTGGGCCTCTAATAGAGTGTAAGACCCAATCCTTTTTTTGACCAAACCATTTTTGGGCCTCAGTATTGTATAAGTCCCGATACCGTAAAAAACAAACGACGCGATCGTCGCCTTTTAAAAATAACATTGGGCCTCTCCTTGAGCTATAAGACCCATTCAAAACTTTTGGGCCTCTAATAGAGTGTAAGACCCAATCCCCTTTTAACCAAAACAATTTTGGGCCTCACTTATTGTATAAGTCCCTCTGCGTTAAAAGAAAACCTCGGCGCGATCGCCATTTCAAACGGAAAAATCATTTGGGCCTACCCTCGTGTTATAAGCCCCACTCTTTTTCTTTAAACCTTTTGGGCCTCTTGAGAGAGTGTAAGACCCATCCCTTTGTACAGAAAACAATTTTTGGGCCTCAGTCACTTGTATAAGTCCCTCTGTACAAATTCAACAGTGCGCTCACTGATAAAACCCTGGGCCTCTCCTTGAGTTGTAAGCCCCAAATCTTTCTTTTTCAAAGCACTTTTTCCTTTGATTTTGAATATACTGTTGTTTTCAATCTTTCTTTGTTGAACAACTAACCAAACAGCATGAAAGCTCTACAACCGAGTAAGTGGTTATTGCTTTCATTTACCGCTTTCATATACATATAACTATATTGTGGGGCTGTTTCACTGTAAGTCTTCTTTCATAAACTCATATCAACTGTGTAATAATAGTATAGATATTTAGATTTTCCCCGGCAACTACGTCTAGCATTAAGCCCGTTGATCACTCTTAGAAATAGTCTAAACTAGATCCCCATAGGATTACTAGACACAGTCTTCCCTCCTCTTGGGGTTAAACAATATGGAGACATGAAAGGCAGCATTCTCTGTGAACCCTTTCATAGACTGTCACTCGTAAAAGTTGTTAAAGAAACTCTACTCCCCAGAGATGATCTTTTCTCCGTGAATGGCATCTCTTGAGTTTCTTCCAAATTCTCGGACTTTCCTGGCTTGATCTATTCTCGGTGAATGGCATGCATTAAACTTCTCGGGGTTTGGGGACCCACAGGCTTCTTAAAAGCACTTGTCAAGAAACTCTACTCCCAGAGATGAATGTATTCTCCGTGAATGGCATCTTTGAGTTTCTTCCAAATTCTCGAACTTTCCTGACTTGATCTATTCCTTGTGAATAGCTTGCCTTGAATTTTTTGGGGTTTGGGGACCCACGGGCTTCTTAAAAGCATCGGCCTCCTCTTGGGCATCATACAAGGACCCACAGGCTTCTTAAAAGCAACCCTTCCTCCTCTTGGGCTTAGTACAAGGACCCTACGGCTTCTTAGAAGTATTCACAACCTCCTCTTAGGCTTCGTATAATGATCTCTTCCTCCGGGAATGATAGCCTCCTCTTGGGCTTCGTACAAGAACCGATCGGCTTCTTAAAAGTTTCCAGTCTCCTCTTGGGCTTCGTACAAATTGTCCCGACGACCTCCTAGAGGTATAGGAACAGAACTTAATCATCTACATAGAACTGTCCTTTCATAGAGTCTACTACTGTTTCTCAAAGCATAGTACAAAAGATAAAACTCTAGACTTGGACAGTCTAATCTCCTTGAGTCTCAAAGACATTCTCAAGCACCCTTCAAAAATAGGAAGAAAACCCGTAGACTCGGACAGTCTCAATACCCTTCGGATTTCCCGCTTCCTTAAAGAATAGGAATAACCCGGATCCTTGAATCAAATCCTTGAGTACAGTGTTGCTCATATAAGAACTGATTTTCTCTTTCAAAATCAGTATACTGGGCTTGTCACTCAACTGAAACAGTAACCACATCCTCCTCTTAGGCTTTGTATAATGATCCTTCTCCAGTGAAGTTAGCCTCCTCTTGGGCTTTGTACAAATGATTCTCTCCAGCGGAGACAAACAACGTTTAGCCTCTCTCTCGGGATTTGTACGAGACGCATATGAGACTCCTTCGTTGAGTCAATTACCCCTTTCGCCTCCATCTCGGGCTTTATACGAGATACAAAAAGGGTCATCTTGAGCCAAACAAATGTTAGCCTGCATCTCGGGCTTTATACGAGATACCAAAAGATTCCCTCGTTGAGTCAAAACCTTTTACCCTATCTCTCGGGCTTTGTACGAGACACATAATAGTCTTCTCTTAGGCTTTGTATAAGAAAACCACTGGTTGATCCAATCAACCTTTTAGCATCAAAGATGTGCCTCGTTCACAGTACACAAACATCAACAACTCCTTCCCCTTCATCTAATCGATGTAAGCGGCAAGCCTCTGGATTATTTACATCCACGCCACTGTCCCTCTTTTAGCATGAGAAATTCCTAAGGAAAGATAGCATTGCTCTACACTGAGTTAAAGTCTTCTCCTTCAGGTTGAAGTCCCCTATAAAGGAAATTATGGCATTGCCGGATTCACATATCCTGGTTAAAGTAATTCTCCTTTATAAAACAGTCGTAACAGACAAACCCCTCTTTAGAGATGACAAATTCTCTCTAAAGTTGAGACTTTTTAGCTTCATATCTTGGGCTTTAAACAAGATATAAATAGAATTTTTAGCTTCATATCTTGGGCTTTGAACAAGATACAAACCACCTTTCGCTTCACGTCTTGGGCTCTGAACAAGACACCAAAAACACCATTTCCTCCCATAGAATAGGAGGAACTACGAACGCTCTGATTTCCCTGTTTCGGTAAACGGGAATACGTAGGCATAAGATTGAAAGAAAAATCTTAGCGAGCACACTAAACAAAAACCCAAAATCCCATACTCTTATCAAAAGCATCAGTCCTAACATCATAATCCTTGTTCCCCGCCAGAAACCTGTCTGTCAAAATAACACAAGAAAGGCCTCCCCACATTGATAGCATTCGTAACCTAACAGACCGATGTTTAAACTCAGTATGCAAAGCAGGGTTAATTGGAGACATCTATTTCCCTTCCTTATTCAGCTCACAATAGGATAAAAAATGAATCGACCTGTAGTAAGCTCAACCGCAGAGAGCGACCAGCGCTTAAGAACCGCATCCAAAATCGTTCGCTACACATGCCAAAAAGCTTCCTTACCATTTCTGGGCTGAAGCCATGAACACTGATTGCTATATTCACAACAGAGTTACTTTGAGAAGGGGCACTTCAGCTACTCTGTATGAACTGTGGAAAGGGAGAAAGCCAACGGTGAAGTACTTTCATGTTTTTGGAAGTAAATGTTACATTTTGTCAGATCGTGAACAGAGGAGAAAATTGGATCCTAAAAGTGATGAGGGAATCTTTCTAGGCTACTCTATAAATATCAGAGCTTAAAGGGTTTTCAACTCCAGAACGAAGGTTATGATGGAGTCTATAAATGTGGTAATTGATGACATTGATAAGCAGGAAGATGCTGATGTCTTGGATGATGTTGAAACATCAGTTGAAGAAGTCACAGCAGAAACTGAAGACAGGAGTGGGTCTCCCAGTCATGTTGATGCTGAGCCTGAACCTGAACAATCTAATAAAGAACCATCTATTAGAGTGCTAAAGGACCATCCAAGGGAGCTTATCATAGGTGATCCTAAATCAGGGGTTAGCACTAGATCAAGAGAGGTTGTGTCAAATTCTTGTTTTGTTTCAAAAATTGAGCCCAAGAATGTCAAAGAAGCTTTGACTGATGAGTTTTGGATTAATGCCATGCATGAAGAGCTGGAACAATTCAAAAGGAATGAAGTGTGGGATCTTGTACTAAGGCCTGATGGAGCTAATGTGATTGGCACCAAGTGGATCTACAAGAACAAGTCTGATGAACAAGGAGTGGTCACCAGAAATAAGGCAAGATTAGTTGCTCAGGGATACACTCAGGTTGAAGGAATTGATTATGATGAAACCTTTGCTCCTGTGGCAAGACTGGAATCTATCAGATTACTCTTAGGGGTGGCTTGTAATTTCAAATTCAAGCTTTTTCAGATGGATGTTAAGAGTGCCTTCTTGAATGGTTACTTAAATGGAGAGGTGTATGTTGATCAACCAAAAGGATTTATTGATCCAACATTTCCTGACCGTGTTTACAAACTAAGGAAAGCTCTCTATGGTTTGAAGCAAGCACCAAGAGCTTGGTATGAAAGGCTTACTGAATTCTTGGCTGTAAATGGCTACAGAAAATGAGGGATTGATAAGAATTTGTTTGTTAAAGAGGAAGGAGGAAAACTGATGATAGCTCAAATATATGTTGATGACATAGTATTTGGTGGGATGTCAGATGCAATGGTGAAACATTTTGTGGAACAGATGCAGTCTAAGTTTGAAATGAGTCTTGTTGGAGAGCTCATCTATTTTCTTGGTCTACAAGTTAGACAAATGGAGGACTCCATATTCATTTCTCAGAGCAATTATGCAAAGAACATAGTGAAGAAGTTTGGTCTAGAGAATGCTAATCATAAGAAGACACATGCTCCTACTCATTTAAAGTTGTCCAAGGATGAACATGGTGTTAGTGTGGATCAAAGTTTATACAGAAGCATGATTGGAAGTCTATTGTATCTCACAGCTAGCAGACCTGATATTTCTTTTACTGTTGGAGTTTGTGCCAGATATCAATCTGAGACTAAAGTTAGTCACTTGAATCAAGTGAAGAGGATTCTAAAATATGTGAATGGGACTAGTGATTATGGAATGCTTTACAGTCATGGATCAGGCACTGATTTATATGGTTTTTGTGATGCTGATTGGGCAGGGAGTGCTGATGATAGAAAAAGTACTTCAGGAGGTTGCTTCTTCTTAGGGAATAATTTGATATCATGGTTTAGTAAAAAGCAGAACTGTGTGTCTCTTTCTACTGCTGAAGTTGAGTACATAGCAGCAGAGAGTAGTTGTTCTCAACTTGTTTGGATGAAGCAGATGTTAACAGAATACAATGTCAAGCAAGATGTCATGACATTGTACTGTGATAATCTGAGTGCTATCAATATCTCTAAGAACCCTATTTAGCATAGCAGGACTAAGCATTTGATATAAGGCATCATTTTATAAGAGGTTTGGTTGAAGACAAAGTAGTTGCCTTGGAACATGTTGCTACAGATAAACAATTAGCTGACATTTTTACTAAAGCCTTAGATGCAAATCAATTTGAAAGTTTAAGAAGCAAACTGGGAATTTGCATTTATGAGGATTAGGTGTGCTAGAAGGAGTATTTGTGCAGTTGTGTTTTTGCATATGTTTAAAGGAAAAAACATTTTATTCAACTGCTGAAAGCATACAAGATTGGTTTTTAGTACATCAAAAGCAACATATAAAAGGTCTACAGATTATCCCAACCCCCTGCATCTATAAAAGTTTTCCAATCTTTATCCCATTCATCATCAGAAGCATGAATTTGAACTGGAGGTTTTTTGATGGTTTTTGTCTCTGATGGTTTTCTTGTTCTTGTTGCTCCTAAAGAAGTCCCAACTACTTTCCTTGTTGTGTTCTTGTTCTTCAGTGGATCTGGTTTATTGTCCTCCTGCATGTGTTGCTTTCCTGCATCTTTGTTAGACTGACTCATACTTGTTTGTTGTTTGGTGCTGTTAGAAGGAAGAAGGCTTAGATTTCATAGTTCTATAAGAATCCATTGGTTGTATCGCCTGACCAGTCAATGTTTTTGGATATTGTGTTTCTTGGGAAGCTTGCTTTTGACCATGTCTTAATGGATGTCAGATCCTTGTGTTTGATGTAGAAGTTGTCCAATTGTGGCTAAAAGGGGGAGAGTTAGGCTATGTGTTGCCTAGTTGTCTGATTTGGCTCTAGGCTTGAGGGGGAGTGTGCATGATTGAACAGCTGGTATGCTGGTTCTTGTTTTAACGGGGAGTTTAGCTTTGTGAAGTTTGATTGTGATTGCTGCTGGTATGAAGTTTTTCCGCTGCAGGTACCTCTGATGTTGGCAGAGATTGTTTTAGCCAAAATTAGCCAAAGGGGGAGATTGTTAGTTCTTGTATTGGCTGGAATTTTGGTAAAACAAAGTTGAACAATGTTGATGTCGTATGTCTGATGTCATAACATTGGTTCCTAACATTAGTTGTTGCAGGGTTGAAGTTTTATATGCTGATGTTATACTTGATGTCTTGACATCAGTTATCAAAACATCAGAACATCAGGTTGTAATGTTTTAGGGTTGCACGTGTTAGTGTGTTTTGAGGAGATCTGTTAGAGAGATTGGATGCGAATATCTCGGAGAAGATATTTTCAATCAGATAATTTACAGATCATGGAGCAGATCATGTAACTAACATTAGGGCTGATTTGAAAAGATTTAAAAAGATTTGAAGATCAAATCTGTTTTAAATTCTGGTTTTAAAACAAATCAAATTAGATATTTTGGAAGTGGTCCAAGCCCAAGACAGAATTCTATAAAAGCAGCCTCAACCCTTGTTAAAAAGAAACGAAGAAAGAGAGCTAAAGACTAAGTGTCATTTGCGTCTTCGTGTGTGTTTTTGTAAACCATTCATGTTTGAATTGGTGTTACTATTTTGAGTTGTAAGTGTATTCACTCTAGAGCTTTTAAGCAAGAGCATGTTGTTCTTGATCAAAGCTATTAAGCATAATCAAGGTGGGTTTTAAAGTGTAATCATTGGATTGTATCACTGAGGTGATTTAGGGAGTGAGTGGTTTCTCATACATAAGTGATTTCTTAGGTAGAAGTGTCATTGGGTAGTGATTAAGTTAGGTAGATGTCAACTGGGATTGTTGAGTCTGTAATTTAATACTACTAATAGTGAATTTCCTCCCTGGCTTGGTAGCCCCCAGACGTAGGTAGTTACACCGAACTGGGTGAACAATTCATTGTGTTATTTACTATTGTTATTGCCTTGTTCATATAGTAGATTGTGTTGTTGTGACATCACACTTAACATTACACATCTAATACCAAAATTTCAATATCGTCGAAGCAGGACAAAGCAACAGGGACACCTAGCCACGATATCAATTCATCGGGCAGGATGAGGAGGCAAAGTGATGACATCACGCCATCGAAGCTTGCGAGATGTAGGAAGTAATGGAGCCTAACCACGATATCACGTCATCGGGTAGGACAGAAAGTGCGGGGAAAAAGTAAATTGTGCGTACGAGCACAAAGCATCATCGTCAGTCGACGCGAGCTAAACAAAGTGTGGGGGTCTGATTGCTAAACCCTTTTTCCACTTGACGACTCGATAACAAGAGCGAGGGCACATGTTCAAAGCATCAACATGCAACGCGAGCTAAGAACGACTCAACAGAATGTGCGGGGACTGATTACGTGACCCTTTTCGCTTGCCTTCTCCGAGGACTCATAAGGGGGAATTGGGGATGGGACGCCTCTTTTGAGGTCTTTGGCACAAAAGTAAACAATCACAAACAGAGCCTCCCTTAAGGACTTCCAGAATTGCCGGCCAAGTGGCACGGACTCCCAATCCTACTTCTCATGGCATCAAATGAATTGGCATACAACATAGGAGTGAAGAGTCCTTAATCAACACCAAGCTACGAACACAAATCCTAAACCTAGGCATGCTTCATATAAGGGTGCAAGTGGTACCTAACGGATAAGGTCTGTTGCCTCTTCAATACGCACAACAAGCTCAAGCCTCTAAGTATTAGGCACTTCCATCAAATAAGCAAGTCTAGTAGTTAAGCATAAAAAACAGCAGCAACAACAGCGCTTCAGCACAGCACAGCAGTGTATTCCAGCAATCATCATGAACAACATTTAACAGCTCCTATTTCTAGAATAGAACAGGTGTAATATCCAGCAGGACAGAATAGCAGCATTTAACAGCACGCATGTACAAAACAGCAGTGTATACATCAACATCATTTCCTACATTCAATCAACTTATGCACAAGGAGAGTTTAGCAACCAATGAGAATTCATATACAATTTCAAGCATCAACAAGATCAAGCAAGCACAAATATCTCAAGTGTCAAAGCACAAATCTCATCAAGAAGAATAACCAAAGTTAATTACCAAGATCTAATCGAAGTTAACTAAAAAGATTCTACAAGAATTTAACCAAATGACCCACAAGAAAATAAATCAAAATATTCAATCAAAACTCAATAAAATTAATTAAACACATTAACAAAATTTAATTGTTGAAAAATCTAATCAAAATCAATACTATCTAATCAATTACAATAATCAAAGTGAAAATGACATTTAATCAAAATTTTAAATCAAGAGAAAACTAAAATTAAAATTAAAATCCATAAGAATAAAATTCAATTAAATCTAATGAAACTTAATTAGAACAAATAGAAACAGGATGAACTACTATGGGCTCAAAAGCCCAACTATCCCCGACCAAAATAAAACCCGGTCAGAAATCCATCATCACAAAAGGGGAGATGTGGTCCGATCCAGGCAAACGGAGTAGCATCATCTCTTCCAAGATAGGGCGACGCTGGTTCTTTAGCGTAATCGGTCAATCTCCTTCGCTCCACCTAAGTTTCTTGTGATATTCCGACCGTGTCGAAGGTTTCCGTCTATTTCACTTTTCTCCGTTTCGACTTCGCTCGGTCCTTCGTACTCAGGTCCGATTACTTCGCTTCAGATTCCGTTTTCATCTCAAATGTGTTCTCTACTCTCTCTTTATCTCTCTTCCATCTCTGTTCTTGATCTAGTTTTGAGGTTTTGAAAGGCTGGGTTGAAGAGGGTGAAGAGGAAATTGAAGGGTTGAGTTGATGGAATGAGTTTTGTTGGATTTGGAGATTCGGTTTATGGTGAAAGTTGAAATCTGATGAAGGTTTGGTGTTGAAGGTTATGGTTTGAAAGATGAATCAGAGGTTTTATGTGCGGTTGAGAACGAAGATGAAGAAGGTTTCAGTGATGGTTTGTGTATTGTAGGGAACTCAATAGAGGTTTGTTGGTTACTGAGGTTTAGGAATCGAAGGTTGTTGAATGGTGTGGCTTGTTTTTTTGAATGGGTTTATGTTGACGAAAAACAAAGGTTCTGGGCTTATGGAGTGGTTTGTTCTGCAGAAATAATGAGGTATCAAATTTGTTATACGGTTTTGTTCGAGGAGTGCGAGGTTCTCCGTGAATTATTTGTTGTGGGTTGGACTTCTCTCCCAAAATGTTGCTGCGTTTCTGTTATATATATTGAAACGGTTCTTTTTCTTTTTTCTGTGATACGTGAGCAGGTCATGGGATGTGCGTGATGCTTGGCTGTAGTGGGAAAAAAATAGAGATAGGGAATTGAAATAAAGTTTGTTTTGTAGACTGTGGTGTGTTACGGTAACATCTTGGTTGTACGAGTTGCGGATGGGTGGCTTTCTCTAAAAAAAACTTTTAATATAATGGATATGAACTTTGAGAATTGGCTAATGAATCTGGTTAGAAAATGGATTATGGATCAAAATGAAAAAATGGTTATCTATAATAAAAATGGATAATAGAAAAGGATGTAAAAAAAAAAAGAAAAATGGAAATGGAAAATGGTTTAAAAAGAGGAATAAGAAAAAATGAATAATATGGTTTCAGAATAGATAAGTGGATTTTGGAGTTGAAAATGGATACGAAGTAAAATTTTGGAGTTGAAAATGGATATTGGTTTAATGGATTTTTTCTTTTATCAAAATGGATATTGGTTTAATGGATTTTTTCTTTTATTAAAATGGATATGAAAAAAAATGGTTCTAAAAAGTGGATAATTGAAACTAGATTTATGGATATTGGAAAAATGTGGGTACTTGTGAATGATTTAGAAAATGAAAATGGTTTATGAATAAAAAGAAAAAGATAAGTGGATTAAAAATGAAAGTGGTTTATGGTTCTAAATGGATAACCACATTACACTGATTCCAAACTTTCCACAACATCACAATAGCCCTCGAACTCAACCACGACTCGCAACTGAAACAACTGATAATTGAACCGAACTCCTCACAAATTTGAATTCGATATCCTGATGACCTCTACACACAACAATTTGACCTTGAATACACATTGTCTAAGAAATAATCACTGGCACAGATAATTTGCACTTGAAGCTAAACTCCAGATAATTTGACCAAGATCGGGCCAAATGTCCATCTGATCCCGACTATGACTGAATAAATGACACCTGACTTGAAAATGAACACCTCAACCTAGAACAAATGCTCTTGAGATATTGAGAAGGGTCCAAACCCTAATTCACAGCCTTCCCAATTAAAACCATGATGACACCCGGATCTTTTGATGACAGACAACTCTTGAAGAGAATAAAATTGATACTTTATGATCTTGGATGTGAAATTACCACAACAAGAATTCAAACCTCTGCCAAACTTGAACGAAAGAATCTCAAGGCACCCAAGAAGCCCTGACTTAGAGACATTCCTGATCCCATATCTTAGAAGACCAATGCGATGAATAATTATGAACTATGACCTAACTGATGCAAATGAAAAAGAAACATAAGCCAGTTAGAGGTAAGAAAAAGAGAGGGCAAATTTTGGGGTGCTACAGCTGCCCCAATTCAATCGACTTGGAGCTGAGGGTATGGAAGCAAAGGCTTCCAGACGGTCAGGATAGATGGAGATTGAATACCAAAATAACCGCACAAATTTGCATCCTGCAAAGGAGAGACGACTCCGCTAGGGAACAAGTAATAAAAGATGTAAGATCATAACACGGACGAGTGTCAGAGATCAATACGGACGAAGTATTGAAATGGATTGAAACAAACACGGACGAGCGTTAACTATGCTAGGGATAAACACAGACGAGTGTAAAAACGGTTCACACATGGACGGGTGCCGAAAGAACATGGACGGGTGTCTAAGGTCAATACGGACGAGTATTGGCTAAAAGTTCAAACATGGACGGGTGATGAAAGAGCACGGACGGGTGCCTAAAGGTCAATACGGACGGGTATTGAAACAAAAGTTCAAACAAGGACAGGTGATGAAAGAACACGGACGGCTGTCTAAGGTCAATACGGACGGGTATTGGCTAAAAAGTTCAAACACGGACGGGTGTCTAAGGTCAATACGGATGGGTATTGGCTAAAAAGTTTAAACACTGACGGGTGATGAAAGAGCACAGACGGGTGTCTACAGACGGGTATTGGCTAAAAAGTTCAAACACGGACGAGTGATGAAAGAACACAGACGGGTGTCCAAGGTCAATACGGACGGGTATTGACTAAAAAGTTCAAACACGGACGGGTGATGAAAGAACACGGACGGGTGTCTAAGGTCAATACGGACGGGTATTGGCTAAAAAGTTCAAACACGGACGGGTGATGAAAGAACATGGACGGGTGTCTAAGGTCAATACGGACGGGTATTGGCTAAAAAGTTTAAACACGGACGGGTGATGAAAGAACATGGACGGGTGTCTAAGGTCAATACGGACGAGTATTGGAATAAAAGAAATGGCAACTTTACCAGGGACTAAAATTCTAAACCAAACACGGACAGGTGTTGAAGGAACACGGACGAGTGTTTAGAATCAATACGGACAAAGTATTAAGGAAATGAAAAAGAACACGGGCGAGTGTTTAAAGAACATGTAAATCAAAACACAGACGGGTGTAGAAGAAACACGGACGGGTGTCCAACGATAAAAACTCTGAGGGGATAAACCAAATAGTCTCTCCAAATGACCAAGTCTACTGCTTGGGGAATAAAGTTGGACAATATCTCCTGAGTTATTATTCTTCCTGCTGGGGAAACGCTTGGCAAACGAGAACTCAAACTTGGCTTATGCTTCAAATGCATATGTTTGAATTTTATATGGCGTAATGCTCCATACGAAATGGAAATGCTACACTTTTGGGAGGATGCCATGCAAAATGTTTATGCAATGCAAAAGAAGCGCCTCAGCAAAATAAATGCTGAAGACGAAGGCAACTCCACCGGGGACGACAAACTAAATTGTCTCCGAGAACAAAACCCTGCTAAGGAAAATCACACCGAACAACTTTCCTAACCAAACTCTGCTGAAAGATGAAACCCAAAGAGAACTTCCCGACGCGGGGATTAAGAATAACAACTACTGAATATAGAACCCAAAACCTGATACTGAAAAGTGCCAATAACAATTGGACTTAGAACCTACTGGGGATGTCAACCACTGTTGAATAAACCATTACGAGGATTACCACCAAACTCTGCTTGGGGATATCATTGAACTTAACCTACTGCTGGGGACATAACTTTACCCTCACCCTGCTGGTGATTGGATCAAACCGTTGTCGGCGAGACTATACTTCCTGACCGGCTGAGGAAGGTAGACATCAAAACTCTGTGGGGACGATAACATCTTTGTCCAGGGAGAATATTCCATAAATCTCCCGCTGGAGATACAACAACATCAACTCCTGAATGCTTGCTGGGGAATAATAATCCAAACACGACTTTGGCTGGATAAACAATCCTTTGTACTCTGGCTGGGGAGAGCAACAAACTGCTGAGGATGATGAAATTTCAATGATGGGGAGAGTAACTCTACCGGGGAGAAACCTTACTACCTTGCCTGACCTGCCTTTATGGTCATAAATGGCCCTTTGAACTTTCCACATGCCCCACGTATCCTCAATCGGACGGGAGAGAGGAATCAGAGCAAACATAGTTCGTCACATCACTTAAGTAGCACACATCCGACTGTGGATTCATGTCATCACATTGGCCAAGGGAGATGCCTAGAAACGATATCATATCATCGAAGTAGGACAAAGCAACAGGGACACCTAGCCACGATATCAATTCATCGGGCAGGATGGGGAGGCAAAGCAACGACATCACACCATCGAAGCTTGCGAGATGTAGTAAGTAATGGAGCCTAACCATGATATCATGTCATCGGGTAGGACAGAAAGTGCGGGGAAAAAGTAAATTGTGCGTTCGAGCACAAAGCATCAACGTCGGTCGACGCGAGCTAAACAAAGTGTGGGGGTCTGATTACTAAACCCTTCTTCCACTTGACGACTCGATAACAAGAGCGGGGGCACATGCTCATAGCATCAACGTGCAACACGAGCTAAGAACGACTCAACAGAATGTCCGGGAACTGATTACGTGTCCCTTTTCGCTTGCCTTCTTCGAGGACTCATCAAGGGGAATCAGGGATGGGACGCCTCTTTTAAGGTCTTTGGCACAAAAGTAAACAATCACAAACAGAGCCTCCTTTGAGGACTTCCAGAATTGCCAGCCAAGTGGCACGGACTCCCAATCCTACTTCTCATGGCATCAAATGAATTGGCATACAACATAGGAGTGAACACTCCTCAATCAACACCAAGCTACGAACACAAATCCTAAACCTAGGCATGCTTCATATAAGGGTGCAAGTGGTACCTAACGGAGAAGGTTCGTTGCCTCTTCAATACGCACAACAAGCTCAAGCCTCTAAGCTATTAGGCACTTCCATCAAATAAGCAAGTCCAGTAGTTAAGCATAAAAAATAGCAGCAACAACAACGCTTCATCACAGCACAGCAGTGTATTCCAGCAATCATCAAGAACAACATTTAACGGCTCCTATTTCCAGAACAGAACAGGTGTAATATCCAGCAGGACAGAATAGCAGCATTTAGCAGCACGCATGTACAGAACAACAGTGTATACATCAACATCATTTCCTACATTCAATCAACTTATGCACAAGGAGAGTATAGCAACCAATGAGAATTCATATATAATTTCAAGCATCAACAAGATCAAGCAAGCACAAATATCTCAAGTGTCAATGCACAAATCTCATCAAGAAGAATAACCAAAGTTAGTTACCAAGATCTAATCGAAGTTAACTTAAAAGATTCTACAAGAATTTAACGAAATGACCCACAAGAAAACAAATCAAAATATTCAATCAAAACTCAGTAAAATTAATTAAACACATTAAAAAATTTAATTGTTGAAAAATCTAATCAAAAGCAATATTATCTAATTAATTACAATAATCAAAGTGAAAATGACATTTAATCAAAATTTTAAATCAAGAGAAAACTAAAATTAAAATTAAAATCCATAAGAATAAAATTCAATTAAATCTAATGAAACTTAATTAGAACAAATAGAAACAGGATGAAATACTATGGGCTCAAAAGCCCAGCTATCCCCGACCAAAAGAAAACCCGGTCAGAAATCCATCATCACAAAAGGGGAGAAGTGGTCCGATTCAGGCAAACGGAGTAGCATCATCTCTTCCAAGATAGGGCGACGCTGGTTCTTTAGCGTAATCGGTCAATCTCCTTCACTCCACCTAAGTTTCTTGTGCTATTCTGACCGTGTCGAAGGTTTCAGTCTATTTCACTTTTCTCCGTTTCGGCTTCGCTTGGTCCTTCGTACTCAGGTTCGATTACTTCGCTTCAGATTCTATTTTCGTCTCAAATGTGTTCTCTACTCTCTCTTCATCTCCCTTCCATCTCTGTTCTTGATCTAGTTTTGAGGTTTTGAAAGGCTGGGTTGAAGAGGGTGAAGAGGAAATTGAAGGGTTGACTTGATGGAATGAGTTTTGTTGGATTTGAGGATTCTGTTTATGGTGGAAGTTGAAATCTGATGAAGGTTTGGTGTTGAAGGTTATGGTTTGAAAGATGAATCAGAGGTTTCATGTGCGGTTGAGAATGAAGATGAAGAAGGTTTAAGTGGTGGTTTGTGTTATGTAGGGAACTCAATAGAGGTTTGTTGGTTACTAAGGTTTGGGAATCGAAGGTTGTTGAATGGTGTGGGTTATTTTTTTGAATGGGTTTGTGCTGATGAAAAATAAAGGTTCTGGGCTTATGGAGTGGTTTGTTCTGCAGAAAGAATGAGGTGTTGTTGTTGGTTTTTGAGAAAGTAATGGCTGGAGGAAAAAGAATGAAGAGTGATGCATAGTGTGGATTGTACGTTGCAGTGAGGTACCAAATTTGTTATACGGTTTTGTGCGAGGAATGGCGAGGTTCTCCGTGAATTATTTGTTGTGCGTTGGACTTCTCTCCCAAAATGTTGTTGCGTTTCTGTTATATATATTGAAACGGTTCTTTTTCTTTTTTCTGTGATACGTGAGCAGGTCGTGGGATGTGTGTGATGCTTGGCTGTAGTGGAAAACAAATGGAGAGAGGGAATTGAAATAAAGTTTGTTTTGCAGACTGTTGTGTGTTATGGTAACAGCTCGATCGTACGAGTTGCGGATGGGTGGCTTTCTAAAAAAAAAACTTTTAATGTAATGGATATGAACCTTGAGAATTGGCTAATGAATCTGGTTAGAAAGTGGATTATGGATCAAAAAGAAAAAATGGTTATCTATAATAAAAGTGGATAATAGAAAAGGATGTAAAAAAAATAAAAATGGAAATGGAAAATGGTTTAAAAAGAGGAATAAGAAAAAATGAATAATATGGTTTCAGAATAGATAAGTGGATTTTGGAGTTGAAAATGGATACGAAATAAAAATTTGGAGTTGAAAATGGATATTGGTTTAATGGATTTTTTCTTTTATCAAAATGCATATGAAAAAAAAAATGGTTCTAAAAAGTGGATAATTGAAACTAGATTTATGGATATTGGAAAAATGTGGGTACTTGTGAATGATTTAGAAAATAAAAATGGTTTATGAATAAAAAGAAAAAGATAAGTGGATTAAAAATGAAAGTGGTTTATGGTTCTAAATGGACAACCACATTACACTGATTTCAAACTTTCCACAACAATACAATAGCCCTCGAACGCAACCACGACTCGCAACTGAAACAACTGATAATTGAACCGAACTCCTCATAAATTAAAATTCAATATCCTGATGACCTCCACACACAACAATTTGACCTTGAATACACATTGTCTGAGAAACAATCACTAGGGATGGCAGGCAGACCCAAACCCACGGAGTTCATCCGCACCCGAACCCGAGTCAACGGGTGAAAATCTGAGTTGACTGGGTTTGGGTTCGGGTTCGGGTGCCACCCGATATTTTGGGTGCGGGTTTGGGTAGTGTAAAACCCATGCCCGAAACCCGAAACCACACCCGTTATATATATATATATATATATATATATATATATATATATATATATATATATATATATATATATATATATATATATATATATATATATATATATATATATATATATATATATTTTTTTTTTTTTTTTTTTTTTGCTACATATATATATATATATATATATATATATATATATATATATATGTATATATATATATATATATATATTTTTTTTTTTTTTTTTTTTTTGCTACGGGTTCGGGTTTGGGTGAAAAAACCCGAACCCAACGGGTGCGGACGTGGGTGTTATTTTGCCACCCGAATAGCCTCTGGGTTCGGGTTCGGGTGGTGATTTCGGGTGCGGGTTTGGGTAGTGTGAAACCCGCACCCGACCCGACCCGTTGCCATCCCTGACAATCACTGGCACAAATAATTTGCACTTGAAGCTAAACTCCAGATAATTTGACCAAGATCGGGCCAAACGTCCATCTGATCCTGACTATGACTGAATAAATGACACCTGACTTAAAATTGAACACCTCAACCTAGAACCAATGCTATTGAGATATTGAGAAGGATTCAAACCCTAATTCACAACCTTCCCAATTAAAACCATGATGACACCCGAATCTTTTGATGCCAGACAACTCTTGAAGAGAATAAAATTGATACTTTATGATCTTGGATGTGAAATTACCACAACAAGAATTCAAACCTTTTCCAAACTTGAACGAAAGAATCTCAAGGAACACAAGAAGCCCTGACTCAGAGACATTCCTGATCCCATGTCTTAGAAGACCAATGCGATGAATAATTATGAACTATGACCTAAATGATGCAAATGAAAAAGAAACATAAGCCAGTTAGAGGTAAGAAAAAGAGAGGGCAAATTTTGGGGTGCTACAAGAATGCATAAGTGATTGTAATTATGTTTTGATTATAGTGAAAATATCTTGTGAAGCAATGGGACTGGACTACTCTTAGTTAGGAGAGGAACCAATATAAATCTTTGTGTCTTCTACTATTATTTATTTGCTTCTGTTAACATTTTGCTGCTAAGAATTAACCAAAATCTGAACACTAGTTTAGATTTTGAACTCTGATAAGTTGTAAACTAAGAAAATGGAAAACACAATTCAACCCCCTCTTGTGTACTTTTCTCACCTTCAATTGGTATTAGAGCATGGTTTGTGCTTAACACTTAATAGTGGCACAAATAATGATCCAATAAGAAAAGTATGTCTCTTCAAGACTTTCCTTCAAGAAGGAATCAAGTGCCACATGAAAAATATTATACTGATTTTCCTACCATATTCAAAGGGTGATTCCACTGAATTTAAATGATGGAAAAGGAAAACATATTTTTAACTCTTTGGTCTTGATAAAAAGGGTTCTGAAGGTCTATAGAATATCCTTTCAAAAGGTATTACAATAGAAGTTGATAGTGTAGAGATAATCTATATGAAAGTCTCTATCACCAGCTCAGAAGAAGCTTATTGAATATCTTCAGGGGTAGTTGCATTTTTGTAGGTGCTATATCTCACTTCTGAGTATGTCAACATCATTGATATGTCTGATGCTCGTACTATCATTGAATCCTTGTGCTCATCAGTTTTGAAGCTTTTCTAGTTATACTTCATCTAATCTTTCAAGCAAATTCTGAGAAGATTGGTTTATATTCAAACCTGAGGTCACAATTATTCAAGAAGTTATACAACTTGAATTTATTGTGATTTGTTGGTTTGTCTTACAAATCTTTGAAGAAAAGAAATGAAATTAGATGATGAAAAACTATCCAACAGATTACCTTTTCTAAAGCTTGGTTCTTTGAAATGTCTGAGGATAAGGGATTTATATTTCTTGTCAGAAGTACTTCTTAACCAGCTGGATTGGTTGTAATATCTGTTGATAGAAGAGTAAATTCAGAAGCTTTTGAAATACTTGTATTTCAATTGATTTCTAAGATCTGAAAGCAAGGAGAAACATTACCAGAACCTAATGTCAGTTAATCTTCACTGCATATTCTTTTGAAGATGACATTAGTGCAGGATTCAGATAAAAGAGTAATTTGGCTCTGCCAGTCATTACTACTTCTGAAGAAGCATCTGAATCCTGAAATAAAAATCAAGTATTTAAGAGAAAGAGATTATGCCATATATATCTTACTTCATTATTTGATAATAAGGAGTATGCTCTTTAAGGTGATATCTTAAGAGACCCCATTGCTCTTTGATTAAGGGTCATCATGGAATTTGTATTTAAGGATAAGTTTATGAGAAACCTTCCATTTTTCTTTGGGTTAAATATGTATAAGGTCCCTGAAAATAACCCAACATTCAAGTTTGGTCCCTGTAAATATTTTCTTCAAGATTTGGTCCTCCTAAAGTTTTTCGTTTCTAACTGTAGTCCCTCCCGTTAATTTTCACTAACGGGGGATGATGTGGCATGCCACATGTGTATCCATTCCTTGCCAACTGTGTTTTATTTCATTGACCAGTCAGAAATGTTTATATGTTTGATTGATTCACCTCCTTGAACATTCACGACCTAATCCCTAAAATCCCCAATCTTCATAATCTTTCCATCTTCTTTGTATGTGTTTTCCCTTCAGATTCGTCTTCTCTGAACCTTTCTCCTTCATATCTGTCCTTCTTGGTTTAGTTTGGAAAATGTAAGAATGTTATGTCTTACCTGAATTAGAATGTAATTGTGGGTTTCAAATTCTCTTGGGAATTCAGGTGGGTTTCTTCTTTGATGTTTCCTACTACTTCAAATGTTGATAATAAATTCAATGGAGCTTCTATCTTTGCCGTTGTGCGTTTGCACTGGTCACATTGATTTTTATGCATATCTTAAAACAAGTGAAATATAATTATTTTCTCAAAATATACCTTAATTATATTGCCTAATATTCTAATTCAATGGGTGGAATGAAAACTCTGTAAAACCCACACTTTCCTAGCAGAAAAAGCAGTAGAGCAAACCAAAGTCTGAATGAGAATAGGAGAGGATTAATGTATTGACATCATCCAAAATCTACTAGTATATATGTACTGAACTAACTTATAAGTTATTATTGCAATATCAATGTCAATGCAGGAAAATAAACTAAAGACACCAATTCTCAAACTATAGAAAAATTGATTTTTAACAATATTTGTTATGTTATCAATACATACATTACATGGCTGCCTCAGAAATTTTTGTAGATGGTACAATCTATTATACCAATCAATTGTTGTGTGCCACTGTTCAGTTGAAATAATCTTACGTCATTAAAAAAAATTATGTTCAAATGCTTTTAGTGAAGACAAAATTAAGACTAAAATGCCCAAACCCAACATCAAGGCACAAATGGGAAGAGATAAGATAAGAACCCACATGTTATTCTAAGTAGCAGTTCCACTGCTCTCAGTCCATATTCTACTATCATATATTATTACCATACTCCTACTAATCCCTAATATAGCACATAAATCTGGATTTAGTAACTGAAATTGCCAATAGCTAAGAAGTGTATGCAATATTCGAATATCAATGCTTGTTAAGATTTAAATGGTTATCGGTTCACAGTAATCAAGAGATGAAACGTACAATGTGCATTAAATGTAAGGAGTTGTAGAGTGAAATGAATATTATACTCAAATAAACTGAAAAAGTATGTGCAGGTGAAATAAAATTGGATATAGGGATTAAGTGTTGTTACGAAGGAGAAAGGTTCAGAGAAGACGAATCTGACTGGTTAATGAAATAAAACACAGTTGGCAAGGAATGGATACACATGTGGCACGCCACATCATCCTCCATTAGTGAAAACTAATGGGAGGGACTACAATTAGAAACAGAAAATTTTAGGAGGACCAAACCTTGAAGAAAATATTTATAGGGATCAAACTTGAATGTTGGGTTATTTTTAGGGACCTTATACATATTTAACCCTTTTTCTTTTTTCTCTGTAGGCAATTAGGTGATGGTGCTTTAATTTTTTTTATGCCATTCTATGATAGCTAACATCATCTGGTTCTTTGCTTATCAAAGATCTCAAAGTCTTAAGTCAAGACAATAAAATTAATGATTCTGCTAAGAACAAGATCTTGTTCATATTATGGTTTAGTCTAGACTGATACTCTAGAATGAATCATGGCACTGCTATCAGAATGTGGAATAAGGTGAAGGAAAGTCTCTCTAAACATTTATATATGGGGTCATATAAATATTCATTATTTAAATGTATTTGCTACAGATATCAAGGAAAGGAGCATAGATATCTTCCATGGCATTCATTGAAGGTTGTTTACAACATTTGATGGAAGAAGATCCCACAACCCAGACTCAAGTGCTAGAGGTACTGAGTTTGGTGAGAGAAGTGGGGTCATTAGTTTAACAGCCATTGAATTAGATTCCACTCAAAGTGGTGTTCAAACTCTATGGTCAAGTCTGAATACTGATACGAGTCTGACCAAGAAAATAACAAAAAAAAGGGTAAGCTTGTTCTTTTTTGGCTTATCTTTTGATTCAATGAGATATTTGTGTAGGTGTAAATACAACGTTTCTATTAGATTTCTAGAGAAGCTCTTTTGAAAAGGATCTTCATACATCTTTAAGAAGAAACTCTATTGTGTTTACCCATTCTAAATATTTCATTAAGCCAGATGATGATCAAATTTATGGAAAAGTTTCCTCACTTTTTGTGATGTTACTGCTATTTGTTAGCCGTCAAAGGAAATAATTCAATATTCATCTATCAGTCATGACTCTTGTTTCAAGAGGAAGTGTTGGTTCTGAATTGAATCTTGGAGACTTATGACTGATAGAAGATATCTCTCTTTTAGTCTAGCTCTACTAGACTCTGATGGATGATAGCTTCTTAAGGTTGTCAGATTCTGAGATTCAGAAGAGGATTCTTTACTTCTGGTAAAGCAGTTTAAGTAAAAGGTTTTCCAAATCTTTTATAATACTTAAATTTTCATAAAGGTGAAATTCGTCTTGTGGATTCAAGAAATCTGTTGGATAAGAACCTTTGGGTAATGATGTTTTCTTCTTGGATACTTACTGTCACTATTACCTGTCTTGTGAAACATCATTTTGTCCTTCTTCTGACAAGATTCTTATTCTTTTAGGAATCTTGTTCAGTTCTTTTCTTTTCTTTTAATTTTCTCTGTGGTTGTGTGCTGATCAAGCCAAACTTGAGATGAGTTTCCTAGTCAATTCTTCTTTGAATCAACTGGTAGTCATCAATAAAAAGTTTGTGAATTTTGATGAGCTGCTTAAGTTAGGCTTTAACTTCTGGAAGACTGTGTGTGAACAAGGATGAAATGGATACTTTGAGATGCTCTGTAGTTTCACTTATCCATATCTTGTAAAAGATTTTTGGATTAATGCTTCCATTGTTGAGCTGAATTTTGAGTGTGCCATTCTCTCTAAAGTAACTGGCATTTCTATAACAATAACCTCTAAAGTGATTGTTAATGTGATCAATTGTGAGGAAATTGGAGAAATTCCAGGAACTCTTGTTTGGGAACAATATATTCCTACTTGGCCTATCTTTCTAGATCCATCTAATACATCAGTGGTCTCAAATCTTCGTCCTGATGATGTTGTTTGGAATCCAATTATGAATTCAAACGTACTTCCTAAGGATAAGGATTTAGACCTTGTGGACCTTACTGAAAAATATCTGCTTCTACTTCTTAATTCAGACTTGCAGATTGATCCTCCTCATGTTATGTTTGACTATTTGAAGAAGACTCTTTCTTCCTTTCACAAGGGAAAGATTTTCTTCATTCCATTTGGACGAGTTCTTTCAAAATTACTTGTTCCGCAGGGAGTTATTATAAGTTCTGAGGCTGATTTGTCAAAAATATGGAGAGACAAGTTTGAAGTTATCTATGACAGATTCTGATGTTAGATTTCTGCATAGTTATGCCTTGTAATTGTTAGAACCTTTGTATTAAGTTATCTTATTAATAATTCGAAGTTTTTTCATGTTGTTGTTCACTTTAACAGTTTATTATATTTATTTATGGTTGTTCAAAAGAATTAAAAGTAATGGGAGTAAGAACTTGATGTTTGCAACTTTTATCATTAATAAGAAGGAAGGGATTAAAAATTATTTAGACATTCTAGTATGATGGATTGGCTCTAAGGTATTCCCTAGGATCATCTGACATGTTCAGATTATCTAAGTAATCTTTCCATTCTTCCTTGGAAAATTCCAAAGCCTCATTTCTCAGTTGATTTCTGCGTCTGGACCCAAAAGATCTTCTTCTTCTGTGTGTCTTCACATATGATGCTGAATAGGTGAGAGCATATGAAGTTATCTGCTTGCTAGTAGATCCTTCAGCTGCTGCCTTGCTTTCATTTGCCTGAGTTATTGTATTCAGTATGACTGTCTTTCTGAAATCTCTCTTTGGAACCCATATTTGCTTCTGTTTGTACATCTTGGTGTTTTGAGGATTAAGTGATTATGAAAGAAAGCCTGCTATGAGTTCTTATATAGACGTGTTACATACATTGTTCCAAGTATCTGTTGTTTTAATATTGATTAAGTCTTATCAATATCTTAAATGATATATCTTGGAAATGTTATCTAAACAGTCTAACCTATTAAAGATTCTTTAACAACTATGAATTTTATGGTTAACACGTTCAAACTATTGCTTTTGGTGTCAGTATTACTTTATTAATGTCTTTCAGAAAATCAAAGGGAAGTTATTGAAAGTATTTGCATGCAATAAACAAAATTTGGTCAAATAGAACTTTTTCATTAATTGAAGCAGGGGATCATAAAACATTGATTCATAAGAAACTTCTAATGCTTAATATAAATCCATATCTACGTCATTCTGAGCCTTATGATGATAACAACTGTCATAATCTATGTCTAGCTCATCCTTATCAGCTTCTTCCTCTTCTACCTTTAGGATTGGATGGTAGAACATCTTGTTGGACCGTCTTCTTTTCTTGTACCTCTTCATTATCTTCCTTCTGGGCTTCATCACAGCTTCTAGTGAACCTACTCCTGTAGGTTGTGTTGGAGCTGCTGACGTCGCCTCTTCAGAAGTGAGCCTTGCAGAGGGCACATGCCCAGTGGTAGATGATTAAGAAATAACTCATTTTTGTACGTTCTAAACATCTTATCTTGTAGAGCTCTCATAATTTTTTGTTACTACAGAAGTCTTATAACTCTCAGCTGATGCCTCCATGACTCTGGTGGATGTTGATGAAAATGAACTAGGTTTGGATTGCTTTTATAATGACTTCTGAGCAAACGACTGAATTACTCCTTTCTTGATT
This sequence comes from Lathyrus tuberosus, assembly GCA_022829125.1. Classification (NCBI taxonomy): domain Eukaryota; kingdom Viridiplantae; phylum Streptophyta; class Magnoliopsida; order Fabales; family Fabaceae; genus Lathyrus; species Lathyrus tuberosus. The sequence continues at coordinate 3,955,671 of JALAZF010000449.1, forward strand.
CTTGGAACATTAACGACCACTAAAAATTTAAAGCATGCACTATACAATCCTTAATGACCCCATGTTACTTGATCATTTTTCAATTTCTTGGAAACTGAACCTGTAATGATGGTTTGTGATGCATTTATGACTATAATTCTTTTCTTCTTCTTTTATTATATTTCTTTTTGATGTGACAAAAGGGGGAGATAGAATGTTAAGTATTTAATTAGAAATTGAACCCATTGAGTACCTATTCAGATGTACATACTGATCATTTATAATTTTGTTATTTATATTTCTGTTCGTATGGTTATATTTCCAGGGCGGCACATTTTAACTTTCTTTTACGTAGAACTAAGGAGGATTTTACAAACCTCGTCCTTAGCCTATAAGACTAAGAAAGAGCTTACAAACCTCGTATTCTGATGTTGCCAAAGGAAGTTAAAATATTATTTTTGAAATTCTGGTATTACAGATCTCAGATGTCCTACAGGATGTCGCGACATCTGGTCTGTTACAGAAAACATGGCAAGGTAATAACAGTACCAAAAAGCATAAACCATACACAGAATTTGTTCACCCAGTTCGGTCTAACAACCTACATCTGGGGGCATACCAAGCCAGGAAGGAAGCCCACTATTAGCAGTATCAAATTACAGACTCAACAATCCCAGTTGACAATCTCCTAACTTAATAACTACCCAATGACCCTTCTACCTATGTCCTCCCTAGGTAAGAGACTCCATCTCACTTCCAATCATCGCAATGATGTCTAGCAGTCAACACCTCAGCCACTGCATCAACAGCTTGATTTCCAACAGCTCTTCAATCACAGAAAAGTAGAAGACACACTTCAATAACAATACCTAGACATGACACACATGACTAAGAACAATACTCGGAGTTGCTTAACAGCTTCCTCGAAGAACAACACTCACTCTTGCTTAAAAGCTTCGAGGAGTACAATGACCATCTCATAATCTGAGTGGTTCACACATACCAACTCTCCTAGAGAGTGGTTCACAAGAACGAAACCCTAATAATTTTACATCTTGGAAACGTTACCAAATCAGGTTACAAACACTCATATTTATAACCTACATCCCAACTGGATTTGGGCTTCAAATCACAACAAATAAGCTGCTACCTATTAGCAAAAGATAGCACAACACCAAAAGTACATCATAATGAATGCTGAATATTCTCCAATTAATTTTCCACTTAAACAGCAACAAGCAGTTTTCCCAACAAGGAAAGCGCAGCATCAGCAATGACTGTCCACCAAATTCACATAAAACGCAGCACAAGCACCAAACCAAACTTAACAGGATGTTCTATCAACAGATGTTAGGACATCGTGTTTGACATCAGTACACAGAAACTGCAACCCTAAGTAACATAACCAGAATGTTAGTAACTCATGTTAAGACATCATACATCAACATTGTTTTACCAAAATTGTAGCCAATTACAAGAACTAACAATTTTTGGTTTTCTTAAATATGGAATTAAGAGGGAGCTTACAAACCTCAACCTTGGAACTGTTTGACTCAGGGGGAGCTTGCAAACCTCAGACTCTGGTGTTACTAAGAAAACTGAATTACTTTTTCTTGAAAGTAGTTCCTAGTATGATGTCTACAGAACTCTGCTTTGGACTATTAGACTCAGAGGGAGCTTACAAACCTCATACCCTGATGTTGCAAAAAAAATTATAATTGTCCAACATTGTCCTTTAAATACTTGTGTTTGTCATCATAAAAATGGGGAGATTGTTAGAATAAGATTTGTTCATGACATATTTTCCTTGGGTTTTAAGGATAACAAAGTATTGAAAGAACAATGGTTTATTTTATGTGTTACATATGTGCAGGTTCTAATACTTGTAAATATTATAGTCAAAATATGTTCTACATTAAGCACACTTTGAGAGTTGTTGAATTGCCAGCTTCTGGTGGCAGAATCTGAAGAACACTTGCTAAGTGATGTCTGGTGTAGACCCTGAAGCTGAAGGTCTCAGCATCAGAAGAAGCAACATAATTGTCTCTACACTTAGTGAATGCAAATTTGCTTCTGGTACCATTCAGAGTTAGGGATAAAGCTAAAGTTATATGTACTGCAGAAAGCAAGTTGTATTGTCAAATCAGTTTGTCAGCTAGAGTCTACAAATTGCAAGGCTCAAGAAAGAATGAAATGCTTTATGGATATCTACTCTCAATGGCTCTATTAGTATAGAATCTCTTGAAGACTCAAAGGTTAAACATGTTACACATTGGATCAAGATCTTCTGGTGTATCTATCTTCAAAGGCTCTTGTACTATGGAGTAACAGCAAAGACTCTTGATCAAGTTACCTCTTCAACGACTAGTTTCTGAAAAGGCTATAAATATGACCGAAGGTTCAAACTAAATCTTTAACAAGGATCAACCAGAAGAAGGAGTAACAAGATCAGCAATCATCAACTCATTGTATATGCAGATTTTTCTGATGTAGGTTGTAATTGTAAAAGCCTTACGATTTCTTACACATTGAATATCTTAGAAATCTTAAGTGCTTTAGGTCTTTGCTATGGTGATTTCCCTTACCTCTGATACTTGTATCATGTACACCTTATTCTCTATTCTGCTGAGCTTGTTCAGGAGTTTAGATAAAATTCTTGTGTGATTGTGATACAAGTAAGGAAATATCAAGCTAAGATGCTTGAGCCACGTAAGTCTCGTGTTATGTGCTTGAGCAGTGAAAGTCTTAATCAAGTATATTGATTGAACAGAAGTCTTGTATCATTGGGGTACAAGCAAGGAAGTCTCGAGTCAAGATGCTTGAGTCACGTAAGTCTCTTTCTATGGGCTTGAGAAGTGAAAGTCTTAATCAAGTATATTGATTGAGCAGGAAAGTCTTGAGCCAGTGTGGCTTGAGCAGGATAACTTGGTACATGAAATTTAGAGCAGTAAATCTTGACCAATTGGGTGCAAGTAGGAAGGCTCGTTTCATGGGACTTGGAGCAGAAGCCTTGAGCCTGAGGGGCTTGTGCAGGAATGTTTAGTACATGAAATTTTGGAGCAGTAAGTCTTGACCAGTGGCGTGCAAGAAGAGAGGCTTGTTTCATGGGACTTGGAGAAGAAGTCTTGAGCTGAGGGCCTGAGCAAGGAAATCTTGGGTTTGGGGAACTTGGGCAAGAAGTCTCAAATGAGGTGCTTGAGCAGAAGTCTTGAACCTTGGGTCAGAGCAAGTGTAAAAGTCTTATACAGAATGCATAAACGATTGTAATCATGTTTTGATTATAGTGGAAATCTCTTTTGATGCAAGGGGACTGAACTACTCTCAGTTAGGTGTGGAACCAATATAAATCTTTGTGTCTTCTGCAATTATTTAGTTTCTTATGTTAACATTCTGCTGCTAAGAATTAACCAGAATCTGAACACCAGTTTAGATTTTGACCTTTGATCAGATGCAAACTAAGAAAACGGAAAACACAATTCAACCCCCCCTTCTTGTGTACTTTTCTCACCTTCAGATTGTGCCGACATTTTTGTAGGGTTGTGAATGCACCGACAATTTTGTGTGGTACATAATGATTTAAAACTTGTATAAATATGACCCCATATGTTGTTAACAAAAACACCTCACAATGTCTCAATTTTGGTATCTCACATTTGTGTACTTAAACGATGTGAAACCTCATATTGATTTTAGGCTCACGAAGGACACCCATCTTTATGTTTTGAAATCCAAACTAGATAATCTCTTGTGCTACTCAGACAACATAAGGGTGATTAAGATTGATTTATAATGAAGAAAAGGTGAAGTTCAACATCTTTGAGTTGAATACATATGAAGATTTAAGATTTATGTGGAACAAATATCACTGATATGAAATAAAGAGTCTGATTGAGGTGGATGTGACATTTGCAAGATATGTCAGTGATATTATCAAGATGTTGAAATGTAATGAATCATATAGTAATGTTTAAGTTTTGTTCATGTTGTTTTCTTATTAAGTTATGTTAAGAAATTTTCATGTTAAGTTATAATCATCCCACAATAATGTAATACTAATTATCATCTAATGTAATGTTAAGATAAAATGTCAATAATATACAATGATTTATTACAAACCCAAAATGATGTCAACGACAATAGATAATAAACAAACTAATAAAATCTATGATAGTCCACCACGAGCAATGTGTGATATTTTGTTGAGAATGTAGCAAGTGTGAGTAGTGTGGGTAATAGTCCCACATTGGTTGGAAATGTGGGGACTTAAACATTTATAAGTGAGAGAATACACCCACCTATCACCTTAAGGTTTTGGTTGAATATGTGGTGTGTCTCTCACAAAGGTGTTGCTCTAAAAAATAAGTCCCACAATGTTCAATGCCCCTTGTAAAAAAACTTCCCCAACACATGGTATCATGAACCTTTGGTTCCAGAATGGGACCAACTTACTTGTATCGAAAGTCAATAGCGCCACATGAGTGGTGAGTAAGAAATGTTTCGTTGAAAAGTGTCAACGGCGCCACAAAGGTGGCGATTAAGAAACATTATGTGCAATACAAGAGTTTATGGAAGTAATAAGAGCTTTCACTTAGGGGGGCATTATGGACTCACACTTGAAGGGGAGTGTTTAGAATGTAGCAAGTGTGAGTAGTTTGGGTAATAGTCTCAGATTGGTTGGAAATATGGAGACTTAAGCATTTATAAGTGATAGAACCCTCCCACCTATCACCTTAAAGTTTTGGGTGAATATATGGTGTGTCTCTTACAAAGGTGTTTCTCTAAAAAATAAATCCCACAATCTTCAATGCTCCCTAGTGAAAAAAACTCCTCCAACATATTTGACATAACGATGCACATATATCACCATCTAGGTGTCATACCCCAAATTTTGACCACCAAGATTTCCCATCATTGTGAGGATCATTACCACAATATGGATGTTCCATCATACCTCATCAGTCTCCTCAAAGATTGTTGAACTTTCAACACAATCAAGAATTAGGGTTTTGAACCCTCCCAGAGCACTTAGACAAAGGATCAATCAAGAAATGACATAATCTTCAACTTGTCTAACCTCTCAAACACCCATAAAAATATTAAAAGGACTCCCACATCAAGAATCAAGCACAAAGTTGCAACATTCCAAGTGGATCAAGCCTCGAGATTGCCAGTGTCACCAAATTAGGGTTTTGGTCGACCAAGGCCTCCAGATGAAAATTTTCTTCTGGGAATGAGCCAATGCTTCAAAGAAGAACCCAATATACTCCAAGGAACTTTATGAGTTCCATCATCAGGTCAAAATAGCCTCAGGGGATGCATTCATCAAAAATCAAGAATTAGGGTTTCTTGACCTAATTCACCCCTGAGTTAACTTTTGAGGCAAAGCATGAGCCAAGACCTCAAGACATGATTTAAGGACCTAAAATAAACCACATTGATCCATTTGCAACAATGGATTGATCCAAGAAACTTGATTCATAAGTTTCAATCTCATCTGCACCACAATTAGGGTTTTGAAAAAAAAGTCAACTGTATCTTTGATTTTTGACCAAGACATGCTCCCAAACCTTGGGACATGGTTCAATACACCCTAAAACACCTATGGAGTTAACCCATTAGGTTTGAATTGGGTCAAGAACTTGATTGCACAAAGGATCACACTGTTTGGAATTCATCTGACAAAAAGTCAACTATGCCCAAAATCAAGTTTAACTTTTTGGAAATTTTCACAAATATGGTTCCCCTAAGTCAAAAACAATGTTAATGTATGATTTTGATAATCATTTATCAAGAAAAATCAATAAAAGTGTGGTTTCTTGCAAAAGGGGCAACCTTGAGAAACCAAATTTTTCTATGTTATGGAACAAAAGTGATTTTGTACCAACTTTGCAAGGTCATAGCTCCTAAACCATAAGGCCTTTTTCTTCCATCCAAAGCTCAAATGAAAGTTCATCTTACATACTTCAAATATGTCAACTACAAGAAATTCCAAATCCTCATGGATTTTGAGTTATGGATTGATCAAAATCACAAAAAATGGGAAATGGCCACTTTTTCCAACACTTAGTGAAATTTTCAACAAGTCAGAATCTGTTCCACTTTTTCCAAACTTTGAGGACATTTTTCATCTTGATCCTAGTTGAACCAGGTCCATTGGTGAACAACAAAGTTAAAGTACATCATACAAGCTTTCCAAAATGTCCAAGAACTCAATCAAACTTCATTTGAGATAGGAGTTATGGATCTCACAAGTCATCTAAACACAAACTATTTTTTGACAGTATTTGGTACAAATTTGCATCCCACGATTCCTTAGACTAATTTTGGGCACTTTGATCATTCAATTTCTGTCCAATTACAATACAAATGAATGAGGGATCTGATCTATAACACAAAATGCCAAGAACCTAGTCTTCCATATGCAAAATTATCATGAAAGGAACCTTGAAATTCAAATTTGGCATCAAACATTCAATGGATACATCAAGGTGGCATAGACTGAAGCAAACATAACTGAATGAGTCAAGCCTTATCCCTGCAACAGAAGACCATAGGCTTGTGCTCTAATCTCAAGTCAATGGATAGAGAAGACTTAAATTCCTTTATGCAATCATTGACCACAGACATGTACCAGTTCCCATTCACTACTACTTGGAAAAACAAAACCTGCTCTACTATAAATAGAGCTCATTTGTGATCAGTTTAAGTACACCAAAACACCCAAACTGATGCTTTACTAAAAATCTCTCTTTCACTCCAAATTTGCCTTCCATTTCAAGTCACTATTGGGTTTTGAAATTGGAAGTGATTCAAACCAAACCAATCATGCCAACACCTCATATACATCATATATGAGTGATCCATGGCCTTGAAACACATCTGAAACACTTGAATCACAAAATCACCAGTCAGTTGCTCAAGCTTTTGACAAGGTTGCAGTTGAGGTACCAGAAGGTGATCCGAGCATCTTCAATCAAGGCTAAGCATCTCAACACACTCCATAGGGTATAGTGAACCTGTCCAGGTCCTTACAACACATCTGTAACATCTCCATCATCAAGCTCGATCACCAGCTGCAAGAGGTAAGTCTGAAGCCTTCAAACTCCATATTACATGCATCATAAATGAATTTTTGAGTTACCATCTTGTTCCTGCATGTATATAGAGTGATAACCCTCAATCAATTTCTATGTATGAATCGTGTATGGAATTTCATGGTGTTCATGCTGAAACTAGGGTTCTTGAGCTAATCATTTGATTTCTCAATCCACACTTAATATAAATGCAATTAATCTATATGGTTGTGATCCTTGTTCAAAAACGAGCAAGATTGGTGTTTGAATCGTGCAAAACCATTGAGTAATCAGAGAGAAAAGTGAGAAAATGTAAATCTAGGGAAAACAGCGGACGCGGGCAAGAACCAAGTGTTCTTGGCGCCCTTTTTCAAATTTTTAAATATTTGAATTTTTGATACTTTATTTAATTGATTCAAAAATTAATTTCTCTCTGAATTTTAATGTTTTTGAATTGATTCTTTTTTTCAAAATTCATAAAAATGTTAAATTGTTTTATTTTACAAAAAAATACAATTTATATTATTACTTTAATATAGTTAAAATTTTTGTAATTAATTTCATTTATTTATTTTTTAAACATTTTAAAATGAAATTCTCACTTTGATATTTTCATTCCAAATGAATTTCAATCTCTCGTGTGATTAAACATGATTTTCAAAATATTTTTCAAAGTTTACAAATTGTTTTTAAATATATTTGATATTTTACATAATTTTTTATTTAATTTCCTTTGAAAATTATATCTTTTAAATTCAAAATTAGGGTTTCCTCTAAATTTTAATTTTTTAAACTTCACACAAACTCTTTGGGCCTCTAATAGAGTGTAAGCCCCATCCCTTGTTGTACAAAATATTTTTGGGCCTCAGTCGTTGTATTAGTCCTAGTACGTTAAGAAATCTCGGCGCGATCGCCGTTTTCAAAACATTTTAACTTGGGCCTTCCCTTGTGTTGTAAGTCCCATTTTTCTTCTTTTTTAAACACTTTTGGGCCTCTAATAGAGTGTAAGACACATCCCTTATAAATAAAAAACCTTTTTGGGCCTCATTCATTGTATAAGTCCCACTGTGTTTCTAAAACCGCGACGCGATCGTCGCCTGTTAAACAAAACCATTATGGGTCTTCCCTTGTGTTGTAAGTCCCATTTTTCTTCATTTTTCAAACAATTTTGGGCCTCTAATAGAGTATAAGACCCACCCCTTTTTGTAAATAAAATCTTTTTGGACCTCAGTCATTGTATAAGTCGCGATACGATTTTCAAAAACAACGGTGCAATCACTGTTATTTTTCTAGGCCTCTCCTTGAGTATAAGCCCCAATCTTCTTTTCAAAACAACTTCCCCTTTTGATTTAGTTTCAAATTCATAGTTGTTATCAAAACTTTCTTTAATTTCTTGAATAACTAACCATACAACTGTAGTATTGGAAGCTTGCTCACCTGTAATTTCTTGAAATTACATACTTGTATATATTTCATCAATATATATATATATATATGCCTGTATATTATCTTGCTTAGAGTTTTCCCCGGCAATTAGGTCTAGGATTAGATCAAACCAGTGGTCACTCTTTCAACACAGTTAAAACTAGTTCCCCATAGGAAATTCCAGATACAGTCTTGCCTCCTCTTGGGCTTATACAATATGGAACAGAGAAAGGCATTATTCCCGGTGAAACTTTTCTCAAGACTGTCACTACTAGAAATATGTCTAAGAAATTCATTTCCCCCAGAGAGGATTAATTCCCGGTGAAACCTCTCTTGAATTTCTTCAAACCCTAGAACTGTTCACTAAAGAAAGGATTATTCCCGGTGAAACCTTTCTTGAACTTTTCTTAAGTTTTGACTCACAGGCTTCCTAAAAGCATCCTCAGCCTCCTCTTGGGCTTTGTACAAGGACCCTCAGGCTTCTTAGAAGTTCTCATGCCTTTTCTTGGGCTTAGTACAAGGACCCAGAAGACCTCCTACAGGTATAGGATATAACTTAGTCATCCTTTGATAGTTCAATCTTCTAGAGAGTCAAAGAGTCAAAACATCAGACTAATTTAGGGTTGATTCACATCCCTTAAAACATCGGCCTCCTCTTGGGCATCATACAAAGATCATCCTTCAGCTAAGTGTCTATCTCTTTATACCAGTAGACTTGGATAGTCTCACCTCCTTTTGGATCTCCAAAAATATTCAAGTTTCCTAAAAACACAGGAAAAACCATGATCATTTCATCAATCTCCAACAGAGTTAAAACCTCCATAGGTTTCAAAACTCAATCTTTAAACCCTCATTCTAAATTCCCCAACTAGGGTCAAATTACCACCAATAAACCCTCAATCAGAACCTCAAGGCATCTGATATTTCAACTCTTCTTTAATCCTCAGCAAGATTTGATTCCCCAATTTGGACATGTCTCTGGATCTCAATAATCCTCAGCAGAAGTTAGCCTCCTCTTAGGCATTATATAAGAAATTCCCCAACCATCTTCCTTTTAGGCTTTATATAATGATCATCCCTCATCCTTTTTCAGCCTCAATCTTGGGGTTTGTACAATACACCTATAAATATTCTCCAACTGAGTCAGTTTAAACCTTTTTAGCCTCAATCTTGGGCTTTGTACAAGACACCAATAAAACTTCCCCAGTGGAGTCAATCCTTTTGAGCCTCAATCTTGGGCTTTGTACAAGACAGATAAAACCTCTCATCAGTAAAGTCAATCACTTTTAGCCTCAATCTTGGGCTTTGTACAAGACAGATAAAATATTTCCCCTGAAAAAGTCAATTCCTTCCAGCCTCCTCTTAGGCTTTGTATAATTATCTCCCCAAAAGAGTCAGTCTCTTTTCAGCCTCAATCTTGGGCTTTGTACAAGACAGACATAAAACTCCCTAAATATAGTCAACCTTTTAGCCTCAACCTTGGGCTTTGATCAAGGTACACAAAAATCAACATCCCCTCAGAGGATATCAAAAGTATCTCTGTAGAAAGACATTTCTCTGTACATCACACATCAAAATAGAGAAATCAAAACAAACCCTAATCCCAGATAACTGCTGTATGTGGCACACTTGTTGATTCAAAAATCCAAGCTGTAGTCCATCTCTTATCCTGGTAAATCCCCTTCTTTCATCTAATTGCTGTAAGTGGCAAGTCTCTGGATTATTTACATCCAAGCCAATGTCCCTCTCTTATCATGAAAGACTCCTAAGGAAAAATGGCACTGCTCAACTTTAAGTTAAAGTTTTCTCCTTCAGGACAAATCCTTTATAATCAGTCACCCAACAGTTGTGATAAATAGATGAGATATCTCCCTTAGAGATGACAAATTCTCTCTCAGTCAAACCTTTAGCTTCAATCTTGGGCTTTGAACAAGACACGAATACCCTTTAGCTTCAATCTTGGGCTTTGAACAAGACACAAATACACATCTATCTTCAATCTTGGGCTTTAAGCAAGACACCAAACATCTTTTTCCTCCCATAGAATAGGAGGAACTATGATTGCACTGATTTTCCTATTTTCTTTAACGGGAATACGTAGGCATAAGATTGTGAAATCTTAGAGAGAACCATAACAGGACCACAACAGGAACCACAACAGGAGGTCCACCAATTAGTCCTTGAAATATTAGTGTTTGGGGGGAAATTGGTCAATCAAAACATGAAGTGAGAGTTGGAAATAAGTATTGGTAGGTCTAGCCTAAGCCTTCTTCCAAATTACTTATATTTTCCACCTCTTCCTCAAGTTGTGTGTCTTCCTCAGCCAAAAATAGTAAAAACTGAATAGAAACACACTTATGTATAAGGAAAAACTTTTCACTGCAGTTATTACAAAGACCTTTGACACGTCACTCTTGTAATTGAGCTTGTGATAGGTGTCATATGGATAGTTTTGGTGGTTATGATGTGGATGGATATTTAGGATTAGTGGTGTTTTCGAATATGGGTGTTTTGAGTTGAAAGTGTTAGAGAAAGGTTTTTGGAACTTGGATTTGTCATCTTTTAATTTGGATTCAATGAAATTGGTAAAGCTAATTTCTTGAGAGATTGAAATAGGTCTTTGAGTATCTATTTCATTTTTTATCCCATGTGTTAGACTCAGAATAAAATAGTTAAGAATAGCTTCTTGAGGAAATTCCAAAACTTGAGTTCCAAATTTGTTAAATTTAGCTTGTAAATCAATAAATGGACCCTTTTGTTTCAATTTAAATAATTATGCTTGATTATTAGCATAAGCTGAAGGGCCAAATTATAATTCTAACCTTTTTGTGAATGTAAACCAATATATAAATTGATGGCTCTAGTGCATCCATTTAAACCAACACAAAGTATCACCTTTCATATAAAATATAGCTAATGGTAAATGACTTTCGGGTGGTAATTAATAAAAATTAAATATCTATTTTGTTTGAAATGCCCATTCCAAAGGATCTAAACCTATCAAACACGTCAAGTTCTAATTTTTCGTGTTTGAAATGGGATTTGATGGGAATTATGGGGAGTCTGTGGTAAAGGGTATTAATGGAAAGAGGGAAATTATAGATATGTGTGTTTAGAAGGGTAGTTTGGGGTGGATGTAAATGGGCATCATAAATGATGGTGAGATAAATGAGTGGTGGTAGATTTGTTGCAGTGTTTCTCATAGTAGTAGAAAAATTAGGTTGAGTGGGATTATTAGAAATTAATGATGTAGAAAGTGCAGCAGTGTTGGGAGTGATGAGACTAGAATGTATAAGAATGGGTGTATTTGGTGAAACATTAGATGTAATAGTGGGTTCGTAACCATGTAAAATTGAGTGTTGGTAGGTATACTTGAAGAAGATGGTGATATGCGAACATTAGTGGTTTATTGCAGTCCACTTTGAGCCATTAGTTTTGTGATAAGGGACGTCAACAATTCATTCCATACATCAAAATGTCGTTGATCATACATCTTGGTATGGATGTTTTCAAATTGTTGTTCCAGATTTTGAATTGCTTCATGAAATCTCATTCATTTAATGATAGGTATGGTTGATTGCATCCTCAATGTGTTTATGAGCAGGTTGAATAACTTCATATAAGTCCTTAGAGAAGGGATTTAAAGGTTTAAAAGGAATTGATTCAAGGAATCAAATCACCTTTCCAAGACTAAAATTAGATTTAGGTTGCATAGGAAGAGTATATGAAAACAAATTTATTAATTTTTATTAAAGAAACGCAACTTAAACATTACAATATAAAATGCACTATGTATTTCTTTTGAAAATAACACTAACATATTAAGATAGAGTAAAATACTAATTACATCTCCTTAATAAAAAAAAGGATTTCTTAATGCATCGTATATATTACTAGGGCACCATGGGAAAATACTAAAATGCTCTCAGATTCTGGAGATACATCTCCGGACGCACCCCAAACATACACAACTTAGCCAATTCATTCTGAGTGATGCCCTAGGAATGTGACTTTTTTACCCGAAGATGCATTTGCGAAATCTGTCTATAGATGCATCTTTGTAGCATAGTGAAACAGAAACAGAAGCAGAAAACTAGAAAAATGTATTTTCACAAAATAAAATTATCATTCATAACATAAAATAACCATTACATAGATGATGTTAACATAAAATCAGACATTACATTTAAATATCAAGGTGGACACTGTGAGAACAAGATTTAGTTCTGCAATATTACCTCTAGGTTTTGATGATAACAAATGAGTATTGGCATGAAAAATTTTGCACAACTAAGGTTGTTACTTGTGAGAACCTAGCAAACAGGTTATGCTCCTGAGAATCAGCGTAATGTTTAAAGAAAGACGTTTCGTCTATGCACTTAAAAGAGCTGAACGAAGATAACACAAAAGACTTTAATTCGAAAGGAAAAGAGTATGAGTTCTGAAGATTTGAAGACGAGGGTTCTGATGGAACGAAGTCCAGATGCTGAAGCCTCACGCTCTCTGATCAAGGCTCTGAAGACCTACCCAAAGTCGACTCTCATGCTTCAATCAAATATTATCAGAAGCCTCTGAAGATATGAAGAAAGTGGATTAAGAGAACAAGGTTCTGAAGACAAGTTCTGAAGATTCTGGAAGCGCAGAGCTGATGATTCGAAGACTTGATAATATCAAGAACCGAGCAATGTTTTCCCTTCTTACTCATGCTCACAAAAAGCCTCTGATGTTGAGAAGGCATGAAAACTTGCCACACTGTACAGATGTACCATATTACAACGTTAAAATTCTTGAAGACTGTGCGAAATACAAACAAGACAATCTGACACAGACAGGACACGCAGCATGCATAAGACTTTGTACCTGTCCTCATGCTTCTAGCCGTAAGCCTACTTAGCTATCATGATTCCATCTCAACGGCTCTTTTCACTCGGCTATAAAAGGAAGCTCAAAAGACTTGAAGAAAGACACACACGCGAACTGCTACAATACTTTCTAACTCTGTTTTTTCTTAAGTCATTCTTGGTCTAAAAACTTGTTTACATTATCATCTTGATAAGAAGCAATTTTCTGTAAACCCATTGTATTTGAACTTAAAGTTGTATTCCTTAAGAGAGTCTTAGTGATTAGATCTCTTGAGAAGTCTAAGACATGTGTCTTAGAGATTGTGCCTTAAGTAAGACCAGTGTGGTTGGATTACTTGAGAAGTCTAGATCGTGTGAGTTCTAGAGGTTGTTGTTAGTCACCAGCTGTGTTAGCTCGTACAGTGTACTATTTTGTTGAATAGTGGATTAAGACCTCATTGAGAGAGGCGAAATCACCTTGGAGGGTGGACTAGATTAACTTGAGAGGTTCTCAAGTGAACTAGTATAAACATAACGTGTTTATATCTCTTTGTTTAACCAAGTTGTTTTTCTTTAGAAAAGGGGTAAAGTTTTAAAGAGAAAGTTATTTTAAAGAAACGATTTATTTTGAAAAACCAATTCAAACCCCCCTTTCTTGCGTTTTTCACACCTTCAATTGGTATCAGAGCTCCGGTTCTGAGGTGATAAAAAGATTGAATTTTTATCAAGCACTTAACAGTGTTCAGTACCAATCCAAGTGTGACAAACAATGACACCACCACCACCAACAACTTTTGAAACAAATGTTATTGAAAGAGAATCCTACACTGCAAAACCTCTTATCTTTGATGGCAAAAAGTTTGATTATTGGAAAGATAGAATTGAAAGTTATTTCTTATCATTTGACCTAGATCTATGGGATCTAGTACTTGATGGCTATAGTCATCCTGTAGATTCTGTAGGTAAAAAGATTGAAAGAAGTGAGTTTACAGATGCTCAGAACAAAACTTACAAAAATTATCACAAAGCAATAACCATTCTGTTGAACGCAATTTCTTATACCGAGTATGAGAAAATCACGAACAAAGAAACTACAAAGTCCATCTTTGACTCTCTTCGAATGACTCACGAAGGAAATGCTCAAGTCAAGGAGACGAAGGCTCTTGCGCTAATCCAAAAATACGAAGTCTTCAAAATGGAAGATGATGAGTCTGTTGAAACCATGTTCTCAAGGTTTCAAATGCTTGTTGTCGGGCTCAGAGTTCTGGACAAAGGCTATTCTACTGCTGATCATGTTAAGAAAATCATCAGAAGTCTTCCGGCCAAATGGAGACCAATGGTGACTGCCTTGAAACTTGCAAAGGACTTGAATAGTATCAGTCTTGAAGAACTTATCAATTCTTTAAGAAGTCATGAAATAGAGCTTTAAGGAGATGAACCTCAGAATAAAAACAAATCCATTGCACTGAAGGCAAAGCCAGAAAAGAAGAAGGCGTATCAGGCAGAAGAAGAAATGGAAGAATCTAAAAAAGATTCAGAAGAAGATGATATATCACTCATATCAAGAAAGATAAGTCAACTCTGGAAATACAGAAGGAACAAGTTCAAAGGACCAAGGAGAATATTCGAATCTACATCTGGTCAAAGAAGAAACTATGGAAAAGATGTTACGTGCTTTGAATGCAAAGAACCTGGACATCTCAAAAATGACTGTCCAAAGGCCAAGAAAGAAGAAAGACCTAGGAAAGCCAAAAAGGGTCTCATGGCAACCTGGGATGATTCAGAATCTGAAGATGATGCTGATGAAGGTCGAGTCAACATGGCATTCATGGCAGAAACCATAAGCGACTCGTCAGAGGAAGAACTATCAGACTCCGACGATGAAAGAGAGGTACTTTCCTCTTTATCATGTTCAGAACTTGAATTAGGATTAACTGAACTTATAGAAAGATATCAAAACCTTCAAAGCAAATTCAAAATCTTGAAAAAGAGTTTTATAGTTTCTTCAGAAGATCTTACTAAAAACAAGAAAACCATTTCTGACCAAAATGAGAAAATATTTGTCTTAGAAAACTCAAACACTGTCCTGAAATGTAAATTATCTAAGTTAGAAGAAGAAATTATTTCAAATTCAACTAACACTAGTGAAGAAGACAAATATGATAACGCATTTAAAAACTTTCTTGCCAAAAGCATAGATAGAAGCAAAATGGCTTCACTAATCTATGGAGTCAGTAGAAATGGCAATAGAGGTCTAGGATATTCAGGACCATCTCAACCATATGATGAAACCAAAAACATCAAAATAATACCTCTGTCCAAACAGTTTATTCCCTCTGGTACTGTCCTTAAGCATTCAGAACCAAAAGGTTCAAACACTAGGATTACACAAACACACACACTAAAGAAATATCCTAAACACGAACACTATCCACAAACTCCACACCGTTTTGATAACGTAAGGAAATCTAAAGGGATCAGAACCTTTAGAAAAACTAATGTGAAAGGACCCACAAAATGGGTACCTAAAAACAAGATAATCTATGTTGCAGATATCCTCAATAGCTCCATTGAAACACCAGTCATGGTACCTGGACAGTGGCTGCTCGCGACACATGACGAGAGAAAGGCTTATGTTCCAAGATCTGAAACTTAAGCCTGGAGGCGTCGTCGGTTTCGGAGGAAATCATAAAGGAAGAATCATTGGCTCCGGAACTGTTGGAAATAGTAAGCTTCCTTCCATTAAGAATGGTTTATTAGTAGAAGGTCTAATGCATAATCTGTTGTCAATGAGTCAACTTAGCGACAGTGGCTATGATCTCATTTTTAATCAAACGTCTTGTAAAGCTGTAAGTCAGAAGGATGGATCTGTCCTATTCAACAGAAAGAGGAAAAACAACACTTATAAAATTAAATTATCTGATTTAAAACATCAAAATGTAAAATGTCTTCTTTCTATAAACGAAGAGCAATGGGTCTGGCACAGACGTCTTGGCCATGTCAGTTAGAGAAGAATCTCTCGGCTTAACAAGCTTGGTCTTGTTAGAGGCTTGCCAAATCTGAAATATTCGTCAGACGCTCTTTGTTGAAGCATGTCAGAAAGCAAAGTTTTCAAAAACCTCTTTCAAAGCTAAAAATGTTGTTTCCACCTCTAGACCGTTGGAACTTCTTCACATCGATCTGTTTGGCCCTGTAAA
This sequence comes from Lathyrus tuberosus, assembly GCA_022829125.1. Lineage (NCBI taxonomy): Eukaryota > Viridiplantae > Streptophyta > Magnoliopsida > Fabales > Fabaceae > Lathyrus > Lathyrus tuberosus. The sequence continues at coordinate 3,972,186 of JALAZF010000449.1, forward strand.
AATGGCCTCTCTCAATGGTAAGAAATATGGACTAGTCATCGTTGATGACTACAGCAGATGGACATGGATAAAATTCTTAAAACACAAGGATGAATCACATTCTGTGTTTGCTTCCTTCTGAACTCAAGCACAAAATGAGAAAAATTGTAAAATAGTCAGAGTCAGAAGTGATCATGGTGGAGAATTTAAAAATAAAAACTTTGAAGAACTTTTTGATTCACATGGAATATCTCACAATTTTTCTTGCCCTAGAACTCCACAACAAAACGGAGTTGTAGAAAGAAAGAATCGAACTTTACAAGAAATGGCTTGCGCCATGATCCAAGAAACTGACATAGCTAAGCACTTTTGGACAGAAGCAATTAACACAACATGTTATATTCAAAATAGAATCTTTATAAGACATATCTTGAATAACACTCCATATGAATTGTGGAAGAATAAATTACCCAACATTTCTTATTTTCATCCATTTGGATGTGTCTGTTTTATGCTTAACACTAAAGAGAATCTTAGCAAGTTTGATTCTAAAGCACAGAAGTGTTTGTTGTTGGGATACTCTGAACGCTCGAAAGGCTATAGAGTTTACAACATAGAATCAAGAATTGTGGAGGAATCTATTCATGTTAGATTCAATGACAAGCCTGACTCAGAAAAGTTAGAGCTAGTTGAGAAACTTGCAGATTTGGAAATAAGATTCTCTGAACCAAAGGAAAAGACAGATGAAGTTAAAGAGCAGCAAGATCCTACACCAGAAATCACTGAAGTAACTCCAAATACCCCATCTCAACGAAGAAGAAGACTGTCCACATCCCATCCCGAGGAACTAATTATGGGTAACAAATATGCGCCTATCAGAACCAGATCAGCCTTTAGACCATCAAAAGAAACACTTGTAGGACTAGTATCGTTGATAGAGCCAGCTACAATTGAAGAAGCCCTCATGGATAAAGACTGGGTTCTGGCTATGGAAGAAGAACTTAACCAGTTCTCCAAAAATGATGTTTGGGATCTAGTTCCTAAACCTAAGAATGTTCATGTAATAGGAACTAAGTGGGTATTTAGGAACAAGCTAAATGAAAAGGGAGAAGTTGTCAGAAACAAAGCACGACTTGTTGCTTAAGGATACAGTCAACAAGAAGGAATTGACTACAACGAAACATTTGCTCCAGTTGCTAGACTTGAAGCAATACCTTTACTAATATCCTTTTTTGTAAATCATAACATCACTCTATATCAAATGGATGTTAAGAGTGTATTCTTAAATGGTTATATATCAGAAGAAGTTTATGTCAAACAACCTCCTGTTTTTGAAAATTCAGAAAAATCAGACTTTGTTTTTAAACTTAAAAAATCACTATATGGTTTAAAGCAAGCTCCCAGAGCTTTGTACGATAGATTGAGCAAATTTTTATTAGAAAACAATTTCACCAGAGGAAAGGTTGACACAACTCTTTTCTGCAAAACATATAATAATGACATTCTTATTGTTCAAATCTATGTTGATGACATTATTTTTTGTTCTGCTAACTCTTCTCTATGTGAAGAATTTTCAAAGTTAATGCAGGCCGAATTTGAAATGAGCCTCATGGGAGAACAGAAGTTCTTCCTTGGAATTCAGATTGATCAAAGATCAGAGGTCACTTACATCCATCAAACCAAGTACACAAAAGAACTTCTGAAGAAGTTCAATATGACGGATTGCAACATTGCTAAAACACCAATGCATCTAACTTGTGTCATGGGAAAATAAGAAACAGGAGTTAAGGTTTGTCAAAAACTCTATCGTGGTATGATAGGTTCTTTCTTATATCTAACTGCTTCTAGACCTGATATATTATTCAGTGTACATCTATGTGCTAAATTCCAATCATATCCAAGAGAATCACATCTAACCGCTGTCAAGCGAATTCTAAGGTATCTGAAAGGAACAACTAACCTTGGCCTGATGTATAAGAAAACATCAGAGTATACTCTTTCTGGTTACTGCGATGCAGATTATGCCTGAGACAGATTAGAAAGAAAGAGCGCATCGGGGAACTGTCAGTTCTTAGGAAGCAACCTAATCTCATGGTCAAGCAAGAGACAATCTACAATTGCTCTCTCAATAGCAGAAGCAGAATACATATCATCTTCCCTATGCAGTACTCAAATGCTATGGATGAAAAATCAGCTGGAAGACTATCAGATATATGAGAGTAACATTCCTATCTTCTGTGATAATACTGCTGCTATTTGCTTAAGTAAAAATCCAATTTTGCATTCTAGGGATAAACACATTGAAATAAAACATCATTTTATTAGGGACTATGTTCAGAAGGGAACTCTATGCTTAAAATTCATTGATACCGACCATCAGTGGGCTGACATTTTTACAAAACCCTTAGCTGAAGATAGATTTCTAATCATTTTAAAACACCTGAATATGGAGTACTGTTCAAAATAAAAACATTTTCAGAACCTCATGTGTTTAGTCAGAAGAAAAGTATTTTCAAATCATCAGAACCTTTTTCTTAACGCATCTCAAGTTCTGATAAATATGTGACATGTCATATATTCGAAAAATTATTTTTGCATGTGATTTAAATAAAATTAAGTCACTTTAATTATTCAAATTGAACTAACAACATTTTTCTCGAGATTGACTCAACTTTATCACATTTATTTGCTTATCCCCTCAAGAAGGTGTATGTCCTTTAAACTCTCGGGAACATCTTCTCTCTCTCTCTTTCTCTCTCTCTCTCTCTCACAAACCCTAAAAAGTTAATCGACTCTCATCTATTACTCTCTCTATCTATCACTCCCTCAAAATTAACTCAAGATCAATCCTCATTTCTTCTTACCACCGTAAGGATGAACATCATCAACAAGATACTGTTCAAATCTCTCAAGAACTACCATCCTCATCCATCACACCCACTACTACTCTCTCAACGGCTGAACCAGCTATTTCAAATCCATTAAACCTTCCCACAATTGATGCAAACCATATCACCCAGAAAACTCGCTCTGTGACATGTGTGACACATGCAAACGATCTAACTGTTCTGAAAGAGCTAGATGTTAACTTCAACAACCTCTATGATAATGGGTTTAACCTAATTGATCAATTGGTTGCTCAAGAATGGAAAAATTACTTTGATAGACTAAGAGGTCCATGCTTTGATGATCTAGTGAAAGAATTCTGGAGACATGCAGATGCAGACGAATTTCATGTGGTATCTTTTATTCTGGAGCAGAAGATTATCATCAGTGAGAGATCTATTTCAGAATTGTTAGGAATGAAGTTCTTGGAAGGAAAGAGGGTGTACGGAAAAATTGAAAAATCTGAGTCAGTCATCAACAAAGCTATCTTCAAAAGTTGTCAATCAGGAACAACGGACTGCAAAAGCAAAAACTTGCGTGACAACCTAAGAATTTGGCACAAGATCATTCTTGGATGCATCAATCCAAGACCGACGAAGAGTGCTACAGATTTTTCCAACACAAATCAAAAACACATGTTGTATTACTTGCACAAACATGAGAAAATGTGCCTTCCCTCAATTCTATTCTACTATTTAAGGGATATGATGCGCAAAACAAGAACAACGGCCTCACCAGAAAAGAAGATTGTTAACTACATCCCTTTTGGAAGGCTGATCTCTGACATTCTGGTTGAAAGCGGATTAGTGGATTATCTGACCAAGGAAGCAAAGTTCACGGAATATCTGAATGAAAAAGTTGGAGAAGCTTTCAATGCTGTAAATCTTAAGCATATGAAGATGATTGCAATTGTCGAGGTGAAACCAACACCTATTTCTCCCGACACAGTGAAAAAGATCAGGAATCCAGTGGAAAACTATCCATTCTACCGCAAAGAAGATAATCCAACCGCAATAGCCTCTTACATTGCCATAATGAGAGAAGCAGAATCTAGAGTTGAAGAAGTTGTCCCTCAGTCAAAGCATATTACCAGGAGTAAGAGGAAGCTCACTAAAGAGGATGCGAAGTGCAAAAAGAAGAAAAAGGATGAAACTGAAACCTCCAGAAAAGAAGCTCTTCTTCTTGAGAAAATCAATAAAGTTGATGCAAATCCATTTGTTGCTGCACCATCTTCACCACCAATCACCTCTACCTCCATTCCACAAGTAAGCTTTAAATCTCCATCTTTTTCTATTCCTTTACCAACCACTGATCAATCAACCACCATCCCATCAATAATTACTCCAATCTTGTCTGAGACTGTTTTTACCTATATTTCAACAACAACTACCTCAACAATTCAGCCAAATAAACTAGAACCAACAAATCAAATCTCTGAATCTCAAGCTCCCAATACTGAATCTAGTTCTGAGGGAACCTCCTATGAATCCCCAGAAATTGTTTTACCTGAAAACCTCATGAGCTCCGTCAATCTAGAAGTAACCTCTCCTAACGATCAACAACAACCACCTAAACCTGTTGCTACTGAGATTGATTTATCTCAGCAACCACCACCTGAAACCAACTCTGAAAAATCCAACCTCGCTCTAGTTATCTACAATGCTCCACCTCCAACATCCTTTAAAGAATAAACAAGTCAATTTCATGACAAAGCACTTGAGATGTTTGCTAAGCTAAGAGCGGAACTTTGTACAAGCACGAAGCTCATGGAACTTGAGAGTGCCTGTCAAAGTTTTCAAAAATGGCTGGACATGGAACTTACAAGAATTATAAGTTTCTCAAATACAACCATAACTACTGAACTAGCAAAGGCTAATGAGAGAGCAGAAGCTGAAGCAAGAGTCAAAGTACTCAAGTTCTTGGCTGCTAAGCAGAAAGAAGTTGAAGAAAAGGCTGCTAAAGAAGCAGAAGAGCAAGCTGCTAGAAAGGCACAAGAAGCTGCTGAGGCTGAAAGAGCTAAAGAAAGTGCTATGATTGCTTCCACTTCTGATCCTATTATCAAGCGTCTGGGAGACGCCATTGATGAAATCAGAATTGAACAGAAGAACTTCAAAGAAAGGTTTGACAAACAAGATACTGTCAATGAAAATCTTTAGATCATGATGAAGAAGATTTGGGACAAGATGTCCTCTGATAGCAAATAAACCTCTGTCTTTCTTTTAAGTTTTAGTTCTGTGTTTTTCACCCTTGGACTACCCTGTGTTTATCTTTTTGATTCATGACAAAAAGGGGGAGAAAGTAAATGTGATAATTTTGATCCTATAGTCATTCTCTGAAAAACAATGCTGCTTACATGCTAACAGATAAATCTATCATCACTATTAGATTGTTTTTCTATATTTTTCCTCTGTGCAGATAACTCAGAACTCTGATGATGAAGAAAGACTCAAAAGGAAATACTCAAAAGGTTAATGAAGTCAGGGGGAGCCCGAGCACGAACCTTAATCAAATCTAATACTCAGGGGGAGCACTTCATAAAAAGGATAAGCTATACTAAAAACCTTTTTCCATGTTCTCTGTGTTATATATTTATATATCAAAATTGCGTCATCTAATACATAGTTTTGTCATCATCAAAAAGGGGGAGATTGTGAGAACAAGATTCTGCAATATTATCTCTAGGTTTTGATGATAACAAATGAGTATTGGCATGCACATTTTTGCACAACTAATGTTGTTACTTGTGAGAGCCTAGCAAACAGGTTATGCTCCTGAGAATCAGCGCAATGTTTAAAGAAAGGCGTTTCGTCTATGCACTTAAAAGAGCTGAACGAAGATAACACAAAAGACTTTAATTCGAAAGGAAAAGAGTATGAGTTCTGAAGATTTGAAGATGAGGGTTTTGATGGAACGAAGTCCAGATGCTGTAGCCTCACGCTCTCTGATCAAGGTTCTGAAGACCTATCCAAAGTCGACTCTCATGCTTCAATCAAATATTATCAGAAGCCTCTGAAGATATGAAGAAAGTGGATTAAGAGAACAAGGTTCTGAAGACAAGTTCTGAAGATTCTGGAAGCGCAAAGCTGATGATTCGAAGACTTGATAATCTCAAGAACCGAGAAATGTTTTCCCTTCTTACTCATGCTCACAAAAAGCCTCTGAAGTTGAGAAGCCATGAAAACTTGCCACACTGTACAGCTGTACCACATTACAACGTTAAAATTCTTGAAGATTGTGCGAAATACAAACAAGACAATCTAACACAGACAGGACGCGCAGCATGCAGAAGACTTTGTACCTGTCCTCACGTTTCTAGCCGTAAGCCTACTTAGCTATCATGATTCCATCTCAACGGCTCATTTCACTCGGCTATAAAAGGAAGCTCAAAAGACTTGAATTAATACACACACGCGAACTGCTACAATACTTTCTAACTCTGTTCTTTCTTAAGTCATTCTTGGTCTAAAAACTTGTTTACATTATCAGCTTGATAAGAAGCAATTTTCTGTAAACCCATTGTATTTGAACTTAAAGTTGTATTCCTTAAGAGAGTCTTAGTGATTAGATCTCTTGAGAAGTCTAAGACGCGTGTCTTAGAGATTGTGCCTTAAGTAAGACCTGTGTGGTTGGATTACTTGAGAAGTCTAGATCGTGTGAGTTCTAGAGGTTGTTGTTAGTCACCAGCTGTGTTAGCTCATGCAGTGTACTATTTTATTGAATAGTGGATTAAGACCTCGTTGAGAGAGGCGAAATCACCTTGGCGGGTGGACTAGATTAACTTGAGAGGTTCTCAAGTGAACTAGTATAAACATAACGTGTTTATATCTCTTTGTTTAACCAAGTTGTTTTTCTTTAGAAAAGGGGTAAAGTTTTAAAGAGAAAGTTATTTTAAAGAAACGATTTATTTTGAAAAACCAATTCAAACCCCCTTTTCTTGCGTTTTTCACACCTTCAATTGGTATGCATCTCTGGAACCTCTCCTGAACCAGACAGAAAACATAACCTGTGTGTTTTGTTTGGCAAATGGAAATTTTTTTGGCAATCGTCAAAATGTATTAAAATATCTAAAAATGTAAATATTACACTTCATTAATATTAATACACAATTACATACAGTTAATTGATGACTAAAATCTAAAACGAATCGAAAGATTCGTCGTCGGCTAAATCTATAAGTATGGGTGGTTCCCCTTTTGACTTTTGTGTATTTGATTCTCTTTAAATGTTGCTCAATTTGGTGAACTCTTACATCCTTTCTACACAACGGTTCAGTCAAGTCTCGACTTTTGTTGTTGAATGAGTCATCCACTTCACTAATGTAAGTGGTATAGGGCATCCCGATTTCAAATAAACTTGAAAAAAGTGTCATAATTTTGAAAGCCACCCAATATACATAATACGATGATTTGGATTTTGAGGTAGGGTGATGCGCAGTGGGAAAAATGTTTTCGAAAACCATATCTTGTAAGATCAAAACACACTAAATCATACGCATTTGCTATGAGATGACCTATTTCAGAAAAAACACATCCATTTTTTCTCTGGTGTAGGTCCACTAATGCAAGAAACAAGAGACTCATAAATTGCATCAAAATTTTCTTTCTTTCCATAAAGTTGCGTGTATGATTCTTTATGGGTTCTTAACTCATGGATAAGTTGATGTCGGACAAGTATGTAATTTTCTTCTCCTTTACAGAGTAAAGTCGAAACAACTTGATAAACGCAATTAGCGTCACCCTCAACATTAACAATCCGTTCGATGTATTTGTGCATAAAAACCAACATCTCGTCAATGAATGAAATTTTTGGTGGAGGGGGTGAAGGAAATGCATCTCCGAAAATATTAGACATGCAAAGGTGAGAGAAATTGTAAAATCTCGTCCCAAACCTCTGTAGATGCATCTCCGACATTTTCACTGAGTTGCTCAACTATCAATATATTTGTTGAAAATACTCGGAAATGCATCTCCAAATTAATTTTTTGTTTTAATCTAGGATAATACTCATTTGGTGCGTCATAAAATAGTGTATGGTGTGTCTGAAGATGTATTTTAAAATCTAAAATATATTTTTAATTTTTTATCGGATATTTTTCCAGCCATAGAATGGGATAAGAAATTATAAAAAAAAAATTGCCTTTTAAACCTAGAGATCTTCTTTTTCAATTGACTTTTTGGACTGCCCATTTGCCTTCCTAACGTTTTACTTTACCTAGTGGGATGAAAAGGCTTTATTATTGTTGTAGACTCACTCCACCAAATGCTAACATTAGTTTACTTGTACTAAGAATCATTCAAACATTGAGAAAAGATCTCTCAAGAAAAAGTAGGTATAAAACAAAATAGGCAAAACAAAATATTATTTAGCATAGTTTCAAGAAAGGAATGTATTGCTATTTTAGATTCCTGTCATATTACCAATGACAGTAGAAGAATATGACAAAATGTTAGAGACACCTAACAATAGAGTTGACCTAGTCATTGTCTGCAAATAAGTACTATCATTATTTTTTACATCAAACCAATGAACCATTGAATAAAACATATAATAATGTCATATATGTTTAACAGCCATATTCCATTTGACTATTTATTCAAGAAAAGTGATGAACTTTAAAAATATAAAGTGTACTAAAGAAAATGGTCCACAACATAGTAGAATAATGTCAAAATAAACTATATTACTCTTATATACACTATAAATTGCCGACACAATAGACTCTAACACACAATATATCATCACTACTAATAATTTGAGAAAATAAAATTGTTGAATGTAATTATGTGTGTCAATGTGAGACATCGTTAGAAGTTGGAAATCAGACACGTCTTTAATTGGAAGGGTCTCAACATGTACACCTTTTATTAATAACATCGTGTTAAACTTCGGCACACTTCATTGGTGCATAACCAAGTCTTGAATTCTTCGTATCATACAAAATATGAAAATTTTGCTGTTGATAATTTCCAATTATTGAAAGTGCAGATTTAGGAGTCCCCAAAATAGCCAAACAAACAACTTCATCAGACTCAATCTGAATGAAGTAATTCTCAACAGGAAAATCCCAAACAGCTCCATCTGAAAACATGATTCCGAATTCAGGCAATTCCATTTCTTCAATCCCACTAACATTATAACATGGCTTTAAAGGTAAAAAGCTTTCAACAATTTCATAACCCTTAATTTTCTTCATGAATGCTTCTTTGATAATCTCATAAGCTGGTTCAGCAAAATAAGTTAAAGTTGTACCAGAATCAATTATTGTACCACCAACACCTTCTTCTGACAAACTCCAAGTTTCTTCTGGTATCTTTAACACCTCACCACCAACCATAACAGATTTTATCTCAACATTGTAAAATGTATTCTCTTTTCCACCAACAAAAGAAGTGAAATTCATATTAGGGTTACTAACAAGCTCTTTGTTTTCACCAAATATCAATTTGCTACTAACACTTGAATTGCTATTTCTCTCCACAAAACAATATGAAAATGAAAATGAATGACCATAGAGATTCTGAAGCTGTGAAGCAAATGATAATGGTCCTCTTCCTAATCCTAATAATCCAGAAGCGCCGCGAAATAGTCCTCTATTCCAATGACCACAACCAAACATAACATTTTCGACACTTTTAAAATCCGATTTGCTGTTTGGTTTTGTGAGATTCACAGTGAATGTTTCAACCGCGAAATCGCCTGTTGTATTTGAGCTATCACCATACCAATAAAAATACTGACAAGTCTGATTCTTCACCTCAGCTTTGCGAGCCTCGCAAGTCTGGGGAAGAGGATCAGGCGATGACACAAGTTGACAACGCGAATCATGACAACTTATGTTCTTAAAAGAAAAAGAATCTTTAGGATCATAATAGGGTCCATTTTGATCAAAACAAACATGACAAGGAACACATTGAATCCAATTAAGATCACTACCGGTATCGAGTATCATAGAAAAATGTTTTGGCGGTGTACCTATGAACACATCAATGAAATACTCACCAGAGCCAAAACTGACTCCTGACTCCAAAGTTGCAACAAGCTGACCTGAATAGTTTCCGGTGAAATATTCCGGCGGTGCAGCCGGGGAAACCACCTGCGGCGGCTTATAGAACTCATTTGATTCTTTTTTTGTTTTTTGCAGCCTTGAAATGGAGTTTTGGTTCTTCTTTTCAATGACCCTTTTATGCAGAGTTTGAATTCTTGTGAAGTCTCTAACTGCAAAATCAGTCAATGATTTTTTAGGCTCAACATTGTGATTTTGATTGTGGTTCTTAGAAATAGCTTCGAATGTGAAGAAATGTAACACAAGGAAAACTACAATGACAGAAAATTTCAAAACCATATTAACGATAATGAACAATACCAACTTGAAGAAAGTTGCAAAACTTGAAGTAAAGAGAAAGAAGAAAAAATGGGATAACTTCAAGTAAGGTGACTCATATCAAGAAAAAATGAGAGAAAACAAAAAGGTTTCATTCAAAATAATTTTCAAGTTCATCAGTTTCAAGGTGCATGATATGAAAATCAATATTTAATGGGAATATATAATATTAATAGTTTTTGGTTCATCTTAAAGGGTATTTTCCTCTTGGTTTCCTCTTTCATTGGAATGTATGAATCATAGTTTTAAAAACCGGACCGGACCGGCCGGTCGGACCGGTTGGACCGGGAACCGGCCAGGTAACCGGTCAGGTTCGCTTGCTGGATCGGCCATGTCGTCGAACCGGTGAGAACCGGTATGAACCGGGAAAATCGAAAAAACCGGGAAAACTGGCGAACCGGTGGTTCAACTTCTTATTTAAAAAAAAAAAAAAAAAATTTTAAATTTTTTGTTTAATTTTTTTTTTTTTTTTTTTTACTCAAATACATAAGAATTTTTCTTCAAGAATAATAGTAATCACTCATTTAATTCAAGTGATACACAAATTAAGTTTTGTAATATCCACAAAACTATTTTTACTATTTTGTATTTATATTGATTGAAAAACCATCATACAAATATTTGTATAGAAATTTAAGAACACAAATTAAGAAACTAAATATAATATAATTTTAGACTTAACTGATTTTCATTATATATATATATATATATATATATATATATATATATATATATATATATATATATATAGACTTGGAAAATTTATTATTTAAAATAATGTTAATATTTGTATTGTTTTAATTATTAACATTAAAACTTATTTTTTATTAACATTAAAACTATGAATTTAAATTAGACTATGTTTAATTTAGACTCTGTTTAAAATTTACAATTAGACTCTTTTAAAATTTGAATTTAAATTATGAACCTGTGAATTTATGATATGATCTTTTCAAAAAATTTAAGTGCTAGTTATAGTTTTTAGAGACTGAATCATCCGGTTTGACCGGTTTTACCGGTTTTATACCTATTATAATGATAGATTTATTCAACCGAGTTATTCGGTTTAATCCGGTTTGGTCATGCGGTTCGACCGATGACCCAGTGGTTCGACCGATAAATCAGTGAACCAATACCCTCACCGGTTTGATGACCGGTCCGGTTTTTAAAACACTGGTATGAATCAGACCCATATCACAATTTTTAAGACTTTGCCGTATAGAAAATGATAACATATGAAAATAAATTCCTCACAAAGGTTTTGAAAACATTCCACGGTGCATGTATACATTATATAGGAATAAAATTATTTGTTGAGTCACATTTTGAACAATAATAGAGTGCCAATAATAGTTCTAAGTGTCATAACTTATTAAGTTATATCAAATAAATTTTAAGGTAACAACTAGGCTGCTCTTTTTTTTAATTTATTTTTTATTTTGGTCTTTAATATAAGTGTTATTAGTATCAACTCAGGCTGCAACTAACAAAAAGTCAAAAAGTGGAAAAAATGAATTTCTAAAGCTTATTTCAGCTTTTTCTTGGAGTGGGATTGGAATTCTTGTCGTGCCCTGATAAGTTCCCTATAATAGAGGGCGACACTTTAGAGGGCTTTAAACATGATAAGTCCAAGATTTGGAGAGTTTATGAAAGAAAAAGAAAATTGTGGAGAACAGTTCCACATAAATTCAGGCAGTTAGTAAAAACTTCTCTTTAAGAATAGGGAAGGTAGAGTAGTGGAGGTATCACATTTAGTGTGAATTAGCAGTAGACGGAGAAAGAAAAATTATTTCTTCTTTTTTTAAGAGGAGCTCTTAGCTTTGGAATTGTAATAGGGATTTCATTCTCTTTTCAATTAATAATATCATTCACAAATTTTACTCATCATATATTCTACTTTGTTGTATCAATTGGTCCGACCTACCGTTTTTCATGCCCCAAAAATGGTGGATAGAGTCACAGTAGTGGAAGACCGTCTTGAAACTATCGAGACTTGTCTGGATACGATGTAGGAAACAATTTTAGCTGAGATGCGAAAGCCGTTGGAGACACAAACACAGCGCCAGCGCATTCCCGTTAGTGATGGAGGATTTCCGTCTTCGTTGGATGAATTTCACCTTTCTGCTAAAAAGGTGAAGTTGCAACCCTTTAATGGCGATGATCCCGTGGCATGGATTACTAGAGTGGAGACCTACTTCGAGGTTCAACGTGTTTCGGAAGGTGTGCGTATTCAACTCACCCAACTCAATATGGAATGTCAAACCATCCACTGGTTTAACCTTTGGAGGGATTCAACCAAGTGTTTGACATGGGAAAACCTCAAGGAGTCTTTGATCATTCGTTTCGGCACCGGTCGCTTGGGCAACCCATTTAAGGAACTCAAAGAACTCAAACAATCTATTGAAGATTACATTTTTAAATTCGAGCTATACTCTTCACAGTGTGGCCGGTTGTCTGAGATGCAATTTTTTGGGATATTTTGTCTGAGCTCTACTCTTCAACTGAGGATGCTCATCTTTTAAGTTTGTTGTGTTTCCTTACAGGTTAAGGGGATGTGATCGTTAAAATAGCAAGTGTACTCTTTTTACGATGTAGTAATAATAGGGGTTATCCCCAGAATCAATCTCGAGGACTGCGCGTGATTATAAGTGCAGATGCTAATTCAATTAAACAAAAGTTCCTTGGGTTATGATTGTTTAAAAAACTATAACTAAGAATAATAAAATGAACAAAATTATAAACTTGACTTAAAACACATATGAGAAGCATGCTAGAGGAAGTGTATGAATTGCACTGCAAAAACTCTAAATCCTTATTCGATGAAACATTACTCTAAATAAACCTTACCGATTCTTAAGGTTATTTTTCCCTAATTTCTTAGCAGAAAAACCTTTGAGATTCTATCTTTACCCTAATTCCTTAGCGGTCAAGAAAGAATCACAAGTATTATATTTGATCAAGAATAATTCGGTTATTACAGGGTATCCCTATTCCTAGGCAATATCTACTGTAATATTATTATGCAAAAGCGTTAGGTTGGTTGGTCCGACCTAAACCCTAACCATAAATAAATTTCAATTTGTCCGATCGAAAAGCGTTAAAAACATTACATAACAAAAGATTAAAGGAAAAAGTAATATCTCATAGAACAATGAAAATTCAAGTCATTACAATGCAATTCAGGGACACCCCCTAGCATTGGGGGTTTAGCTACTCATAGTACTAAAAGAAATTACAAAATAGTAGATAAACATTATAAGAATAACAGAGGAATTTGATATTCAATCGCGATGGCTCATGAAAAATCTTCCTTCTCCCGATCACTTGATAGCATTCCCCACTCTTACATAAAATTGTTTCGTGAAATCCAAAGTTCTTTTCTCCTTCTCAGAAAGTGTCTAAAATACTCTCAGGTCCAATACATTAATGGGGAAATGCCCAAAATACCCTCATGGAACACAAAGGTAAAAAATCCAAGAAAATAATAAGATGAAGCGTCCAAGCCAACAGGGCTGTGTCAGCTGACACGGGCGGCCGTGTTGGCTCCCTGTTATTTTGATAAAAAAATTCTTCAGTGCCAGACTTGCTGACACGGGCAGTGTCATGAGCTGACACGGGCACCCGTGTCAGCCCACTGTTTTCTTCAAAATTTCGTTCTCTTGGCTTCTTTCTGACACGGCCCGTGTCAAGTGACACGGGTGGCCGTGTCAACCACTGTCTTCATTCCAATTTCATTCTGAATCTTGCGATTTTTCTCGTTTTTTCGCTTTGATTCCTCCTGAATGTTTATATGAGCCTGAAAACACTAAAGAACACAACCAAGGCATAAAATGCGGTAAAAGAGATATAAAACAATAAACAATCACAAAATATTAACTAAAACAAACAGTGAAATAACGTATAAAAACCCCTGATCAAACTTCCCCAAACTTAAATCGTTGCTTGACCTCAAGCAACAAGCTTGCATAAAGATTTTTCAGATCAAACGGTACATATCAAATGAAAGACCTGTGAAGGTAAGGTGTGTCGATACTCATACGTGAGCCCTTGTTCCGATTGGCTAAAACTAGTTCTCTTGGTAATCGTCCGTTAACGAATGTATTACACAAACACATACCGCGATAAAACCACAGACCTAAATCCCCATTTCGGTTACCTCTCCAACTATGCTTTGGGCTTAAGTCTTTTCTTCGATTTTCTACCCCTTTCATTCGGATAATCAAATTAAGGAATTTTTTTTATTTTCCCTCACATGTACAAGATTGATCGAAACCTTTCTAGGCACGATTATCTTTTTTTTCTCGCTCATTGGTGTTTATTAGCCAACTTTGGGATGACAATTGAGACTCAACCTCCGTTAGCCTAAGTAACCGGGTGAGGGTTACCCAACTTAGAAGGACAAGTTGTCTTTATCGCCATTATTCACTTTTTCGGTGCCTTAAGTCATTCTCTCAATCAACCCTATACATGCAATTCAACTTTAGTCATGTCGGACTATCACTATGAACTAATTGGGGAATACTTCTCAAATCCAAGTACTATGGCACAAATCTACATGTTGAACTCGTTTTCTTACTTCGGGAAATCTAGGGTGTTCGGGTCATTCCTAAGTTTTCAAACTTTCCCAATGTCCCTAGTTCTAACTTCTCTTCCCTCGAACTCTATATACTTTCCTGACTACCTCACACATCACAGAATTCACCAGAAAAATTTGCAGCTCTAATTCGAGGGAGATTCAAAGTGATTTCCATAAAACAACATACAAAAACACAAATAACAAGTCTAACGAAAGAACTAAAAACAGTAAATCTTCCCCCAAACATGAACCGCACATTGCCCCAATGTGTTAGAACAAGAGCGAGAGAGGTTACTCACCAATATCCTTACTGAGGAGGCAGACGGTAACGCAACATCAACTGCTACATCAAAGCTCGCACCCGTAAGGTCTTATTTATTTCCTGCAAACGAAACAAAACCAACAGCAAAAAGAAAGTAATCAATCAGACAAGTGTGGGTTACCTCCCACGTAGCGCTTTGTTTAACGTCGCATGGCTCGAAGGGTTACTCCCCAATGCTATGGGGGATATTTCAGCTTACACATTTTGTTGCTTGACCTTTCTGCAATAGAGCACCGGTCCAGTTCAGAAATAGGAACTATTTCTTGCCTCAAGTCAACTCCAACTTCCTTATCCTTCCTTCGATGTTTCTTTTTCTTTCTTTTCTGGATTTCACGAATGGATGTTACAGTGTTGACATGTGCACTATATGCCCGAGAGACTTCAACCTTAGAGATGATGCCTGAGAATTTTTTTAGAGGGGGTTTCATACTTATGCTTTTTCCCACAATTTTGATCATTCCAAGTGAAGCTTCCTTACCCTTACCTTCATTTCGCTTCTTGATATCCAACACTTTTAAAGTGATTTCCTCATCGAAAGATTTAAAAGTCACAGTGCCTTTTTCAATATCGAAATTGCACCGACTAGTGAGCAGAAAAGGTCGACCGAGGATGATAGGGGTTTCTTCATCTTCTAGAATATCCATGATCTCAAAGTCAACTGGAAAGACAAATTCACCGATCGTCACCAACACATATTCAGCTAGCCCATAAGATCTCCCAGTTTTATGGTTTACAAATTTTAAATTCATTCCCGCATCGCTCACCCTTCCAATTCCCAACCTTTTATAAATAGATAATGGCATGATACTAACATTAGCACCTGAATCAATCACCACTTTTTTGAAAATTTTGTCTTTTATAGTGCACGGTATTGTAACAGATCCAGGATCCTTCTGCTTGGCGGGGATTCTCCTATTTTGTGGTACTTCACTGCACTTCTCAATTACAGTTTTCAGCTCTTCCTCAATAGGTCTCTTTTTGGTGATCACTTCTTTCATGAATTTCTGATACAATGGAATTTGCTCTAGCGCCTCAAAGAATGGTATATTAACCTCCAACCTTTCGAACATTGTGACAAATTTCTCAAAGTCCTTCTCTTTTTTATGCTTCTGCCGCACTATCTAAGGGTAAGGTAACTTAATTGCCGGTTTATCTTCCTTTTCATAATTCTCACTTGACTCACCACTTCCAGTCATGATGGCATTCACATTCTGGTTATCTCTTGGGTTCGTCACTGTTGCACTCGGTAAGGCACCTAGTGTTCGAGCATTGGTAAGTTGATGTGCTATCTGACCCATCTGAACCTCAAGATTTTGATAGAAGCTGTAGTGTTCCTAAGATTATTTCTCGTCTCTTCCTAGAATTGCATACTGTGAGTTGCCATCTTTTCAACTGCTATCTCCTAATCTGCTTTTCTCGGTACCTCTCTTGGAATTGTTGTTGTGGTTGTTGATATTGTTGCTGGTATGGTTGGTGATATTGGATGGGTCCTTGCTTTGGAACATTCCCTTGCTGATCCGTCCAGGAGAAATTTGGATGATTTTTTCACCCCGGATTATAAGTATTGGAGTAAGGATTGTTCTGCCTTAAAAATTTAATTTCTTCTACCTGTTGTGTTGTAGCAACATAGTGCATGGCGAAGTGAGGTCCCCCACAAATTTCACAATTTACCGCTTGAACCGGTTGAACCTGTGCCACAGTTTGAGTACCAAGATACATCTTCTTAAGTCTTATCTCTACCTCAGCTGCAATCTGGTCTTCCATCTTTACCACTTGCTCAGTAAGCTTCAAATCAATCATCCTTTCTGGTTGGCCCACACTGCGATCATACAACTCCAAATACTCATTTGCAGCTATGGCTTCAATGATCTTTTTGATACGAGTGGCAATTGTAAAATTAGATGAGCCACCGACAGTTGTATCAATTAGTTGCTTAGTCTTCAACTTGAGGCCATTGACAAAGTTTTGCATCTGTTCGATTGCATCCATGTTATGAGTAGGACATGCACCCAACAATCTCTTAAATCTCTTATATGCATCTCCGAGTAACTCTCCATCCTTCTTCTTAAAATTTACTATATCATACCTCTTTCGAATGTACACAGAGGTGGGAAAGTACTCATTCAAAAATTTTGTCTCCATCTCTTGCCAAGTGGTGATACTCCCGGCAGGTAAGGAATAAAACCACTCTTCAGCATCTTCCGCAAGAGTGAAAGGAAACATTCTTAACTTTTTTGCTTCCTCGGTGTGTCCCTTAATCTTGAAAGTGGTGCTCATAGTAAAAAATATTTGCAGGTGTTTGTTGGCATCTTCATTAACCTTTCCAGTGAAAGGTCTTCTCTCAAGTTGAGTGATGGTGCTCGGATGCAACTGGAACTTTGGCACATTCACTGGTTGGTTCACAATTGTTAACCTACCAGCCGGTGCATTTTCTCCACCGTAATCGCCCAGAAGTCTCTCCACTGGTTGATTTCCAGCCATAATTATAGTATCTCTATCCGCGTATGAACCTGTTTCTGAACCTGAATCTGATTGCTCTGAATGAACATAAACTCTTTCTTCTTCTGGTGTTTGAACTAACAGTTCTGCTTTTGAAGCTGCCCGTCTTGCTTGTCTACGCCTTGTGTGTAAAGTTCTTTCGATTTCTGCGTCAAAATTAAAATTAGCTGAGGGTTCTCCTCGCATAAAAATGTTAGACACATATTAGTAGTAATACCAATAATCCAAAAGTGATAAAATAAAATAAAAATAAAAATAAAAATAACAGAAAAATAAAATTTTAGTCACAAAGTGACAAAATTCCAATTGAATTAACACAAAAACTTATAATTTGGCAGTCCCCGGCAACGGCGCCAAAAACTTGATCGTTAAAATAGCAAGTGTATTATTTTTACGATGTAGTAATAATAAGGGTTATCCCCATAATTGATCTCGAGGACTACGCGTGATTGTAAGTGCAGATGCTAATTCAATTAAACAAAAGTTCCTTGGGTTTTGATTGTTTTAAAAATTATAACTAAGAATAATAAAATGAACAAAATTATAAACTTGACTTAAAACAGATATGAGAGGCATGCTAGAGGAAGTGTATGAATTGCACTGCAAAAACTCTAAATCCTAATTCGATGAAACATTACTCTAAACAAACCTTATCGATTCTTAAGGTTATTTTTCCCTAATTCTTTAGTAGAAAAACCTTTGAGATTCTATCTTTACCCTAATTCCTTAGCGGTCAAGAAAGAATCACATGCATCATATTTGATCAAGAATAATTCGGTTATTACAGGGTATCCCCATTCCTAGGCAATATCTAATGTAATATTATTATGCAAAAGCGTTAGGTTGGTTGGTCCGACCTAAACCCTAACCGTAAATCAATTTCAATTTGTCCGGTCGAAAAGCGTTAAAAACATTGCATAACAAAAGATTAAGGGAAAAAGTAATATCTTATAGAACAATGAAAATTCAAGTCATTACAATGCAATTCAGGGACACCCCTCTAGCATTTGAGGGTTTAGCTACTCATAGTACTAAAAGATATTACAAAATAGTAGATAAACATTACAAGAATAACAGAGGAATTTGATCTTCAATCGCGATGGCTCATGAAAAGTCTTCCTTCTCCTGATCACTTGATAGCATTCCCCACTCTTACGTAAAATTGTTTCGTGAAATCCAAAGTTCTTTTCTCCTTCTCAGAAAGTGTCTAAAATACTCTCAGGTCCAATACATTAATGAGGAAATGCCCAAAATACCCTCATGGAACATAAAGGTCAAAAATCCAAGAAAATAAGAAGATGAAGCGTCCAAGCCAACACGGGTCGTGTCAGCTGACACGGGAGGCCGTGTTGACTCCCTGTTATTTTGATAAAAAAAATTCTTCAATGCCATACTTCCTGACATGGCCAGTGTCAGGAGCTGACACGGGCAGTGTCAGGTGACACGGGCACCCGTGTCAGCCCACTGTTTTTCTTCAAAACTTCGTTCTCTTGGCTTCTTTCTGACACGGCCCGTGTCAGGTAACACGGGTGGCCGTGTCAGGCCACTGTCTTCATTCCAATTTCATTCCGAATCTTGCGATTTTTCTCATTTTTTCGTTCCGATTCCTCCTGAATGTTTATATGAACCTGAAAACACTAAAGAACACAACCAAGGCATAAAATGAGGTAAAAGAGATATAAAACAAATAAACAATCACAAAATATTAACTAAAACAAACAGTGAAATAACGTATGAAAACCACTGATCAGGATGATACAGGGTGATGATGCTGGTGGTAGCAAGCGTACTATATGAGTTTATAATATCTGGATCTGGTATAAAATGTTGTTTGAGTTTATTATATTCTATTTAGATTATTTGTTTCACTAACCCTCACTTAAAGTTTACTGGTGGTAGCAAGTGTATTATATGAGTTTATAATATCTGGATCTGGTATAGAATGCTGTTTGAGTTTATTATATTCTATGTAGATTGTTTGTTTCACTAACCCTCACTTAAAATACATTCATTTAATTTGACATAGATACTTATAATCTGCAAATTAAGTTGTATTTGAAAACCAACTTATATGCATCAATGTTTTCAAATTTCATCCCTCTCATCGTTCATCTCACGATGTTTAATATATATATTATGGTATAATGATCTGGCTCCTTAGATGCATCGCCATCTTCCATTATAGTTAAATTTCATTAACAATAAATTATTAGTTAATCTGCCTCTCCATCAACACTTATAATCGTAAAACTTCCGATTATAAAAATTATGATGATAAGTGATGATGATGAGGCAGATTATCCAATGTCATGTTTTTATGGAAATTTAACTATAATCGAAGATAGCGATATATCGAAGGAGTCAGATCAATAAACCACAATATATATGTAAAACAACGTAAAATGCACAATGAGACGAATGCAATCGGAAAACATTGGTTTGTTTAAGTTGGTTTTCAAGAATAGTTTAATTTGCAGATTATAGACTTCTTCATCAAATTGAATCCATGTATATTTCTGTAGTGAGGTGTTTGGAAAACAAGCAATCTGCATTTAATATAATAAACTCAGGGTACTTACAACAACGGTTATTAATTGTAACCGAGATCAAAGATAATCTGGGAACTTTCAACAACGGTTATCTATTGTAACCGAGATCATAGATAAGTTATGTTTTACATAATTCGCTGCTGATGGGTTTCGAACCTAGTACCTAAGTGTATGTATCACAACGGTTTATTATCATAACCGTTGTGATATATGGCGCGCGTCCTGCCTTTCAATAACGGTTTCTAAACCGTTGTAGAAACAGCGAACTTACAACGACACTCTACTTAACAATGACATGTCAGGCTTGATGGTACCCCTTTTCAAACCGTTATGAAAGGGGTTTTCCGTAGTAGTGGTGTGTCACTCCCAGTATATCGAAACTGTCACGCACCCGCAGCAGTATGACTTGGTTTCCTATCTTCCCCTAAGCAAAGAAGATCCTCCATACTTTGATAATTCCCTGCAGTAGAGTCAGACCATCCAAGTTACAATGTTGGTGACAGCTTGGAAATCGGAGATTTCTAGGTTCGTTCCCCAGCCAGAATCAGTCATGGCATGGAGATCGACCTGATTTCTTTATCCCCAGCAATGTCAATGGTGATAATCTTGAAATCTGAGATTTCTCGATTTCTTCTCCAGTGGAGTCGTCACTCTTTGCGGGCTTTTTCTCCAACAAGAGCCATCTTCATTTGTGGGTTCTCTCCTCAGTCGAATATGTCGAGTTCGCTTTGCTACAACCTCTACCTAACCACCGCACAATACCTTAACTTGCATCCTTGCATTGCGTGATACCAAGCATCATGTAGATCACATACATGGCATACACATCAAGCATCTCCCTTTCTTTTGGCCTAATTCATCTCTCCAACAGATATTCAGCCAGAACACCTAGCAAACTCTCAAAACATGCACCTTTACCAAACCTTTTCTTTTGTCACTGTCGGCCAAATTTTTGAGCTATTCTTTTATTTAATCCCCTTTTACCTCGAATCATCGAAAAGATGGTGCAATTCGTACATTCAGGTCCAAGAGGATTAAATAGGGGCAGCTGTCGTAACCCGAAATTTGACCTCCCTTTTTGTCTTTTGCATAAGCATGTGCATTCGCATCGCCAGCATAAGCATTCGCGTCTTTTTCTCTGTGTTTCTTGTTGATCGGGAGGTGGACCTAAAGACCTTGTAGTTACCAAATCTCTCTGCACCAATGAAGGGTATAGCTCGGTATAAGTCATAGGAATGGGAGGAATTGGAGGCCTACCACCCTGTCTTCTATTGGGAACATTTTGGCGGGGAGCTTGATTTCTTTGTGGTTGATAGGTTGGAGCGTTGGTCACTCGTTGATAATTTGGCAGAGCTTGAACTGGTTAATAAACAGGAGTTGGTTGAATAGGCTGATATACTGGAACTTGCTGATTAAATGGGGGAGTGACTGTGGCCACATACGGTTGTTGGGCGAACTGAATTGGATAGGTTGGTTGTTGAGCATAACTCTATTGTTGCTGCTGCTTCCAGGACTGATTATTTCTCCTACTAAACTTTACTGCGTTGGTTTCCCCTTCCTTTTTCTTGTGGAAACTGCTAGAGGACTTCTTAGCATTGGTGTTGTTGGTGTTTGAACTGCCAACTGCATTGATCATTTTACCATTCTTCAAACCAAGTTCCACTTTAACACCCACAACCACTATATCAGAAAAGCTAGCGGTCACACTTCCAACCATTCTCTCGTAGAATTCTAGGCATATAGTGTCAATAAACCAATCAACTAATTCATTTTCGGCCAAAGGAGGTTCCACTTGGGATGTTGTTTCCCTCCATCATTGAGCGTATTCCTTAAAGGACTCGGAACTCTACTCAACAGTTGTCTTCTATCAGGAGCTAGATCCATGTTGTACTTATAGTGTTTGATGAACACATCTGACAGTTCTTGGAAACAGCGAATACGGGATTGATCCAAACTCAAATATCATTTAGAAGAAGCACCCTTCAAACTGTTTTGGAAACAATGAATCATAAGCTTATCATTGTCAACATGGGCGGCCATTTTTCTATAGTACATAATAACATGGTTCTTTGGACAGGTGGCACCTTCCTATTGATCAAAGTTTGGTCTCCTTCCATTGCTCTTAATCTCTTCTCAATAGTCTCAACATTCTCCTTGAGCTTCTCATGCTTCTCATCTTCATATTTGGACATATTTGGCACATCATATACTTGTTGGTGTTCATCAAAGTAGGGTTGAACACGGGTATACACGGCAGTCGGCGCAAAGGTAAGAACCACATGGGGGACCTCAGAAGTCAAAGGAACGGCTTGCTATGTAGTTGGAATTGTAGCGGGCATTGGCATGAAACTTGGAGGAAGACCAAATGGCTGTAAATTTGTTGTAGTAGCTATTGCAGGCTGAGGATCTATTGCTAGATTAACAATCTCGAAAACCATAGTAGTTTCGGTATCCATTTTCTCACGTATTGTAACACCTCAAAATTTGCCCTCTTATTTATCCCCAATAAGTGGCTCATGTTTCACATTCCATATGCATTTAGTTCATAAGCATCACACATGCATCATTTCCCCAAGGCATGGGATCAGAGGTTTCCATGGCATGAATTATTCAAGGCAAAGAGAATGCGGCTCCTCAAGGCCAAGACATCTCATTTGATTCACAATTTCATTCAAAAGGATTTCAATTAGCTAGATGGTTAAAAATCGGACAAATTGAGAAAAAGTCAACTGATAGAGGAAAAAGTCAACTCTCAACTTTTTAGGTCAAACTCGTGTTCATCATGTCAAATATGGTCCTTAAATGGAATTTGGTCAAGAAATATCAAAGGAATAAAGAAAAATCAAGAATTGTGGAAAATTGCCATTTTTGGAAAACAAGGGTTTTAGAACTTTCCATTTTGGGGAAAGTTTTGCATGCCATGCAACCAACTTTATGTCCATTTATCTCTATGATCCAAGCCTCATTTGGAAATTGTTTGGAGATAAAAGTTGTAGCATGAATTCCAAGTTTTCCAACCATATAAAGAATGTTACATTTGGACTTCTAGATCAAGAGTTATGATCAATCAAAGTTGGGATCATTAAGTTGTTCAATGAAAAAATGCAGAATTTTTCTTAGTCCCAAAATTCAGTTTTGTGATCATGTATTCAACAATATTTTCCATGGTGTTCTAGACCTCAAATCCAATTCTTTTTTACATCAACTTTGTTCTATCAAATACCATCTTTCCAACGACATCAAAACCATGCAAATTGATTCATTATCCTTCAAGAAATTCATCCATAAAGTCACCTTCATGAACACTTTTTCATGCCATAAACCATAAAAATTCCATTTTTTCAAGTTACAAAATTTGGTAAGCAAATTGTGTTGGCTACACTAACAATCATCATACACTATTATTACCATCATAAAGCACTCCATGGTAACAAAAATACACCACCCACATAGTAAAATTCATACACCACCATAAACCTTCATTTTTCCAACTTCCACTAAACCACCTCTAACTAACTTTTAGCCATGCTTAAGCTTTTAACCATACTCTAACCCACCATATAAATTCACATTCACATTCTAACAGAAGTTAGTTACACCATTAGAGAGCAAATAGATCAAAAATTGAATTTCACACCCACAACTTCCATCTCCAAGATCTCTCTCATCTTGAGGTTATTTTCTGAGATTCTTTCATCATCTTCATCATCTCATGGAGTCAGAGTTACTGTTTGCATTGAGTCTCAACTGTAACCATTGAATCATCACCTACTAGTTCATCTTCTTCCATTATTAATTTGTAATTTTTTCAATATTTGAAGAGGTTAAGCATTTATTTTGCTTAAGGGAGATTCCAAGACCTTGCATTGAAGTTTTTCGGGTTTCTTAATTGCGAAGCATCACAAGAAGCGGTGGACTTTCTCCACTAGGTAAGAATCTTTAAAAATTCCATGGCACTCATTCTTAGGTTTAGATGATTTAGGACGTTAAAATATTATTCATACATTGCATCTGGAAGTCCTGAAATGATGGCACACCACGAATCTTGGAATTTAAGTTTGTGTGTTGTTCTTGATTTTGTGATGTTCAATTTGAATCCGTGACTTTCGTGTCAATTTTCACTATGTTAGAGCTGTTATTTTGGGAAACTATAGATATATTGTTGTTCGACGTTTTGTGGGCTTCAGTTTAGTATATTATTTCGCGCGATTTGATGGAATATAGAGTGTGTTATGAGTTGTTGAAGTTTGTTGTTTTCCACCATTATTCCTGCGTTTTTTGCATGGTGCATGGAGAAGACGACCACGTGTCATCTTCTCATAGGGTGCAGCATTTTGTTTTGTCTTATTATAACTTTAAAAAATAATGCCCAAATGATGAAAGTTGTGTTGTAACGATTTAATAATGAACAATAATACACACAGCAGGGATAATACCAACATAATAATGGCCCTTGTATTATTCCAGCGGAATGCAATATGAGCCCCACGATCTTGATCAAGCGTTAAATAATAACAATAGCATCATATGGCAGCGAAAACGAATCACATCCGTGTGATGGTGATCTAGCGGACGGGATTAATGATAGTATCACATGTGAGATTCAGTGAAATGAGATCATAGCCATGCGTTAGATCCAACGCGCAGGAACTGGACAACACATTAATGAGATCATGTGCCTCTCACATGACTTCTCTTCCCACTATTTCCTTAGTTTTTTTCAGCAAAAAAGAGGCTTTTTACTGCGCCCTGGGCCTATCAGATGGCTATCCACATCCCTACTACATGAGCCCAAGTGAAATTGTACTAAGACTTTACTAACTCCTCACCCCTTTCCATTGCATTTTAATTTCTTTTTGTTACACGTTGGAAAATTGAATATTAAAAATACTAAAAATTTCTTAAAATTTCTTAAAAAATTCATGTATGTTTATGGATGTTTTAATTAAGTTTTTATGAATTTTAGTTTCATTTTTGGGCTGTTTGGATTTTTTCTGGGATTTTTGAAAGAGACGTGTGCATATGGACACACCTTGTGATACAAGGCTTAAAAAGTGACTTTCTCTTAATAGTTGTGATCTAATTTTTTGTGTGTATTTTTACCCTTCATTTTAGGATCTTTGCATGTTAAATTCATGTCTTGATAATAATTTTTAGATCACTTGTTAAGTACTTTTTGTGACTTGTGTTTGTATGATCATTAAGTGGGATATGCCTAATGTTTGCATTTTTTTTAGCACTTTTGGTGCATGAGTTGGATCCAATCTTTTGAATGTGATCACCTACTAGACCTAACATGAATTGGTTGTTTGTTCATAATTTTCAAAAGTCATTTGCTATTTTTCACCAATTTTCCAATGTGAACATATCATATGTAAGCATGCTAGAACTAGGTCAAGTTTAATGCTAATGTGTGAGCTCCTTAAAACTAATTTTGAAAGCATGATTGATCCTATACAATGAAATTTTAGGTGTTTTTTTTAAATGTTGCTTTTTGTTCATGACTTAAATGATTCTTTTTGAACCCTAAGTTGTTTATTCGATTACACTTGATGTTTGCTTAGGCGTTTTAGTTTGATGGTGTATTTGTGTTATCCTCTTTAGGATTTTTTTGTAAATCATTTAACATATGGTTTAACATGAATCACAATGTTCCCTCATGAATTTATGTGTCACTTCATATGCTTTTAATTGGCATTGTGCTTCCATAAGTGAACATGAATGGAAAGTTAACTTTGTTGTTTTCACTTGGACTTAGAATGTGCCATGTTTGTACAATGTTTTTGACAGTTAAATGTATCATTCCACCCATCATTTGCTACTTCCCCTTGTATGGTATGTACCCCTAGGGTTCCCCTTTCATTGCTTATGGTCTAATTTTTCTCCTAAGGTAGAATTAGAGCGCTTCCTTGTGCATTAGGACGTAGTTTTGTGACTTTGCATTCGACTACTTGATAGTTGAGCTTGGCATGGAGATGGTAAGTTACTTGGATACTTAGAATGCTATTTTATACCTACATGACTTATTTTCCTCTCACTTCTTATTCACTTCTCTCTTTTGTGATTTTTTAGAATAATGTTTACTTGTGATGGTTCACATTATCCCTTGGGATTCCTAGCTCCACTTAGAGTGGAGGAAGGAGAGACATTAGGATAGCAATCCATGCATGCTAACATTAGGTAGAATTTCCTTTTTTACCTCAACCATAGGGCCATCATTGTATGATAACATTAGGACCTAGTTTCCCCATTAGATTTTCTTTCAAACCTTGAGTCATCTCTTCTCTCTCTCAACGAAAAGCTAAAACACTTAATGAATAAAGATGTGCTTTGTGTGCCATGAGCCTTAAGTACATAGTATGCTTTGCCGCACGAGGCGTGTGACTCGTTACGTAAAGTGTTCACTATGTCATAGACTTTAACACTTTGCATATCGCAAACAAAACAACCCAAAACACTTCTTCTAAAAGATAATAAATAGACAAACATCTTTCTCTTCTCATCTCAAACTCTCACTCGACGTAAGGGCATGCTTCTCCTTGTTCTACTGCAAGCCAGTAACATGAGCTTCGATTCAGCGAGTCGTAACACCTAAGCTAGAACATTAGCACTGCCCAGTTAAAAAACATAAACAAATAAGGGTCACCCTTAGTGAGGGGATCTACGTCGCTCTTATTCTTCATTGGTTAATGGGGATACGTAGGCAGGAGATCGTACGAGATCTTTGCGAGCACAACCTTATGTATCAACCCTTTTGTCTCCTTTTAGCAACCCGTAGTGAGTCAAACTACGACTGCTCTGACTTCCTCTCTCTGGTTAGATTGAGGATACATAGGAACGAGACGGCGATGTCTTGGCGAGCAACCTTCCCCCATAATCCCGTAGTCCTCCGAACTACGTTGACTCTGACTTTCTCGCTCCCGAGGGAATACGTAGGCCTAGGACTGCGATGTCCTATCGAGTCACTTCTTTTTTCTTTTCCCCCATTTCTCCGTTTCACCTTTTCTTTTTGTTTCCCGTTCCATTTCCAGTTAGCAGTTGAGCTTCAGATAACCTACACCCTTTGGTCGATAACAACAAGTGTGGATCCCATCGAGTACGATGGATGCGGGGGGGTGCTAATACCTTCCTCTCACGTAACTGACTCCCGAACCCAGGTTATGGTTGCGATGACCATGTCTTTCCCTTTGTTGAGGTTTTCTTTTATCGTTTCCTTTCCCTGCGTCGGGATAAATAACGTTCAGTGGCGACTCTTCTGTTCTTTTTTGCCGGTTGATTTTCGCATATGCGACAGTTGGCGACTCTGCTGGGGACAGATTGACCTCTTGCTGGTCCATCCCCTATGCGAGTCAATCCTAGCGCTTGTGTGCTTTCGATTATTGGGTGTTTATCTTTATGCTTTACATGCTTTGTTTACTGTTTTATTGCATGATTATCTGCTTTATCGCACTTTACTTATAGCATTCATCATTATTTCCATATATGTATACTGGATTGTTGTACTGGTGTTTTCTGTTTGGCGGGCAGGGTGTTCCGAGTGATGAGCCCAGTACCAGGGCTCGAGTGTATACCTAGGCTTTAGTGTGGGTTTTTGTTGGTACGCGTGGCATGTGACACGTGTTGCTGGCCTAAGCTCACAAACCAGATGAGATCTTTCCTAGGATGCTTGGTCATTACATGCGTATGTGGTGGCTAGGCGGTCCGAAGAGGATTGTCGATACCTGGTGACCGTTTCTCGAGGACTCAGTTGATGCACTCCTTCAGGGAGCGATAATGGCAGACCAGAAATGGCAAACCCATTACGTATCCTGCCGAGGACCCGAAACTGAGAACTTGCCATAGGATGGCCTTTTTAAGGGGGAATCAGTGGAGGAACTCCTAGATTGGCGATAATATTGTACCCAGAAGGATGAATGTATTATTGCTTCTCGACCACAGTGCCAAAAACTGTGGATCCTTCGTTTTTAGTACCCACATGTGAGAATGGGCGGGTGTTTACAAGTTTGCAGGTAACTGAAACCTCCAACCTACCTAGTATTATGGTCTTCTTATTAGTGTGGACTTATCAGCCTGGTATTATGGTATTAGGATTATTCGGATATTCTGGTATTCTGATTATTCTGGCACTCTAATTATTCTGGTGTTCTGATTATCCCGGTATTCTGATTATGCCGACATGTTGGCCTTCTGGTATTCTGACTATTCGAATATTCTGGTATTCTGGTATTATCTTCAGAGCAGACCTGTGAACTTATTCAGTCATTAGCAGTGCAGCACACTTATCCAGAATTTTTGGAAGCCTTGATCCCATGTCTTTGGATCCATATCATCATAACATGTCTGCATACCTGTTCTTGTATTTCCAAGGATCTTAACTTTGAGACTCGCTGCTGTTCATTTCCATTTATTTCTTGTGGTTCTTATGTGAAAGACTTAAATCAAAGCAGAATGATTCCTTGGAAATATTTAAACATGGCATTTGTATAGCATCTTTATAACAGGTGTTTGAAGCTGGTTATTCTCATCCTGATCTGGTTTTCTTCAGAATTTCAGACTTAACTGCTCAAGCCATTCAGAATTTGACCATGGATCAAGTTCAAGCACAGTTGAGGGAAATGCGAAGCCAAATGAGGCAGTTTATAGGGGACATGCAAGCTTTGATTCAAGACCATAAAATGTTAAAAGAGGAAGTTAATCAACTAAAGACTCAGATGAGCTTGGTAATGGAGGTCGTGAGAAATGTGCTCAGAAAGGATGGCAATCCCGTGCCTGAGGCTGCAGCAGAAATTGTCATTCCGCCCTTGCATGTAGGATATCTTTCAAAGTGTGATTTACCTCACGGATTTGCTGCACAACCTGGGGTTTCAAAGTTTCCTCGTCAGCAGCTACCTCCTGTCTCCCAAAGCAATCCCAAGGCTAAGAAGTACGCACATAAGTCGAAGAAGCCTGACCGGCATTTTGATCCACTGCCTATGTCTTATGATATGTTATTTCAACAGTTGCTTAAACTGAATCTGGTAGAACCTCGTGCAATGGGTCCCCTCCAGTAAAGCTCCCAGCTGGATATGATGTTAGTGCCCGGTGTGAATTTCATTCAGGTGGCCCTGGACATACTATTAAGAGGTGTCGAGCCTTGCATCATAATGTGCAAGATTTGATCGAGGTTGGGGTCATTACATTCACTGTAGATGGTTTGCACATCAACTGAAGCTTCCCGAGTGAGCACTCAGATTACGAGTATGTTGTTAAGAGCAATAAGTCCAGACGGAGCCAAGCCTCCTCAATAATGGCGATCTTTAGCTTCTTTACTGTACTTTCATTTGTATTTTTCATTGTTCGTTAATACTTTGTATACATGTAAAAATTGTTTGTACTGAATGGTAGTTTTAATGCAATGAGTATGTTTTTTTCTTGAAGTAATTCATTCTTATTCATTCATACGATGTTTCTGTGCATTGTAGTACCAATTTACTTGCTTAAACTCTTAGAGGGAGGATGAAGATTTGAAAACGCAAACTTTCTGGTCGTATGCTTTTGGGAATAAAACCTTGCTGATGATGTACATGCATTGTTTCAACTCCCCAAACACCGAAGATATAATGGAGATAGACCCTCGTTAACCCCGTTGAGCCTAGAAGTAGGAGTTTCTTTTGGAAAAAAAACGTAACACTTCACCCCGGGGCAGGGTAGTTGTCAGTTGATTTGACCAAGCGTTCAAAACTCAAAAGGATTGCGCATCTAAGGATCCATTACCTTTTTTTCTCATCAGGAGGCCAAGGAGCATGAAACCACAATGGTTATCCATCATCGCAAGGAGTGAAGCAGTCACAATCCTTTCAACGAAGTCAAGACAAGTCAGTGTCACACGATTTGTTCAAAAGAAAAAGAAAAAGAAAAAGAAAGCCCTCTAAGTCAAAATTTTGAAAACAAATGACTTAGGAAAAATTTAGGGCATCCCGCTGGACGTCAAAATCGAAAAGGATTCAAAATAATCAGTCCAGGCAAAATCAGGGAAACAAAAAAAAAGAGCAAATAAAAAAAGAGAGAAAAGGCTTACAAAAGGGAAAACCCTCGAGCAAAAGAATCTTGTGACTACAGGCACCAAAGACGAAAGGAGCGATTGTCATTCCAAAAGCAGTGTGGGCTCTTTAACCAACGCTGATGACATGCAATAACCTTTTAGAAGGTGAGCACTTGGGTCAAATGAGCTGAACGTAGGACTGAAGGATATAAAGGAGAATGAGTGGGTACAAACAAAATTTTGAGCCATAAATCCTTCTTTCTCGAACCGTGAACAGGCCATGTTACAACCCTTAAAAGTCCTAATTGAGGTAATGTTATTCCAAAGGCGTACTTTTGATAAGACAGTGTTCCTGACTCCCGTGAGTAGGGCTAAAATGTTTTGTTGGTATTGCATGTGCATAATGTCTTTTATTCAAAAATCAGTGTCGCATCTTAACTAGTGATTCATTCACAGGGTTTGGCGATATCTTTTCAATGAAAACTTCAAGGTTAACATGTATGTTGTATTAGAATTATCATTCTCAGAATAAACATTTTCTGCTTGCATACATTGTACTTGACGCTAATGAAGCTTACATAATGAGCATCAGTCGAGAAGTCTAACTTTGCCAAGAGGAAATTCCTGAACAACCATATTGATGAGCATGTAGCCCAAAGAATTCGTCGGGTAATGGTTTTCTCAGCAAGTTGTGCCAATCTGGGGCAATCACGTCAGGAAATCTCCCTAAGTTCAGCCGGTCGGGGGAAATCATGTCGAGGTTATGTAAATCTCTCGAAGATCAATCAGTCAGGGGAAAAATCACTTCAAGGCTCGTATCGAGGCAGGCCACCTCAAGAGCACGAGAAGTTATCCACAAAAGACGGTTAATCAAAAGCACCTTTTCTAGATCCAGCATACTGGGGAAAAATATTTCAAGTCATTGCGAATCCTTTCATAGCAAATTCCTTCATAGTTTGACCAATCTAGGGCAGTTACGTCGAGATCCGATGAATCTCTCCGAGAGTTTGAAGACCCTGAGGCATTTTGAATGCCAGGTTTTCTGTAAAATCCTCTTGAGACTATTTCTCCCAGTAGACCATGTGGCCTGAGAACAAGTGAAGAGTTCGCTTATGATATTTGGCATGCAATTGATCAGCAGAAGCGTTAAGCGCCAAAGTAGTTCCCAATATGGGGTTTCTCTTCCTCAGTAAGGCGCCAGAGGGGCATTATGAAGAGTATGATTATCCTCTCCAGCGAGAGCCCATAGGTTTGGTTTCCTCAGCAGGAGTTGGATTTATATTTTCTCCAGCGAGAGTTCAAGTCCCCAAACAATGTAAGGATGATTTCTTATCCTCCAAGCAGGTGGGCGTCCCCCAGTAGAGTCCTTCTCTCCAGTATTGAAGATCTAGCATCCTCAGCAAAGCATTGATAGTTTCTCTCTCCCTAGCAAGAGTGCAGAGAATTGCTTTCTCCGATCAAAATGGCTTATTGCTCCCCAGCTAGTATTCAAAAGTTGGTTGTCCCAGACGAGATAATGTTGCATCTCCCACAGGATATTGGTTTGACGTCTCTCCTTGATAGAGATCTGTGTTCCCCACCGAGTCTCGGTGCCTACTTTCCTCATTAGGTCAGGAAGTATAATCTCGCCAGCAATGGTGTGCTCTTATCCCCAGCAGGGTAAGGAAGTTCATTTCCCCAGCAGTATATTAAGTTCAATGATGTTCCCCGAACGGTTTGGTATTATTGACTGCGATCCCAAGCAGAGTTTGGTGTTCATCCTCTCAACAGTTTGACTAGTGGTGACTGACGTCCCCTGGAAGATTCCAAGTCCAATGGTTATTGGCACTTTTCCATATCAGATCTTTGGGTTCCATCTTCAGCAATTGTCATTCGTGATCCCCGGTGTAGGGGAAGCCATTTTGGGTTTTATCTTCAACAATGGATACTCGTGATCTCCAGCAGAGGATTCTCGTTGCATCTTGCATATAGTAATCATCATTGCGTTGAATCCTCAAAATGCGTAGCATTTCCATTTGATATGGAGCATTACGCCATAGAAAAACTCAAACACATACATTCGAAGCATAAGCCAGGTTTGACATTATCTTCACCAGATGTTTCTCAGCAGAGAATGGCGTTTCAGGAAATTCAATCTTACTTTATCCCCTGTGAATTTGCAGATAAGTTCGCTCATCATACCTGCACTCCCCTGCAGAGTTGTCTATTTAGGCTTCTCTTTTCCCCAGCGGAGTCATTTTTTCTTCCCTTCAGGTCGTAAGTCCATTGATTCTGCTTCCTGTATATCTCCGGTTTATCCCAACTATTGGTTGGTACCCTTCTTTTATCCCAACTTTTGGTTGGAACCTATCTGTTATCCCAACTATTGGTTGGTATCTTTTGTGGTGAGCACACCTTGGATTGGCGTTCTCGTTATCCTAACTTTTGGCTAGTAGCTTTTATCCCAACTCTTGGTTGGTACCCTTGGTGGGGTCGCATTTGGTCAGCGTCCTGTTTATTCTAACTCTTGGTTAGTATTTCTTCATCCCAACTATTGGTTGGTATACTCTTTGTTATCCCAACTATTGGTTGGTATCCTCTTTGTTATCCCAACTATTGGTTTTTACCCCCTTTGTTATCCCAACTATTGGTTGGTATCCTCTTTGTTATCCCAACTATTGGTTGGTATCCTCTTTGTTATCCCAACTAGTGGTTGGTACCCTTTGTTTATCTCAACTATTGGTTGGTACCCTCTTTGTTATCCCAACTATTGGTTGGTATCCTCTTTGTTATCCTAACTATTGGTTGGTATCGTGTTTGTTATCCCAACTATTGGTTGGTATCCTCTTTGTTATCCCAACTATTGGTTGGTATACTCTTTGTTATCCCAACTATTGGTTGGTATCCTCTTTGTTATTCCAATTATTGGTTGGTACCCCCTTTGTTATCCCAACTATTGGTTGGTACCCTCTTTGTTATCCCAACTATTGGTTGGTACACTCTTTGTTATCCTAACTATTGGTTGGTATCCTCTTCTATCCCAACTATTGGTTGGTATCCTCTTTGTTATCCCAACTATTGGTTGGTATCCTGTTTGTTATCCCAACTATTGGTTAGTACCCTCTTTGTTATCCCAACTATTGGTTGGTACCCTTTGTTTATCCCAACTATTGGTTGGTACCCTCTTTGTTATCCCAACTATTGGTTGGTATACTCTTTTATCTCGACTATTGGTTGGTATCCTCTATTGAGTTCGCCTTTGGTCGGCGTTCTCGGTTATCCTAACTCTTAGTTAGTATTTTCTATCCCAACTATTGGTTGGTATCCTTTATTGAGTTCCCTTTGGTCGGCGTTCTCGGTTATCCTAACTCTTGGTTAGTATTTTCTATCCCAACTATTGGTTGGTATCCTTTATTGAGTTCGCATTTGGTCGGCGTTCTCAGTTATTCTAACTCTTGGTTAGTATTTTCTATCCCAACTATTGGTTGGTACCCTCTGTTGAGTTCGCCTTTGGTCGGCATTCTCGGTTATTCTAACTCCTTGTTAGTATTTTCTATCCCAACCATTGGTTGGTACCCTTTGTTAAGTCCGCCTTTGGTCGGTGTCCTCGTGATCCTAACTTTTGGTTAGTACCCTTTATCCCAACTATTGGTTGGTATCTTTCGTTGCGAGCTTGCTTTCGGTTAGCCCTCTTTTCATCCCGACTCTTGGTTGGTATCATCTATTATGAGTACGCCTTTGGTCGGCGTTCTCGTTATCCTAACTCTTGGTTAGTATCTTTTTTCCCAACTTTTGGTTGGCAAGCCTTGGTCTTATCTCAACTCTTGGTTAGTAACCTCTCGGTTAGTATCTGGCAGCTTAATATCTTGGTTAGTATTTTATATCCCAACAATTGGTTGGTATCATTTGTTGAGTAGCTATTGCAGGCTGAGGATCTATTGCTAGATTAACAATCTCGAAAACCATTGTAGTTTCGGTATCCATTTTCTCATATATTGTAACACCTCAAAATTTGCCTCTTATTAATCCCCAATAAGTGGCTTATGTTTCACATTCCATATGCATTTAGTTCATAAGCATCACACATGCATCATTTCCCTAAGGCATGAGATCAGAGGTTTCCATGGCATGAATTATTCAAGGCAAAGATAATGCGGCTCCTCAAGGCCAAGACATCTCATTTGATTCACAATTTCATTCAGAAGGATTTCAATTGGCTAGATGGTTGAAAATCGGACAAATTGAGAAAAAGTCAACTGATCGAGGAAAAAGTCAACTCTCGACTTTTTAGGTCAAACTCATGTTCATCATGTCAAATATGGTCCTTAAATGGAATTTAGTAAAGAAATATCAAAGGAATAAAGAAAAATCAAGAATTATGGAAAATTGCCATTTTTGGGAAACAAGGGCTTTAGAACTTTCCATTTTGGGGAAAGTTTTGCATGCCATGCAACCAACTTTATGGCCATTTTTCTCTATGATCCAAGCCTCATTTGGAAATTGTTTAGAGATAAAAGTTGTAGCATAAATTCCAAGTTTTCCAACCATATAAAGAATGTTACATTTGGACTTCTAGATCAAGAGTTATGATCAATCAAAGTTGGAATCATTAAGTTGTTCAATGAAAAAATGCAGAATTTTTCTAAGTCCCAAAATTCAGTTTTGTGATCATGTTTTCAACAATATTTTCCATGGTGTTCCAGACCTCAAATCCAATTCTTTTTTACATCAACTTTGTTCTATCAAATACCATCTTTCCAACGACATCAAAACCATGCAAATTGATTCATTATCCTTCAAGAAATTCATCCATAAAGTCACCTTCATGAACACTTTTTCATGCCATAAACCATAAAAATTCCATTTTTTCAAGTTACAAAATTTGGTAAGCAAATTGTGTTGGCTACACTAATAATCATCATACACCATTATTACTATCATAAAGCACTCCATGGTAACAAAAATACACCACCCACATAGTAAAATTCATACACCACCATAAACCTTCATTTTTCCAACTTCCACTAAACAACCTCTAACTAACTTTTAACCATGCTTATACTTTTAACCATACTCTAACCCACCATATAAATTCGCATTCACCTTCTAACAGAAGTTAGAGCAGTTGTTTTGGGAAACTAATGGTGTATTGTTGTTCTACGTTTTGCGGGCTTCGGTTTAGTATATTATTTTGCGCGATTTGATGGAATATTGAGGGTGTTATGAGTTGTTGAAGTTTGTTGTTTTCCACCATTATTCCTGCATTTTTTGCATGGTGCATGGAGAAGACGACCACGTGTCGTCTTCTCATAGGGTGCAGCATTTTGTTTTGTCTTATTATAACTTTAAAAAATAATGCCGAAATGATGAAAGTTGTGTTGTAACGATTTAATAATGAACAATAATACACACAGCAGGGATAATTACAGCATAATAATGGCCCTTGTACTAGTCCAGCGGAATGCAATATGAGCCCCACGATCTTGATCATGTGTTAAATAATAACAATAGCATCATATGGCAGCGAAAACGAATCACATCCGTGTGATGGTGATCTAACGGACGGGATTAATGATAGTATCACATGTGAGATTCAGTGAAATGAGATCATAGCCATGCGTTAGATCCAACGCGCAGGAACTGGACAACACATTATTGAGATCTTGTGCCTCTCACATGACTTCTCTTCCCACTATTTCCTTGGTTTTTTCAGCAAAAAATAGGCTTTTTTCTATGCCTTGGGCCTATCAGATGGCTATCCACATCCCTACTACATGAGCCCAAGTGAAATTGTACTAAGACTTTACTAACTCCTCACCCCTTTCCATTGCATTTTAATTTCTTTTTGTTACACGTTGGAAAATTGAATATTAAAAAATACTAAAAGTTGCTTAAAAATTATGAAAATATTCGAGTATGTTCATGGACGTTTTAGTTAAGTTTTTATGAATTTAAATTTCATTTTTGGGCTGTTTGGATTTTTTTCTGGGATTTTTGAAAGAGATGTGTGCATATGGATACACCTTGTGATACAAGGCTTAAAAAGTGACTATCTCTTAATAGTTGTGATCTAATTTCTAGTGTGTATTTTGACCCTTCATTTTAGGATCTTTTCATGTTAAATTCATGCCTTGATAATAATTTTTAGGTCAGTTGTTAAGTACTTTTTGTGACTTGTGTTTGTATGATCATTAAGTGGGATATGGCTAATGTTTGCATTTCTTTGAGCACATTTGGTGCATGATTTGGATCCAATCTTTTGAATGTGGTCACTTACTGGACCTAACATGAATTGGTTGTTTTTTCATAATTTTCAAAAGTCATTTGCTGTTTTTCACCAATTTTCCAATGTGAACATATCATTTGTAAGCATGCTAGAACTAGGTCAAGTTTAATGCTAATGTTTGAGCTCCTTAAAACCAATTTTGAGAGCATGATTGATCCTAGATACAATGACATTTTAGATGCTTTTTTTTAAATGTTACTTTTTGTTCATGACTTAAATGATTCTTTTTGAACCCTAAGTTGTTTATTCGATTACACTTGATGTTTGCTTAGGCGTTTTAGTTTGATGGTGTATTTGTGCTATCCTCTTTAGGATATTTTTTGTACATCATTTAACATATGGTTTAACTTGAATCACAACCTTCCCTCATGAATTTATGTGTTACTTCATATGCTTTTAATTGGCATTGTGCTTCCATAAGTGAACATGAATGGAAAGTTAACTTTGTTGTTTTCACTTGGACTTAGAATGTGCCATGTTTGTACAAAGTTTTTGACATTTAAATGTATCATTCCACCCATCATTTGCTACTGCCCCTTGTATGGTATGTACCCTTAGGGTTCCCCTTTCATTGTTTATGGTCTAATTTTTCTCCTAAGGTAGAATTAGAGCACTTCCTTGTGCATTAGGACGTAGTTTTGTGACTTTGCTTTCGACTACTTGATAGTTGAGCTTGGCAAGGAGATGGTAAGTTACTTGGATACTTTGAATGCTATTTTATACCTACATGACTTATTTTCCTCTCACTTCTTATTCACTTCTCTCTTTTGTGATTGTTTAGAATAATGTTTACTTGTGATGATTCACATGATCCCTTAGGATTCCTAGCTCCACTTAGAGTGGAGGTAGGAGAGACATTAGGATAGTAATCCATGCATGCTAACATTAGGTAGAATTCCCTTTTTTACCTCAACCATAGGGCCATCATTGTATGATAACATTAGGACCTAGTTTCCCCATTAGATTTTCTTTCAAACCTTGAGTCATCTCTTCTCTCTCTCAACGAAAAGCTAAAACACTTAATGAATAAAGATGTGCTTTGTGTGCCATGAGCCTTAAGTACATAGTATGCTTTGCCGCACGAGGCGTGTGACTCGTTACGCAAAGTGTTCACTATGTCATAGACTTTAACACTTTGCATATCGCAAACAAAACAACCCAAAACACTTCTTCTAAAAGACAATAAACAGACAAACGTCTTTCTCTTCTCATCTCAAACTCTCACTCGATGTAAGGGCATGCTTCTCCTTATTCTACTGCAAGCCGGTAACACGAGCTTCGATTCAGCGAGTCATAACACCTAAGCTAGAACATTAGCACTTCCTAATTAAAAAACATAAACAAACAAGGGTCACCCTTAGTGAGGGGAACTACGTCACTCTGATTCTTCATTGGTTAATGGGGATACGTAGGCAGGAGATCGTGCGAGATCTTTGTGAGAACAACCTTATGTATCAACCCTTTTGTCTCCCTTTATCAACTCGTAGTGAGTCGAACTACGACTGCTCTGACTTCCTCTCTTTGGTTAGATTGAGGATACGTAGGCACGAGACGACGATGTCTTGGCAAGTAACCTTCCCCCACAATCCCGTAGTCCTTCGAACTACGTTGACTCTGACTTTCCCACTCCCGAGGGAATACGTAGGCCTAGGACGGCGATGTCTTATCGAGTCACTTCTCTTTTCTTTTCCCCCGTTTCACCTTTTCTTTTCATTTCCCGTTCCATTTCCAGTTAGCAGTTGAGCTTCAGATAACCTACACCCTTTGATCGATAACAACAAGCGTGGATCCCATCGAGTACGATGGATGCGAGGGGGTGCTAATACCTTCCTCTAGTGTAACCGACTCCCGAACCCAGGCTATGGTTGCGATGACCATGTCTTTCCCTTTGTTGAGGTTTTCTTCGATCATTTTCTTTCCCTGCGTCGGGATAAATAACGCTCGGTGGCAAATCTTATGTTCTTTTCTGCCGATTGATTTTCGCAGATGCAACATGTATCACTTATAACATTTACATGATTTACCCTACATTCCCATGTAGGTCTTCTAGTTCATTATTGACTCACTCTATCTCTTGTTCCTGTTCAGCCATTCTTCTTCGAGCTTGAGCTTTGGTGTTGTATGGATATAGAGGACTCAGTGTGAAACTAAAGAGGTGACAACGAAAATGAGCTAAATGCAAGAGGAATGCACATGTGATGACATGAATGCATGAAATGCAATGCAATAAAAAGATTTCAAGGAATTCGAAGTATATTTGCAAACATTATAGAAATGGAGAACATATTCTTCGAATAACAAAAAGAGTCTCATTTCATTGATTTAAATTTGAAGCTTACAAAATGAGTTACACTTTCAAAAGGTCCTACAAAGTGGACAAATACAAGAAAAAGGAAACTAGGAGTCCTAAGCAATCTGATGAGAAGATCCCTCTCCTCCTTGCAATTTCTTCGTAAGCCTCTTGATCTCCTCTTTCATCTTGGTCTTCTTGAGGATGAGCTTGTCCATGCACAGATTCCATGCAACTGAAGTAGGAGGAATGTCTCAAGCTAGCAACAGGGGTTGATAGTACGCTAGACGAAAATAAATCCTCTCGCACTTTCCTCTTCTTAGCATTATCTTCTTCATCCCTTTGCTTTAGGAGCTTTTGAAGTTCTTCATTCTCATGATTGACGACTGGTACTTGTTCTTCCAAGCATCCCTTTCTCTCTTTGCTTTGGTCAAGGCGATCTTCAGCTTCTCCTCCTCACTCATAAAGATCAAGGTGGAATCTCTAACAGCCATGGGTAGAGGCTCATGATGGGGGTAGGGCATCTTCATCTTGATAGCCCTATCTTATACCCATTGGAGATAAGGCTCCAAAGCGACGCAATCAGGCTTTCCTAACATTGTCATTCCTTTCCTATGAATGTAACGCCAGGCATACACGATTTTCTCTTTAAGCACTGGATTCTCACCTTCCTTGAGAAAAATTCCTTCCAATTAGATGGTGTTAGGCTTATCTTTCATAGGATAACCAAGTTGTCGACGAGCTAGAATCGGATTGTAGCTTATACATCCCTTTGTACCAAGAAGAGATACATTGGGAAACTCACCACAACTGTCAATCATAGCCACCCCTCCAAAAATAGGATTATACCACTCAATGTCAGGATAAGTGAGCGACATAATCTTTTGAGACCAAAGCAACCCATCTTTAAGATCCCAAAAGGTGGATGAGCGAGGAAAGTGCAAAATAAACCACTTAAGTAATCATACCTCCTCCATATGAATTCCTCAGATGCACCGAGTGATAGCCATCAGCAAGCAAAGTTGGGACTGGATTCCCAAGTAAAAAGATCTTGATAGCATCAATATCAACAAAGTCATCAATATTGGGAAAGAGAAAGAGTCCATAGATGAGCAAGGCAGGGATGGCTTCAAAGGCATCTACACTCTTCATATCAATATAGTACTTAGCTTTCTCCATCAGAAATTTGGCAGGTAACCCAAGGAGTCCTCCTTTAGTGGTCATATGAGCCTTGATATCTAACAACTTGAGGTGAATACCCTCTGTAATGTCTTGACCTCTGGGAATATCCTCCAAACCTAAGAAAGCATCTTGAGAAGTAATATGAAGGCCAACCAAGGATGAGTATTCCTCCAACGTGGGCATCAATTGATAGTCGGGGAAAGTAAAGCAGTGGTATAATGGATCATAAAACTGCACAAGTGTAGAGAGAACACCATCAACCATCTTGAGCTTCAATAGAGACAAGATCCTTCCATATCTATCCTTGAAAGCCAATGGGTCTTCAACCAAACCTCCTAGTTTCCTTAGGTTATCCAACTTTAGAAGCTTGAAAGTGTATTTATGTGTTCTTCTTTTTCCAAAATTCATCCTATAATGTTTGCAAAACAACCCTACGTTCCTTGAAAAGGGTTAGAAAAAGGTGCATGAATGCATGGATGAATGTACGCACAAACACACAAACATATATACACAAACATGTGGGTTTGAGATCACGAGCATGGATCTATGGTCTAACCATCCCAAGGGTGTGTACTATGGGTTTGTGTACCCGCAGAACAAGGTTCTAAGAGATTCCCAAAGTTATTGACCCATCTTTCGAATATTATTAACACACCAATTACTTGGAAATCAATAATATTATCAAGAGAATCTCGTTTGAGTGTTGTATCGCGTATCAACTACTTTAGGTTTACACCCTCATAGTCACCGCACTACATCCTAAAAAGGCCAAGTGGGGTAAAAGGTAACTAAAGGTCCTCAGTTTCACATGCTCCTAGGTTGAGAGTAGTAATGCATTCACGATTACTCGTTCAACAAATACTA
This sequence comes from Lathyrus tuberosus, assembly GCA_022829125.1. NCBI lineage: Eukaryota > Viridiplantae > Streptophyta > Magnoliopsida > Fabales > Fabaceae > Lathyrus > Lathyrus tuberosus. The sequence goes on from JALAZF010000449.1 coordinate 4,013,000, forward strand.
CCCTCAAGAGGGCCTCCACTGAGCGGGGGATCTCAAGTCAACTTCTTCGGGATTACTCCCTCAAAGTCTCCTTGATTATACCACCCTTCCTATCTCATTTGTCCTCTCAAGTCTGGGTTAAGACTTTTTCTTACCACACAAAGGTATCCACACTGCCAAACAGAAAACCCAAGCAAACAAAAGCGAACAAATATATACAAATAACACAAATAAACAAGATAGGCTTAATGTAACACCCCAAATTTCGTAAGAATACTTATTTAATTTATTTAAATATTATATTCGTGAATTTCTGTGAATTTCGGTGAATTTGGATATTTTGGGCATTTTGTGGAATTTTAGTTATTTAATTAAATAATAGTATATATTATGGAATATAATGTATTATTATTTATTTTAAATAATATTAGAGGAATTAAGGGTAAGACTGAATTTTGAGGAGGATTAGTAAGGGCATTATGGAGAAAGCCCAATTTTGAGGCCCAAGAGCTAGGTCAAATATAAGGGAGAATTTGAGAATAGGGTTCACTTTTGGTTAACCGTGAAAAGAAGGAAATAAGGGAGAGCTCTGAGGAAAAAATGGAAAAGGCGAGGAATTCGTGAAGGTTTCCAAAGGCTCAAGAGAGAATACACCGGATTGACAATCTAAGGTATGGGGAGTAGTTACCTTTCATTGTTTTCATTATAAGATTCGATGTAATTGAAGTGGATGTTGTGTTTGAGGGTTTATGGGGTTTTTGTGACGAATTGATGATTTGAGGGTATTTTAGGATTCGATTATTAAGAGTTGAATTTAATTGGATAAAAATAGATCTTGGGGCTGATTTCCCCATCATTGTAGTTTCAACCTTGCGGTGAAGGGATTTATGGAGTTTATGGGAAGCTTGAGAGTTTTGAAGGTTTAGGAGATTTAAGGTCCCCGTAGTGTCCTGAATCAACCTAATAGAACTAGGTTTTAAGCCTTTGATTTCCGTGATGCATTAGGATTGTTGTAGGGATGTTTTTGGGTCATTTATGGTTGTAATCGTAGGTACCTTTGAGGCTGGGGAGCTACTGATGCGTAGCAGCGATTTGCTGTAATCACAGGTTCGCTAAGCGAACCATTCCTTTGCAAGGTGAATGTTCCCCAAGGCTCACAAAGCAAGCAGCGGAGCGAATGCGCGATAACATGAGTGTGGGTACTGAGATGATTCTGGAGTGGAATTGGGGATTCGTTGGAAGTCTCGCAAAGCGAATAAACCAGCGAGTAGGACATATGGTGTTTTCTAGTGTTTCAGTGTGGTGACTGTGGGACTCGCTGACCGTTTCGCAAAGCGAAAGTCCAAGCGAACTGGTTCGCCTAGCGAACCCTGGAGCGAACATCTGTTGTTCCCGATGTTTTGTTTATGTGCTGTGCTGTTTTGATGCCTTTATGTCGTGATTTTATGATGATTTTCCATGACATTACTGATGATTGTATGATGATGGTTTGGTGATTATTTGACGAATATGTGATGATATGACGTATTTGAGAATTGATGAATGATGATGCACATTATGATTCTTATTAGATGATGATGATTAGTGATGTTGTGTATCATACATTCATATGCATACTCTGTGACGACGCTTTATTCCCATTGTGTGGATATGAGGTAATTATGACGTGCTCCGGTTCCAATTGCAGGATTGATCCTATTGACGGGGATCTTTGAAGGGGTGATGGCCTAGTGTCCATCAATTATGACGATTGGTACCACATGCATGAGTCTTGTCGTGCATTTGCATTTAATTAGCATTGTTGTATTTTATGATGTTGTTCTTGATTTTGATAATTCCTTGTGATGACCCTGAAGATGTTGTATATGAAGATAATTCCATTTTATGTATATCTTGTTTTATAATGATTATTATGAATTGTGATTACTCACCCTGCCTATTTGAATGTTGCCTCTACGTGGGTAACGTGCAGGTGATCAGGTTTAGCTGTGGATGCCTTCGAGGACCTTGAAGTTTTTTGCTTTTGGTCGATTTAGAGGGTCTTGCTCTGATATTGTAACATCGGCTTGGGGTCCTTTGAGTCGAACTATGTTGTTTTCCTTATTTTGTTGTCAATTGATGATGTGGTTTTATTTTTGACTATTACGATGTTTGTTGAAAACCTTTTAATTAAGAATTTTGAGTTCCGCTGCCATGTGAAGGCTTTTGATTTATTTTGAGGAAAGACCCTTTGTTTATAGGGCAAGTGTATTATTTTGATTTAAATGAGAAATGTGCACCCTTTAAGGTGATTTTGATGCTTTACTCTGATATTTGAGTTGTTTCTGCTGCAACATTTGTGGGGGTAGAAAAGGGTATTACATTAGTGGTATCAGAGCAGTTTGGTCTGTCTGGCCAGGTTGTCTAATGTTGTTTGTTTCCCTAGTGTGCGACATGTGTGTGAAAACAATGTCGATGTATGTTTTGTTTTCCATTTGCAGATTGGGAATGAAACAAGTGGGGGAGAAGACGGTGCTTCTCCAAGGTGTTTCGAGTGTGGAGCGATGGCTAAGTGTGGTGTTGGACACTGCGATAGTTTGGTAAAGATCATTTGTACTGCCTCATGATAGTCGGTTGTTATTGACAAATTAAGGAACTGATCACCCTTAATCTTTTTTTTTATAATAGACGGGATCGTGTTGGATGGGATAGACGTGTCTTGCGAGCTTAAGTGGGGTGCACGGTGAATTGTTTGGAGTTAAGCCAAATGCTTATGGGTTATTTTGATGAGTCCATGCAGGTTATTATGTTTGAAGATGAGGCGAATTCGAGTTTCTTGCTTGTCGGTTAAGTTGGGACGTCTTGAGGAGAATGATCAGGTAATGTTGATGTCTGCTTTTGAGGGATAGAGAACAGTGTAATGGCTAGTGATATGCCAGTGGTGTGTAATTCCTAATGTTCACCTGAATCTAATTTCGACGAGGGTGAAGAGTTGTTTGTTCTGTTAAGCAAGTGAATGAATCTGTGGAAGATGGCGCAAATGTGCTTATGATGTTGGATTCCTTGAAGCTTAAGAGGATGCAGTGGCATGTGAGCTACCTTTGGTGTGTGACTTTTTGGAGGTGTTCCCATGAGATATCAGTGATGTACCACCGTAGTGTGAAGTGGAACTTGCTATCGACCTAGTACTTGATACAAGCTTGATGTCACTGATTGCGTACAGGATGTATGTTCTGAGTTAGGAGAATGGATGGAATAGTTGGAAGAATTTTTCGAGAAGAGGTTTGTCCGTCCAAGTGTTTCTCCGTAGGGTGCTCATGTGCTGTTACTGAAGATGAAAGATGGAAGTATGAGGTTGTGTGTTGATTATCGGCAGTTGAATAAAGTGACGATCAAGAATAAGTATCCACTTTTAAGGATTGATGATTTGATGGATCAATTGGTTTATGCTTGTGTTTTAGCAAGATTGATTTGAGTTCTGGTTATCATCAGATTCGGTTAAGCCTGATGATATTTCAAAGACAGCTTTCAGGATGAGGTATGGTGACTATGAGTATATTGTGATGTTGTTTGGTGTATCTAATGCACCTGGTGTTCATGGAGTGTATGAATCGGATTTTTCATGAGTATTTGGATAAGTCTGTGGTTGTTTTTATTGACGATATTATGATATACTCTAAACCGAAGAAGAGCATGTTGAGCATTTGAGGACTGTGTTGCAAGTGTTGAAAGAGAAGAAGTTGTATGTGAAACTGTCGAAGTGTGAGTCCTGGTGCAAGGAAGTGAGTTTCCTTGGCCATGTGATATCTAGTGGTGGGATGTTGCTTGTGAGGCAAGCTTTGTTGAATTGAAGAAGAGGTTGACGACCGCTCCGGTGTTGATATTGCCTAATCTGAGTGAATCTTTTGTGGTGTATTGTGATGCGTCGAAGATGGGTCTATGTGGAGTATTGATGCGTAATGGACAAGTTGGTGCTTATACTTTGAGACATTTGAGAGTTCATGAAATGAATTATCCTACGCATGACTTAGAGTTGGCCGATGTGGTGTTTGTGTTGAAAATTTGGAGACATTATCTGTTTGGCTCTAAATTTGAAGTGTTCAGTGATCATAAAAGTCTGAAGTACCTATTCGATCAGAAGGAATTGAATATGAGGCAGAGGAGGTGGTTAGAGTTGTTGAAGGATTTTGATTTTGATTTGAGTTATCATCCGGGAAAAGCAAATGTAGTGGCCGATGCATTGAGCAGAAAGTTATTGCATATGTCGATGCTTATGGTGAAAGAATTGGAATTAATTGAGCAATTCAGAGATTTGAGCTTGGTATGTGAAGAGACCTCCAACAGTATGAAGTTGGGGATGTTGAAGCTGACTAGTGGTATTCTAGAAGAAATCAGAGTGGGACAGCAATCTAATTTAAAGTTGGTTGACCAGTTAACTCTGATTAACCAAGGTAACGAAGGAGACTTCCGGATTGATGAGAATGGTGTGATGAGGTTTCGAGAGAGAGTATGTGTTCTTGATGTTCCAAAAATCAAGAAGAGTATTCTAGAAGAAGGACACTGAAGTAGGTTGAGTATTCATCCCGGTGCTACGAAGATGTATCAGGATCTGAAGAAGTTGTTTTGGTGGCCGGGTATGAGGAAGGATGTTGCCGAGTTTGTTTATACGTGTTTGACTTGTCAGAAGTCGAAGGTTGAGCATCAAAAGCCTTTAGGAATGATGCAGCCGTTGAGGATTCCAGAATGGAAGTGGGATAGTATTTCCATGGATTTTGTGGTAGGATTGTCGAGGACTGCTAAGGGAAACGATTCAGTTTGGGTGATCATGGATAGATTAACTAAGTCGGCTCATTTTTTGCCGATGAAGATTAATCATTCTATACAGAAGCTAGCCGAGATGTATATTGAGGAGATTGTGAAGTTGCATGGGATACCTTCGAGTATTGTGTCGGATAGAGATCCGAGATTTACATCGAGGTTCTGGAAGAGTTTGCAGGATGCTTTGGGGACTAAGCTGAGGATGAGTTCAGTATATCCTCCGCAGACGGATGGTCAGACAGAAAGGACTATCCAATATTTAGAGGATTTGTTGTGGGCATGTGTGTTGGATCATGGTGGATCTTGGGATAGCCATTTACCGTTGATTGAGTTCACGTATAATAATAGTTTTCATGCTAGTATTGGAATGGCGCCCTATGAAGCTTTGTATGGAAGAAGGTGTAGGACTCCTTTGTGTTGGTATGAATTGGGCGAGAGTGTTGTACTCGGACCTCAAATTATGCAAGAGACGACTGAGAAAATTAAGATGATCCAAGAGAGGATGAAAGCTTCGCAGATTCGTCGAAAGAGTTACCATGATAAGAGGAGAAAAGCACTTGAATTCCAAGAGGGAGATCACGTGTTTTTGAGGGTGACGCTAGTGACTGGTGTGGGTCGAGCTTTGAAGTCTAGGAAGCTCACTCCACGTTTTGTTGGTCCATATTAGATATCGTAGAGGATAAAAGAGGTAACCTATCGAATTGCTTTACCACCGTCACTTGCGAATTTGCATGACGTGTTCCATGTGACTTAGTTGAGGAAGTACATTCCAGATCCGTCGCATGTGATTCAGATGGATGATGTACAAGTGAAGGATAATCTGACTGTGGAAGCATTGCCTGTGCGTGTCGATGGTCGAGAGATGAAGCAATTGTGGGGTAAAGACATAACTTTGGTGAAAGAGTTGTGGGGCGGACCAGCTGGCGAAAGTTGGACTTGGGAACGCGAAGATCAGATGAGGGAGTCGTATCCGACTCTATTTCCTTGAGGTAATTTTTTAGGGCAAAAATTCTTTAAGTGGGGGAGAGTTGTAACACCCCAAATTTCGTAAGAATATTTATTTAATTTATTTAAATATTATATTCGTGAATTTCTTTGAATTTCGGTGAATTTGGATGTTTTGGGCATTTTGTGGAATTTTAGTTATTTAATTAAATAATAGTATATATTATGGAATATAATGTATTATTATTTATTTTAAATAATATTAGAGGAATTAAGGGTAAGACGGACTTTTGAGGAGGATTAGTGAGGGCATTATGGAGAAAGCCCAATTTTGAGGCCCAAGAGCTAGGTCGAATATAAGGGATAATTTGAGAATAGGGTTCACTTTTGGTTAACTGTGAAAAGAAGGAAATAAGGGAGAGCTCTGAGGAAAAAAGGGAAAAGGCGAGGAATTCGTGAAGGTTTCCAAAGGCTCAAGAGAGAACACATCGGATCGACAATCTAAGGTATGGGGAGTAATTACCTTTCATTGTTTTCATTATAAGATTCGATGTAATTGAAGTGGATGTTGTGTTTGAGGGTTTATGGGGTTTTTGTGACGAATTGATGATTTGAGGGTATTTTGAGATTCGATTATTAAGAGTTGAATTTAATTGGATAAAAATAGATCTTGGGGCTGATTTCCCCATCGTTGTAGTTTCAACCTTGCGGTGAAGGGATTTATGGAGTTTATGGGAAGCTTGAGAGTTTTGAAGGTTTAGGGGATTTAAGGTCCCCGTAGTGTCCTGAATCAACCTAATAGAACTAGGTTTTAAGCCTTTGATTTCCGTGATGCATTAGGATTGTTGTAGGGATGTTTTTGGGTAATTTATGGTTGTAATCGTAGGTACCTTTGAGGCTGGGGAGCTACTGATGCGTAGCAGCAATTTGTTGTAATCACAGGTTCGCTAAGCGAACCATTCCTTTGCAAGGCGAATGTTCCCCTAGGCTCACAAATCAAGCAGCGCAGCGAATGCGCGATAACATGAGTGTGGGTACTGAGATGATTCTGGAGTGGAATTGGGGATTCGCTGGAATTATCGCAAAGCGAATAAACCAGCGAGTAGGACATATGGTGTTTTCTAGTGTTTTAGTGTGGTGACTATGGGACTCGCTGACCGCTTCGCAAAGCGAAGGTCCAAGCGAAATAGTTCGCCTAGCGAACCCTGGAGCGAACATCTGTTGTTCGCGATGTTTTGTTTATGTGTTGTGCTATTTTGATGCCTTGAGGCCGTGATTTTTATGATAATTTTCCATGACGTTACTGATGATTGTATGATGATGGTTTGGTGATTATTTGAGGAATATGTGATGATATGACGTATATGAGAATTTATGAATGATGATGCACATTATGATGTTTATTAGATGATGATGATTAGTGATGTTGTGTATCATACATTCATATGCATACTCTGTGACGACGCTTCATTCCCATTTTGTGGATATGAGGTAATTATGACGTGCTCCGGTTCCAATTGCGGGATCGATCCTATTGACGGGGATCTTTGGAGGGGTGATGGCCTAGTGTCCATCAATTATGACGATTGGTACCACATGCATGAGTCTTGTCGTGCATTTGCATTTAATTGGCATTGTTGTATTTTATGATGTTGTTCTTGATTTTGATGTTTCCTTGTGATGGCCCTGAAGATGTTGTATATGAAGATAATGCCATTTTATGTATATCTTGTTTTATAATGATTATTATGAATTGTGATTACTCACCCTGCCTGTTTGAATGTTGCCTCCACGTGGGTAACGTGCAGGTGATCAGGTTTAGCTGTGGATGCCTTCGAGGACCTTGAAGTTTATTTGCTTTTGGTCGATTTAGAGGGTCTTGCTCTGACAGTGTAACATCGGGTTGGGGTCCTTTGAGTCTAACTATGTTGTTTTCCTTATTTTGTTGTCAATTGATGATGTGGTTTTATTTTTGACTATTACGATGTTTGTTGAAAACATTTTAATTAAGAATTTTGAGTTCCACTGCCATGTGAAGGCTTTTGATTTATTTTGAGGAAATACCCTTTGTTTATAGGGCAAGTGTATTATTTTGATTTAAATGAGAAATGTGCACCCTTTAAGGTGATTTTGATGCTTTACTCTGATATTTGAGTTGTTTCTGCTGCAACATTTGTGGGGGTAGAAAAGGGTGTTACATTAGTGGTATCAGAGCAGGTCGGTCCGTCCGGCCAGGTTGTCTAATGTTGTTTGTTTCCCTAGTGTGCGACATGTGTGTGAAAATAGTGTCGATGAATGTTTTTTTCCATTTGTAGGTTGGGAATGAAACAAGTGGGGGAGAAGATGGTGCTTCTCCAAGGTGTTTCGAGTGTGGAGCGATGGCTAAGTGTGGTGTTGGACACTGCGATAGTTTGGTAAAGATCATTTGTACTGCCTCGTGATAGTCGGTTGTTATTGACAAATTAAGGAACTGATCACCCTTAATCTTTTTTTTATAACAGACGGGATCGTGTTGGATGGGATAGACGTGTCTTGTGAGCTTAAGTTGGGTGCATAGTGAATTGTTTGGAGTTAAGCCAAATGCTTATGGGTTATTTTGATGAGTCCATGCAGGTTATTATGTTTGAAGATGAGGCGAATTCGAGTTTCTTGCTTGTCGGTTAAGTTGGAATGTCTTGAGGAAAATGATCAGGTATTGTTGATGTCTGCTTTTGAGGGATAGAGAACAGTGTAATGGCTAGTGATATACTAGTGGTGTGTAATTCCTGATGTTCACCTGAATCTAATTTCGACGAGGGTGGAGAGTTGTTTGTTCTGTTAAGCAAGTGAATGAATCTGTGGAAGATGGCACAAATGTGTTTATGATGTTGGATTCCTTGAAGCTTAAGAGGATGCGGTGGCATGTGAGCTACCTTTGGTGTGTGACTTTTTGGAGGTGTTCCCATGAGATATCAGTGATGTACCACCGTAGTGTGAAGTGGAACTTGCTATCGACCTAGTACTTTATACAAGCTTGATGTCACTGATTGCGTACAGGATGTATTTTCTGAGTTAGGAGAATGGATGGAATAGTTGGAAGAATTGCTCGATAAGAGGTTTGTCCGACCAAGTGTTTCTTTGTAGGGTGCTCATGTGCTGTTAGTGAAGATGAAAGATGGAAGTATGAGGTTGTGTGTTGATTATCAGCAGTTGAATAAAGTGACGATCAAGAATAAGTATCCACTTTTAAGGATTGATGATTTGATGGATCAATTGGTTTACGCTTGTGTTTTAGCAAGATTGATTTGAGTTCTGGTTATCATCAGATTCGTGTTAAGCCTGATGCTATTCCGAAGACAGCTTTCAGGATGAGGTATGGTGACTATGAGTATATTGTGATGTTGTTTGGTGTATCTAATGCACCTGGTGTTCATGGAGTGTATGAATCGGATTTTTCATGAGTATTTGGATAAGTCTGTGGTTGTTTTTATTGACGATATTATGATATACTCTAAACCGAAGAAGAGCATGCTGAGCATTTGAGGACTGTGTTGCAAGTGTTGAAAGAGAAGAAGTTGTATGTGAAACTGTCGAAGTGTGAGTCCTGGTGCAAGGAAGTGATTTTCCTTGGCCATGTGATATCTAGTGGTGGGATGTTGCTTGTGAGGCAAGCTTTGTTGAATTGAAGAAGAGGTTAACGACCGCTCCGGTGTTGATATTGCCAAATCCGAGTGAATCTTTTGTGGTGTATTGCGATGCGTCGAAGATGGGTCTATGTGGAGTATTGATGCATAATGGACAAGTTGGTGCTTATACTTCGAGACATTTGAGAGTTCATGAAATGAATTATCCTACGCATGACTTAGAGTTACCTGCTGTGGTGTTTGTGTTGAAAATTTGGAGACATTATCTGTTTGGCTCTAAATTTGAAGTGTTCAGTGATCATAAAAGTCTGAAGTACCTATTCGATCAGAAGGAATTGAATATGAGGCAGAGGAGGTGGTTAGAGTTGTTGAAGGATTTTGATTTTGATTTGAGTTATCATCCAGGCAAAGCAAATGTAGTGGCCGATGCATTGAGCAGAAAGTCATTGCATATGTCGATGCTTATGGTGAAAGAATTGGAATTAATTGAGCAATTCAGAGATTTGAGCTTGGTATGTGAAGAGACCTCCAACAGTGTGAAGTTGGGGATGTTGATGCTGACTAGTGGTATTCTAGAAGAAATCAGAGTGGGACAGCAATCTGATTTGAAGTTGGTTGACCAGTTGACTCTGATTAACCAAGGTAACAAAGCAGACTTCCGGATTGATGAGAATGGTGTGATGAGGTTTCGAGATAGAGTATGTGTTCCGGATGTTCCAGAAATCAAGAAGAGTATTCTAGAAGAAGGACACTGAAGTAGGTTGAGTATTCATCCCGGTGCTACGAAGATGTATCAGGATCTGAAGAAGTTGTTTTGGTGGCCGGGTATGAAGAAGGATGTTGCGGAGTTTGTTTATACGTGTTTGACTTGTCAGAAGTCGAAGGTTGAGCATCAAAAGCCTTTAGGTATGATGCAACCGTTGAGGATTCCAGAATGGAAGGGGGATAGTATTTCCATGGATTTTGTGGTAGGATTGCCGAGGACTGCTAAGGGAAACGATTCAATTTGGGTGATTGTGGATAGATTAACTAAGTCGGCTCATTTCTTGTCGATGAAGATTAATCATTCTATACAGAAGCTAGCCGAGATGTATATTGAGGAGATTGTGAAGTTGCATGGGATACCTTCGACTATTGTGTCGGATAGAGATCCGAGATTTACATCGAGGTTCTGGAAGAGTTTGCAGGATGCTTTGGGTACTAAGCTGAGGATGAGTTCTGCATATCCTCCGCAGACGGACGGTCAGACAGAAAGGACTATCCAATATTTAGAGGATTTGTTATGGGCATGTGTGTTGGATCATGGAGGATCTTGGGATAGCCATTTACCGTTGATTAAGTTCACGTATAATAATAGTTTTCATGCTAGTATTGGAATGACGCCCTATGAAGCTTTGTATGGAAGAAGGTGTAGGACTCCTTTGTGTTGGTATGAAAGATACACAGAGTCGTCAGAAGAGTTACCATGATAAGAGGAGAAAAGCACTTGAATTCCAAGAGGGAGATCGCGTGTTTTTTAGGGTGACGCCAGTGACTGGTGTGGGTCGAGCTTTGAAGTCTAGGAAACTCACTCCACATTTTGTTGGTCCATATCAGATATCGCAGAGGATAAGAGAGGTAGCCTATCGAATTGCTTTACCGCTGTCACTTTCGAATTTGCATGACGTGTTCCATGTGTCTTAGTTGAGGAAGTACATTCCGGATCTGTCGCATATGATTCAGATGGATGATGTACAAGTGAGGGATAATCTGACTATGGAAGCATTGCCTGTGTGTGTCGATGGTCGAGAGATGAAGCAATTGCGGGGTAAAGACATAACTTTGGTGAAAGTGTTGTGGGGCGGACTAGCTGGCGAAAGTTGGACTTGGGAACGCGAAGATCAGATGAGGGAGTCGTATCCGACTCTATTTCCTTGAGGTAATTTTCGAGGGCGAAAATTCTTTAAGTGGGGGAGAGTTGTAACACCCCAAATTTCGTAAGAATATTTATTTAATTTATTTAAATATTATATTCGTGAATTTCTGTGAATTTCGGTGAATTTGGATGTTTTGGGCATTTTGTGGAATTTTAGTTATTTAATTAAATAATAGTATATATTATGGAATATAATGTATTATTATTTATTTTAAATAATATTAGAGGAATTAAGGGTAAGACGGACTTTTGAGGAGGATTAGTGAGGGCATTATGGAGAAAGCCAAATTTTGAGGCCCAAGAGCTAGGTCGAATATAAGGGAGAATTTGAGAATAGGGTTCACTTTTCGTTAACCGTGAAAAAAAGGAAAGAAGGGAGAGCTCTGAGGAAAAAAGGGAAAAGGCGAGGAATTCGTGAAGGTTTCCAAAGGCTCAAGAGAGAACACATCGGATCGACAATCTAAGGTATGGGGAGTAATTACCTTTCATTGTTTTCATTATAGGATTCGATGTAATTGAAGTGGATGTTGTGTTTGAGGGTTTGTGGGGTTTTTGTGACGAATTGATGATTTGAGGGTATTTTGGGATTCGATTATTAAGAGTTGAATTTAATCAGATAAAAATAGATCTTGGGGCTGATTTCCCCATCATTGTAGTTTCAACCTTACGGTGAAGGGATTTATGGAGTTTATGGGAAGCTTGAGTGTTTTGAAGGTTTAGGGGATTTAAGGTCCCCGTAGTGTCCTGAATCGGCCTCATAGAACTAGGTTTTATGTCTTTGATTTCCGTGATGCATTAGGATTGTTGTAGGGATGTTTTTGGATCATTTAGGGTTGTAATCGCATGTACCTTTGAGGCTGAGGAGCTACTGATGCGTAGCAGCGATTTGCTGTAATTGCAGGTTCGCTAAGCGAACCTTTCCTTCGCAAGGCGAATGTTCGCCAAGGCTCGCAAAGCGATCATTTCAGCGAATGCACGATAACATGAGTGTGGTACTGAGATGATTCTGGAGTGGAATTGGGGATTCGTTGGAAGTCTCGCAAAGCGAAGCGAGTAGGACAGATGGTATTTTCTGGTGTTTCAGTGTGGTGACTATGGGACTCGCTGACCGCTTCACAAAGCGAAGGTCCAAGTGAACCCTGGAGCGAACATCTGTTGTTCGCGATGTTTTGTTTATGTGTTGTGCTATTTTGATGCCTTGATGCCGTGATTTTTATGATAATTTTCCATGACGTTACTGATGATTATATGATGATGGTTTGGTGATTATTTGACGAATATGTGATGATATGACGTATATGAGAATTTATGAATGATGATGCACATTATGATGTTTATTAGATGATGATGATTAGTGATGTTATGTATCATACATTCATATGCATACTCTGTGACGACGCTTCATTCCCATTGTGTGGATATGAGGTAATTATGACGTGCTCCGGTTCCAATTGCGGGATCGATCCTATTGACGGGGATCTTTGGAGGGGTGATGGCCTAGTGTCCATCAATTATGACGATTGGTACCACATGCATGAGTCTTGTCGTGCATTTGCATTTAATTCGCATTGTTGTATTTTATGATGTTGTTCTTGATTTTGATGTTTCCTTGTGATGGCCCTGAAGATGTTGTATATGAAGATAATGCCATTTTATGTATATCTTGTTTTATAATGATTATTATGAATTGTGATTACTCACCCTGCCTGTTTGAATGTTGGCTCCACGTGGGTAACGTGCAGGTGATCAGGTTTAGCTGTGGATGCCTTCGAGGACCTTGAAGTTTATTTGCTTTTGGTCGATTTAGAGGGTCTTGCTCTGACAGTGTAACATCTGGTTGGGGTCCTTTGAGTCGAACTATGTTGTTTTCCTTATTTTGTTGTCAATCGATGATGTGGTTTTATTTTTTACTATTACGATGTTTGTTGAAAACCTTTTAATTGAGAATTTTGAGTTCCGCTGCCATGTGAACGCTTTTGATTTATTTTGAGGAAAGACCCTTTGTTTATAGGGCAAGTGTATTATTTTGATTTAAATGAGAAATGTGCACCCTTTGAGGTGATTTTCATTCTTTACTCTGATATTTGAGTTGTTTCTGCTGCAACATTTGTGGGGGTAGAAAAGGGTGTTACACTTAACCCTCTTAGGTGATGATTGTCCCCAGTGAAGTCGTCATTTCTGTTGTGGTGAGAACTAAATACCAACCTATTGTATTAACTTTAATCACAAAACATTGAATATTCACCACCGAACTTTAATTTATCCAAAGGAATGGGAAAAGATCGAATAAAACCCTAATTGTGCAATGTAACAACAATGCAAAGAGATCTAAAGGTTCGGGGTTTGGTTATACTAAGGGAAGGTATTATCACCCTAAGTATCTATAGTAATCTATAGGAACCTCTTGTTATATTTGTGTTATATTATTGTTTATTTGCTATTGATTAGGAATATTCTATGGGGAAAGACCTAGAGGTTTATTGTTAGTTTGCTCGTAAAGACTTCGCGGTCTTATGCCTACGTATCCTATCAAGGATGGAATTAGAGCAATCATAGTTCACCTAACTGAGGGTGAAAAACTCTTGATAGTAATCAAGGTTCCAAGGGGAAGGTAAGTGTACATTACAATAACACTTACATAGAGTTTATAAACTCTAACCTAAGGCTAAGTTGAAAAGGTAAAGACTCTAACAAGGTCGAGAGGGAAGTTGAGGTAAGGCTAAGATACCTATGACTTAAAGTCAATAATAAGACATTTCCTTTGGATTTGGAAATAAAAGAGAATAAAGAAGGATGAAGGCTAGCAAGCTAACATTACTTAGGGATAACTTGACAAAGTTAAAAGTAAGCATGAGCAGTATGAGTGGATATGGATGAAATGAACAAGGATGCTGTTCAAACATGATATCAATCATAAGTGGAAAAGGTAACATTCAAACATGATGTTAATCAAAGAATTAAACAAGGTAAGACAAGGTTCAAATGCACATGGTAACAACCAAGTAGATGTGACAACATCTAAGACTTAACAAAGTCATAAACAAACAAGGTAACAACCAAAGCATGAAGGTAGATGTGACAACATCTAAGACTTGAAAAAGTTATAAACAAAACATGGTAACAATCAAGGTGAACACATATAAACAAGAATGAAAACATACATATGGCATGGTTCTAACAAGACCAAAACATCATGGATGTAAACAAGAATTCAAGTCAATTATGGATATAACAATATCAATATGGATTCAAGGATGACAAATTCAAGGTTACAAAACTAGGGTAAGCATGGATTAAGGTTTACTAACACCACTTAATCATGAATATAAGACAAGCATGGACAAGTTGTAACAACACTTAATCGTGAATACAATTTAACCATTCAAACATGTATAAGTCATAACAATACTTAAACACGGATACCATTCACAAGTTCAACAAACATGGATAAGTCATAACAATACTTAAGGATGGATACAACTTAAAAGTTCAAACAAGCATGGATAAGTCATAAAAATACTTAAACATGGATTCCATTCCAAAAGAATCATGAAAAACAAGTCAAGACATTACTTTAATCATGAAAACAAGTTTGGACATGGTTCAAGACATAGGTAACTACCCAAGGGTACATGTTAAGGTTCATGGTGAACACATTCAAAGGTTAAAGCTCCACAAAAGTTTCAACATGGCAATCATACAAATTAGGAATCATATAAATACATGTTATCAAGGTTTATGACATTTATGAACACATGGCCAAACACAAGGCATATATGCACTCAAGAGTCCAACAAGGCAAAAAAAAACCACAAATATCATGGTAAAGATTAGAGGACAAGTTCCAAAATCAACATGGAAGAACAAAGCCATTTATATATGGAAAAGAAAGCATTTAAGTACCATAAACTTAGGAAAAACCCAAAGAAACATGTTATCAATATTGTACAAGGTTCACACATGGTATGTTACACTCACACAAGTCAACATGGCAAAGAGAAATCAAAGAACAAGGCAAATAAGTCAACTAAAAGACCTAAAAACCCTAAAAAAGGTGCCTACTTTAACTATACAAATGTGTGTGAAAAATAGTTATTTTTTGTGAAATTTAAACGGAAAAATAAAATAGTCAATGTCATGAGTAAATGGGAAAAAGAATGGCCCCAAAAGACCTAAGGAGCAAAGAGATATGATCACTTGAAAAAGTGAAGAAACATTAAAATAAAAGTGATAAAAATAATGTTTTTGGTCCAAGGAGGACTTGAACCTGCGTGCTCAACATTGCAATTAAAAGAAATAGCCACTGGCCTAGATGCTTGGCCTAGTCATGTAACACACGCGTGCAATAAAATATCACAACAGGTTGTAAAACTTAAAAATAAAAAGCAAAAGGAACTGGGGTGAGGGGGTTCGAATCCCAATTCCTTAAGTCACAACATCACCAAACATGCCCGCTTCTGCCACTGGGGTGGCTGTTACATCCATTCATTAAATGCAAACATACAATTATATATTAAAGTTGCATGCTATGATAGAATTTTGCCATGTCAGTAAACCCTAACCCCACACCATCTTCTTCTTCTTCTCTCTCTCTCGCTCGTGTTTTTTCTTCTTCTTCTCCATTTTTCCTCAAACTTCTTCCATTAATAACTTTCTTGTTTCTCAATCATTTCAAAAACTATAAAACCAAAATCCATCTATTTTTTTTTTGCAAGGAATAACGTAGTATAGTTTTTATAGCCTAAAACCCAAAGCACAAAGCATACAAAGGCTCAGAACAGAAATGAAACCTTAGTTTTCTAACAACAATGACTTCTCATGTAAACATGATATCATGCAAACAAATATAGAAACACATCAAATACTAACATGCCTACATTTTAGCTTCACAAACCAATCAAGAATGATGCGTGTATCAAGAGTTCAAAGGTGCAAGATCACTTACTTATTGGAGTAAGTCCAATGATTCTTCTTTGATAGTTACAGAAACAAGATGAAGATTCCAATGATCTCTTTGATCCTTAGAGAGTAAGTTTGAATGGAAAGTTTGGCCAGAAAACCCTTGTATTCTTCTCCACGAACCTTCTTGCAAATGTGATGGTGAAGATGTTAGATGATGATATATGTGATACGGTAAGGTTTTGAGGGTTTGAATGAGATATTTATGATGTATATATGAGGTTTAGATGATTGGAATGGAAGGAGTATCTATGGTTTGAGAAAACTCAAGTTTCACTCCAATGGAGAGTGAAAAATGACAAGTGAGAAAGGCTCGAGTTCAGAGGGTTTGGGAGTGTTTTTGTTGTGTGTTTTTAAGCTTAGGGAGTGTCTCTATTTATAGGAGAGGTGGTGTGAAGGAGGGCTGGTCAGAATTCCAAGCATTGGATGTTTGGCTTGGTAGAAAATGAACCATGTAGTTTCATGCAAAATAGTGGTTCCAATGTGCAAGTACAATGAAGTAGGATGGTTGAGGGATTACTTTTGATGCTTTGCAAGAGGTTTGTGCAGAAGCAAAAATCACAAAGCTCAAGGAGAGTGGACTTTGTGATTAAAGCGTCTTTATGAAAGTGGAAGTGTGATCTTTATGGCCAAAATCTCCATAAATGGAAATATCACATGGATAATGCTTCAAAACCTTGTGTAATGCCTTCAAAATTTGTGTAATCTTCTGATTAGAGATAGATATGCAAGCAAGAAGACCTTTAATCAAGGGATTTGCAGCATGGATGGGTTTTTCTCAAGATTATGACATGAAAAATGACCTAAATTTCAAGTATAGAGGGCCAACTTTGCCTCCTCGAAACTCATTGCTCATGCATGGGAAAAATGAGTTCTTGGACTCTTTGGAAAGCTTGAAACATGATCTACAACTTTAAAGTTTTAAGTTTTCCTTGAATCAAAATGGATCATGATGAAAAATGGCTCTCAAGTTGGTTGCTTTTACTAGGCAGATTTGTGGCAAAAAATTTCTAAGTGTTGGAATTCAATTTTGAATGAAACAACAACTTCATGGCTTCATAACTTGAAATCTAAGAATTTTTTGGGAATTCCTCCTCAAGGACAAAGTTTTAGTATGGAATGACCTCTTCAAATTGGTCTTTGGAGCAAAGAAAATGGATGCTTGGATTGGGAGTTATGGCCTTGGCAAGTTGGACAAAAATCATTGTACATCCATAACTTAGAAAAAAATTCAATTTCTTCCATGTTTTCCTTTATGCAATTAACCTCATTTCTCTTGATTTTTCTTGATCAAACTCAATCATCAAACATGTTTCCAATGAGAACTGACTTGAGAAGCTCATATTTGTTCAAAAACCCTAAAGTCAAAGGTTTGACTATGTAGTGAATGACTTGTGTGTCAGATGAATCTTCCCTTCTTAATCTTCAATGAATTCAATCTTTTGGGCTATTTTAACACCATGGATGGACTCCAAGAGTGTATATGAATGTCTTGAATCATGTCCCAAGGCTTGAGATCATGTGTTGATCAAAAGTCAAAGATGCAGTTGACTTTGGTTGAAAAACCCTAATTCATGGCCAAATGAATTTGAATCTTGAAGAAATTGTAATGAAGCCATATTGCACTTGATTATTGATGGAGGAATATATATTAAGTGCATGAGAACTTGTTTGATTGATGATCCATCCAAAACTTTGACTGATCAATCCCTTGAGCCTCTTAGGACAAACCCTAATTCAAAGGTGAAACAAAAGAAAGCAATGTCTTGATAATTGGTTAGCTATGCATGAATGATTGACCTAGAATGTTATGCAAATGATGATTGGATCTAGGGGTAAATTTTGGGGTATGACACCATTCATACCTTCAGGTCCAAGAAGATTAAACAGAGGCATCTGCCATACCCAAAATTTTGACCAGACATTTTTTATATTTTTATTCATCTGACTGTATTTTCGCTTTGCATCATCTGCATAGCATATCATGTATTTCATCATGCGTAATGCCCGAATTATCAGCCAAAATAAATTTGTTGGATGTACAGTCGATTCAGTCAAACTAAAGGTCACCTGTGCGTAAAATCAGTAGACGAAAATTTTTGAATCGAGCCTGCAAACGTCGGTGATATTAATCTATGTTTCGCGCAGTTTAATCTAGCGTGCTCGTTTGAATTTTTTGACTGCTTTTCGGTTGCATTTTTTTATCATTTTAAGCCTTTTAAGTGGGTAAAATTTATTTCAAAATTTGACCAAACGCTGTATTTTTCCAATATGCTTATTTCGCACTGATTATTTTGGTGTATTCATTTTATTTTTTCGAGCACTTCAATACAGGTCCAATTATTCGTTTTTACCGTTTTATTTCTATCCTACTTTAATTAATCAGATTTTTTTATTTTAGTTTTTATTTTATTATAGTTTTTTTACTTTATTTATTATTTTTATTATTTTAATATTTAAATTCTGATTTTTTTTATCTTTTAACAAAACTTGTAAACTAAGTTTTCAAAAGTAATTTTTTTAGCTCTCTTGCTACCACAACCACGCGCATGAAAAACAAAAAAAAGAACCACCCTTTTTACAAAATTCTCTCTCATTAAATGAAGGAAGAAAAAGAAGAAGCATAAGAAATTGGAAGCCATTCTTTCCATGTAGCTACCCCATCATCTCTTTTTTTTCACGTGAAGAAAAAAGACACCATACACTGCGCAAAACCATCACTATTTCTCCTCACTTTTCATACCTTTCCATTCTATTTTTCCTTCACCAAAAAAAAAACTAGAATAAATACTCATTTCATAAAATAGCTTTAGATTAACAGGATCACTATCTTCTTTTCACTACTTTCCCATCTACTGCATATCGATCCACCACGTGCAACTTTCCTCATCTCCTACACACTTCATACTTTTCACAAAAAGAAACCACTCCACATCATCACCTCTCCCCCTCACATACAACTCCCTCATAAAAAAATCGCACACATAAAACAAAGACTCCCTCCTCCACCTCGCAACAACAACCGAGCAATCCACCATAAAACACTTTCACCATGATTTCCACCTTATAAGCACACCATAACTACCACTACAGAATATACAAATTGCAACAATCACACAACCAAGTTTCAATCCATCATCACATACATACCAACAATAAAGGGAAAGAAGTGAAACAGAGAGAAACGAGGGAGAAAGAGACGGAGACGAGAACAATGGCATGAGAAATTCGAAACAAAGGGAGCACGAGATCGTGAAACGGCAAATCGAGAGGGAGCGAGAAGCGAAAAGCAGCGGAGGAAGAGAAACCTTTTTTTTTCTTTCAGGATTTCATTCTGGTAATGTTCATACTTCTTCTTTTTTGTGTGTTTTAAATTTCAATATAAGTTATATTGGGCCTTAAGCCCATCACATTTTTTTTCAATATTTGTCATTATCATTTTAATTATGTTGTTTTAATTATTTGCTCTAAGTTTTTTTTAATTAATTAGCATAATATAAAAAAAAAACTAGATTTATATTTTTATTTCTTTTTCTAGTTAGTTAGTTATTTGAATAATACTTAAAAATGTAAAAAAAAAATGTTTTAGTTACTTTTATTTTGTAATATTGGAAAATGCCAAAAAGAAATATGGTAATATTTTGTTTTTAATATTTCCATTAAGTTTTGTGATATTTAAAAAAATGTCAAAAATAAATAGTGTTATAATTATTAATTAATTTAAATTTGTTTATTTAATATTGATTAATTAAATTATTAATTAATCTTACTAAATATTTATATTTAAATTAATTAATAATTCATTTTGTTGCCCGATTCTATTTTTGTGACTCATTGTCTGCTTCCATGTTTTGGGCATGTTCTCTCGGATTAATTTACGATGCTTTGTCATGAACGTGTTTGCTGATTTCCCATGATGTTTTTCCATGTTTATGTTGCTTTCTATCCTTGTTGACCGAATTCAAGGGAAGGGTTTGTGGTTGACTTTATAGTCATATGCATTGCATTTATCTTTCACCCATTGTATGACCCTTGTTTCCCCTTTAGGTTGATTACCTTAGGTTGTATATACTTAGATTGTTGACTTTAGACTGATTACTTTAGGTTGTGACCCTTTTAGGTAGTTACCCTTAGGATTTTTCAGCTTTAGATAACCTACAATTAGGTTCATTTTTTCTCAAAAGAAATTAGACATTAGTCATCCTTAGTCGAGATGTAATTCTCATACCCCGTGACATTGTTGAGAAAGATGTTAACTATTTTCCACTTGAGAGAGGTATGTGGCATACTCATTGATTCTATATCCGATTTGGAGCCCTTCTCTTAATGTGAAGCAAAGATCCTTCTTACCCATGTTTGTGGTGGATTAGTTGAGTATTCTCCTTAAGATGATAACTTGTCTCTTCTCCTAAAACCAACCAACAAACATTGCTTTTACCTATAGTAAGCCGAACTACGATTGTTGTGACTTCCTATACAGGATACGTAGGCATAGGATTGCGAGATCCTAGCGAGCTACCTTTTTATTTTTCTACCTATTATTATCTACCTTTTTCTTTTCTCCCTTTTCACAAAAACAATAAAAAAACATTTCTCTTCTCATCTCCCCAATCAAACCCAAATAGCAAACAACTTAACAAATAACACAATACAACAAGAGGTTCCTATAGAGTACTATAGATACTTAGGGTGCTAATACTTTTCCTTAGTATAACCAACCCTCGAACCTTAGATTCTCTTTATTGCTTTGTTTTGCATAGCATGTTTATGGGTTATTCTTCCTTTACCCCTTCCCTTGGATAAATTAAAAATTGGTGGTGATATCTTAAAATTTGGGAAGTCTAGCTAACTCAATAGCTAGGGTCTCCGATTCTCACCGCGACAGGAAGCAGCTGTTCTCAGCTACTATGGATGAAGCAGGTCCTGAAGGAGTACAATATCAAGAAGGATGTCATGACATTATACTGCGACAACTTAAAAGCTATCAACATCTCCAAAATTCCTATTCAACATAGCAGGACAAAACATATTGACATTCTTCATTATTTTATTAAGGATCTTGTTGAAGATAAAGTAGTCATTCTGGAACATGTAGCAACTGAGAAACAACTGACTGATATCTTTACTAAGGCTTTGGATGCAAATCAGTTTGAGAAGTTAAGGGGTGAACTGGGAATTTGCATTTTTGAAGAATTATATCAATTAGTCTTGATTATGGAGGATACTAGGAAAAGGAGAAAGCTGGTGTCAAATTTATGCCTAAAAAGAGGGAGTAGTGGTGATGGTAGTGATGGCAAGGTTAACAGTGTTGTGAAAGGGAGAATGTCTCAGGTATCTCAAGGTGTGAAGCATGGGAATAATTGCGATCCCTGTTTTTCTATGTTTTCTTTTGTGTTGCTGGGAGATCTTTGTTGGTGGTGCTAGGATGTCATTCTATATGTTCTGGCATCATTTCATCATGTGTTTGGGAGTTGTGTGGTTGTGTTCTTAAGAGGGAGCTTTGTGACAGGGGGAGTTCTGCTAATTCTGTGATGTTAGACAAGATGTATTGACATTGTATTTAGTTTTGTTTTCTGAATTCATGGCTATGCAATTGAGGGGGAGTTCTTGTTGTTTTGTGATGATGTTTTTTTTGGGTTTTACTGTGAGTTTTTTTTTGCTGTGTGTGCCTCTGTTGTGTTTTGTGAATGTTCTTGTTGATTGTTGTTGTTATGATTGATCATAGTTCTTCAGGTTTCCATGCAAAGGTTGTTTTAACCAAAATTTTCCAAAGGGGGAGATTGTAAGTTCTGTGATTTTGGATTGGCAGAAATTTTGTTAAAACAATTTTCAGCAAGATGTTGAGACAAATGTCATGACAAGTTAGTCAAACAACATGATCAGCATGATGTTGGGACATGTGGCCAGGACATGTTATACCAGAAGTTTAGGGCTGGGATGATTTGGTATTTAAAGTGTGAGATTTGATAGTGTTTTAATTCACACAGTGTCGCAATCCAAGGATGGACATTTTAGGAACTTCTGTCTAGACAGATTTGCTTGTATTTCATAAAAAGGGTCTTGGAGCCTTTTTAGGAAACTTTATGTTTAGTTCCTATTATTGTGCAGGAGATCGTGCAAGTGATTTAAAGCTGGTGCCTTATGATATGCGTTTCAAGAGCCCAAGCCCATGCTATTGTGATGCCTATTTAAAGGAGTTTTCTAAACCTAATGAAGCAGAGAAGTCGTGTATTGAAAGAAAGGGTATTAGGGTTTAGTGTGTCTTTGTTCTTTGTGATCCTCTCTTATATCTTTTGACATCTGAGTTAGACAGTATTGTTTTTACATTTGTGAGCCATTCATGTACTCTTTAGGTACTTGAATTGAACTGAGCTTTGAGTTGTAGTCACTCATAAGATTTTAAGTAAAGAGTGGATTTTACGTGTCTTTGGAAGTGTTACTTCCAGTGTTCTTTATTGTTGAGTTTCTCACTATTGTGTGACTGGTGGGAAGTGAGAGGGGTCTCATATCTAGGAGTCCCTAGGTAGAAGTTAGCACAGGTAGGTGAGAAGCTTGTAAACCTGTGGGTGTTTGTTGTGGCTTTGAACTAATACTATTATAGTGGATTTCCTTCCTTGCTTGGATGCCCCCAGATGTAGGTGATGTTGCACCGAACTGGGTTAATAATTGTCTGTGTTATTGTTTACATTCAATATCTTATTTTTTCTGCATAAGTGTTAGTTGATGTCTTGATCCCAGTGTCCTGACATCTGTCTTGACATCTGGTATCTGTGTGCCAGAATTTCATAAAAACACACCATAATCATATTTATATTAGATGTATGCTGAACATAAACACCATACTCCATCCCACATTTCATGAATCCTTGAAGCTTGAAAAATGAATCAATTTTCAGATTCCAAGCTCTAGGAGCTTATTTCAGTCCATACAAAGCTTTATGTAACTTATACACCATCCCTTCCTGATTCTTTTTCACAAATCAACGAGGTTGTGACAAAGAAACTTCCTCATGTAAAGGACCATTTAGAAATGTAGATTTCACATATAAATGCATTAGAGCCCAATTTCTACTAGCAACTATAGCAACAACCAGTCTGATTGTTTCATGTCTAGCTATATGTGCACACACTTCAAAGTAGTCTAAACTAGATTTCTATAAAAATCCTCTAGCTACTAACCATGCTTTGTGTTTGCCAATTAATCCATCTGGATTTAGTTTTACCTTGTAAACCCATCTTACGCTGATGGATTTCTTGTTCTTTGGAAGCTCAGTCAACTCCCAAGTATTGTTTCTTTCTTTAACTCGAAGTTCTTCTTTCATGGCCTTCAACCACACTTTCTTCTTGAGGGCTTCTTCAGTAATGTCTGGTTCAGAGTCTACCAACATGGCACACTAAATAACTTCCCTTTCAGAGTCTATCTCAGTATCTCAGAACATGTCAAACTCTATAAATCTTCTTGGTATTTGTCTAATTCTTTGTGATCTCTAAACTTGTTTAAAATCTTCTTCAAATGTTGGACTACCTTCAGAATCTAGTTCACCTTCAGAGATATGACCACCTTCAGAGGTATGATTACCACCAGAGTCATGATCAACATCAGAATCTGGATCAAAATCAAATTCACCTTCAGATTCAAACTCGTTTTCAACATCAGAGTCATCTTTTGACAATCTGATTCATCTTCAGAAGTAGAATCTCCTTCAAATCTGAAATATCTTTAGAAGTTAACTCAGGTGTTAACAATGCACAAGAGTTGGATTAAGACTTGTTCCAATCCCATGCTTCTTATTCTTTCACAATGACGTCTCTGCTAAATTCAAATTTGTTTGTGACAAGAAGTAGAGCGTATAAGCACTTATACTTTGGTACACTACAAGTAACATAACTCTTCTTCGGTCATCCAACTTTCTTCTCTTAGCATCTGGGACATGTTTGTAACAAACAAAACCAAACACCTTCATATGGCTCACACTTTGCTTATCTCTAGTCCACTTATCTAAAGGAACAATTTCCTTTAGCTTCTTAGTTGGACACCTGTTGAGAACATATACTGTAGTGCCAACAGCTTATCCTCACAAGGTGTGGGGGACCCTCTTCTCCTTCAGTATTCTCCTTCTTACATCAAGCAAAGTTTCGTTTGATATTTTAGCAAGACCATTGTGTTGAGGAGTGTAAGAAGCAATAACCTTATGCTCAATTCCATTCTCCTCACAGAACCTTCTACCCTCTATAGAGTTGTACTCACCTCCATCATTAGTTCTGAGAATTTTCAACTTCTGACCACTATGTTTTATAGCCTTCACCTTCAACTTTTAAAACTCAGCAAACACCTCATGCTTAAACTTGATGAGTGCTTCCCATGTAATTCTTGTGAACTCATCCATAAAATACATAAAGTACTTGTTTCCTCCAAGTGAAGGAACTCCAAATGGTCAATATACATCAGAATGCACTACTCCCAAAGCAGGTTTTGCTCTTAGGTCTACTTTTGATGCAAATGGAAATCTTGGTTGCTTGCCTTTCATGCATATCTCACATGAATTCTCAGGATTCACAATCTTAGGAATGCCATATACAAGCTTCTTAGAACTCAGACGCCCTAAGCTTCTAAAGTTTAGATGCCCCAATCTCTTATCCCATAACTCACTGTTACCTTCAGTATCTTCTACAATAAGGTATTTAGTTTCATTTGTTTCCACATTCACCTTGAATGTTCTATTGCTTTCTTGTTCAGACTGCATAATCAACTTCTGAACAGAATCATACAACTTCAAGAGATTGTCCTTCATAGTAACTGAAAAACCTTTCTCAATTAGCTGACCTACACTCATCATATTGCTCTTCAGGCCAGGAACATATCAAACATCCTTGATTAGAAAAGTTTTGCCATTATTCACTCTAACCTTGACATTTCCCATTCCTTTAGCATTTAGATACTTATCATTAAGACATCTATTTTTTTTCCTCTTTCCAGAGTCAAAATTAATTAGCCATTGTTTATTTCCAATTCAGTAATTTGAGCAACCAGTGTCCATATACCACCAGTCTACCAAATATCCACCATCAGATTCAGAAGCCATCAATATCACAGGTTTATCATCAGACTCTCCACTGGCTATGTTTGCTTCTTCTGATTTCCTTTCCTTGTTTGACCGACACTCAGCAGTGAAGTGACCAATCCTCTTACAACAGTAACATTGAACCTTCTTCTTGTCAAACTTCTCTTTCCCTTCTGATGTTTCTTCTCATCAAAGTTGAAGACTTCTGACTTCTGACCACCACAATGTCTCTTCTTGGTCTTTGACCAAGACTACTCTAATTCTTTTTACCAGAAGATGTCTTCAGATCCTATTATACCTCTCTTTCAGAGGTTCTCTTAGTCAGACTCAACTCTTGTGCCTCTAGACTACTATGGAACTCTTCAATTCTCATGGTGCTTAGATCCTTAGAATGTTCAATTGCTACAACAATGTAATCAAACTGAGGAGCAAGTGATCACAGTACCTTTTCAATGATTACTTGTTTAGAGAGAGTCTCTCCACAAGATTTAATCTCATTTGTGATGGGAATCACTCTGGAGATGTAATCAGGTACCTTCTCATTGTTCTTCATGTTGAGATTCTTATACTGCTTATGTAGAGACTAAAGCTTCACCTTCTTCACTAATGCATCACCGTCATAGCACCGTACTAGATTGTCCCACGCAGCCTTCACCATTGTTTAATCAGCGATCTTCTCAAATACATCCACATCTACACACTGATGGATGTAGAATATAGATTTATTATCCTTCTTCCTCATCTCTCTATACGTGATCCTTTGTGCTTCAGTTGCATCTAATGCAACCACTGTGTAACCGTCATTGACGAGATCAAGAACGTCTTTAGAGCCAAACAACACACACATCTGAATCACCGTTGATTCCAATTCTTTCCATCAAATAATGGAAGCTTTGTATTCAAGCTATCGTTTCCACCATTCATCTTCGATCTTATGCAAGAATTCACTCAGATATCACCAAACCCTCGTATTTCCCAATCCCTAAGAATCAAGAAATATGATATTGTTATGATTTCTAACGTTAATTCATTGTGAATTTCAGAACCAAAATCAATCACACACATCTAACGATCACTCGTGTTTCCTTTGATGTTTCCCATGGATCCGAACCTGAGCTCTAAATACCAATTGTTGGTGCACATGAAGGAAGAAGATGAAGATAAGAGAGAGAGAGAGAGAGAGAGAGAGAGAGAGAGAGAGAGAGAGAGAGAGAGAGAGAGAGAGGAGAGAAGTTGTAACTAACGTTTTAAAATAAAATGATTACTAAATTTGAACAACTAAGTTTTAGTTGTTTAACACTTCCCAAAAGTTTTTCTAACCATCACCCTTTATTTCTTATATCTAACATGGAGAAATTTTATTTCCTTAGCTCTTTTAAATTTCACAAGACGTGGAGTCTTGATGACTCTTGCAGAAAGGAAGTGTCAGACCATGGAAAAGCTAGGGTGGTTTGTTGTCCCATGGATATTTCAATCACAAAACTTAAGACACTCAAACCTTTACTCGGGGCGTGGAAAAAATACATCTTTAGTAATTTGCATACCAATGCCACCAAAGTAGTTGAACGGGTGCGAGCGCGACACTGACGTGTCCGTCGGATAATGACTGCAAGTATACAGTTGTTCGTGTAGTTTTAAAAGGTTGTCGAACCAACAGGGAATTAATAATCAAACCAATGTTATCTATCGTTGTAGTGCAAATCTAAGGCTAAAGATCAACAGATTTGGAACTGGAAAGAAAATACAAATTTCTAAAGGTTTGGAAATAATGATAAAACGAGTCCGAAATATGTATTCTGCGTGCCTAAAGGACTTGTAGAAACCGGGTGCTAGTTACGACTGGACTTAGTTCTGTAGAAAATACTCCCTTAAAGACTCCGTCTCACACTCTCGCGTTATTGACAAGAACCACACCTTTCAACCACGGGATTTAGCTCTCGCTAGCCCGTTTCAATTAAAAAGCGTATTTTGAAAGTTAATAAGTTTCTAAATTGTTAGTTCTTGGATTGGCTGGAATTTTGGTAAAATAAAGTATATTCAATGTTGATGTCAAGGTGGTGATGTTGCAACATTGAGTCTTAACACTGGGCTGTGTTAAGTATTTAAATTACTGAAGTTGGATGTCTGATGTCACGTGGCGATGTTGTGACATTAGATCTGCAGAATTTGTAACATCAGGTTGTGATGTTGTTAGGGCTTGCGTGTTAGCTGGAATTGTGGAGAGCAAGCTGTCTCATTGGTTGCGAATATCTTGGGTTAGATATTCTCTACTGCATAGGAGATCTGGTGCAGATTTGTAGGAGATTTAAAAGGTAGAAGATTTAAAAAGATTTTAGGAGAAAATCTGTTTTAAATATTCAGTTTTAAATAACAAATCAGGTCAGATATTGTAGCAGGTCCAAGTCCAATTCAGGTTGCTATTTAAAGCGCACAAGACCAAAGGAAAAAGTACAGAAATACAGAAAGAAGATCAAGAGCATAGGCTGAGTGTCTTGAGTATTTTGTACGAGCTTTGTATACAAAATTCTAGGTTGAATTGCTGAGTCGTTTTCTGTCCTCTCTTAGAAGCTGTGAAGCAAGAGAGAGTTATTACTTGATCAAAGCTGTGAAGTAAGATCAAGGTTGCTCAAAGAGGTTGTTCCTTGAGTATTGTTTTAGGGATTGAGTAGTGTTCTCATATCTAAGTGGTTTCCTAGGTAGAAAGTCACTAGTAGGGATTAAGTTTAGGAGATTGTCAACTGAGTTGTTGAGTCTGTAAATTA
Source organism: Lathyrus tuberosus (assembly GCA_022829125.1). Taxonomy (NCBI): domain Eukaryota; kingdom Viridiplantae; phylum Streptophyta; class Magnoliopsida; order Fabales; family Fabaceae; genus Lathyrus; species Lathyrus tuberosus. The sequence goes on from JALAZF010000449.1 coordinate 4,041,042, forward strand.
ATTCTACAAGTAGTGAATTTCATCCATGGCTTGGTAGCCCCCAGACATAGGTAGTTAGACCGAACTGGGTGAACAATTCTTTGTGTTGATTTGTTACTGTTATTGATGTCCATTTGCAGAGTGTGTTGTTGTGACATCGCACCTTAACATCACACGTCTGATACCAGAATTTCAATTGGTATCAGAGCAGGCATCCTGTCTGTCTCTGGGTGAGATCTAGGGAAGTTACTTTCTGGTGTAAAGATGGACAAATAAGTTGGAGGATTCGTCAACAGACCCCCTATTTTGGATGGACCCAATTATGACTATTGGAAGCCAAGGATGACCACTTTCTTAAAATCTTTGGACAGCAGGGCTTGGAAGGCTATTATTAAAGAGTGGAAAGCACCTGTTGTGTGTGAGAAAGATGATGTTGGCAAAGATAAAGAAGGCACCTCAAAGCCAAAGCCTGAAGAAGAATGGACCAAGGAAGAAGATGAGCTTGCCCTTGGAAATTCTAAAGCTCTAAATGTTATTTTCAATGGAGTGGATAAGAATATCTTCAGGTTAATCAATACCTGTGAAGTTGCTAAGGAAGCGTGGGATATTTTGAAGGCTACACATGAAGGAACGTCTAGAGTGAAGATGTCTAGACTTCAGCTTCTAACATCAAAGTTTGAAAGTCTGAAGATGAAGGAAGATGAGACTATTCATGACTTCCACATGAGTGTTCTTGAGCTGGCCAATGCATCTAGTGCTCTTGGAGAGAAAATGTCAGAAGAAAAGCTTGTAAGGAAGATTCTTAGGTCCCTTCCTAAGAGGTACAAGATGAAGGTGACTGCTATTGAAGAAGCTTAAGACATCAGCAAGATGAGAGTTGATGAGCTCATTGGATCTCTTCAAACTTTTGAGCTTGGTTTGAATGAAGAAGAACCAGAAAAGAAGCCCAAGGGTATTGCTTTGGTCTCCACTCCTACAGAAGCTAAGGAAGTCAAAGATGATGATTCTCAGGAAGATTTGTCTCAAGCCATTGCTATGTTGGAAAGGCAGTTCAACAAAGTGTTAAAAAGGTGGAACAATAACTACAAGCCTAGTGTCAAGAACATCTCTCCTGACATCGGCAAGCCAAAAGAGAAAGATGAAGAGAAGACTGCCCAGGATAAAGGTGTTCAGTGCTTTGAATGTGAAGGGTATGGACATGTCAAGAAAGAATGTCCCACATTCTTGAAGAAGCAGAAGAAGGGCATGCCAGTTTTCTGGTTTGAATCTGATAGTGAAAGTGAAGGTGAGTCAGCAAGGCATGTTAGAGCCTTAACGGGAACTGTTGTGTCTGATGATGATAGTGATGGAGAAATAACTTATGAGGAGTTAGCATCTACTTATCAAGAGCTGTGTTTAAGAAGTTTTGAGATTTGTCAAGAAAACAAGTGTCACAAGCAACAGATTGCTCAGCTTGAAAATGAAAAAGCTGATCTGGAAAATGAAGTTGTACTAGTTAAGTCTCAACTGGATCAGATGACAAAATCCATTAGGATGATGAACAGTGGTACAGCTACTCTTGATAAGATTCTTCAAACAGAGAAAGCTGCTGGTGATAAATCAGGTATAGGATATGTGGCAAGCACTTCAGGAACAAAGAAAGAGATGTCTCAACCATTGTCTCAACATCAACCTAAGAGACAGGGTCCTACACCAAAGAAAGTTGTTCAGCCCCAGAATGTTGAGAAGAAGAATGATTCCCATCAGAGGAAGATGCAGCCCCAAGGAGTCAGTCAGTATATGCCTCCCTAATATCACAAAAGCATGGAGGTTGTTGGGTCCAATCAGAACAGGTTTCATCATCAGGGTAACTGGCATGGAAATGAATACAACAATGTTGTGCCTCATTACTATGGAAGAAGGAAGCCTCATCACCATAGGAGACAGCCTAAGAGACAGCATCCTCAGTACAGAAGAAGACAATCCAACTATGGAATAAGGAGACAACATTATGGGTGGCAGCCACAACATTATCAAAGTGGAAGAAGATTTAACCACTTTAGAGACGACAGAGTCAGATGCTTCTATTGTGGCAGGATTGGACATATGCAGTCCTCGTGCTTCAAGCTTCACGGTTATCCAAATTCTGCTCCTCAACCCAGACAGAAAGAGGTCAGGCCTAAGGTGGTGAAGCAATGGGTTCCTAAAGTTACCAGCTTGATAGCTCACACTTCCTTAAGGGTTTCTACTAAAGAAGACTGGTATTTTGACAGTGGGTGTTCAAGACACATGACTGGAGTAAAGAATCTGCTTGTAGATGTGAAACTTCAGTCTTCTGGCTATGTTACATTTGGTGATGGGATCAAAGGAGAGATAAAGGGGATTGGTAAACTAAATTGTGCTAGTGCTCCCAGACTGGAGAATGTTCTTCTTGTTAAAGGACTAACAACAAATTTGATTAGTATTAGTCAACTTTGTGATCAAGGATTCAAAGTAGACTTCACAAAGTCCGAATGTATGGTCAAAGATGATAAAGGAGAAGTCATTATGAAGGGAGCTAGATCTAAGGACAATTGTTATCTTTGGGTGCCTCAAAACTCAAATTCTTCCACGTGTGTGCTTGCTAAAGAAGATGATGTCAAAATCTGGCATCAGAAGTTGGGACATCTTCACCTAAAGGGAATGAAGAGAATTATCTCCTCAGAAGCAGTCAAAGGGATTCCCAAACTTAGTATTGAGGAAGGAAAGGTGTGTGGAGATTGTCAAAAAGGAAAGCAGACAAAGATGTCTCATCTGAAGCTTTAACATGACACCACCTCCAAGGTATTGTAACTTCTTCATATGGACTTGATGGGACCTATGCAAGTCGAAAGTCTGAGTGGAAAGAAATATGCTTATGTAGTTGTGGATGACTATTCAAGATACACCTGGGTTAACTTCATCAAAGACAAATCAGAGGTGTTTGATGTCTTTAAAGAGCTCTGTCAAAGACTCCAAAGAGAAAAGGAGAGTAAGGTTATCAGAATAAGAAGTGATCATGGAAGAGAGTTTGAGAATAGCAAATTTGAAGAATTTTGCTCTGCTGAAGGTATAAGTCATAAGTTTTCATCGCCTATCACCCCTCAGCAAAATGGAGTTGTTGAGAGGAAGAACATAACTATCTAAGAGTCGGCTAGAGCAATGATTCATGCCAAGAAACTTCCTTATCATTTCTGGGCTGAAGCCATGAACACTGCCTGCTACATTCACAACAGGGTTACCCTAAGAAGAGGCACTTCATCCACTCTGTATGAACTATGGAAGGGAAGAAAACCTAATGTTAAGTACTTCCATGTTTTTGGAAGTAGATGATATATTCTGGCTGATAGAGAGCAGAAAAGAAAATTGGATTCCAAAAATGATGAAGGAATATTTTTGGGATACTCTACTAACAGCAGAGCATATAGGGTGTTTAACTCTAGAACCAAGGTGATGATGGAGTCAATCAATGTGGTGATTGATGACAGTGATAAGCTGGAAGATGATGATGTCCCAGATGTTGTTGAGACATCAGTTGGTGAAGTTGCACCAGAAGCTGAAGACAGAAGCCAAACTCCTAGTGTTGCTGCTGCTGAGCCTGAAGCTGAGCAACCTCATAAGGATCCCTCCATCAGAGTGCAGAAGGACCACCCAAAGGAGCTCATTATAGGTGATCCAAACTCTGGAGTAAGGACTAGGTCAAGAGATGTTATAGCAAGTTCATGCTTTGTCTCCAAAATTGAGCCAAAAAATGTCAAGGAAGCATTGACTGATGAGTTTTGGATAAATGTAATGCATGAAGAGCTGGAGCAGTTCAAGAGGAATGAATTATGGGAGCTTGTTCCAAGGCCTGATGGAGTTAATGTGATTGGGACCAAGTGGGTCTACAAGAATAAATCTGATGAACAAGGAGTGGTCACCAGAAACAAGGCCAGACTAGTTGCTCAAGGATACGCTCAGGTCGAAGGAATCGATTATGATGAGACCTTTGCTCCTGTGGCAAGACTGGAGTCTATCAGACTACTCTTGGGTGTGGCTTGTAACCTAAGATTCAAGCTGTTCCAAATGGGCGTAAAGAGTGCTTTTCTGAATGGCTATCTGAATGAAGAAGTCTATGTAGACCAACCTAAAGGATTCACTGATCCAAACTTCCTCAATCATGTGTTCAAACTGAGGAAAGCTCTGTATGGATTGAAACAAGCTCCAAGAGCCTGGTATGAGAGGCTGACAGAATTCTTAGCAGCAAATGGATATAGAAAAGGAGGGATTGACAAAACTTTGTTTGTCAAGGAAGAAGGCGGAAAATTAATGGTAGCCCAAATCTATGTGGATGACATTATATTTGGGGGAATGTCAGATGCTATGGTGAAACAGTTTGTTCAACAAATGCAATCTGAATTTGAAATGAGTTTGGTTTGAGAACTTAGCTACTTTCTAGGACTACAAGTCAGACAAATGGAGGATTCCATCTTTATTTCCCAAAGCAAATATGCTAAGAGCATAGTAAAGAAATTTGGTCTGGATAATGCCAATCACAAAAGGACACCTGCTCCTACTCATTTGAAGTTATCCAAGGATGAAAATGGAGTGAGTGTGGACCAAAGCTTGTACAGAAGTATGATTGGGAGTCTATTGTATCTCACAGCAAGCAGACCTGACATTTCCTTTGTTGTTGGAGTGTGTGCCAGATATCAATCTGATCCTAAGGTGAGTCACTTGAATCAAGTGAAGAGGATTATGAAATATGTGAATGGCACAAGTGACTATGGGATGCTATATAGTCATGATTCTGGGACTGATTTAAGAGGATACTGTGATGCTGATTGGGCTGGAAGTGCAGATGATAGGAAAAGCACTTCAGGAGGCTGTTTCTTTCTAGGGAATAATCTGATTTCCTGGTTCAGTAAGAAGCAGAATTATGCATCTCTCTCAACTGCTGAAGCTGAGTATATAGCAGCAGGAAGTAGTTGCTCTCAGCTGGTCTGGATGAAGCAGATGTTGAGTGAATACAATGTCAAACAAGAGGTTATGACACTATACTGTGATAATTTGAGTGCCATTAATATATCTAAAAATCCTATACAGCATAGTAGGACAAAGCACATAGACATAAGGCATCACTTCATAAGGGATTTGGTTGAAGACAAAATTGTTACTTTGGAGCATGTAGCCACAGATAACCAGCTGGCTGACATATTCACTAAAGCCTTAGATGCAAACCAATTTGAAAGGTTAAGAAGCAAATTGGGAATCTGCATTTATGAAGACTAAATGTGCTAGAAAGGGTTGTGAGCAGTTGGAGTTATTTTTGAAAATGTTTAGTCAACTGCCAGGTGAAGGTTGTCAAATTGTGGCTAAAAAGGGGGAGAAATAGCCAAGAGAGTGAAGAGTATCAAACAAAGATCAAAAGTGATTGTCTAATGCTGTCAAAGGAATATGTTAGCTAAGGTACAGTAGTGCAGAAATTAAGGGGGAGTAATGCAGAAATTAAGGGGGAGTAATGAGTAATTACTGAAATGCGTGATCAACTGGCTTTGCTGGTTCATGATTGAGGGGGAGCAACATTGTTATGATACTGCTGCTGGATGCTGAAGTGAATTGAAGATGCATGCTGCTGCTGGACGCTGAAGAATTGAAGATGCTGCTAATGTTGAAATATGTGCGGCTCTGGTTGAAGATTGTAGTTGTTTTGCTGATGCTGCTTGGAGTTTCAATCTGATGCTGCTTGGAGTTTCAAAATCATTGAAGTTTTTATCCGCTGCTGAAGTCTCTTCAGGTGCAAAGTGCAGAGATTGTTTTAGCGAAAATTAGCCAAAGGGGGAGATTGTTAGTTCTTGGATTAGCTGGAATTTTGGTAAAACAAAGTATATTCAATGTTGATGTCAAGGTGGTGATGTTGCAACATTGAGTCTTAACACTGGGCTGTGTTAAGTATTTAAATTACTGAAGTTGGATGTCTGATGTCACATGGCGATGTTGTGACATTAGATCTGCAGAATTTGTAACATCAGGTTGTGATGTTGTTATGGTTTGCGTGTTAGCTGGAATTGTGGAGAGCAAGTTGTCTCATTGGTTGCGAATATCTTGGGTTAGATATTCTCTGCTGCATAGGAGATCTGGTGCAGATTTGTAGGAGATTTAAAAGGTTGAAGATTTAAAAAGATTTTAGGAGAAAATCTGTTTTAAATAACAAATCAGGTCAGATATTGTAGCAGGTCCAAGTCCAATCCAGGTTGCTATTTAAAGCGCACAAGACCAAAGGAAAAAGTACAGAAATACAGAAAGAAGATCAAGAGCATAGGCTGAGTGTCTTGAGTATTTTGTACAAGCTTTGTATACAGAATTCTAGGTTGAATTGCTGAGTCGTTTTCTGTCCTCTCTTAGAAGCTGTGAAGCAAGAGAGAGTTATTACTTGATCAAAGCTGTGAAGTAAGATCAAGGTTGCTCAAAGAGGTTGTTCCTTGAGTATTGTTTTAGGGATTGAGTAGTGTTCTCATATCTAAGTGGTTTCTTAGGTAGAAAGTCACTAGTAGGGATTAAGTTTAGGAGATTGTCAACTGAGTTGTTGAGTCTGTAAATTAATTCTACAAGTAGTGAATTTCATCCCTGGCTTGGTAGCCCCCAGACGTAGGTAGTTAGACCGAACTGGGTGAATAATTCTTTGTGTTGATTTGTTACTGTTACTGCTGTCCATTTGCAGAGTGTGTTGTTGTGACATTGCACCTTAACATCACACGTCTGATACCAGAATTTCATAAATGATGCCTAAAGCGTACTCGCTGTTTTTAGGATCGATGCCTAGTTTCCACTATCAGTTCATTCCTCACACTCTCGCACTGTCGGTCTGAACTTAGTTTATTCCTCACTCTCGTGTCGAAATAATAAAACATGAAAATTGGAAACTAAAACCAAAACTAACATACAATCATAAATTTCGTACCTAAAGTTTTGTGCTGAGTCCCGTCGGTAACGACGGTCCTCGTACGCCGAACTCAATTAATTTAGCAAGACATATTATTATCCATAACCAACATATCAACAACAATTATATTCAAAACTAACATGATATAAGAAATTAAAATAACTACAAGTGCAGGAATAAAAATAAGAAATAAACCTGTAAAATAAAATACGAAACTTGAATTGAGATATGCCGACAGGCTTCGTTCAGGATCCAAGAGTACAACAATGAAAAAGAAAATAAAAAGAACAATTGCGAGAATCCCTCTATGTGAGTTATTATCGCTTTACGAGTAATTTGTGCCTAAAATACTAAACAAAAATTCTGCAGCACTTCCGCACGACTTCGATGCCCCGGAAAGTGTCCAACAGGTCCTATTTATAGATGAATGAAGGTCTGCAACTTCTCTGGACGTGTCTGGAGAGTTGAGGGAAAAAAGGCCTTCAAAACTGCTTCTAACTGCTGCTGGTGCAAAACTGCCCACTGCGCTGCAATGGCGAACGTTATTAGGGCATGGCGAACTCCATTGCCCTGATTCATTAATTGACGTGGCAGCTGATAGATGGTGAACGCCATTTACCTATGGCAAACGCCATATCAGCAACAGATGCAAATTTTGCTTCTTTTTGTTGCACTTTTCTAATCTCTCACTCTTTCTCCGGTTTGCTTCCGATTCCACGACTGATGAATCTAACAACTACAGAACACAATAAAACACAGTAAAACGCAATAAGACTCGATTAAATACAGACAAATAAAATGTTCAATGAGCCTAAAAATATGATATGATTTCTCGTTCTCAGTAGTTGATAAGCTAAATAGAATTCAATCCCCCCTTAATAAGCCAGACAACAATGAATCCCTTGATCTAGAAGAAAATAAATCTTAAAGAACTCTTAATCATGCACTCCACTTACCTGAACAATTTTGAAGAGACAAGGAGATGGATGAATGGTTTAAAGATAGGGAGAAGAATACTAGATTTTTCCATAATATGACCAAACTTAGATATTACACCAACGAGATATCTAGACTAAAAAATGGATGCACTTATATAGATTTAAGGGAAGACATTGAGCAACATGTTCTTGATGATTAAAAATATTTCTTCACCACTGAAAATAATTGTTCTTCTGTAGCTCTTATTGAAATATCAATTCCTGACCTCATAGTTGATGCTGACAATGACTATCTCAGTAGAGTGCACCTCTTTCTGATGAAATCAAAGCCTCTATTTTCAACCTAGATGGATCCTCTTCCCTAGGTCTATATGGCTATGGCGAATGCTATTTCCATACTTACCGAGACATTGTGTGTGATGATGTGATTGTCTCTATTAATCAATTCTTTAACCAAGATGGATCCTTCCCAACCTAATTCTAGTCATATGACCCTCGTTTAGAATTTCACTAGAGCTGATAAAATTGAAATCTTCAGGCCTATAGCTCTAGCTAAATTTCATTTCAAGATCATTACCAATATAGAAAATAGATTAGACAACATTGCCCCTAAAATTATATATAAGCACTAGATAAGGTTCATTAAAGACAAGCACATTCTTCAATGCATCTGCATCACACAAGAGGCCATTAATTTGCCAGACAAGAATATTTTTAAAGGAAACATGACTGTGAAGATAAACATTAAAAAAATTGACATATTGGAATTGAAATTTCTACTTAAAGTTCTTTCCACTTTTTGATTCAACACTACTTTTTGCAACTAGATCACTATTATTCTTGAATCAACCAAGTTATCTATCTTCATAAGTGGCATGATATAACCTTCTTTCAATGCTCTCGAGGATTAAGATAAGGTGACCCCCTTTCACCTCTTCTCTTTTGCATACTATGGAAGCTCTAAGTAGAAAAGTATTCTTTCTTATGGCTCAAGGAAAAGTTGACATACATATCCTTAGGTAACACCATTATTCCTAGTTGTTCCTTCTTTGTTGATGACTTGGTGATAATTTACAAGGAAACTAGAAGAAATGCATCCACAATTTATGCTCTCCTACATGAGTATGGAAAAAAATAAAAGTAGAAAAGCATACCTCTCATATGTAAAGTCATTGTTGGAGCAGTTAACCACACCAGGCTCATTATTATAACTAATTTTATGGGGTTCACTATTGGCTAAACTCCATTTTTTCATCTAGGTGTTCCCATTTTCAAAGGGAATCTTGGCACTACCTGCCTCCAAGCCATATTAGAAAAAGTCATAGTCAAACTCACTACTTGAAAATGTCATCTCCTATTTATGATTGGTCGAGTTCAAGTAGTTAGATAAATTGTTCATGGCATGCTACTTTATATTATTCAAATTTATCCTTGGGTTTCAACGTCTCCGGTGAGGCTATAACCGTTGGCTTTGAGGTTATCAAAATCAACTATCATCTCACACAAAACTTCCAACTCTATGACCGAAATAGATAGAGAGATCTCTTGAAGACCTTATTTATGAAATTGTTGTTCTTGTTGCTGAGAAGATTGAGCTTGTTCTTGAGATTTGTCATCCATGGCGAAGAAAAGGGTTTTGGGTTGCAAAGAAACTTAGGTTTGAAAGAGAGAAAGTGTGGGATAGAAAGTAGTGTAGTGTGAATAGTGAGTGAAGTGGGTTTATAAATAGGTTTTGCAATGATGACACAAACTAGAGTAGTGCAAAGGATCTCACAAATGAAAGGCGTAGAAAGATTTTACCTATTTATAAGAAATATCTTCTCCCAATATGTCAGTCAATCATTAGAGTGTTTCAGTAAAAGAAATTTGTCTTTAATCTGAACCACAAACTTACGTTTGATTGACATCTGGTTACTATAACAAACTTTTTAGGATCCAGAAGGCATGGCTTTTTACAGAAAGGTTCTGACTGGATACTTATGATACAGGAAACCTTCTTACTTCAGAAGACTCACTGTTCAGAAACCAGAAATATCAGTGTCTCATTGAATCATTATGAGAATTTAAATATTATGAGATATACATCTTTTTCAAGTAAGATGTATTGGAGTTTTAGCTGGCTTGTAATCTGAAATGTCAAATTTCTTCTGAAGTTCTTTAGTATATTTGCTCTGATGGATATATGTTCCTTCTGAACTTTGGTTAATCTGGATAACCAGAAAGTACTTGAGCTCTCCCATCAGAATCATCTCAAATTCTACATACATTTGAAGGGAAATCGTGATCCCAAATGCAACGAAAATTATTATTTTTTTCTTTAGTGATCCTTACGAATAAGCATGATCAGTGATAGAAACGATTACCTCTTATGACGATAATACCTTTGATGGTGAATCGAAGGAGTGATCATGAGCATTAAATGATAAACAACTCCTCTAATCAGTCCACACAAACAGATTCCTCCAGTTTTAGCGGTAGCTGTTTTGATTGAAGGCTTTGAGTGAGTGAGTGAGAGAGAGAGAGAGAGAGAGAGAGAAGGAAAATATGGTTAGGGTTTCACAGTCTGAATTTTCATCAAGAATGTATGCTTCTACACAAGGGTTCTATTTATAGAACCATTTATGTTGGCTGCAAGCTAAAAAGCCCACTTAAGTGCACGCGCACCATATCTTATGGTGTACCGTATATCACTTAAGCCCGTGGTACCTTACCATATTCCATATTCTACTTGAGTGCACCGTACCTTACTGTGTTCTACATTTACTTAAGTGCATCGTACCTTACGGTGTTACTTATTTACTTTACCTCTTATCAATCTTTCCTTATGTGTGTGACCCTGTAGGTTTTCGCAATGTTGGCAATTATATTAAATCACGCATTTAACATAATAAACAGTGAGAGGTATCTAGCAACACATCACTACTGCCCAAAGTCACGAAAATGTCATGTGATATGACAAAAACTTTTGTGATAATACTTATGTGTACAATTACCCTTTTACCCTTATGTATATATTGAACACAAGGCATATACCATGTCATCCTTATGCAATTCAATATTGTACCCTTAGACATTTATCATGTTACGTAGGATGGGAAAATTCCATCTAGGTCACTCATGTCCCTCAGCATGCTTTTTGGAGTACCAATCAATTGCCTTTATGGTCATCCAGTTATGAACAATGTTTGATCAATAATAAAGTACTCGACTCTACATCTAGGGTCCATAGTGGTTTCAGGTCGAAGGGTGGTATACACCACCATCACCATGAGAATAACTTATGACACTTTGCATAACATTCTATGTAGTAGTCTCAAAGCAGGTCAATCCAGTATAAATATTACTCCTAATATTCATACCTATGTAAGACTTGATAACTCCTTATCCATGATCCATGAGATACGATCATCAGTCTATCTACATAATAGTCTTAATGATTTAAGGTTATCCCACTTCACAGTAAAGCTCGACTACAAATACTTTAAGAATAGTGTCCTTATGTTTAATGGGATCTCATGATTAAGTCACACTTAATATTTCATTAAATGGACTAGCTAATCTAGGGACTTTATTATTTTGGAAAAACAAACTTAATAAAGAAATGCCTTTTATTATTAATAAATAATTAGATACAAGTACCAAAAGTATTGGCCTCTAGAGCTTACACCAACAACATTGACTTAGAAAACTCCTTGCACAAGGTAACATTGACAGAACCAAATATAATGCCATCCACATAAATTTGAACAACTAGAATATCATTTTTGAAAGTCTTACAGAACAGAGTAGTATAAACCTTTTCTCTGGTGAAATCATTTTCTAAAAGAAAATTGCTTAGTCTTTCATGCCATGCTCTAGGAGCATGTTTCAGACCATACAGAGATCTCTTAAGTTTGAAAACAAAATATGGATTTTTATGATTTTCAAAACCAGGAGGTTGGGGTACATACACTTCTTCAATTATGTAACCATTCAGAAATGCACTCTTAACATCCATCTTATATAAGATGATGTTATGATTAACGGAAAATGAAATTAAGAGACGAATAGACTCTAATCCGATAACCGTGCAAAGGTCTCAGTATAGTCAATTTCTTCTTGCTTACTATAACCTTGTGCCACCAGTCTAGCCTTGTTCCTTACCACTTAATCTTTCTTATTCAACTTATTTATGAAAACCCATTTTGTCCCAATGACACGAATTCCTTTGGGTCTAGGCACAAGATTCCACACATTATTTCTGGAGAATTGGTTTAATTCTTCTTGCATTGCCAGAATTTATTCAGTGTCCAGAATTTTTTCATCAACATATGTAGGTTCTATGAGGAACACCAAACCCATACACATATCTTCAGAGGGTTTGAAAGAGGATCTGGTACTGACTAGTTCAATTTTATCTCCCAGAATCAATTCTTCAGAATGTGAAAATCTTTGTTTGTACTTCCTAAGAGGTGTTTGTGCTCCAGCAACTTCTAGTTGAATAGTTCCAGGGTCTTTTGCCTCAAATTCTTTAGCTTCAGATTCTTTACCTTCAGAGCCTGAATAGGTAATCTCTAGATCTGCAAACCTCTTAACTAGCTTTGAATTTTCAGAGTCAAGCTTCTCATAAAATCTAACATGAATTGATTCCTTAACAATTCATGTTTTAGTGTTATATACTCTATAGCCTTTCGAGCGTTTAGAATATCCTAACATTATACACTTTTGTGCCATAGAATCAAACTTGTTCAGATTGTCTTTAGTGTTCACAATAAAACAGTTACATCCTAAAGGATGGAAATAAGACATATTGAGTTTTTTATTCTTCCATAATTTGTAAAAAGTCTTACCCAGAATAGGTCTTATAGAAATCCTGTTTTGAATTTAACATGTTGTGTTAACTACCACCACCCAAAAGTGTTTAGCCACATTTTTCTCATTGATCATGTTTTTGGCCGTTTCTTGCAAAGTCTTATTCTTCCTCTCTACAAATCCATTTTGTTATGGAGTTCTAGGGCAAGAGAAATCATTGGAAATGCAATTATCATCAAACATTTTTTCAAACCACTTATTTTTGAATTCACCACCACGATCACTTCTGACTTTAACAATCTTAAAGTATTTCTTGTTTTGCACTTGTGAACAAAAGGTAGAGAACACAAAATGTGACTCATCCTTGTGCCTTAAGAATTTAACCCATGTCCATCTGTTGTATTCGTCAACAATGACTAAATCATATTTCTTGCCATTGACAGAAGCGGTTTTCACTGGACCAAAAAGTTTAATATGCAAGAGTTCCAAAGGCCTAGAGGTAGAAATAACTTTCTTTTCTTTGAAAGAAGTTTTTGAAAACTTGCCTTTCTGACATGCTTTACAAAGACTATCTGAAGAGAACTTCAGATTTGGAAGACCTCTGGCTAAATTAAGCTTATTTAGCTGAGAAATTCTTCTCATGATAACATGGCCCAATTGTCTATGCCAGATCCATTTCTCTTCATTAACAGACATGAGAAATTTAACATTCTGATTTTTAAGATCAGAAAGCCTAATTGTAAATGTTATATTTTCTCTTTCCATTGAAAAGAATGGAGCCATATTTCTAACTAACATCTTTACAAGACTTTTGATTAAATATTATATCATAATCATTGTCACTTAATCGACTTATGGATAATAGATTATGCATTAATCTATCAACTAATAAAAAAATTAGTAATAGAAAGGAGAGAACCATTACCAACTGCTTTGGAGCCTATAATCTCCCCTTTATGATTACCTCTGAAACCCACAAAGCCACCAAGCTTAAGCTCCGAGTCTTGGAACATATGCCTTTTTCCCGTCATGTGTCATGAGCAACCAGAGTCTAGGTACCATGACTATTATTTTAATTGTGTTGCTAAGGAGGTGTGCAACATATATTATCTTGTCCTTAGGTACCCTCATCTTTTTAGGTCCTTTCTTGATAGTTCTCCCAGAGTTCTTAGAAAATTGTGGTCTTTGTGAAGAATAATCATTTTGTGTATGTGCATAAGAGAAATAGGAATAAAGAGCTTTTGGTTTTTCCTTTTGTTGTAAACTAGGTTTTTCTTTAGGCACATAACCAATTCATCTTCTTGCATTTCTGCCAACTCCATAGATCATTGAAGCAATTTTACTTCTATATTTGTTTCTAGCCAAAAACGTCTGAAAAGATTTGTCATGTTTCTTTATGACATTTTCAGAATCCACGGAAGCTTCTAAAAGAATTTATTCCTCAAGTTTAGAACTCTTACTTTGAAGGGTTGAGTTGTCATTTTTAAGAATAAAAAATTCTTTTAGAGTGGAGAATTAATGCTTAAGCTTATTATGTGCTTCAAATTCAAATGCATGGACTTGTTTTAGATCCTTGTATTTGTTCTAAAGCTTCTAATACTTTTCCAAAATTTTAGATAAGAAAGATTATAATTCAGAACGAGATAGATCAGAAAATATATCTTCAGATTCTGGATCAGATTCTGATTTTGATTTTGACTGTGTCTTATCATTAGATGCTTCTGTTTGTGCCATCAACACCATGTTTGCTTGCTCTTCCTCAGAGTCATCTTCTGAGGATTCAGAGTAATCCCAGGTAGCCACCAGACCTTTCTTCTTCCCTTTGAAGCCTTTCTTCCTTGGTCTATCTTTTCTCAGCTTGGGGCATTCATTTTTGTAGTGAAATGGCTCTTTGAACTCAAAACATGTAATGTCTTTGCTAGCACCTGACTTCTTCAATCCAGATGTAGACTCAAAGAGACCACCTGTCCTTCTTGATCCTCTAAAATTTATTTGTCTATTCTTCTAGAGTTGATTAATTCTTTTGCAAAAAAGAAATAACTCATCTTCTTTTTCAGAATGTTCTTCAAATTCCTCTTCTTCTTCAGCTTGAAGGGCTTTAGTCTTTTCAGACTTTCCCATAGATTTCAGAGCCACAAATTTAAATTTTCTTTGAGGCTCATCCTCTTCAAGCTCTTTTTCGTGACTTCTTAAGGAACTTACAAGTTCTTAAAGAGTGGTGTTGTTAAGATATTTAAACAACTTTAGCGCAGTTACCACAGACCTCAATCTCTTGGGTAAGCTTCTGATAATCTTCTTAACATGATCTGCAATAAAGTAACCTTTGTCCAAAACCTCCAGTCCTATAACTAGAGTCTAAAACCTTGAGAACATGTTCTCAACTATTTCATCATCCTCCATTTTGAAGGCTTCATATTTTTTTTATCAAGTAGCATCTATGCTAAGAAATACCCTAACAAAGGTTAACTTTTCCACTAGAGAGATTGTGTCTATGAAGTCAAGGCCAGGTTGTTGAGTATACCCCTTGGCAACCAATTTAGCCTTGTATTTGTCCAAAGAACCGTCAACATTGAATTTGGTTTTGTAGATCCATCTATATCCAATGGTTTTCTTTCTAGGTGGGAGTGCTTGAACTCTCCAAGTGTGATTAGCCTCAAGAGATGCTATTTCTTCTAACATTGTCTTACACCACTCAGGTATATTAGCTGCTTAATGATAAAATTGTGGTTCATATATGGATGAGACATTCAAGACATAATCTTTGTAAGGATTTGAAAGCCTGTCATATGTGAGGGAGTGAGTGAGAGGGTACTGAGTATGACACACATAATCTTGTAAGATAGTAGGAGGTCTATATGTTATACTTGAACTTCTAATATGTGACACAATAGGCACATTTTAGGATGGAACTGGTACAGGCAAATCATGTTCATGATTATTTTCTATCGGTATGATGTTTGGCTCATATTCATTTGTATCATGACTGTAAATTGGATTTGGCAAGACTAATTTGTGAAAAAGGGTCAACATGTTCACTATTTTAAGGTACATAATGAAAAGGTAAAGTATCCTCATGGAAAACAATGTCCCTAGACACATGGAAAGTTTTGGATACCATTTCATATACTTTGAACCCTTTGTAACCAGCAAGATAGCCTAAGAAAACACATGGAATGAACCTTGGTGTGAACTTGTTTCTATGTTGTGGTATGGTGGAAATATAGCATAAACAACCAAAATTTTTGAACTCAGAGTAATTTGGCAGTTTTTCATACAACAGTTCAAAAAGTGACTTACTCTTTAGAACTATTGAAGGTGTTCGATTTATGATGAAATAAACTGTGGCTATGTTATCTCCCCAGAACCTGATGGGCAATTTTGCATGAAACAGTAAGGATCTTGCCACATTTAACAAGGTTTGATGTTTCCTCTCCACCATTGAATTTTGTTCGGGTCTGTAAGGACACGCATATTGATGAGTTGTTCCTTGTTTCTGAAGAAATTGAGTCAGGGAAAGTTCTTTTGCATTGTCAGGTCTCAAGGCTTTGATGAATTTACCAAATTGAGTCTTGACTAAGGAAAAAAAACTGTTGAATCTTGATAGAGGCATTTGATTTATTGGATAGCAAATAAATCCAAGTAAATATACTGAAATCATCAATAATTGTTAGAAAATGGACTTTTCCATCATAAGTAGTTTTCCATAAGGTCCCTATAAATGACAATGTATAAGATCAAAACTTAGAGCATAAAAATGATTATTGGAATTAAAAGGTATCCTTTTGAGTTTGGCTAAAGGGCATATGGCACATTTATTTGAACTAAAGTCAGAAGATACATCAAAAGGAATCTTATGACTAGCACTTTTTAACATGGAATTAGACAATTGTCCTAGTCTATGATGCCATAGTTTGGCATTCTGAAAAGAAGAAACTGAATTACAGGCATTATCAAAACTAGCTATTGGCCTAACATCATCAACTTCAAAGATGTATAAACCTGAATTGAGATCACCCTTTCCAATCATCTTGGATTGCTTGGTGTCCTGGATAGAAAAATGATGAGAATTAAAAATAAACTTGAGATGAATATTAAGGAGTAGTTTTCCTACTAAGATAAGATTCACATGAAAGGTGGGAATATACACGACATCTTGAAGAACTAATGTGTAATTTAGAACGATGTTACCTATGGCTTTAACAGGTATATGAGTTCCGTTAAGAACTGTTACAAACTTGTTAAGTAAAGATTTGGAAGAATCAAATAAACAAATATTACAACATATGTGAGAGGTAGCTTCTGAGTTCACTATCCAAGGTTTTGCACAAAGTGATTTATGAGAGTCAATAGTGGAAAACTCATACCTATGACTGAATTGATATAAGCATTTACCTCAGAAGCTCCAACTTTAGACATTTGAGCTTGTAAGAAGTTTATTTGTTGCTGATAACTTTGTGAAGTCATATTAGAAAAAGATTCAGTGCTTATATTACCTGATCATTCACATTGTTACTTCGGTTTGATGCATTGAAGCTCTGATGTTTCTTGTATCCTGGAGGGTATCCCTGGAGCTTGAAAAACTCATCTTTCAGGTGACTAACAACACTACAATGAGCACATGTTGGCCTATCTTTCTTGAAGATCTTTGAGTTATTAGCTTGAACAACACAAGCAAGGGAAGTTTTAGTAGGATTCAAAGTAGTTGCAACTTCTCTTTGTTTCTCATCTTGAATGACATAGACAAAACAACATTGACAGAGGGTAAGGGATCCATGAGAAGAATTTGACCATGAACTTGATTGAAAGATTCATTGAGTACCATCAAGAACATGAGAATGTGCTCATTTTGAAGGTGATCTACGATAGGTTGAACTCCACCATAGTTGCATGTGTGAACATGTTGATACTCTCCTAATTCCTCCCACATGGACTTGAATTGTATGTATTAATTACGAACATTGGGTGAACCTTGCATACATATGAGAAGATTCTTTTTCAACTGAAAAACTCGAGGACCATTTTTCTGTTGAAAACGATCTTGAATCTCCTTCCAAATTTCTGCAGCATAAATGAGACTGGCAAAAATCTCTTTGGACACTGAATTAAGAAGCCAAGATGAATTTGTGATGTTGTTATGCATCCAAGAACGATATTGAGGTAAGTTTTCTTCTAGTTTTGGAAGTGTACCATCCACAAAACTAGTCTTGTTCTTGCAATCAAGAGCCATTAACATAGCACAACGCCATGAGTTAAAGTTATTGCAGGTTAAAGTTGTAAAATAAGAACAACCCCGGGATGATCAGAAGAATAAAAATAATAAGGGTCATCGTGGTTTGCCATGGAAGGAAGTAGCAAAGGAAACATGAGATGAAGAAGAAAGAAGATGCGGAAGATGAAAAAGTTTGTTAAGTGTATGATGAAGAAGATGAAAAAGTATAATGCTTCATTGAATTGAGAGAGAAATTACAAACAACATTGATACATTATTGTCATACCCTAATTTTTGACCCTGAGATTCTGTTTTTCTTTTCGCATCGTCTGCATAGTATATCACGCATTTCATCATGCATAATACTCAATTTATCAGCGAGAATAAACTTGTTAGATTTACAGACAAACCAGTCTAAATTTATTTCAAAATCTGACTAAACGCTGTATTTTTCCAATATGTTTATTTCGCGATGATCATTTTGGTGCATTCATTTTATTTTTTCGAGCATTTTTTTGTCAGACTTTTTATTTATTTATTTAATTATTTTATTTTTTAGTTAAATAATAATTTTAATTCATTTATTTAGATATTTAAATTCAAATTCATTTTAATTGTTTGATTTTATTTTATTTTTATTTTGTCATCAATTCTTCCCTTTTATAAACAAAAACATGATTTTTAATTCTTTTTATTCTTATCTTATCATAAAAAATAAAAAAACATGATTTTTAATTCTTTTTATTCTTATCTTATCATAAAAAACAAAAAAACATGATTTTTAATTTCTTTTATTCTTGTCTTATTATAAAAAACACACAAATATGATTTTTAATTCCTTTTATTCTTGTTTTATTATAAAAAACACAAAAACTTGATTTTGAATTCTTTGTATTCCTGTCTTATCATAAAAAACAAAAAAAAACATGATTTTTAATTCCTTTTATTCTTGTCTTATTATAAAAAAACACAAAAACTAGATTTTTAATTCTTTTTATCATTCTTGTTTTAATGTTGAAAACTTAGTAATATATATATATATATATATATATATCTGTGTGTGTGTGTGTGCATTGCATAAGGCCAAAGCGGGGGGACAAGTGGAAGCATACACACAAATTTTACTAACACAAAGGTTTCAAACCACATGCAATATACCTATAAACACTTAACAACAACAACATCCAGTGAGCACCGTCGAATTAACCATAAGTTTCCGACACAAACCATCCGCCATCGAAAAACACGAGAAGAGGGCGAAGATACAGTGAGACGCGAGTGTGAGGAGGGAGAGAAATAACACTTCCAGGTTCTTTCTTAACTAACTTTTTCTTTCTTTGAGTTTTAAAATAATTTGATTTTTTTCTTTTATATATTTGTTCTTTTTAAGTTAATTGAAATTTTGTTTTTGTGTCATATGAGAACTTTAGATCCTTATGGTTTCTTTCCTTTTCTTTTGTTTCTACTTTTTTTTAATTATTATTTCCATTTTTTTATTATTTATATGTTGAAGTGTTAACTTGTTTAGATTATAATAATGTGACATTTTTTGCTGTGCGTGTGTGCTATGTGTGGTTGTAATGTGATTATAGTTTGCATAATCTTAATGGATGTGTGTTGATGCTAGTATACGAAACATGCAGTAGAAAAAATGTTTATGAATATCTTTGTTCCATGTTGTTTCTCCCCCTTATTTTTCTTTCTTTTAAATTCCATAATTAATAATTATATTTATGTTAATTAGAGTTTAGCTTTTTTTTAGTAACATAATTGTCATGTTGATTGTTAAATAGTTATATTATCTTTTGTTTTAGATTTTGTGTTAAAAATATTTTTTATTATTATACTTTCATTTTTAGTTTATTTAGTTAGTTTGAAATAAAATATATATATAAAAATATGTTGTGATTATTAGTTAATATAAATATTAATATTTAAATTAATTAATAATTTCTTGTTGCCCGATTTCAAAGGAATATCCCTTTTGTTGACTGCCACATTATACTTAGCCTAACTTTAGGTCCTTCCCGTTTCATCCTAGCCTTGGTCGTCTTTGAGGGTGTGCAAGGAGGGCTACCGCACAGGGCCTCAAATTTGTTAAAGTTAACCCGTAGTTTAATAAGGCCTCATAAAATGTTTATAATGGTTAAAATGTGGTTATATAGGGCCTCAATTTGTTTTACATGATTAAACCAGTATTAATCTACACAGGGCCTTCGAAAAAATTGAGACGGCTCTGAGCCTTAGGATTAGTGTCGCCGTACTCTATGTGGGTGTCTTACCATGGACACTTCTTACCCGTTTATCCTAGTAAATGAATTATGAAGACGATCAATATTTGAGCATAAACCAAGAAAAAAGGAATGATGTTGAAGAGTACCTTGCTTCGAAGCTGAAGAAGAAAATGAATGAAGACGGTCAATATTTGAGCATAAACCAAGAAAAAAGAAATGAAGATGTTGAAGAATGCCTTATTTGAGCAATATTTGAGCTCCAAATGAATGGATACGAAGAGGGTAAAGGTTAGGGCGTCTTTGGTTCACTTGTTCGATTAGGGCGTCTTATGAAAGAAATACATAATAAGTTTTGTTTTAATTTATCAGTAAACCTTTTAATCTCGGTTGGAGAAACAAACCGTAGTGGAATCTTAAGTGACACACGCTAAATGTATCCTAAAAATAGGAAAAAATGTGTTGCAGGGAATCGAAGCTTGTTACATTTCATTTATTACTACTGTTGTTCATCTTAGCCGTTGTAAAATAATTTACAATTTATTTTTTAAATAATGGACTTAAGTGACACACGCTAAAGGTACTCTAAAAAATGGAAAAAATGTAGTTGCAGGGAATCGAAGCTTGTTACATTTCATTTATTACTACGGTTGTTCATCTTAACCGTTGTAAAATAATTTACAATTTATTTTTTAAATAATGGACTTAATTGACACACGCTAAATGTACTCTAAAAAATGGAAAAAATGTAGTTGCAGGGAATCGAAGCTTGATACATTTTATTTATTACTACGGTGGTTTCATTCAACCGTCATTAAATGACTCAGCTTTTACCTAGACGCGAAATTTTTAACCTATTACAACGGCATAAAAGGATGCGTTGTAAGTCTGGCGTTGTTGTTTTAGCATTTTGTAGTAGTGTGAAGTGTTAACTTGTTTAGATTATAATAATGTGACATTTTTTACTCTGTGTGTGTGCTATGTGTGGTTGCAATGTGATTATAGTTTGCATAATCTTAATGGATGTGTGTTGATGCTAGTATACGAAACATGCAGTAGAAAAAATATTTATGAATATCTTTGTTCCATGTTGTTTCTCCCCCTTATTTTTCTTTCTTTTAAATTCCATAATTAATAATTATATTTATGTTAATTAGAGTTTAGCTGTTTTTTAGTAACATAATTGTCATGTTGATTGTTAAATAGTTATATTATCTTTTGTTTTAGATTTTGTGTTAAAAATATTTTTTATTATTATACTTTCATTTTTAGTTTATTTAGTTAGTTTGAAATAAAAAATATATATAAAAATATGTTGTAATTATTAGTTAATATAAATATTAATATTTAAATTAATTAATAATTTCTTGTTGCCCGATTCCAAAGGAATATTCCTTTTGTTGACTGCCACGTTATACTTAGCCTAACTTTAGGTCTTTCCCGTTTCATCCTAGCCTTAGGATTAGAGTCGCCGTACTCTATGTGAGTGTCTTACCATGGACACTTCTTACCCGTTTATCATAGCCTTATGATTAGAGTCGCCGTACTCTATGTGAGTGTCTTGCCATGAACACTTACCTCCCTTTTAACCTAGCCTTAGGTTTAGAGTTTCTTAACTCTATGTAGGTGTTCTGCCATAGACACTTACCTCTTCTCTTTGGAACCTTGACCACAGTCAAGAGTTCTTCACCCTTATTGAGGGGAACTACGAATGCTCTGATTCCATTCCCGTCAGGATACGTAGGCACGAGATGCAATGCTTGGCGAACATACTTAGAAACTAACCCCTAGGTTTTTCCCTTAGCACTAAACTTAGCAAGCAAACAATAAATAACACAAATAAAATAAGAGATTCCTGTAGAGTACTACAGATGCTTAGGATGCTAACACCTTCCCTAGGTATAACCAACCCCCGAACCTTAGATCTCTTGTATTGTCTTTACATTTTAATTAGGATTTTCGATCTTTACCTTTTCCTTTGGATAAATCAAAGTTCGGTGGTGAATTCAAAGATTTGTGATTCAAGTTAATCGATTCTCACCGCGATAGTTATATAGAGTGTGAGCTAGAACTAAGAGTGGTAGTTGGAATTAAGTAACTAACTTTTAGTTAGTTAGTTATTCCTTCTAATTGAATTTTCATCAAAATCACAATATTGCATGAAACTGAATTCACTTATTTCCTTCTGGTGCACATAATAGTTCCCATCCTCAAAGAGTGATGTGAGAAAGTATCCCCTTCTTATGAAGATGATCCTTGAGGTGGATAGTTATGTTTCTAGTGGTCTAGGGATGATGTAGGCTCAAATCTCCATATTTTGTATATATCTTATTCTTTATGCGTCATCTTTGTAACCCAAAAAACATCAATTGGTTTATTAGGATGAATCACTGGTCCCCTATATAAATCATCCACGCCTACATGTTTGCACAACTCAATAATAACAGAAGAAAGGCATAAATCCTTTTATCATTTTGTGTTGTGATGTTTATGTCATATGCAACAAAATGACAAAAATTGACATCGTAAAAAAATGATAATATTTAATCTGATACATTTCAATAAATCCATAAAAATAAAACAAAAATAATAACACAAAAAAGCAACTCAGAAAATTTGTTGCTATATAAAAAAAAAATCGTCGCTAAAGTATTTAGGGGTCATTTTAGTGAGCGAAATCTGAACCTATTTTCATCTTCACGTGTTCATCTTCAAAATCCAGAATTTTTTTAAATGTTTATCCAATAAAAATTTCAATTTCCATTTCTCAACCAACAACAATATTATTAATTTTTAACATTCATTAATTAAAAATCAAACATCAATTCTTTAATTTGCATCCTTCAAGTTCAAATCAAACATCAATTCCATCCTTTAAATCAAACATCAATTCATCACCATAAAAAGCACTTCAAAAATAATATCATGGAAGCCACTACAAACATCAAACCAAAAGATTTTTTTTTTAAATCTTGGTATCCGATATTACGATCGACTAATCTAAAAAGGACCAATATCATGTAAACAACTAACATCATTAACATAAACTATATGAAAGTTAAAAAAGAATCCATTTTAGTGCTGGTATTTATTTTAAAATAACTTCATCACTGGATGGTTGATAAAGAAACACAACAAAGTTATCATCCAATTTAAATTAGTTTATAATAATTAGATTTCGTACTAATTTAATTTTTTTGATTTTTTTTTTAAATTTTGAAGATGAAAATTATGAAGCCATAAAGAAGATGAAGTTCTTAAACAATGATTTTTTTTAATTTTTTTTTAATTAATAATGTAATATTAAATTATTATGTAGAATATTTATATGACAATCGTAAAAGCTGGAAGAAAAAAAACGTAGAGGAAAGTAAAGTGAAAATCAAGTATAGGACACAGGAAAAAAAATGATATTAATCCTTAAAAATTAGCCATTATACAAATTTTCTTTTCTTATGGAAATCAAATTTCCGACATAATATATGAGCACGTTTTAATTGGAACATAGTATGAATCTATAAGCTGCTGAATGACAAGTAAAACTGTGATTTAATATATTTATACTATTGTGAAGAATATCCAACAATCCGATGTCGTCCAGCGGTTAGGATATCTGGCTTTCACCCAGGAGACCCGGGTTCGATTCCCGGCATCGGAACTTTTTAATTTTTATCATTTCATAACAAACTTTTTATTTTTAATCCACAAATCCAATACATTTCCTTTCGAAGAGACCCATTATCAGTCACTGAACACATCCATCAGCGTTTGGATCAGAGTCGCACCTAAAAACACATCGGAATTTCTCGCCGGCCGCCACGTACGGTAACAAAGTTAGTCGAACTTTTCCTTTTATCCAATTTCACTTCCTCTTTTCTATCTGCTTCTTGCTTTGAATGTTAATGAGTCTCGCAGTAATTTACAATTAGGGTTTTCATTTAGGGTTTCGATGTTTACAAATCTTGCAATAATTTTCAATTTCACTAGATATGAACTCAGTTGCGAGACGGTTATCAAGCTTATTCAGACAGTCAGGTTTCGCGACTGAGCCTTTTACTGCTCAGCTTCAGCAAACCAGAGGCATTCGAGTGCAGGTGTATAATGGAAACCTGGAAGGGGCATTGGCGTTGATGCAACGTAAGATGACGTCGAGTGGGATCGAGAGGATGATAAAGATTGAACAGAGGTTTCATATCAAAAACTCTGAGAAGCGTGTGTTGGCGCAAAAGAATTTGCAGCGTAGGCTTCGATCACAGGATCTTGCTAGGAAACTCAAGGCCATTATGATCAAGAAAGTCAGGTAATTGTTTCTTATATAAGACTGATTTTCCTGCCGTACAATACTTTGAATTCCCTGAAATATCTCTCTGGTTATTTGGCAAACGATATCTTGGTGTTACATACGAATTTCTGAGAAACAAAAAGGATTAACAGCAACAATAATCAAGCCTTATTTTCTAGACCCTATTGGTCATGGCTATTTAGAGGTTCTATCTATGACTATGGGTATTGTCCTCACATGGCCAAAACACCTAAAATGAGGTTTTATCATTTTATTACAATTGTAGCTACAATAATTTTCTCTCTAATAATCATGTTTCCAGTCTTGTAAGATAACAAAAATACAATCTCGTGAGCGTAGTGGTATGTGAGTTTTCAGCGGAGAAGAAAGAATTTTGTCTTAGATGCTAACTTAGCTGCAATATCTGATAATCGTAAAATGAGAACTTTTAGTTGAAGTATTTTTTGTTTTTTTTGCCTTCATTTATTTACTTTCAGACATTGACGTGGAACTTAAATTATTTTTGTATATGTTCATTTGTTCACAAATTAATTATTAGTTTTGAGATAAGGATATCCTATGTGAATTGTTGTTATGCATGAAGGAGAATCGTGTTGCAAACTATTGAAATTGCTGTTTTAAATTGACAGAAGTACATGTCATTTAATTATTTGAAAAGTTTGGGGATTGAAGGGAAAACATTAACATCTAGCTCTCTGGTCACTCCCTTTTCCAACCAAATGTAGAGGCATTTTTTGGTTGCTATCAGTGTTATCAAATTGCGGCACCATGGCTGGTATGGCTGATATAGATGGCGGTTTTTGGGCATGCTGCAATGGTAAATATAGGCCGATATTGCGGGTTTTTTTCACCATAATCCGCTATAACGGTGCTGCAAAGCGGCCAGTATGGCTGGATGTTGGCTCTCTGCCATGGACCGCCATCCTCCATAGCATTCTCTTATCATCTACTTGACAGTAAGTAGTATAAATAATTTGAAAAGCCCATAACTTTATTTTGTTAATAACTTCTATTTTCCCGAATCACTTATCTTTCGTGTTCCCATTTTGCGTGAGGCTAGGCCGGTTTCTATTCTTTTTGAGTTGGGAATTAGAATAAGCTTATATTGAATTGAATGCATATTTTATCATCGAGTAAACCACCAAATTGGTTCCTAACTTTGTAGTGCGCTCTCTAATATGTTTCCAAGATTAAGAATATTTCAAAAAGGTTAACGACTTTATTAAATGGTCAAGTTGGTCCCTATATTTAACCACTTACTCTTAATTAGATCCTTATATTTTAGCAACTCATTATCAGTTTTGTACTTTGCGATAGTGTTACTAACAAATTCAGTCCCTGACTCTAAGACAGACTAATGTGAGTAAAATTTGACAGCCATGGTCCTTTTGGAAATACTCATACTCTTATAATCTTAGGGGCCTATATGAGAGCGTCCTACAAAGTTGAGGACGAATTTGGTGGTTTACTCTTTATTATCAGGACATCATGTGAAAATTTTGTCATCTTCATTTACTTTTGCCCTTATTATTTTTTGATTTGTTTTTCTTGTATTGATATATTTTATATTCTATTTGCAATTCAACAGGGGTCTTTGAAAATGTTGCACTGCCATTGAGAAAAAGGTGGAGGTGTAAGTTGCAGTTATGCAGTAATTTTGAAGGTGACAACAGTTTGGCAGATACGATTTTATGTATTAGATGCATTGCTGCAGTGTTTCTCATATTTGGTTAAATCTTGAATTTGGGTGAATAATATATATGTTGAATTTCCATGGTTATTATTGAAAGTGGAATCTTTATGCAGCATCATTATATTATTGTTTTGCTCTTTTAAAGAGTTACTATCTCCGTCCCTAAAGATTTTCTTCTCCGTCCCTAAAGATTTTCTAATAGTTGCCTCCCAGACATTTGGTATTAGTTAATGCTGCTCATTGGTGGATCCAATGGGGAGAAAAATCTGTCAGCTGAATTATATTATATAGTTAATTTTGTTAAAATCAAATACAATCAAGTATATTTGAGTAAAATGAGGTAGAACCGCATTCGATTCATAAAGTTTATTATGTGTAACTCGGGTAAAATCAGATTTAACTCTAATTTTACTCAAATTTAATTTAAAAAAAACAATTTAACTGGACTGTTATATCTAAACGTAAAATCCGATGATATTATGTGTTAACACTCAATTTAACAACCATGATTCAAACTTTCTGATGTTTCATCCCTTAAAATGTTTGTATGTAACTGACTAATCTACTGAATATATTTCATCACGTAAAACGATCATAGGAAGATGATAGTTTTCTTGTAGTGAAATATTGATGCAGTTATTAGCTGTATATGTCTTCTAATAACAGCCCAAAATATTTCCCTAATAATATCTGAAAACACTCGTAGATAGATAATGCTAAATTTAGCATCAAAGTATTATTGCAAACTTTCAAACATACTACAAACCCATAGAGATAGGTGATCATCATTTTATTAAAAAGAAAAACATAGTAACTTCCACAAACCAACAAGTCACATGAAGAACCTTCTTCCAAGATGGCCTATTGCTAATATCATCCCACCAAGCATTCACATGCTTCCTCTCCTTTACCATATTCTCTTTTTTCATTGAGTTCATCAAATAATGTCCAAATGGGAGATGACTAAAGTCAGCAAGGCTAAAGAAATCACCAGCCAAGTACTTGGTGTTTGATAGCCTCTCTTCATAAATGTCCAACACCTTTCCAAGCTTGTATTCACTCTCTTCCATAGCTTTTGGGTCAGATGGAACGCCCAATAATGGGTAAACCAAGAAATTCATAACTAAGTTGTAGATTGGTGGGTTGAAGTTATGGGCTTCAACTTCTAGCCATTGCTCCACTAGGCCCATTTCTTCTATTGTTTTTCCTAGCAAATCAGTTCCTTGGTTTTTGTACTTTTCAGCATAGTATCTTAAAATTGCCCTAGATTCTGCAAGATAGATCAAAATGGATATCAATTTCCTAAGGACGGATATCCATAAATCATGTAATCAGTACACTGTTGACAGTCTTCTTTGGTACTATTTGTGAGCGTTTCATCAATATCAGCATTTTCAATTTTTTAAAAAATAAAATAAAATAAAATAATTTCAATTTTTCAAAAATATAAAATAAAATAAATTTTATAACGTGAATGCATATGTATGTAACCGTAACATGAACATTAAAATTATTTATGATTAAAGTTGTAATTCCTCGAGTCAAGAATGCTACAATGGTCAGCAAAGTTCTCCTAACAAAATTTAAGACGATTGCATACTCAAAGACTGGATTTAAACACATGACATATGGTTAAATTAAACGCAACTACAAAATTATATGGAGATAGATCAAAATTTGATCCATATTTTCCTAAGAATGGATATCCATAATTCACGTAACAAATCCTAACGTTTTTTTTTTAAACTATTTGTGATTGTTTTATCAAAGATTAACATTTTAGATTTTTTAAAAATAAAAAAAATAAAAAAATTTTTATATTTATTAATTATTTAATTTGAATGCAACAAACATCGAATTTTTTGTAGTATAACATGTTTTTAAAAAAAAAAAAACCAAATAGACTAAGAATTCAAAAAAATTACAAGAATGGCGCAGTTTCAAAAAAATATAGAAGGGTGACGCCATATGGTATGACGCCTCAGACTAAGGGATAAATCCTAAAAGCCATACCATATGGCGCCTTAGTTGTATATGGTATGTCCTAATGATTTTTTTTATTCTACATATGGCGCCTCAGGTCATTTTTTTTTGTAATTTTTATTTTAATTTGGAAATTGAAAAAATTTATGCGCCTCATGTTTAGAATAAAAATTAGTACGATTGATGGTAAAGAAAAATTTAATGATCGTGCCTATCTAAACGTCCACCGGTTCCACATCCTAGGGCTCTTGTGCGACGTCTTTGTCTTCCACGATTTTGTTGAAAAGTGCCTGGCCTTTGCGTCTGCTGAGATGGTCCCGGCGTATCAGACAAATTCGGAAGCATCTGTCCCCAATAGCTGGGGGGTTGCCGCCAACGGCGCTTCCGTAATCCAGCTGCATGCACATATTTTTGTAGTTTGGATTGGGGGTTGGGTTGGCTGCAGACGGTATGGTTGACCGCATTGAACGGTGTTGGTACTGATTCAGTGGTTGATGTGGGGTTTGGTAGTCAAATAGTGGGTGGGTTTGTTGGTTGTAGGAAGATTGTGGTTGTTGGTTGTAGGAAGATGGGGTGTTATGGTGGGCTGGGGTGGGTTCGTAAGACTCGTCAGGGCTATAGGTGTAACACCATTTTCTACCCCACAAATATACACGGAAAAATACACAAATTATCAGAGTAAAAATCACCTCAGAAGGGTGCACATTTTCTCAATAAACTCAAAATAAAACATTTGCTCCGTAAACACAGGTTTTCCTCAAAATATTCAAAAGCCATCAAAATTAGCAGCGGAACCACCATAACCACAATAATCCAAAATCAACAAAATGTCAACATAACATGCTTCGACTCAACGATCCAACCCGATGTTACACTATCAGAGCAAGACCCTCTACGTCGACCAAAAGCACTAAAAACTCCAAAAGGTCCTCGAAGGCATCCACCGCTAAGCCTGATCATCTGCATGTTACCCGCGTGGAGACAACATTCAAACAGGCAGGGTGAGTAATCACAATTCATTATAATCAATATAAAAACAGGATATCCATAAAATAGCGTCATTATCATATACAACATCATCAGGGTCATCAAAAAGCATCAAAAGTTACAACATTATAAATCACATCAAGATGCCACATAAATGCAATGCACAACAAGACTCATGCATATGGTACCAATACATCAAAGTCGATGGACACTAGGCCATCACCCTCCAAAGATCCCCGTCAATAGGATCGATTCCACACAAGAACCGGAGCACGTCAAAATACCTCACATCCACACAATGGGATTGAAGCCACAATAGACCGAAGTCTAACTCGCTGGACCAAAGTCCTATAATCGTCAATAGACCGAAGTCTAACTCACTGGACCGAAGTCCTATAATGCTATGAATGCATGATTCACAACGTCAATATCATCATCATCAACAAAAAGTCATTACATGCATTATCATTCATCAAAATCTCATGTTCATCCATATCATCATTTAATCATCAAAACATCATGAATCGTCATCTCATAATCACACTACTACGAAAACCCCATTTAACGACGCCAGCTTTACCACGGTTTCGTATCCCACCGTTGTAACAGGATTAAAAATTTATAACGCCATATTTAACGACGGTTGTATTACATAACCGTTGTAATACAAGCTGTGTAACAAGCTTCGATTCCCAGCTCTATATTTTTTTTTCCATATTTTTACATTTTAACACGCTTGTATTAGAAAACCGTTGTACTACATGTATCACGCTTCGATTCACATCAATGTATTCTTTAGTATTTTTAAGTGCAATAGAGTATATATATAACTTTAAAAATAAAACTGTAAGAGATGAACACATATAGACATAATTTTATTTTAATATCCCATTGAGAGTACATTGATAAACATATTACATACCAAGATCATTGTCAGATCCCATAGCATAAAATGCATCTTCATAATCTAGACATCTATCCTCACTCCCCTCATCGAAATCATAATATACAGGCCTCCTTTTCTTCTTTATCTTCTTCTTCTTCGGCTTCTTCTTCTTCTTCTTCTTCTTATCCTTCCTTACCCTTAAGGCATCCCTAAAGTTGGCAGTTGCTGGTTGAACGACCTCCTGGATTGGCGCCTGACGTTCCTCATTGAGGTTTCTAGGATTCTCATTTGTTGAACTCATTGTTACGAAGAATATATTATTTAGATATGTAAAATTGTCTATTTATAGATGAGGTTGAAGATGAAAAGACTAATAGTTTAATGCTTGTAATGATGATAACTTGTAAGTCGTTCATATTCTGGAACTATATTTTCTTGTAAATCGTTCATATGTTGGGAAGTGCAACTGTTAATAATATCACGACGGTTATAAGTAATGACCGTAGCGATATCACTTATAATCCAGGCGTAACTTTAGGAAAATGTTGTTGCCTGGTGTCGAACCTTGTACCACGTATAAGGGGTATCGCTACGGTTATTATAACTAACTATTGTGATATTATTAAATTAATATATAATCTATCATAACGGTTATTTAAGAAAACCGTTGTGAAACATTTACCTATATAAGGGAATTAACTTTCCCTTTTTGGCAGTCGCGCCGTTTCCTTCACAGCGAAACCCTAGCACCCAAACTTCATCTTTTTTTAGAATCTGCGAAAAGAAATTCAAGAAGTATGAAGCTTTTGATTTAAGCTTTTTCCTCCTTGAATTCCTTCTTGCAGAGTCTAAAACTAGATGAAAGTGGTGATGATGCTGGGATAGCAAGCGTAATGTACATATTGTTTATGGAAAATAAGGTATTCTTCCACTTCAATCTTTTTGTTAGATAGTACTCATTATCTCGTTTGCTTCATGATGTTTTTGTTGATTGTTCTCTTTTTGCGCAGATTCGACTTCAATGCTTCACAAGCAAGGTGAACTTCATTGTTATGGTACAGTCCCACTTCTTAGCGTTTTCTTTCAACTTTTGCTTGTTTTGTTTTGAATACTAACTAATTTTCTTCATTGCTTCCCACTTCTTAGGGTTTTTTTTTCTAATTTTGCTTGTTTTGTTTTGAATAATAACTAATTTTCTTCATTGCTTTCCCACTTCTTAGGTTTGTTTCACATGGTGATGATGATGGTGGTACATATATATATGAATTCATTCTAATAAGGTACATATATATGAATTCATTCTGATATTGTACATATGAAATTTAGTTTATTATTCTGATATTGTACTTATGAAATTTAGTTTATTATTCTGATATTGTACATATGAAATTTAGTTTATTATATACTATGTATATTGTTTGTTTTACTATCCTTTTAATGAAAATGCAATCTGTTAAATTGGTATCGAAACTTATAATCTAAAAATTAAGATGTATTTGAAAACCAACCATTATCATGTCAATGTTTTTCGAATCACATCCATTTCATTCAGCACATTGAATGTTCCTTAAAGCATAATATACGATTCAACGGTCTGATTCCTTCTACACATCGATATCTTTTATATTATATAGTTTACCTTTTCATCGCCAAAAATCATCGTGGTTTTTATGATCATGATTGTTATGATGATAAAATCGCGATGATTTTGGGCGATGGAGAGGTAAACTATATAATTAAAAATATCGATGAGTAGAGTGAATCAGACCATTGAATCGTATATTATGTGTTAAGGAACATTCAATGTGCTGAATGAAATGGATGCAATTCGAAAAACAGTGGTGTGTTTAAGTTGGTTTTCAAGAATATTTTAATTTTCAGATTATATATTTCCTTACCAATTTAATGGTTGTAATTCTTTAACTAGGTGTATGGTAAAACAAGCAATATACATTTGTATATAATAAACTAAGGGTACATGTAACAACGGTTGAAACTAATATCCGTTGTGATTGATAATATATTTCACAATGGTTGAAACTAATATCCGTTGTGATTAATAATATATTTCACAACGGTTGATACAACTAACCGTTGCAATATATAGCGCGTTTTCCAAAATACAACAACGGTTTTCAGACCGTTGTAGAAACATCGAAGTTACAACAACAATCTACATAACAACGCCTTCGCCCGCGTCATTCCCAACCGTTGTTAAATGGGTTTTTCGTAGTAGTGTCATCAATATAGCTCATGGTAATTCACATCAAAATAGTCATGTATCATCATCTCATAATCATCAATATAACTAATGGTCATTCACATCATCATTTAATCATCAAACATCTTGTATAAACATCTCATAATCATCAACATACTCGTGGTAATTCTTATCATCATCTAATCATCAAACATCATGTATAAACATCTAATAATCATCAACATACTTGTGGTAATTCATACATCAAAACACACACACAAGTATTCGATAAATTATTCACAAATAATTTCACAACCGGCAGCAAACATCACAACAATCCATTAATAGAACATATACACAATTGACTTCTCAAACATATTCGATATAAAAATATTGGGCAACCAGTTCTCTTATCTATACTATGTTATAGATCTATTCATTAGCTTTCCGACGCTTCGAACGAGGATCAAAACGGACTTACGGATCAAAAGTTATGACCAAAACGATTTCAACCGAAAACATGAACAGTCGTAACGGACAGCATGCAGAATTTTCTGCGTTTTTCACTGTTGGAGGTCGTCCGGACCTCCGATTTCAATTCCGTAAAAACCCAAACTCTCAGAAAATTATAACCCATCCAATACTGTAATTATCTCAAGTAAATTTACAATTTTAACACAATTAAACCATTTAATCATTATTTTAAGATTATGCCTAAAACCTTTGAAATTGATGGATATAAGTTCAATCCTCAAAAGAAAAAGAATACACATATAAGGCACACAAATTCATCATATAATCATCATATAACAACCACCATGGAAATTAGAGATTTTTATCCTAAATATGTTATTATCCATCATACACTATCATAGTATCAAGGGCACAAAAGCCTACGACTATTAGGTCAATTCATTACACTATCCTAAGCCTCAAAATCACATAAACCCTCAAAATACCCCAATACCCCCAAAGTCCTCACAACCCCTTCACCTTCGTCATCAACGGACGAATACATCATAATTTCCTCAGTTTACTCATAAACCCACAAGAATCACATAAACTTCACTAATACATCATAACTTCCCCAGTTTACTCATAAACTCACAAAAATCACATAAACCTCAAAATCCACTTTAAATACATCGAATACCTATATTGAAAACAATGAAAGGAAATACTCCCCATACCTTAAATTGTCAATTCCAAGCTTTCTTTCTTGAGTTCTTGGAAACCTTCTCGAATCCTAAGTTTTTCCCTCTTTCCTCAGAGCTCTGGCCTTTTTCCTTCTTTTCACGTTCTGACCGAATGAATCTTATTCCTCCCAAAATTCTCCTTTTTGTTATACCTAACCTTTGGGCCTCTAAATTGGGCTTTCCCAATACTATCCTCACTAACTCCTCCTCAAAATTCCATCTTACCCTTAATCCTTCTAATATTATTTAAATAAATAATACTACAATATATTCCATATTATATTCTATTATTTAAATAAATAACCAAAACTCAACAAAATATTAACATCAATACAAACCACCAAAATTCACGAATATTATATTTAAATAAATTAAATAAATATTCTTACAAATTTGGGGTGTTACAACTCTCTCCCACTTAAAGAATTTTCGCCCTCGAAAATTACCTCAAGGAAATAGAGTCGGATACGACTCCCTCATCCGATCTTCGCATCTCAAGTCCAACTTTCCTCCTTCTTGGATCATCTTAATCTTTTCAGTCGTTTCTTACATAATTTCAGGTCCGAGTACAATACTCTCGCCCGATTCATACCAACACAATGGAGTCTTACACCTCTTTCCACACAAAGCTTCATATAGCGCCATCCCAATACTAGCATGAAAACTGTTGTCGTAGGTAAACTCTATCAACGGCAAATGACTATCCCACGATCCACCTTGATCCAACACACAAGCTTTCAGCAAATCCTCTAAAGACTGGATAGTCCTCTATGTCTGTCCATCCGTCTGCGGATGATAGGCAGAACTCAACCTCAACTTAGTACCCAAAGCATCTTGCAAACTCTTCCAAAACCTCGACGTAAATCTCGGGTCTCTATCAGACACAATACTCGACGGTATCCCATGAAACTTCACAATTTCCTCAATATACATCTCAACTAGCTTCTGCATAGAATGATTAATCTTCACCGGTAAGAAATGAGCCGATTTAGTTAATCTATCCACAATCACCCAAATAGAATCATTCCCTTTCTCAGTCTTCGGCAATCCTGACACAAAATCCATGGAAATATTATCCTATTTCCATTAGAGAATATTCAACGGTTGCATCATACCCAACGGTTTCTGATGTTCGATCTTCGACTTCTGACAAGTCTAACAAGCATAAACGAACTCAGCAATATCCTTCTTCATAGAATACTTTTCTCGGTTTCTGGAACATCTGAAACACACACTCTATCTCGAATCCGGAATTCACCTCTGTTACCTTGGTTAATTAACGTCAATTGGCCCACCAACTTCAAATCCACTTGCTGACCCACTCTGATTTCCTCCAAAATACCACTTGTCAGCTTCAACATTCCTAACTTCACACTGTCAGGAGTCTCTTCACACACCAAACTCAAATCTCGAAACTGTTTGATTAATTCCAATTCTCTCACTATAAGCAACAACATATGCAATGGCTTTCTGCTCAACGCGTCGGCCACTACATTTGCTTTGCCCAGATGGTAACTCAAATCAAAGTCATAATCCTTCAGTAATTCCAACCACCTTCTCTGCCTCATATTCAATTCTTTCTGATCGAACAAGTACTTCAGATTCTTATGATCACTGAACACTTCAACTTTAGAGCCAAAAAGATAAGTCTCCAAATCTTCAACACCAACACCACAACGGCAAACTCTAAATCATGCGTAGGATAATTCCTTTCGTGAACTCTCAAGTGTCTCGAAGCATAGGCAACAACTTGTCCATTATGCATTAATACTCCACCAAGACCCATCTTCGACGCATCATAATACACCATAAAAGATTCGCTCAGATTAGGCAAAATCAACACTGGAGCGGTCGTCAACCTCTTCTTCAAATCCACAAAACTCTCTTTGCAAGCTACTTGCCACATAAAAGCTTGACCCTTTCGAGTCAACCGAGTCAAAGGTAATGCCAACTTAGAAAAACCTTCGATAAACTTGCGGTAATAGTCCGCCAATCCCAGAAAACTTCATATCTCGGTAGTAGACTTCAGAGTCTCCCACTGTAACACAGATCAATTTTAGAAGGATCAACAGCAATCCCGCCACTTGAAATCACATGGCCAAGAAAACTCACTTCCTTAAACCAAAACTTACACTTGGACAGCTTTGCATACAACTTCTTCTCTTTCAATACTTGCAACACAGTTCTCAAATGCTCATCATGTTCTTCTTCAGATCTAGAATATATCAAGATATCATCGATAAATACCACCACAAACTTATCCAAATACTCATGAAAAATCTGATTCATATACTCCATGAACACCAGGTGCATTAGATACACCAAACGACATCACAATGTATTCATAGTGACCATACCTCGTCCTGAAAGCCGTCTTCGGAATATCATCAGGCTTAACACGAATCTGATGATAACCAGACCTCAAATCAATCTTATTGAACACATAAGCGCCTACCAGCTGATCCATCAAATCGTCAATTCTCAGGAGCGGATACTTATTCTTGATCGTCACTTTATTCAATTGTCTATAATCCACACACAATCTCATAGTACCATCTTTCTTCTTCACCGACAACACATGAGCACCCCACAGAGAAACACTTGGTCGAACAAACTTCATCCCAAGCAACTCTCCAATTATTTCTTCAATTCTCCTAACTCAGATGCAGACATCCGGTAAGGAGCCATTGACACCAGACTCATACCTGGTATCAAATCCGCCGCAACCTCTACCTCACGCTCTGGAGGAAAATCACTTACATCACCAGGAAACACTTCCGAAATTTCACAAACAAAAGGAAAAACACCAACTTCTCGACTTTCACTAATACTCAAAGTTTCCCTCAACATAAACATCTCAGCACCATTCTGCATCGACTCATCAAAACAATCTGTAAGCACTTGGCTTAACTCCAAATAATTCACTGCGCACACCACTTAAGCTCGCAAGACACGTCTATCCTATCCAACATGATCCCGTCTATTATCAACAAGAGATTAAGGGTGACCAGTTCCTTAATTTGTCAATAACAACAAATTATCACAAGGCGGTACAAACTATCTTTACCAAACTATCGTAGCGTCCAACACCACACTCAGTCATCGCTCCACACTTAAAGCATCTTGGAGAAGCACCATCTTCTCCCCCACTTGTTTCATTCCCGATCTGCAAATGGAAAACAAAACAAGCATCGACAATGTTTTCACACACATATCGCACACTAGGGAATAGACAACATTAGACAACCTAGCCGGACAGACCGACCTGCTCTGATACCACTAATGTAACACCCTTTTCTACCCCACGAATATACACGGAAAAATACATAAATTATCAGAGTAAAAATCACCTCAGAAGGGTGCACATTTTCTCAATAAACTCAAAATAAAACATTTGCTCCATAAACACATGGTTTCCTCAAAATATTCAAAAGCCATCAAAATTAGCAGCGGAACCACCATAACTACAATAATCCAAAATCAAAAGGTTTTAAAATAAAAACCATAATAATCAACTAACAACAAAATGTCAACATAACATGTTTCGACTCAACGACCCAACCCGATGTTACACTATCAGAGCAAGACCCTCTACGTCGACCAAAAGCACTAAAAACTCCAAAAGGTCCTCGCAGGCATCCACCGCTAAGCCTGATTATCTGCATATTACCCACGTGGAGGCAACATTCAAACAGACAGGGTGAGTAATCACAATTCATTATAATCAATATAAAAACAAGATATGCATAAAATAGCGTCATTATCATATACAACATCATCAGGGTCATCAAAAAGCATCAAAAGTCACAACATCATAAATCACATCAAGATGCCACATAAATGCAATGCACAACAAGACTCATGCATGTGGTACAAATTCATCAAAGTCGATGGACACTAGGCCATCACCCTCCAAAGATCCCCGTCAATAGGATCGATTCCACACAAGAACCGGA
This sequence comes from Lathyrus tuberosus, assembly GCA_022829125.1. NCBI lineage: Eukaryota > Viridiplantae > Streptophyta > Magnoliopsida > Fabales > Fabaceae > Lathyrus > Lathyrus tuberosus. The sequence continues at coordinate 4,078,313 of JALAZF010000449.1, forward strand.
GCAAGTCAAAATACCTAACATCCACACAATGGGATTTAAGCCACAATAGACCGAAGTCTAACCCGCTGGACCAAAGTCCTATAATCGTCAATAGACCGAAGTCTAACTCACTGGACCGAAGTCCTATAATGCTATGAATGCATGATGCACAACGTCAATATCATCATCATCAACAAAAAGTCATTACATGCATCATCATTCATCAAAATCTCATGTTAATTCATATCATTATTTAATCATCAAAACATCATGAATCGTCATCTCATAATCATCAATATAGCTCATGGTAATTCACATTAAAATAGTCATGTATCATCATCTCATAATTATCAATATAACAAATGGTCATTCACATCATAATTTAATCATCAAACATCTTGTATAAACATCTCATAATCATCAACATACTCGTGGTAATTCTTATCATCATCTAATCATCAAACATCATGTATAAACATCTCATAATCATCAACATACTCGTGGTAATTCATAGATCAAAACACACACACAAGTATTCGATAAATTATCCACAAATAATTTCACAACCGGCAGCAAACATCACAATAATCCATTAATAGAACATATACATAATTGACTTCCAAAACATATTCGATATAAAAATATTGGGCAACCAATTCTCTTATCTATACTGTGTTATAGATCTATTCATTAGCTTTCCGACGCTACAAATGGGGATCAAAACAGACTTACGGATCAAAAGTTATGACCAAAACGATTTCGACCGAAAACATGAACAGTCGTGACGGATAGCATGCAGAATTTTCTGCGTTTTTTCACTGTTGGAGGCCTTCCGGACCTCCGATTTTAATTCCGTAAAAATCCGAACTCTCAGAAAATTACAACCCATCCAATACTGTAATTATCTCAAGTAAATTTATAATTTTAACACAATTAAACCATTTAATCATTATTTTAAGATTATGCGTAAAACCTTTGAAATTGATGGATATAAGTTCAATCCTCAAAGGAAAAAGAATACACATATAAGACACACAAATTCATCATAAAATCATCATATAACAACCACCATGGAAATTAGGGATTTTTATCCTAAATATGCTATTACCCATCATACACTATCATAGCATCAAGGGCACAAAAACCTACAACTATTAGGTCAATTCATTACACTATCCTAAGCCTCAAAATCACATAAACCCTCAAAATACCCCAATACCCCCAGAGTCCTCATAACCCCTTCACCTTCGTCATCAATGCACGAATACATCATAATTTCCTCAGTTTACTCATAAACCCACAAGAATCACATAAACCTCACTAATACATCATAACTTGTCCAGTTTACTCATAAACTCACAAAAATCACATAAACCTCAAAATCCACTTTAAATACATCGAATCCCTATAATGAAAACAATGAAAGGAAATACTCCCCATACCTTAGATTGTCGATTCCAAGCTTTCTTTCTTGAGTTCTTGGAAACCTTCTCGAATTCTAAGTTTTTCCCTCTTTCCTCAGAGCTCTGGCCTTTTTCCTTATTTTCACGTTCTGACCAAATGAATCCTATTCCTCCCAAAATTCTCCTTTTTGTTAAACCTAACCTTTGGGCCTCTAAATTGGGCTTTCCCAATACTATCCTCACTAACTCCTCCTCAAAAGTCCATCTTACCCTTAATCCTTCTAATATTATTTAAATAAATAATACTACAATATATTCCATATTATATACTATTATTTAAATAAATAACCAAAACTTAACAAAATACCAACATCAATACAAACCACCAAAATTCACGAATATTATATTTAAATAAATTAAATAACTGGGGTAGGGAAAATATTCCACTAGCTGGGGAGAATATTATATTCACAAATATTCCACGATTTTCTTAAGGAGTGCCTGGCCTTTGCGTCTGATGAGATGGTCCCGGCGTATCAGACAAATTCTGAAGCATCTGTCCCCAATAGCTGGGGGTTGCCGCCAACGACGCTTCCGTAATCCAGTTGCATGCCCATATTTTCGTAGTTTGGAAGGGGGGTTGAGTTGGTTGTAGATGGTATGGTTGGCCGCATTGAAGGGTGTTGGTACTGATTCAATGGTTGATGTAGGGTTTGGTAGTCAAATAGTGGGTGGGTTTGTTGGTTGTAGGACGATTGTGGTTGTTGGTTGTAGGAAGATGGAGTGTTATGGTGGGCTAGGGTGGGTTCGAAAGACTCGTCTGGGCTATAGGCATTAGTGGGGTCGGTGTAGGTGGGATGGGGGTAGGGGTAAGGCTCCTCTTGTTGTGACTGAGTTGGTGGCATGATAAGGTTGCGGCTTTGGAAGATTAAATTGGTTGGTATGCCTTGTTTTTGGGTATAACTAGGTGTATGATGTTGGGCATGTGGATGGGCATGCGGCCGTGAGGAAGAGGCACGTTGGTGCGCATCAATTAAATACGTCGGCTGAGAGAGGAATGGTTAGGGTGTTGTAACAGACCTAAACTAATTCATATATTGTTGCGTTGGTGTAGCATCTTCTACAACAGGGTCGAATAAGACGTACTGGTGCCGATTCTCCCATTGTTCACACATCTCTCTTGCAAAGTTCGTCCACTCACCCACAGCCCACTGTGTGTCCACTCTACGCAGATGTGTAGCGAGCGATTTTGGATGCGGTTGCGAAGCACTATCGCTCTTTGGTATCTACAGCTCGATTCATTTTTTATCCTATTAAAGCTGATGAAGGAAGGGAAATAGATGTCTCAAATTAACCCTGCTTGCAAACTAAGGTTAAACAGCGGTCTGTTAGGTTACAGATGCTACAAAGATTCGGGGTCTCTATTGGGTGTATTTTTTTAAAAGCGGTGTTCGGTTATTTGGTGGGAGGTTAAGATGTTAGGACGGATATATGAAAGTATGGGATTTTGGGTTTTTGTTTAGTGTGCTCGCTAAGATTTTTCTTTCAATCTTATGCCTACGTATTCCCATTTACCGAAATAGGGAAATCAGAGCGTTCGTAGTTGAGGAAATGGTTATTTTGGTGTCTTGTTCAAAGCCCAAGACGTGAAGCGAATGGTAGTTTGTATCTTGTTCAAAGCCCAAGATGTGAAGCTGAAAGGTCTCAACTTTAGAGAGAATTTGTCATCTCTAAAGAGGGGTTTGTTTGTCACAACCGTTTATAAGGGAGAATTACTTTAACCGGGATATGTGAATCCGACAATGCCATAATTTCCTTTATAGGGGATTTCCAACCTAAAGGAGAAGACTTTAACTCAGTGTAGAGCAATGCTATCTTTCCTTAGGAATTTCTCATGCTAAAAGAGGGACAGTGGCATGGATGTAGATGATCCAGAGGCTTGCCGCTTACAGCAATTAGATGAAGGGGAAGGAGTTGTTGATGTTTGTGTACTGTGAACGAGGCACAACTTTGATGCTAAAAAGTTGATTGGATCAACCAGTGGTTTTCTTATACAAAGCCTAAGAGGAGGCTAATATGTGTCTCGTACAAAGCCCAAGAGAGAGGCTAAAAGGTTTTGACTCAACGAGGGAATCTTTTGGTATCTCGTATAAAGCCCGAGATGGAGGCTATTTGACTCAACAAGAGAGTTTTTGTATCTCGTACAAATCCCGAGATGGAGGCGAAAGGGGTGATTAACTCAACAAGGGAGTCTCTGGTATCTCGTACGAAGCCCGAGATGGAGGCTAAACTTTGTTTAACTTCGCTGGGGAGAATCATTGTACAAAGCCCAAGAGGAGGCTATTGTAACTGTTTCAGTTGAGTGAAAGGTCCAGTATACTGATTTTGAAAGAGAAAATCAGTTCTTATATGAGCAACACTGTACTTAAGGATTTGATTCGAGGATCTGGGTTATTCCTGCTCTTTAAGGAATTGGAAAATCCGAAGGGTATTGAGACTGTCCGAGTCTATGGGTTTTCTTCCTATTTAACAGAGGGGTCACTTGAGAATGTCTTTTAAACACAAGGATATTAGACTGTCCATGTCTAGAGTTTCATCTTTTGTACTATGCTTTGAGAAACAGTAGTAGACTCTTTGAAAGGACTGTTCTATGAAGATGACTAAGTTCTGTTCCTATACCTCTAGGAGGTCGTCAGGACAATTTGTACGAAGCCCAAGAGGAGGCTTGAAGCTTTTAAGAAGCCGACGGGTCCTTGTACGAAGCCCAAGAGGAAGCTATCATTCCCGGAGGAAGAGATCATTATACGAAGCGTAAGAGGAGGCTGTGAATACTTCTAAGAAGTCGGCGGGTCCTTGTACTAAGCCCAAGAGGAGACTGGGTTGCTTTTAGGAAGCCTGTGGGTCCTTGTACAATGCCCAAGAGGAGGCCGATGCTTTTAAGAAGCCCGTGGGTCCCCAAACCCCGAGAAATTCAAGACAGGCTATTCACAAGGAATAGATCAAGCCAGGAAAGTTTGAGAATTTGGAAGAAACTCAAAGATGCCATTCACAGAGAATACATTCATCTCTGGGAGTAGAGTTTCTTGACAATTCCTAATAAGGACAACCGAAGAGAAGACTGTATCTGGTGATCCTATTGGGGATCTAGGTGTCTATTTCTACGCATAAACGAAATGGCGTCACCTAGTTCTAGACGTAGTTGTCGGGGAAACTCTAAATATCTATACTATTATTACACAGTTGATATGAGTTTATGAAAGAAGACTTACAGTGAAACACCCCCACAATACAGTTATATGTATATGAAAGCGGTAAATGAAAGCGTATAAACACTTACTCGGTTGTAGAGCTTCCATGCTGTTTGGTTAGTTGTTCAACAAAGAAAGATTGAAAACAACAGTATATTTCAAAATCAAAGGAAAAAGTGCTTTGAAAAATAAAGAGTTAGGGCTTACAGCTCAAGGAGAGGCCCAGGGTTTTATCAGTGAGCGCACTGTTTGAATTTGTACAGAGGGACTTATACACATGACTGAGGCCCAAAAAGGTTTTCTGTACAAAGGGATGGGTCTTACACTCTCTCATGAGGCCTAAAAAGTTTAAAGAAAAAGAGTGGGGCTTATAACACGAGGGTAGGCCCAATTGATTTTTCGTTTAAAAATGGCGATCGCGCCGAGGTTTTCGTTTAACGCAGAGGGACTTATACAATAAGTGAGGCCCAAAAATTGTTTTGGTTAAAAGGGGGTTGGGTCTTACACTCTAATAGAGGCCCAAAAGTTTTAAATGGGTCTTATAGCTCAAGGAGAGGCCCAAAATGGTTAATTTTAAACTGGCGACGATCGCGTCGTTTATTTGAAAATGTACAGAGGGACTTATACAACGAATGAGGCCCAAAAAGTTTCTGTACAAAGGGGTTTGGGTCTTACACTCTATTAGAGGCCCAAATGAGTTTTAAGAAAAGAAATGGGTCTTACTACTCGAGGGTAGGCCCAGTTTTTTTTGTTTTGAAAAGGCGACGATCGCGCAGTTTGTTTTTGACGGTATCGGGACTTATACAATATACTGAGGCCCAAAAATGATTTGGTCAAAAAAGGATTGAGTTTTACACTCTATTAGAGGCCCAAAAGTTTTGAATATGATTTATGAGGGTTGAATTAATCCAAAACCCTAATTTGTTTTCAAAAATGTATTTAATTGAATAAAAATTCAATTAAAATGATCAAAATTGTTTAACATATGGAAAACAATTAAAACATTAATTCTTTGCAAAAATATCAATTATACAAAATAAATAATATTTTTGGGATTTTTTGGGAAAATAAAATATTTTAACATTTTTGTGAATTATTAAAAAAAGAATCAACTCAAAATCATTAAAACTCAGAGAGAAATTAATTTTTGAATCAATTAAATAAAATCACAAAATTCAAATATTTGAATTTTCAAAAAATGGCGCCAAGAACACACCAAGACCACGCGCGTGTTCTGGGTTTTCCCAGATTTGCATTTTCTCTTCAATCTCACTGAATACTTGATTATATCATGCAATCCACATACCAATCAGCTCGTTTCAACCTCACGATCATGTCTATGACAATTAATTTAATTTAAATTAAGCATAAAACAAGAAATCACGAAAAATCCTCAAGAACCCTAATTTATGCATGAAGGCTAGGATTTTTGATACACGATTCAAACAATGCAATTAATTGAGGGGAAACATTCCATGCATGATTATGAACATATGGCCAAATTATTGTGCAGCAAAAATTGCATGGATCGTAGAGTTAGAAGAGTTCATGCTTACCACTTGCAGCTGGTGATCGTGATTTGTGTTGGAGGTGTTACAGCTAGGTTCCAATGATCTGGATAGCTTCCCTAGGTGCCATGGAGTGTGTATGAATGCTTGGAATGGATTGAAATGATCTGGAACTTGAGATGGTACCCCAACTGCAAATCTGTCAAGAACTTGAGCAATTGGCTGGTAATTTTGTGAAATCTGTGTTCCAGATGTTATGTGAGTGTTTGGTCACTTCTATATGATGTATATGAGGTGTGTGTGTGATTGGTTTGATTGGAAAAGCTCTCAACTCAAAACCCGATAGTGACTTGCCTTAGAAGGAAAAATTGGATTGAAAGAAGAGATTTTGAGGAAAGCATCTGTTTGATGGCTTTGGTGTACTCAAACTAATCACAATTGAGCTCTATTTATAGTAGAGCAAGTTTGTTTTGCAAGGAATAGTGAATGGCAACTGCTGAGTAGGTTTGGCCAATGTTGGCAAATGAAAATCCAAGTCTCCTCTAGCCATTGACTAGAGGTTAGGGCACAGGCTGCTGGTCCCCTTGGTCTTGGATAAGTCTTGACTGAATTCAGATGCTAAGAGCTCAGTTCATGCCACCTTGATGCTTCCATTGAATGCTCCAATCCAAAATTGGAGTCTTGTCCCTATTTTGGCAATTCTAGGTTCAACATGCTATTTCTTGTTCCAAAGACTTTGGAGGCTTGGCTCAGTGATTGTCCCCTTTAGATTCAATCCTAAGATGTGTCCAAGTGGATAGGAGCATTTGGATTTGGCTGATTTTGGCAAATCGACCAAAAGTGTAAAAATCTGCCTTGCCTTGGCAGATTTCAACAAGGCAACTTACCAATGTCATATCTCATGACTCAAATTGAATTTGGTAATGTTCTTGGCCATTTTGGAAAGCCCTTACATGATACAACAACTGTTTGAACATGTTTGGTTTTGATCTCTTTTGAATCCAAATGAAAAATCCCCCTACATTTGACAAAAAGTAAGGTAAAATCTGACTTAGTGAAATTTTCACCAAGTGTTGGAACAAAGTGACTTTTCTTGATTTTGATCACTCCATAACTCAAAATCCATGAGGAATTTGGACATAGGTCAGTATGAAGCTTTTGTAGAGGGCAATGAGATCTACAAATCAAGTTTTGAATGGGGAGCAATGGCCTTATGGTTTAGGAGTTATGGTCCTCCAAAGTTGGCACATTAGTGTCACTTTTTCCATAACTTAGAAATTTTTTCTAAGTTTTTATGGTTACCTCTTTTACAAGTTATCCCACTTTCTTTGATTTTTCTTGATGAATGATGATTCAAACCATACATTAACATCATTTTAGGGTTAAAAATCCATTTTGATGAAAAATCTCAAAAAGTCAAAGTTGACTTTTGTGCACAGTTGACTTTTTATCAGATGAATTCCAAACTGTGCAATTCTTCATGAAATCATGTCCTTGACGTAAATCAAACTTGATGGACATGTTCCATGGGTGTCATAGGGTATATTGAATCATGTCTTAGGGCTTAGGAGCATGTCCTGGTCAAAAGTCAAAGTTACAGTTGACTTTCCTCGCGAAACCCTAATTGTGGTGCAGATGAAATTGAGACTTGTTGCTCAAGCTTCTTGGATTAATCCATTGTTCCAAATGGATCAATATAGTTCATTAGAGACCCTCAAACCCTCTCTTGAGGTCTTGGCTCATGATTTGCCCTAAAAGTCAACTTAGGGGTGAATTAGGTCAAGAAACCCTAATTCCTGATTTTTGATGAATGCATCCCCTGAGGCAAAATTGACTTGATGATTGGGTCCATGAGGTCCCATGAAGTATATTAGGTTATGTTTTGGATCATTGGCTTGTGCCCAGATGAAAAATTTCCATCTGGAGGCCCTGGTCGACTAAAACCCTAATTTGGTGACACTGTCGATCTTGAGACTTGATCCACCTAGAAGGAAGCAGCCTTGTGCTTGATCCTTGAAGTGGGAGTCCTTTTGATCCATTGTGGATGTTTGAGAGGTTAGAAAAGTTAAAGATCATGTCATTCCTTGATTGATTCTTTGTCTAAGGCTCTGAGAGGGCTTGAAACCCTAATTTTGACTATAGTGGATGCTCACCCATCTTTGGGGAGACTGATGAAGTATGATGGTTTCTTCATATTGTGATGATGATTTTCACAATGATGGGAAATCTTAGTGGTCAAAATTTGGGGTATGACAGATGCCCCTATTTAATCTTCTTGGACACGAAGGTGTGAATGGCGAAGGTATTCGGGCATTCGGGGTGCAAGAGGATTAAATATCAGAATACCCAAAATTTTAATGGTGGTTATGAATGGTAGCTTACACATTCCTCTTATTTAGCTAATCTATGATGCTTAGAAAAGGTAAACTTCCCCTCGATCCTGGTCTTCAGCCAAGGAACTGGTCTCAGTTTTCTGATTTAAACTTCCCCTCGATCCTGGTTTCCTACCGAGGAACTGGTCTTAGTTTCTGGTTTAAACTTCCCCTCGATCCTGGTTTCCTACTAAGGAACTGGTCTTAGTTTCTGGTTTAAACTTCCCCTCGATCCTGGTTTCCTACCGAGGAACTGGTCTAAGTTTCTTTTGTCAATAAACTTTACTGACAAGGGACGCTATTTGTAGCGGTTCTCCTCAAACTTCTCGCCGAATTTTCCTGGGGAGATGCCATTTGACGGAAAAAATTTGGATGCCAGACTTACTGGGGGAACCCAGTCGTCTGAGTTGTAGAGTTGCACAAACTTCTCTGTTGGAGACGCCATTTGCCGACTCTATCTGGGGAAAGCGAGTCTCTTGAGAGGTTGCTTCTGCGTGGGATCTTACATCATAATTTTCTCGGGATCTTCCTGGAGAAATGCCATATGATGGGGTCCAATTTTGAGGTGCCAAGGACCTTTTCATCAGCGGTCTTTTCGGAGCGAAACTGACATGCTGCCGAATCTCTGATTACGGGGCTTCCTCTGTGGATTTTCCTTAATCCGGGAAAGCAAGGATATCATCTTCAATGGCGAAGAGTGATGCTAACTGAAAGTTCCTCTGGTTTTTTAGAGGTTCAAGTTATCAAAGTGGTTAAGGGCCAACTTCCTTCCAGAAATAAACTGGAGGCGAGGTTGTTCAAACCCAGCATTTCCTGACGAGGCGAGAACTGACAACTTGATTGAGAGAACTTCTATCACTAGGGGACAAGACCGACTAGAGTGATAGTGATGCAATATGAATGTGAATGCAAATCAATAATGCATGAGGTATGTATGTATATGCTGACAAAACTGATGCAACATACAGACTGACGAGTGAACACGACTGGATACTCGGCCATTGCGGGGCGAAGAAGTACCGTTGGTCAAAAAAGTAGCAATTCTACCTTGCTTAGGAGAGATAGTCCCTGTGGGGAATACCATTGATCGGGCTTAGGAGATAAGAACTTGGCCGAGGGTATCAGATGGGAAAGCCGCATCTCATACAGTTGATCCTTTGTTCAAACGTACTGGCCTAGAAGGAGTACTTTGATTCTGCACTTTGAAATTCCAACGCCTTTGGAGACGCAATCGACTTTCTTTCGATGTTCAACAGTCAAAAGCAATTGTCATTTTTAATTTAAAAGCAGAAAAAGTTTTAACAAGTAAATTCATTTTTGTTTCATTTCAAGAATCGCTAATCATGTCAAAACGCCATTCTGTAAAGCTAAAACAAATAAGAATTACAAACAAAAGCACAAGGGCTCAAATTTTATTGATAAGATGGAGATCAGCCAAACGCGTGATTCCAAAGAGTATATACAAAGTTTCAAAATGGTAATTTACAGGGAAAAGGGCTACGTTGAAACATAACGACCATTATCCTTCTACCAACTTTGAATTCGGGACATCCTGAGCTTCTGTCGAAGATGACCTTGACTGGAGTTTTCCTTCGGTGGATGATGTAACTGCTGCTGAGGGACTTGCCTCTGTTGAAGATAGTTACTTGCTATTATCCCTAACTTTTGCCTAGATTGTACTTGGAGATTTCCAATCCACCGGGATGATTTTTTATCATGTCTCTAATTTTTACCTAGACCACCCTTTCGGGTTTTCAATCCACCGAGACTTTTTTTTTAGTTTAGACGAAGTATTTCTTGACTACATCAACATTTGTGGGGTAGGCAAATTCCTCTCCGTCCATGGTTGTAAGTCTCAAGGCACCGCCTGAGAAAGCTTTCGTGACCACATAGGGGCCTTCATAATTTGGAGTCCATTTGCCCCGAGAATCAGTGAGAATTGATTGTATCTTCTTGAGTAGTTTGAAGATTGGCGCGCATGTCGTGGTCATGAGGAATATAAATCTGGAAATGTAGTTCAAACGTCCCAGGAATCCCCTGACTTATTTTTCAGTCTTTGGAGAAGGCATTTCTTGAATGTCCTTAACCTTGTCAGGATCAACCTTAATTCCTTTCTGGCTGACGATGAACCCTAAGAGTTTCCCTGGACGGACACCGAAGGTGCACTTGTTGGGATTCAAGTGGAGTTTGTATTTTCTCAGACGCTCGAATAGTTTCGACAGGTGGGTCACATGCTCCTCTTCTGTCTTAGATTTTGCAATCATGTCATCGACATATATCTCTATCTCTTTGTGTATCATGTCATGAAACAGAGTAGTCATGGCCCTTTGATAGGTTGCCCCGACGTTCTTCAAGCCGAACGGCATTACCTTGTAACAAAAGGTACCTCATGGGGTAATGAACGAAGTTTTCTCCATGTCTTTCGGCGCCATTTTGATCTGGTTATAGCCTGAGAATCCATCCATGAAGGAGAAAATTTTGAACTTTGCTGTGCTGTCTACCAGTATGTCAATGTGTGGTAAAGGAAAGTCGTCCTTTGGACTTGCCTTGTTCAGATCCCTGTAATCGACACACATTCTGACCTTTCCGTCCTTTTTGGGAACAGGTACGACGTTGGCTAACCATTGAGGATATTCAAATGTAGCGAGGAATCCCGCGTCAATCTGTTTTTGTACTTCCTCTTTGATTTTGATGGCCATGTCTGGGTGAGTCCGTCTCAACCTTTGTTTTACCGGCGGACATTCCGACCTCAACGGTAAGTGATGTTCCACGCTGCTGGTATCCAACCCTGGCATATCCTGATAAGACCAAGCGAATACATCGGGGAATTCTTTGAGAAGCTTTATCAAACCCTCTCTGGCAGTTGGACTGAGCAGTGCCCCAATCCTGATTTCTTTTCTCTCTTGTTCTGAACCCAAGTTTACCGTTTCCAACGGCTCTTTGTGAGGTTCAAAGGACCTTTCCTCTTGTCTGAGTAGTCGGGAGATCTCTTCTGGAATTTCGTTGTCAACTTCTTCTTCAGCCCCAAATACCGGGAACTCAAAGTCGGGAGAAGGCATCGGATCGTATGTTTCAACAGGGTTTAAAACAAGCAATCTGCATGACGTGATGATTCGTGTTTAGAAGAGATAAAGAAAATGCAAGTGTGTGCAGTGTTTTATTTTACTGCTTGTTTTTATTTTTAAATTGTTTTTTAGGATTACCATTTTCTGAGAAAAGCGAAAAGAGAAAACAGCGATTAATGCGGAAATTACAGAACGACATTATTTTATTAATGAACAAGTCGATCCTTGAAACTACAACCCTATAAAACAAAACTCTGTCGCTTCGGGAAAAGCGAAGAGGGAAATTTACAGAAAGCGAGCCCTATCAAAACATCCGTTTCACCTGGGCAGGGTGAAAGGTTAAAGATGGCAATTACTTTGACTGATGAACTATCTTCGGAACCTCGACGGCAACCCATTGGCGGCGAACTCCTCGGTGAATCACAAAGTCTGGCACCTTCCTTGATTTGTCTTCAGAAATAACGCTGATTTCTGGTGGAGCAGGATCATTGGAATCTGTCTCCCAGGCAGAGTTGTCGTAAGAGAATTCCTCATTTGTACTTTGCATAGCATTTGTGCTCTCAACTATATCTCCCCATCCAGTTGGCTGGATATCTTCGAGCCTGATACGAGAGCTTTTGGGAGCGGTGTACTTGACCGTATAGTCAAATTTTCCACTCAGTTGTCACAAGGTGTCCCACACTTCTTTTGAACTGGAGGAGTCATCTCTCTCGATGACGTTGACCTCGGGAAAAGCATAGTTGATGAATTCAAGTCCTGCAAACGTTGCAAATTCATCGTCATGTTGAGTAGTTTCTGAATGACCTGAGTGTTGATCCCATGACATGGTGGGGACACAGGTATTCTGTTCAATGAGACTCAACTGATTTTCATTGTTCGGCTGACTTTCTTGCCCTAAATCTCCTGGATAAGGTTGCCACATTGGCAGACCATCCATTGGGCCATAGTAGTCGTGGTCAAAGTTGTCTTTCATCAGAGTGTCTTCCTCTAATGAATTTGGCGGAGCACGACATCCATCCGGATCACAATCTCCATATATCATTTCGACATCTGACCGTGGTATAAATCTTGGACTCTGTGCGGGATAGCAAAATGGTATAGGCACCTCTTCCTGAGACATATAACTGTCCTCGTTAAGGTAGGACTTTCATTCTTCATCTGTGTTAGAGGGATCTTCCTCATTGATATCATGTACTGCTTGAGACACTGGGTGAAGAAAACCTCCACTGTGGAAGAAGTTCTGAATAGGATGAAGACTTCCATCGTTGGCAGCTGTCTGGGTACAGGTTGCAGAAAAACTAAGACCCTTCTTTGTTTTATTGTCAATAGGAATGACAAGTTGTCTCCATCCTGTTGTATCGGTACTCTCGACTACTTTGATAGCATCTTTGTATGAGGAAATCGAGGTTCCTCCTTGGGATTGATTGTCCTTGCCCACCGACAGCGTTTGGAACTGCGTCCCAATAACCTCCTCAGATTCTACACAAGTAGATGACGATAAGTTACTCACGAGCAAGGCCTGTTCCCCACAAACTGTGACAAGTTGATCGTTCTTGACGAACTTTAGCTTTTGGTGGAGGGTGTAAGTAACCGCTCCAGCCTGATGTATCCAAGTTCTTCCTAATAAACAACTGTACGTTGCCCGGATGTCCATGACCTGGAAAGTGACTTGGAAAGTATGAGGACCAATAGTTATGGGAAGATCGACTTCGCTGATAACCGTTTTTCTGGATCCGTCGAATGCTTTGACGACAACCTCGCTGACTCTCATCGGAGGGCCTTTGAATAATAATTGCATCAAAGTGGACTTCGGCGTAACATTCGGGGCTGACCCTGTGTCTACTAGTATGTTGGCTAAAGCATCGTCCTAGCAGTTAACTGTAATGTTGAGCGCCATGTTATGACGGCGACCCTCTTTGGGTAATTCCTCATCACTAAATCCCAAATTATTGCAGGAAGTGATGTTAGAGACAATGCTATTGAACTGTCTGATTGTTACATCCTGTTCCACAAAGGCTTGCTCCAAGACTTTCTGCAGAGCCTCCCTGTGGGCTTCTGAACTGAGTAACAGTGATAATACCGAGATCTTTGAAGGAGTCTATAACACCTGATCAACAATGTTATGTTCACTCCTTTGGATGTGCTTCAGCATGTCATCATTATTTTTCAAAAGGTCGGGATTACTGGATTGACCGACTGATGGATCGGGAGCTTCTGTCTGAAGTTCCTTTTCCTTGTTAGGTTCTCCAACTCCTCAGTTGAAGATTCGACCGCTCCGTGTTACACGACTGATGTCTGCAATATTCACGACGGAGGGTAATGGAATTTCCTTTCCATTTTCAATTATCGTTGCACCGTACTTGTAAGGGATTGCCTTAGCTGATTCATACGGTAGTGGTCCCGGTAGATAGATGACTATGGGAACCTTCTGATTTTTCTTACCATCATAAGTAATCTCGACCCGTTCCCGGTTGGGAATTCTAGATTCGTCAAGTAGAGGGATGATGGCAAAAACATCCCTGGTCTGGTGACGACCAGAGATTGTGACAACATCCTCGACTTGATTGGCAAGGTAGTTCGGCGTCTCGTTGATGGGTCCAGAACCCGGATATGGGCGAATCTCTCCACGATCCACCTGTCCATGAAGAGCTGCTCTCACAAGGTAACACCCTTGGTTACTTTCCGAACAGATGCTACAACGGTCATAATTGTGTGGTGGCACCTGGCCACGCCCACTTTGAATACAATGTAACCTCACTAGGTTAGCTTCCACAGATCGGACATCCTGACTTTGACTCCGAGTGGGATTCCTGTTATTGATACTAATCTGCTGAGTATCTTCATCCATGTAGATTGGAATCCACCAATGATTTAACAAGTGCTAAAGTGCCTCCTGGACAAGGGTACAACCTCGATCGTTTTCGCAACCCGCTTTACAGCTGTGATAATTATGTGATACCAGGAATCCAAGTCGGACCTGTTCAGCATGTAACTCTACCAGGCTGGTATTCATCAAGCGAATGTCAAAGATCTAAACCATGTTGATATGATAAGGGTTCCTATCATGGTAGTCTTGGATCCATCCAAGATCCATCTGACGCTGAAGGGCCTCTTGTATGAAAGAGCATCCCTGTTTGTTTACCGAGCAAGTCAGACAGGAACTGTAATCATGCCGCGGCAGATTATGATACTGGCTTTGCCTTGAGTGCATTACCACTAAGTTGGCATTCATCGCATGAATGTCGTGGTTCTGAATGACGTTGGAATTCATGTAGACCATGTTAACTCCATGAACTCGGTGCTCTTGGATCTATCCGAGATACATTTGTTCCTGTAGAGCTACTTGCACCACAGAACATCCCTGGTTGTCTTTAGAGCAGATATCACACTAATGATAGTTATGAGGAGGCACATTGTAACAGTCCGTTTTTAATATTTCCTTTTTCCGTGCTTTTTGGTATTAATTGGTCGAGTCTTTATTTTTAATTGAGCAATATTTATGTTAATTGCTAATTGGTGTGATTATATGTTATTTTTGCACATTGTGTATTTTTACCGTTTTTGAGAGTTTGCGGGGAAAATTGGAATAAAGGGTATTTGACATATTTCATAATTAATAGTGTTAGTTAATAATAGTTAGTTTAGATATTTATTAGAAATGTTTAGAATTTTTAAGTTAAGAAAATATAAAAGAAAATAGTTAGTATAAGTTTAGAAAAAGAAAAGTTAGTAAGAGTTTCCCAGAAGAGAAGAAAAAGAGAGAAGAGGAAAAGAGAAGAGAAAGAAGAAAAGAGAGGAAAAACTTGTGAAGGAAGAAATCAATCTCCCGACTTTCTAGAACACGATTAAATCGGGTAAGGGTGCGAAACTCGGTTATTATATTGTTTGTGTATGATTATGTATGTTTTGTGTGGATGTTTTGGTTGGTTTTCCATATGTTTCCGTTTATGCCATATTAGACGAAATCGATAGAAACCCAAGTTTTTACGGTCGAAAAGTCGTATAAATACATGTGTTGGTTGGTTATATGTATGTGAGCTGCTGTTTAAATTTTCATGAAGTTTGGTTATGTTTTGGTTAGTTTTCGTTATGTTTCCGTTATTTTGTCCGTTTAGGTCGAATTGTAGGAAATCGATAAAAACCGATGTTTTCACGGTTAGAGTTCGAAATAAATTACGTAGTTGTATCGAGTAAGGTTAGGTCGTCGTGTAGCGTGCTTTTTATTCGATTCGGTGATGTTTGAAAATTCTGTTTAGCCGACTTTTGAAATATTTATATCTTGTTAACCGTTTATCGTATTTAAGAGTTTTTTATACCGAATCGAAGCTGTCGATGAGTACTTTTTGATGATGATAGAAAATATTATTTTTGGCCGACTTTTTCGGAAAACCGAATAATGGAATTTTGAGTTATTTTTCAATATTGTAAGACATATTATGATATGTTATGAGATGGCTTGTGTGATGATTCTTTGATGGGAATTTGATGTTGTGGAATGGTATATTGGTGTTTGTGGCCATTTTGGGCAATTGTGTGCATTACTTTATATGTACTTGAAATACATGATTATTGTTAATGCATGAGCATTTGATGTTGGCATGAGTCATTAATGTGTCAAGTATCATGATATGCATTCTTGCATTGGAAGATTCATAAATGAATCAGTTTTATCGTCTTACGCCCTGAAATAATGGTAGAAGCGATTAATCACAAATGATTGTGCGCCCTAAAATAGTGGACTATGGCAATCGGATTATGCGCCTTGAAATAGTGGACTAAAGCAATCCATAAACGTCGTACGCCCTGAAATAATGGTTTATAGCGACGGGGAACATCGTAGGCCCGACGGGGAGTTACTCTATGTAACGAGCGATGATTCCAAGAGTTCCTGGGGGACTAATGAATTACAAGGTCGGATTGGTACCGCATGCGTAGAGTCGTTGTGTCGGTCTCTGTGCATTTGCATAATTCATTACATGAATGTTTATGTGTTGAATTTTGAGAAGGATTTGTTATGCATTGTGTTAATGTATATTCTTATGTGATTGATGTGTGAAATGGGTTCAATATGTCTTGTGTTGTTTACAAGTATCGTATTTGTGTGGTGAGAATAATTGTGCATATTTTGCTAAGTGTTATATAATGATATGCAATTATATTATAATCCTGTTTCTCACCCTTCTGCTGTGGTTTAATGCTGTAATGGCATTGCAGATTAGACGCTGGAGGTCTTTTGTGAAGATTAGTGTCTTCGTCTTTTTGTCGTTCCGTCGGCTCTGATATGTAACACGGGTAGTCGGGGTTCGAGTGTAGATGTTTCTTTTGGCTTGTATATAGTGGCTTTGTATGAACATGTATATGACATACTTATATTTTGTGATGACATCAGTTATGGATGTTCCGCTTTAATTCTGTAACTGAATGCTGATATTTTGGAACGGAGTTCCTTTGTTTATAAAAACTATCCAGGTGTTATATATCTTTATGAGCAGGTTGTTTTTAGTTCACGTTGATGTGACATCTATGTTTATATCTAAATGAATTAATCTTTTCTCTGATGTTTTATTATAAGATTATTTAGTTTATTACGTTTTTGTACGGGGTATAGAAGGGGTGTTACATTAAGTGGTATCAGAGCCAGTGTCTGTTTGGTCTGTCCGACCGTGTCTTTGTGTCGTTGTTGGACTGTTGCACTCTGTTGAGTGGTTGTTTAACCATAATTTGCTATCATTGGGAATGTTCAGATTATGGAGGGAAGACGTGATGCTGCTATGACTGCGGCCATGCAAGCTATGGCGCAAGCGATGCAGAATTTACCCAATGCTGCGGTGGACGAGGAATCGCGTAGTATGGATAAGTTTCAGAAGAATAATCCACCGAGCTTCAAGGGTACTCATGATCCTGAGGGAGCACAGATTTGGCTGAAGAAGATTGAGAAGATCTTCCGTTTCATTAGGTGTTCCGAGGATCAGAAGGTGCAGTTTGGTACTCATGTGTTGGAAAAGGAAACTGAAGACTGGTGGGCGAATGCTTCTCAGAGGTTTGAGGAGGATGAGATAGTGGTTACATGGGCTGTGTTCAAAGATGCTTTTCTTGAAAAGTATTTTCCAGAAGATGAGAGAGGTAAAAAGGAAATTGAATTTCTTGAGCTGAAGCAGGATAATTCCTCTGTTGCGGATTATGCTGCTAAGTTTGAGGAACTGGTGAAGTTTTGTCCCAATTATAATACGGCTGGTTCGGAGAGGTCTAAGTGTCTGAAATTTGTGAATGGCTTGAGGCCAGAAATCAAGCAAGGTATCGGTTATCAGGAGATAAGACAGTTTTCAGTGTTGGTGAACAAGAGTCGGATTTTTGATGAGGATAGCAAAGCGCGTGCTACTCATTACAAGAATCTGAATGATAAGAAAGGAAAGGGGCAGTTCAGAGGTAGGCCTTATGCTACCCCTATTGATAAAGGGAAACAGAAGTTTACTTTTGATAGGAAGCCTAGTGGTGGAGGAATGAATTCTGCTGTGAAATGTTACAATTGTGGTGGTTTAGGTCATCGTATATCGGAATGTAAGAGGAATATGAATAATGTGGATAAGTGTGCTAATTGTGGTTTGAAGGGTCATGTGGCTGCTGATTGTAAGAGGAAGAATGGGGTTACATGTTATAATTATGGGGAAGTTGGTCATGTTAGTACGAGGTGCACGAAACCGAAGCAAGCTCAACCTAGAGGGAAAGTATTTGAATTGGCGGGAGCTCAGCCTACTAATGCAGATCGTTTGATCAGAGGTACTTGTTTTATTAATAGTAATCTTTTAATTGCTATTATTGATACTGGAGCGACTCATTCGTTTATTTCGATTGATTGTGCGAAACGTTTAAATTTGGTGTTGTCTAAGATGGGTGGAGAGATGGTTATCGATACTCCAGCTTCGGGGTCGGTAACTACTTCTTTCGTTTGTTTAAGTTGTCCTTTGACAATTTTTGGTAGAGATTTTGTGATGGACTTGGTATGTCTGCCATTGAAGGGTTTGGATGTGATTCTGGGAATGAACTGGTTAGAGTTCAATCATGTTCATCTTGATTGTTATCTTAAGCGGGTGAGATTTCCTTCTCTTGAAGAAGAAAGGGAATCTGGTTTCTTATCTACCAAAGAGTTGAAGAAACTTTTGGCGGAGGAAGCTCAGTTGTTTGGATTGTTTGCATCGTTGTCTGTGGAGAGTCAAGTTGCAATTGGAAGTTTTCCTGTTGTGTGTGATTTTCAGGAGGTTTTTCCGGATGATTTTTCAGATGTGCCGCCAGAAAGAGAGGTGGAGTTTTCTACAGACCTAGTTCCTGGTACTAGACCTGTATCTATGGCACCATATAGGATGTCAGCATCTGAGTTGGTGGAGTTGAAAAGACAATTGAATGAGTTGTTGGAAAAGAGGTTTGTAAGGCCTAGTGTATCACCTTGGGGTGCTCCTGTTTTGTTGGTTAAGAAGAAAGATGGAAGTATGCGTTTGTGTATCGATTATCGGCAATTGAATAAAGTGACGATTAAGAACAAGTATCCACTTCCAAGGATCGATGACTTGATGGATCAACTAGTGGGTGCAAGTGTGTTTAGTAAGATTGATTTGAGGTCAGGATACCATCAGATTCGGGTTAAAGAGGAGGATATTCAGAAGATGGCCTTTAGGACACGATACGGACATTACGAGTTTTCTGTGATGCCGTTCGAGGTTTCTAATGCGCCGGGTGTGTTTATGGAGTATATGAATCGTATATTCCATGAGCATTTAGATCATTTTGTTGTTGTTTTTATTGATGACATTTTGGTTTATTCTAAGTCATAGGAGGAACATGCGGAGCATTTGCGTATTGTGTTGCAGATTCTAAAGGAGAAGAAACTTTATGCCAAACTTTCCAAGTGTGAGTTCTGGTTGTCAGAAGTGAGTTTTCTGGGGCATGTGATTTCAGGTAATGGTATTGCTGTGGATCCATCCAAGGTAGAGGCAGTTCTACGATGGGAGGCTCCTAGATCTGTTACTGAAATTCGAAGTTTTCTGGGGTTAGCTGGATATTACCGAAGGTTTATCGAAGGTTTTTCCAAGTTGGCACTTCCGTTGACCCAACTGACTTGTAAGGGTAAGGCGTTTATTTGGGATATTCGATGTGAAGAGAGTTTCAACGAGCTGAAGAAGAGATTGACTACAACTCCGATTTTGATCTTACCGAATCCTAATGAATCGTTCGTTGTGTATTGTGATGCGTCTATGATTGGTTTAGGTGGTGTTTTGATGCAAGACGGTAAGGTGGTTGCTTATGCTTCGAGGCAGTTACGAGTTCATGAGAAGAATTACCCTACTCATGATTTGGAATTAGCTGCAATGGTTTTTGTATTAAAGATTTGGAGGCATTATCTCTACGGTGCTAGATTCGAAGTCTTTAGTGATCATAAAAGTTTAAAATACTTGTTTGATCAGAAAGAGTTGAATATGAGGCAACGGAGATGGTTGGAACTTCTGAAGGACTATGACTTTAGCTTGAATTACCATCCTGGTAAGGCTAATGTGGTAGCTGATGCTTTGAGTCGGAAATCTTTGCGTATATCTGCTTTGATGGTGAAAGAGTGGGAACTTCTGGAACAATTTCGAGACTTGAGTTTGGTTTGTGAGCTTTCACATGAGAGTGTGAAGCTTGGTATGTTAAAGATCACTAATGATTTTCTGTTGTCTATTATAGAGAAACAGAAGTTGGACTTGAAACTTGTTGATTTGTTGCTTGTTGGGAATCAAGAAGTGAATGGTGACTTTAAAGTGGATGATCAGGGTATTTTGAAATTCTGTGGTAGAATTTGTATACCTGATGATGCAGAGTTGAAAAAGATGATTCTTGAGGAAGGACACCGGAGTAGTTTGAGTATACATCCTGGTGCTAATAAGATGTACCAAGATTTGAAGAGGATCTTTTGGTGGTCTGGTTTGAAAAGAGATGTAGCTCAATTTGTGTATGCGTGTTTGACTTGTCAGAAGTCAAAAGTGGAACATCAGAGGCCTGCAGGATTAATGCAACCGTTGGATATTCCGGAGTGGAAATGGGATAGTATATCGATGGATTTTGTAACGGGTTTGCCTAATTCTCTGAGTGGGCATAATGCTATTTGGGTGATCGTTGATAGACTGACTAAATCGGCGCATTTCATTCCGATTGATATCAGTTATTCTAAGGAGCGTTTGGCCGAGATTTATATCCGTGGGATTGTGAAGTTGCATGGCGTCCCGTTGACTATTGTTTCTGATCGTGATCCGAGGTTTACTTCCAGATTTTGGGAAAGTTTGCAAAAGGAGTTAAGTTCTAAGCTGAGATTGAGTTCTTCTTATCATCCGCAGACTGATGGTCAGACGGAGAGAACAATTCAGTCATTGGAAGATTTACTGAGATCTTGTGTTCTTGAGCAAGGTAGAGTTTGGGACAGTTTTCTTTCATTGATCGAGTTTACGTATAATAACAGTTTCCATTCTAGTATCGGAATGGCACCTTTTGAGGCACTTTATGGAAGAAGATGTCGAACACCTTTGTGTTGGCATGAATCTGGTGAAAGTGCAGTAGTTGGACCTGAGTTAGTTCAACAAACGACGGAAAAGGTGAAACTTATTCGGGAGAAGATGAAAGCTTCTCAGAGTAGGCAAAAGAGTTATCATGATAAAAGGAAAAGAGATCTAGAGTTTCAAGCGGGTAATCATGTGTTTTTGAGGGTTTCGCCGGTGACTGGTGTTGGACGTGCTTTGAAGTCGAGGAAGCTTACTTCACGTTTTATTGGTCCATATCAGATATCCGAAAGAGTTGGTGTAGTGGCTTACAGGATATCATTGCCACCGAATCTTTTGAATCTACATGATGTTTTCCATGTTTCACAGCTACGGAAGTATGTTCCAGATCCGTCTCATGTGATTCCGATGGATGAGGTTGAGGTAAGAGATAATCTTACGGTTGAGGTTTTACCGGTGAGGATTTTGGATCGCGAGTTGAAAAGGTTAAGAGGCAAGGAGATTGCACTTGTGAAAGTGGCGTGGGGAGGCGCTGCTGAGGGCAATTTGACGTGGGAATTAGAAAGTCGGATGCGGGAGTCGTATCCGGAGTTGTTTGAATCAGGTAATATTTTCGAGGACGAAAATTTCTAAAGTGGGGGAGAGTTGTAACGGTCCGTTTTTAATATTTCCTTTTTCCGTGCTTTTTGGTATTAATTGGTCGAGTCTTTATTTTTAATTGAGCAATATTTATGTTAATTGCTAATTGGTGTGATTATATGTTATTTTTGCACATTGTGTATTTTTACCGTTTTTGAGAGTTTGCGGGGAAAATTGGAATAGAGGGTATTTGACATATTTCATAATTAATAGTGTTAGTTAATAATAGTTAGTTTAGATATTTATTAGAAATGTTTAGAATTTTTAAGTTAAGAAAATATAAAAGAAAATAGTTAGTATAAGTTTAGAAAAAGAAAAGTTAGTAAGAGTTTCCCAAAAGAGAAGAAAAAGAGAGAAGAGGAAAAGAGAAGAGAAAGAAGAAAAGAGAGGAAAAACTTGTGAAGGAAGAAATCAATCTCCCGACTTTCTAGAACACGATTAAATCGGGTAAGGGTGCGAAACTCGGTTATTATATTGTTTGAGTATGATTATGTATGTTTTGTGTGGATGTTTTGGTTGATTTTCCATATGTTTCCGTTTATGCCGTATTAGACGAAATCGATAGAAACCGATGTTTTTACGGTCGAAAAGTCGTATAAATACATGTGTTGGTTGGTTATATGTATGTGAGCTGCTGTTTAAAGTTTCACGAAGTTTGGTTATGTTTTGGTTAGTTTTCGTTATGTTTCCGTTAGTTTGTCCGTTTAGGTCGAATTGTAGGAAATCGATAAAAACCGATGTTTTCACGGTTAGAGTTCGAAATAAATTACGTAGTTGTATCGAGTAAGGTTAGTTCGTCGTGTAGCGTGCTTTTTATTCGATTCGGTGATGTTTGAAAATTCTGTTTTTTTGAAAGGTTGAAATTTAATCGAAAAATCGAACGTCGTAGAAATTTCGTTTATGTGTTCTAAATTGTTCTTATGTATTTGGTGGTTGTGCGTATATGTTTGTTTCGGTGAAAATGTTCGACTTAGTCGAGTTTCCGGGCATTTCGGAAAAGTGGCAGCAAGGGAAAAATTTGAGAAATCTGATTTTTGAGAAAAACAGGGCTATGAATCGATACATAACAGCTATGTATCGATACGAAATGGTTATGTATCGATACATAACCCTTATGCGTCGATACATATTGTAGAATTTTAAGAAAACAGAATTTTCACTACAGCATGCGTCGACACATGCGTGCTATGTATCGATACATGTGGCCTCTATGCGTCAATACATAAGCCTATGTATCGATACATACTGTGCTGAACCAGGAAATTCGGGTTTGTCGGGGAAATTTCGGAAATTCATATCTCTTGAACCGTAAGTCGATTTTAACCCCCATTCGAAGCGTTGGAAAGCTAACGAGATGTTCTTTCTAGGAAAAATAGTTTTGGGGTCTGAACTTGGTCCAATCGGTACAGTTTTTACGAACCGTTTCGTAGTGTCGGACGTCTGGTTTATGTTTTTGCGTTATTTTGAAATATTCATATCTTGTTAACCGTTTATCGTATTTAAGAGTTTTTTATACCGAATCGAAGCTGTCGATGAGTACTTTTTGATGATGATAGAAAATATTATTTTTGGCCGACTTTTAGCCGACTTTTTCGGAAAACCGAATAATGGAATTTTGAGTTATTTTTCAATATTGTAAGACATATTATGATATGTTATGAGATGGCTTGTGTGATGATTCTTTGATGGGAATTTGATGTTGTGGAATGGTATATTGGTGTTTGTGGCCATTTTGGGCAATTGTGTGCATTACTTTATATGTACTTGAAATACATGATTATTGTTAATGCATGAGCATTTGATGTTGGCATGAGTCATTAATGTGTCAAGTATCATGATATGCATTCTTGCATTGGAAGATTCATAAATGAATCAGTTTTATCGTCTTACGCCCTGAAATAATGGTAGAAGCGATTAATCACAAATGATTGTGCGCCCTGAAATAGTGGACTATGGCAATCGGATTGCGCGCCTTGAAATAGTGGACTAAAGTAATCCATAAACGTCGTACGCCCTGAAATAATGGTTTATAGCGACGGGGAACATCGTAGGCCCGACGGGGAGTTACTCTATGTAACGAGCGATGATTCCAAGAGTTCCTGGGGGACTAATGAATTACAAGGTCGGATTGGTACCGCATGCGTAGAGTCGTTGTGTCGGTCTCTGTGCATTTGCATAATTCATTACATGAATGTTTATGTGTTGAATTTTGAGAAGGATTTGTTATGCATTGTGTTAATGTATATGCTTATGTGATTGATGTGTGAAATGGGTTCAATATGTCTTGTGTTGTTTACAAGTATCGTATTTGTGTGGTGAGAATAATTGTGCATATTTTGCTAAGTGTTATATAATGATATGCAATTATATTATAATCCTGTTTCTCACCCTTCTGCTGTGGTTTAATGCTGTAATGGAATTGCAGATTAGACGCTGGAGGTCTTTTGCGAAGATTAGTGTCTTCGTCTTTTTGTCGTTCCGTCGGCTCTGATATGTAACACGGGTAGTCGGGGTTCGAGTGTAGATGTTTCTTTTGGCTTGTATATAGTGGCTTTGTATGAACATGTATATGACATACTTATATTTTGTGATGACATCAGTTATGGATGTTTCGCTTTAATTCTGTAACTGAATGCTGATATTTTGGAACGGAGTTCCTTTGTTTATAAAAACTATCCAGGTGTTATATATCTTTTATGAGTAGGTTGTTTTTAGTTCACGTTGATGTGACATCTCTGTTTATATCTAAATGACTTAATCTTTGCTCTGATGTTTTATTATAAGATTATTTAGTTTATTACGTTTTTGTACGGGGTATAGAAGGGGTGTTACACACATGGCCATATCCACTCTGTCAACAATGTATCTTGACCAGATTGGTCTTCAACAAGAGTACATCATGAATTTGATAGACATTGTTAGATTCTCCTTCTATCAAATTGACTGCAACCTTCTCGTGTTGAGGCAGCGGGTTCGTAAGAACATTAGGATTTGTATCCTTGAAGGATAAGACCCCGCTCCTAACAAGTTTTTACACGTTGAATTTGAAATTGAGACAATTCTCAATGTTATGCCCTGGACCTCCTTGATGATAAGGGCATGTTTGATCCACCTTAAACCAGAAAGGCGGATTTTTCGGTACTGTAAGAGGAGATTTAGTCTGAATGTGCCCCTTAGCCAGTAGTAATGGAAATAGTTTTGCGTACAACATGGGTATAGGATCAAACCCTGATGGTCGTGTTGTACGGTTGTTGTTATATGGAGGACGAGCTTGCTAAAGAGGCTATTGTGTCCTTTGCTGATTAGGTTGGCTTTGCGCAACCTGAGGTTGATACGTAGGCGCGGTGCTGATAGCAGGAATCATAGCTGCTACTGGTTGATATCGACGCCTTTGCTTTCCAAGAGAGATATTCTCAATATCTTGCTCTTTTTTCTTAGGGAGAGCACTACCATATTTTTTAGTACCGCTCGTCGATCCAGTGTCTTTTACCAAACTTCCTTCTCGGACGGCTTCATCAAGACGTACGCCCATGCCCACCATCTCGGTGAAGTCACTGGGTGCACTGGCAACCATTCGGTCATAGTAAAATGAGCTTAAGGTCTTTAAGAAGATCTTTGTCATCTCTTTTTCCTCAAGAGGTGGACAAATTTGAGCGGCAATTTCACACCACCTTTGAGCATACTCCTTAAAGGTTTCCTTGTCCTTTTGTGACATTGATCTGAGTTGATCTCTGTCGGGTGCCATGTCCAAATTGTATTTGTATTGTTGGACGAAGACAGTACCAAGATCTCTGAATGTACTGATCGTAGTACGGTTTAAACCCATGTACCATTTGAGTGCGGCACCGGTTAAACTATCCTGAAAGTAGTGAATCAGTAGGTCCTGATTCTCCGTCTGAGCTGACATTCGCCGAGCGTACATCACCAGATGGCTCTGAGGGCAAGAGTTACCCTTGTATTTTTCAAAGTCGGGCACTTGAAATTTGTACGGAACTTTCACATTGGGGACCAAGCAGAGGTCTGCGGTGTCCTTTCCAAATAGATCCTGACCGCGGATGGCTTGCAGTTCTTTCTGCATTTCCAGGAACTGTTCCTAGAATTCATCCATTCTGTCAAACATAGTTTCCTTCTTACCAGCAGGGATTGGCGGAATCTATCCTTCCGGGACAGTGTGCACCACAGGGGGTGGTACCGTGACTACGGCAGTGAATCTTGGCATTTCCCGAAGTTTGTAACCTTCAGGAGTCTTCAATATGCCTCTGCATCTTCGCTTTCCCGAAGTTTGTAACCTTCAGGACCAGCGGTATCTGTCGCGATTCCCTGATCTTCAGTGATCGGCGGAACATATCCTTCTGGGATATAGCTAACAGGCATGCCCCAAGGACGATCTTTCGGCATTTGATACCTAGGGTCGGACTTTTCCACTATGGGCGTTGAGGTGATCTCTGAGATCACAGTCCTTTGTAGCTGAGCTTCTGCCATGGCTTGCATGTCGTTACGAAGCTTTCTCATATCCTCTCTCAGAGCGTCGATCTCTTCTTTCAACTCTTTGTTTTCTTCCTCAAGATCATCCATCTTTTTCTGACGATTGGCCCGAGTATTGTACGAATGAGACAGTTTGACTCTAGAACCGAGACACAAACGTGAGATTCGTAGGTAAGAAGAATACGCGATGTGAGAATGATGAATGCAATGATTATATTAATTGTTTTTTGGTTTAATCAAAATAAACTTCGACAATTAGATTGCAAATATCAAACGGTGGGGAAACCCTTTTTTATTGAAATTCAAAGGATTACAGAAATGGAAATACAGTAGATTAGAAAGTGCAGAAACAGAAACCTAAGCTAAGGGGTCCCGAGAGAACTCGGGTGCTGACTCCGGTATCTTCCTCTTCTTTGACCGGGGCTCTTGAGCCGTTGTCGGGTTGTCATTCCTTTGCCAAGTGAAAGGAGTGAGCAAATTCCTTTGGTCATCCTGATTATCCATAACATGTTGCTCCAAAATTTCAATCAAAGCATCTTTCTCTTTCAGTAATTATTGTATTTTGATGCACTCTACGTTGAGGGTGCGGTACTTGTTCTTCCAAGACCTCCTCTTCCGTTGAACTTTGTTGAGAGTAACCTGAAGCTTTTCAGTTTCTGTCATGAAGTACATGACAGATTCTCTTGGCGGAAGAATTCCGTGACGCGGATAAGGCATCTTTAGCTTGAGAGCTCTTGTTTGTACCCAGTGGAGATAAGGCTCCACCGAGACACAGTCCGGTTTTCCCAGAGACTCTCGCCCTTTCTTATAAACATGTTTCCAAGCGTGCACTATTTCCATCTTTAGTGCTCTATCATTTTCTCCTTCCTTGAAGAAAAGACCTTCCAGATGAGCATTCCGGGGAACATGCCTGACCGGGTATCCAAATTGACGACGAACGAGAGCTGGATGGTAATTGATTCCTCCCTTAGTTCCTATAAGGGGTACGTTGGGGAAGTTTCCACAATGGTCAATGATCCTGATTCCATCATAGATTCTATTACAGTAATCTATATCAGAGTTGGTAAGATATATGATCTTCTGCGACTAGCGTAAGGCACTCTTGTGATCCCAAAAAGCAGCAGACTTAGGCAAATGGGAGATAAACCATTTATAAAGCAGAGGTACACATCACGTGATCTCCCCTCCATAGTACAAATTCCCTAAGTGTACAGAATGATACGCATCTGCGAGCAAAGTCGGAACAGGGTTTCCAATGAGAAAAACCTTAATGGAGTTAATATCGATGAAGTTATTAATGTTGGGCAACAGAAATAACCCGTAGGTGAGTAAGACAAAGATGCTTTCAAAAGCAATCATGTTCCCTATACTAGCAAAGTACAGAGCTTTCTTTGTCAGAAACTGGGCTGGCAAACCTTGTATGCCACCCTTGGTAGTCATGTGAGTCCTGACCTCAGACTCATCCAAATGAATTGCTCTTGCAATGGTCTGATTCTTTGGAATTTCTTCCAGTCCATAAAATGGAGCTCGATCAGTGATATGTAAATCAATCAGATGAGAATACTCCTCCAGCGTTGGTGCTAGCTGGTAATCCGGGAATGTAAAGCAGTGATAAACCGGATCGTAGAACTGAACGAGCGCGTTCATGATTCCCTCAATCACATGGACTCTTAACAGTGGTAGCAGACCTCCGTATTTGGCTCTGAAAGCCTCTTGGTTTGTGATCATTCTCGCCAAACCTCTCAAATCCTCTAGTTTTGGAATCCGTATGGGTTCTCCTTCTACCGAAATCCATGAGCGCAATCCTTTTTTTCTAATATTTACAATCACAGTCTTAGTTTAATTTGAAAAACAGAAAGACTAGAAGAGAAATTTTTTTGAATGTTTTAATGTTTTTTAGATGAATGCATGAATGCAGCACACAAAAACATAGAAAAAACATGGGGTCAAAGGGTCGTTGTCATGAAGTCAAGGCTCTACCCATCCCCAAAGATTTATACTAAGGTGATTTTTGTACCTGTACTCATTATCATCAGCTCCTCCCAGGAAAGCAAAACATCAAGCGGATCGCCAACGAGTTGTAGAGCAATCTTAGAGTAAGTGCCATTCACCGAGAATAGATCACCAACCTCAAATGAGGGTAGTATCGCGTGACAACTATTTTCGATAGTTTCCGCACTACAAAAGGGTTTGGCTCCTCAGCTTCTCAGACATCACAATCGGCCCATTGCCTAAGAGAGGGAATTGGTTGCATTAGTCCGCCTCCACTGAGGTTGATGGTCGACCTCGTCGCCATCACTTATCTTAAGTGTATACTCAATCTTTCCACATGCGGCATCACACGCATTCCCATTAGCAGAAAAATAAACAGGTATAGTAATTAGGAAAAGCAGTATATATATATTTTTCTAAACATCCTAGACATTTAAAGCTATGAATCCTAAGTTTCTGACAGAAAATGAGTTCCCCGGCAGAAGCCCCAATCTGTGGTTTCATACAAGAGAAAAGAAAAAAGGGTAGAAGAGCCCCACGGTGGGTGCCGCTTATAAAGTTTCTACCTAATAGAGGAGAAGATAACAAGATCTTGCTACAAAGGTGAGATAGATCCTAATGACAGATCCCCAGTAGAGTCGCCATAGTCCCGAGTGAAGTCGCCATTTTTCTGTAGCGAGCGATTTTGCATGCGGTTGCGAAGCGCTATCGCCCTTTGGTATCTACAGCTCGATTCATTTTTTATCCTATTAAAGCTGATGAAGGAAGGGAAATAGATGTCTCAAATTAACCCTGCTTGCAAACTGAGGTTAAACAGCAGTCTGTTAGGTTACAGATGCTACAAAGATTCGGGGTCTCTATTGGGTGTATTTTTTTAAAAGCGGTGTTCGGTTAATTGGTGGGAGGTTAAGATGTTAGGACGGATATATGAAAGTATGGGATTTTGGGTTTTTGTTTAGTGTGCTCGCTAAGATTTTTCTTTCAATCTTATGCCTACGTATTCCTATTTACCGAAATAGGGAAATCAGAGCGTTCGTAGTTCCTCCTATTTTATGGGAGGAAATGGTTGTTTTGGTGTCTTGTTCAAAGTCCAAGACGTGAAGAGAAAGGTAGTTTGTATCTTGTTCAAAGCCCAAGATGTGAAGCTGAAAGGTCTCAACTTTAGAGAGAATTTGTCATCTCTAAAGAGGGGTTTGTTTGTCACAACTGTTTATAAGGGAGAATTACTTTAACCGGGATATGTGAATCTGACAATGCCATAATTTCCTTTATAGGGGATTTCCAACCTAAAGGAGAAGACTTTAACTCAGTGTAGAGCAATGCTATCTTTCCTTAGGAATTTCTCATGCTAAAAGAGGGACAGTGGCATGGATGTAGATGATCCAGAGGCTTGCCGTTTACAGCAATTAGATGAAGGGGAAGGAGTTATTGATGTTTGTGTACTGTGAATGAGGCATAACTTTGATGCTAAAAGGTTGATTGGATCAACCAGTGGTTTTCTTATACAAAGCCTAAGAGGAGGCTAATATGTGTCTCAAACAAAGCCCGAGAGAGAGGCTAAAAGGTTTTGACTCAACGAGGGAATCTTTTGGTATCTCGTATAAAGCCCGAGATGGAGGCTATTTGACTCAACAAGAGAGTTTTTATATCTCATACAAAGCTCGGGATGGAGGCGAAAGGGGCGATTGACTCAACAAGGGAGTCTCTGGTATCTCGTACGAAGCCCGAGATGGAGGCTAAAGTTTGTTTGACTCCGCTGGGGAGAATCATTGTACAAAGCCCAAGAGGAGGATATTGTAACTGTTTCAGTTGAGTGAAAGGTCCAGTATACTGATTTTGAAAGAGAAAATCAGTTCTTATATGAGCAAAACTGTACTCAAGGATTTGATTCGAGGATCCGGGTTATTCCTGTTCTTTAAGGAATTGGGAAATCCGAAGGGTATTGAGACTGTCCGAGTCTACGGGTTTTCTTCCTATTTAACGGAGGGGTCACTTGAGAATGTCTTTGAGACTCAAGGATATTAGACTGTCCATGTCTAGAGTTTCATCTTTTGTACTATGCTTTGAGAAACAGTAGTAGACTCTTTGAAAGGACTGTTCTATGAAGATGACTAAGTTCTGTTCCTATACCTCTAGGAGGTCGTCGGGATAATTTGTACGAAGCCCAAGAGGAGGCTGGAAGCTTTTAAGAAGCCGACGGGTCCTTGTACGAAGCCCAAGAGGAAGCTATCATTCCCAGAGGAAGAGATCATTATACGAAGCGTAAGAGGAGGCTGTGAATACTTCTAAGAAGCCGGCGGGTCCTTGTACTAAGCCCAAGAGGAGGTTGGGTTGCTTTTAGGAAGCCTGTGGGTCCTTGTACAATGCCCAAGAGGAGGCCGATGCTTTTAAGAAGCCCGTGGGCCCCCAAACCCCGAGAAATTCAAGACAGGCTATTCACAAGGAATAGATCAAGCCAGGAAAGTTCGAGAATTTGGAAGAAACTCAAAGATGCCATTCACGGAGAATACATTTATCTCTGGGAGTAGAGTTTCTTGACAATTCCTAATGAGGACAGCCGAAGAGAAGACTGTATCTGGTGATCCTATTGGGGATCTAGGTGTCTATTTCTACGCATAAACAAAACGGCGTCACCTAGTTCTAGACGTAGTTGCCGGGGAAACTCTAAATATCTATACTACTATTACACAGTTGATATGAGTTTATGAAAGAAGACTTACAGTGAAACACCCCCACAATACAGTTATATGTATATGAAAGCGGTAAATGAAAGCGTATAAACACTTACTCGGTTGTAGAGCTTCCATGCTGTTTGGTTAGTTGTTCAACAAAGAAAGATTGAAAACAACAGTATATTTCAAAATCAAAGGAAAAAGTGCTTTGAAAAAGAAAGAGTTGGGGCTTACAGCTCAAGGAGAGGCCCAGGGTTTTATCAGTGAGCGCACTATTTGAATTTATACAGAGGGACTTATACACATGACTGTGGCCCAAAAAGGTTTTCTATACAAAGGGATGGGTCTTACACTCTCTCAAGAGGCCCAAAAAGTTTAAAGAAAAAGAGTGGGGCTTATAACACGAGGGTAGGCCCAATTTAATTTTCGTTTAAAAATGGCGATCGCGCCGAGGTTTTCTTTTAACGCGGAGGGACTTATACAATAAGTGAGGCCCAAAAATTGTTTTGGTTAAAAGGGGGTTGGGTCTTACACTCTAATAGAGGCCCAAAAGTTTTGAATGGGTCTTATAGCTCAAGGAGAGGCCCAAAATGGTTAATTTTAAACTGGCGACGATCGCGTCGTTTATTTGAAAATGTACAGAGGGACTTATACAACGAATGAAGCCCAAAAAGTTTTCTGTACAAAGGGGTTTGGGTCTTACACTCTATTAGAGGCCCAAATGAGTTTTAAGAAAAGAAATGGGTCTTACTACTTGAGGGTAGGCCCTGTGTTTTTTGTTTTGAAAAGGCGACGATCGCGCAGTTTGTTTTTTACGGTATCAGGACTTATACAATATACTGAGGCCCAAAAATGATTTGGTCAAAAAAGGATTGGGTCTTACACTTTATTAGAGGCCCAAAAGTTTTGAATATGATTTATGAGGGTTGAATTAATCCAAAACCCTAATTTGTTTTCAAAAATGTATTTAATTGAATAAAAATTCAATTAAAATGATCAAAATTGTTTAACATATGGAAAACAAATTGTGATCTTGGATTAATGCTTCAAAAATTAAGTATTGACCTACAAAATAATTAGAAAGCATTAAAATTTGCAAAATCAAGGTGGAAAAAATATTTTAAATGTTAAAAACAATTAAAACATTAATTCTTTGCAAAAATATCAATTATACAAAAAAAAAATATTTTTATGATTTTTTGGGAAAATAAAATATTTTAACATTTTTGTGAATTATTAAAAAAAGAATCAACTCAAAATCATTAAAACTCAGAGAGAAATTAATTTTTGAATCAATTAAATAAAATCACAAAATTCAAATATTTGAATTTTCAAAAAATGGCACCAAGAACACACCAAGAACACGCGCGTGTTCTGAGTTTTTCCAGATTTGCATTTTCTCTTCAATCTCACTGAATACTTGATTATATTATGCAATCCACATACCAATCAACTCCTTTCAACCTCACGATCATGTCTATGACAATTAATTTCATTTAAATTAAGCATAAAACAAGAAATCACGAAAAATCCTCAAGAACCCTAATTTATGCACGAAGGCTGGGATTTTTGATACACGATTCAAACAATGCAATTAATTGAGGGGAAACATTCCATGCATGATTATGAACATATGGCCAAATTATTGTGCAGCAAAAACTGCATGGATCATAGAGTTAGAAGAACTCATGCTTACCACTTGCAGCTGGTGATCGTGATTTGTGTTGGAGGTGTTACAGCTAGGTTCCAATGATCTGGATAGCTTCCCTAGGTGCCATGGAGTGTGTATGAATGCTTGGAATGGATTGAAATGATCTGGAACTTGAGATGGTACCCTAACTGCAAATCTGTCAAGAACTTGAGCAATTGGCTGGTGATTTTGTGAAATCTGTGTTCCAGATGTTATGTGAGTGTTTGGATCACTTCTATATGATGTATATGAGGTGTGTGTGTGTGTGTGTGATTGGTTTGATTGGAAAAGCTCTCAAACTCAAAACCCGACAGTGACTTGCCTTAGAAGGCAAAATTGGAGTGAAAGAAGAGATTTTGAGGAAAGCATCTGTTTGATGGCTTTGGTGTACTCAAACTGATCACAATTGAGCTCTATTTATAGTAGAGCAAGTTTGTTTTGCAAGGAATAGTAAATGGAAACTGCTGAGTAGGTTTGGCCAATGTTGGCAAATGAAAATCCAAGTCTCCTCTAGCCATTGACTAGAGGTTAGGGCACAGGCTGCTGGTCCCCTTGGTCTTGGATAAGTCTTGACTGAATTCAGTTGCTAAGAGCTCAGTTCATGCCACCTTAATGCTTCCATTGAATGTTCCAATCCAAAATTGGAGTCTTGTCCCTATTTTGGCAATTCTAGGTTCAACATGCTATTTCTTGTTCCAAAGACTTTGGAGGCTTGGCTTAGTGATTGTCCCCTTTAAATTCAATCCTCAGATGTGTCCAAGTGGATAGAAGCATTTGGATTTGGCTGATTTTGGCAAATCGACCAAAAGTGTAAAAATCTGCCTTGCCTTGGCAGATTTCAGCAAGGCAACTTGCCAATGTCATATCTCATGACTCAAATTGAATTTGGTAATGTTCTTGGCCATTTTGGAAAGCCCTTACATGATACAACAACTGTTTGAACATGTTTGGTTTTGATCTCTTTTGAATCCAAGTGAAAAATCCCCCTACATTTGACAAAAAGTAAGGTAAAATCTGACTTAGTGAAACTTTCACTAAGTGTTGGAACAAAGTGACTTTTCTTGATTTTGATCACTCCATAACTCAAAATCCATGAGGAATTTGGACATAGGTCAGTATGAAGCTTTTGTAGAGGGCAATGAGATCTACAAATCAAGCTTTGAATGGGGAACAATGGCCTTGTGGTTTAGGAGTTATGGTCCTCCAAAGTTGGCACATTAGTGTCACTTTTTCCATAACTTAGAAATTTTTTCTAAGTTTTTATGGTTACCCCTTTTACAAGTTATCCCACTTTCTTTGATTTTTCTTGTTGAATGATGATTCAAATCATACATTAACATCATTTTAGGGTTAAAAATCCATTTTGGTGAAAAATCTCAAAAAGTCAAAGTTGACTTTTGTGCACAGTTGACTTTTTATCAGATGAATTCCAAACTGTGCAATTCTTCATGAAATCATGTCCTTGACCTAAATCAAACTTGATGGACATGTTCCATGGGTGTCATAGGGTATATTGAATCATGTCTTAGGGCTTGGGAGCATGTCCTGGTCAAAAGTCAAAGTTACAGTTGACTTTCCTCGCGAAACCCTAATTGTGGTGCAGATGAAATTGAGACTTGTTGCTCAAGCTTCTTGGATTAATCCATTGTTCCAAATGGATCAATATAGTTCATTAGAGACCCTCAAACCCTCTCTTTAGGTCTTGGCTCATGATTTGCCCTAAAAGTCAACTTAGGGGTGAATTAGGTCAAGAAATCCTAACTCTTGATTTTTGATGAATGCATCCCCTGAGGCAAAATTGACTTGATGATTGGGTCCATGAGGTCCCATGAAGTATATTAGGTTATGTTTTAGATCATTGGCTTGTGCCCAGATGAAAAATTTCCATCTGGAGGCCCTGGTCGACCAAAACCCTTTTGATCCATTGTGGATGTTTGAGAGGTTAGACAAGTTGAAGATCATGTCATTCCTTGATTGATCCTTTGTCTAAGGCTCTGAGAGGGCTTGAAACCCTAATTTTGACTGTAGTGGATGCTCACCCATCTTTGGGGAGACTGATGAAGTATGATGGTT
The DNA here is from genome assembly GCA_022829125.1 of Lathyrus tuberosus. Taxonomy (NCBI): domain Eukaryota; kingdom Viridiplantae; phylum Streptophyta; class Magnoliopsida; order Fabales; family Fabaceae; genus Lathyrus; species Lathyrus tuberosus. The sequence goes on from JALAZF010000449.1 coordinate 4,112,960, forward strand.
TCTCCATATTGTGATGATGATTTTCACAATGATGGGAAATCTTAGTGGTCAAAATTTGGGGTATGAAAAGATGCCACGATCCTAAACTTGTCGGAGCCACCGGAATATCCTGATGCATTTCAAACTGAAGTTTTACTCGATCGCTTTGATGCATCTCCACAATGGTGAACCGGATGATGCATCTCTAGGGACTGTTGTCATGTTGGAGACGTTGTAGGCATATACGCCAGACGAGAATTATGTAAGTGGAAATGGCATTTTCCACAGACTCTTTGATGCGTCCGCAAGTGCACGGAAATATCGAAGTAATATAAAAGATTGTCGAACCCACAGAGACCAATGTCAACCTACCGTAATCTATCGTTACTTTGTAAAGCTAAGGCTGATGAATATTTAATTAAGAGGAAACTAGAACTAAACTAAAAATGAACTTAGAAAATATGATAGTAAAGAGAGGCCGGAATATGGATTCCGCGTTCTTAAAGGACTTTGTAGAATTCGGGTACTAATTATAACTATAACTTAGTTTCGTAGAATATACCAACTTAAAGGCTTCGCCTCACGCTCTCGCGGTATTAACTAATGTCGTGTTCCCTAATCCCAAGATTTTACTCTCGCTCGCCCGGTAACTAGGAAATATATTTTGAAAGTTAATAATATCCTAAACGTATCTAAAGCGCTCTCGCTATATTTAGATTTGATGCCTAATTTCCACTATCCGGTTCGACCCCCACGCTTTCGCAGTGCCGGATCTAACCTTAATTAATTTCTCACTCTCATGACAAAATCGTGTTAAATACCCTCTCACTCTCGTGACAAAGTTATTTAAATTTGAATTGGAAATTAAAACCAAAACAGAATTTTAATCATAAGTTCTTACCTATTATTTTCTACCGAGTCCCGTCGGTAACAACGGTCCTCATACGCCGGACTCAAGAATATTTGGAAAGGCATAGATAAGAAAACAAATAAACAATTTTGGGTTTTTGAATTAGACGAAAACATAATAAGCGATTTAAAATCATTTAATATAAGGCAAGACGTAATTAAGCAATTAATTGAAGACAGTAAAGTAAACAATAAAATAGAACCTGTAATTAAATGGAACTGGAAACAATGCTTGAACTGAAGTCGTAATATGCCGGCAGGCTTTGAATCAAATACATAAATTAAACTATAGAAATAAATCCTAAAACTATATTTATAATAGTCCCCCGATGTGGAGAACTATTACTTTTACATCAATGAGAATTGCTAAAAACTAAATAAGAAAAATCTGGCGAAAAGAGAAAAAGGAGATCTCTCTCGTGTAGCAAATTGCCCCCTTTTATATCTTGAGAAGTTGTTGTGAAAGAGAGAGAAAAAAATCCATCGTGGAAGTTAATGGCTGGATTTATCTCAAGCACTCCTTGACCGGTTGAACGTGATTTGAGTGAAATTGGTACCGTTGAGTGGTCCACGTACTTAAACGTGAATTCTGAGAATTATTCATGTGTCGGTCGTCACGCAATACGTGACGGTCGTCACAACTTGAAGTACTGTGACGGTCGCCATGGACCTGTGACGGTCGTCATAGTCCTATATTTAATTTATGTTGGGCGCCACCATAAGGTGTGACGTTCGTCACACTTATGTTGTGTGGTGGGCCCCACCCACATTTTTTTTTTAATAATTCTTCTTTTCTTCTTCTTTCATATTTTCTTCACATTTCTTCCTTTAATTCTTTCTTTTTTGCAATTAAAATCCATTTCTATCAAGCACCTGAAAAAGACAATAAATACCAGCATAATAAAACATAAATCAAAGAAAATAGATAAAACGAAACTAAATTGCATGCAAACCGGGTCTAAAAATACGATACATTTACGTGTTATCAACACCACCACACTTAAACCTTTGCTTGCCCTCAAGCAAAACATGACTCGTAAGAAAAATAGTGCATACGGATACTCATTCTAGGCTACCAACTCTACTTCGGTTAAGTTTGTGTCGATAGGTACTTGCTCACACACTAAGGATATCGTAACAACACAATTCAGCTTTTGTGGTCATCAACCTCCCTCCTATACAAACCAATCCGAATCATGTCATTATACCTAAGTCTAACTAACTCATCCTTCTTTCGTCCCTTTTTATTCTGGCACAATCACATTAAGCCCGTTATCCTTTCACACTCATGGTAGGATGACCTGTTAGTGACTATGATCTCATTATTATCATTTTTTTTCTTTTTGGCACATTGGCTTAAAAATCAATAAAATAAAGAAGTTTGCATTGTTGGGCTAAATGATCAGGTGAGGATCACCTAACTTAGAAGGAGCATTTCTTTTCATTCCTTCATTTTTTTTTCTTTTACCTTTTAAGCTTGAGATCATACACTTATTTGCATCGGCTTCCTACTTAGTGTGTGCTTAGGATGGTGCTGACTGTTAAATAAACTACTTAGGGACTACTAAAGGGGTGAGAACCTAAGGCTACGGCATAACAAGTACTCAAATCGATTTCCATAATTTAGAGGCTCACGGTGTTAAGACGATACCGATCTTGCATAATTTTCCCAAGTCTCACAATCTAACCTCAATTTCGTCTGTAACCTAAGATTTTCAAAAGAAACACTATTTTTAGCTCAAAAATTTTCAAAATATTTGGTATGGCTCAAGAGAATGGGAAAATCGATAAACAACATAAAATCAGCATAAAGACTCGACAGCACATGCACAGACGGACGAAACATTTAAAACAAAAAAAAAATTAAAATCATGCTGGAAAATAGTAAATCTAACTAGAAAGCGGTAAATGTTCCTCCCCCACACTTAAACCAAACATTGTCCTCAATATTTTGATAAAAGGTGAAAAAGGAAAGATAGAACCTGTATGAATGCCATTGCGCGCTAACACGGCCAAATTTGCGCTGATTCTTCGCTTGTTGTCCCTGTCTTTACTGGCCCCTTCTACTCCGGTGTCTTGTACTACGAGTTATCTGAATTTGCTGAAACTTCATTTTCTTGAAGCCGCTCATCATATTGCATATTTTCGAAGGAAGTACCTACAAAAATTGTTAGAAAAATATGATGCGGTGTGTGCATGTGGAACCTGACCATGCAAAGAACAAGGAGGATGTAAGTTACGAACGGGAGAGATATGCTCTCTCCTATCATACTCATCATTGGTGTCACCACCAGCAGAGACATTCGTAGGAATGTCCGTGGGCACCAACTCATCTTAAGGGATTGTCATCTAGAGATCTTTCGCCTAAATGTAGCTGAGATGTGACAAGCGATACAATTCTTTATTTTTTGCAAACACAAACAATAAAAGTAAAACATTAAATTAAAAACTCGTGGGTTGCCACCCACGCAACATTTTGTTCAACGTCGATAGCTCGACGGTTAGGAGCGTTAATCTTCGGTTTCCATGGCCATTTATCAAGCCATCTCACATATCCCTCACCTTTTCTTTTCTTCCTTCTGTGGGGTGGTTCATTCTTTTAAACTTGTGGTGGTGGTTCTGGATCTATCCTAACTATTAGTTTTTCAAGTTTGGGCTTTGTTATTTGATCCATCACTTCAAAGTTGAACCTTACCCTCTTAGCAATAATGATATCCCAAGTTTCATGGTCCTCAAATTTTCTCTTTTTATGCGTGACCTCAAACAAAGATGCATCGGTGTGGATATTTTCCAATATCTCCACATACGTTTTGGATTGGGAGTCCAGCTTAGTCTCTACAAACCTTTGCGGGAAAGGAATCGGTGGGACATAGGGATGAGGAACATCCTTAGGTGCTACTTTCTCTACCTCTTTGACGACCTCCCATTCAGGTGGTTCCAGTGAATTTTTCTCAATCTCTACTTCTTCCTTACCAGAACTCTCCTCAACCTCAATATCACTCTCCTCACCCTCATTATCACTCTCCTCGGGATTCTCGATTTGTTTTTCATTAACGGTTGTTACAATATCCACATGCTCCTCAGGGTAGGGTCCTATAGGTGTCTGTGCAAGTAGGGAGATTTGAGTCTCCAATGCCTCAGTGTGAGTCGTGAGGGACTCGACCATAGTGTTTATCTTCCTAAGGGTTTCATAAGTATCGAGTTGTTATCTTCTAAGCTCTTCATTCTGGAGAGTTTGTGTCTCCACAAAGTGCTCTATCATAGACTCTACCCTAGAATTAGTTGTTGTTTCAATGAAGTTCTCCATTAATGCTTTGAGGTTGGAATTAACAGATTCTTGTGGTTCCTCGAAATATTGGGAATGGTGATCATAGTGGAAATTTTGGTGTGGTTCCTCGAGATATTGGGAGTGGGTCAGTGTCGCATTGAAATCCTGCATTAATATTTCTAGGTTGGAATTATGAGATTCTTGCGACTCCTCAAAATGTGGGGATTGGTAGTTGCAGAGGAAATTTGGGTGAGAATGAGTTAGTGATCCATTGAAATTCTCCATTTGTATTTCAAGGTTGGAATTATGGGATTCTTGCGGTTCCTCGAAATACTGGGAGTGGTGATTGTAGAAAAAATTTGGGTGATACATGGTTTTTTAAATTTTTAATTTTTTTATTATTTTTTTTATGGGAGTGCCTTAGTCTATACGGTGCAACAACGGAATAACAATATTGACTGTTGGTCTCCGGCAACGGCGCCAAAAACTTGATGCGTCCGCAAGTGCACGGAAATATCGAAGTAATATAAAAGATTGTCGAACCCACAGAGACCAATGTCAACCTACCGTAATCTATCATTACTTTGTAAAGCTAAGGCTGATGAATATTTAATTAAGAGGAAACTAGAACTAAACTAAAAATGAACTTAGAAAATATGATAATAAAGAGAGGCCGGAATATGGATTCCGCGTTCCTAAAGGACTTTGTAGAATTCAGGTACTAATTATAACTATAACTTAGTTTCGTAGAATATACCAACTTAAAGGCTTCGCCTCACGCTCTCGCGGTATTAACTAAAGTCGTGTTCCCTAATCCCAAGATTTTGCTCTCGCTCGCCCGGTAACTAGGAAATATATTTTGAAAGTTAATAATATCCTAAACGTATCTAAAGCGCTCTCGCTGTATTTAGATTTGTTGCCTAATTTCCACTATCCGTTCGACCCCCACGCTCTCGCAGTGCCGGCTTTAACCTTAATTGATTTCTCACTCTCGTGACAAAATCGTGTTAAATACCCTCTCACTCTCGTGACAAAGTTAAATAAATTAGAATTGGAAATTAAAACCAAAATAGAATTTTAATCATAAGTTCGTACCTATTATTTTCTACCGAGTCCCGTCGGTAACGACGGTCCTCATACGCCGGACTCAAGAATATTTAGAAAGACATAGATAAGAAAACAAATAAATAATTTTGGGTGTTTGAATTAGACGAAAACATAATAAGCGATTTAAAATAATTTAATATAAGGCAAGACGTAATTAAGCAATTAATTGAAGACAGTAAAGTAAACAATAAAATAGAACCTGTAATTAAATGGAACTGGAAACAATGCTTGAACTGAAGTCGTAATATGCCGGCAGGCTTTGAATCAAATACATAAATTAAACTATAGAAATAAATCCTAAAACTATATTTGTAATAGTCCCCCGATGTGGAGAACTATTACTTTTACATCAATGAGAATTGCTAAAAACTAAATAAGAAAAATCTGGCGAAAAGAGAAAAAGGAGATCTCTCTCGTGTAGCAAATTACCCCCTTTATATCTTGAGAAGTTGTTATGAAAGAGAGAGAAAAAATCCATCGTGGAAGTTAATGGCTGGATTTATCTCAAGCACTCCTTGACCGGTTGAACGTGATTTGAGTGAAATTGGTACCGTTGAGTAGTCCACGTACTTAAACGTGAATTCTGAGAATTATTCATGTGTCGGTCGTCACACAATACGTGACGGTCGTCACAACTTGAAGTACTGTGACGGTCGCCATGGACCTGTGACGGTCGTCACAGTCCTATATTTAATTTATGTTGGGCGCCACCATAAGGTGTGACGTTCATCACACTTATGTTGTGTGGTGGGCCCCACCCACTTTTTTTTTTAAATAATTCTTCTTTTCTTCTTCTTTCATATTTTCTTGACATTTCTTCCTTGAATTCTTTCTTTTTTGCAATTAAAATCCATTTCTATCAAGCACCTGAAAAAGACAATAAATACCGGCATAATAAAACATAAATCAAAGAAAATAGATAAAACGAAACTAAATTGCATGCAAACCGGGTCTAAAAATACAATACATTTACGTGTTATCACTCTTCTGGGCATTTGAACCATGCATCAAAAGATTTGCGTATTGTAAACCTAGAATTCAAATTGATGGCACATGGTTGTACGAAAAATATAAGGGCACGCTACTGATGGTCGTGGCACAGGATGGCAATAACAACACTTTCCCTATCGCCTTCGCTCTAGTTGAAGGGGAGACTGCTGCAGGTTGGAGTTTTTTCCTAAAAAATCTCCGACAATACGTTACTCCCCAACCTAATTTATGTTTGATCTTCGATAGACACCCCTCGATCGAGAGTGCTTACAACAATCCTGTTAATGGTTGGCAGGATTCTCCCTTAAGCCATGTGTATTGCATTAGACACATCGGTCAAAATTTCATGCGGGAGTTCAAGGACAATGGGCTAAAGGCGATGGTTACTAATGCGTGCTATGCACTAACAGAGCCTACCTTCAGATACTACCGTGACGAGATCAGACTTACAAACCCAGATGCATTGAGATGGATTGATAATATTCAACGGGAGAAGTGGATAAGGGTATACGATAACAGGCAGCGATGGGGCCACATGACAACAAACCTCGTTGAATCTATGAACTCTGTATTCAAGGGCATCTGAAACCTACCGATAACCGCTCTGGTGAGGTCAACATATTTTAGGCTCGCTGAACTCTTTGATACCAGACGTACAAAGTGGGGTTCGGTCTTACAATCTGGACAGCTCTTTAGTGATATGACAATGACATTCATGGAGAACAAAGATGCAAAGGCCAACATACATGCGGTCACGGTCTTTGACCGCACTAAAGGTCACTTCAGTGTTGCAGAGTCTATTGATCACAATGAAGGAATGCCTAGGGGATGTTACCGAGTGGAACTGGATAACAGTTGGTGTGACTGTGGAAAGTTTCAGGCAGTTCGTATGCCTTGCTCCCATGTTATAGGAGCCTGTTCCAAGGCCCGGCTGGACCCAACCAACTATCTCTCTGTTCTTCACCAAGTCATTACTCTATGCAATGTCTACGACACTAGCTTTCAAGTGGTAGTAAAGGAGGACTACTGACCTCCATACGAAGGTGAAATTGTGTGGCATAATGATTTGATGTGAAGAAATAAAAAGGGTCGCCCTAACAGCACCCGCATTCGAACGGAGATGGATGTAGCAGACAAAATGGTGAGGTTATGTGGTTTGTGCCGCCAGCCAGGCCACAATCGTACCAAGTGTCCAAATGTGGGCTCTAGCACAACATCATAGTTTCAACTGTAATCTTGTCTATTTATAACAACAACAAATTTTATTTCATTGATGGCATACCTAATTGATTACAACGACATAACATAACATAACATAACATAACTTAATACCTAAACATCAACAAATAACAACGACATAACCTAATACCAAATCAGAAAATAACAAGAACAAACCCAAACGAAACAACTCAATGAATTAGCTTATCTAGGATATTGCAACCATCAACTGAATTTTTTGTGGTGTCAACATCATCATGAGGACACCAGCATCATTTTCCACTTTTCTCCAAGTCCCGGTAACTCCGTTTGGACCAGACTGCTCAACCAGCCTCTCAATCTTCCCGATCTTTTCACCTGCATCAAATTCTCCTTCTAGCCAGCGGTAAAGTTCCCTATGAAAATGCTCTAGCGTCTGCGTGTTTCAGAGTAACATCTTCGTCAGAGGCTTGACAGCTGAGAATACAACTAGGGCATTTCTTTTCATCAATAGAAATTATGGAAACGGTTCCTCTGGTGCTGATGATGATGACGACGGACGGTGATTTGACGACTCAGACATGGTGGGAGAGGAGAGATTAGGATATTGGTGAGGGAATGGAGGAAATTAGGGTTTTGGTGAGAAGTGTTGTGGAGTAACAAATGAGGGTGCAGTCTCATTTATAGACACATGAAACACTGTAGCACAATTAATTTAATTAATTTCCAAATTAAAATAAATTAAAAAAAAAAGGCATCAACTGAGGCGCCATATGGTATGGCGCCTCCCCCTTCAGCAAGAAAAAAATTAGGGCAAACCCACTTTGGCCTGAGGCGCCATATGGGATGACTTTTGCCTTTTAACTAAGACGTCATACCATATGACGCCACCCTGTTATTATTTTTCCAAACCATGTCATTTTGGTAATTTATTTGAAATGTTAATTGTTTTGGTATTTTTATTGAATAAATATGTTATATTAAAAAAAATTCACAAACATCAATGCATTATTAACGTGAATGTATATGTATATTAAAGTAGAATGTACATTAAAATTATGTATGAATAAAATTGTAATCTTTTGAGCCAAAAGTACTACAATGATCGGATCCAACACAAGACCTATGATTAAATTAGAAGTGGTCTTTTACATTTCATCTAAGTATTTTTGAATAAATTATATCTAATAAGTCACACATAGTGTAATATAGAATCTAGTTAAGGGGCTAACAATAAAGAGTATAATCACCATCTTGAATAACAGGGAGTAATCCAAAGGGCTGCATATGAAACAAGCATTAATGTACCATACATGAAAATAATATTAAGGAGGTAAAAACACATACTTTATATAAAGAACAAAAATTTGAGACCAAAAGTGAATTAGGAAAAGAAAAAGAAACTGCAAGTTGAGATATTGAGGTTCCTTGTGCTCTCCCTTAAAGCCATCAACACGAACTGTTTCAAACTCAATTTCCTTTTCAATGAGACACTATCACCAGTTTAGGGCAAGCATAGTCTGGTCCATACACCTTCACCACCATCTTAATTTGCTCAAGAAATATTTCAAAGATATGTTTATGAAGGATCTAAGTCATTGATTTTTATAGTGCCTTCTTAAGAAAAGAAAAGAAAAAGGTTAAACTCTATAAGTTGTTCGTATTCATTGAATTTATTAATTAATTCAATAAATTGAAAATTAAAATCTTGAAAATCTAAAAACAATTAAGGCTTTATTATCATTTATGTTCTCTTATTTTTACAATTTCCCATAATTGATCTCTTATATTTTAAAATACTTTAGTTTTGACCTATCTCATTTATGTTTATTAATTGTATTTTGTAGGCAATTAATTTAATTAAAAAATAATTTTTAAAGTATATAATTAATTTATATATGGATGACACACTCAATAGACTTTGTCACATAATTTAAAAAAATATCACAATACTATTTTTATTTATTTATTTATAATCAGAGACATTGTATTAAAGGAGGAATCCTGGAAGTATTCCACACCAAAAATACGAATACACTGTCAATCTGAAGTTATAATAAATTTCTTACAAAAAAATCGAAAGGCCTTTTAGACCATTCGTAAAAATTGCATCTAACTTTAGGATAGGAACTAATTGTTACCCAACCCCAAGAAATGAAAATAATTTTGTTAACAATTTCCCCCACAGACCCGAAACCGTCATTAAAAATAATTTGGTTTCTCTGTCCCTAAATACACCAACATGTGCACATCCAAATCAGGCAACCTGTCTTCTTCGAAGACATGCCTATGCTCTATACGAACCATTGTAGCATATGTTGACAACAACTATCCGTCACTTCCCATTCCACCTCCGTCCATTCAAAAATCGCTTTCCAAACCAACAAAATTCTTAGACAAGAAAAGAAAACATGTACCAAAGATTCAATATAATGAAAAAAAACACACATACCGACTCGTGTGGATTAGATATTATCCGCTGACTTCCAAGTTCGATCTAGTCGGGAGTCTACACAATATTAACCTCCACCCAAAGATCTTCACTTTTAACGGGAACGATGAAAGCCAAAGAATCTCTAATGCAGTATTTAGAGCAATGTCCAATACTTCCAACCCACGAGCCCGTTGCAAAAAATCATAACACGACTTAACATCAAAATAATTATTTTTTGAGTTTGGCCACGAAATGTATCATCCGTTCCACTTAAAGGAACCACCTCTGCTAACAACATGTGCAACTCTTTAAGTTAATCTTTAACAATACCATCTAGCCGCGTATTCAACGATCCCAAACTCCAATGCCAAGCGCTGCCAACCCAACAACCAGACTTGCAAACACTTCTATACTTGAATGAAGCTGCCGCGTACAGATCTGGGAATTTCAAGCTCAGAACCGAACCATCAACCCACCTGGCATGCCAAAAACAGACAGTTGCGTTGTCACCAATTTTGCAGACTATCTGCTTTATAAATCCATCATCTTCTTTCAAATCCCCAATACATAAAATGTCTCTCCACCACAACGACTCTGACTTGCGGTTGTGCCTCTCACTATTAGATATTGAAAAAATTCTGCTAACCAAATTACCATATTTATATTCCAATAATGATTTCCAAATGAATTCCTGAGCATGGATTAATCTACACACCCATTTTGAAAGCAGAGATGTGTTAAATAAGGAAATATCATTGATCCCTAGTCCTCCATGCTCCTTCGACCTGTAAAATGAAGACCAACTTACCCAAGCAATATGTGAATGTTCAGTAGAACCTTCCCATTTCGAATGACAATCAATTCCTTGACCACCTTTGAAGGAGCTTTGTAAAACAAGAGATGGTGTATCGGTAGTTTTGTGAGTACAGAGTTAATTAATGTATACCACCAATAGAAAGATGCTTGCCTTTCCAAGATGAGAGTTTAGCCTTGAAACAACGATAACCGGATGCAATAATCTGATCCTCCTATTGTAACACCCCACTTTCCCATTTTATAAAATATAAGAATATTACGGATAAAATCAGAGTTTTCAACTTTTACAAGTAGGATGCTACACCAATAAAATCAACATCAAAATTCCTTTTCATTAAACGAAATAAAACAGCGGAATAATCATTTCATAAGTTCACGGCACACTTGCCAAAATACTCCAAAACTCCACATAAAATCGTGGTCCTCAAAATATTGAATTTAAATGAGAAACGTAACAAAAATTCAATACAAAATAACAACTAATAAAATCCCCAAAATTCCCGTGTTGCGTATCAGAGCGACCCCTACGACTCGAACAGGCAACACGCACTCCAAGCAGCTCAAGTACCTGGATTATCTGTACTTCCGAAGAAGCACAGACACTACAACAACAGAGGGGTGAGAACTACATTCAATAATAAATGGCAAATAACACATGATAAGAGTAGTTACTCACACACAATCATACAATCACATAATCACGACCTACTTGTCACTTTCAATCATAATTCAATCAACATATAATAATAATGCAATGCAACTCAACAACAGACACAATGCATGTGGTACCAAAATCACCATGGTTCATTCAATCGAACCCGGATAAATCACATACACCCCTACTTGGCAATGATTTATCCCACCACACTCTACATTGGAGTTCGAATGAATCACATACACTCCTCCTGAGCAGTGATTCATCACCACCGACACACCATGCATGCATGACATCAATATGCATATAATTCATGTATAATCATAATCATACATTTCCACGATCCTCCTAATCACAATCAATACATAACACCACAGGAAACACCTCACATGACATTAATTAGCTAATTACTAATTAATTCACCAAAATTACTAAATCAATGATTTTATTGCTAATCCTACATTTCTCCAGGTCTGACAACTACCCCCAACCTCTCAAACCAAAAGAAACCACTTCGGATGCGAAAACGAGAAAGAAATCGCGAAACGGTAAAATTCTGCACACTCGCTGGCCATACGCGTATTTCCTGGTGCCATACGCGTATTGTCCAGCTCGCTCGCCCAACCATACGCATATCCTACGCGTACCGCCTCTCCTCCCGCCCTGCCATACGCGTATGCCCTACCTATTACGCGTATGGGCAGAGATCTGTTTTTCCATCAAATTCCATTTCCAGACCCAATACGCGTATTCCCTCCTCATACGCGTAAGGTCAGACCTCCATACGCGTACCGTTACGCGTATGGGCAAAGGGTCGTGCCAATCCTCCTTTTTGGCCCTCCCATACGCGTAATGACCATAGACGTACGCGTATTGCCTTTCCTAATACCCGTATGGCTAGATCTATTACGCAAATGCAATTTCCCCACACCAATTTAGGTTCTGCTACGGGATCCTCACTTTTTCACTCCAATTCAGTCCTAAACTTGTTTCTACATCAATTTTAGGACCTATAATCTCATCTTACAATTTCACGTATCATTACTACATTAGAATTTCAGGTTTTAGATCTAATTCGTCCTCTCAACCTGCATCAAAACCAGATCTGCAATACATGCATCTATACAGCAGCAAAACACCATACAATTACATATCTCATGACAAAGCAAAGCAATTCATACAATTCATCATAATTTCGACCATATCACAACAGATTCACAAAAATAATTCATGCATCCAAAATCCTACGAGGGAAAGGACCCCTTACTACCCTTTCACGTTATTATCACCTGTATTGAACCCATTCTCCCCCCTTACCTCGAAATTACTCAGAAAATTCCCGCGAAAATTGATGAAGGTGGGTGCCCTAGCTCTCCCTTGTTCTTCCCTTCTCCTTAGCCTTTCTCCTTCTCTCTCTAAAATTCTGATTATGGTTAACCCCTCACTAATTCTCACTAAACCAGCTTAATGACTAAACGGCCCTTCCTATTTTCTATCAGCCCATTATCTAATTAATTAAATTAGATTTTAATTTACTAATAATATTAATAATAATAATAACCATAATAATAATAATATGAAATATACTATTAATAATAATAATAATAATAATATTAATAACAATAAGTTCCATATTACTATTAATGGACACACCCCCACCTTATCACTATTAACCTTTCCCCTCGCACTCAGGCACCCCCTAAACAAGGCCAAACAATGGAAGATAACACGACGATCAAATAATTTAAATTGGGGTGTTACAACTCTCCCCCCCTTAAATTATTTCCGTCCTCGAAAATGTACCTGATGGAAATAGCTCCGGATACGACTCTCAAATCCTGCTCTCCAATTCCCAGGTCACACTTCCGCCAGCAGCTCCTCCCCAAGCTACTCTCACCAGGGGTATCTCCTTTCCTCTGAGTTGTTTCATCTTCCGATCCTCGATCCTTATCGGCATCGCCTCCACAGTAAGATTATCCAGGATCTGCACCTCATCCCTCGGGATAACATGAGATGGATCAGATACATACTTTCGAAGTTACGACACATGAAACACGTCATGCGAGTTCGAAAGTTCAGGCGGTAACGCCACCCTATAAGCAACTGCACCAACTCTCTGTAAGATCTGATACGGTCCAATAAACTTAGGATCCAGCTTCTTTGATTTCAATGCAGGTCCAACACCAGTCACTGGGTTAACTCTCGGGAACACGTGATCACCTTCACTGAATTCTAAGTCTTTCTTCCGACTATCATGATAGCTTTTCTGCCTACCCTGAGACGTTTTCATCTTCTCACGGATCATCTGAATTATCTCAGTAGTCTGTTGGACAATCTCAGGTCCAAGCACCACATTCTCACCGGTCTCGTACCAACACAGAGGCGTTCTACACCTCCTACCATACAAAGCTTCGAAAGGTGCCATTCCAATGCTAGAATGGTAACTATTGTTATACGTGAACTCGATTAATGGAAAATGAGTATCCCACGCACCACCTTTCTCCAACACACAAGCCCTCAGCAAATCTTCCAACGACTTAATAGTCCTCTCTGACTGACCATCAGTCTATGGGTAATAAGCCGAGCTCAACTTCAATTTAGAACCCAAGGCTTCCTGCAAGCTCTTCCAAAATTCCGAAGTAAACCTCGGATCTCTATCTGACACTATGCTCGATGGAACACCATGTAACTTCACAATTATCCTGATATAATTCTCCGCCAGCTTTGACAATGGGAAACAGATGTTAATTGGTATAAAATGTGCGGATTTCGTAAGTCGATCCACCAATACCCAAATAGCATCAAAGCCTATCGCCGTATTTGGCAAACCAGTAACAAAATCCATAGCAATACTGTCCCACTTCAATTCCAGAATCTCTAACGGTTGCATTAATCCCGAAGGCTTCTGGTGCTCCAATTTTGACTTCTGACATGTCAAACAAGCATAGACAAACTGAGCTATGTCCCTCTTCATACCGGACCACCAAAACAACCTCTTCAAGTCATGATACATTTTCGTAGCTCCCGGATGAATACTCAAGTTACTCCGGTGGCTCTCCTCTAAGATCGCTTTCTTTATTTCCGCATTATCCGGTACACAAATTCTGCCCCGGAACCTCAATACCCCAACATTATCCACTTTAAAGTCACTATTAGAATCATTGCTTCCTGTAGGCATCAAGTCCACCAGCTACACATCAAGCTTCTAATTTTCTTTAATTACATCTAAAAAGTCATTATTCACCTTCAGCATACCCAATCTAACACTCTCCAGTGTAGTTTCACAAACCATACTCAAGTCTCTGAACTGTTCAATCAACTCCATTTCTTTCACCATCAATGCAGACATATGAATTGTCTTCCGACTGAGAGCATCTGCTACAACATTAGCTTTTCCCGGATGGTAACTCAAATTAAAATCATAATCCTTCAAGAACTATAACCACCTCCTCTTCCTCATATTCAACTCCCTCTGATCGAATAGATACTTCAAACTTTTCTGATCACTAAACACTTCAAATCTCGTTCCATACAAATATTGTCGCCAAATTTTTAATACAAAAACCACTGCAGCTAGTTCAAGATCATGAGTAGGATAGTTCCTCTCATGCACCCTTAACTGCCGTGAAGCATATTCCACCACTTTGCCATCTTGTATTAACACACCGACTAATCCCATCTTAGACCCATCACAATACACTACAAAATGATCATTTGGACTTTGTAGAATTAACGCTGGCGTTGTAGTCAATTTCTTCTTCAGTTCCTCAAAACTTTCCTCACAAGCAGCATCCTGAACAAAAGCTTGATTCTTTCTGGTTAGCTGAGTCAATGGTAACGCCAAATTAGAAAACCCTTCAATGAATCTTCTGTAGTAACCTGCCAAACCCAAAAAGCTTCTAATCTCCGTTGCTGTCTTCGGAGCTTCCACTGAAGTACTGCACTTACTTTAGATGGATCCACCGCTATGCCATCACCAGAAATAACATGACCTAAGAAACTCACAGTCCTCAACCAGAATTCACATTTTGAGAACTTTGCGAACAATTTATTATCCTTTAACACCTGCAATGCTATCCTTAAATGTTCTGCGTAATCCTCGTCAGTCTTAGAATAAATCAGTATATCATCAACAAATACCACAATAAACTGATCCAAATAAGAGTGAAATATACAGTTCATATATTCCATAAACACACCCGGCACATTAGACACTCCAAAAGGCATTACTGTATATTCGTAATGTCCATAGCGGATCCTGAACGCCGTCTTCTAAATATCACCTTCTTTTACTCTAATCTGATGATAACCCGACCTCAAATCAATTTTGCTGAACACACGAGCTCCTACAAGCTGATTCATTAAGTCATCAATCCTCGGAAGTGGATACTTATTCTTAATGGTCACTTTATTCAACTGACGGTAATCAATGCACAGACGCATACTACCATCCTTCTTTTTCACCAACAAAACTGGAGCTCCCCACGTCGACACACTCGGTATAATGAACTTCTTATCGAGCAACTCTCCAATCTGAGATTTCAACTCTACCAACTCTGATGCAGACATCCTGTACGGTGTCATAGAGATAGGTCTGGTACCCGGTACAAGATCAATAGTGAATTCGACTTCCCTTGTCGGAGGCAATTCTGTAATGTCGTCTGGAAATACTTCAGGAAATTCATTCACCACTGGTAATTCATTAACTGAAGTCTTACTTTCAACAGACAACGAGGCAAACACTGCAAACATCTTCGCTTCATCCTCCAACAACGTCCTCAACTCCCTACTAGATAAAGAATCTGCTAATGCTTCCTCTTCAGGAGTAAGAAACAATAACGTCTTCCTAAAGCAATCAATATAAACTCGGTTGAACTCCAATCAATTCATTCCCAAAATAACATCGAGATTACCGAGTGGCAAACAAATCAAGTCCACTCTGAAATCTCTACCAAACATAGTCAGCGGACACTTCAAACACACCAAGGAAGTAACCACATAACCAATAGATGGAGTTTCAATCGTCATCCTATGATCTAGAGTAGACGGCACAATCCCTAATCTCTTCACACAGTCAACAGAAATAAACGAGTGGATTGCACCCGTGTCAATGATAGCAATCAAAGGAATGTCATTAATAAAACAAGTACCTTTGACGGAATGCTCCTCATTGGTGGATTGGGCTCCCACCAAGGCAAACACCTTCCCACCGGCCTGAGACTTCTTTGGCTTCTCACTGTGGGTGCTGATATGACCCTTCTCTCCATAGTTATAACAGGTAGGCATAGTGGCTTTACAATCAGCTATAACATGACCTGGTCGACCACACTTGAAACACTTCTTCACTTCATTAGGACAATTATTAGCACGGTGACCCACGCCACCACATCTGAAACACTTGAGAGTATCAGGAGCCACCCCTCCCTCTTTTGGTTTCTTTCCTGTTGCAGCTTTCTGTTTCCCCTTATCAGCTGAAGCACTGTAAGGAGTACCTCCAAACCTCTGTTTACCCTTTTTCTCATTCACAACCTTGTAATGAGCAATTCTGGCTCTGTTATCATTGTCATAGATTCTGCTTTTGCTTACCAGCTCTGGATAATTTCTTATCTTTTGACAAGCAATGCCCAGTTTGATCCCGGGACGCAGCCCATTCTCGAACTTTAAGCATTTCAAATTCATAGCCTCCTCCGTATTGTAATGAGCACAATACTGTACCAACTCTTCAAACCGAGCAGCATATTCAACAACAGTCATGCTACCCTGTTTCAGTTCCAGGAATTCAATCTCCTTTGCACTACGAATATCTTTCGGAAAGTACTTTTCCAGAAACTCAGCCTGAAACACTGTCCAAGTAATCTCAGTCCCCGCAGCTTCCAACCTCTGACGACTATTGTCCCATCAGGCTTCAGCCTCTCCTTCCAGCATATGAGTGTAAAACTGAACCTTCTGAGCATCACTGCATCCCATGGTTCTAAAGATCTTCTCAACAGCCTTCAGCCATTTCTATGCAGCCTCTGGGTCCAAAATTCCTCCCTCATATATAGGCGGCATATTGCTCTGGAACTGAGCTAAGTCACGGAACTGCGCACCTCCAGCCTGATTAGTGTTCTCTACCGCTTGTGCCATGGCTTGCAAAGCAGCAGCAAGAACACCATCATTCCTTCCTGCCATACTGTTCAACAAACAACATACGGTCAGAACACACAACTCACTCCTATTCTAAGGACAGACTCTACTACTCAACCTGGCCGGACGGACCGACCTGGTCGGATACCAATTGTAACACCTACTTTCCCATTTTATAAAATATAAGAATATTACGGATAAAATCAGAGTTTTCAACTTTTACAAGTAGGATGCTACACCAATAAAATCAACATCAAAATTCCTTTTCATTAAACAAAATAAAACAGCGGAATAATCATTTCATAAGTTCACGACACACTTGCCAAAATACTCCAAAACTCCACATAAACTCGTGGTCCTCAAAATATTGAATTTAAAAGAGATATGTAACAAAAATTCAATACAAAATAACAACTAATAAAATCCCCAAAATTCCCGTGTTACGTATCAGAGCGACTCCTACGACTCGAACAGGCAACACGCACTCCAAGCAACTCAAGTACCTGGATTATCTGTACTTCCAAAGAAGCACAGACACAACAACAACAACAACAACAGAGGGGTGAGAACTACATTCAATAATAAACGACAAATAACACATGATAAGAGTAGTTACTCACACACAATCATACAATCACATAATCACGACCTACTTGTCACTTTCAATCATAATTCAATCAACATATAATAATAATAATGCAATGCGACTCAACAAAAGACACAATGCATGTGGTACCAAAATCACCATGGTTCATTCAATTAAACCCGGATAAATCACATACACCCCTACTTGGCAATGATTTATCCCACCACACTCCACATTGGAGTTCAGATGAATCACATACACTCCTCCTGAGCAGTGATTCATCACCACCGACACACCATGCATGCATGACATCAATATGCATATAATTCATGTATAATCATAATCATACATTTCCACGATCCTCCTTATCACAATCAATACATAACACCACAGGAAACACCTCACATGACATTAATTAGCTAATTACTAATTAATTCACCAAAATTACTAAATCAATTATTTTATTGCTAATCCTACATTTCTCCAGGTCTGACAACTACCCCCAACCTCTCAAACCAAAAGAAACCACTTTGGATGCGAAAACGGGAAAGAAATTGCGAAATAGTAAAATTCTGCACACTCGCTGGCCATACGCGTATTGCCTGGTGCCATACGCGTATTGTCCAGCTCGCTTGCCCAACCATACGCGTATCCTACGCGTACCGCCTGTCCTTCTACCCTGCCATATGTGACGCCCGGTTATTTAATTAATTGTTAATTAAATATCTTCGTATTATTTGTTTGATTTGTGTTGGTTTTCGAAAATGCTGTGTTGAGTCATGTCGCTCCCAGGATTTTCATCCAGGTACAAACACAAAAGTGGCACCGAAACAGAGTCACCAACAATGTGTATTTATCCCAAGAGAGGAAAAGGAAACGCTGCATAAACCTGAGGGAAAGAAAAGCATGGTCTTGCGACCAAGAGAACTAGGTTCGGGAGTCGGTTACGCGAGAAGAAGGTATTAGCACCCCCACGCGTCCATCGTACCCGATGGGATCCACGCTTGCTGCTTCAATCAAAGGGTGTCATCGACTGGAGCTCCACTGCTAGAGAACTGGAAAAGAAAGGTAGAAAGAAAGGAACGAAGAAACAAATGTAGGGGAAATAAAAGAAGTGCTCGAGTAGGCCATACCCCACTGCCTACGTATCTCATCGGGAACATGAGAATCAGAGCGACGTAGTTCCCTCAACTAAGGGAAAATTGCTTGTGTTTTTTAGTGGAATACGTCGACGTTCGCGTTCCAGCAGTTAGGTGTTGCAGCTCGCTGTAGGGAGACTTAGGCGTTACCTGTTTGCGGTAGAATGAAAATGACGCATCCTTAAGGAATGAGTGAATGAGATGAGGAGAGAAATCCCGAAGGAAAGACATTATTGTTTGTTTGAAGTTTTTTAGAAAGAAGTGTTTTTGAAGTTGTTTGTAACTTGCATTGCACCCAAGTCTACAACATAGGAACGAATACGTCGC
Source organism: Lathyrus tuberosus (assembly GCA_022829125.1). Lineage (NCBI taxonomy): Eukaryota > Viridiplantae > Streptophyta > Magnoliopsida > Fabales > Fabaceae > Lathyrus > Lathyrus tuberosus. Next base: position 4,132,493 of record JALAZF010000449.1, read on the forward strand.
GTATCGTCCCCAACAGGACGTACACTAGGTACCCTAGAAGAATGAAGGGAAACTCCCCCATTATTCACTTCCCACATTTAAGGCTCATGCGCAATACACGTTTAACATTTATTAAGTGTTTTTTACTTTTGTTTTGAGATGAGAAGAAAAGGGACTCAAAGGAGGAGTAAAGGTAAAAACTAAAGAGGGAAACTAAAACTTAATCTTAATGTTATCATACATGATGATCTTATGGTTAATGAGGTTTAAGAAACCTAATCCTAAGAGAAAGGAGAAGAGAAAGAAAGAAAACAACTTACTCCCAAGATGGAAGTTAAGTTGTTTCTAAGAGGGAAGAAAGAAAAATTATGAAAGCAAAGCATCATTAAATGCTTAAACAACACAAATTGAATTATTAAAAGATGAAGGAAGGAATTAGAATGTGGATGCATATCCACACTCAAGTGACGTACCGTTGGCCCCTGAAATGGTTAGTGCAATCATTCACAAATGAAGAAACCAATTAAGATGAACAAGTAAGGCTTCAACAAAGCCAATAACCAAAGTAAAAGCATCTTAAAGGTTAAGGAAAGCTTAAGGTCAGAATGCATCTCATAAGAATGTTCTCTAATGCTATAAGATCCAACACAAATCAAATGCACACAAACAATGCCTTAAATCATAAAGAAATGCATCATGAAAGAAGTAGATGAAGAATGAGTGGATATGCAAAGTGGTCATGCATTAATGCTTCATGAAAGGTAAAAGTCAGAACCATATGTCAATTACCAATGTCTCAACATGCATATGAATCCTCATATAAAACATGGATCAAAGAAGACAAGTGGAAGAGATAAGATGAAGTGGAAGTAAGAAGAAGTGAAACTTGTTTCAACATATACATAAAATGACATATTGTAGATACATATCATGTAAAATGATTGATGAATGCACATGGGCAGTAGCATATCATTGGTGAAATGCAAATGAAACATGTAAGATGGCATACCAAATGCAAACACAATTCATGTTAAGTGCAAGAGTAGATAAAATATGAAAACATGTCAAAGATGCAAATCAAAATGCATAAACACAAACCAAATGCAAGTAAAAACCACCATGACCTATAATTGAGTTAAGAAAGAACTATAATCTTCTAAATGAAACCCCTAACATCACACAAAGCAAACAAGAAAAGGTGGCACAAGTGCCTCAACAAAGTTAAGCTAGAAGGAAGTATAAAAATATGCACAAAGATAACTTCAAATACAAGACATTAAACAAATATCAAAACACATATTAAAATCATGAAAATTGGCTCTAAATATCCTAAATCAGAAGCAAATAAATAATTAAGAGTTCATGGCAAAAATAAAAATGAAACACACTCAAACAAATCAACAAAGTCATATAGAAAATCATCACAAGAAGGTGCAAAGATGAACATCAAAAGGTATGGTGTAATGAATTTAAAAATAAAACAAAATTTTTTTTAGGCACTTTAAGATGTTATCTAAGCAATACAACAAGAATGAATCAAAAATATGATGTGAGATGAGAGAACAAAAATGTACAAGTTCAAGTGTCATGAAGAAATTCAATTAAAAAGGAAATTAAAAGAAAATAAGGAATAATGTGCAAAAAAAAACACAAAGTCAGAATTAAAAAAAGAGAAAATTATTTAAACATGTTAATATGTCACATGAATTATTTTGTGATTTTTAGAAGTGATTTGGTATTTTTAAAAATAGGAAATCAAACAAGTATAGAAACAGAAATAAAAAAGGAAAAGAAATGGGAAGGGGGGTGCAGCGTGAGTAATCTCCATGTTCAAAAACAGATTGGGCTCAATATGGGGGGTGCAAACATCAATTAGAACCCAGTCCAATTAAACATATGGTTGAGTGTGGTAGTGCGTGTGTGCAGTCAATAATCAGATACAATCAAGGCCCTAGGATGATATTAATCTCAATCCATCATCAATCCAACGTCTCACAAATCAAGCACATGGAAATTATCACGCACGCACCCACATGTATACATCTGAGAGAAAAAAAAAAGAAAAAACGTGCCATGGACCTTCACTCATTAATGCGCTGGCATGATGTCAAGCGTTAATTAAAGTCAAGATGAGATCATAACACAAGTAAAACAATCAAACGGATGAGATGCAAGGATCATGGTAACAATGATGCACACACATACACATAACCAATCAGAGAGAAAAAGATAACACGTGAAGAGCATGTAAATTTTAATGCGTTGGCAAACTTTCAACCATATGATGCAAAGGATCAACGGCTGTGATTAAAACTGAGGATAAACCCTAACACATCTCACCGGCCGGAGAAGGACCTCCGGACATCTTCTCCGGCCACTCTCCACCGTCTGCAAACTTCCACACGCCCAGAAATTCACAATTCGCACATCAAAATTAAGAGGAAGTGGAGTACATCATGAATACGCAATCAGTTTCCAAAAATCATGCCCATACACCACAAACCGAGCCAATATATTTTGCCCTAAAAAAAAGATCTACACCTCTAAGAGGTCTATCAACTAGCCAGGACACACACATCTTCTAGTAAGCTTCAGACGCCATGAAAACAAGCCAAATTTAGTGGAAACAAGTCGAGAAAAAAACCTAAAACTGTGGAGGACTTTGGAGTGTTGAGAAAACCAGAGAACTTGAGCTTTCGAACTTGTTGAACTTCAACTTCCAAGCAAAATAAATGCTATTGATTCTTGAATATAAGAATAGGATTGATGATTGCAGTGGTGTTGAGCTTGAATAGATGAAATTACTCTTGAGTGTTCTTGCTCAGAAATGAAACAATGATGATGATATAGATGAAATGTAGTTGAAACTTATTGAGGTCGTGTGAAATCAGAGAGAGAGAGAGAGAGTAGAGAGAAAAGTGAGAAGAATTTTTGTGAGAGAATGGAAAAATGAAAGTTAGAATGAATTTTAGAGTGAAACTTCAATTTATATGTGTGGTTTAATCTGTTAACTCATGGTTAACTGAGTGAGTTTAGTGAGTTGATGTGAGGTTAATTGAGTTGTTCCTAACTAACTGAGTCAAGTTAGTTAGGGCGAGTGAGGAGAGGAGTGATATGGTGTAGTATGTTTAGGATTTTATCGTGGAGTGGAGGTGAATCAGTGGTGATGATGGAGTTATACTGGTGTGGCAGAAGCTTATCGTACAAGCTTTCTCATTTTTGCTCTTTTCATGTATGACTCTATGTATGTGTATGCATGGAAGGTGAAATGTTTGGCTAAATGAGGCAATGATAGACATGCGTGCGGCTGGTATGAGTTAATCAACAACAATGTTATTTTCTGGTTTTGTAGCAGCTTGATACCAATGGAAACATGGTGGTTTGGTGGTGAATTTCTCCCTTGTTAGTGAATGAAAATATGAGATTTAGGTATCATTGAAAAGATGATGGATCATAGAACAAGTTTGGTGTGAGAATTGGCTTGAATTGAGGCTTGTAGAGTAGTGAAAAGTTGATTGAAACTCAAGAATGTGGGACTGACTTCATGGGCGTGGCTTGGCATGGCATGGCAAGGCAACATGGTGCATGGAATTCAGCATGATCATACCAACTTTGAACCCTTATAAATCCATCATAACTCGCTCAAATGAAAATTTGTCCAACATCAAAGTTGAAAAGGGCATGGAAAGGAACAACTTTGATGTTGGAAAGTTTTCCATTAGAAGCTTCCTTCAATGAGAAAAATGGGTGGACATTTGGCACACCATGTGTTTGTCAAAATGATGGCGTGTGGGCCTAGTCTTGCCTTGGCATGACTTGGTTTTGGACCTAGTTTCATCAAACTTTGATCAACCATAACTCTCTCAATATTGATCCAATGGAGATGTTCTTTATATGGATTTGAATCTCAGAACATGAACTTTAATTGTTCAACTTGGGCCTGAAGTTTGGAGCTTTTATCTTGAAGAAAGAGAGCCTCAAAGTGTGGTGCAAAATGGTCCAAACTTGCCATTTTTGGAAACCCTAAAATTTCTATTTTTAGCAGTTTTGTGACTTCTTGATTTTTCATTATTCCTCCATAATTTCTTGATCAAATCTTGTCCAATGAACATTTGTAACATGAATTTCATGAATTTGACCTTAAAAAGTCAGGAGTTGACTTTTTTCACTGCACAGTTGACTTTTTCCCCAATTTCTTGATTATCAAGCAACTGATCAATTGAAACCCTTCTGAAACCAATTGATGAGCAATTTTCCATCCCTATACTCTTAAGGACATAAGGAATACCATGAGATCAAGTTTGGTCCAAAAAATTAGAAATAAACTGATTTTATGTCAAACCCTAATTTTGGCACCCTCTAGTTAGGAGGAAATAACACATCCTCCAAATCCAAATTCCTCTGAATATGATGTATATCCCATCTAACAAAGATGAGATATGCCATTTGGAGGGGATAAAAACTCAAAGAGCTTGCCCATTTGAGGGTCAGATCCCCATTTTAGACTGCTTTGTGTAGGGGATGATGCACTGTCCAATCTTCTTGATGAACTCTCCCCTTCTAATGCCTTGTGGGATCAATTGAGATGATATATAACATAAGAGACCCTTGAGGATTGTTTGAAGACCCTTGGCTCTTGTTCCCTTGCTTTGGATGATCAACTCCTTTGAGAATCACCTAATCCCATGCCCTTATGCAAGATGCAATGCTTTATGTTTAATGTTTTATTTTTCTATGCTTGAATGCAATGCAATGAAATGAAAGCTCATGCTAAATGATATGAAGAAATGAGAGGGCAAATTTTGGGGTATTACAAGTCGCTATGTCGGTTTTGGTTAAATTAATTTATTCAAGTTGTGTTGGCTTTAGTTGGATTAATTTAATTAAGATAAATTAAGTTGTATTGTTGTTATTTGATTAATTAAGCCGATTAAGTAGTAGATATAATATTAGAACTAATAATAGATTATATTACTTGGGTTGTACTTAGAAGTAGTAATAGTGGGGGTGTAGAATGTGGCCCAATAAAATAATGAGAATTAATAGAGTTATTATATTAGGTTTTAGAAATAAAGAAAATTAGAAGTAGTAGTAAGTGGAAGTTGCTGAGAAAGAGGAACAAGGGTCTGAGAGAGAGAACACGTAGAAGCTGCGAGAGCGGAAAATCCAATGGGAGATTTAGAGCGACCTTCAATCCAAGGTAAGGGTGGGGTTTTGACTCTATAATTAGGTAATTGATGAATAATATATGGGAATTTTGGGTTGTATAAAATTGTCATTGTGTGTGATTTGTATCGAGAAATATTCTGAATACCGGTTGTTTTCGTATCCGATGGTTAATTCTGGGAAATTGTAGTTTCTGTAATGAGCAAAATTAACGGTGTTGTGTTGTTGTTTGGTGTCTGTATTCGGAGGTCTTGAACTGGTTTGATTAAAATAATAATAATAATAATAATAATAATAATAATAATAATAATAATAAAGGGGGAGGGATGGCGCAAGCCACCCCTGTGTGTCACTTAAGGGATGGCGCAAGCCCGTGGGAATTATTGAGGGTGGCGCAAGCCACCAACCACAATTAAGGGTGGCGTAAGCCACCAACCATAACTAAGGGTGGCGCAAGCCACAGTAGCTAATGGTGGCGCAAGCCACCTGGTTATTATGTTAAGAGTGGGTTTTTTTGGTAGTAGGCACATGTGTAGCAGAAACCATATATTATTGATATTAATATGTTAGTAACAATAATTAGCGGAAAAGCAGAATTAATGAATTATTTAGCAGGAAATAACATAGTTACTATTAATTTCAGTTAGTAGAAAATAACAGCAAGAGCATGAACTAGCAGCAGGGATAAATTAGCAGTAATGTTGTACTGCTAGCAGGAGGATAATCTAGCAGTATAGTGAATAATTATAGCAGAGTAGTATAATATCAGTACCAGAATATTGCTGATAACTTTAAAACAGAACAGAAACATTGTCATTTTAGTAGAAGTATAATTAACCAATTTTGGAAGTCTTGTCTGAATAAATTCGAGAAGCGGTTGTGGTATAAGATGGTTGGTACAGAGTAGGATATAAGTTATCGTGATATCGTCGTGATTAAGTTGTGAAGTTGCTGGTATGAATTTTGTTGTAGGCCTATGGCCAATTTTGATTTGTTGTTGTGTGGTTACATATCTATTATTGTTGGTATTATGATATCCATGTTGAGTTGCATACATCTCATATCAAGTTGGAGCTGATGCTCGGTAAGTTGGCCTGGATTGGCAAAAATTTAAGTTAAGGGCTTATGCCTTGTTGACATCAATATTAATTGGCACGTTTCTAAGTTGGGAGTTTTGCTCCAATGGTACCACATGCATATTATGAGTCACATTCAAAGTTGCATATTTATGTCGTCATGTTGTATCTTACGTTGATTGATGTTATTTATAATGTTGTGAAGTGGTGATTTTGATATAATCCGAATCAATATATTCTTTATCATATACCCGATTATATTGTTTGATATCTCACCCCTTCTGTGTATGGTGATGGTTTATACGCCATCCTGCAGGTAATCCGGAGCGAAGGCGGTATACCTTCATTAGTTCGTGTCGGTGTCGTCGCTCTGATACGTAACACTCGGGGGGATGAACGCATGTTTCTTTTATTGCTGATTTTAGTATTGTTGCTGAAGTTTTAAGTTGTTTTCGTTTAAGACTTTTGTTTGAAGTTGTTTTAAGTGGATAAAGATTGTATGTCAATTAAAGTTGAATTTTTGTGAATCCTCTGCGTAGTAATGACAGTTGTTTTATTTTGTTTTAAAAGAATAAGCAAGTCGTTATCGGTTCATCCGAAATTATGTGTTATGTATCTGTTTGTTTTTTTAGGTGATTAATTACAGTTGTTTTAAGTAGAAAGTATAACATTCCATATGTACGTTGAAATTTCGTAACTCTGATTTTTATATTATTCGATGGGTAGAAATGGGGTGTTACATTAGTGGTATCAGAGTAGGTCGGTCCGTCCGGCCAGGTTGTCTAATGTTGTTTGTTTCCTTAGTGTGCGACATATGTGTAAAAATACTGTCGATGCTCATTTTGTTTTCCATTTGCAGGTTGGGAATGAAACAAGTGGGGGAGAAGGTGGTGCTTCTCCAAGGTGCTTCGAGTGTGGAGCGTTGGCTAAGGTAGTGTTGGACGCTGCGATTGTTGGTGAAGATAGTTTGTACCGCCTCATGATATCGGTTGTTATTGACAAATTGAGGAACTGATCACCCTTAATCTCTTGTTGATAATGGACGGGATCATGTTGGATGGGATAGACGTGTCTTGAGAGCTTGAGTAGTGTGCACAGTGAATTGTCGAGATTAAGACGAGTGCTTGCGGATTGTTTTGATGAGTCAATGCAGACTATTAGATTTGAAGATGAGGCGAATTAGAGTTTCTTGCCTGTCGGTTAAGTTGGAATATCCAGAGGAGAACGATCAGGTATTGTTAATGTATGCTTTTGAAGGATAGAGAACAGTGTGATGGCTAGTGATATGCCAGTGGTGTGTAATTCCTGATGTTCACCTGAATCTAATTTCGACGAGGGTGAAGACTTGGTTGTTCTGTTAAGCAAGTGAATGTATCTGTGGAAGATGGTGCAAAGGTGTTTATGATGTTGGATTCCTTGAAGCTTAAGAGGATGCGGTGGCATGTGAGCTACCTTTGGTGGGTGATTATTTGGAGGTCCTCCCATGAGATATCAGTGATGTACCACTGTAGTGTGGAGTGTAACTTGCTATCGACTGGTACTCGATGCAAGCTTGATGTCGATGGTTGCATACATAATGTATGTTTCTGAATGAGTGGATTAGAGAAACAGTTGGAAGTGTTGTTTGAGAAGAGGTTTGTTCGACCAAGTGTTTCTCCGTGGGGTGCTCCTGTACTGTTAGTGAGGAAGAAAGATAGAAGTATGAGGTTGTGTGGTGACTATCGGCAGTTGAATAAAGTGACGATTTGGAATAAGTGTCTGATTCCGAGGATTAAGAATTTGCTGGACCAGTTAATAGATGCCTGTGTGCTTAACAAGATTGATTTAAGGTCTGGATTATCATCAAATTTGTGTTAAGCTGGATGATATTCCGAAGACAGTCAGGACGAAGGATGGTAACAATGAGTATACTGTGATGTCATTTGGTGTGTCTAATGCACCTGGTATTCATGGAGTATATGAATCGAATTTTCTTGAGTATTTGGATAAGTTTGTAGTGGGTTTTATTGACGATCTTCTGATAGACTCTAAATCTGAAGAAGAGCATGCTGAGCATTTAAGCACCGTGTTGCAAGAACTGAAAGAGAAGAAGTTATATGTGAAGCTGTCTAAATGTGAATTTTGGTTAAAGGAGGTTAGTTTTCTTGGTCATGTCATTTCAGGTAGTGGCATTATTGTGGATGCATCTAAAGTAGATGCTGTGTTGCAATGGGAAACTCCAAAGTCTGCTACCGAGATTAGAAGCTTTTTGGGACTAGCTGGTTATTAGCGAAGGTTTATCGAAGGATTTTCTAAGTTGGCACTTCCGTTGACTAAGTTGACTTGTAAAAATAGAACTTTTTTGTGGGACATTCAATGCAAAGAAAGTTTCACGGAATTGAAGAAGAGATTGACATCGGCTCCGGTTTTGACATTACCTAATCCAGGAGAACCTTTTATGGTGTATTGCGATGCTTCTAAGATGGGTTTAGGGGGTGTGCTTATGCAGAATGATAAGGTAGTTGCTTATGCGTCAAGGAAGTTGAGAACTCATGAAAAGAACTATCCTACGTATGATTTAGAACTTGTTGCAGTTGTTGTTGTGTTGAAGATTTAGAGGCATTATCTTTATGGTTCTAGATTTGAAGTGTTTAGTGACCATAAGAGTTTAAAGTATTTATTTGATCAGAAGGAATTGAATATGAGACAACGAAGATGGTTGGAATTATTAAAATATTATGATTTCGGTTTGAACTATCATCCAGGTAACGCTAATGTTGTGGCTGACGCCCTAAGTCGGAAAACTTTGCATATGTCGGTGATGATGGTTAAAGAATTAGAATTAATTGAGCAATTCAGAGATATGAGCTTAGTTTGTGAAATGACACCGCAGAGTGTGATGTTAGGGATGCTGAAGATTAACAATGATTTTCTGGATAGTATCAAGGAAGCTCAGAAGTTAGACGTGAAACTAGTAGATTCGATGGTTGGAATCGATCAATCTGAGAATGATGATTTCAAGTTAGATGTGGAAGGTGTGTTGAGATTCCGAAATCAAATTTGTATTCCTGATGATGCAGAGATGAAGAAAGTAATTCTCAAGGAAAGTCGTAGGAGCAAATTGAGTATTCATCCGGGAGCTACAAAATTGTATCAAGACTTGAAGAAATTGTTTTGGTGGCTGGGGATGAAGCGTGATGTGGCTCGATTTGTGTATGCATTTTTAACTTGTCAGAAGTCAAAAGTCGAACATCAGAAGCCTGCGGGGTTGATGCAACTGTTAGAAGTTCCAGAGTGGAAATGGGATAGCATTTCAATGGACTTTGTGACAGTTTACCTAATACTTCAAGAGGACACGATTCTATTTGGGTGATTATTGATAGGCTTACGAAGTCGGCTCATTTTATTCCTAGTAACATCAGTTTTCCAGTATCGAAGTTGGCGGAGATTTATACTAGCGTAATTGTAAAGTTGCATGGTGTTCCTCTGTGTATTGTATCGGATAGAGATCCGAGGTTTACTTCTGATTTTTGGAGGAGTTTGCAAGAGGCGTTGGGTTCTAAGTTGAGGTTGAGTTCAGCATATCACCCTCAGACGGATGGTCAAACTGAGAGGACTATTCAGTCGTTGGAGGATTTGTTGAGAGCTTAGGTTCTTGAGTAGGGAGGTTCATGGGATACTTATCTTCCATTGATCGAGTTCACTTATAATAACAGTTACCATTCTATTATTGGAATGGCACCTTTTGAAGCGTTATATGGGCGGAGATGTAGGAATCCTTTATGTTGGCATGAGTCTGGAGAAAGTGTAGTGCTTGGACCTGAAATCGTTCGAGAGACTACTGAGAAGGTGAAGTTTATCCGAGAAAAGATGAAATCTTCCCAAAGTAGGCAGAAGAGTTATCATGACAAGCGAAGGAAAGATTTAGAATTTCAAGCAGGTGACCATGTGTTTTTAAGAGTTACACCTGTGACAGGTGTTGGGCATGCATTGAAGTCTAAGAAGCTCACTCCTTGTTTTATTGGTCCATATCAGATTTCGGACAGAGTTGGAAATGTTGCTTATAGAGTGGCTTTACCACCTAATCTGTCAAATTTACATGATGTGTTTCATGTGTCACAACTCCGGAAGTGTGTTCCAGATCCATCTCATGTAATTCATATGGATGATGTGCAAGTACGGGATAATTTTACTATGGAGACGGTGCCTGTACGGATCGCGGATCGTGAAATGAAGACTCTAAGAGGCAAGGAGATTGCGTTGGTGAAAGTAGTCTGGTTAGGAGCTGCTGGAGAAAGTATGACGTGGGAGTTGGAAAGCAAGATGCGGGAATCCTATCCCGAGCTGTTTGAACAAGATAAATTTTCGATGACGAAAATATTCTAAGTGGGGGAGAGTTGTGACGCCCGATTATTTAGTTAATTATTAATTAAATATCTTCGTATTATTTGTTTGATTTGTGTTGGTTGTCGAAAATGCTGTGTTGAGTCGCTATGTCGGTTTTGGTTAAATTAATTAATTCAAGTTGTGTTGGCTTTAGTTGGATTAATTTAATTAAGATAAATTAAGTTGTATTATTGTTATTTGATTAATTAAGCCTGTTGCGGTGAGAATCGGATATCAAGCTATTCAATTAACTTGAATCACAAAACATAAAATTCACCACCGTGCTTTGATTTATTCAAAGGAAATGGTAAAGAACGAAAACCCTAATAAGAGAATCTAGGTTCGGGGGTTGGTTATACTAAGGGAAGGTATTAGCACCCTAAGTATCTGTAGTACTCTACAGGAACCTCTTGTTTGTATTTGTGTTATGTTATGTTTGCTTGCTGAATGGAAATGTGCTAAGGTAAAGAAAGACCTAAGGGTATATACACTAAGTATGCTCGCCAAGACATCGCATCTCGTGCCTACGTATCCTGACGGGAATGGAATCAGAGCATTCGTAGTTCCCCTCAATACGGGGTAAAAGAGTGTAAAAATAAAATGTGGAATCCGAGAAGGCATCGGATATAAAGGTAAAAAAGGGTGGAATCCAAGAAGGCATCGGATGTAAAGGTAAAAAAGGGTGGAATCCGAGAAGGCATCAGATGTAAAGGTAAAAAGCGGAAAAAGAAAAAGGTAGCTCGCTAGGATCGTCGCAATCCTATGCCTACGTATTCTCAAGATGAACTTGAGAAATCAGAGTAATCGTAGTTCCCCTCAACGGGGGTGAAGAACTCTTGACTGTGGTCAAAGTTCAAAGGGAAAGTAGGGTCTGACAGCAAGACACCTACGTGGAGTGCGGCGACTCCACACCTAAGGCTAGGCAATACGGGACAAGACGGACAAGGCTATCCTAAATGACATGGCAATCAACTAATGGGCTCCTTTCCTTTGGAATGAGGTATAGGAAAAAGAGGAACAAGTGTATGATAAACAACAATATATACAGTGAATACAGTAAGAATTAAATCGAAAATGAATCTCGGGAATTGACTATAATGAAATTAAGAATTAAGAATCTAATAAATAAAATCTAATTAAAGCTAATTAACTAAATTCTAAATTAATTAACTAATTAACTAATTCTAAAAATAAATAACTAAGCCTAAATACTATTTAAAATTTGGTTAAAATTAATTTACTTAAAACAAGACTAAATTAATTAATTTTAAAAAAAAAACTAATTAACTAACTCTAAAAATTAACTACTTAAAATTAACGCTAATTCTAAGATAATTAATTAAAAAACAAACTTAAGTCAAAATCAAACAAAATTAAATTAAATATTAACTAAACCAAGTCTAGTGGACAGTATGAAATATCAAAAAACTAATTGAAACGACAAACTAATTATGGAAACAATTAAACTAAGAAACTACAAGACTAACTGAAATCATTAAGGAGTGTTTTATTTTTTTTAAGAAAACTATGTAATAGGAAAACAAAACGGGCCGAGCCCAACCTACAGAATAAAAACAAACTATATTAACCTAAAAAGAGCAAAAAAGTGAACTAAAAAAATTAAGAAGATATCAAAGATCGGATTACCCAAACACGCTTCCTCCTCGCCGTTTCTCTCCCTGCGTTTGTGAACTTCTATCTGGCTTTTTCCCTTCCGCAAACAACTCTCTCTCGCGGACTCTCTGTCAGTTTCTGGTTTTTCGTTCGCCTATCCCTCCCTCGTTTTTGTCCCTGCGTCTGAACGTGCAAGTGGTGGCGATGGTGGTTGTAGAATCCCGACGACAGGATGGTTAAAATACGGCGAGTGGTTATTGATTAGTGAAGGTTGACTGAACTTTGTTTTGCAGGTTAAGTTTTCATTGAAGAATATGAAGATGATTCGTGTATCAAAACTGTAAAACAGAGATCCATGAAGTGTTGATTTGTGAGAATGGTTTAAAGTGTAAGGGTTTTGAAGTTATGAGTTTGTGTGGTTCGATGGTGATGAGAAACGGTTAAACGGTGATGTCATTTTTGTGAAATGGCGATGACGGTTTATGAGAGGGTAGTGATGAAAATGGTTATGTGGTGGCTGTAAGTATATGGAGATGGAATATGTGGGTTGTTTTTATTTTGAAGGAATAGTTAAAGGGGAAGATGAAGGCTTCGTGAAATAAGAGGTGAGGGTCTGGTTCCAACAAAGGGTCCCGTGGAGAGGTTTATTTGTGGTTAGAGATTAGAACGATATGAAGTTTCTGAAGTATGAGGGTTAGGTTAGTGAAGGGCAACTGATGTTTTGTTGTTTCGAGAGGATGAATTTATGATGTATCAGGTTTGACTTGAATGAGCTTTTCTTCTCCTTTTTCTTTTTATTTGTTTTTGAATTTGAAGTGGTATTAGTATTGTTGTTGTCAATTTGCAGAATTGGTCTTTGTGTCAATGATGGATCATTTTCATCTGTCTGCTGATTCTTGGTCAAAGTATGATAGCAGAGGTTTGATGTTGAATTGCAGGTCAAGGTTTGTTTGGAGTAACCGCGGTGTGTAAGAGGTAGCAGGAGGATTCGGACAGGCTTGCGGAACTTGATTTTCCATTTTGATACAAGGTCTTGGCGTGTTGTTGAGGCAATGTAACGTGTGAAAGTGTATTGTTAGTTGTATGTGTACTTTACAATAAAAAAAATGAATATATGCAGTGTATAATGATAACATTGGTGTGTATTGAGAAAAGGAAATGGGCCTTTTTGTATTTTGTAAATTTTGAAGGCTAATTAAATTACACTAAACTAAAAAGACAAAATTTAACTATAATTATAATTAAAATTGAAATGACAAATAAAATTAAATCAATATTAATAAAATTAAACTAATTATGAATTAAGATAAAAAACTAAACTAAAATTAAATCAAGTTAAAAAGAAAAATTATAATTATAATTGAAAATAAACTGACTTAAATATAAACTATATAAAAAGATAAGCCAAATTAAACTAAACAAATCCTAAATATATCTAAGATAACTATAACAAATTAAATATAAATAAATATAATAATTATAAAATAAAATAAACATGGAAGGAGAAAATGCATGATTAATGAGATGTCTTGCTGAAAAATGAGAGAACAGAGACCGACTTAAAATGATATAAAATGATCAGAATCTGAGGGTAAAATTTGGGGTACAACAAAGTCGATTAAGTAGTAAATATAATATTAGAACTAATAATAGATTATATTACTTGGACTGTACTTAGAAGTAGTAATAGTGGGGGTGTAGAATGTGGCCTAATAAGACAATGAGAATTAATAGAGTTATTATATTAGGTTTTAGAAATAAAGAAAATGAGAAGTAGCAGTAAGTGGAAGTTGCTGAGAAAGAGGAACAAGGGTCTGAGAGAGAGAACACATAGAAGTTGCGAGAGTGAAAAATCCAATCGGAGATTTAGAGCAACCTTCAATCCAAGGTAAGGGTGGGGTTCTGACTCTATAATTGGGTAATTGATGAATAATATGTGGGAATTTTGGGTTGAATAAAATTGTCATTGTGTGTGATTTGTATCGAGAAATATTCCGAATACCGGTTATTTTCGTATCTGATGGTTAATTCTGGGAAATTGTAGTTTCTGTAATGAGCAAAATTAACGGTGTTGTGTTGTTGTTTGGTGTCTGTATTCGGAGGTCTTGAACTGGTTTAATTAAAAAAAATAATAATAATAAAGGGGGAGGGATGGCGCAAGCCACCCCTGTGTGTCACTTAAGGGATGGCGCAAGCCCCTGGGAATTATTGAGGGTGGCGCAAGCCACCAACCACAATTAAGGGTGGCGCAAACCACCAACCATAACTAAGGGTGGCGCAAGCCACCTGGTTATTATGTTAAGAGTGGGTTTTTTTGGTAGTAGGCAAATGTGTAGCAGAAACCATATATTATTGATATTAATATGTTAGTAACAGTAATTAGCGGAAAAGCAGAATTAATGAATTATTTAGCAGGAAATAACATAGTTACTATTAATTTCGGTTAGTAGAAAATAAGAGAAAGAGCATGAACTAGCAGTATGGATAAATTAGCAGTAATGTTGTACTGCTAGCAAGAGGATAATCTAGCAGTATAGTGAATAATTATAGCAGAGTAGTATAATACCAGTACCAGAATATTGCTGATAACTTTAAAACAGAACAGAAACATTGTCATTTTAGTAGAAGAATAATTAACCGATTTTGGAAGTCTTGTCCGAATAAATTCGAGAAGCAGTTGTGGTATAAGATGGTTGGTACAGAGTAGGATATAAGTTGCCGTGATATCGTCGTGATTAAGTTGTGAAGTTGTTGGTATGAATTTTGTTGTAGGCCTATGGCCAATGTTAATTAGTTGTTGTGTGGTTACATAACTATTATTGTTGGTATTATGATATCCATGTTGAGTTGCATACATCTCATATCAAGTTGGAGCTGATGCTCGGTAAGTTGGCCTGGATTGGCAAAAATTTAAGTGAGGGCTTATGCCTTGTTGACGTCAATATTAATTGGCAAGTTTCTAAGTTGGGAGTTTTGCTCCAATGGTACCACATGCATATTATGAGTCACATTCAAAGTTGCATATTTATGTCATCCTGTTGTATCTTACGTTGATTGATGTTGTTTATAATGTTGTGAAGTGGTGATTTTGATATAATTCGAATCAATATATTATTTATCATATACCCGGTTATATTGTTTGATATCTCACCCCTTCTGTGTATGGTGATGGTTTATACGCCATCCTACAGGTAATCTGGAGCGAAGGCGGTATACCTTCATTAGTTTGAGTCGGTGTCGTCGCTCTGATACGTAACACTCGGGGGGATGAACGCATGTTTCTTTTATTGCTGATTTTAGTATTGTTGCTGAAGTTTTAAGTTGTTTTCGTTTAAGACTTTTGTTTGAAGTTGTTTTAAGTGGATAAAGATTGTATGTCAATTAAAGTTGAATTTTTGTGAATCCTCTGCGTAGTAATGACAGTTGTTTTATTTTGTTTTAAAAGAATAAGCAAGTCGTTATCGGTTCATCCGAAATTATGTGTTATGCATCTGTTTGTTTTTTTAGGTGATTAATTACAGTTGTTTTAAGTAGAAAGTATAACATTCCATATGTACGTTGAAATTTCGTAACTCTGATTTTTATATTATTCGATGGGTAGAAATGGGGTGTTACACCATACGCGTATGCCCTACCTATTACGCGTATGGGCAGAGACCTATTTTTCCATTAAATTCCATTTCCAGATCAAATATGCGTATTCCCTCCTCGTACGCGTAAGGCCAGACCTCCATACGCGTACTGTTACGTGTATGGGCAGTGGGCCGTGCCAATCCTCCTTTTTGGCCCTCCCATACGCATAATGACCATAGCCATACGCGTATTGCTTTTCCTGATACGCGTATGGCCAGATTTATCGCGCAAATGCAATTTCCCCACACCAGTTTGGGTTCTGCTACAGGATCCTCACTTTTCCACTCCAATTCAGTCCTAAACTTGTTTCTACATTAATTTTAGGACCTATAATCTCATCTTACAATTTCACCTATCATTACTACATTAGAATTTCAGGTTTTAGATCTAATTCGTCCTCTCAACCTGCATCAAAACCAGATCTGCAATACATGCATCTATACAGCAGCAAAACACCATACAATTACATATCTCATGACAGAGCAAAGCAATTCATACAATTCATCATAATTTCGACCATGTCACAACAGATTCACAAACAGAATTCATGCATCCAAAATCCTACGAGGGAAAGGACCCCTCACCACCCTTTCACGTTATTATCACCTGTATTGAACCCATTTTCCCCCCTTACCTCGAAATTACTCAGAAAATTCCCGCGAAAATTGATGAAGGTGGGTGCCCTAGCTCTCCCTTGTTCTTCCCTTCTCCTTAGCCTTTCTCCTTCTCTCTCTAAAATTCTGATTATGGTTAACCCCTAACTAATTCTCAATAAACCAACTTAATAACTAAACTGCCCTTCCTATTTTCTATCATCCCATTATCTAATTAATTAAATTAGATTTTAATTTACTAATAATATTAATAATAATAACCATAATAATAATAATATGAAATATACTAATAATAATAATAATAATAATAATAATAATAATAATATTAATAACAATAAGTTCCACGCACTCAGACACCCCCTAAACAAGGCCAAACAATGGAAAATAGACACGACGATCAAATAATTTAAATTGGGGTGTTACACCTATGATTATCACCCACCACTAAACCAAGGAACATAAAAGGAATTGAACCTGAATTGCATGCAAGGAATTGAGCAGCAGTAGATACAAAAGATTCATCCACCCCTATACCGTAAATGCAACTTTTTGAAAAATGCGTAGTCAAACCCGATATCAATTCGAATCCACTAAGAATGGATTTAATCCCCCACAAATTCTTCTAATCAGCATCACAAACTAAAATGGTATCATCTGTGAATTTGATTAAACTTATAGAATCACCTTCATTCATACGAAAATCATTGAACATATTCTTGGATATCGCCCTTCTCACCAACAATGCAAGAGCTTCCGCGATGAGAGCAAACAAAGAGGGTGATAAGGGGTCCCCTTATCGAAGTCCCCTGTAGCATTTGAAATCCTCTGTAGTGATACCATTTACCAAAACGGAAAGAAATTTGTTACACACTCCACCTCTAATCCAATTACGCCATTTTGCTCCAAAGTTCATCGCCTTTAAGACGTCATCCAAGAAGCCCCACTCTAAGTTATCATACGCTTGTGCGAGTCCACTTTAAAGAAGATGAAGCTTTTGTTCTTCCTTTTAACATGGTTTATCAATTCGTTCACCGCCAAAACTCCATTTAAGATTTGCTTAGACAGAGTGAAAGCTGTTTATGAAATTGAAACCAATTTGTCCATAACCTTGCTCAACCTTGACGCCATTATCTTTGAAATAAGCTTATAGATACATCCCACGAGATTTATAGGACAATATTATTCCAATTGTTGGGGATTCAAGTTCTTCGGATTAACACAATGAAAGAAGAAACAAAGGCTTTTGGTAAGGTTGTAGTGTTATGGAATTCTTGTGTGCACCGAGTCGCATCTGCACCCACCACATCCCAACACCTCTTGATGAACTCAAAATTAAATCCATCAGGGCTTGGGCATTTGTTCCCGTCCCAATTACTGATGGCATCCATAATTTCTTCAGTAGAAAACCCTTCTTTTAACATTTCAGCATTGACAGTCGTGATCTTGGGCACATCACGCATATCCAGAGCAGGTCTACTAGCTCCACCCTTTGAAATTTCTTCTAAAAAAACTTTGTTGTTGTTTTTTTTCACCACATGGACATCTTCTAATCTATCTTCACCAACTTGCACAGACGAAATAAAATTGTTTCTATGTTTGCCTTTCATGAAGGAGTGAAAGTATTTTGAATTAATATCACCCTCTTTAACCCATTTAAGCCTCAATTTTTGTTTTAGTATACTCTCCTTCAGAAATAGATTATTCCACATCAGGTTCTGAGCCTCACTTTTTGCACGCAGTTTGTAACGCCCCAGTTTTGGTTAGTTTTATTTAATCGAGTCGTTTTGATTATTTTATTATTATATTATTTTATTTTTTGACTTTTATTTGGAAATATATTATTTTTCATTGTGATTATGTTTTATCGCGTTTTGGGAGCGTTTGCGAGATATTTGAGTGTAGGGGTATTTTGGTCATTTCATTTATTTTCTTAAGTTAGAAAACATAAATAGAAAGAAAAGAGAGAAAAATAGAAAGGAAAGAAAAAGAGAAGAAGAAAAAGAAGAAGAAAGAAAAGAAGAGAAGGAAAAGAGAGAAAAACTTGGAAAATCTAGGAATCGATTAACCGACTTTTCTAAACACGATTAAATCGGGTAAGGGTGCGAAACTCAATTATCTTATACTTGTGTATGATTATGTATGTATGTTTTTGGTTGTTATTGGATTGAAATTGAAATATAGAGTAAAACCTATAAATGTTGGAATTGTTAGAAATTGATATAATTTATGTTTGAAATCATGTTTTAGTGTCCCTTATTGTTGATACATGATAGATACATGTTGTTAGGCATTCTATTGGTAATTTTCTGGTGTTTAGGTGACATTGGGAGTAAGTTTTGGGGTGAATTTCGCAGAAAATTATGCAGGAAATTTCTGGTTTTTCCACTGCCCATACGCTTATCACTCAAGGCAATACGCGTATTGGTTAAGGCAATACGCGTATGGCATTGAAGGAGTGAGGGAAATACGCATATGGAGTTCCATTTTTCTCGGCCATCTGCCCATTTGCATAATGGTACGCGTAAGGTTGAGGGCAATACACGTATGAAGTGAGGCAATACGCGTATTGGAGTTTTAGTGAGATTTTTAGGAAGAATTGGTCTCTGCCCATACGCGTATCAAGTTGGGCAATACACGTATGGAATGGGCGAGGGAGCAGGGCAATATGCGTATGGCTCAGGGCAATACGCGTATGGCCATGAAGATTGCAGAATTGTGTTTTTTCGCAATTACTTTTCTTGTTTAGTCCGTAACTTGTGTTCCGATTATCCGTTTTTAACATTCTTGGTATCGTTGAATAAATATTGAACTGTACTTTCTTATGATGATGGTTTTGAGATTGTTGACCGATTTAATTAAGTCGGGAATTTAGAAATGTGTCTTTTTGTCGACTTTTACCGTTTTAATTATGCGTAATTGATGTGTTATCATGCAATGTACTGGTGATATCTGTTGTATGACTTGTATGCTGATTATATGAGGTGAACACATGTGTTTAAATGTTGGGATGAGGGTTTGTGGCCTTATGGCAATTAAATGCATTATTTTGGGCTTGAGTGCAAAGCATGATTATTGTTGAGTAAGATGATTGCATATATGTGTGCATTTGAATATCATGAGTCATTGTATGCCAAGCATCATGATATGCATTCTTGTGATGTCGTGTGCCCTAGTGGGTGTGAGCGACGAAACGATTCCAGAGGGAATCCGCTATAACATCGTGTGCCTTATACCAAGAGGACCTAAAGCGATGATTATAAACGAGCGTGTGCCTTATACAAAGAGGACCTAAAGCGATCGGATCTTGTTTCTTATACAAAGAGGACCTAAAGCGATCCATAAACGTCGTGTGCCTTAAAAAAATAAGAGGACCTAAAGCGACGGGGAACATCGTTTTCCCGACGGGGTGTTACATGAGTAATCCTAAGTAACAAGCGATGCTTCCAATAGTTCCTGAGTGAACTAGTGTTAAGATTAACGGATGGATGATACCACATTTGCATAGAGTCGTTGTGTCGGTCTCTTTGTATTTGCATAAATCATGAATGGATTGATTTTGTGTGGAATTGTGAATGCAATTGATGAGTTGAGATATATATGTATATGTATGTTGTTGATAAAATGCATTTATTTAATTATATATGCCTTGGTGATGGATATATGATGATATGCATTGTGTTGTTTTGTGTTTGAATTCTGGTATAAGTTGTGGTGAGAATATTACATGTATATTTTGGTGTTATTATATAATTGTATGCAATTATATTATGATTGTGTTTCTCACCCTTCTGCTGTTTTAATGCTCTATGAGGCATTGCAGATTAGATGTTGGAGGTCTTTTTGTGAAGCTTAGGTCTTCATTCTTTTGTCGGTCGGCTCTGATATGTTGCACCGGGTAGTCGGGGAGATCGTTATGTGATTATTTGTATTATGTATATATATATATATATATATATATATATATATATATATATATATATATATATCTTTTGGATTGTACATGTATGATGTTGTATATGACAGACAAACTTTTTATGATATATATATATATATATATATATATATATATATATATATATATATATATATATATATATATATATATATATATATATATATATGAGATTCAGTTACAGATTTTCCGCTTTTATTATGTATCTAAATTGGGGGTGGTAGGAACTAAGTTCCTTTGTTATGTGCTACCTGAATTGTTGCATATCTTTATGAGCAGGTGTATGTTTATTTGTTTCAATTGATGTGACCCCTCAGTCTATGCCGTGAATATTGTAAATATACTCTGATGAAATTTTGAATTTTTGTTACCGCTTTATTAATTGGGGGTATAGATTGGGGGTGTTACATTAAGTGGTATCAGAGCCAGTCCGTGTCACTTTGTGTCAGTCCTTGTCGGTGTTTGTGTTTGGATGAGCTGTTTGTTTAACCATAGTTGCTATTATTGGAAATGAACAGAATATGGCTGGTAGGAATGACGCTGCTTTGGCTGCTGCTATGCAAGCTATGGCTCGGGCTGTGCAGGGTGCACCTAATGCTGCTGGGAATGATGAGTTCAGGAAGAACAAACCGCCTGTCTTCAAAGGGAGGCATGATCCTGATGGTGCTCAGATTTGGCTTAAGGAGATTGAAAGAATCTTCCGAGTGATGGATTGTGCTGAGGATCAGAAGGTGAGACTGGGTACTCACTTGTTGCTGGAAGAAGTTGATGATTGGTGGGTTAGTACACGTCATGTGTTGGAAGCTGCAGAGGAAGAGATCACTTGGGCGGTGTTTAACATTGAGTTTCTGAGGAAGTATTTTCCCGAAGATGTAAGAGGAAAGAAGGAAACTGAGTTCTTGGAATTGAAATAAGGTAATATGTCTGTTGTTGATTATACTGCTAAGTTTGTGGTGCTTGTGCAGTTTTATCCACATTATGCTGAAGCTACTGCGGAGTTTTCTAAGTGTGTGAAGTTTGAGAACGGATTGCGTCCTGAGATTAAGCAAGCAATTGGTTATCAGAGAATTCGAAGGTTTTCTGATTTGGTGGATTGTTGTAGGATTTATGAAGAAGATAGCAAATCTCGTTCTACTCACTATAAGAGTGTGAACGAAAGGAAAGGGAAGCAACCGTTTCGTAGTGGTCCGTATGTAACACCAGCTGATAAGGGTAAACAAAGGGGGAATTTTGAGAAAAGGCCAAGTGGGGGAGGAATGTCTAGTCCTCTAAGATGTTTTAGGTGTGGTGACTTAGGACATCGTCAGTTTGAATGTAGGAAGGATATAAGAAAATGTTCCAATTGTGGAGGTTTAGGACATTGCAGCTGATTGTAAGAGGAACGTGGTGAAGTGTTTCAACTGTGGTGAACCTGGACATGTTAGCACGAAGTGTCTGAAATCGAAGCAAGCTCCAAGAGGTGGGAAAGTATTTGCATTAGCAGGGACTCAGACTACAAGTGCAGACCGTCCGCTCAGAGGTACTTATTTTATTAATAGTACGCCTTTAGTTGCTATTATTGATACTGGAGCGACTCATTCGTTTATTTCGCCTGAGTGCGTGAAGCGTTTGAATCTTGTGTTGTCTTCGATGGACGGATAGATGGTTATTGATACTCCAGTAATGGGGTCAATAACTACTTCTTTGGTTTGTTTAAGTTGTCCTTTGACCATTTATGGTAAATATTTCGAGATGGATTTGGTGTGTTTTCCGTTGGAGAGTTTAGATGTGGTTCTGGGAATGAATTGGTTACAGTTTAATCGGGTTCATATTGATTATTATCATAAGCTGGTAAGATCTCCTTCTCTTGAGGAAGACGATGACTCGAGTTTCTTATCTACCAAAGAGTTGAAGAAACTTTTGGCGGATGAAGCTCAGTTGTTTGGGTTGTTTGCATCGTTAACCGTGGATAGTCAAGTTTCACTTGATGTGTTTCCTGTTGTATGTGAATTTCCTGAGGATATTTCAGATGTACCGCCGGAGAGAGAGGTGGAGTTTTCTATAGATCTAGTTCCTGGTACTAGACCTGTTTCTATGGCACCTTATCGTATGTCGGCATCTGAGTTGGTTAAGTTAAATAAGCAGTTGAGTGAATTATTGGAAAAGAGGTTTGTGAGGCCAAGTGTGTCGCCTTGGGGTGCGCCAGTTTTATTGGTGAAAAAGAAAGATGGAAGTATGCGACTGTGTATTGATTATCGCCAGTTGAATAAGGTGACGATTAAGAATAAGTATCCACTTCCGAGAATTGATGATTTGATGGACCAGTTGGTAGGTGCTTGTGTGTTTAGTAAGATTGATTTGAGGTCAGGTTATCATCATATTAGAGTGAAAGAGGAAGATATTTAGAAGACGGCTTTTAGGACACGATACGGTCATTATGAATATTTTGTGATGCCGTTCGGGGTTTCTAATGCGCCAGGTGTGTTTATGGAGTATATGAATCGTATTTTCCACGAGCATTTAGATCGATTTATTGTTGTGTTTATTGATGACATCTTGATTTATTCTAAGTCCCGGGAGGAGCATGCGGAGCATTTGCGCATTGTGTTGCAAATTTTGAAGGAAAAGAGACTTTTTGCCAAATTGTCCAAGTGTGAGTTCTAGTTGTCAGAAGTGAGTTTTCTTGGGCATGTGATTTCAGGTAATGGTATTGCTGTGGATCCATCTAAAGTAGAAGCAGTTCTACAATGGGAGGCTCCTAGATCTGTTACTGAAATTAGAAGCTTTTTGGGTTTGGCTGGATATTATCGAAGGTTTATTGAAGGTTTTTCTAAATTAGCACTTCCTTTGACCCAGTTAACTTGTAAAGGACAAGCGTTTATTTGGGATATTCGATGTGAGGAAAGTTTTAGTAAGCTGAAGAGAAGATTGACGACAGCTCCGATTTTGATCTTACCGAATCCTAGTGAACTATTTGTGGTGTATTGTGATGCGTCTTTGATTGGGCTAGGTGGTGTATTGATGCAAGAAGGTAAGGTGGTAGCTTATGCTTCGAGGCAATTGAGGGTGCATGATAAAAATTATCCTACTCATGATCTGGAATTAGCGGTTGTGGTTTTTGTGTTGAAGATTTGGAGGCATTATCTCTACGGTGCAAGATTCGAAGTCTTTAGTGGTCATAAAAGTTTGAAATACTTGTTTGATCAGAAAGAGTTGAATATGAGGCAACGGAGATGGTTGGAATTTTTGAAGGACTACGACTTTGGCTTGAATTACCATCCTGGTAAAGCTAATGTGGTAGCCAATGCGTTGAGCCGAAAATCGTTGCATATGTCCGCTTTGATGGTTAAAGAGTGGGAACTTTTGGAAGCTTTTAGGGACTTGAGTTTGGTGTGTCAAGTGACATCCGACAGCATGAGGCTGGGTATGCTAAAGGTTACTAATGAGTTTCTGTTGACCGTAAGCGAGAAACAGAAGTTGGATGTGAAATTTGTGGATTTGATGTTGGTTGGAGAAAAATATGCGAATGGTGATTTTAGAGTGGATGATAATGGTGTTTTGAGATTCCGTGGTAGAATTAGGGGTATAGATTGGGGGTGTTACACAGTTGCTCAACTAATGGATCACGAATTGTACCTGACAAAGCATCTTCAATTCCAATAAGGGCATCGACCCCTTCTTCTTATTTCAAATCGATCGAACCAAAAACGTTTACATTCCACCATCGCAATCATTCTCTCAGCAATTTTAATTTCTGAACAATAACTTAACAGTTGTTACCCATAAAAGTTGTGTCGTTCCACACCTTATTGACAAGGTCCATGAAGTCGGGATGATCTAACCAACAACTGAAAACCTTAAAAGGTTTAGGCCCCCAATTGATGTTGCTTGCTTTCAACCATATTGGTCTATGATCCAAGATGTCGCGTCTGCCAACATATTGAACCATAACGCCCAGTTCCTTTATCAAAGTTTCTGATATAAGGAATCTGTCTAATATACTCTTCTTGCATTTTCCGTTTGAATTTAACCACGTAAACTTGTTGCCAGTCACCGGTAGATCAACCAGCTCCATGAACACTGAGAAATCCTCCATAACTTCTGTATCACCCTTCCATTTACCTTGTCTTTTTTCTATTGATTTAACCACGTTAAAATCTCCTCTGATTAACCATTCTCCCTTAGGAAAATTTACCTTAGCCTCAATCAATTGAGATCATAATTTTCTCTTGTCCCCGATGGCGTAAGGTGAGTATACATTAACGAAGAAATAATTATAGTCTTTCCACAAACAGTTGATCCCAAGATACATTTTTTCACTAAAGCTGGAAAAAGGAATGAAAGCGTTCTTTTGCCAGATTGAGATAATTCCTCCAGATTGACCTTCAGCAGCTAAGGCAGACCATTCATAATCATCCATTCCCCAAATACTTTTCACCACCTCATTCTCCACAGATTGGATCTACGATTCTTGTAAGAAGCACAAGTCCGCTCTCCCTTCTGAAATAATTTTATGAATCATTCTCTTCTTAATAGAAGAACAACACCCTCTCACATTGAAAGAAATTATGATCATAGGTCCCTAATTTCAATCCCCTTCTTTCCTTCAAATTTTTTTCTATCTCTGGCTTCCAAATTTCTAATTGCGCCTTCAAAGACTTTGTTATCTTCATCCCCTTCAATTCTTAAAGCCTTAATCAGATGCCAAACCTTTGAAGGAACATCCTCTAGAGATTTCATTATGCGAGAGTTTACTTGGATAACATACCGTCACTGATGGATTCACAACAGAGAATAAACCCTCATGAGTAAATAGAATTTGAATCTTCAGCTCCAATTGTTTCTCTATAATCACCATGATCCGTAGCCGGGACAATGGAGACTTCATCATTCTTATTCATAGTTTAGATTAATTTTGAATAATAAGAGGGAGAGAATGAGATTTTGATTTTGTCATATACTTCTTTTAACAACACCTTTTTTCTTCGTTTGGATTCATTGACTGGCCCAATTGGCCCATTAACTTCTAATGGATCAAAATTGACCAAATCCAGACCCACTTGATCTAGTTCTAGGCCCACTTGAACCAATGCCTTCTCAACTTGATACTGATGATGTGCTCCCCCAACCGTTTCAGTTAGTTCCATATTTACTACACCTGTCTCATTCACGTTGCCATCCACCAAAGCCATATCTTGCCTACACCTAGACACACTTTTTCCACTACCACCAAGAATCATATTTTTTTGACACTCCATCATCATTAAAATCTGACACCACGTTAACCAAGCTCTTACCACTTTTCAATGGATTTGACTTAACCTTTTGTTCCGCCGTATTCCCACCTGCCTGCGTTTCTCGAGAATTGTTTTTCCCAACATCATCTTCTTCAACATTTTCAGACGTTTCCGATACTCCGTCGTCGTCGTCTGAATCTTTGTTGAATACTTCCGCTTCCGATTCGTTGCTCTTCCATTCATCCCGGCAAATCGTATTTTGTTTTGGACCGTGGTAATCCTCAACCAGTTTGATGCTATAGATGTTGTTGTTGATTTCAACATTATATACCTCATTTAGATTTAAAGTATGTTTGGTTTTAATCATAATTCTTGCAACGTCAAAGAGCTTCTGCTTCTCTGTGTTCGCATCGCAAGCTATAAATTTTCCTACACATCCAGAAATAAAATAAAAATTGATTGTTCTATGCATGGCAGGGCTCTCCATAACATTTCATCCAAGTTAAACACTCGTTATCAACATCCGCCAGTGACCACAGATGGATATCGTCAAACAATGACTTCACCCAAATCTCATCTTCCTTTATCATTGTGTTAATGTCTCCGGGTGAGGATTCTTCCAGCAAGCAAAGATTTGCACCAATGGGGGTTGTTGTGATCATAAAATATCCCTCCACATTCAATCTTCTTGCACATTGTACGTGGAACCTTCTTTTGATACTACCCCAACAAAAGCATTTCTCCTCGATGTTGAATTGGAGATGGGCAAATTTTGGTTTGAACATTATGTTGTATCGCCTAATTGGACCAAGTGGATTTTTCCCAACGACTTGGGCATCTGACCTCCTTGGTAAACCATTATTTTCCTGGTTATCTTGACTGTTACCGCCTCAGATGCCTTCGCCGGGTACCTTCTCATTTTACCTCGCTCTCATAGCCTCCGTGTTCCTTTGAAACCTTGGTGTATTTTCGAAGATTTTTCACCCATTGATCATGATACTATCAAGTTTGATAGCCAAAATCATTGCATCTGTACCTTCCTGAATCTAATGAACCCGTATCTTTTACCCCTCCTATCCTCTTAGCTGGGATGAAAACTTCTGAGACCAACCCATGTTCCTTAAACACGTTGAACATCTCTTTAGCTCCATAATGATCAGAGAATTCTGTAAAAAGAACGAAGTAGTAAATTCATTTTCCTCTACATGTTTCCCCCTCATATCCATCCAAATGGAACATCTTGATGTAGTGTTTGTATCCCTCCTGTTCTTCACGACCTTCCACCCTAGTCCATTGCTACTCATTTTCGACGAATCACTACTACTACTAAAATGGCAAACAATAACAAATAAAAGCGCAAAAAGATGGTGAATGGAGATTGGGTCTGAACTAGAGGAAGAAAGACCCCTAATCCTAAAATTAGGACTTTAAACCATACCACCCCTAAGCCTAACTCAAATCCACTCTTATCTCTTATGATAAACAAGTTACCATGCTTGAAAATTTGTGATGAACCTCCAATCGTGTTGTGTGATTGATAAGTGTCGTGAGAATCGTTAGACTTTGATGTTAAAGCAATATCAAAGAGTTTTCATCATAATACTATTTTTTATCTGTAAAATATAAGAGATGGATCGAAATTTTATGATTTTAAATTATAGGGTCGGCTTGATGTATGAACGAATGAGTATAGAAATCAAAGTTGTAATCTTCTATGATATAAAAAAATTAGATAGTGTGGAAAACTCTTTTATATCCTTCTTTTAGAAAATGCCACATTATCAAACTAGGGGCATTTTGTGTCTAAATATTACTTTTTCCAACCAAACTGGTATTACTAATGATATGGTCACACTCTTTATACCAAATACTATCTATTTGTTAACAACTAAAAAGGATTGTACAAAAATTAGTTTCCATTATCCCATTTTTTCGTTGTCCAATGCAACCAAATACTACATTTGTAATAACTCAAACTATTCTCTCTCACACAGAACTTCTAAAAATATCTGTGTTTTCTGATTGAAATACACTTTTTCTTTTGTCTCTCTCACTCCAACTATATCTTTTCTCTCTCTAACCCCATCCTCTCTAATTCTTCAAGTTCTTCAACAATCAGGTCATTCTTAAAGAACATCAGCTCATATTTGAAGGTGATTATTTCCAATCTGTCATCATGTTTCTTTGTTGTTTCGAATCATCTCCATCATCATCATTTTTTTCGGCCTGTTTGTTTATTTTTGAGTTTGAAGCTTAGTTCTTAAACGTTTGCTTTGCATGTAAAATTTTAGTGCTTCTTGGTACCAAATGAAATGTTTGTTTAGATGTTTGTTCTATGGTGGTTGAAATGATAAATGTTGTGATATGAAATGTTTGTTGAATGATATTTGAAATGAAAGATAATAACTTCAGAAATTTTCAGTTGATTTATTAATGTTTGTAGTTTCCAGTGCTTTTTTTAGTGGATTTATTAGTATTGTGTAGTGTTGTTGTATTTTATTGTGAAATTTTGTATTTTATATGATGTTGTACTTTTTTATTTATGCAAATGTGTTTGTTTAGATATGATATAGTTTTGATTTATGATATGCAGCCTTGAAATTATGGTCAGGTCTTTTGAGAAGATTGCTCAAATAAATGAAAGTAAAGAGTTGTGGAAAATAGATGTTAAAGTGCACCACAAATGGACAGTTCTGTCAAATAACAAAGAGCACATGAAGCTTATATTTATTGATTATGATGTAAGTGTGTTTTTAGATTGGAAAATCTCTTCGAATCTGTTTGAGCTTAAAATGCATTAATTTGATTTTTGTAATGTATTTGTAGGAGACCGATTTTCATAACAACGACTACCGTTTGTTAGATGTCCAGGCCTTCTAGTTTCAATCAAGATTTGCAAGGAACCACTTTGGAAATGTCAATCAAAATTGTAGATATGTGAATTGTAAAGTAGCGAAGTGGCCAATAATATATATAGTTGGTTATACAAGATAGAAAGGTACACAATTTTTGTTAACAAATCTCCACTTTATGATATTCAAAATGTTGTATAAGTGTACTGGTTGGTAATCATGAAAATGAAACTCCTTCTATTTTTATGTTCGCATTATAATGGTTGTAAATAAATTCCTAATTATTGGAATGACAATTGAAGATTTGAGAAAGATCATGAAGTAAGTAAGTCCAAAGGCTATAGACATATCATCTTGCTGCTAACTTATATATTGTTATTTTCCTTCAATATCTTAATATTTTTTTCATTGGCCCCATAGTTAATTGTATCCCCATAAGTTGTAGGTTCAACTGTGCTATTTGATATTAAAGAAGTTTATCATGAAACACAACAAACTCTACGTGTATAATTTTTAAAGATGCCACAAGCATTGAAATATGAATTGCCATAAATCACATGAGTTATAGGTCAAATTAGATGAGACACATACTTTCGCATTCTTTGGTAAAATTTTGTCATAGACAAACATTATTTTTCTTATAGATTTTGTGGAATAAACTTACATGTCAACAACAAACATGATCTTTTACCTTAGTACAAACACGTGTATGAATTGTAACTATAATATGTTCAGTTTATACGAGGATATTTTGAGTTTTTCCCATAAACTTTATGACATCAAACTTGTTTCATGGATTCTTTTTTGTGAACTTTTTGGTTTTTGCTTGGCTCAATGAAGCTTTATTGAGATATTCAACTGCTTGGTTTCAAATTGTCAACTTTGAAAAAAAAGCTATTTTGCTAACTACTTGGCTTCTGTTGTTTATTATTTTTTCTGATAAATTAATATGTTCATAAGAATTTAATGTAATAAACTTGTGCATTGATGTTAATAAACTTGTCATACTACTTTTACAAATTTTTTGAGCTCTTAACATTAAAGTTTCAAGGATTCTTTTATGTCAAGTATTTGATTTTTCCTTGACTCAATGAACCTTCATTTTTATATCCAACTACTTTTTTTAATACTCTTACAAGTTTTTATTTTATTTTATATTCTATGCAATTTGTCTAGGTAAATTGGTTTACATGGTTTAGATAATTTGATTCATGAACTGGATCGTGTTGAACATAAGAGTCTAGCTCGCTCACTTAATAGCCGGTACAGTGAAGCCTAACTTTTGACTTGGAATAATTTATTTTGAAGGATTGATGGTATAATAGTTTGTCGTTCTGTAAGATATTGGTATATTTCTATTTGTCTGACACATAACCAATCATAAAAATCCCTTCTACATATTTAAAAGATAAACATAATTATAAGTGAGAATGATAAATGGAATTATATAAAATGTCTTAATGCTACATGTGTTTGAGAAGTACAAGCAACAAATGTAATTGCAAAAAGTGTTTTAAATTATGCATTGGAATTACTTCATGGCATTTGATGATAATTATATCAGGTAAATCAATGTCTTTTTGTCCTATACATTACTTTTTACTGAATTCTATGCTTTAGACAAAACCGCACATTAATTTATATGCATCATATATTTTAGAACATCATTTTATTTTAAATAGATCACTTATTGTGAGACGGAAGAAGTAAAAAAAAGGGACTGACCCTTGCTGTCTCAATAGACTTTTCTTTTGGAAAATTTGTCTATATTCAGATGCATATAAAAAAAGTTAAAATGAATAAAATTAGTTATCCTTTTGTTCCTATTTAAAATCAGTTTGCTGCAGGTTATTTCACAAAATAATCACTATTTAAAGCCACTTAAAAAAATGATTTTGTTTGTTTATACTTTTAAAATAATCAAAATTTAATAATTATATTTTGTTAAAATAATTACTTTTAGTAAATTTTGATAAATAATGATTTTTTTTATAAAAGATTAAAAATGATTTTTATTATTGCATGAAAATAAAAAATTAACTTCACTTTAGTTTCAAAATAAATAAATTTTGAAATTCAAAATATGAGCTTCAAATTATTTTATTTGAATCACTTTTTTATTTTAAATAAATGAACACTTTATATATATATATATATATATATATATAATGTATTTGATTTATATTGTTTCATATTCTAATTTATGTTATTAACCTTCCTTAAAAATTGTTATACGTTGGCGCAACCATGTTGGCGTGGATGGTAAGCTAGCTAACTAATTTTTCAACGTAGATGACCAAACAAACTTTAAGATACTTTTTATCAAATTTTTTAAGAAATAGAATTTAGCTTGAATTGGACCACGAGCTTAAACCCCCTAGATAAATATTGAGGGACTGATATGTCAACGAAAAGATAAGTTATCTTTTCAACCCTTTACTCTATTAATCCTTAGTAATGATACACTCTGAAATATGTTCATTCACAATGCATCTTAGTAATGATACACTTTTCAACCCTGACATAGGTACCATACTAACATTACTTTGTAATATAGCTGACATTGGTTTGTTTATAACTTTTTTTAAAATTTTACACGCAAAAGAGAACTACTTTCTATGCATTGTCATTTAAACTTTATAAAATTGGGTCTCTCATAAAATTGTTTTTTTGCACAAAAGACAGTGTATTATCATATCACTGCACCCGAAATACGCCATTTCCATTTCGAGAGGAGTGCTAAGTTAAACTCTGCCATACTTTTAATTCCAAGACCTCCTACATCCTTACTCATACACACCTTCTCCCACTTCACCCAATGTATTTTGTTTTTCCCGACCGTTCCTCCCCATAAGAAATTTCTCCTGATACTGTCAATTTTATTCAAAACCTGGGCAGGAGCTTTGAAGAACGAAAACATGAAAATCGGAAGGCTATCTAGCACCGAATTAATCAGTGCCAAACGACCTGCAAAAGACAGCAGCTTACACTTCCAAGAGGCCAGCTTTTGATCAAACAAATCAATGAAACTTCTCCATGTTTTAACTCTCCTTGGGTTAGAGCTAATTGGAATTCCCAAGAACTTGAATCAAGAGCATTCTATTTTACAAGACAGGAAACTAGAAGCAGCATCCAAGAACTGAGAGCTGACATTGATACCAATAATCCTACTCTTGAGAAAATTGACCCTCAAGCCTGATACGATTTCAAAACCACGAAGAATCGCTTTAATACTCCAGAGGTTGTGCCATCCTCCTTCACCGATAATCAACGTGTCATTAGCAAATTAAATTAAGTTAACGCAGATATTTCCACTGACTCTGAAACCTCTGAAATCACCCCTCTCAACAGCTTTAGACATCAAACCCGATAGTCCCTCTGCCGCAATAACAAACAGAAACGGAGACAGCAGATCACCCTGTCTTAGACCCCTTTCCACCTCAAAATCTTTCGTCGGGCTCCCGTTAACCAGAATAGAAAGATGACTCTTAAAAACGGTGGCTTCCATCCAAGACTTCCACCTATTGCCAAAGCCCATCCTATCCATCATGTACCGGAGGAAATTCCAATTAACACAGTCATAAGCTTTCTCCAAGTCTACCTTGAACATAACACAATCCTTGTTCTCACGAGAAGCTAAATCGACAATCTCATTAGCTATCAGCACACCATCCAAGAGTTGCCTACCCGGAACAAACGCCGATTGGCTAGGGGAAATCAACCCACTTATAGTTCTCTTCAACCTTGCAGCCAGAATTTTAGCCAAGATCTTGTATAAACACCCCACTAAACATATGGGTCTATATTCGTCAAGTTTAGAAGGGTTATTCACTTTAGGTACCAACGTCAAGAAAGCAGAAGTAATCGCTTTCGACAATACTGGATTGTTGTAAAATTCCTGCACAAACAACATAATATCCTCTTTTAAAATGTGCCAACAACCTTTGATAAAAGCAAAATTAAAACCATCAGGCCTAGGGCTCTTCGAGCTCTCGCAAGCCCAAACCGCATCTTTAATCTCAGCTTCGCTAAAAGGAAGCTCTAGCCCCTTAACATCCTCTTCCTTAAGCCTATTAAACTCAATGTTCTCTAGGACAGGTCTATACATAATAGGTTCCAGAAATTTGTTTTTAAAGAACAGATGGACAGCTTCTTTAACCCCTTGCTTCTTCGTGGTGGAAAGATTTGTGTTTGACAGGTACTGCTACTATCAAGAAGGGTTTTGATTTCAATAAGAGTGTGAGCTACAGAGTGGGAAATGGCCATCGTACTCCATTTTGGAAGGCTGAGTGGAACAGACGATCTCCACTAATGTTTGAATTCTCGGAGCTATATCAACTGAGCAGCAAGAAAGACGGTTATGTAGCGGATATGAGAGATTGGTTAGAGGAAAGATGAAAGTAGAGGGAGCGGGAGTCAGATGCTGGCGAAATGGAAGCTGAAGTCGATAGGAGGGCGGAAATGCTTCAACTGTTACAGAATGTTTGCCTGGCTAGGGAATCCATGGATGTTGCGATCTGGAATAGCTCTGCTAATAACTCTTATTCTGTGAGAGAAGGGTATAAATAGATGTGTGGCGGCAACAACTTAATTAATGAGGAGAACCAAACTAGGGCTTTAAGTGTGGTGTGGAGTTCGCGTGTTCCGGCAGCTATTAAAACATTTGGTTGGAGAATTTTGATTAATAGAATTCCGACCAAACAGGAATTATTGAAAAGAGGGATTAGCTTAAACGATGTGGAGTGTGCTTTTTGCTTTCTTGAGGTTGAAGATTTATCCCATCTCTTCTTCAATTGTATGGTGTCCTACAAGGTTTGGGATTTGGTGGGATTATAGACAGGCTGTCATTGCGTTTTTGACGGAAATCCAGCGAAGCATATGAAGGATTGGGTCGCTAGTAATAACATGATTCGTAGGAAAGCTAAATTGGAGGTGGCTTGGTTAGCGACATTATGGGCTATTTGGAAGAGTAGAAACGACAGAATTTTCAACAACGGCACTAGCAATGTTAATGATATTGTTTGGAATGTTAAGATCTTAGTGTGGAAGTGGATGAACACCGGTGATATTTCTTATCCCAACTCGAATTTTTTTGATTTCTGTATGTCTTTTGGCGGGTAATCATTTTCGAGTTGGTTGGAAATTTCCGTCTTTGTTGGTTCTGGTGTATTGGGTTGGAGTACTCCTTGTACTCCTTTTTATTGAATTTGCTTTTATAAAAAAAAAAAATATATCACTGCACCCGATGACATGACAAACCTTTTGTCATGTGACTTTTTATCTCATTGTAAAGTTTTTACTGCACTCTTTACATCCATGTTATATCACCTATTTACCATTTCGAAAAACTCATCTTTCTAAATAAAATTTTATTCATTGTTCTTATTTTTATTATTAACAAACTTTGAGTCAGAAATTACTCATTTTGGACACCCATTTGAATTTTTTAATAAAAAAAAATGTTAACAATAATTCAACCCTTTGTAACTAAAATGATATTGAGAACGCCCAATAGTATGTTTTTAATATTGTATTACTTAGAAAGAATATTTCAATATTGTATTACTTAAAAATAAAAATATTGTATTACTTAGAAACAATATTACAATTCATCACATTAAAACATGAATACAATATTACTTTTTTAATTACTCATCACATTGTTAATGACTAATCTTCACATTACCAATTATAAGAAAAAATGGGTTTCTATTGTGTTATGAGATTTGATAAAAAGTGAGATTTTTTTTTAGAATAACCATGTTATTAAAAAAAATACTAAAAAAATAAGACATTCACGTTAATTCCCAAAATGACATGTTTTTCAAAAACAATAAACCTGCAGGCGCCATATGGTATGGCGCCTCAGGCTAAAAAATTTTCAAAAAGTTACAACACACCATTTGATATGGCGACACAGTTCAATTGGCGTATGCCCTAATTTCAAGTTTTAGAGGAGGCGCCATATGGTATGACGCCTCAGTTCAGTTGCCTTTTTTTAAAAGCCATTTATTTGTTTTTTTAATTTATAATTAAAACATTTTTTAAATGGGTAGCTACAGTATTTCACGTGTCTATAAATAAGATTGCACCCTCATTTGTTGATCCACAACACTTGTCACCAATATCCTAATATATCCCCTCCCACTATGTCTGAGTGGTTTAATCGGCGTCCATCATCATCATCATCGGAGGAACCGCTTCCAACATTTCCACTTATGAAAAGAAATGCCCTAGTTGTATTTTCAGCAACCAAGCCTTCGATGAAGGTCCTACTCTGGAACACGCAGACCTTGGAGCATTTGCATAGGGAAATATATCGCTGGCTAGAAGGAGAATTTGCTGCAGGTGAAAAGATCATGAAAATTGAGAGGCTGGTTAAGGAGTCAAGCCCAAATGGAGTTACCCGTACTTGGAGAAAAGTGGAAAATGATGCTGGTGTCCTTATGATGATGTTAACACGAAAGAAAATTAGCTTGATGGTTGTAATATCCTAGGTAAGTTGATTTGTTGGTTGTAATATCCTACTCTTCTTCTTCATACCAATTACTAAAAAATGTCTCTACTCACCATGGGAAACGATCACAGAGGAACACCTGAAAACGTTGCAGAGTTTGTAAGTGTTTTGTCCTTGATTTGTTTTGTCTTCCCTAACTTAGATGTATTTTTTTATAAAACTAATGTTATTTATATTTTTGTTCAGGAGGTATCAAGGTTTCGTTGTCGTGGGCACGACTACATACCACACGACCCATTCATCGAAGAATACCTAACTGTATGTGGATTTGGTGATTTGATAAAAATTAAGTCATACTCGCTTGACCCAAAATTTATTCTAGCTTTGCTAGAACAATGGAGGCCAGAGACACACACATTTCACCTTTCTTTCGGTGAATGCACGGTCACACTCCAAGATGTGTATATGTTACTTGGCCTACGCATCGATGGAAAGGCCGTCAACAACAAGGTTTTTGTCGACAACCAACTGTGCGAACATTTGTTGGGCGCACTGCTCTGTGTCGAAACACCTGAGCCAGCACGTGATGGTCGACCTAGGGGCCAATGTATTAACTTAAAATACCTTAGAGAACACTATCATTCTATTATATTAGACGAGGAACCAAGGTTCCCCCCTCCCCCGTATTACAAGATACTTAAAACTCAGTGCTATTTAATGATCTTATTCGTTCATTTTTTATTTCCAAAAAGAACTGGAAATAGTGTAAATATTATGTATTTACCATTGTTGTCCAACATTAATAAAGTGTGCGACTATAGTTGGGGTTCAGCTGTCCTGGCCCATCTCTATAGTTCACTATGTAAAACATCAAAAAAAGATACTTGTACTTTTTATGGCTGCGCCTATCTCCTTCAAGCGTGGGATTGGTCTAGAATGCCAACACTAGCTCCTGTTAACCGGAATCCCTTCATATTTCCCTACGCAAACAAGTAAGCTTAATTTTACTACTCGAACTTGTATCCTTTGATGAAATGTTTATTTGTAAATAATTTATTTGTGTCACTTTTTTTAGGTGGTCAGTTCCGGGAATGAATTACCATCTAAATCCCAGGAACTCAATAACCGTCTACCGCAACCTAATATACCACATTGGCCCCGACGATGTAATTTTTCTTAAACTACCATAAATATGTCTAATAAATTACAACACCACAGAATTTCTCATTAAATCTTTTGTTCTTGTAGTTTGTTTGGAGGTCGTACGAG
Organism: Lathyrus tuberosus; assembly: GCA_022829125.1. Classification (NCBI taxonomy): domain Eukaryota; kingdom Viridiplantae; phylum Streptophyta; class Magnoliopsida; order Fabales; family Fabaceae; genus Lathyrus; species Lathyrus tuberosus. The sequence continues at coordinate 4,168,686 of JALAZF010000449.1, forward strand.
GGTCTTAACCATCAGCCCAACGCGAACGATGCTGTAGTGTGGACATCAAAAACACCCATCATTCGGTTCACCACAGTGGAGATGCATCAAAGTGATCGGGTAAAACAGCAGTTCAGAATGCATCAGGATATTCCGGTCGCTCCGGCATGTTTGGGAGAGTGGCATCAACGTAGAGTGGATACACAATGGGTTGTAGGTCACTGGACGAACTTTGCAAAAGAGATATGTCAACATTGGGAGAATCGACATCGACACATCTTAGCCGAACCTGTTGTGGAAGGGGCTAGACCAACTCAACAATATATGCTTTGGTTTAGGTCGGTTACAACACCCCAATAATTCCTCTCTGAGCCGACGTAACTGATTGATCCGCGCCAACGTGCTTCTTCCGCACAGCCACATGCCCAACATCAAACACCTTATTATACCCAACAACTAGGTATACCAACCAAATCAATCTTCCAAAGCCGCAACCCTTTCATGCCACCAACCCAGTCACAACAAAAAAAGCCTTACCCCTACCGCCAGCTCACCAACACCGACCCCACTTCTGCCTATAGCTCTGACAACTCTTTAGAACTCACCCAACCCACCATAGCCCCCCGCAAATGAACACACAATCGTTCTACCACCAACAAACCCACACACTCTTTGACTACCAAACCCCACAACAACCATTGCATCGTTTCCAAAATGAGTCAATGCACCAATTCCGCCAACCATGCCTTCCACACCCAACCCAACCCCCCCGTCCCAAATACGAAAACATGGGCATTCAACTGGATTACGGAAGCGCCGTTGGCGGCAACCCCCCGGCTATTGGGGACAGATGCTTCAAAATTTGTCTGATACGCCGGGACCATCTCAACAAATGCCTCTTCCACAGGTCAACACACAAAGGCCAGGACACCTCAACAAAATCGTGGTAGACCTAGACACTGTGCAAATGCCCTGACATGTGGAACCGGTAGACGTTTCGATAGGGTCGGCCATTAAATTTTTGTTTTCCATCAATCGTACAAATTTTTATATTCTGAACATTATTATATAATTTTTGCTAGCCTTTTTTTTTATATATTTTTTACCATTTAATTTATCAATTTCCAAATTAAAATAATAATTAAAAAAAAAAGAAAAAGAAATGAACTGAGGCGCCATATGGTATGGCGTCTCCCCTGTAACGAAAAATGAGAAAAATTAGTGCAAAGTGCTTTGAATCAAGGCACCATTTCATATGGCTTTTGGCATTTTCTTTTTGCCTGAGGCGCCATATGGTATGGCACCATCAAATTGCTTTTTTTGAAAACATGGCCACTTCCGTAATTAATTTGAAATAGGTTTTATTTGAGTAATTTTTTGAATAACAGTGTTATTCTAAAAAAAAATTCAAAAAGTGATCCTGAAGTTAAAGTTATCATGTGAAGAATTTCCAGTATCAACAGTTTGATACTGTATTCAACGATACAGTTAAAGCTACTATGAAATAGATAATTAAAACAAATTAATTCTATTATATCAAAATGCATTAAAAAACCAACATATATTTTTAAAAAATAAAATTATTCAAATAAATAAATTAAAGAAACTTAAAAAAAGTATTAAATAACACATATCACAAATTAGTTAAACGAAAATACATTAAAAAATATTCACAAACATTTAAATAAACTATTAGAAGAAAATATACTAAATTAAAACAATTTTTAATTATTGTTATTCTCATGCAAACTAGGATATGGTAGTGTAAATATTAATGATAATGGATTAGTTACATTACTGTGTATTGAATATTCATATCCATATATGTTACAAGCACATAAAATATTAATTTTTTAATCTAAAGCCATATAATATGGGATGGTAAAAGAATTGCACAATATCATTTTATTACCACTCTATCAACATGCAAATATTTATAACACTCTGATGCAATAATTGGTTATTGTGAAATCACTCTAAAAAGCACCGATGTGGGTGCTCTTATATGACTTTCCAGTACAAGGCTATAACTGAGTCTATCACATCCAATTAAACTAGGTTGACCATAGCTTATTTTACAACTTTTAAACGTTTCTGACTTTCTATTATGCACGTTTATTCACATATGCTAGCTTACCTACTTCTTTTTATTGGAACTAAAATATTTAAATCTGATTATGCTAAGCAATTATTTGTTATTGTACAAAATTTGCTTTTCTTGCTATTACTACCTGCTATAAAATTATGATATACTGTATTGAGTTTTAATTGATTGCTTGAAACTTGCAAGTTTTCATCAAAAGATTAATATGTGATTTATATTTATTTTATTAGAAGAGTATTGATGTGTATCATAATGATTAAGTAGCTTGCTTAGTAAATTGTGCTACAATGATAACTAAAGTGTGTAAGTGGATGGCTTAATTTACATCTTTCTCTAATACCAAAATCAACATCACTATAAATGCATAGCAAATCCAAGTATGTTTTTGTCTAATAAACCTTTATGTACGCCTTTTTAATTTAAATTTATTATTATCCAAATATTTTTGTTCAATTTTTTAATTTTTTTATTATACATGTTCAATAAATTAATGTAATATGAAATTAAATTTTGATGGTTATTAAAATAATTAATATCTTCTAATATTTGTGTGGTATATATACATATTTTTCAAATATTTGTATATCTAATTAGGAAAATTATATTTATATAAAACTTTAATAAGTTTTGTTTTTTCCTAATATATAAATTATATGAAGTGAGAAAAATCAAGGTATTGATCAAAATATTGAATGATAACGGAAACAACTTTATTATTGATTCAAATGTTTTTTATAAATAATATCAAAACAAATATAATATTTATATACGGGAAAAAATATATTGTTAATTCAAATATTTTTATATACGAAAAAAATACTATTGTTATAAACGGACACAACTTTAATTTTGATTCAAATATTTTTATATACGGTAACAACTTTAATATTGATTCAAATATTTTTATAAATAGTGTCAAAATAAAATTAATATTTATATACGGGAAAAATATATTGTTGATTAAAATGTTTTTATATAGGGGAAAAAATACTATTGTTATAAACGAGAACAACTTTACTATTGATTCAAATATATTTATAAATAATGTCAAAACAAAAATAATATTTTGATTTAAATATTTTTATAAACGGGAACAACTTTACTATTGATTCAAATATATTTATAAATAATGTCAAAACAAAAATAATATTTATATACGGGAAAAAATATATTGTTGATTAAAATATTTTTATATACGGAAACAAATACTATTGCTATAAACGGGATCAACTTTACTACTAATTCAAATATTGAATAATAGAAATTTATCGACCATTGTATTATCTCTTATAACATAATTGTCTTATATGTTTAAAAAACTTAAACGATTAATTTATCTAATACAAGTTTTAATATTTTTTTTAATCATATTATTATTGATATTGTTGTTTACCTTTCATCTTCTACATGCATTACTATTTCAACTTCAATTTACTATTATTTTAAAGTTTTTTCTATTTTCAACTTTTAATATTTATGACAGTCTACAAATAAATGCGCGTTCAAAACAATATTCCACCAAAAAACACACCTTGTGCGTAGGCACGGGTTTCTCACTAGTTAAATAAAAAATTTAAAAATATATTAACTATCTCTTAAATATATTATATATGTTCTTTTTTAATTGTTTGTTTTAAAAAATACGTGATTTTTTATTAGATTATATATATATATATATATATATATATATATATATATATATATATATATATATATATATATATATATTATTCTAAAGAAAATAGAAAAGAGACAAATAATTGTCATAAAAATAACATAATTTTTTATCTTACCGGGATCAGAGATTCAATCAGCGGCCAGCAACTCGTCGTGGACTTCAAGTTCACCGGTGAAGGAGAAGAGGGGGGGGGGGTGTATCTGCAAGACACTCTGATGCCAAAGTAAGGCTCAGAGTGAAAAGAGAGCAAGTACAGAATAGTGAGAATGAGTTTAGAATACTTGACCCTCCTGTGGAGGAGGGTATTTATAATGTGCCCCCAGCGCTGGGCCAACGATCATCTGTTGTGAGATGGATCGTTAGGCCCACAACGGATGACTGCCAGGATCCTACGTGGGAGTAGGGAAGACCAGCACGTGGTCTTCGTCCTGAGTCAACTGTCCCTAGAACTTTACAGTGGATCAGCCCGTTCGTGAGGGCGAAAATGCCCCGCGAAAGGCATGGGTTCAGTTGGTGACGTGTCCTCGCGTAAGGAGCACGTGGAGAACGCGTGGAAAACGTGTGAGGAATGTGCCCTCCTGCGGTTATGATGGATTGGGCCTTCTTCGACGCGGAGCTGGGCTGGGTTGTGCCCGACGGTGGGCCAGGCCCAGGCCTAGTCCAGAATAGGAGCCCCCCCAAGTTATTGCTTCAAAGTAGAAAAGTAATAACTTAGAGTCAATTCTTACGCCGAAGAAGGGCAAAGGAAGTCTACACGGGGAGAGCGTCTGCTCGGGTTCGTGGTTGTGAACTCGTGGAGCTATACTCGCGAGGCAGCGTAGAAGTTACCCTCGTACCCGACAGCGCGAGCATGTAAATAGATTTTCATTGAGACACTGCTCGCGAGGTTCACGCGTGCTCAACCACTAGGTTGAGTTTCACGTTTATCTCGAGGCCAGGTGCTTGCGAGGGGGGAAAATTTGTTATCTATGTTCGACAACCTAACTTGTTTCAAACCTTTCTCTGAGGACGTGCTCGCGATACAATTTGGGAGTCGAGCATTATGCTCGACGTCTTGGAATTTGTAACACTGACTAGACTTTTGAACAACGAACTCTGGGCCATGTCACGAAAGTGGAAGGAGCAGACACGTCATTTCCTCGAGCCGTGTTATGGGGCTTGAAAAGACAGGTGTGGCATCTCTTCGAGCCAAGTGTCAAAAGTAATAAGTGCCTCTGACGGCCTATGAGTAGGGATATTCGAGGGTCTAGGCGACGATTCATTTTCCCATGCTAAAGGATATAATTAGGAAGATATGAGATTCATTTGGTACGCTCGCAGTATTCTTAAGTTTTTCAAGAATTCCTCAAGAGTTTTTCTGCTCTCTCCCACATTCGTTCACCGCCATCGTCGCTGCCGTCATCTCTCTTTCCGTCACCGTAGATTTCCAGCATCTTCTTCACCCAAGTAAGTCTTCGCTTCCTTTCTCAATTTGTATGGTAGCGGTTAGCCTTAGACTGTAGCTTGAGTATTCGATTCTGGCAGGTAGGAAATAGTTAAACCGCGCGACTCTTGTTGACGCTTATGAACTTCGCGATTAATTTATGCATTTTCTGACAATTTCTATGAGTTTTCCGGTGGCGTTCTTGAACTTTCGATGAAACCATGAAGGTTTTGGGGAACTCATGAAGTTTCTGATGAAGTTTCCGGGGAACTCATTAAGTTTCTGATGAAGCTCATGAGGCTTTTATGCATTTGCTGGGCTTGACGCCGGGGGAACTTTCTCCTCGGGGAGGTATAGAAATTCTCATGTCGAGGAGGCTCCTCCTTGCGAAGACTGAGGTTTCGCTAGGGTTTCGTGTCGAGGAGGGGGTCCTCGTGATCTCCACGCTTACCATTTAAACAAAGGGCTTCTACTCGGGAGTGTGTCCACGTGTTACTGCTCGCCCTTTAACTTGATTTGCAGTGGAAGGGTGGATTTGATTTAATCATCAAATTCACTGTTTTCCTCTACTTTTTAGGTTAAAATGGCTCGTCATGTCGAGGAATCGCATTTGGTCGACACCATTACCGATAAAGATCTGCAATGGGTCGGGGCAGAGCCTCGCGAAACCGTTTCACGCTTTGCCGATGATCCGTCAGAGGCCTTTACCTTCATCTCGGAGCTGGATCACCCCGAGGACCCCGAGGCTCCGGAGAGCTGAGAGGTATATAAACCTAGGAAGATGGAGCAAATCTGTTCAAACTTTAAAGAGGACCGCTTCGCGATGTATGAGTTTTTCTTTCAAGGGGGTGAGGTTGCATTTGCTGTTTAGCGACTTCGAGATGGGGTTCTTTGTTTGGCTGGAGTTGGCCCCTTTCCAGTTGCACCTAAACATGATTGCGTTCATTCGGGTCTTCGAAATCGCGTGCCAGTATCTCAAAGTCGGCGCTACTCTCCCCTTATTCTTCTGTTGCTTCCACTTGCAGCAACAATCCCTTAACGGAAAGCACAACTGGGTGTCTTTCAAGCAGCCAAGGAAGCTGTTCAAAACATACATGGACTCTGTTCGCGCCTTTAAGGACAAATACTTTTTGGTTCGGTCTATCTCAGACGCAGCTGTCGACCATGTTTTCGACTGCGTGACGGTGCTCGAGGACAATGGTAGTGTGTGTCGCGATGCGAACGAGGAAGTGGTAATGAAGCTGGAGCCTAAGTTCCCCATTTACTAGCAGAAGATCCATTTCGACAAGAGCATTGAGTATTACCTCACTAAGCCTAACGAGCTAGATGTCGAGGATCAAGTTGCCTATAATAAGATAGTGGATTTCGTTGATAGCTTCGTGCCTAGCCAATGCGTGACCAAAGGTGGGAGCGTTATCGTCGATGAGGGCGACCATCCCGTCACCGAGACTTGACTCATTAACACGAAGGACCTTCTCGAGTGTCGCACCGTTAAGGATGCCTTAGCGGTTTTAGGCAGCTGTTTCTTTTATCTTCGCTTTTGTGCTCATTTTTCCTTAGTAAGCTAACTCGCGTTTGTCTTTGTTTACAGGTAAGATGGCCAATCTTCAAGAACACATCATCAAGCTTGCCTCAGCAAAGGCATGCAAAATGGCTCCTAAGTCCCAGGTCTCTCAGATTCTGGAAGAGTCTAAGGGGAACTCTGGTAGGGGTGCCTCCTCTTCTCCGTCGGGCAGCGAGTCTCCTTTTTGAAGCTGGAGAATTATACCTAAGTGAATCGCACACTCAAAGATACAATAGAGTCACCACCGAACTTTATTTAGTCCTAAAGGACAAGGAAAATATCTATAAAACCCAAGGGGAAGAGAAACAGGAAAGGGGGTCGGTTATGCGAGAGGAAGGTACTAGCACCTCACGCATCCGTCGTACTCGACGGGAACCATTCTACTTGCTTCTAGGCTCAGATGGGTTATCTATGTAAAGGCTACTAGCTAAAGAGGGAAGAGACGAAGAAAGTGCTCGCGGAGGATTGGTGCCCTCGTATCTACGTATCCTCATAGTGCAATGAGGAATACAGAGCTCTGTAGTTCATGGAACCAGGGAAGAAAAGGAGAAAAAGAGGGAGAAGAATAGAAGAAGGTAGAAGGTAGCTCGCTAAGATCTCGTGATCTTGTGCCTACGTATCCTCACAGTGCAATGAGGAAGTCAGAGCTCCGTAGTTCGGGGAACTAAGACGGAGAAAGAAAAGGAAATAGTGTCAAAACCAAAAGCGAAAGAAGGTAGAAAGATTCTACCGGGGAAGCCCAAAAGGAAACAGTGTCAAAAACAGGAAATAATGGCAAAGGGATGATGTCAAAACTAAGAGAATAAATGAGCAAAAGAATAGAATCGAGATAGAGTAAGAGACACTGAAGATTTGGTATACTAACTGACAGACTGTGACTAACCGAAGAAAGAGAAGATTGCGACTCTGAGGGAAAAAAAAGGTTGGTGTCAACAGACGAACTGTGATTAACCAGAAAAAAGAGAAAAGAGATTGAATCTGCGGGGAAAGAAAGAAATTGGTTTTAACAGATAGACTGTGATCAACCAGAAAAAAGAGAGCATTGAACTAAGATAGGTGTTTGACTCTCTGGGGACTCGGTGGGTTAACTGATAAATAGTGATTAACTGAAAAGAAGAGAGAAATTGGTCTCTAACCGATGGACAGTGATTGACCAGAAGAATGAGTATTAACCAAGAGGTGATTAACTCAACAAGGAGATGAGAAATTGGTTTTAACAGACGGACTGTGATCAACCAAAAAGATGGGTGTATAACCAAGCGAAGGTTATGATCCAAGAGAATGGGTGTGGAACAAAGCGAAGGTTGTGACCCCAAAAGACGAGTGTGGAACCAAGCGAAGGTTATGACCCAAGAGAATGGGTGTGGAACCAAGCGAAGGTTGTGACCCTAAAGGACGGGTGTGGAACCGGGTGAAGGTGTGACCTAAAGGACGGGTGTGGAACCAAGCGAAGGTTGTGACCCAAAGGACGTGTGCAGAACCAAGCGAAGGTTCTGACCCAAGAGAGTGGGTGTGGAATCGAGCAAAGGTTGTGACCCAAGAGAACGGGTGTGGAACCAAACAAAGGTTGTGACCCAAGATAAGGAGTATGGAACCAAGAGAAGGTTGTGACCCAAGATAATGGGTGTGGAACCAAGCGAAGGTTGTGACCCAAGAGAACGGGTGTGGAACCAAGCGAAGGTTGTGACCCAAAGGAGTTCAGTACACTGACTGAACAAGCACTACTTGACCGAAGAAAGGGTATTTGAACCAAAAGAAGGTTACTAACCCAAAGGTGCCAGTGTTTGAACCAAAGAAAGGTTGCTAACCGCAGGGGATTCGGTATTTTAACAGACGGAATGTGATTAACCGAAAAGAATGAATAATTATCCAAGAGACAGTGATTAACTAAAGAGAAGCGCGGTATGTTAACAGACGAACTGTGGTTAACTGAGAAAAGGAGAAAATTGGTGTTTTAACTGACAGGTAGTGGTTACCCAATGAAAAGGGAGAAATAACCAAGAGAAGGTTACGTACTTCACTAGGCAGTTTTTAACAGGAAGACTGTTATTAACCGAAGAAAAGGATTGCGACTTTGTTGGGGAAGAAGAGAATTCGGTAATTAACAGACTAACTGTGATTAACCAAAGAATGGGTGATTAACCAAGAGAAGGTAATTAACCCCAGGAAAACAAAAATCTTGAACCAAGGAAATGGTGATTGAACCAAGGAAAGATTGAAGAGACAAGAATGATCAAGGATCAAACTCAAGAGACACTACAATTTGGGAATAGAGGTGACTTATTCCAGGTGTAAGGACCAGACACCCTTTCCCAAAAAATAGTCAGAATGAGGGTAGGACAGACTCCATCCTTATTCCTTCTCTATCACCTAAAGCGTAGTGCGGAAATTAAAACCGACAGAGAAATGATGCAATTTGTACAGTGTCCAATGCGTTGTGCAGACCTCCGACTCCGCAGGGGACCAAGAAGGAGAAACTCTAAAGGAAGACTAAAGAGAAGAGAAAAAGGAGGATTAACCAATCGAAACAAAGTTTTCGATCGATCAATTAAAGGGAAAGGATATGCCAACAAGTTTTCAAATGAGTTGAAAAATCATTAAAGCAAAAATGTGAAGTAATGATTATACAAGATTAAATTTGTTCAATAAAGAACAAACTTAATGCAATCAAGAATGAATTTCTCAAGCATTAACAAACATCAATTAACATGCATCACTAATCATGTTAACACATGAACACGAGTATGCAAAAAGCAACATGATTTCACAACCTCAAGAATGTAAACAATTTCATAATCGATAAATCGTGCATAAACGTTTTGCATACATACTTCAACTAGAGGCTAAACAACTCAAGAAACCTCCAGAAATATCAAGTATGTCAAGTCATGGAAGTTAAATGAGGTAAGAAATCCGAACAAGCATGAAAAAACACAAAAAAATAGCTTCTTGTACAGTGTTAATCGATTAACCATTTTTTCCTTGCAAATGGTTAATCGATTAACCCTTTGAAAATCAGCAAAAACACGTAAAACTGAATTGTTAATTGAACAAGTCAGCGTTTTCCCTTAGGCAGGCCTTTAGTTGCTTCCTTGCAAAGTCGGGGAGTCCCATGCCGATCTTCATGCCTTTGTCCGGGCTGTCTCTGAGGAGAATGAGCTTGAACTCACCATTCGAGATGGGGCGCGTAGGGTGGAGAGGTTTCTTGTCGTTATCAGATACTGGAGAAGCGTCTGATGCTCCTTCGTTCTACTTTTGCTCGTTGGTGAAGCGGTTGTCGAGGTCGACTGAGTTGACGCGAGGCTACGACTTCTGCTCCTCGAAACAGGTTGGCTTGCTGGCAGTCTTGGGCGTCATATAGATCGAGTTCATCCCCTTTGTGGCCGCTTTAAAGCATCTTCTCGCGGCTTCAATGTCCTTGTGAAGAGTGATGAAGCGACCCCTAGTCGTATAACACTTCATCTTCAAGTGGACCATGGATGATACTGTAGTCAGCTCTACCAGAGTTGATCTTCCAAGGATGCACTGGTACAGAGATGGACACTCTATGACCAGGAAATAGACTTTGACTTGTTTGGCGGTCTCCTCGGACCCGAAGGTGTTGAGTAGCTCGACATAGCCCCATGGCTTAGTGGTTGTACCATTGAAGCCTTGTAGGTCGGAGCCTACATACGGTGTCAAATGCCTCTCGTCAAGCTGAAGAATGGTGAACATACGAGCGTACATAATGTCGACGGAGCTCCCTTGGTCGACCAGAATGCGGTGGACGTTGAAGTTCGCCATTTGTGCTCTCACGAGCAGAGGAATACTGGAGTTAGGGGAATTGCCTAGCAGATCTTCGAGATAGAAAGTGATGGGATTAGATTTTCCCTAGAACCTATCGAGGGTTACATTCTAGTTCGAGCTTGCATCGATCAGCTCGTCAAAATTTCTCTTCACAGATCCCATGGTGAGCTTGTTAAATCCTCCACCGGATATCACCATAGCAGAGGGGAAGTTCTCCCATGTGCTGTGAGCAGACAAGGGCGTGTCGGTCTCATCAGGGACGTATAAGTCCTCCGGTGGAGAGACGTACAGGGCGACCTATAAGCTGGTGTCTTTGGAGGGTGGTGTTTCCTCCTTGACCTTCTTCGTCTCGCAGACGTCATGTCGAGGAGCCTCGCTTCTTTTGGTGTACTGTTTTAGGCGTCCTTCCTTGATCTGGATTTCAACTACATCCTTGAGATGGATGCAGTCCTTGGTGACGTGCCCGTGGCTCATGTGGAATTGAAAGTATTTAGATTTGTCGACGTTTAGCTTGGGGGTGTTGGCTTGGGAAAATGAACCCCTCTCTGTTTGAAGTCCGAGTTTATACACTCGGGCAGGAAGTGCTCGTGGGGAGCGGTCAACAACGTGTACTCAATGAAACGGCTTGCTGGTCCTTTGTGCTAGCGGGATTCGGGGGGCTTATCGTCTCTCCTTTTCTCCCCGCCTCTTCGAGGAGCTACAAGGTCGTTATACTTCGTGAATTTGATGCTCTCTTGGTTCCTTGAGTCACGGGCATTGTTGGCGGCCTCTTTCTCCTCGTACTGGATGTAGGCATGTGCTTTGAGGAGGAGGTCATCCAGCGAACGAGTCGTTTTGATTCCAACTGCTTTGGCGAAATCACTGCGGGGATGCATCATTCGCTCGAGCATGTATCTCTTCATATGGTCAGTCGTGGAGATCAGGACGGCGTCTCGATTGAACCTCTTTATGTAGTCTCGGAGAGATCCATCCTTCCCCTGGATGATGGCTTAAAGTGATGCCTCAGATTTCGGGTGTCGTCGAGAGGCGGTGAAATTCCTGGTGAACTGCGTTTTCAGATCCTTTCAGAAGCTGATGGACTCCGAGGCGAGGCTCTTGTACTATGACATGGTTAGGGATGTAAATGGATATCCATGGGGACGGATACTATGATATCCGTATCCGCTCCGTTGGATAAATATGATATCCATATCCGCCCCATATCCATGCCGATATCCGCTAAGCGGGTAATCCGCAGGTTTTATAATATCCTTGGATATTTACAGATATCCATGGATAATATTTTTTTTTATAAAATTTATTTTTTGAAAAAAATATTTTTAACTTTTTTTAAAGACAAAAAAAGTTATTATCACATAAGATCCATACAATTCGCTCTTAATTTAATAATAAAATTTCATCACATTAATTTACATCTTATTCACCAAAATATTATTAGATCCAAACATAATATCTATACATTTCATTTTTAACAAAAAAAATAGAAGATATTTTGATTGTGAGTTATGATGGAAGAGCGAACGACAGAGGTGTAGGCAGGTAGACACTGATTCGACAAAGGAATGAAAACACTAGTTGGTTGGACTGTGAAATTGTTGAAGTGAGATATGAAGTATTGAAGAGTTTAAATATGAAATGACTAATAGAATTTCAATGAAATGTGAAAGGTTTTCTTCAAATAAAATAAAAAAAAAAATAAACAAAAAAAAAGAAATATAAGAAGACTATTTTTTTAGATGATGAAAAGATAAGGTATAATAAATTAATGATATTTAAATGATTTTTATAATTTATAAACGGATATGGATATCCGCGGGCACGGATATCATTAAACCCATATCCATATCCATTAACAAAAGGATATTTAAATATCCATTTATTTTATCCGTGGATATCCATTAAGCTACCCGCTCCATATCCGTGACAGATTTTATCCGCGAATATCCGCGGGTACTGATTTTTTTGCCATCCCTAGACATGGTGCCCTTCCTTAGAGTTGTGGGGAAGAGTCGGCACTTGATGACGCCTTTAACATTGCGGTAGTTGAGCATTGCATCGATGTTCTCGATGTGATCGTCTGAGTCCGTTGTGCCATCGTAGGTTGGAAGATTTGGCGGTTTCTCCATCGCGACGGTGGTGGGAGTTTCCATAATTGCGCGGGACGGTAGACCGCGGAGGTCATATTTGTCGCTTTGGACTAGTGAGGGTGACAGGGAGTGGCCGTGTTGAGGGCTCCTGCCGCGGTGCAACGAGTTTATTGGTCGACCCCAGGGCTTGTCCAGTTGCCCGCCGACTTTGTTCTTTTTGGGAACGGGGGAGCACCGCTCCCTGCCGGGAGGAGTACGATCACACTTCTTAGTATATTATCTCTAAGTGGGAGAGAGTTGTAACGCCCCAGTTTTTGTTAGATTTATTTAATCGAGTCGATTTAATTATTTCTATTATTATATTATTTTATTTTTGACTTTTATTTGATAATATATTATTTTTCATCGTGATTATGTTTTATCGCGTTTTGGGAGCGTTTGCGAGATATTTGAGTGTAGGGGTAATTTGGTCATTTCACTTTATTTTTATTAAGTTAGTAAAGTAGAAAGAGAGAAAAGTAGAGAGAAAGAAAAAGAGAAGAAGAAAAAGAGAAAGAAAGAAGAAAAGAGAGAAAAACTTGGAAAGGAAGAAATCTAATCAACCGACTTTTCAAACACGATTAAATCGGGTAAGGATACGAAACTCGATTATCTTATACTTGTGTATGATTATGTATGTATGTATTTGGTTGTTTTTGGGTTGAAATTGGATGTAGAACAAAAACCATAATATGTTGAGATTGTTAGAATTCGATTAAATTGTGTCGGAAATCATGTTTTCAGGTTCCTTATTGTTGATACATGTTAGATATATGTTGTTGTGCAATCTATTGGTAATTTTCTGGTGTTTAGGTGAGATTTAAGAGTGGAAGTGGTAGAATTTCGCAGCAGAAATTCTGCAGAAAAATTCTGGGTTGTCGCTGCCGTTACGCGTATCAGGCATGTCCATACGCGTATTGGGTTGGGCAATACGCGTACGACAGGTGCATTTGAGGGAAATACGCGTAATGAATTCCATTTTTCTCGGCCATCTGCTGAAACGCGTAATGGTACGCGTATGAGGCTGGGCAATACGCATATGGCTCAGGGCAATACACGTATGGCCAGCGAGGGTGCAGAATGTTGTCATTTCGCGATTCCTTTTCTTTTTACTTCCATAACTTGTGTTTCGATTATCCGTTTTGAACATTCTTGGTATCGTTGGAAAGCTATTGAGACGTACTTTCTTATTAAAATGGTTTTGAGATTGTTGGCTGATTTAATTATGTCGAGAATTTTAAATAGTGTCGTTTTGTCGACTTTTGCCGTTGTAATTGTGTGTAATTGATGTGTTATCATGCAATGTGCTTTTGATATATGTTGTGATGATGGTTTGTGGCCTAAGGGAAAGAAAATGCATTGTGTCATATTTGATTATATATGCATGATTATGGATGTGTATATGTGTGCATTTGAATGTCATGAGTCATTGTATGCCAAGCATCATGATATGCATTCTTGTGATGTCGTGTGCCCTAGTGGGTGTGAGCGACGAAACGATTCCAGAGGGAATCCTCTATAACATTGTGAGTCTTATACCGAGAGGACCTAAAGTGATGATTATTGACGATCGTGAGCCTTATACAAAGAGGATCTAAAGCGATCGAATCGTGAGCCTTATACCGAGAGGACCTAAAGCGATCCATAAATGTCGTGAGCCTTATACCAAGAGGACCTAAAGCGACGGGGAACATCGTTTGCCCGACGGGGAGTTACACTAAGTAACAAGTGATGATTCCAATAGTTCCTGAGTGAACTAATGATGAGAATGATGGATGGAACGGTACCGCATTGCATTTGCATTGAGTCGTTGTGTCGGTCTCTTTGCATTTGCATAAATCATGAATGGATTGATTTTTTGTGGAATTGTGAATGGAATTGATGAGTTGAGATACATATATTTATATTGGTGATAAATGTGTTGTGCATGATTGATATGCCTTGGTGATGGATATATGAGATATGCATTGTGTTGTTTTGTATAAAAATTCTGGTGTAAGTTGTGGTGAGAATATTTTACATGTGTATTTTTGTGTTATTATATAATTGTATGCAATTATATTATGATTGTGTTTCTCACCCTTCTGCTGTTTTGAATGCTCTATGAGGCATTGCAGATTAGATGCTGGAGGTCTTTTTGTGAAGCTTAGGTCTTCATTCTTTTGTCGGTTGGCTCTGATATGTAGCACCGGGTAGTCGGGGAGATCGTTTGTGATTATATGTGTATATGTATATATATCTTTTGGATTATACATGTATGGCTCTGTATATGACAGACAAACTTTTTAGGTGATATATATATATATATATATATGAGATTCAGTTGCAGATTTTCTGCTTTTATTCTGTATCTGAATTGTGGGTAGTAAGAACTGAGTTCCTCTGTTATATGCTACCTGATTGTTGCATATCTTTATGAGCAGGTTTATTGTGTTTTGTCTCAATTGATGTGACGCCTCAGTCTATGCCGTGAATGTTTTCATTATACTTTGATTATTTGTTATCGCTTTAATTAATTGGGGGTATAGATTGGGGGTGTTACATTAAGTGGTATCAGAGCCAGTTCGTGTCAGTTTGTGTCAGTCCTTGTTGGTCTTTGTGTTTGGGTGAGCTATTTGTTTAACCATAGTTGCTGTTATTGGACATGAACAGAATATGAATGGTAGGAATGACGCTGCTTTGGCTGCTGCTATACAAGATATGGCTCGGGCTGTGCAAGGTGCACCTAATGCTGGTGGGAATGATGAGTTCAGGAAGAACAAACCGCATGTCTTCAAAGGGAGACATGATCCTGATAGTGCTCAGATTTGGCTTAAGGAGATTGAAAGAATCTTTCGAGTGATGGACTGTGCTGAGGAACATAAGGTGAGACTGGGTACTCACATGTTGCAGGAGGAGGTTGATGATTGGTGGGTTAGTGCGCGTCATGTTTGGGAAGTTACAGGTGAAGAGGTCACTTGGACTTTGTTTAGCAGGGAGTTTTTGAGGAAGTATTTTCCTGAAGATGTTAGAGGAAATAAAGAGATAGAGTTCTTGGAATTGAAACAAGGTAACATGTCTGTTATTGATTACACTGCTAGGTTTGTGGAACTGGTTCAGTTTTATCCACATTATGCTGAAGCGACTGCGGAGTTTTCCAAGTGTGTGAAGTTTGAGAACGGATTGCGTCCTGAGATCAAGCAGGCAATCAGTTATCAAAGGATTAGAAGGTTTTCGGATTTGGTGGGTTGTTGTAGAATTTATGAGGAAGATAGCAAAGCTCGTTCTACTCACTATAAGAGTGTGAACGAAAGAAAAGGGAAGCAACCGTTTCGTGGTGGTCCTTATGTGACACCAGCTGACAAGGGTAAGCAAAGGGGTAATTTTGAGAAAAGGCCAAGTGGGGGAGGTATGTCTAATCCTCTGAGATGTTTTAGGTGTGGTGACTTAGGACATCGTCAGTTTGAATGTAGGAAGGATATGAGGAAGTGTTCCATTTGTGGAGGTTTAGGACATGTTGCAGCTGATTGTAAGAAGAATGTGGTGAAGTGTTTCAACTGTTGTGAACCTGGTCATATTAGCACGAAGTGTCCGAAACCAAAGCAAGCTCCAGCAGGTGGGAAAGTATTTGAATTGGCAGGGACTCAGACTACTAGTGTAGACCGTCTGATCAGAGGTACTTATTTTATTAATAGTACGCCTTTACTTGTTATTATTGATACCAGAGCTACTCATTCGTTTATTTCGTCTGAGTACGCAAAGCGTTTGCATCTTTTGTTGTCTTTGATGGGTGGAGAGATGGTTATTTATAATCCAGCAATGGGGTCAGTAACTACTTCTTTAGTTTGTTTAAGTTGTCCTTTGACCATTTATGGTAAATATTTTGAGATGGATTTGGTGTGTTTGCTGTTGGAGGGTTTAGACGTGGTTCTGGGAATGAATGGTTTGCAGTTCAATCGGGTTCATATTGATTGTTATCATAAGCTGGTAAGATTTCCTTCTCTTGAGGAAGACGAGGAATCAAGTTTCTTATCTACCAAAGAGTTGAAGAAACTTTTGGCAGATGAAGCTCAGTTGTTCGGGTTGTTTGCATCGTTGACTGTGGAGAGTTAAGTTGTACTTGATGTGTTTCCAGTTGTGTGTGAGTTTCCAGAGGTGTTTCCAGAGGATATTTCAGATGTGCCGCCAGAGAGAGAGGTGGAGTTTTCTATAGATCTAGTTCCTGGTACTAGACTTGTATCTATGGCACCTTATCGTATATCGGCATCTGAGTTGGTTGAGTTGAAGAAGCAGTTGAATGAATTGTTAGAGAAGAGGTTTGTGAGGCCAAGTGTATCGCCTTGGGGTGCTCCAGTTTTATTGGTGAGAAAGAAAGATGGAAGTATGCGATTGTGTATTGATTATCGCCAGTTGAATAAGGTGACACTTAAGAATAAGTATCCTCTTTCGAGAATTGATGATCTGATGGACTAGTTGGTAGGTGCGTGTGTGTTTAGTAAGATTGATTTGAGGTCGGGTTATCATCAGATAAGAGTGAAAGAGGAAGATATTCAGAAGACGGCTTTTAGGACACGATATGGACACTACGAATATTCTGTGATGTCGTCCGGGGTTTCTAATGCGCCAGGTGTGTTTATGGAGTATATGAATCATATTTTCCATGAGCATTTGGATCGATTTGTTGTTGTGTTTATTGATGATATCTTGATTTATTCTAAGTCTCGGGAGGAACATGCGGAACATTTGCGTGTTGTGTTGCAAATTTTGAAGGAAAGGAGACTTTTTGCCAAGTTGTCCAAGTGTGAGTTCTGGTTGTCAGAAGTGAGTTTTCTCGGGCATGTGATTTCAGGTAATGGTATTGCTGTGGATCCATCTAAAGTAGAGGCAGTTCTAAAATGGGAGGCTCCTAGATCTGTTACTGAAATTAGAAGGTTTTTGGGTTTAGCTGGACATTATCGAAGGTTCATTGAAGGCTTTTCAAAGTTAGCACTTCCTTTGACCCAGTTGACTTGTAAAGGTAAAGCGTTCATTTGGGATATTCAGTGTGAGGAAAGTTTTAGTGAGCTGAAGAGAAGATTGACTACAGCTCCGATTTTGATCTTACCGAATCCTACCGAACCGTTTGTGGTGTATTGTGATGCGTCTTTGATTGGTTTAGGTGGAGTGTTGATGCAAGAAGGTAAGGTTGTGGCTTATGCTTCGAGGCAATTGAGGAGTCATGAGAAGAATTACCCTACTCATGATTTGGAATTAGCGGCAGTGGTTTTTGTATTGAAAATTTGGAGGCATTATCTCTATGGTGCAAGATTCGAAGTCTTTAGTGATCATAAAAGTTTGAAATACTTGTTTGATCAGAAAGAGTTGAATATGAGGCAACGGAGATGGTTGGAATTTTTGAAGGACAACGATTTTAGCTTGAATTACCATCCTGGTAAAGCTAATGTGGTAGCCGATGCGTTGAGCCGAAAATCTTTGCATATGTCTGTTTTGATGGTTAAAGAGTGGGAACTTTTGGAAGCATTTAGAGATTTGAGTTTGGTGTGTGAATTGACATCTGATAGCGTGAGGCTTGGTATGTTAAAGGTCACTAATGATTTTCTATTAACCGTTAGCGAGAAATAAAAGTTGGATGTGAAATTTGTTGATTTGATGACGGTTGGAGATCAAAGTGTGGATGGTGACCTTAAAGTGGATGATAAGGATGTTTTGAGATTCCGTGGTAGAATTTGTATTCCTGATGATTCGGACTTGAAAAAGATGATTTTAGAGGAAGGACACCGGAGTAATTTGAGTATACATCTGGGAGCTAATAAGATGTATCAGGATTTGAAGAAGATCTTTTGGTGGTCTGGATTGAAGAGGGATGTGGCTCGGTTTGTTTATGCGTGTTTGACGTGTCAGAAGTCTAAGGTAGAACATCAGAAGCCTAGTTGACTATTGCAACCATTGGATATTCCCGAGTGGAAATGGGATAGCATTTCTATGGATTTTGTGACAGGGTTGGCGAATACACAGAGGGGACATAATGCCATTTGGGTAGTTGTGGATAGGCTGACTAAATCGGTGCATTTCATTCCGATTGACATCAGTTTTTCTTTGGAGAGATTGGCTGAGATTTATATCAGTGTGATTGTGAAGCTACATGGTGTTCCGTTGAGTATTATTTCAGATCGAGATCCGAGGTTTACTTCCAGATTTTGGGTAAGTTTAAAAAAGGCGTTAGGTTCCAAGTTGAGGTTGAGTTCGGCTTATCATCCGTAAACGGATGGTCAGACCGAGAAAACTATTCAGTCATTGGAAGATTTGCTGAGAGCATGTGTTCTTGAGCAAGGTGGTGCTTGGGATAGTTATCTTGTGTTGGTGGAATTCACGTATAACAACAGTTTCCATTCGAGTATTGGAATGGCACCATTTGAAGCGTTGTATGGAAGAAGATTTTGAACACCTTTGTGTTGGCATGAATTTGGTGAGAGTTCGGTGGTTGGACCGGAGTTAGTGCAACAGACTACGGAAAAGGTGAAACTTATTCGTGAGAAAATGAAGGCTTCTCAGAGTAGGCAAAAGAGTTATCATGATCGAAGGAGGAAAGATCTTGAGTTTTAAGAAGGTGATCATGTATTTTTGAGAGTTACACCGGTGACGGGTTTTGGTCGTGCATTGAAGTCGAAGAAGCTTACTTCTCGGTTTATTGGTCCTTACCAGATATCCGCGAGAGTGGGTGCTGTGGCTTATCGGGTGGAGTTGCCGCCGAGTCTTTCGAATTTGCATGATGTGTTTCATGTTTCACAGCTTCGGAAGTATGTTCCGGATCCGTCGCATGTGATTCCGATGGATGAAGTTGAGGTAAGGGAGAACCTTACGGTTGAGGCATTACCAGTGAGAATTTTGGATCGCGAGTTGAAGCGGTTAAGAGGCAAGGATATTGCGCTTGTGAAAGTAGCGTAGGGAGGCGCTGCTGAGGGCAATTTAACTTGGGAGTTGGAGAGTCGGATGCGGGAGTCGTATCCGGAGTTATTCGTCTCAAGTAATATTTTCGAGGACGAAAATCTCTAAGTGGGGGAGAGTTGTAACGCCCCAGTTTTTGTTAGATTTATTTAATCGAGTCGATTTAATTATTTCTATTATTATATTATTTTATTTTTTACTTTTATTTGCTAATATATTATTTTTCATCGTGATTATGTTTTATCGCGTTTTGGGAGCGTTTGCGAGATATTTGAGTGTAGGGGTAATTTGGTCATTTCACTTTATTTTTCTTAAGTTAGTAAAATAGAAAGAGAGAAAAGTAGAGAGAAAGAAAAAGAGAAGAAGAAAAAGAGAAAGAAAGAAGAAAAGAGAGAAAAACTTGGAAAGGAAGAAATCTAATCAACCGACTTTTCAAACACGATTAAATCGGGTAAGGGTGCGAAACTTGATTATCTTATACTTGTGTATGATTATGTATGTATGTATTTGGTTGTTTTTGGGTTGAAATTGGATGTAGAACAAAAACCATAATATGTTGAGATTGTTAGAATTCGATTAAATTGTGTCGGAATTCATGTTTTCAGGTTCCTTATTGTTGATACATGTTAGATATATGTTGTTGTGCAATCTATTGGTAATTTTCTGGTGTTTAGGTGAGATTTGGGAGTGGAAGTGGTAGAATTTCGCAGCAGAAATTCTGCAGAAAAATTCTGGGTTGTCGATGCCGTTACGCGTATCAGGCATGTCCATACGCGTATTGGGTTGGGCAATACGTGTATGGCAGGCACATTTGAGGGAAATACGCGTAATGAATTCCATTTTTCTCGGCCATCTGCTGAAATGCGTAATGGTACGCGTATGAGGCTGGGAAATACGCGTATGGCTCAGGGCAATACGCGTATGACCAGCGAGGGTGCAGAATGTTGTCATTTCGCGATTCCTTTTCTTTTTACTTCCATAACTTGTGTTCCGATTATCCGTTTTGAACATTCTTAGTATCGTTGGAAAGCTATTGAGACGTACTTTCTTATTAAAATGGTTTTGAGATTGTTGGCTGATTTAATTATGTCGGGAATTTTAAATAGTGTCGTTTTGTCGACTTTTACCGTTGTAATTGTGTGTAATTGATGTGTTATCATGCAATGTGCTTTTGATATATGTTGTGATGATGGTTTGTGGCCTAAGGGCAAGAAAATGTAT
Source organism: Lathyrus tuberosus (assembly GCA_022829125.1). NCBI lineage: Eukaryota > Viridiplantae > Streptophyta > Magnoliopsida > Fabales > Fabaceae > Lathyrus > Lathyrus tuberosus. Next base: position 4,189,491 of record JALAZF010000449.1, read on the forward strand.
TGTGTCGTATTTGATTATATATGCATGATTATGGATGTGTATATGTGTGCATTTGAATGTCATGAGTCATTGTATGCCAAGCATCATGATATGCATTCTTGTGATGTCGTGTGCCCTAGTGGGTGTGAGCGACGAAACGATTCCAGAGGGAATCCGCTATAACATCATGAGTCTTATACCGAGAGGAACTAAAGCGATGATTATAGACGATCGTGAGCCTTATACAAAGAGGACCTAAAGCGATCGAATCGTGAGCCTTATACCGAGAGGACCTAAAGCGATCCATAAACATCGTGAGTCTTATACCAAGAGGACCTAAAGCGACGGGGAACATCGTTTGCCCGACGGGGAGTTACACTAAGTAACAAGCGATGATTCCAATAGTTCCTGAGTGAACTAATGATGAGAATGATGGATGGAACGGTACCGCATTGCATTTGCATTGAGTCGTTGTGTCGGTCTCTTTGCATTTGCATAAATCATGAATGGATTAATTTTGTGTGGAATTGTGAATGGAATTGATGAGTTGAGATACATATATTTATATTGGTGATAAATGTGTTGTGCATGATTGATATGCCTTGGTGATGGATATATGAGATATGAATTGTGTTGTTTTGTATAAAAATTCTGGTGTAAGTTGTGGTGAGAATATTTTACATGTGTATTTTTGTGTTATTATATAATTGTATGCAATTATATTATGATTGTGTTTCTCACCCTTCTGCTGTTTTGAATGCTCTATGAGGCATTGCAAATTAGATGCTGAAGGTCTTTTTGTGAAGTTTAGGTCTTCATTCTTTTGTCGGTCGGCTCTGATATGTAGTACCGGGTAGTCGGGGAGATCGTTTGTGATTATATGTGTATATGTATATATATCTTTTGGATTGTACATGTATGACTGTGTATATGACAGACAAACTTTTTAGGTGATATATATATATATATATATATATGAGATTCAGTTGCAGATTTTCCACTTTTATTCTGTATCTGAATTGTGGGTAGTAGGAACTGAGTTCCTCTGTTATGTGCTACCTGATTGTTGCATATCTTTATGAGCAGGTTTATTGTGTTTTGTCTCAATTGATGTGACGCCTCAGTCTATGCCGTGAATGTTTTCATTATACTCTGATTATTTGTTATCGCTTTAATTAATTGGAGGTATAGATTGGGGGTGTTACAGTAATCGCCGGTTGTGGCCTTTCTAACCGCGGGCGGCGCCCGGGTTGTCGCGGAGAGAGGCTCTGAGACTCATTTCGTTGGTGTCTCTGCGGGGGAGAGCGTGGACGGATGTCTCGTCGTTGTGGGGACGGGCTATGAGATTTGGACCGTCGATGTCTCTACGGGGGAGAGCGCGATCGACGGTTCTTCTCCAGCATTCCAATCCATTTATTCTGTTGGAAAATCATGAAATTGGTCTGGTTGATCGCCGTGAACAGGGCCATCGTAGTAGGATCGACGCCAGGTGGTACTGGAGCTAGTTGAAAAACTCCTGGATTCTCAAAATGTTGGACGACATTGTAGGCCGCATCGTCAGAGGAGGGAGAGGCGGCGAGTCCGTCTCTTGGGTCACCCTCTTTAGTAATGGTTGTCCCATTGTTGTTGTGGTCACCGCCGACAGTGCCAGTGGTGAAAGTAGTTTCTTGAATGTTATCGTCGTTGTGTTGATTGGCCATAGTGATTGGTAGGGTTTTGAAAGTTTGCTTTCGTCTTTAGGTTTCAGAGAAAGAAAAGACGGGGTAGCAAAGGTGTCTTACATATGGCGCCACTGATCCTACCAGGATCAGAGATTCAATCAGCGGCCAACAACATGTCGTGGACTTCAAGTTTGCCGGTGAAAAAGAAGAGGAGGGGGTGTACGTGCAAGACACTCTGATGTCAAAGTGAGGTTTAGAGTGAAAAGAGAGCAAATACAGAATAGTGAGAATGAGTTTAGAATATCTGACCCTCCTGCGGAGGAAGGTATTTATAGTGCCCCCCAGCACCGGGCCAATGGTCATCTGTTGAGGGCTGGATCGTTAGGCCCACAACGAATGACTGCCATGATTCTACGTGGGAATAGGGAAAACCAGCACGTGGTCTTCGTCTTGGGTCAACTGCCCCTAAAACTTCACAGTGGATCATCCCGTTCGTGAGGGAGAAACTGCCCTGCGAATGTCGTGGGTTCAGTTGGTGACGTGTCCTTGCGTGAGGAGCACGAGGAGAACGTGTGAGGAATATGCCCTCATGCGGTTATGATGGATTGGGCCTTAGTGTTGGGCCTTCTTTGACGCGAAGCTGGGCTGGACAGTGCCCGATAGGGGGCCAGCCCCAGACCCAGCCCATAACAATGTTTAAATTTTTTTTTTTATGTATAATAACTTCAAAATACAACTAAAACCAAACCAATGAAGTATTTATCAACTTGCTCAATAATTTTACTATCCTTTTTCAAATTTATCTAAATAAATGCAAATAAATGTATTTGGATATGGAAAATTAAAGTTAAATATATTCATCTTTTCATATTGTTTATTAAATTTATATTAAATATAGTTTTATTATTATTTTCAGATATAATAATAGTTATATGCGAATATATATATATATATATATATATATATATATATATATATATATATATATATATATAGTTATGTATTATAGAGAGAGAAATAAATAAAATAAAATGAAACAAAAAAGGATATTTTTAAAAAAATAAATATTAATCTTAAAAGTAATAAAATTTATTAGTTGTCAATTAGTTAAATAATGATAACTACAATAAAAATGAAATAAGTAAATTCAATAACAATAAATAAATTGAATACCAAAACTCACCTCTGAACTGAATTAATCAGTCACGTGAACCATATATTGACGGTGAAAAAAAACATTTGAACGCCTGGCATGATTTGGCCTTTGTTGTCAACAAGGCGTGTTAAAAGAGCTTCAACGAAAAGTTGTTAAACATGTCCTTAGATACTTCAAAGTTACATCCAGTAACCCTTACTAATTAACTCTTACTATTATTTAATAAAGGGTTAAATATGTTTGTGGTCCTCCTAAATATCTCAAATTTCGTTTTTAGTCATTCAAAATATTTCTTTCAAAAAATAGTCCTCCTAAAAATTTTCATTCACATTTTTAGTTCCTCCTACAACTTAGCGACGATTTTTATAACTTAGCGACTTAATTAGCGACAGTTTTAGCGACGAATTATTACTTAGCGATTGAATTAGCGACAATTTTAGCGATAATTTTAATATTAGGGACAAAAAATGCGGATAAAAAATTTTAGAAAGACCATTCTTTAAAAGAAATATCTTGAAAGACAAAAAACAAAATTTGAGATATTTATAAGAACTACAAACATATTTAACCCTTTAATAAATTAATTTTGTACAGATGAGTTAGGTTAACTTCTAACTCTAATATCATAACCTATTAAAAGAGCCACGAGATACCTACCATTTATATCTACACAGCAAATTCAATAATGTTGTGCTTGAGAAAGTGTATTGAAAAATATTTAATCTCACATTAATTAAACATAAAGTCTGAAAATGATTTGAAGTTCATCACTTATGGATGTTTGATAGAGAATATTATTATTCATTATATTTTTATTAGTAATTTTAATATATTAGTTAGTATTTTATTTTAGAAGATTTTTAGTTTTTAGAATTATGTCACATGGATGACTATGATGTATTTAGAGTTCTATATATTAAGTGTAATGTGTTATTTGGAGAATCATCAATGAAATGAAAATGAAGTTATTTTATCTCTTTTATCTTCTAGTATCTTAGTCTAGATTTAATTATGTATTTTTCTCATAGTTAGTTAGGATTTTGATCTAGCATCCTAACAATTTGGTGCTCTCATTCTTGAACTTCAATCCTTCCATGGCATATCCATATTATCATTCTTTCATCCCTCCATATGTTAGTGCTCCATCACCATTTTATCATCACTCTATTCCTCCTTATTATTCCTCTGTCACAACCATACCACCTACATCATGTATTCCATACACATCATATGCACCTTCACATAACCCATACATTTCATACCAACAACAACCATAAAATTCCAATTCACAACCAGAAACATTTCACAATAGCTAGAAACTCTCAAACAATATTTGATTGAAACTCATGAAATCTCAAAAAAAATCTAGAGAAGAATCGAAAGAACAAATTCAAGTTTTTCATCTTTTTCTCAAAACAGAATTTCTAGAGTTCTCTAAAGTACTACAACAACATAGAGAAAAGTATAAAAAAATATTGTCAAAACTGAACCAGAAAAGTCATCAGCAAAAGAAGGATTCAAAGAGCTTTCGGTTTCACAAGAATCATTTCCGACAACAACGAAATTTTTGACACCACTTCCGATGAGTTTTCCGGCAACAACTCCAGCAAAATCTCCGTTAACACTTTCGACGAAACTTTCGGTGACATTTTTGGAAACGTCGCCGACTTCTTTTTCGGAACCGTCTCAGTGGTTATTTTCTCCAACAAAACAAAAGTCATCGGAGAAATTGTCAGATTTAACACAACTACTAGCAAAACCACCGGATCCACAAATGTTACCGGAGAAACTATTGGATCTACGACGACAAACAACAAAACCACCGAATTTGTTGTTTGTTATTTTCACCGGAAAAACCTCAAGAACTTTTGAATCAGATGTTATTATGGATAGTTTATACTTTTATTATTTTAATTTCAGTATTTATTTTGATTGGAAAAAAAATAGAAGAGAGAAAGGAAGAAGAAAGAAAGAAGAAGAAAAGACAATGGAAAGAGAGAGAGAGAAAGAAACAAGTGGAAAAGGAAAGTTGTGAGTGGATCGTACGAGTCATGGAAAGAAAGAGAAAAAAAGACGTTAGAGAAAGAGAAAAAAGAGAAAAAACCCCACATGATGATGATGATGATACAAATGGCAAGCCATTGCCAATACACTACCAAACCCACGTGATATAAAGGACAGGAGTTTTTATTTTTTATCTTTATTTTATTATATTAGATATTATTAAAAAAAAGAACTCCTCTAAAAGAAGTTTATATGCTACTCATAAATTTTGAAGGGGTAAGTAGTGATAGAGAGTCATTTATATTAATTGAATAGATATTTTAATTAGTATTTTAATATATTTATTCTAGAAGTTTCTTAGGTCATTGTGATTGTGTCACTTGGATGGCTAAGATATGTTTAGAGTAGTATTTAAAGTATAGTGTTCTATTTGTATTGGCAATGAATGAAATCAAAAGTTATATTTTTATTATCTTTTAGTTTTATCTTTCTCATAGTTTTATTGTCTTTCTTAGTTTTCTCTAGTTTTGTTAGGGTTTATCATTTTTCTTCCTAACAATGTTCCAAGTAAATGAGCAGTTTAATGCCACTCCAAGCATTATTTAAAGCTGGACTCCCAGATGCTTAAATGAGAAATAAAATGTCAAGTATTAAAATGATATAAACACGATAATATAATATGGGAGGATGGTTGTGTAGTACATGTGTTTTGTGTGCATCAAGCATGTGTAAGAATGATGACAATTATTCCAACAACAGGGTTTAAATGCATAAACTCTATGAGTTTGCACGCATGAACTTCCCATAGAGTACAACCAATGATATTTCCAGCTTCATCACTGACTGTAATATTAGCACACACTTTCCTTCCATTATGACCTCGTGCAAGACACTAATAATATCTTAAAGAACATAAATATAAGACAATATATATTAAAAATGTAACAACTGAAAAATAGGTGATATGGACCCTCCATAAAAGAAATTGTGATAGCCTAAGTAACTAATATATTGGAGTTTTAAAGAACATAAGACAACATTAACATATAAATAGTCATGGCCAAATTTTCCATTAAGCAAGTCTCTAATTTCCTAGAGGATGAATTGTTGAGGAGGTATGTCGGGGAAATCATTCTTAGAAACCGTGGTTCCGCTGTTGAAAAGTAGCTTAAGTTTGTGTTAATAAACCTTAAATGAAAATTATTGTCTTGAGGTTCACCATTGTACAATGTGTAAGTTTGATTCTCACTTAGTTTTTGTATCCAATCCTTGTAATATATAAGACAAGTCAAGACGTGGATACAATCACCCTAAGTTGAAAACATAGGGGTTAGAGTTAGACATATCGCTTTGAAGTGCAGTTAAGAACATTTGTCCCATAGTACGTAAAAGGTTCAACGTACATTGGAGTCTTGAATGGCCATCTCAAGATCCTATTGGTCGATCTGTTTCTTAATGGTCCAAATGTTAACAACTCGAATAGACAATTCACTATTACAAATAATATATTTCATGTCAAAGTTTTCACTCCATCCAACAAAAAACCGAGGTAAAATGCTAAAGCATACCATGTTTTAAATTGAGCATACTCTCAAGACCCAAGCCTCCACCACTAGGCCAACCCTTGGGGGTTAATCAATCTCACATAATGATGTTGATGTTGTTGTTGTAGTATTTTTGGAATAATCTTCCTATATTGTCAATCAAAGAAAATATTGAGAAATTTGTTATTTTCCTTGGTTGACAACATTGAGAAATTTATTCCTAAACACAATCATCCATTTCTCTTTCATTTTCTCTTTAATATTCTCTTTCACGTGAAAGCATTTGCCATTAAAACATTTGCTCAAGATAATAAAATCTCTCTAGGTTAGATTGCATATACATAATTTTTTTTCTTAGTTGGAATATGTAACTTATTAGAAATTTGAAAAGATATGTTGTTATCCAAGAATCCATTGTCAAAATCTTGATTTGTTTAAACAATTTAATTTAATATTCTGTGTAAACAATGTAATTATAAAAAAAAAAAGCTTTTTTCCCCGAATTTTAACAGAAACCAAGAGGTATGTGGCGCTTGGGATGAAACATAACTTATTATACTTTTTATCTAAAAAGAAACACATTTACCTCGGTTTTGAGTAATAACCGAGGTAAAATATAAACGTGTTTATTCAGTTTCTTCATTGTCCTTACACAAATCTTTGTCGTCCATTTAATGAGTATCAACGCTTAAGAAATTTGCATTAGTGATCCTCGTGAAACCTAAAATCCTCATTATAAAAGGATTCTGAATATTAAAAATTGATAATGAAACATTTGACATGAAACTTTGAAACTTAAATAAACGTTTATTTTGTTTTGGAAAAATTCTCAATGACGGAATGCAAGAGCAGAAAATTATTTAGGTTCAAGGTTTGTATTTTTAAATAATCATATAACTGAATATTTATTTTATTTATCAAACATTTTTGTTTGTTTTATATCAGACATTTGATCTTCCTCAAGATCAATGAAACAAGGATCCCCAACATTTGCTCTTCTCCAAGATATCCAGCATTTGTTCTTCATTGACAACATTTGCTCTTCTCCAATTTAGTTTGTAAATAAATTAATTTATTATTATTCTACGCAAACAATTTAATGAGTATTTAAAAAAAAAAGAATATATATTTTCCCTCAATTTTGTTATTAAACCGAGAGGTTTATGGTGTTAGTTTGAAAAATAAAAAAAGTTATTGTTAGGGATCGAACTCATGACCATTTCAACTAACCCTTCGGTTATTCTTAAACCGAGGGATAAAGTGGCAGTTTTTTTATGACATCCTTCATTACCTCGCCTCTTTAACAGAGGTTAAATCAATTTCGTATCCGAGATTAAATGTGAAAGGAACTTATACACCTGCAAGGAAACCTCATGAAACAACAATAGTATGTCAAAAGTAAAAAAAATGATTCAAAAGTAGTAGGATAGAAAAATGCTTCAACAATCAAAAGTAGTAGGATAGAAAAATGCTTCAACAATCAAAATTTGAATGGGTAAGCTAGAGGTAAAAAAACATTCAACAATTAACAAAAATCAAACCGCTTTATCAATAAATTACTTACCACTTAAAGTAAAATATATTATGAAAAAAAAGTCATTGGTAGAAAATATGTCGGAAAGTGAAAAACATTAAAACCATTTATAAACAAAACTTGAAAGAAACACCCATTCCACAAATCAAGCAAAAATCCATAATGAGTGTGTGCTTCTTCAAGAAACAAAAACCTTAAACATTTTCAAGAACATGATAAAGGTTATGGAGCAGGGAAGATAACATGTTAAAAAGTGATAAACAAAAAAATCATATATAAACAAAACATGAAACAACAACCCATTCCATAAATAAAACAAAAACTCATATTAGCTAAAATTGTTGAAATACAACCCACAACGAGTGTAAGTTCTCCTTCAAACAAAAACCCATCAACATTTGTAATGATAACGATTGAAGAGGAAACACAATACACAAAAAGATGGAAAACAACAGTTGTAGTAGAAGTCAACGAAAATACCTTGTCAATGAAAAAAGAGTTGGTGAAGTTAGAAGAAACAAAACTTACAAAATGAACCATGAGCAACATGGTCAAGTAAAGCGATATCAAAAACGGATTAAGCAAAATGGGAAAAGAAGGAGATGATATGACCTGTTTAAGAGATAATGGTGACAAAATGGTGACCGAGCAGTTTGCTGGAATGTAAGAAGATGAGTTATGGAGAAGTGAGGGAAAATATGAAGAGGGAAAAGTTTATAACAATGAAAGGAACAAAGTTGAGCGTGTGATATGTATGTGATAGGAGGGAAAGTGAAATTGAACCAGAATAAGCCCCACAATAACAGAACAACTCTATTCAATCGAGAAGCCCAAAAGAAAATTATATCCACCCAAAACAAGTTAACCCAAAAAGCTATAGAAGGACATAATATGAGCTTCACTGTTAAACCAGAGAATTCCATTCCACCAATTTAGATTAAACTGCACCAAGAAAAAATCACAAACTGACCGAGATCCAAATTGAAACACTGAAACTTCGCTTCACTTCTATGTATAACCGTGCCAACGAAATGATATTCAGAAAACAACAAATCAAACAAGCCACTAAAAATAATAGCAAAAAAAGACTCCAACCCAAGCAGATTCAGATAAGCCAACAGAGCAGTATAAATATTGTGCAGCACTTGCCATGCTAGCCAAGCCACAAAAAAAAAAACAACATCCAGCCAGAAAAAGGAAAACACCCCCAAGCCAAAACAGAAGCACGTTTGGCCCATCACTAAAATATACAAGCCAAAGCCATAGATCCAGTGTCGAAGAACCATCCTGAAGCGAAAAAACAAACTTTGCTGATGGAAACATTCAACGATAATCCTACAAAACATGTCTTGATACCACAATGAATCACTCTCTGATTCCTAATCATGCCGCCGGATAGATTAACCATTGATTGAGGGAGTAATTGAACCCTTTAAGTTTGCACTTTAGCCTATTCCACGATGTGATCTTAATTTCATTGCTTAGCCGCTCCGCCGATTGAGGCCTATGTTGGTGTAAGCCCTAGAGGCCAATACTTTTGGTACTTGTATTGAATTTTTTATTAATAATAAAAGACATTTCTTTATTATGTTTATTTTTCCAAATTGATAAAGTCCCTAGAATAGCTAGTTCGTTTAATGAAATATTAAGTGTGACTTAATCATGAGATTCCATTAAACATAAGGACACTATTCTTAAAGTATCTGTAGTCGAGCTTTAATGTGAAATGGGATAACCTTAAAGCATTAAGACTATTATATAGATAGACTGATGATCACATCTCATGGATCATGGATCATGGATAAGGAGTTATCAAGTCTTAACATAGGTATGAATATTAGGAGTAATATTTATACTAGATTGACCCACTATGAGAGTACTACATAGAATGTTATGCAAAGTGTCATAAGTTACTCTCATGGTGATAGTGGTGTATACCACCCTTTGACCTGAAACCACTATGGACCCTAGATGTAGAGTCAAGTACTTTATTGCTGATCAAACATTATCCGTAATTGGATGACTATAAAGACAGTTAATGAGTACTTCATAAAGCATGCTGAGGGACATGAGTGACCTAGATGGAATTTGCCCATCCTGCATAACAGGATAAATGTTTAAGGGCCCAATATTGAACTGAACAAGGATGACACGGTATATGCCTTGTGTTCAATATAGACATAAGGGCAAAAGGGTAATTGTACACACAAGCACTATCACAAAAGGTTTTGTCAGATCACATGACAATTTCGTGACTTGGGTAGTAGTGATGTGTTGCTAGATACCGCTCACTGTTTATTATGTTAAATGCATGATTTAATATAATTACCAACGTCGCGAAATCCTACAGGGTCACACACATAAGGACAGTTTGATAAGAGGTAGAGTAAATAAGGAACACCGTAAGGTACAGTGTACTTAAGTAAATATGTAACACCGTAAGGTACGGTGCACTTAAGTGGAATACGGATTGTGGTAAGGTACCGCGTGCTTAAGTGATATACAGTACATCATAAGATATGGTGTGCGTGCACTTAAGTGGGCTTTTTAGCTTGCATCCCACACAAGTGGTTCTATAAATATAACCCTTGTGCAGAAGCATAAACACTTGATGAAAATTCAGCTGTGAAACCCTAGCCGTATTTTCCTTCTCTCTATCTCTCACTCAAAGCCTTCAATCATAGCAGCTAGCACTGAGACTGAAGGAAGTTGTTCGTGTGGAGTGAGTAGAGGCGCTGTTCATTGTACATCGTTCGTGATCATTCCTTCGATTCAGAATCAAAGGTTTCATCACTATAAGAGGTAACCATTCTGTCACTGATCATGATCTTTCGTAAGGATCGCTAAAGGGAGATTTTAATTTTCTTTGCATTTTTGAATCGCGATTTCCCTTCAGCCTATCTTTAAACACTATTTCATTATGCCCCTTCTAGATTACCCAAATATAGGCAAACCAAATTATGTTAAATTTCTTCGTTCGACCTATGCCTAGTCTGCAAAGACCTTCAAACTGTTGGAATTTGTTTATAGCCTTGTTGTGCAGAGCAGAATAAATGTTCAGCCATCTTAGGACACAAGACCAAACCTGCATAGAAAGAAAACCACATTCAAAGAAAATGTGAGAAGCATTTTCAGTAACTGCGCATCCAAACAGACATTCTGATTATGATTGGTTTACCACTCCTCTTTTCACCAGATTGTCTTTTAAAGGAATCTTACTTTGAAATAAACACCAAATAAACAACCACCTTTAGCGGAACAAATTTGTTCCAAACTTGACTAAAGTTTAGACCTACCTCATTAGAGGATGTTCTCACTATAATTAACTTGTAGGCTTCTTTGGCTGTATATTTCCCTAAACCCCAATTCCAACTATCCATCCTCTCTGGATTAACATTTAAGTTCTGAATTTTGTCTCCAATTTCATTTTCTAAAGCTGATTCTTCTTGTGATAGAACTCTACCCCATCTAAATCTCTGATGCATTTCCTCCCGATCTATTAGTAATAAATCACTCATCAAGATGTTTTTTCCTCCACAAATATTGAAGAGACTAGGATATTTACCTTTTAACGATACACAATCGCACCACAGGTCCAACCAAAGAAGAGATTCCTCAACATTTCCTACAATGTTCTTAAGATTCATCTTCATCCAATTAAGTTCAAACCCCAAATTCCTGTTTCAATGTTATGTAAATCCTTCCACCAAATTGAACAATCACTCCTATCCCCCAACTATTCTACCATTAACCTCTCCATATTTGCTTGCTAATATTTTGTACCATATACTGTCCTTTTTTTAAAGTAGTCTCCATTTCCATTTTTCTAGTAACTCTAAATTAAAAGCTCTTAAGTTCTTAATACCTAGACCTCACTCTCTTTTGTCCCGACACACTCTATCCTATTGCACCCAATTAATTTTCTTAATGTCCTCCCGCCCACCCAACAAGAACTTTTTGAAGAGAGATTCGAATTTGCGAATGATACCTGACGGAGCCTTAAAAAAGGAAAGAAAGTAGACTGGTGTTGAAAGCATGTTAGGTGGGTGTTATTTTTATCACCTCCACATGGATTGAAGTGATATCACCACTATTCTATAGTTTATAAAGTCTTAAGTGAGAGTTTTAGAATGGTTTTGTTTGGTATCATTAACATTCACAAGAGTTTTGTAGCAAAGAGTAAAGTTTGAAAAGATGTTTGTTTTAAAAGACATATAAGGAACTGATTTCATCAACCTATTTTACACGTATTCGATTAATCAAGCATGCGAACTTCCTTTATAATCAATACAACCACACATCGCTCATCTATACTGTCATACCCCAAATTTGTCCTACCTGTATATAATCTTCATTTATACATCCATCCACTAACCATATTCAAAAAAATCCAAAAAAATATGTCGCTTTGGTTCAGTTAGACAAAGTTTGTTTCAAGACCAAGGCATGTGTGTGATTGATTCAAGTGTTTGTGTCTGAAGTTTCAGTCATGGTTTTTGTGCCAATTTAGATTATCCGTGTGTGGATCAAGTTATCAAGTTGTGTGCAAGTACTGATTGTGTGGTCCAGGTTCTTTGTCATTGATCCAGGATTCGTCAGATTCATAGTTCAATCAAGACCGTGTTAAGACGGATTCGAGATTGTGGTGTCATTAATTAGAAGTTTATTCAAGGAGGATCTTCTTCGACTTAATTCAATAATTGTGGTATGCAAGTTTTGTTTGTCAGAGATTTTGAGTGTTGATCAAAGGTGGATGCACATTACCGTTATCCATATCCATTCCCGCAACCATTTTGTTATTTACCCATTTTTCAATCCAATTTTTCATTCGACTATCCATTTTCATGTCCATTTTCAATTCGCTACAATTTCATTAACCATTTTTCTAAATCCATTTTGAACCACTTATATATCCATTTTAATTTCATCTCATTATCCAATATAAATACTCATTTTCAATATATTTTATAAATATCCATTTCTTATTTTCATTTTCACATTCATTTTCCACTTTTATCCAATATTCAATTCTTAAGCCATGGCCACATTTCTAAATTCAAATTCATTTCTAAATTCGCTTTATCCAAATCTCATTCTACAAATTCAACAAAGTCCATCATCTATGTTACAATAAAACAAATGGGTCCATGAATTACAAACGGCTCTAGTTTCAAAAGCCCATTCAATTACAAAATAAAATGTTTACAAAAAAAAAACATAAACAAATGTTGAATGATGATCCTCCCACAAAACAACTACAACATCTAAACTTCAAGTCAAAGCCTGCCACTTTCGTACAAAATTCTGCAATGCATCTGTACAAGCATACAGCGACAATACGACCCACCAACCAAAAACAAAACTTGCAGCAACTAAACAATGACAACTGCAGTATCAAGCCAAAACTTCTGCAAAAACCATACGCAATGCCTGTTTCCATCTGCTACAACAATAGCAATAACACAATGACCTGTAATTTTCAAACAAAGCCAGAAAGTGACCTATCAACAGTAACAAGACAAAGCAAGGTTTGAAATTTGATTTTAAAAGAGGAGAGGAATAGAATAGTGGGGGAACGATTATGAAAATAAGAAAAATTTCTGAGATAACTCACCTTGTGGTTTCAAACATCAGTAAAAAATCATTCCTCTTCATAAACCATACCCTCACAACAACTCACACAATAAAACCTGTTGCGGTTCCTGAAAATACGACCATACTAAACATATACTCCCTCTGTTTGTTCCTCACCCCCATGTGTGAATCTACACAACTTAACCACCGCGCACAACTTATTTTCGGTGACAAAACTGAACAACATCCAACACCATGAACCACCACACAAAACCACAACCTTCACATCAACACTGTCGTGAACCGTCAACAACGTTAACCTCAGTCATTACCTCAAACAATAACCGATTTCACAAGCTATCATGATTCACCTTCTTCTTCGACGACCTACACCTCCAAAATCAACATAAACCTCACAAGCTACTCTTCATAGACAGCGTATGACTCTTGACATCAAAACCGTGCAACAATAGCCGAACCACTTCCTCCAAACCCATTCCATTTTTTTCTTTGATCCACTACCTCTGCCGCGACGCTGACACCACAACCCTACTTCTCCTAAATCCAACAACACAACAACGCAACAAGAAGGAAGAAAAAGGGGTAGAATCACAAAGATTAAAGGAGAAAGGTTCGAGCTGCTTACCCGAGTACATTGGTTTTCAAGGGTGAGCGTTTTTTCTTCGCTTCAAGTCTTTTCCACGATTTCCCTTTTGCCTGAATATGATGTTTTCTTTACCTTTCGTTTTTACCTTGATTTTTTTGAAGTTTTGGGATTAGGGATTGAGAATAGGAACGCTTCGATCCGGCCTTTTGGTTAGGTTTTCGTTGAAATTAGAGGCAGAATCGGGTTTAGGACATGATTTCGGTGGGGGTTGGTGTTTAAGTCGAGGCAATTTAGGGTCCCTTCGCCGAAGAGGACGACTATTTCCACCACGGCTCGTTTTCTCCGGCGAGCTTCTTCTTGTTTCTTTTTCTTTTGGCGAATGTTATTTTGAGGGAGAGAGGAAATTTTGAGGGATAGGTTTGTATTCTGTTTTTTCCTAGCAACGTGATACCCTTATTTATTCATTTATTTCATTTTTTCATAAAGCTTCAGATTCCATGCGCATCATCACCATAGACTCTATCGTGCACCTTCGTTGACAGCCCTTTGATGAAGTCAATGTTGACTCGCTTCCAGATCTAGCGTCCAGGGTCTGGTCAACAGTCAAGTGAGTTGACTGAGGGTCTGTAGTAGACCCAACGAAATGGGCTTCTGACTTGGGTTGATGACTGATTTGCTGTGTACACCCCCTTGCTACTAGATAGTCCAACCCATTCTTTTTTATTATTTCATTTTATTCATTATTTTTAACTTTTGTTTTTATTATTTTTTGTTTAATTCATAAAAATATAAAAATTTGTATATTGTTAATTAACTTAAATATATTTATTTAATATTAATTAATTAAATTGTTAATTAATTTTATTAAATATTCATATTTAATTTAGTTAATAATTTTGTGTTGTTTAGTTTTGTTTTATTGTGTAATGATCAATTGTTTATTTTGGTTGTGCGATTTTCTCATGCGATACGTCTACACCGCAATAATAATCGACTAATCTCTTATTTACACTTTCAAAATCATTTTCAAAAATAAATTTTCGATTCAACGTCGAGTCATTTTCACCCTTGTAAGTCAACTGCCTCGTGGGCATCGCCATCGACCTTGCCTTGAACCATTAGGACCTCCTTTCCATTAGTCTTCAACCATTTCGCACACAAATTCAAACCTCGATCAACATCGAGCATTTTAAAAATCAAATCAATTCATTTAAACCACACTTAAATACTATTTAATAAAAGAAGAAAAGGGAGTAGAATGGAATCTTGGATTCTTCTCCTCAATTGTTTGGGCCCGAGGAATCTTTCTTAAGTTCAAGCAATTATCTTCTTTAAAAGACTTATAACGCGATTACATATCGAACCCTTTTTACAATAAATTGAATCAAATCTTCTTTTCTTAAACACTTGGATGAAAAAGAGAGAGAGTCGATTCTTCGACTAGCTTTCCCGATTACTTGGGCCCGAGGAATCTTTCTTAAGTTCAAGTAATTGTCATCTATTTAACATACTCTAACCATATTAAAACTCTTTCACAATTAAGGATGAAAAAGAGAGAGGGCCGGTTCTTCGACTCGCTTTCTCGATTACTTGGGCCCGAGGAATCTTTCTTAAGTTCAAGTAATCGTCACCCAATCAAAATACAAACACACTTCATCCACAACTCAAACGCCTTTCCCAAAGAACATTGTTTAAGTAATTCTTTCGCGCATATGAACTTGTGCTTCAGCCCCCCTAGCGAGCAGACAAGCCAATGTTTAGCAGTTAGAATGCAACCTAAACTCTCGTTCGCCTAAAACACGTCCAAATCAACCCTTTTTCTCAATCAAATCTTTAATACACTTAATTCATACTCAAACAAATTTTCACAAAAAGAACATTGCTTAATCCATTCTTCCGCGCATATGAACTAGTACTTCAGCCTCCCTTGACGAGCAGACAAGCCAACGTTTAGCAGTTAGAATGCGAATTAAACACTCGTTTGCTTAAAAAACACAAACCAACCGTAGTCCCATGAACTACGAATGCTCTGACTTTCCCATTGTACAAGGGAATACGTAGGCCCAAGGGTTCTCAATCCTTGCCGAGCACCCTAATAAAAAACCACCCCATTTTCCCCTTAGAAAGCAATATTACCTTAGAAGATAACAAACAAACCTAAATAATTTTCACACGAATCGAATCAAGAGGTTCCCGTTGAGTACAACGGACGTAGAGGGTGCTAATACCTTCCCTCTTGCGTAACCGACTCCCGAACCTAGAATGTGGTTGCGACGACCATGTTCTTATCTCCTTTTAAAGGTTTTATCGATATTTTCCTTTCCCTCTTTTGGGATAAATAAAGTTCAGTGGCGACTCTGTTTCGAACATTTTTTTTCGCTTTTATCACGAGGATCGTATTTTTCGAGGTACGACAGATGGCGACTTTGCTGGGGATATCTGCATTGCCCTATGCTAGAGAGAGTCAAGCCTAACTTGACTCAATTTGTGAGTGTTAGATCTGCTTGTTTGTTTATCTTCTCTTGCTTGTTTGCTTGCTTGTTTGATTATCTATTATCTACTTACTTGCTTATTATTATTGTATCCTATTATTATCTCTTATGACATTGTGGGGGTCCTCTGATCATTGGTGCTTTGTGAGACGACTCTACACCCGAGTCGAAAAAAACCCTAGGATTAGGATGGTGGTTGTGTAGTGTAGGCTTGCGTGGTGTCTTCTGCATGAGTTAAAGCGAAAGCCCCGCTTGGAGTAGATTCCCTTGGAGATATTATGGTTGTGGTGAATCTTTGCCATGGCGGTAATATCTTCGAGGTGGGTCGTTGATCCCAAGGACCATTAACCCAATTTACCCATGGTGGTTGGTAGTGTTAATTCTATGTGAGTTAATGCGAATGCCCCAATCAGATGAGATCCCTCGAACGTATTACTTCCTGACAGTAATATTTTCGACCTCGATCTAGGATTCTAAGAACCCTATTTAGAACCCGTGTGTCGATGGTTGTGTAGTGGGCGCCTCCGAGGAATCTTTCTCGTGGGGAAGAAACGAAGACCTCACCTAGACAAGATTATTTCGAGAATATTATAGTCAGACAAATCTTTGTCGTGGCTATAATGTTTTCAAAATATATCCGTAACTCTAGGCACCTACCCGTTTAGAACCTACCTGTGGGGGGTCCTGTAATCAGAGATATCTTGTGTCTAACTCCTTCCTCAGAATCAAATGTTGTTTTAATCCTGGAACCGTGCATTGCATACTCATGACACTAGCATATCATTTTCCAACAAACTCATCTGATCCTCTGTCCATTTCCTGCTAGCTAATTTCCCGACGCTCATACTGAACCTGTGGTAGTCACAGAGCATTTAAAGCAAAGTTCAAGCGGAGATAAGAGGAGCATAGATAATTTGAAAGTTGTGAAGGCTATGTCAGAGGATAGCTTTCAACATATTGGGATGAAGGATTTTGACCTCCCATCAGGTTTTGCTGTGTCGACTAACCCATTGTTTAATCATTTATCTAGTGATCATACTCCACAAGTGAACATCCCTGCTCAGTCTCAGATGATGTCGCTGACTGATTCCATGGAGAAAAGGTTTTGTGCCCTCGAAGAGAAAGTTCAAGCTATGAAAGCGCGCGATACTTCTGGGCTCGATGCTATTGATATGTGCCTAGTGCCAGACTTGGTAATTCCTCCAAAATTCAATGTACCCAAATTCGAGAAGTACGCCAGTATCAGTTGTCCAAAGCGTCATTTGGTGATGTTCTGCCGAAAGATGACTTCTCATGTCCGCGAAGACAAGTTGATGATTTACTGTTTCCAAGACAGTTTAAGTGGTGCATCATTGAATTGGCACATGGATTTAGAAAGAAGTTGTATCCAATCATGGAAAGACTTATACAATGCTTTCCTAAAGCAATATGAGTACAATTTGGACATGGCCGCCAGTCGCACGCAGCTGCAAAGCCTATCTCAGAAGAGCGGTGAATCCATTAAGGATTATGCACAACGGTGGAGAGAGTTGGCAGCTAGGGTACAACCACCACTCTTGGACAAAGAATTGATTAACATGTTCTTGGATAGTTTGCATGCCACCTATCTTGAAAGAATGACTGGCGGTTCATTCTTAAGCTTCTCTGACCTTATAATAGTAGGAGAACGCATTGAGAGTTACCTTAAAGCTAAACAGGTCCAAGACGTCTCGAGTAATCAAGCTGGTGAGACTGAATCCTTCAGCAATCCCCAAGAGGAAGAGGATAATGAAATTGATGCAGTCATAGCAAATATTGAGCATTCTCAAGGTACACCAGCAAGACTTTATGGCCCTTCAGCTTCTCGACAGTTATCATTGTCAGCGCCATATCATCCTTATGGGCAACCTGTCAACCCTAGGGCGTCATACCAAAAACCCATTATTTCTCCTTGTGCAAATCAACGAGCCCGTGGTCGAGGATATCAGAATCATCATCAGAATCAGCATAGGCCTCGAAACAACTTGGAAAGAAGGACTGCTCCTCTTCACCTAGTTCCTATGTCGTACAGTCAGCTTTTGCCGCATCTGGTCTGAAACTCACTGGTAGAGCCCAAAGCTATCAAGCCATTGCCAAAACCATACCCGCCTGGGTACAACCCCAATGCACATTGTGGATATCATGTTGGATCCATGGGGCATTCAACTGAAGATTGCAAAGCTTTTCAAGCCAAGGTGCAACAGTTGATTGACAAGAAGTACATATCATTTCCAGAAGGAAACTTGGTTGTGCACGTCAGTTTCTCGCCCAAATAAGTTCCAAGACTTCAAGAGGCATCCCCTAAAGCCAGTGATTCAGACAGGAAGACTTCCTCAGATACTGGCAACCATTGGACATTTATCATTCGCATTTGTAATTTCGTTATGTTAAATGCTACTTGTTTTTGAATATTGTTGTTTTGAATGGTAATATTAATGATGTGATCGTGCATTTTCTGAATTAATCATGTCGCATTCGCTCATTTTCCTTTACTTATATATAAAAAAATAATAATAAAAATATAAAACAATAACAACAAAATTCTTCCATATACTTCTTGTCCACTTTCTTTACCAAATTGTCATTTTAACAAAGATTGGAGGGAGGATGATGAAAACAAGATACCCATAATTGTTGATGGTATGCTTTCGGATGGAATCCTGCCAAGGATGTATAGGCATTATTTCAATCCCCCAAACACTGGAGAGACAAGGAGTTAATCCCCAGTAAACCACTTCGAGCCTAGAAGTAGTAGTTTCCTTCGGATATTCAAACCCTTACACTCAACCTAGGGCAGGGTAGTGTTCAGTTAACCTGATTGCGCACTCAGTTCACAAAAGCAAAATCCAAAAACATGATGGTTGTTCATCAATTACCCATGACTTATCAAGGACAATCATCCAACAAAACAACAATCAAAAGCCTGCTAAGTCGAGCACCTCAAAGGAGACTTAGGCAAAAATCAAGGCTACCCTGATGGACTCGAAAAGCAAAATCAGTCCATGCAAAAGATAGGGATCAAACAGAAACAAAAGAGGTCCTCGGATCCTCAACAAAAACAAAATAAGATTCAATGACCACCATATCAAAACCAAAGGGTCACTGACATCCACCAAAAACAAATAAAGGTGACTGCCATTTCAAGCATACCTTGAACCGTCAATACAAACATGTGTAGAATTAACTGAACGTAGGACTAGAAGTTCATCACGAAGAAGGGGTGGGTACAAATCATACTTTAAGCCTAATATCCTTTATTTCATAAACTATGAACCAGACCACGTTATAACCCTCAAAAGACCTAATTAAGGCGGGGTTTATTCTGAAAGCATACTACAGCAAGGTTGCGTAAACTGACTCCTAGAGATTTGCTAATCTTCTGAATTGGTGACATATTCTTGCTATATCTTTCACACCAGCTAAATCAGCACCACGTTTGGACTAATGGTCCATCCGTCACACACTATCACATCATTTCAACAATGATTGATTTTTCAAAAAACTTACATGAGCATCGCATTAAAATTACCATTTGTGAACGAACAATTTTGATTGCAAGTCAGTGTTTGACATCAGGGAAATTCCAAAAAGGAGCAAACAAAGAGAGCTAGATCATTAACCAAAGTTGATTTGAACTAACAACACTTCATAACCCTATGGAATAAGGGAACTGAAATCCAATGATTGTGGAATCAGTCAGTTTAAAGCACGTCCCTGAAGCATCAGTTGATTATGGGGAAAATCATTTAAGAACAGGTTGATCATGGTGAATCATCTCAAGACTCTACCAACCAGGGGCAGGCCACCCAGGGGTTCTTTTGATTAAAGGAAAACCCCTCCAATGCTCAATCAACACAAGTTAAGTCGCTCCAACGCTCATTCTGGGGCAAGCTACCTCAAGGGTACTTCGAAGCCAAATACTCCAAGAGCCGGTCAATCAAGGAAGAATCCTTTCATGGCTTGGAATTCTGGGACAAACCATCTCGAGTTCATCTCATTGTACAATTGTTCTGAGGCACGCCATCTCGAGTAATCTCATGGTACAACTGCTTCTAACTTCCTTTCAAAGACGAAGCCTTTCACGATTTGGAATTCTGGGGCAAGCCATCTCGAGATCATCTCATGGTACAACTGTTTCCAATTTCCTGTCAATGAGAAATTCTTCATAGACCCAGACTGGGGCAAGATGAGCTACACAGGGGCAAATCTCTCTGTTGCTTTCAATCTGCTCAAGCAAACACCATCAAGTGACCATTGAGTTCAAGACGAGTGTCGGGGAATCATGCTATCACCCCACAAATAACCTTTTGCCTTCCTTCTGACAAGAAACCTTGCCGCAAAGGAACTTATCCATCTCTTATCCTCTACTGGGGCATCTTTGGAAACTTTCATATCATTGCATAAATCACTCATATGCATCAGTCATGTCGCTTCGCTCATTGCATAGACATGCGCATCATACCTCAAGCCTAACCTTCCAACAAGATTTGACATCTCAAAGCCTGGTATCGCAAGACTTGACACCAAAGTCCAACTTAGCTTGGCAACCCAAAAGGTCCAGTTCTTGTCTGGTAAAACATTTTAAGGTCCAGTTCTCGTCTGGAAAAACATTTTAAGGCCCAGTTCTCGTCTGGCAAAACATTTTAAGGTCCAATTCCCGTCTGGCAAATTATTTCAAGGTCCAGTTCTCATCTGGAAAATCATTTTAAGGTCCAGTTCTCGTCTGGCAAATCATTTCAAGGTCCAGTTCCCGTCTGGCAAATCATTTCAAGGTCCAGTTCTCGTCTGGCAAAACATTAAAAGGTCCAGTTCCCATCTGGCAAATCATTTTAAGGTCCAGTTCTCGTCTGGCAAATATGTTAAGGCCCAGTTCTCATCTGGCGAATCTCTTAAGGCCCAGTTCTCGTCTGGAGAATACCCTTTTCTCACCAGTTCTCGTCTAGTAATCTATCCTCCAATCCAGTTTTAGTCTGAAAGTTTGACCCAAAGTCCAGTCTTCATCGGCAACCAGTAAAAGTCCACCGTCGTTGGCATCCTCATAACACCAAAATAACCAAAGTCCAATTTCACTTGGAAATTACCAAAACCAATCCCTGGTGATACCCTCGACGAGGAAACTTATCCCTAGCGCGCCCGATCATTTGCATCTTCATGTGCATAACATGCTAGCATAACATTACATAATCATCTCAAGTACTATCATATCATACGTGCATTGGATTCCCCATCAGTTGCATCTTAGTATGCATGTTTCAGTGCATTTTGCAATGCATGGCATTTCTATCCCCAGCATCATAGCATAACCGAATCCAGGATCAATTTGCAAGCATCTTGGCCAGTCCTCCATCAAAGTCAGTGGTATCCCACTAAAGAGTTAGTACCCCACACATACTCAAGGAATTATATTCCCCAGCAAGTCATTCTTCAACCATGTAGTTGACAATGACAACCCCCAGCAGCTGTTGCTATTCTTACTCCCCAAGCGGAGGATACCATAGAAAGTTTCTTGTGAGCTTTCCCCTGCAGAGCCAGCACATTTCCTCCAACAGGAATCTTGCTCAACTATTCCTCAGCAAATTTACTTCAAAGATACTGCTTTGGTATTATCGAGGAACCTTAATGGATAAGAGACTGCTTCGACGATCCAAAGAATCGTCTGCCTTCAAAGATACTGCTTTGGTATCATCGAGGAACCTTAATGGATAAGGGACTGCTTCGACGACCCAGAGAATCATCTGCCTTCAGAGATACTGCTTTGGTATCATTGAGGAACCTTATTGGATAAGGGACTGCTTCGAAGATCCAGAGAATCTTCTGCCTTCAGAGATTCTGCTTTGGTATTATCGAGGAACCTTAATGGATAAGGGACTACTTCGACGATCTAGAGAATCGTCTGCCTTCAAAGATACTGCTTTGGTATTATCGAGGAACCTTAATGGATAAGGAACTGCTTCGATGATCCAGAGAATCGTCTGCCTTCAAAGATACTGCTTTGGTATTATCGAGGAACCTTAATGGATAAGGGACTGCTTCGACCACCCAAAGAGCCTCAGGTTATTTTGTTCAGTTTGAATCCTGTTACTTCATTCTGTCAACTCTCACTCTATATCACTTTACCTTATGTCGGACAAATTTTAGGGTCTTCTTATATCTAATTGCCTTCCACCCTAAAAATGAACGCCATGCAGCAGTTCATTCTCTAGGTCCAAGCCAATTAGATAGGGGCATCTGTCATACCCCAAATTTGTCCTACCTGTATATAATCTTCATTTATACATCCATCCACTAACCATATTCAAAAAAATCCAAAAAAATATGTCGCTTTGGTTCAGTCAGACAAAGTTTGTTTCAAGACCAAGGCATGGGTGTGATTGGTTCAAGTGTTTGTGTCTGAAGTTTCAGTTATGGTTTTTTGTGCCAATTCAGATTATCCGTGTGTGGATCAAGTTATCAAGTTGTGTGCAAGTACTGATTGTGTGGTCCAGGTTCTTTGTCATTGATCCAGGATTCGTCAGATTCATAGTTCAATCAAGACCGTGTTAAGACGGATTCAAGATTGTGGTGTCATTAATTAGAAGTTTATTCAAGGAGGATCTTCTTCGACTTAATTCAATAATTGTGGTATGCAAGTTTCGTTTGTCAGAGATTTTGAGTGTTGATCAAAGGTGGATGCACATTACCGTTATCCATATCCATTCCCGCAACCATTTTGTTATTTACCCATTTTTCAATCCAAATTTTCATTCGACTATCCATTTTCATGTCCATTTTCAATTCGCTACAATTTCATTAACCATTTTTCTAAATCCATTTTGAACCACTTATATATCCATTTTAATTTCATCTCATTATCCAATATAAATACTCATTTTCAATATATTTTATAAATATCCATTTCTTATTTTCATTTTCAAATTCATTTTCCACTTTTATCCAATATTCAATTCTTAAGCCATGACCACATTTCTAAATTCAAATTCATTTCTAAATCCGCTTTATCCAAATCTCATTCTACAAATTCAACAAAGTCCATCATCTATGTTACAATAAAACAAATGGGTCCATGAATTACAAAAAGCTCTAGTTGCAAAAGCCCATTCAATTACAAAATAAAATGTTTACAAAAAAAATCATAAACAAATGTTGAATGATGATTCTCCCACAAAACAACTACAGCATCCAAACTTCAAGTCAAAGCCTGCCACTTTCGTACAAAATTCTGCAATGCATCTGTACAAGCATACAACGACAATACGACCCACCAACCAAAAACAAAACTTGCAGCAACTAAACAATGACAACTGTAGTATCAAGCCAAAACTTCTGTAAAAACCATATGCAATGCCTGTTTCCACCTGCTACAACAATAGCAACAACACAATGACCTGTAATTTTCAAACAAAGCCAGAAAGTGACCTATCAACAGCAACAAGACAAAGCAAGGTTGGAAATTTGATTTTAAAAGAGGAGAGGAATAGAACAGTGGGGGAACGATTATGAAAATAAGAAAAATTTCTGAGATAACTCACCTTGTGGTTTCAAACATCAATAAAAAATCATTCCTCTTCATAAACCATACCCTCACAACAACTCACACAATAAAACATGTTGCGGTTCCCGGCAATACGACCATACTAAACATATACTCCCTCTATTTGTTCCTCACCCCCATGTGTGAATATGCACAACTTAACCACCGCGCACAACTTATTTTCGGTGACAAAACTGAACAACATCCAACACCATGAACCACCACACAAAACCACAACCTTCACATCACCACTATCGTGAACCATCAACAACGTTAACCTCAGTCATTGCCTCAAACAATAACTGATTTCACAAGCTATCTTGATTCACCTTCTTCTTCGACGACCTACACCTCCAAAATCGACATAAACCTCACAAGATACTCTTCATAGACAGCGTATGACTCTTGTTATCAAAACCGTGCAACAACAGCCGAACCACTTCCCCCAAACCCATTCCATTTTTTCTTCGATCCACTACCTCTGGCGCGACGCTGACACCACAACCCTACTTCTCCCAAATCCAACAACACAACAACGCAACAAGAAGGAAGAAAAAGGGGTAGAATCACAAAGATTAAAAGAGAAAGGTTCGAGCTGCTTACCCGAGTACATTGGTCTTCAAGGGTGAGTGTTTTTTCTTCGCTTCAAGTCTTTTCCACGATTTCCCTTTTGCCTGAATATGATGTTTTCTTTTCCTATCGTTTTTACCTTGATTTTTTTTGAAGTTTTGGGATTAGGGATTGAGAATAGGAACGCTTCGATCGGCCTTTTGGTTAGGTTTTCGTTGAAATTAGAGGCAGAATCAGGTTAAGGACATGATTTCGGTGGGGGTTGGTGTTTAAGTCGAGGCGATTTAGGGTCCCTTCGCCGGAGAGGACGGCGGTTTCCATCGCGGCTCGTTTTCTCCGGCGAGCTTCTTCTTGTTTCTTTTTCTTTTGGCGAATGTTATTTTGAGGGAGAGAGGAAATTTTGAGGGATAGGTTTGTATTCTGTTTTTTTCCCAGCAACGTGATACCCTTATTTATTCATTTATTTCATTTTTTCATAAAGCTTCAGATTCCATGCGCATCATCACCATAGACTCTATCGTGCACCTTCGTTGACAGCCCTTTGATGGAGTCAATGTTGACTCGCTTCCAGATCTAGCGTCTAGGGTCTGGTCAACAGTCAACTGAGTTAACTGAGGGTCTGTAGTAGACCCAGCGAAATGAGCTTCTGACTTGGGTTGATGACTGATTTGCTGTGTACACCCCCTTGCTACTA
Source organism: Lathyrus tuberosus (assembly GCA_022829125.1). Classification (NCBI taxonomy): domain Eukaryota; kingdom Viridiplantae; phylum Streptophyta; class Magnoliopsida; order Fabales; family Fabaceae; genus Lathyrus; species Lathyrus tuberosus. The sequence goes on from JALAZF010000449.1 coordinate 4,214,855, forward strand.
GATAGTCCAACCCATTTTTTATTATTATTTCATTTTATTCATTATTTTTAACTTGTGTTTTTATTATTTTTTGTTTAATTCATAAAAATATAAAAATTTGTATATTGTTAATTATCTTAAATATATTTATTTAATATTAATTAATTAAATTGTTAATTAATTTTATTAAGTATTCATATTTAATTTAGTTAATAATTTTGTGTTGTTTAGTTTTGTTTTATTGTGTAATGATCAATTGTTTATTTTGGTTGTGCGATTTTCTCATGCGATACGTTTACACCGCAATAATAATCGATTAATCTCTTATTTACACTTTCAAAATCATTTTCAAAAATAAATTGTCGATTCAACGTCGAGTCATTTTCACCCTTGTAAGTCAACTGCCTCGTGGGCATCGCCATCGACCTTGCCTTGAACCATTAGGACCTCCTTTCCATTAGTCTTCAACCATTTCGCACGCAAATTCAAACCTCGATCAACATCGAGCATTTTTCAAATCAAATCAATACATTTAAACCACGCTTAAATACTATTTCATAAAAGAAGAAAAGGGAGTAGAATGGAATCTTGGATTCTTCTCCTCAATTGTTTGGGCCCGAGGAATCTTTCTTAAGTTCAAGCAATTGTCTTCTTTAAAAGACTCATAACGCAATTACATATCGAACCCTTTTTACAATAAATTAAATCAAATCTTCTTTTCTTAAACACTTGGATGAAAAAGAGAGAGAGTCGGTTCTTCGACTAGCTTTCCCGATTACTTGGGCCCGAGGAATCTTTCTTAAGTTCAAGTAATTGTCATCTATTTAACATACTCTAACCATATTAAAACTCTTTCATAATTAAGGATGAAAAAGAGAGAGAGCCGGTTCTTCGACTCACTTTCCCGATTACTTGGCCCCGAGGAATCTTTCTTACGTTCAAGTAATCGTCACCCAATCAAAATACAAACACACTTCATCCATAACTCAAACGCCTTTCCCAAAGAATATTGTTTAAGTCATTCTTTCGCGCATATGAACTCGTGCTTCAGTCCTCCCCCCTAGCGAGCAGACAAGCCAATGTTTAGCAGTTAGAATGCAACCTAAACTCTCGTTCGCCTAAAACACGTCCAAATCAACCCTTTTTCTCAATCAAATCTTTAATACACTTAATTCATACTCAAACAAATTTTCACAAAAAGAACATTGTTTAATCCATTCTTCCGCGCATATGAACTAGTGCTTCAGCCTCCCTTGACGAGCAGAGAAGCCAACGTTTAGCAGTTAGAATATGAATTAAACACTCGTTCGCTTAAAAAACACAAACCAACCATAGTCCCACGAACTACGAATGCTCTGACTTTCCCATTGCACGAGGGAATACGTAGGCCCAAGGGTTCTCAATCCTTGCTGAGCACCCTAATAAAAAACCACCCCATTTTCCCCTTAGAAAGCAATATTACCTTAGAAGATAACAAACAAACCTAACTAATTTTCTCACGAATCGAATCAAGAGGTTCCCGTTGAGTACAACGGACGTAGAGGGTGCTAATACCTTCCCTCTTGCGTAACCGACTCCCGAACCTAGAATTTGGTTGCGACGACCATGTTCTTATCTCCTTTTAAAGGTTTTATCGATATTTTCCTTTCCCTCTTTTGGGATAAATAAAGTTCGGTGGCGACTCTGTTTCGAACAGTTTTTTCCGCGTCCATCGCGAGGATCGTATTTTTCGAGGTACGACATATACCACTTATGTCTAAGACGATATTGCGATTTTTACCGTATTGTTTAATCGACGATGTCTCAACCTATTAAACAATACAAATAACATTTATGATCTGATACAAAGTAGATATCAAATCCCATTTCCATGTATAGACTTGGTCTTTTATAGATCATAACTTTAGATCAAGACTTAAAATATGTATCTCACAATCATTTAAACCACAAATATTCATTAATAGCAAAAGTTATCATCTACATTGATTATCAAGTTAGTCACATACAAAAGATAAAAAGAAATACATACAAGTTAAGGAAGATTACATCTACTCTTGATACAAAGGATTTAGCTACCTATAACCATGGTAGCTTGCTTCACAAGAAATAGAAGGAGATGAATGTGCATCCAAGTTAAATAATCGATAAAGGATGCGAATCCAGCTCCGATTTAATGAAGATTACCTCTTTGTTCAAAAGATGAAGTTTTTTAGGTTTTTGTGTCTTAGGAAATGTTAAGAGAAAAGATTATGATCCAAAAATTGAAAAAAAGTACATAAGTATCTAACAAAATCTATGTAGGCACACTCAACGAGCTATGTCTCTCCAGGCGAGGTCACCTTTTTGGCACTTCAAGTGCCTCAAATCATTAAACCGCCTTTTGGAAAAATATCTTCCCTCGCCCAGCGACCAACACCTCGCCCAGCGACCAACACCTCGCCCAGCGAACACAGTTCGCAGACCTCGCTGGGAGACCACAATGCACTTTAGTTACTGCCTCTACAATAACATGCCTCACTTTCTATTCACCTATGGTCACCAGGCGACCTCGATTTCCCTTCACCTAAGCTCGCCTAGCGAGCTTGCTGAATTTTTGGCTTTTTTACTTTGCTTTCTTTTCTTGCTTTTGCATTCCTTTTCTATGATTTCTTCACACTATCAAACATATAAGGGAAACCAAAGCTTTTTGAATGTTTAAAGGCGATTTACACAAAACTATGGAATTAAACAACTTAAACACAAAATTAGAGTTGAAAAATGCCAAGAAAAATAAGGAATTTTAAGTCATAATTGGAATTCAACAAACTCTCCCCAACTTATATCTTTGCTAGTCGTCAAGCAAAGTATGAATCTCATATAAACAAGAGGATTTTCTCAAGCATTAAATTCTCCAAGAGTGAAATAACGGTTCAAGTTCAACAGATGAATAAAAACAAGCAATGTTTAACATTTCCTAGAATAAAACAAAGATAAATAATTTATTTCTAAACACAAATATCATGCAATTTATTCAATAACAATTAAATTCTCACACTTGAATCACTCTAACTCTCCTCTTCATAAAATGGGTGAAGACAATTGCGCAAAAATAATGACGTGGGAAATTGACTCTCACTTGACAACAAATGGTCATTTTTTAGGCTATTGAAACGAAGTTTCCAAACAAAAAGAACATTCACTACCAAAGTATATACACATCACAACTTTTTTTACCATTTTTGTTTTCTCTATTTCTCCACCCTTTCAAAATTTCTTTGCAAAATTATTTTTCATCCTTTTCTTTTTCTTTCAAACAAGCATTTTCTCTTTTCTTTTTCACAATCATATTCACAATTTTCCTTGCTTGTTCAAAAATTTTCAAAATTTTTAGCAACCTACCATTTTTCCTTCTTTCTCCCGAACTTGAATACAATCAAACCTAAGTGAATGCTCCTTGATTTTTATGGCAAGGGATAATTTTTCCAAACAATTATCAAAGTTCAAAGGTTTCAAGAAGTTTTTTTAGAATCCCAAAATTCAATGATGAACTAAATTCCAAGTTTTTATGTACACAATCAAAGTTCATCACCAAAATGGGTTCTAATCTTTTAAGGCTCAAAGAGGGTGACAAATACTCACTACTCACAAGGTAAGTCACTTTTTAGTAATGGTTGCCCTCAATATCAACAAAGTTCTTTGATCATTTCCATGCTTTCACAAAATCACAACAATCAAAAGATTCAACATGAATTACTCAAGTTAAAACACAATTATCAATCATCCAAAGCATTTAAGTGAACAATGGAGGATTCTCACAATTTGTGGTTTTGGACCTAAATGACTCAAGCATTTAAACAAGTTGCAAAATGAAACAAGAATAGACATTTGCATAAAGCACCAAATTCTTAAGTCATTCTAACATTCTAGAAAGCGGTAAACATGTACCTTACTGGCATTCATCATTTTAAAAATCATATCATCACCATCCAAACTTGGTAGAATCTTCATTGGATACTTTTTGACAAAATAGCAACCAATCTTTGAAGCCAACATCATCAAATTCATTATAGAAGCATCAAAATAGCAAACAATTTAAAAAAAACTAATTAAAACATTCATGGAAAATGCATTCAACAGAGTAACAAAGTGCTATGGTGTAAAACACCATCAAAATACCCAAAAGTGGTATACAACAATAATATCCAAAATAGCTAAAAGCATAATGATATCCAAACTAAACTAAAATAAAACTACAATGACTTACAAAATAACAATGATAAAAAAGCTAAATGAAAGACTTCACTTTGTCGAAACAAGGAAGTAAGTCTTTTTGATCATGCTCAAAATCACCACTCTTCGTCATCAAACTCGGAATCAGTCTCAACATCATCACCAACAACATCATCCGCATCATCATCCTCAACATCATCCTCATCAAGAGCAGCATCAGCAGTTGGCCCTGCTCCCTCTCTGTAAAATGGTCTGCCCTCAGGCCATCTAGCATGTGCCAGGAACTGCTCCCTAGTACCTATCGAGTGATCCACATATGCTTTCTGGCATGCAGCTGCAATTGCTGCATGGAATCATGAACATAGATAAGCTCCCTATATGTAACCTGCATCATATCCCAACTGTAGCTACAGATCTCCCTCTACCTAGGGTCCCAGCTCTATAAATCCACTGCTCTAGAACTAGTACCAGCACCTGACGCTGAAGCACCATCAGCAGCAGCTTTCTGCCTCTTAGGTACACAAAACATAGAAATATACAAATCATTAATCTCACCCTGAAGAATCACATGATAGTGAGAAGGGATGACAACACGCGCATGAAAGCACAGAGACATAATCAAACAAGGGAAAACGAAGGGGAAATTAGCCTTAGCCCCTAGTTTAACTCCATTCTCAACCACCATCCAGAACTCATTAGCAAGAATCCGGGTCACATCCATCCTCGTATAAATGAGAATGATATGAACAATATGAGTTGTATCTAATGGAACTGTAGACCTCTGCGTCTGGGGTTAGATATTGTGCAAAACAAAAAGTAGCACAATCTAAGCTAGAGGATGCACGTCCTCCCTTCTAAACCTAACTGCAACCCTATATGGGTTACATTGTATACTCCTTCCCTCCAGCAAAAGATATGGAGTCATAGCCTTAATGTCCCTCACTCTCTTCAACTGCAGATGATACTCATCAATCTCACCAAGCTCCAAAGTCAACAGAGTCCCCAGTACCTCATTAATCGTATCGCGATTGAACCTCACCATATGACCTCTGATCGTAGTGGTCCAAGTGAACTGATCCTCATCACTATTATGAGGGTGTTCGCATAGAACTCCCTCACTATATCCATGTAATACATCCCAACCGGGTGAACCAACGAATCCCATTTTTTCTTCTCAAACAAAAATTGGGCTTACCGATACGTCCCTTGACGGTTGATGTTGAAGATTTTCTCCGAAAAAATATTCCTCTTTTTAAGCAGCTTAAACCTTTTTGCCTGCTCAGGCCCTCTAAAACGGGAGGCATCAAATGGTCTCGATTGACGAGAGGTGCTCCCTCCCGTCTTTTGTTTCTTTGAAGTTTTTGGTGGTGCCAGTTGCAAACAAAAACACAACACAATCAACACCAGTAAACTATCATGATAGAACAAGGAATGGCAAAAGAGGCAAGAAGAATCAACAACCATTAATAAAACAACAAAAAAATAAAACCACATGCTCTGTTTTGCTATGGTCGCCTGGAAAGCCAGAGGCGAAGCCATAAAAATCCCTGCTTCTCTAGTATGAACAACTAGCCAACAACACACAAAATCAAACCAATTTCAACCTGTATATGCTTCCTACTTCAACATTTTAACAAGCAACAATAAATATCATGCAATCAAAGTTCCTACTTAAGAAATCCTATAAATTCATACTGTCTAACCTAGAAATTTTCACAACATTCAAAGCCATTTCAATTTCAGAGTCAACACAAGCACAACATTCTAATCAAAGTATGGATTTCACACAAACAACCCAAAACCTAGAAGTTTCAGTTTCTACTCAAAGTCCAAATCAAACCCTAACTTCATGTTGTCTAATTCAATTTGAAAAAATGGAAAGGGTAGCATACCTGGAACTTGTGCAAGTAGAACCGAGTGATGGTTGAGGGTGTGAAACTCATAAACTTTTTCTTCTCTTGGTACAGTTGTGAAGAGAGTGGGAGTGAGAGTTTTTGTGTTTATATGGGAAAGTGAAAGTGAAAAGAGTGAGGGAAAATGAGAGCAAGAGAGTAACACACATAACCCCACAAATTCTAAAAAATTATCCCAAGGCCCACAGTGAAAATACAATTTACCCCAAAATGACGTGGTAACAAAATTTTCAATATGTCACAATTTCCACAGGCTCGCCTAGCGAATCCAAAGCGAGCTCGCCTAGCGAGCTCAAGGTGACCATGACAACATTTTGGAAATTTCTGGTTTTCAAGCTTTTGCACCATAACACTTTTTTTCACAAGTTCTAACAATCCTAAAAATTCAGTAAAACAGAAATACTTACAATGTTGGGGGTGCCTCTCAACAAGCGATTTTTTAACGTCAATTAGCTCGACGGTTCAATGGAAAATTCAAGGATTTCCAAGAGGAATTGTAGTAGTTCTCCGATCGAATTCACCACCAAGATAAACCTTCAATCTTTGGCCATTCACAGTCCAAATTGCTTTTGACATAGGATCCTCAAGCACAATCCCACCATAATGTTTTACCTCTCTCACCACAAACAATCCATACCATTTCAACTTTAACTTTCCCAGAAAGAGTTTTAACCACAAATTGAACAAGAGCACCATTTGTCCAACTTTAAAATCCTTGTAAAAAATCTTCTTGTCATGATAGCTTTTCACCTTTTATTTGTAAAACTTGTTTGAATCATAGGCATGATACCTTATTTCGTCCAACTCGTGCAATTGCATCTTTCTCTTGTCTCCGGAAAACTTAGGATCAAAGTTTAAAAACTTCAACGCCTAAAGCGCTTTATGTTCCAATTCAACTGGAAGATGACAAGACTTATAATATACCTTCTGAAACGGGGTTAGGCCAATTGGAGCTTTGTAGGTGGTACGATACGCCCACAATGCATCATCAAGTTTTATAGACCAATCTTTTCTCGAATTAGACACCGTCTTCTCCAAGATTTTCTTAATCTCTCTATTAGATACATTGGCTTGCCCATTTGTTTGTGGATAGTACGATGTAGCCACTTTATGTTTTACACCAAAATGTTCCAAGGCTTTTTCAAGTTGCGAATTGCAAAAGTGTGATCCTCCATCGCTTACCAACTGTCATATCCCAAAATTTACCCCTAGATTCAATAATATTTTGCATAACATTCTAGGTAAATCATTCATGCATGGCTAACCAATTATCAAGGTATGTTTGTTTTGTTTCATCTGTGAATTAGGGTTTGCCCTAAGAGGCTCAAGGGGTTGATCAGTCAAGGTTTTGGATGGATAATCAGTCAAGCAAGTTCTCATATACTCAAGAAACCTCCCTTCATTAAATATCAAGTGCAATATGGCTTCATTACAAGTTCTTCAAGATTCATATTCATCTTGTCAAGAATTAGGGTTTTTCAACCAAAGTCAAATGCATCATTGACTTTTGATCAAGACATGATCTCAAACCTTGGGACATGATTCAAGACATTCAAATACACCCTTGGAGTCCATCCATGGTGTTCAAATAGCTTAAGAGATTGAATTCATTGAAGATCAAGAAGTGAAGATTCATTTCATACACAAGTCAATAACTGCAAAGTCAAACCTTTGACTTTAGGGTTTTTGGTCAAATATGAGCTTCTCAATTCAAATTTTATTGGAAACATGTTTGATGATTGAGTTTGATAAAGAAAAATCAAGAGAATTGAGGTTACTTGCAAAAAGGGAAACATGGAAGAAATTGATTTTTTTTTCTAAGTTATAGATGCACAATGATTTTTGTCTTACTTGCCAAAGCCATAACTCTCAATCCAAGCATCTATTTCCTTTGCTCCAAAGACCAATTTGAAGAGCTCATTCCATACTACAATTTTGTTCTTGAGGAGGAATTCTAAAAAAATGCTTAGATTTCAAGTTATGAATCCATGAAGTTGGTGTTTCATTCAAAAGTGAATTCCAATACTTCAAAAATTTTAGAGACAAATCTACCTTGTAAAAGTAACCAACTTGAGAGCCATTTTTCATCATGATCCCTTTTGATTCAAGAAAAACTCAAAACATGAAAGTTGTAGAGCATGTTTCAAGCTTTCCAAAGAGTAGAAGAACTCATTGTTACCATTTATGAGCTATGAGTTTCGAAGAAGTAAAGTTGGTCCTCCATACTTGAAATTTAGGTAATCTTTCCTGTCAAGACCTTTAGCAAATCCAATCCAAACCTATTCAATCTCGCTTTTCAGGTCCTTTAACTTGGAAATCCTTCCTTGATCATAAGATTACATGAGTTCTTAAGCCATTATCCAAAGGTTTGAGCATCAATCCAAAGTTTCATTCCATTTATGGAGGTTTTGGCCATAAAGATCATAATACCACTCTTGTAAAGTAAATTTAATCACAAAGCTAGCCTGCCTTGAGACCACAACTTGTTTCTTCTACAGAAGCAAGATTTAAAAGAATCCAACCACTCAAGATTTCATTGTACGTTGCATTGGGACTACGAAGGCCATGTAATTACCAAGTTTAAAACCAACCAAACCATGAATATTCAAGTTGCAATTCTGCCTAGTTGGTTCCTTTTTCTTGCCCTATAAATAGAGGTGTGTCTTTTGCTTCAAACAACAACAAAAAAACTTCGGAACACACTCTTTAACAAGCTTTATAACAAAAGTAGCACCAAGGTTGCCATTTTGAACCTAAAGAACCATTTTACACAAACATAGCCAGTTTCATTTCCACACACCAAATATCCAACCCAATTGTCCTAACACATCATAAAACACTTCATAGAGGTGTTCAAGGCACCATATCCGTCCAAAACCTGCAAACTCAGAAAGTCAACCCTCATACCAAAGTTTTGTTGACTTTCTGCATTTTTCAATTCAAGTCTCTATTCTGACCCTTTCCAATCACTTTGATAATTTAAAATTAATCCACAAACATGTTCTAAGATATCCATAACCTCATTTCCCAACTGTAACCACATTTGTATCAAAATCAAATTCACATTTCTGCATTTTGCAAGAAGGATGGTGCAGCCAGTTCGAAGTGATTCCAAGACAAGTTAAGCATTGTCACAACTTTAGTAAGGTGCAAGGAATCTATTTGTATCATTGTTTCATTTCTGTATCACCTTTTGAAAGGTTTTGGATTTTGCTCACAAGGTAAGTACCTTCCATATCTGAACTCAATGATAAATGCATTATTCTGATTACATTTGAACAGCAAACTTGCTTATTATGATAGTCAGAATGTTTCCCCTTCATTAATTGTGATTAATCATGCTTGTATGTGACTGTTGGTTAGAACCTCAGTTTTAGGGTTCATGCGAGTTCATGTTATTTTTTTAGTTAGAGCAAAATTAGTTCAATTGAATTATGCCATTAGATTCCCCTTGAAAAAAATAATCAACTTTCATTTTTTTACCATTCATTTTTATTGAGTATTCAGAGAGTTGAGTTTTTGAATTTTGAAGAAGAAATTGGGAAACGAAGGTTGAAGATGATTAGGGTGCCTTTTTTAGGGTTTTTAGGTCCTTTAGTTGATTTCTTTGCCTAATTCTTTGATTTCTCTTGGCCATGTTGACTTGTGTGAATATAGTATACCATGTTTGAACCTTGTACAATGTTGATAACATGTTGCTTTGCGTTTTGCCTAAGTTTAAGGTACATAAATGTATCCTTTTTCATGGATAAATGAACTTGTTTTCCATGTATGATTGTGAAGTTTTCTTCTTGACCTTTGCCATGATATTTGTCAATTTTGTCATACCTTATGGAACAGTTATATGTATGTAAGTCCTTGAACTTGTCCTCCTTTGTGTATGTGTTCATAAATGGCTTTAACTTTAATGACATGTTTTTACATGATTCAAGCTTGCATGTTTGCCATGTTCAAATCTTTGTGATGTTTTAATCCTTGAATATGATTACTTTAAACCTTCACATGTACTCTAGGTTGTTACCTATGTCTTGAACCATGTCCAAACTTGTTTGCATTATTAAAGTAATGTCTTGACTTGTTTTTCATGATTGTTTTAGAATGGAATCCATGTTTAAGTATTGTTATGACTTATACATGTCTTGTTTGAACTTTGAATCCTATCCATGTTTAACTATTGTTATGACTTATACATGCTTTGTTTGAACTTTAAATTGTATCCATGTTTAAGTATTGTTATGACTTATACATGCTTTGTTTGAACTTTAAATTGTATCCATGTTTAAGTATTGTTATGACTTATACATGCTTTATTTGAACTTTAAATTGTATCCATGTTTAAGTATTGTCATTACTTATACATGCTTTGTTTGAAATTTAAATTGTATCCGTGTTTAAGTATTGTTATGACTTATACATGCTTGTATGAACTTTGAATTGTTATCCATGTTTAAGTATTGTTATGACTTATCCATGGTTGCCTTGAACTTTGAATGATACCATGTTTAAGTATTGTTATGACTTATCTATGTTTTGTCTTGTATTCATGATTAAGTGGTGTTAGTAAACCCTAATCTATGCTTACCTTAGTTGTACACTTGAACTTGTCATCCATGATGCTTTAGTCTTGTTAGAACTTTGTCTCATGTATGCTTAGATGTTGTCACATATACTTGGTTGTTACCATGTTCACTTTAACTTTGTCTTACCTTGTATGCTTCCTTGATTAATATCATGTTTGAATGTTGTCTTTGTCACTTACAATTGATATCATGTTTGAATATCATCCTTATTCATCTCATCCATATTCACCCATCTTGTTCATGCTTACTTTAACTTTGCCAAGTTATCCTTAAGTGATGTTACCTTGTTAGTTTTCATCCTCCTTTGTTATCTCTCGTTTCCAAGTCCAAAGGAAATGTCTTTTCATTGACTTTATGTAGCTTAGCCTTACCTCAACTTCCCTCCTGACCTTGTTAGAGTCATTAACCCTTTTTAGCCTTAGGATAGAGTTTGTAAACTCTATGTAAGTGTTATTGATATTGTCATACCACAAATTTTGACCTTAGATTCCATCATCATTCTAGGAGCATTATGAATTGCATTGCTAACCCTAACCTTGTAGAAATTGCTTTTTGTCTTGTTTCATCTGAATTAGGGTTTTACACCAAGAGAATCAAGAAGATCTTTATTTGATTAGTAAATGCTTTGGATTGATCATCAAACTACCAAGTGTTCATACACTCAAGAAGCCTCTCTCCATCAAGAATCAAGTTCAATTTGGCCTTGTTACAAGTTCATTGAAGCTCAATTTCATCTGACCCTAAATTAGGGTTTTATAAGGAAACGTCAACTGTGCCTTTGACTTTTGACCAAAGCATGCTCCCAAGCCTTGGGACATGATTCAAGACACTCAAATATATCCTTAGAGTCCATCCATGATGTTTAAAAGATTCAAGAATGCAAAATCATGAAAGATCACACAGTTGAATTCATCTGATACACAAGTTTTATCTGATAAAGTCAACTCTTTGACTTTTGGGATTTTTGGTCAAAATTGAAGTCCTCAAGCCAATTTTCATCAAAACATGTTTGATAAACGAGTTTGATCATGAAAAATCAAGAATTGTAAGGTTTATTGCAAAAGGGGCAAAGTGAAAGAATTCAAAATTTTCTAGGTATGGAAGAAAAACCCTAATTTTGTGCCAACTTTGAAAGATCAAAACTTTCAATCTAGACATCCATTTTTTGTGTTCCAAAGATCAAATTGAAGCCCTCAAAACATAATACAACTTTTTCAATTTGAATCAATCTCCAAAAAGTGCTTAGATTTTGAGTTATGGAGCCATCAAGTTGTGAAAAATCTTCTCACACTTAGAAAAATTTCAAGGCAGATTTTGTTCATGAAAAGTACCAAACTTTGGAGCCAGTTTTCACTATGATCCCTTGAGATTCAAGAAGTTCATCAACCATGAAAGTTATAGAGAATGTTTGGGGATTTTAAAAAAGTACAAGAACTCCTCCATAGCATTTTTGAGCTAGGAGTTTCGAAGAGAGAAAGATGGCCCTCCATACTTGAAATCTTGGTCATTTTCATGTCAAGTGCAAGTTGCAAAACCTAATCGAATATGCCAAATCCTTGATTACAACCTATGTAACTTGTAAACCTCCCTCTAATCATAGAATTACACAAGTTTTGTGTGCATTACACATTGATTTGAAGCTTTATCCAAGTCATCAAGCCATTTTTGGAATGTTTTGCCAACAAGACTTCACTTCCATTCTCATAAAGCCTCTTTAATCACAATGTCAACCCTCCTTGAGCTTCTAAATTGTTTTCTCTACACAAAACCTTTTCTTTATGCAAAAGCAATGTGTCTGAACTTTCCAACAACTTTAGGAAAGCTTCTACGACACATTGGAATTCAAAAATCCATGAAAGCACCCTTTGAATTTCAACCAAACCAAAACCAAACCAAGTTGGAATTCTGCAGAGCATTAAACCTCACTCTTTCCCTATAAATAGAGTCTTATTCCAAGTCTCTAACACACAACAAAAACCTCAGAATTCCTCTCTCAAAACCTCCCAAACCAGCATCTTGCTCTCTTGCTCTTTTTGTGCCAAGAAACACCAACTTGCACAAACCCAGCCAGTTTCATTTCCACACTTCAAACCACTAATCCGACCATTAAAACACATCACAAACCATACCTTTAAGGTGTCCAAACCTTCACCTTCCTCAAAAACCATCAAAACTAGAAAGTCAACCTTCAAAACCTTATTTTGTTGACTTTTTGCATTTTCAAAGCCAAGTCTTGATTCTTACCATTTCCAAACACTCTAACACTTCTAACACACCCTATAAAACATCCCTAAGCTGTTCCAAGCATGGTTGTGCATCTGTAACTTCATTTCCTTGAAGTTCCCTTTTGGCCATTTTCCATATTTTGCAAGAAGGGAGGCATTTTTTGTTCCAGTTGTTTTCCTTTGATTCCAAGCATTCTAAAGCTTTATTAGAGGTATATTGGAGGTGTCCAAAGCATCAAAACATCTATGTATCAAGTCTTGTGAAAGTTCCAAGTTTGCTTCAAGAGATAACTTTACTTGAAACTTGAACTTGTTGAAATATACATTGCTTTGATGTACATTGATTAGGAATATGTTTGTTAGGGTATATGTGTTGTGTTTGAACAATTTTTAGTTTCTATTCATGATTGTGTGAGGGTGTGCCATAGAACTGCAAAAATGAGCCATTATGGATGTTTCTATCGTGTTTTAAAATGAAAGAATTTTTAGAAAAAAACCAACACCACCACTGAATTCCTCATGAAAAATCAGACAAGATTGGTTTTTACATTTTTAAATTTCATGGAATATTGAGTGAGATATGATGGCTTTTGCAAAGTTAAAACTTGAAGCTTTTGGGCAAGGCCAGCCATGGCGCCCTCTTGGTTCAGACCTAGGTCATGTGTAGGCTTATGTTTTAATTTGGGGAGGTGATACAATGGATGTATCACCACCCTAGTGGTTATGACTTGCGCGCATTTACTACCTTGAACCATGAGAACTGGGGTTCGAATCCCCCTCGCCCCAGTTCTCTTTTATTTTTTGGATTTTCAATTGAATTTCACATATTATAGTGTGTTTCCACATTTATTCCCAAAGCGCACATGGTTGGGATGGTTAGAGTTTTAGGTTGCAAGCATACCACCGTGGGTTCAACACCCATGGGGACTTTTCCCCATATTGTTGCCACTTATTTTCTTCTTTTTCTTCACAACTTCATATGGTTATAACTTCTTCATTTTTAATCATTTTTGACCCATTATTTTTGCAAAATGTTCATGATCATGTCTAGTTTCTGTTCGTGAAGTTAAATTTCCAAGAATAATTATGTTTCTTGTACTTAGGCATGCTAAAAGTGAATGATGTTTTTTAGGGTTCCTTAAGAGTTCTTGTGATTCTTTTGAATGATCCCTTGGGTTCTTTTGTGTATTTTGACTTTTATTCTTGTATAAACTTTGTATGATCTTGTGAACTTGTGCATTGTGTTTTACTTGAGTTTGATACCTTTTTGATGTATGTTTACATGTTAAAATGTATGTTGAAACTTTGTTTATACCATGAGCTTTTTGCTTGATCTTTTGCCTTAACATGTGACCTTCTTCCATGTTTACATGACCTTAATGGGTATATATGCCTTTGTGTTGATCATACCATGTTTATGTGTTCTTAAACACTTGAATTTTTCCTTGAACGTGCCTTTGAGTACATGCTTGTATGCATAAACCTTTTTGGTGTTTCCTACTTGTTTAAGACCATGATTGAACTCATAACATGAATGTTTGGTTGTTACCTACTTTTCTTAACATGTTCAACTTGTATCCATGCTTAAATGGTCAAGTAATGTCTTAACTTGTTCACATGATGTTTGAATCTTAACTTGTCATCTATAAGCATGCTTACATGTCATCCTTTGTATGTTTTCATCTTCATCCACATGTTATTGTCATAAACATGTCTCTTTGTTCAAGTATGCTTTGGTTGTTACCTTTACTTGTATTAAATTGTGTTCATGATTAAGTGATGTTTTAACTTATACATGTTTACTTTGAACTTTGAATGATACCATGTTAAATAATGCTTTGACTTGTACATGCCTTACTTCATCCTTGAACTTTATTCATGTTAAGTGATGCCTTGACTTTTACATGTTAACTTGAACTTTGTTTCCATCCATGTTTAAGTGTTGTTATAACTCTTACATGTTAACTTGAACTTTGTTTCCATCCATGTTTAAATGTTGTTATAACTTATACATGTCATACTTGAACCTTGAATCTTACCATGCTTAAGTGTTGTTATGACTTATCCATGTTGAAATGTTTAAATTGTATTCATGACTAAGTGTTGTTATAACTTATTCATATTTGTCTTGTATTTATGATTAAGTGGTGTTAGTAAACCCTAATGCATGCTTGCTGTAACACCCCAATTCTCTTCGCGAATAAATAACACAAATATAAATCAGAGTAAATAAAAATTTATTTTTCCGACAGAAAACAGGGATGTCACACTTAAAGAAAGAAAACACAATCCCTGATCATTTATTTGATACATAACACAAAATGGAGCAAACCTCAAAGGGCAACTTTTAACAACAAAATGAAGTTCAAATATGGAATAAAGTGGAAAGATCCATAACTGACTTGTTTTACAAATAAATTATTTTCTAACGTCAAAATATATATACAACGGTAATACAATTATAAATCTAACAAAGGTATACATATATAACATTATCGTTCCCCGACTCCCGTGCTACGTATCAGAGCAGACACCAAGACCGACAAAAGAACGGAGGGCTAATCTTCACAAAATCCTCCAAGACTACAAATCTGCAATTGCCTCATAGAGCAACAAACCACAGCAGAAGGGTGAGAAATAACAACTAAATCAAGATTGCATAATAATATGCAAACACACATTCAAACACAAGTATAAGTCATCTCACCCACGCCATCATATACTAACACATAAAGCATGCCACAAATACAAAATATATCATACATAATCCAACCACAATTATGACATATGGAACCACACCACCTCATCACCACAACATATAGCATATATCAATTATCCCCACATAACCGCATGTTCACACCCAATACATATGTCTATGCACAAAACATATCATTCATAACCAATGCATTTAACATGAATGCATATCAATTCACTAATCCAATCACAAACTCAACACATAATTACTCCATTCACAAATACATATCAATCATGCACAATCCAATTAACACAAATGCATATCACACAAATGCATATCACAATTTCTCACACATAATCAATCCATTCATGATTTATGCAAATGCACAGAGACCGACACAACGACTCTATGCAATGCATATGCGGTACCATTCATCCATCATTTCTCATCACTAGTTCACTCAGGAACTCTACTGGAATCATCGCTTGTTACTTAATGTAACTCCCTGTCGGGCATACGATGTTCCCCGTCGCTCACACCCCACACGGGCACACGACGTTTATGGATCGCTCACACCCCACACGGGCACACGACCTAATCGCTCACACCCCACATGGGCACACGATCGTCTATAATCATCGCTCACACCCCACATGGGCACACGACGTTATAGTGGATTCCCTATGGAACCAATCCGTCGCTCACACTCCACATGGGCACACGACGTTTATGGATTGCTCACACCCCACATGGGCACACGATCTGATCGCTCACACCCCACATGGGCACACGATCGTACAAGATGCATATCATGATGCTTGACACACAAGAACTCATGACAATCAAATGCAACTTCACACATATATGCAACCATAATTATGCATATATTTCAACTCATCAATTTCATACATTCACAATTCAACCATATGAATTAATCAACATCATCACATTCATGCATTGCAAATCAATTCAAACAATGCATTTCAAACCATAAAGGCCACCAAACAACATACATTGAATTTTCACATAAACAATGCACTTCTTCACAAGCCATAAACCACCACAATCATATCATCCCAATTCTTTGCACAAGGGATTCACATATCAGATGCTACCCACAACACATCATAACAACATACAATATCACACATTGAAGTCAAAACCAAAACAACACATCTATTTTCCATACTGCCACAAACCATCATCACCAACACTCATCTCATGTATTCACATCATATAACAACATACAAGCTATACGATGAATATTAAAAGCATATTGCATGATAACACATCAAATACACACAGTTAAAACGGTAAAAGACGACAAAATGACACCTTTCCAAATTCCCGACATAATTTAATCGGCCAACAATCTCAAAACCATTTTTATAAGAAAGAACATTTCATAAGCTTTCCCATGGTACCAAGAACACACCCAACCGATAAACGGATCACAAGTTATGGAATTTAAAAGAAAATAAAAATGTGAAATTTCCCCAGGACCGCCCGGCGAAACCCAAAAACCGCTCGGCGAAATCCCTTCGCCGCTACTTCGCCCGGCAAAGAAGAGGCGTCACCATTTCTCCCCAATGACTCAATAGAGTCAGAATCGTGTAAAGGCTGCGCCTCTCAAAAACCGCCCGACGAAATCCCGAACCGCCCGGCGAAATCATAGAACCGCCCGGCGCTTTACACTAGGTGCAGAAAAATTCTGCTTCGTTTTCGAAACCCAAAAAATCCATTTTTCCCACCTAAATCACTTCCAGCAGCAAAACAATTATTAGCAATGGTTCATAAACATATAGAGATCATACAACACAGTTTATATCGATTTCCGTCTGTGAAAACATCGATTTCTACTCGTTTACTCGTTTTCGACCTATAACCGAAAAAACTAAGAGAAACAAGTAAACATTCAAACATACACATACATATACATATACAAGCAGGATATAATCGAAACTTCTCACCCTTACCTGATTAATCGCGCTTGAAACGGAGTTCTCTTCGATTTTCCTCTTCTCCTCTTTTCCATTCCTCTTCCTTTCTTCCCTTCTCTTTTCTTTCTCTTCTTTTTCTTTTCTCTCTTTTTCTCTCCACTTTCTATTTTATATAAATATCTAATCCTCTAAAAAGACTATTTTACCCCTCAACTCAAATATCTCGCAACCGCTCTCAAAACGCGATAAAACATAAACAATGATGAAAAATAATATATTTTCAAATAAAAGTAAGAAAGAAAGTAATATAATAATAAAATAATCAAAACGACTTAATTAAATAAAACTAACTAAAACTGGGGCGTTACAATTCTCCCCCACTTAGACATTTTCGTCCTCGAAAATATACTGAGACGAACAACTCTGGACATTACTCACGCCACCAACCAACAAACTAACATGCCAACAAGAAGCACCCCACGAATAACACAAACTGATAACCCAACGTGGTAACAGTAACCACAACAACGACACGACGACGACGACAACTACAACGACAAGATGCAAAGCCCATACAATGCACTTGACGACCAACCTACGACGCAAAGACAACCAAGTTACGAACACACACAGGTTCACTCTCGAACCGAAACACAACAAGAGCATAAAGTTCCACGACCCAACAATATTACAACAATGCTACGATTCACCAATCGAACATACAACCAAAACATCTATCTATATAGTAGCCCATGAATAATATTTAAACCTTCCACTTAACACGTCCATTCTGAAACGTCCCATAGTCTCATCATTCCCACATGTTTCCAATGTTCAACCTATGAACTCTTATAAGCCACACACTCAAATACAAAATGTGCCACTTCACACTTCCGCTGCGCACTCTAATTACTCAAAACCATCAAGTCTACCAATCTCACGTCCAAAGTCTAACTCTTTCTCATCTTTGCCAAAAATCATTGTTCACTTTTAATATACCCAACTTCACACTCTACTGTGTTACCTCCCACACCAGACACAAGTCTCTGAACTGCTCAAATAATTTTAATTCTCCGACCATCAAAACAGACATGCATAACAACTTTCGATTTAACTTATCACGCACGACACTAACTTTTCCCAAAGATAATCCAATCCAAATTCATAACACGTCACGAATTCCAGCCCTCCTCGTTGTCTCATACTCTATTCCTTCAGACCAAACAAGTAATAAATATTCTCGTGATTACCAAACACTTCGAACCTAGAACCATAAAGATAATACCTCCAATTATTCCAACACAATACAACCGCAACCAATTCCAAATCCAGAATAGTATAAATCCTTTTATGAATCCTCAACTATCGTAAAGCATAAGCCACGACTTTACCCTCTTGCATTACCACGCTGACTAAACTCATCAAAGACACATCACAATACCCCACAACCGGTTTATTAGGATCACACAAAATCAAAGCTGAAACCGTAGACAACTTCTACTCCAGTGCACCAAAACTTACTCACAATGAACATCCAAACAAACGACTCACCCTTTGCAAGTCAACTGAGATACCAGAAGTATGAACTTAACAAAGTCTTCCATAACCTGTAATAACAACCAACTGAGTCCAAAAGTTTCTAATCTCCTTAACCAACTTCGGAGCCTCTCATGTAGAACTACATCTACTTCCGATGGATCCATTAATCATACTCTCATCTAAAATAACATTTCCAAGAAACTAACCCTTTTCAACCAAAATTCTCACTCGAATAACTTAGCATAAAACTTCGTCTCTTTTCAACACTTGTAATTCAAATCTCAAACACTTTACTCGTTCTTCCTCTGAGTTTATAACAAATCCGAATATCCTCAATCAAAACCACTACGAACTTATCCAATTAAATATGGAAGATACGATTCCTCTACTCAGTAAACATTAGAGACGCATTACTAACACCAAATACCATCACTGTACGTTGCAATTCTCGACCCAAATCCAAAAGATATAAATCCTTAAAGCTTTTGCAAAACTTTTCACTGGGTAACTGGTTACTCACATACAAGCTTAACCGAGTAAATAACAACCTATTCCGAGGATAACAAACCTAACCAGTCACATTAAATCGATCAAAGCCTCAACTCACACAATTCACCACTCTTATCAAACATTCCAAACAATTGTAATTTCAATCAAACTCAACCAAACCATTCCAATCATCTATTCCCGAAAGTGGACACTTATTCTCAATCGTTACCTTATTCAACTGTCATTAATCCATACCCAATTTTTTCTTCTCTTGACCGTCCAATCCCACAAATTCCAACTTGTATCAACAACCAACCAAAAATAATTCTCAAACGCGATGTTACATCCACCCACAAGGGTTTCCTCACAATTTCTATTAATGCCTTAAAACTCCAAAGACTCCGAACTCACCAGAACTCTAAGTTTTTGCTTCCCATAGTCTCAATACTATTATACTTGTTATTCCATTATATCATCCTTCCTTTTGTTACCAACAATACTGGAGCACTCTAAGACAACACCTTAATGTTCCATCCAAAAACACATTTGAAAACTATGCCCAACTGACGGACATCACTGTGACTTCCTGCCAATTTCCAGAACACTACCATCGCAGACAAAACAAACATCTTATTCCCATCTACTAAGAGTTTCCTACTTACTTAGCAGATATAAGTCTCAACTATTCACCTTCGTCCAACTAAGTTCAATCTCTACTCTCTGAGAAGCAGTCCTTAAATAAAACCCAATCATTCTCTCTCAATGACTTCCCAACTGGACCAACATACCAAAACCTCTAATCCATTTCATCTTCCGATATTAGCATCTTCATTGACTCATCAAAACAATCCGTAATCATTTCCTTAAATTCTAAACAACTCATTTCACACACTATCAAAGCCGGAAAGACACGTCTATTCCATCCAACATAATTCCCATCTGCTATCAACAAGAGATTAAGGTTGATCAGTTCCTCAATTTGTCAATAGACAACCGACAATCATGATGGGGCATAAACCATCTTTACCAAACTATAATAGCATTCCTTACATCTCATGCACAAAACTAACTAAGGCACCAATCCTTAGACGACATAAACCTTACCTCCGCATTCCCTCCGGAATCGGGAACAATACTGTCCAAACAACACTTACAATCTTGTAATCAACGGCACACGGAGCCAACCCACAACTGAAGCAACTTGGAGAAGTACCAGCTTCTCCCCCACTTATCTCAATCTAAATCCTGCAGACAAAGGACTAGAAAAACCAGAAAGTACTGACAGTGTTCCACACACATATCACGTACTAAGAAATAAACAACACTGACAGTATTCAACTGTCACACCAACAGACTCAACAACTTGGCCGGACGGAACGACCTGCTCTGATACCACTAATGTAACACCCCAATTCTCTTCGCGAATAAATAACACAAATATAAATCAGAGTAAATAAAAATTTATTTTTCCGACAGAAAACAGGGATGTCAGACTTAAAGAAAGAAAACACAATCCCTGCTCATTTATTTGATACATAACACAAAATGGAGCAAACCTCAAAGGGCAACTTTTCCAACAAAATGAAGTTCAATTATGGAATAAAGTGGAAAGATCCATAACTGACTTGTTTTACAAATAAATTATTTTCTAACGTCAAAATATATATACAACGGTAATACAATTATAAATCTAACAAAGGTATACATATATAACATTATCGTTCCCCGACTCCCGTGCTATGCTATGTATCAGAGCAGACACCAAGAACGACAAAAGAACGGAGGGCTAATCTTCACAAAATCCTCCAAGACTACAAATCTGCAATTGCCTCATAGAGCAACAAACCACAGCAGAAGGGTGAGAAATAACAACTAAATCAAGATTGCATAATAATATGCAAACACACATTCAAACACAAGTATAAGTCATCTCACCCACGCCATCATATACTAACACATAAAGCATGCCACAAATACAAAATATATCATACATAATCCAACCACAATTATGACATATGGAACCACACCACCTCATCACCACAACATATAGCATATATCAATTATCCCCACATAACCGCATGTTCACACCCAATACATATGTCTATGCACAAAACATATCATTCATAACCAATGCATTTAACATGAATGCATATCAATTCACCAATCCAATCACAAACTCAACACATAATTACTCCATTCACAAATACATATCAATCATGCACAATCCATTTAACACCAATGCATATCACACAAATGCATATCACAATTTCTCACACATAATCAATCCATTCATGATTTATGCAAATGCACAGAGACCGACACAACGACTCTATGCAATGCATATGCGGTACCATCCATCCATCATTTCTCATCACTAGTTCACTCAGGAACTCTATTGGAATCATCGCTCGTTACTTAATATAACTCCCCGTCGGGCATACGATGTTCCCCATCGCTCACACCCCACACGGGGACACGACGTTTATGGATCGCTCACACCCCACACGGGCACACGACCCGATCGCTCACACCGCACATGGGCACACGATCGTCTATAATCATCGCTCACACCCCACATGGGCACACGACGTTATAGCGGATTCCCTCTGGAACCAATCCGTCGCTCACACCCCACATGGGCACACGACGTTTATGGATCGCTTACACCCCACATGGGCACACAATCCGATCGCTCACACCCCACATGGGCACACGATCGTACAAGATGCATATCATAATGCTTGACACACAAGAACTCATGACAATCAAATGCATCTTCACACATATATGCCATCATAATTATGCATATATTTCAACTCATCAATTCCATACATTCACAATTCAACCATATGAATTAATCAACATCATCACATTCATGCATTGCAAATCAATTCAAACAATGCATTTCAAACCATAAAGGCCACCAAACAACATACATTGAATTTTCACATAAACAATGCACTTCATCACAAGCCATAAACCACCACAATCATATCATCCCAATTCTTTGCACAAGGGATTCACATATCAGATGCTACCCATAACACATCATAACAACATACAATATCACACATTGAAGTCAAAACCAAAACAACACATCTATTTGCCATACGGCCACAAACCATCATCACCAACACTCATCTCATGTATTCACATCATATAACAACATACAAGCTATACGATGAATATTAAAAGCATATTGCATGATAACACATCAAATACACACAGTTAAAATGGTAAAAGACGACAAAACGACACCTTTCCAAATTCCCGACATAATTTAATCGGCCAACAATCTCAAAACCATTTTTATAAGAAAGAACATTTCATAAGCTTTACCATGGTACCAAGAACACACCCAACCGATAAACGGATCACAAGTTATGGAATTTAAAAGAAAATAAAAATGTGAAATTTCCCCAGGACCGCTCGGCGAAACCTAAAAACCGCCCGGCGAAATCCCTTCGCGGCTACTTCGCCCGGCGAAGCAGAGGCGTCACCATTTCTCCCTAATGACTCAATAGAGTCAGAATCGTGTAAAGGCTGCGCCTCTCAAAAACCGCCCGGCGAAATCATAGAACCGCCCGGCGCTTTACACCAGGTGCAGAAAAATTCTGCTTCGTTTTCAAAACCCAAAAAATCCATTTTTCCCACCCAAATCACTTCCAGCAGCAAAACAATTATTAGCAATGGTTCATAAACATATAGAGATCATACAACACAATTTATATCGATTTCCGTCCGTGAAAACATCTATTTCTAATCGTTTATGCGTTTTCGACCTATAACCGAAAAAACTAAGAGAAATAAGTAAACATTCAAACATACACATACATATACATATACAAGCAGGATATAATCGAAACTTCTCACCCTTACCCGATTAATCGCGCTCGAAATGGAGTTCTCTTCGATTTTCCTCTTCTCCTCTTTTTCCCTTCCTCTTCCTTTCTTCCCTTCTCTTTTCTTTCTCTTCTTTTTCTTTTCTCTCTTTTTCTCTCCACTTTCTATTTTATATAAATATCTAATCCTCTAAAAAGACTATTTTACCTCTCAACTCAAATATCTCGCAACCGCTCTCAAAACGCGATAAAACATAAACAATGATGAAAAATAATATATTTTCAAATAAAAGTCAGAAATAAAATAATATAATAATAAAATAATCAAAACGACTCAATTAAATAAAACTAACTAAAACTGGGGCGTTACACTTGCCCTAATTTTAAACTTAAAATTATCTTTCATGATTTAGTCTTGTTAGAACTTTATCTCATGTTTGTTAGATCTTGTAACATTTTTGTTTGAATATACCTACCTTGGTTGTCACCATGTTAATTACAAATTCCTTTGAACTTAATGTACTTGGTGTCGCAATGCGAAAAACAACCTGCGGAAAAATAGAGTCCCCACCGAACGTTATTTATCCCGACGGGGGAAAAGAAACGATCGAAGAAACCTCAAAAGGGAGAAGACATGGTCATTGCAACCAAATCTTGGGTTTGAGAGTCGATTACGCGAGAGGAAGGTATTAGAACCCCCCACCCCCCGCGTCCGTTGTACTCAACGGGATCCACGCTTGTTATCTAATAAAAGGGTGTGTTATCTAAAGCTCTACTGCTAACAGGAACGGAAAGTGAAAAACATAAAGGAGACTCGATAGGACCTCACCGTCCTAGGCCTACGTATTCCCTCGTGCAATGGGAAAGTCAAAGTCAACATAGTTCGGAGGACTACAGATGGAATGAGGGGAGGTTGCTCGCCAAGACATCACCGTCTTGTGGTTACAACCACAAGTTAGTTGAGTATTTTTTATGAGAAACATTAAGTTCGCGTCCCATTAGTTAGGGTCGATGCCTGTTTGCGATAGAACGGAAATAACATACTCTTTTCCGAAAATGATTTGACACCAATCCCGAGGGATAAAAGATTTGCATTTGTTGTAAGTCTTAGACAGAAGTGAATTAAGTTAGTTTGAAACTCGTATTGTAGTAAAGTCTATGACATAGTGTCATACCCTAAATTTTGACCACAAGGTTTCACATCATTGTGCAAATCATCACCCCAATATGGAGATATATTCATTCCTTATCAATCCTCTCAAAGATTGTTGAGTGTTCACTCTAGACAAGGATTAGGGTTTTTGAGCCCTCTCAGAGCATTTAGGAAAAAGATTAATCAATAATTAACATGATCTTCAACTTGCCAATCCTCTCAAACATCCATGGAAGATTAATATGTCTCCTACATCAAGAATCAAGTACAAGAATGCAACATTTCAAGTTGATTAAGCCTCAAAATCACTAGTGTCACCAAATTAGGGTTTTGATCAACCAAGGCCTCCAGAGGAAAAGTTTCATCTGGGCATGAGCCAATACCCCAATATATGATTCAAGAAGCTCAATAGTACATCATGAGTCCATTTATAAGTTCACAATAGCCTCAGGGGACGCATTCACCAAAAATCAGGAATTAGGGTTTTCTTGACTTAATTCACCCCTAAGTTGACTTTTTGAGCAAGGCATGAGCCAAGACCTCAAGACATACCTTGAGTGGCTCAAATACATCACATTGATTCATTTACAAGTTTGGATTGATTCAAAGAACTTGATTCACAAGTAATACAAGGATTCAAATTCATTTGGACCACAAACTAGGGTTTCTGGGAAAAAGTCAACCATACCTTTGACTTTTGACCAAGACATGATCTCAAACCTTGGGACATGATTCAAGACACTCAAGAAGACCTTTGGAATCCATCCATTAGGTTCAATTTAGCCCAAGTACTTGATTTCATAAAGGATCACAAAGTTCAAATTTCATCTAATATAAAAAGTCAAATGTGATCAAAACCAAGTTTGACTTTTGGGATTTTTTTTGGCAAACATGGTCTCTTCAAGCCAATAACAATGTTAATATGTGATTTGGATCATAATCAATAAAAAAAAATCAAGAAAAGTGAGGTTACTTGCAAAAAGGGCAACCTTAAGAAACTTGAAATTTCACTAAGTTATGAAAAAAATGATTTTTACCCAAGTTTGCGAGGCCATAACTTGTGATCCAAGCAACCATTTTCTTGCATCCAAAGCTCAAATGAAAGCTCTCATTACATACTATAAATTTGTCACTGAGGGTGGATTCCCAAAAAGTGCATAGATTTTGAGTTATAAAGCCCTAAAATTAAGGTTTCATGGGATTTCAACTTTGACACTTAGTGAAAATTTTGGACAGAATCTGTTTTGTGTTTTAGACAACTTTGAGGTCATTTTTCTCCATGATCCACAATGATGCAAGACTAATTGCAAACATCAAAGTTGAAGTATGAAATGCAAGATTTCTAAAGAGTACAAGAACACAATCAAACTCCACTTGAGCAAAGAGTTATGGAGTGATCAACATGCCTTACTACAAACTGTTTTACCAAAATCAGATTGGCTATTTCTTGTGGTACACGATTGTTTTGTCAAGTGTAATGATCAATTCCACTCACATTCAATGCATAACATATGAATCACAACAAACCTGCAAAGTTAGGCCAAAGAGTCAAGAGATATCTCAAATGGAATGATGGATTTTGTCACCTTGTGCCTTGAATTCTAATGGCATTTATGTGCAATAGTGCACATTCAAAGATTCCACTCTTTTCAGTCAAGATGCTCATATAAACAATAATAAAAACATCTGAGGAATGTGGATTGAGTCAAAGGATAAGCTAGCCATGTGGAGGGCTATGGTACCTTGTGTGAGTGGCAATGATACATCTTGCCAAAACTTTTGAATCCAAGCCAATCTTCAAGATATCACTATTCAACCAAGAAAAATCCATTCTCCTATAAATAGAAGACATTTCTGATCATTCTAAACACACCAAAACAACTATAATACTTGTTTTCTCACAAATCTTTCTTCTTGCAAAATTCAAAGTTCTCAAAGAGTGAAAACTTGGAATTCTCAAACCAGTCCATTTCCACTCAAACCAAGCACCCAAACACTTCACATAAGCATTATAGAAGTGATCCATAACCTCAAAACATTTTTGTAACATCAGAATCACCAAGTCACCATCCTTTTGATCAATTTTCCCTCAAGCCTACAGATTGAGTCGTGTCAAGTGATCCAGAAGGTCTCAATCCATTCTCAACATTGGAACACCATCCTTGAGGCTCAAGGTAGCTATCTGGATTATCATCTTGCATCTGTAACACTTACATTACATAATTGGATCCTCACTTGCAAAGTAAGCTTCCTTAAAACTGAACTCTATAAATCATGCATCATAAACATTGTTTCAAGTTACCAATGTATGTCTGATAGTTTATAGATCATTTTCACTCAATTAATTGCTTCATATCTTATACATATGGAATTTCATTTTAAATTTTCTTTTTAGGGTTCATACGATTTAAAACCAATTTCTTACAAATCTTTGAATTTAAATAAAATTGGGTATTGCCATTCAATTCCTAGTTCAAAAATAGACAAATTTCGTTTTTACATCATCCAAAATGGTCGCGTATTAAGGGAGTTAGAGTTTTCAAAATCTAATGAAGATGATGAAGCTGAAGGTGATGGCCATGGCGCCATTTTTCAAAACCAGAAACAAATTTAATATTTATTTAATGGAAGCCATTATATATTTGAATTGGCATTGCGCCCCAGTGTTCGATCAACTGGTTTTGTGTGTGTAATGAGCGAAAGGTCTGGGGTTCGAATCCCCCTCGCCCAAGACCTTTTGATTTTATTTTTTAACTATTTTAAAAGATTTGTTTCATATATTATTAACACTAACCAACCATTATCACCATACGCGCTTTAGCTCAGATGGTAGAATTTTGAACCCTCCACCCTTTGGTCACGAGTTCAAACCTTGGTGGGAGCAAAACCATTCTTTTTATCACTTATTTTTCTTACTTTCCTTCACAAATTCAAACTAACATAACTTTCCCATTTTAAATCATTTTGAACCCATTCTTTTTGCAAATTGTTCATGATAACGTCTATTTTTTATTTGTAAAAAGAAATTTCCAAAAATATTTATTTTTGACACACCTTTGGATGTTCAAAGTGTGAATATTTTTTAGGGTTTTCTTAAGACTTCTTTTGAATTTTTTGAATAGAACCTTGCCTTCTCTTGCCTACAATGACTTGTTTGAACCATGTACATCTTGTATGAACCTTAAATAAGTTTGTAAATTTGTAGTTTCTTGTTCTTACTTGGATTTAATGTATTTTCAAGTATATGTTTACATGGAAAATGTGTGTTGAGCTTTATCCATACCATGAAACTTTTACTTGATATCTTGCCCTAATATGTGGTTTCCCTTCCATGTTTGTATCACTTTGACATATACCTATGTCTTTGTGTTGATTATGCCATGTTCATGTGCTCCTAAAACACTTGAACTTTGTCTGAAAATACTTTTGCTTGTTTGAATCATTATGATGTTTCTAATTTGTTCAAAACCATGTTTTAACCCTAACATAAATGTTTGATTGTCATCAACTTGTCTTAACATGTTCAATTTGTCTCCTTGCTTTAATGAATAAGTATTTCCTTCATAAACTCTTACCATAGTAGACATATCTCTTTATTCAAATTCAACACTTTTCATATCCTTCCAATCAATTGTTTTAAAACCTCTATGGGCCTCTAATAGAGTGTAAGACCCAACCTCTTTGTAAATAAATAATCTTGGGCCCCTTCTTGAGTATAAGCCCCACTTTTCTTTCTTTCAGTAATCATTCTTGGGCCTCTATCAGAGTGTAATACCCAACCCTCCTATGTACATAATCATTCTTTCAATAATTAGGATGTGACACAAAGATGCAACAGAAGAGTCCTCGAATGATAACTCTGTATGGGAAGAAGACTCCAGTGATCCAACTCCGCCAGAAATCAGTGTCATTACTAAAGACAATCTTGGAAGGAAGATATCGGACTTTGTGATCCATAGAGGAGTTCGTCGCCTTTGTGTCGCAGTCGATGTCTCGAATATTGTTCATAAATCAAAGTAATTGTCTCGTCTTTGTTTTGACCTTTCACTTTGCCCGGGTGAAAGGATGTTTTATAGGGTTTGCTTTTCCATAAATATCCCTCTTTGCTTCGCCCAAAGCGAAATTTTTTTGTTTTATAGGGCTGCGTTTCAAGAATCGACAAATCATGAATAAATAATGTCATTCTGAATTCCCACATTTATTGCTATTTTCACTTTTCGCTTTTCCAGAAAATGGTAATCCTAAAAAAAACAAAATAAAATAAAGACAAGCGTTTTCAAAATACATTGCACACACTTTTGCATTCTCTCTACCTTTTCTAAAAAAGGGAATCATCACGTCGTGCAGATTATTTATTTTAAACCCCATTGAAACATACAATCCAATGCCTTCTCCCAACTTTGAGTTCCTGGTATTTGAAGCCGAAGAGGAAGATGACGAAGAAATTCTAGATGAGATCTCCCGACTACTCAGACATGAGGAACAATCCATTCAACCTTACAAAGAGTCGTTGGAAATGGTCAACTTGGGTTCAGAAGAAGAGAGAAAATAAGTTAAAATTGGAGCATTGCTCGGTTCAACTATCAAAGAAGGCTTGATAGAACTGCTCAAAGTGTTTCCAGATGTGTTTGCTTGATCCTACCAAGACATGTCGGGGTTGGATACCAAAACCATGGAACATCACTTACCACTGAAACCAGAATGCCCGCCAGTCAAACAAAAACTGAGAAGGACTCATCCAGATATGGCCATCAAAATTATGGAAGAAGTACAGAAACAGATCAACGCAGGTTTCCTTGCCACCTCGAAATATCCTCAATGGCTAGCCAACATAGTGCCGGTTCCAAAGAAAGACGGAAAATTTTGAATGTGTGTAGACTACAGGGATTTAAACAAATCAAGTCTAAAGGATGACTTTCCCCTACCACACATTGACATGCTAGTTGATAGCACCGTAAAGTTCAAAATATTCTCCTTCATGGATGGATTCTCAGGTTATAATCAAATCAAAATGGCGCCAGAAGACATGGTGAAAACTTCATTCATCACCCCATGGGGCACCTTTTGTTACAAAGTAATGTAGTTCGGTCTAAAGAACGCGGGAGCAACTTATCAAAGGGCTATGACAACTCTATTTCACAACATGATGCACAAAGAAATTGAAGTGTACGTCGATGACATGATTGCCAAATCTAAAACAGAAGAACATGTGGAGAATTTGTCAAAACTATTTGAACATTTGAGAAAATACAAACTCCGCCTGAATCCCAATAAGTGTACATTCGGCGTTCGTTCAGGAAATCTCTTGGGATTCATCGTCAGCCAAAAAGGAATTAAGGTTGATCCCGACAAGGTCAAGGCCATTCAAGAAATGCCTTCTCCAAAGACTAAAAAACAAGTAAGAGGATTCTTGGGATGTCTGAATTACATCTCGAGATTCATATTCCTCATGACCGCGACATGCACGCCAATCTTCAAGATACTCAGAAAGAGTCAAAACTGTGTATGGACAGTGAAGATGGCTAGTTTATACCTGAGTGAATCGCACACTCAAAGATAACACAGAGTCGCCACCGATTTTTTTTTAGTCCCAAAGGACAGGGAAAATATTGATAAAACCCAAGGGAAGAGAAATGGGAACGGGGGTCGGTTATGCGAAAGGAAGGTACTAGCACCTAACGCATTCATCGTACTCGACGGGAACCATTTCACTTACTTCTAGGCTTGGATGGGTTATCTATCTAAAGGCTTCTAACTAAAAGAAAAGAGAGAGAGAAGAGAAAAGAGAAGAAGAAAGAAAGGCAAAAGAGTGCTCGTTGAGGATCGGGGCCCTCGTGCCTACGCACCCTCATAGTGCAATGAGAAAATCAGAGCGCCGTAGTTCAGAGGAACCAGGGAAAAGAAAGGGGAGAGGAAGAAGAAAGAAGGGTGGAAGTGTGCTCGCCAAGATCATCACGATCTCGTGCCTACGTATCATACATTCGAATGAATGCAGAATCAGAGCTTCCGTAGTTCGTGGA
Organism: Lathyrus tuberosus; assembly: GCA_022829125.1. Taxonomy (NCBI): domain Eukaryota; kingdom Viridiplantae; phylum Streptophyta; class Magnoliopsida; order Fabales; family Fabaceae; genus Lathyrus; species Lathyrus tuberosus. The sequence goes on from JALAZF010000449.1 coordinate 4,245,439, forward strand.
ACTAAGACGGAAAAGGACAAGGAAAGGAAAGCGGTGTCAAAACTAGGAACAAAATAGGAAAGAAAAGATCTGCTGGGGGTGCAAAAGAATTGGTGTCAAAACCAAGAAATAAGTGCAAAGAAAAGATAGAGATAGAGAATAACGCGCAAGAGTGGTGTCGAAACCAAAAAGATAAAGGAGCAAAAGAATAGAAAGGACTCCACTTGGGAGTAAGAGAACAAAGTGATTGCGCTGGGGATCAGGAGGTAGTGACCCTACTGGGGAACAAAAGAATGACAATTCAGTATATTAACTGACTGGTAGTGGTTAACCAAAGAGAGAGAGTAAGAAGCTGTGAGGAAAAGGTTTTAACAGATAGATTGTGATCAACCAAAAGAACGGGTGTAGAACCGAATGAAGGTTGTAACCCAAAGGACGGGTGTGGAACCAAGCAAAGGTTGTAACCCACTGGGGATATTGGTACTGATTGAACAAACGGTACTTGACCAATAAAAAGGGTATTGGAACCAAAAGAAGGTTACTAACCCAAGGGTGCAAGTATTCAAACCAAGAAAAGGTTCCTAACTGTTGGGGATTCAGTTTTAACAAAAGGACTGTGATTAACCGAGAAGGCAATGAGTGATTAACCAAGAGAAGGTGATTAAATCAAAAGGCTAAGTGTTTTAACAGACAAACTGTGGTTAACTGAAAAAAATGGGTGATTAACCAAGAGAAGGTGATTAACCCGAAAGGCTCAGTATTTTAACAGGAATACTGGTGTTAACTGAGAAGACGTGTGTTGCGGTGAGAATCGGATAACAAGCTATTAATTAACTTGCATCGCAAAACTTTGAAGTTCACCACCGACTTTGATTTATCCAAAGGAAAGGTTCAAGATCGAGAAAACCTAAAGGGGGGAGATCTAAGGTTCGGGGGTTGATTATACTAAGGGAAGGTATTAGCACCCTTAATATCTGTAGTACTCTACAGGAACCTCTTGTTTAGTTTGTGTTATGTTATGTTTGCTTGCTAATAGATATCTGCTAAAGGTAAAGGTAAAGACCTAGGGGATGTACACTAAGTTTGCTCGCCAAGACGTCGCATCTTGTGCCTACGTATCTGACTAAAGAATCAGAGCAACCGTAGTTCACCTAACTAAGGGTGAATTTGAGGAACATTGACTATGATCAAATTTCCAAGGGGAATGAGTATGAGCTCATTTAGAGTTTAAAAAAACTCTAAGTCTACGTTTTGGGGGAAAGTGAGTGGCTATGAGGCCAAGAGGGAAGATGGCTATGAGGCCAAGATGATAATGAGCTTTCTATGACTATGAGGTCAATAGAGAGACTTTTCTACGACTATGAGGTCAATAGAGGATGGCTATGAGGCCAAGGGAGAATCCTATAACTATGAGGTCAAGGAGAAAGGCTATGACTATGATGTCAAGGAGAAAGGCTATGACTATGAGGTCAAAGCTGGCATCCTATGACTATAAGGTCAAGGAGGGAGGTGTAACTCTATGACTATGAGGCCATGAGGGAATCCTATGACTATGAGGTCAAGGGATAAAAATGAGATTTCTATGACTTTGAGGTCAATAGAGAGACTTTTCCATGACTATGAGGTCAATGGAGGATGGCTATGACTATGAGGTCAAAGCTTGCCTATGACTATGTGGTCAAGGGCTACCTATGACTATGAGGTCAAAGGTTAAAGATGCAACTCTATGACTATGAGGCCATGAGGGAATCCTATAACTATGAGGTCAAGGGATAAAAATGAGCTATCTATGACTTTGAGGCCAATAGAGAGACTTTCCTTTGGAAGGAGGGGAGGAAAATTAGAATAAAGATATTGTGCACTTGGTTCTTGCACCTTATCAACCTTGAGCCAAGTGTAACTTGTAGGGGTTTCTTGTTGTGTGTCTTCAGTCAGAGGAAAAACTCATGAACTACCATGTTATGGCATTAAGATCCCTTTACACGAGGGTCCTAGCTCCTTTATAACATGACTTTTACGTGTCAGCTTAGGTAAGTACAAGATGGTTGTACTTTGGATGTCAATTTCCAGGTTTTGTGGGATAAAGCAGCTTATTGGAAGCTGATAAGATCAGAGGTGTACTTGGAAACACGGTTGAGTTTTGTAACTTCAAAATAAGGCAAAGCTGGTTGTAATGAAACTATGCCAAAGACCCCACCTTATCACATGATAGTGTTAAGTCTAACAAACCAACTGAGTTGGTTCTAGAACCCTTGGAAACATGGCATGGGATAAAGTATTTTCAAGTTGTTGTAAGCTTCACTTCTCACACGACAAAACTTCAGTCCATGACCAAATGTCTTAGTTTTGGTCCCTTGTAAAAGATGGCACAATAGTGGAACATTTTTTATGTTGGTTGTGACTTGACATGTTGCCTAGAAACGCATGATAAATTGTGACAAAACTTGGTTGTAGCAAAAGAACACAAAACCAGAATTTTTAAGTGTGAAATAAATTTGTGACATGTCCACTTTGGTACAACATCTCTTGATGACTAATGCTCTATTTCATGAGTCCTTTGCTTCTTTGGAAAGTTGGCATCTAATAGCACATTTTTCATATGGAAAGCTAATTGAGATAAGGTTTGTAACAATGAGAAAAATCTCCACAAAGTCATGCACATGAGTTGGCAGAAAGGACTTAGAAACTTTTTCTAAGTTATGGATTTTTACAATTTGAAGCACTCCACTTTAAAGAACCATAACTTGAGATTAGCTCATCCAAATGAAGAGTTCTACGCATGCTTGGAAAACTTGAAGAACAAGGAACAATTTTCATGTTCAAATATTTTTGATTGGAAATTTGGAACTAGGTGAAAAACAACCATGAAGTAGTGTTCAAAATTGGAGCAAAATGTTGAAAATTTCACTAAGTCCCTAAGGCATATTGTGTTCCAAGTCTCATAACTTAAAAACCAATGCATTTTTTGAAAAAGGGTCCTCTAATATGTTTTGAAGATCATGGAAAGATCTTCTGTTTGAGCTTTGAGTCACTCAATTTGGATGTGTGGTTTGAAAGTTATGACCTTCCCAATTTTTGTACAAGTGAATTTTCCACATTTGAAAAGTTTCAAGGACCAAACATTGCCTTCTTTGCAAGAAACTTCTCATGCCAATCTCAATCCACTAGTGAACACTTGTGAGGATCGTATGGAACCAAAGAGTATCTCAGGAGACTTTGAATCATGTGAGAGCTTGGCTTAGGAAACTTTGTGCAAACCCTTTTTTTCACATAAAAGAACAAATTAGCAAGATATGGTGATTAGATAATAGTGCACAGATGATTGAATCTAAATGCAAATGCAAGATGTTATGACATCTAAGAGGGTAAAATTTGGGGTACAACAGTTGCCCCTATTTAAATAGCTTCACCGGATGACACGGGGAATGGAAATCCTTGGGGCATCAAGGTGAAAGGTATTTAAATATAGCAAACCAAAAATGTTGGCCTTAGATGGAATGTAGATGCTAAGGACAAGCAACAGACATGCAAATGCTGACATGTTATGAACTCCTAGTATGATGATATGATGTCGTGATAGTGCAAGAATGCGGACAAACCAGACACCCAAGGATAAAAAAGCAAACAACCACATGTGAGCATCACTGGGGAAGGATGAAGGTTAGTATCCACAAGGAAGCTTACTGCGGATACAGGCTGACCAACAAAAGAGACTCACTGTGGAGACTCTGAAGCAACACTGGGGATAGAAAAATAAAGGGGAAAACCCTACAGGTCCTCACTGGAGATAGGAGTTAGAGAGGTATTCTCCACTGGGGAAAGATCCAGGGAGATGGAAGACAGGTTCACATGTGACCGGACGACACTGGGGAATTGAAGACACATTCTTACTGGGCATGAAACCAGAAAGAAGACATGATCTCCACTAGGGATCATTTGGAAAAAGGGGGATAGACATTCACCAAAAGATTTTCTGGGATTTTCTTATACTGAAGAGTTCAAACGGGATCTTCAAGAAAAACCAGAAAAGACAGAGATAAACTCTGCGCGCCATATGAAAAGATGACTGGACTTTTAGCTGGGAATAAGGTTGATGTGCCAATAATGATTGGGCTCAGAAGTGACATGTCAATATACACCAATTTGAGTTGGATAAGATACCAATTTGAGTTGGTTTTCCAGCAAAGTCTGGACTTTAGACACCAATATGAGTTGGACTCCAATATGAGTTGGAAAGGACACTAGTTTGGGGTTACAGTTTGGATACCAGTATGAGCTGGACTTTGACTACCAGTATGAGCTGGATTTTGAATTTTGAGTACCAGTTTGAGTTGTTTGAGATGCCAATATGAGTTGGACCTTGGATACCAGTATGAGTTGGATTTAGGTTACCAGTATAAGCTGGATTTGGAGATACCAGTATGAGCTGGATTTTTCGGTTACCAGTATGAGCTGGATTTTGGATACTAGTATGAGCTGGATTTTTGGTTACCAGTATGAGCTGGATTTTTTGGTTACCAGTATGAGCTGGATTTTTGGATACCAGTATGAGCTGGATTTTTGGATACCAGTATGAGCTGGATTTTGGTTACCAGTATGAGCTGGATTTTGGTTACCAGTATGAGCTGGATTTTTGGATACCACCATGAGCTGGATTTTTGGATACCAGTATGAGCTGGATTTTGGTTACCAGTATGAGCTGGATTTTTAGTTACTAGTATGAGCTGGATTTTCGGATACCAGTATGAGCTGGATTTTTGGTTACCAGTATGAGCTGGATTTTGGTTACCAGTATGAGCTGGATTTTTGGATACCAGAATGAGCTGGATTTTTTGGTTACCAGTATGAGCTGGATTTTTGGATACCAGTATGAGCTGGATTTTTGGATGCCAGTATGAGTTGGATTTTTGGTTACTAGTATGAGCTGGATTTTGGTTACCAGTATGAGCTGGATTTTTTATCAAATAGGTCAATACTGGGTTGCATAACTGAAGATTAGACTTCCTGGGGAATACCAATTATGGTTGTAAAAAGGTTGGATAGTACCAGAGATAGATAAGCTTCTCATAAGAGACTGCCATAGAAAAACAAGCTTCTTCAAGAGATTGCTACTTTGTTGGGTATAAAATGTTGATATCACAACACTGTTGGAGAATGAATTTTGTCTTCAACGAGGACCTGTAAAAGATTCTTCCTGCGAGACAAAGTGCAAAATAAATGCACGTTCAAACTAGGTTCAACAACCTAACCTGTTGGGGACCAATGTTCAATCTAGGAGCAAGCTAGAAAGAAACGGCCAAACATGACTCCAACCATCGAGGAATGAGCTCAAATGGGGATTTATCTTATTCAAATGTGGAAACGACAAGTGAACCAACCATCATCCACGAGGATAAAACTCCATTGGGAATATCAGAAAGGATGGGAACTTTATGCCTAGGGATGACAACTCTTTTGAAGAGAATAGACACCCAGTCACTTGGGGAGATAAACGGCAAAGTAAACAAAACCGGTAAACACCAGGATGGAAGCAGAGATGCTAAGATGCAATGCATATGAGTGCATGTATGCCATGCTTATGCTTATGCTGATGCCATGCTTATGCTTATGCTGACAAAACACACGAAGATAAGCGAGACCGGAGATGAAATAAACATCTCGACAAGGATGCCCAACCAAACTCATCAGGTTGGACCATTACTGGGGATGAACTTCAGAAATCAGTGGTTCTACTTCAAGATTACAACCTTCTCTGGGGAAATAGTACTCCAAATTGGTATTGCATCACGACTTCACTAGAATTGCCATCGTGAGATTGATCTCTTCACTGAAGAGAAAAGGTCCATGGAGAATTGCCAAGATTTAGCCGAAGTAACAGCTTACTGGGGAGCTAGTAAAAATATGTCACAAAAGCATGAGTAGTTCTATATAACTCATCTTCCTCAGATTCCATGGTCTGTCAGAAGAAAAAATCAGATGCTTCAATATCTTCAAACTCTCGGAGAGATTCATGAATTTCGGCATAGCTGCCCCAGATTAACTGCATTTACACAACAAGGTCCTCAAACTTGTGTTTTAGACTGGTTGTTGACAACTGGGGAACAAGCTTGCCCCAGACTGATTGGCCTTTTAGAGATTTACCGAATCTCGACATGAATGCCCCTGATTAACTGATTTGTGAGGATAATTCATAAAAAGGATTTTACAGAAGAATTGGCATACCAGATGCTTAATATCTTCAAACTTTTGAGGAGATCCATGAGTCTTGACATAACTGCCCCAGTTATTCGCAATACAAAGTCCGTTAGGCTGTGGTAAAAACAACTGGGGAAAAAACTTGCCCCTGTTGATGGGTCATTGGAGTCTAAACTTGTCATCAGATGACATCAAGAAGACTTGCCCCAATATTCTGAACTTGAAGAGTTCTTCCCCTGATTCAATAACTACTGGAATGGTGGATTGGTAGATCCTTCTGCTTGGTTGCCCTTGATTGAGCTTCCTTTATCAAGTCAAATCCCCTAACTGGCTGCATCTGTTGGGATTCTTTTGATATTGAATTGTTTTTGCAAACAAGTATTGTTCGTTTAAAAATTGGCAATGTTAATGCAAAGTTCATGCAAGCTTTTGAAATCAAAGTTTATTGATGAAAACACACACAGTGGAGTGAGTAAATAAACAAACAAAACGCATATCTGGTTATTTACAGAATGACAGATTTTGTGATCAACACACACGCATTTAGTAAAGATCATTAGGAGTCAGGTTAATCAACCTTGTTGTAGTATGCTTTCAAAATAACCATACCTCAATTGGGTCTTTTAAGGGTTGTAACGTGGCTTAGTTTATGAAACAAAAGATAAAGGCTTTAAGTTTATTTGTCCCACCCCATCTTCGTGATGAACTCCAATCCTACACTCAGTTAACTCAAGCTATACATTCAAGTCTCCATAGGCTAGGAAATGAATTGATGATAGTCGATGAAGATTCAGACACCTTTGTAGTCATTGCTCCCTTGCAGAATTTGGTTATCCTTATTACTGAGGTTTTGAGACCTCTTCTTGTCTTTGTTTGAGGTTATGAGACCTCTTTTTGTTGAGGTTATGAGACCTCTTTTTGTTGAGGTTATGAGACCTCTTCTTTGTTTTGTTGAGGTTTTGAGACCTCTTTTTCGCCTTTGTTGAGGTTTTGAGACCTCTTTTTGTATTCTGAGGTTTTGAGACCTCGTCTTTGTCTTCTGAGGTTATGAGACCTCGTCTTTTAGATTGTCACTTGATTTGAGGGAGCTGACTGATGTCTTGCATGAAGCGCTTGCATTTGAATGCATAACCAAGTTAAACTGAGAACTACCCTACCCCAAGGTTGAGATTTAAGGGTTTTTTGTGTAAGGAAAGGAAACTCCTACTTCTAGGCTCGAAGGGGTTAACGAGGGATTGTCTTCCTTATTTCTCCAGTGTTTAGGAATTGAAACAATGCCTTACATCCTCGGCGAGGTTTAATCGAAAGCATACCACAGCAATTATGGATAATATTTTCATCATCCTCCCTAATCTTTGCTTAATTAAACAGTTTGATATGGAGTAAAGTAGGATAAACATATTTTTTGTTTTTATGAACACAAGTAAATGAGTGAAACGAATGGACTTAATCAAAAGATGCACAAACATTTCATTAATCTTGCCAATTTGAAAGTACAACAAAGCTTATAAGCAAATACGAATTCAAAGTGCAAAGGAAATATAATTGAAAGTACTGAAATAAACAAAATACAGCCAGCCTTGGCAAATTGATTTCAAAGGTTTTCAGTTTTCGGGCCCAAGCGGGGGAACACCCTCGCCACTAACCACTTGTTCCTTATGATACAGAATCTTGAGAGGCCTCGCAAGTCTTTTGCCTTTTGCTTCAAGAGTTGAGTCCTTAGTATCTGACGTACCTTCCTGAGGTTGTAACATCCTTAGTAGACTTAGCAGTTTTGCTTCAAACTCTTTGCATTCTTCAATGGGATGCCCCATTGTTCCAGTGTGGAATTAGAATTCATTCTCTGGGCGATCTTCTTCAAGGATTAGATCTTTGTCATAGATTAGCCTTTGCACAGTAGCTTCTAAGGCTCAACAACCATCCAAGTCATGCCCTTCAGCTCCCTTGTCGAAATCACAAGTCAAGTTTGCATTGTGCCAAGGTCCTGGCACAGGGTTGTGAAGTCGAGGAGTCACTAACTTGGTCTTCATCAGCAGTGGGAAGAGTTCGCTCAATGGTACAGGGATAGGCTGGCAGTTGACCTGACCTCTTTTGACAGAGCACTTCTTCTTGTTTTGGTTTCGGGAACCTCGAGGATAAACAACCGTTGGAGGTTGGAATACCCTTTGGGTAGACACTTGATGACGATTATATTCTGGCGCAAGACCTAGACCAAAGGTTGGCTGGTATGAAGTTTCCCCAAAGGCAGATCCTTGGTATGGGAGAACCACAGGAGATGATGAACTGATAACTTCTCTAGGAGTGATAGGGTGAGCATACTCCTCTTTCTTCATTAGAGCTTGCAAAGTTTCTAGAACCCAATTCATCTGGCATTTAAGGATTCTGACCTCCTCTTTCAAGTCTTCTTGGTTCTTCAGAATTTCATTCATTGTTGCCATTGTCTTGAATAGGTGCTAGGTATCTTTCGGACATAGAGGACGAGAGACTCAGGACTAAGAAATGAAATGATAATGCACATGTAATTCAAGATGTAAATGCAAAAGTTTCATGGAACTTGGGCGTTTGTGAGATATCAAGAGGTATATAAAAGACTCATTCTCATTAATAGCATAATGAATTACAAAAGTTAATACACTTCCACGAGTCCTAAACATAATGCTAAATAAAAGCTAAAAAGTCCTAAGGAGATTCTCCTAGGAGCCTCATGTTGAGTCCTCTGATCTCTTTTTCCATCTGGTCTCTTTCCGTGACGAGATTGTCGACAATTGTTTTCCAGGCCGTAGGCTGAGCATTAGAGGAACTTGGACCCTCATGGATCTTTCTTTTCTTGTAGGAGATCAGTTCTTCATTCTTGGTTTGTAATTGTTTCAGGAGTTCAGAGTTTTCGTCAACGACCACTTGATACTTAAGTTTCCATGCTTCCCCAGACTGTTGGGCCTGTTTCAATAGTATCTCCAATTCTTCTTCTTTTGATATGAAATACAAAACAGGTTCCTCTTTTACGGGTATTGGTTCCTCCCTTTTGTACGGCATCCTCAATTCAATGGCTCTTTTTCGGACCCATTGGAGGTAAGGCTTAAATAACACACAGTTAGGTTTTCCTAAAGAACTCCTTCCTCTTTTGCGCTTACTACCCCAGGCATTTAAGATCAACTCTTTTTGCTCTTCGTTCTTGTCATCTCCTTCAAAGTAGATGCTTTCCAGATGAACGCTAAGAGGTTTATCCTTCAAAGGGTACCCTAATTAGCGTCGTGCCAATACAGGGTTATAGCTAATTCCACCTTTGTGAAATGGCCATAATCTTTTTAGAATTCCATCATACACACGATTATACCAGTCAATGTCCGCATGAGAAATGGCCATAATCTTTTTAGACCACCATCCCTTCTTGGAATCCCAAAATGCGCCCGCCTTTGGTAGATGCGAAATAAACCATCTATACAACACAAGGACACAACAAGTGATTTGTCCGTTACAATGAGCATTTCTTGTATGGACTGGGTGATAAGCTTCAGCAAGCAAAGTAGGTACAGGATTTTGTTTCAAGAATATTTTGATTGCATTTAGATCCACAAAGTTGTCAATATTCGGGAACAAGAAAAGTCCATAGATGAGTAATGCAAAAACATCTTCAAAGGTATCCCTGTTGGAGTGCTTAGCAAAGTAATGAGCCTTTTCAAACAAAAACTTAGCAGTTAACCCGAAAATTCCTCCCTTGGAAGTTAAGTTGCTTTTGATGTCACCAAACTCCAAGTGAGTTTTCTTAGCTATCTCTTCCTCTTTAGGGTTCCTCTCGAAGATAGGAAATGGGAACTCGTCTTCAATAGGCAAATCAACTATTTGAGAATATTCTTCAAGGGTGGGCAAAAGCTGGTAATCAGGAAATGTGAAGCAATGATACTTTGGGTCGTAGAACTGAAGCAAAGTCGAGAGGAGTCCTTCATCAATGTTTTTCTTTAACGAGGTCCATAACTTCCCGTATCTGTCTTTGAATCCTTCCGGGTCAGTTAACAAATCTCCCAATCTCCTTAGGCCATCCAATTTAGGACTCTTGAAAGTGTATTTCACAGTTTTCCTTCTTGAATTGTCCATGATATCCTTCTGACATTTCACAAAAAAAAGAAGTCTGAGTTCCATGAAACTGGTATGAATGCTTATGATGTATGAATGTAAGACAAGCAGATATACACGTATTCATAATTGTATGAGCACACACAGGTCTGGGTTAAGAGCATGGAGTCATGGTTTACCCCTTCATTGGTATGTACTATTGGTTTTCACCTGCCAAACAAGGTTCTAAAAAGTTCCCAGAGTCGACAACCCATCTTTCGAATTTTATCGATTTCCCAAATGACTTGGTGGTCAATAAAATTCTCAAGAGAATCTCGCCTGAGTATAGTATCCCGTAGCAACCAATTCAGGAATAGACTCCCTCATAGTCCTCGCACTACATCCTAAAAGGCTTAAGTGGGGTTTGGAAATAACTACGGTTCTCAGTATCGATGGCACCTACGTCGAGAGTAGCACATTTTCACGAATGGACTCGTTCAACATGACTAGACTCTCAAGAGGGCCTAAACTGAGTGATGGTGTCTCAAGTCAACTTTTTCAGGAATCGACTCCCTCAAAGCCTCCTTGAATATACCATCGTCCTATCATAAGTGCACTCAAATCCGGGTTAGGATTTATCTCACCACTCAAGAACACCCTGCCAAACAGGAGAAACCAAACAAATATATAAGTATGTGCAGATATATACAAATATACAAGCAAGACATATAACTATACAAATAAAACAAGGTGGGTTTAACCCTCAAAGTATATCCCAAGTGAAGTCGCCATTTCTGTTGCGGTGAGAATGGATAACAAGCTATTAATTAACTTGCATCGCAAAACTTTGAAGTTCACCACCGACTTTGATTTATCCAAAGGAAAGGTTCAAGATCGAGAAAACCTAAAGGGGGGAGATCTAAGGTTCGGAGGTTTATTATACTAAGGGAAGGTATTAGCACCCTTAATATCTGTAGTACTCTACAGGAACCTCTTGTTTAGTTTGTGTTATGTTATAATTTCTTGCTAACGGATATCTGCTAAAGGTAAAGGTAAAGACCTAGGGGATGTACACTAAGTTTTCTCGCCAAGACGTCGCATCTTGTGCCTACGTATCTGACTAAAGAATCAGAGCAACCGTAGTTCACCTAACTAAGGGTGAATTTGAGGAACCATTAACTATGATCAAAGTTACAAGGGGAATGAGTATGAGCTAATTTAGAGTTTAAAAAACCTCTAAGTCTAAGTTTTGGGGGAAAGTGAGTGGCTATGAGGCCAAGATGATAATGAGCTTTATATGACTATGAGGTCAATAGAGAGACTTTTCTACGACTATGAGGTCAATAGAGGATGGCTATGAGGCCAAGGGATAATCCTATGACTATGAGGTCAAGGAGAAAGGCTATGACTATGAGGTCAAGGAGAAAGGCTATGACTATAAGGTCAAAGCTGGCATCTTATGACTATAAGGTCAAGGAGGGAGGTGTAACTTTATGACTATGAGGCCATGAGGGAATCCTATGACTATGAGGTCAAGGGATAAAAATGAGCTTTCTATGACTTTGAGGTCAATAGAGAGACTTTTCCATGACTATGAGGTCAATGGAGGATGGCTATGACTATGAGGTCAAAGCTTGCCTATGACTATGAGGTCAAGGGCTACCTATGACTATGAGGTCAAAGGTTAAAGATGTAACTCTATTACTATGAGGCCATCAGGGAATCCTATGACTATGAGGTCAAGGGATAAAAATGAGCTATCTATGACTTTGAGGCCAATAGAGAGACTTTCCTTTGGAAGGAGGGGAGGATAACTTCATGTAAACAAGAGTTGAAGTGGGATTGAACAATATAAGTGTCATACCCCAAATTTTGACCACTAAGATTTCCCATCATTGTGTAAATCATCATCACAATATGGATGTACCTTTGTGCCTCATCAATCTCCTCAAGGAATTGTTGAGCATTCACCACAATTAAAATTAGGGTTTGAAGCCCTCTCTGAGTGCTTAGACAATGGATCAATCAAGGAATGACATGATCTTCAACTTGTATAACCTCTCAAACATCCACAATGGATCAAGAGGACTCCCACTTCAAGGATTAAGCACAAGGTTGCTCCCTTCCAGGTGGATCAAGCTTCAAGATCGCCAGTGTCACCAAATTAGGGTTTTGGTCGACCAGGGCCTCCAGATTGAAATTTTCATCTGGGCATGAGCCAATGATTCAAAACATATCCTAATATACTCCATGGAACCTCATGGACCCAATCATCAAGTCAATTTAGCCTCAGGGGATGCATTAAAAAAAATCAGGAATTAGGGTTTCTTGACCTAATTCACCCCTAAGTTGACTTTTGGGACAAAGCATGAGCCAAGACCTCAAGACATGATTTGAGGGTCTCTAATATACCATATTTATCCATTTGGAACAATGGATTGATCCAAGAAGCTTGAGCAACAAGTTTCAATTTCATTTGAACCATAGTTAGGGTTTTGCGAGAAAAGACAACTGTAGCTTTGACTTTTGACCAGGACATGCTCCCAAACCCTAGGACATGATTCAATACACCCTATAACACCCATGGAACATGTCCATCAAGTTTTATTTAGGTCAAGGACATGATTTCCTAAAGGATTGCACAGTTTGGAATTCATCTGACAAAAAGTCAACTGTGCACAAAAGTCAACTTTGACTTTTTGAGATTTTTCACAAAAATGGATTTTTAACCCTAAAATGATGTTAATGTATGATTTAAATCATCATTCATCAAGAAAAATCAAAGAAATTGGGATAACTTGTAAAAGGGGTAACCATAAAAACTTAGAAAATTTTCTAAGTTATGAAATAAAGTGACAAAGGTACCAACTTTGGAGGATCATAACTCCTAAACCACAAAGCGATTCTTCCCCATCCAAAGCTTGACTTGTATATCTCATTGCCCTCTACAAAAGCTTCATACTGATCTATGTCCAAATTCCTCATGAATTTTGAGTTATGGAGTGATCAAAATCAAGAAAAGTCACTTTGTTCCAACACTTAGTGAAAATTTCACAAAGTCAAAATCTGCCTTACTTTTTTCCAAATATAGGGGGATTTTTCACTTGGATCCAAAAGGTATCAAAACCAAATATGATCAGACAGTTGTTGTATCATATAAGGGCTTTCCAAAATGGCCAAGAACATCACCAAATTCAATTTGAGCTTTGAGATATGGTAGTGGCAAGATGCCTTGCTGAAATCTGCCAAGGCAAGGCAGATTTTTGCACTTTTGGTCGATTTGCCAAAATCATCCAATTCCAAGCCTTGTCATCACTTTAGACACATCTGAGGATTGAATCTAAATGGGACAATCACTGAACCAAGCCTCCAAAGTCCTTGGAACAAGAAATAACACGCCAAACCTAGAATTGCCTAAAATAGGGACAAGACTCCAATTTTGGATTGGAGCATTCAATGGAAGCACCAAGGTGGCATGGACTGAGCTATTAGCAACTGAATTTAGTCAAGACTTATCCAAGACCAAGGGGACCAGCTGCCTGTGCCCTAACCTCTAGTCAATGGCTAGAGGAGACTTGGATTTTCATTTGCCAACATTAGCTAACCCTACTCAGCAGTTGCCATTCACTATTCCTTACAAAACAAACTTGCTCTACTATAAATAGAGCTCAATTATGATTAGTTTAAGTACACCAAAGGCCTACAACACTTGCCTTTCTCAAAATCCACTTCTCACTCTCAAAAATGCCTTTCTTAGCAAGTCACTATCGAATTTTTCAGTAGAGAGCAATTCCACTCAAACCAATCACACACACACCTCACATACATCATATGTGAGCTGATCAAACACTTAAGCAACATCTGGAACACTGATTTCTCAGAATCACCAGTCAATTGCTCAAGGTTTTAACCAAGTTGCAGTTGAGATGCCATGAAGTGATCCAGCCAATTTCCATCAAGTCCAAGCATTCAAACACACTCCATAGGGTGTAGGGAAGCTGTTCAGATCATCATAACTCATCTGTAACACCTCCAACTCAGAAATCACTTTGAACTTGCTGTCACGACCTAGAGGTAAGCCTAAACTTGGTCATCTCTCAATCCATGCATATTTCTTCGCACAATACTTTTGCCAAATGTTCATAATCATGCATGAAATGTTTCCCCTCAATTAATTGCTTTGTTTGAATTGTGGATCAAAATTCTCAGCCTTCATGCAGAAATTAGGGGTCTTGAGGTTTTGTCTTGATTTTTTATTCCATGTTTAATATAAATGAAATTAAATACCATGGACATGATCGTGAGGTTGAGACGAGCAGATTGGTATGTGGATTGCATGATATAATCAAGTATTCAGTGAGATTGGAGAGAAAATGCAAATCTGGGCAAAACACAGAACCCGCGCGTGTTCTTGGCGCCCTTTTTGAAAATTCAAATATTTGAATTTTGTGATTTTATTTAATTGATACAAAAATTAATTTCTCTCTGAGTTTTAATGATTTTGAGTTGATTCGTTTTTTAATAATTCACAAAAATGTTAAAATATTTTATTTTCCCAAAAAATCCCAAAAATATTATTTATTTGTATATAATTGATATTTTTGCAAAGAATTAATATTTTAATTGTTTTTGACATTTAAAATATTTTTTCCTTATTGATTTTGCAAATTTTAATGATTTCTAATCATTTTGTAGGGCAAAACTTGATTTATGAAGCATTAATCCAAGATCACAATTTGTTTTCCACATGTTAAACAATTTTGAGCATTTTAATTGAATATTTTATTCAATTAAAACAAATTTTGAAAACAAATTAGGGTTTTTGATTAATTTAACCCTCATAAATCATTTTCAAAACTTTTGGGCTTCTTAAAAGAGTGTAAGACCCAAACCCCCTTGTACAAACCATTTTGGGCCTCACTTATTGTATAAGTCCCTCTGTACAAGTAAACGGCGCAATCGTCGCCTTTTAAAAAAATCAATTGGGCCTCTCCTCGAGCTATAAGACCCATTCAAAACTTTTGGGCCTCTAATAGAGTGTAAGACCCAATCCCCTTTTAACCAAAACAACTTTGGGCCTCAGATATTGTATAAGCCCCTTTGCGTTAAAAGAAAATCTCGGCGCGATCGCCATTTTAAACGAAAAATCATCCGGGCTTACCCTCGTGTTATAAGCCCCACTCTTTTTCTTTAAACCTTTTTTGGGCCTCTTGAGAGAGTTTAAGACTCATCCCTTTGTACAACAAACAATTTTTGGGCCTCAGTCACTCGTATAAGTCCCTCTGTACAAATTCAACAGTGCAATCACTGGTAAAACCCTGGGCCTCTCCTTGAGCTGTAAGCCCTAAATCTTTCTTTTCAAAGCACTTTTTCCTTTGATTTTTAAATATACTGTTGTTTTCAATCTTTCTTTGTTGAACAACTAACCAAACAGCATGGAAGCTCTACAACCGAGTAAGTGGTTATATGCTTTCTTTATCCACTTTCATATACATATAACTGTATTGTGGGGTTGTTTCACTGTAAGTCTTCTTTCGTAAACTCATATCCACTATGTAATAATAGTATAGATATTTAGAGTATCCCCGGCAACTACGTTTAGCACTAGGTAAAGCCGTTTTGATCACTCTTAGAAATAGACGAAACTAGATCCCCATAGGATTACCAGACACAGTCTTCCCTCCTCTTGGGGTTAAACAATATGGAGATGTGAAAGGCAGATTCTTTTTTAACCCTTTCTCAGACTGTCACTCGTAGAAGTTGTCAAAGAAACTCTATTCCCCAGAGATGATCTTTTCTCCGTGAATGGTATCTCTTGAGTTTCTTCCAAATTCTCAAACTTTCCTGGCTTGATCTATTCTTTGTGAATAGCCTGTCTTGAACTTCTCGGGGTTTGGGGACCCACAGGCTTCTTAAAAGCACTTGTCAAGAAACTCTACTCCCCAGAGATGATCTTTTCTCCGTGAATGGCATCTCTTGAGTTTCTTCCAAATTC
Organism: Lathyrus tuberosus; assembly: GCA_022829125.1. Lineage (NCBI taxonomy): Eukaryota > Viridiplantae > Streptophyta > Magnoliopsida > Fabales > Fabaceae > Lathyrus > Lathyrus tuberosus. Next base: position 4,261,658 of record JALAZF010000449.1, read on the forward strand.
TTGAACTTTCCTGGCTTGATCTATTCTCTGTGAATAGCCTGTCTTGAACTTCTCGGGGTTTGGGGACCCACAGGCTTCCTAAAAGCATCCCCGCCTCCTCTTGGGCATTGTACAAGGACCCGTCGGCTTCTTAGAAGTATTCACAGCCTCCTCTTAGGCTTTGTATAAATATTTTCTTCCTCCGGGAATGATAGCTTCCTCTTGGGCTTCGTATAAATTGTCCCTTGGCTTCTTAAACGTTTCCAGCCTCCTCTCGGGCTTCGTACAAATTGTCCCAACGACCTCCTAGAGGTATAGGAACATAAATCAGTCATCTTAATAGAATAGTCTTTCCAAGAGTCTACTACTGTTTCTCAAAGCATAGTACAAAAGATGAAACTCTAGACTTGGACAGTCTAATTTCCTTGAGTGTCAAAGACATTCTCAAGCAACCTTCAAGAATAGGAACGAACCCCGTAGACTCGGACAGTCTCAATACCCTTTGGATTTCCCATTTCCTCAAAGAAAAGGAAATATCCCTGATCCTCGAATCAAAATCCCTGAGTACAGTATTACTCATATAAGAACTGATTTTCTCTTTGAACCCATATACTGGTCACTCAACTGAAATAGTACCCTCTTTCGCCTCCTCTTGGGCGTTGTACAAGGACCCGTCGGCTTCTTAGAAGTATTCACAGCCTCCTCTTAGGCATCGTATAAATGATTTCTTCCTCCGAGAATGATAGCCTCCTCTTGGGCTTAGTACAAATTGTCCCTCGGCTTCTTAAAGGTTTCCAGCCTCCTCTTGGGCTTCGTACAAATTGTCCCGACGACCTCCTAGAGGTATAGGAACAGAAATCAGTCATCTTAATAGGACAGTCTTTCCAAGAGTCTACTACTGTTTCTCAAAGCATAGTACAAAAGATGAAACTCTAGACTTGGACAGTCTAATTTCCTTGAGTCTCAAAGACATTCTCAAGCACCCTTCAAGAATAGGAAGGAACCCCGTAGACTCGGACAGTCTAAATACCCTTTGGATTTCCCATTTCCTCAAATAAAAGGAAATATCCCTGATCCTCGAATCAAAATCCCTGAGTACAGTGTTACTCACATAAGAACTGATTTTCTCTTTATACTGGTCACTCAACTGAAACAGTACCCTCTTTCACCTCCATCTCGGGCTTTGTACGAGATACAAAAAAGGGTTCTTATTGAGTCAACACTTTAGCCTCCATCTCGGGCTTCGTACGAGATACAAAAAGACTCTCTTGTTGAGTCAAAACTTCCTTTTGCCTCTATCTCGGGCTTCGTACGAGATACAAAAACACTCTCTTGTTGAGTATAAAAGACTCTCTTGTAGAGTCAACCCTCTTCAGCCTCTGTCTTGGGCTTTGTACAAGACACAAATCACTCCCTTGTTGAGTATAAAACTTTTAGCCTCCATCTCGGGCTTCGTACGAGATACCATAAAAGACTCTCTTGTTAAGTCAACTCCCTTTTAACCTCCTCTTAGGCTTTGTATAAGGAAAACCTTTTAGCCTCCTCTTAGGCTTTGTATAAGAAAACCACTAGTTGATCCAATCAATCTTTTAGCATCAAAGCTGTGCCTCGTTCACAGTACACAAACATCAACAACTCCTTCCCCTTCATCTAATCGTTGTAAGCGGCAAGCCTCTAGATCATCTACATCCATGCCACTGTCCCTCTTTTAGCATGAGAAATTCCTAAGGAAAGATGGCATTGCTCTACACTAAGTTAAAGTCTTCTCCTTCAGGTTGGAAATCCCCTATAAAGGAAATTATGGCATTGCCGGATTCACACATCCCGGTTAAAGTAATTCTCCTTTATAAACAGTTGTGAAAAACAAACCCCTCTTTAGAGATGACAAATTCTCTCTAAAGACAACACCTTTTAGCTTCACATCTTGGGCTTCGAACAAGATACAAATAGACCCTTCGGCTTCACATCTTGGGCTTTGAACAAGATATAGATTACCTTTCGCTTCACGTCTTGGGCTTTGAACAAGACACCAAAACACCATTTCCTCCCGTAAAATAGGAGGAACTACGATCGCTCTGATTTCCCTGTTTCGGAAAAACGGGAATACGTAGGCATAAGATTGAAAGAAAAATCTTAGCGAGCACACTAAACAAAAACCCAAAATCCCGTATATCAGTCAAAACATCCTAGTCCGTATTCCCCGCTAAAAGTCTAAATTCCCTGAAAATAACCTAAGAGAGGCCCCCCACATTGATAACATCTGTAACCTAATAGATCGATGTTTAAACCTAGTATGCAAGTAAGGTTAATTGGAGACATCTATTTCCCTTCCTTAGTCAGCTCACAATAGGATAAAAAATGAATCGACCTGTAGTATTCCTCAAAGAGCGACAGCGCTTAAGAACCGCGTCCAAAATTGCTCGCTACAGAAAAAATGGCGCCCACCATGGGTCCCAACTGTTTTCATATCTTAGGTAGAAGAAAAGGGATTTCACTGGGATAAGACTTTTTGTTGACTTCACTAGGATCTTAGGTCAAAACCCTTTAAGTGGGGAAGGAACCACAGAATGGCGACTCCGTCGAGGAGCCATTTTCTGTCAGGAACATAAGATTCATAGCTTTTAAAAAAGTCTAGGACATTAGGACAAATATATATACTGCTTTTCCTAATTGATATTTGTGTTTATTTTTCTACTAATGGGAATGCGTGTGATGCCGCATGTGGAAAGATTGAGTATACACTTAAGATAAGTGGTGGCAACGAGGTCGACCATCAACCTCGGTGGAGGCTTCCCAATGCAACCCATTCCCTCTCACAGGCAATGGGTCGATTGTGATGTCTGAGAAGCTGAGGAACCAGCCCTTTTGTAGTGCGGAAACTATCAGAAATAGTTGTCACGCGATACTACCCTCATTTGAGGCTGATGATCTATTCTCGGTGAATAGCATTTACACTAAGATTTCATACAGCTCGCTGGCGATCCGCTTGCTGTTTTTTATCCTGGGAGGAGCTGATGATTTTGAGTACAGGTACAAAAAATCACCATAGTATAAACCTTTGGGATGGGTAGAGCCTTGACTCCATGACAACGACCCTTTGACCCCATGTTTTTCCTATGTTTTTGTGTGCTGCATTCATGCATTCATTTAAAAAACATTAAAACATTCAAAAAATTTCTCTTCTAGTCTCTCTGTTTTTTTTCAAAATAAACTAAGACTGTGATTGCAAATATCAGAGAAAAGGATTGCGCTGATGGATTTCGGTAGAAGGAGAACTCATAAGTACACCTTCAGGATTCCAAAACTAGAGGATTTAAGAGGTTTGGCGAGGATGATCACAAACCAAGAGGCTTTCAGGGCCAGGTACGGAGGTTTGCTATCTCTGCTAAGAGTCCATGTGATTGAGGGAATCATGGATGCCCTCGTTCAGTTCTACGATCCGGTCTATCATTGTTTCACATTCCCGGATTACCAGCTAGCACCAACGCTGGAGGAATTTTCTCATCTGATTGATCTACACATTACTGATCAAGCTCTATTTTCTGGACCTGAAGAAATTCCAAAGAATCAGACCATCGCAAGAGCAATTCATTTGGACGAGTCTGAGGTCAGGACTCACATGACCACTAAGGGTGGCATACAAGGTTTGCCAGCCCAGTTCTTGACAAAGAAAGCCATGTACTTCGCCAGTATCGGGAACGTGACTGCTTTTGAAAGCATCTTTGTTTTACTCATTGGAAACCCTGTGCCGGCTTTGCTCGCGGATGCGTATCTTTCTGTACACTTAGGAAATTTGTACAGCGGAAGGGAGATCACGTGCTGTGTACCTTTGCTTTACAAATGGTTTATCTCCCACTTGCCTAAGTCTGCTGCTTTTTGGGATCACAAGAGTGCCTTACGCTGGTCGCAGAAAATCATGTCTTTCACCAACTCTGACATTGATTGGTGTAATAGGATTTATGACGGAATCAGGATAATTGACCGTTGTGGAAACTTCCCCAACGTACCCCTTATAGGAACTAAGGGAGGAATCAATTACCATCCAGTTCTTGTTCGTCGTTAATTTGGATACCCGATGAGGCATGTCCCACGGAGTGCTCATCTGAAAGGTCTTTTCTTCAAGGAAGGAGAAAGTGACAGAGCACTAAAGAAGGAAATAGTGCATGCTTGGAAACATGTTCATAAGAAAGGACGGGAGTCTCTAGGAAAACCGGACTGTATCTCGGTGGAGCGTTATCTCCACTGGGTACAAACTAGAGCTCTCAAGCTAAAAATGCCTTATGCTCGTCATGGAGTTCTTCCACCGAGGGAGTCTGTCATGTAATTCATGACTGAGACTGAAAAGCTTCAGGTTACTCTCAACAAAGTTCAACGGGAGAAGAGGTCTTGGAAGAACAAGTACTGCACCCTCAACGTGGAGTGCATCAAAATACAGCAACTACTGAAAGATAAGGACGCTCTGATTGAAATTTTGGAGCAAAATGCTGTAGAGAATCAAGATGACCAAAGGAATTTGCTCACTCCTTTCACCTGGCAAAGGAATGACAACCCGACAACGGCCCAAGAACCCCGGTCAAAGAAAAGGAAAGTACCAGAGTCAGCACCCGATTTCTCTTCAGAGAGGACTCGGGACCCATTAGCTTAGGTTTCTGTTTCTGAACCTTGTAATTTACTGTATTTTCATTTTCGCAATCCTTTGAATTCAATAAAAAAGGGTTTCCCCACTATTTGATATTTGCAATCTAATTGTCGAAGTTTATTTTTATTAAACCAAAAAACAATTAATATAATCATTGCATTCATCATTCTCACATCACGTATTCTTCTTACCTACAAATCTCACATTTGTGTCTCGGTTCTAGAGTCAAACTGTCTCATTCGTACAATACTCGGGCCAATCGTCAGAAAAAGATGGATGATCTTGAGGAAGAGAACAGAGAGTTGAAAGAAGAGAGCGACGCTCTGGGAGAGGATATGAGAAAGCTTCGTAACGACATGCAAGCCATGGCAGAAGCTCAGCTACAAAGGACTGTGATCTCAGAGATCACCTCAATGCCTATAGTGGAGAAGTATGATCCTAGGTATCAAATGCCGAAAGATCGTCCTTGGGGCATGCCTGTTAACTATATCCCTGAAGGATATGTTCCACCGATCACTGAAGATCAGGGAATCATAACAGAAGCCGCTGGGTCTGAAGGTTACAAACTTCGGGGAAGCGAAGATGCCAGGGGCATACTGAAGACTCCTGAAGGTTACAAACTTCGAGAAACGCCAAGATTCACTGCCGTAGTCACGGTACCACCCCCTGTGGTGCACACTGTCCCGGAAGGACAGGTTCCAGCAATACCTTCTAGTAAGAAAGAATCTATGTTCGATATAATGGATGAATTCCAGGATTAGTTCCTGGAAATGCAGAAGGAACTGCAAGCCATCCGCGGTCAGGATTTATTTGGAAAGGACGCTTCAGACCTTTGTCTGGTCCTCAATGTGAAAGTCCCGCATAAGTTCCAAGTGCCCGACTTTTAAAAATACAAGGGTAACTCTTGCCCTCAGAGCCATCTGGTGATGTACGCTCAGCGAATGTCAGCTCAGACGGAGAATCAGGACCTACTGATTCACTACTTTCAGGATAGTTTAATCGGTGCCGCACTCAAATGGTACATGGGTTTAAACCGTGCTACAATCAGCACTTTCAGAGATCTTGGCACTGCCTTCGTCCAACAATACAAATACAATTTGGACATGGCACCAAACAGAGATCAACTCAGATTAATGTCACAAAAGGACAAGTAAACCTTTAAGGAGTACGCTCAGAGATGGCGCGAAATTTCCGCTCAAATTTGTCCACCTCTTGAGGAAAAAGAGATGACAAAGATCTTCTTAAAGACCTTAAGCTCATTTTACTATGATAGAATGGTTGCCAGTGCGCCCAGTGATTTTACCGAGATGGTGGGCATGGGAGTTTGTCTTGAGGAAGCCGTCCGAGAAGGACGTTTGGTAAAAGACACTGGATCATCAAGTAGTACAAAATGATACGGTAATGCTCTCCCTAAGAAAAAAGAGCAAGAAATTATGAATATCTCTCTCGGAAAGCAAAGGCTACGTTATCAACCGGTAGCAGCTGTAACTCCTGCTATCAGCCCTGCGCCTATTCCTACGTATCAACCTCAGGTTGCGCAGAGCCAACCTAATCAGCAAAGGACACAACAGCCTCTTCAGCAGGCTCGTCCTCAATACAAAAACAACCGTACAATGCGGCCACCAGGGTTTAATCCTATACCCATGTTATACGCAGAACTATTTCCGTTACTACTGGCTAAGGGGCACATCCAGACTAAGTCTCCTCTTACAGTACCAGAAAATCCGCCTTTTTAGTTTAAGGTGGATCAGACATGCCCTTATCATCAAGGAGGACCAGGGCATAACATAGAGAATTGTCTCAATTTCAAATCTGACGTACAAAAACTTGTTAGGAGCGGGCTCTTATCTTTCAAAGATACGAATCCTAATGTTCTCACGAACCCGCTGCCTCAACATGAGAAAGCTGCAGTCAACCTGATTGAGAAAGAATTTAACAATGTCTATCAAATTCACGATGTATTCTTGTTGAGGACCAATCTGGTCAAGATGCATTGTAGACAGAGTGGGTACGGCCATGTGCCACCTCATAATTATCATCAATGTAATATCTGCTCTAAGAGTAATCAAGGATGTTCTGTGGTGCAAGCAGATCTACAGGAACAGTTGGATCTCGGATGGATCCAAGAGCACCGAGTTCGTGGAGTTAACATGGTCTACACGAATTCTAACGTCATTCAGAATCACGACATTTGTGCGATGAATGCCAACTTGGTGGCAATGCACTCAAGGTCAAGCCAGTATCATAATCTGCCGCGACACGATTATAGTTCTTGTCTGACTTGCTCGGTAAACAAACAGGGATGCTCTTTCATACAGGAGACCCTCCAGCGTCAGATGGATCTTGGATGGATCTAGGACTACCATGATAGGAATCCCTATCAGATCAACATGGTTCAAATATTTGATATTCGCTTAATGAATACCAACTTGGTAGAGCTGCATGCTGAGCAGGTCCGACTCGGATTCCTGATATCACATAATTATCACAGCTGTAAAGCGGGTTACGAAAATGATCAGGGATGTGCCCTTATCCAGGAAGCACTTTAGCACTTGTTAAATCATTGGTGGATGCCAATCTACATGGATGAAGATACTCAGCAAATTAGTATCAATAACAGAAACCCCACTCGGCATCAAAGTCAGGATTTCTGTTCTGTGGAAGCTAACCTAGTGAGGTTACATTGTATTCAAAGTGGGTGTGGCCATATGCCACCACACAATTATGAATGTTGTGGAGTCTGTTCGGAAAGTAACCAAGGGTGCTACCTTGTGGGAGCAGCTCTCCAGGGGCAGGTGGATCGTGGAGAGGTCCGCCCATATCCAGGTTCCAGACCCATCAATTAGTCGCCGAACTATCTTGCCAATCAAATTGAGGACGTTGTCGTCATCTCTGATCATCAGAGGACCAGGAATGTTTTTGCCATTATCCCTCTGCTTGAGGAATCAAGAATTCCCAACCAAGAACGGATCGAGATTACGTACGATGGTCAGAAAAACCAGAAGGTTCCCATAGTCATCTATCTGCCGGGACCACTATCGTATGAATCAACTAAGGCAATCCCTTACAAATACGGTGCAACGATAATTGAAAATGGAAAGGAAATTCAATTACCCTCCATCGTGAATATTGCAGACATCAGTCGTGTAACACGGAGTGGTAGAATTTTCAACAGAGGAGTTGGAGAGTCCAACAAAGAAAAGGAACTTCAGACAGAAGCTCCCGATCCATCAGTCGGTCAGTCCAGTAATCCTGACCTTTCGAAAAACAATGATGAGATGCTGAAGCTCATCCAAAGGAGTAAATACAACATTGTTGATCAGCTATTACAAACTCCTTCAAAGATCTCTGTGTTATCACTGTTACTCAGTTCAGAAGCGCACAGGGAGGCTCTACATAAAGTCTTGGAGCAAGTCTTTATGGAACAGGATGTAACAATCAGACAGTTCGATAGTATTGTATCTAACATCACTTCTTGAAATAATTTGGGATTTAGTGATGAGGAATTACCTGAAGAGGGTCGCCGTCATAACCTGGCGCTCAATATCACAGTCAACTGTCAGGACGATGCTTTAGCCAGCGTACTGGCAGACACAGGGTCAGCCATGAATGTTATGCCAAAGTCCACTTTAATGCAATTATCATTCAAGGGCCCTCCGATGAGAACCAGCGAGGTCATCGTCAAAGCGTTCGACGGATCCAGAAAAATGGTTATCGGTGAAGTCGACCTTCCCATAACTATTGGTCCTCACACTTTCCAAGTCACCTTCCAGGTCATGGACATCCGGGCAACGTTCAGTTATTTATTAGGAAGACCTTGGATACATTAGGCTGGAGCGGTTACCTCGACCCTCCACCAAAAGCTAAAGTTCGTCCAGAACGGCCAACTCATCACAGTCTGTGGGGAACAGGCCTTGCTCATCAGTAATTTATCGTCACCCACTTATGTGGAACCAGAAGGGATAATCGGAACCCAGTTCCAAGCGCTTTCGTTACACAAGGATGATTAATCCGGAGGAGGAACTTTGATTTCCTCATACAAAGATGCTATTAAAGCAGTCGAGAGTACCGATACACCAGGATGAGGACAGCTTGTCATTCCTACTAGCAATACAACAAAGAAGGGTCTTGGTTTTTCTACAACCTGTACCCGGACAACTGCTAACGATGAAAGTTTTCATCCCATTCAGGACTTCTTCCACAGTGGAGGTTCCCTTTACCCAGTACCTCAGGCAATCCATGCTATCAATGAGGAAGATTCCTTCGATACAGATGAAGAATGGAAGTCCTATCTTAACAAGGACGGTTATATGTCTCAGGAAGAGGTGCCTACGCTATTTTGCTATCCCGCACAGAGTCCGAGATTTATACCACGGTCAAATGTCTAAATGATATACGGAGGTTGTGATCCGAAAGGATGTCATGCTCCGCCAAATTCATTAGAGGAGGAGACTCTGATGAAAGACAACTTTGACCACAATTACTATGGCCCGATGGACGGTCTGCCAATGTGGCAGCCTTACCCAGGAAACTTGGGGCAAGAAAGTCAGCCGAACCATGAAAATTAGCTGAGCATCATTGAATAGAATACCTGTGTCCCCACCATGTCATGGGATCAACACTCAGGTCATTCAGAAACTACTCAACATGACGATGAATTTGCAACGTTTGCAGGACTTGAATTCATCAACTATGCTTTTCCAGAGGTCAACGTCATCGAGAAGGATGACTCATCCAGTTCCAAAGAAGTGTGGGACACCTTGGGACAACCAAGTGGAAAATACGACTATATGGTCAAGTACACCACTCCCGAAAGCTCTTGTATCAGGCTCGAAGATATCCAGCCAATTGGATGGGGAAATCTGCTTGAGAGTACAAATACTATGCAAAATGCAACATAAGAATTCTCCTTCGATAATTCTGCCTGGGAGACAGATTCCAATGATCCTGCTCCACCAGAAATCAATGTTATTTCTGAAGGCAAATCAAGGAAGGTTCCAGACTTTGTGATTCACCGAGGAGTTCGCCGCTAATGGGTTGCTGTCGATGTTCCGAAGATTGTTCATAAGTCAAAGTAATTGCCGTCTTTAACCTTTCACCTGCCCAGGTGAAACGGATGTTTTGATAGGGCTCACTTTCTGTAAATTTTCCCTCTTCGCTTCGCCCAAAGTGACAGAGTTTTGTTTTATAGGGCTGTAGTTTCAAGAATCGACTTGTTCATTAATAAAATAACGTCGTTCTGTAATTTCCGCATTTATTGTTGTTTTCTCTTTTCGCTTTTCTCAGAAAATGGTAATCCTAAAAAACAATTCAAATAGAAACAAGCAGTAATAAAAAAATACACTGCACACACTTTTGCATTCTCTCTATCTCTTCTAAACACGAATCATCATGTCATGCAGATTGCTTGTTTTAAACCCCGTTGAAACATACGATCCGATGCCTTCTCCCAACTTTGAGTTCCCGGTATTTGGGGCTGAAGAAGAAGTTGACAACGAAATTCCAGAAGAGATCTCCCGATTACTCAGACAAGAGGAAAGGTCTATTGAACCTCACAAAGAGCCATTGGAAACGGTAAACTTGGGTTCAAAAAAAGAGAGAAAAGAAATCAAGATTGGGGCACTGCTCAGTCCAACTGCCAAAGAGAGTTTGATAAAGCTTCTCAAAGAATTCCCCGATGTATTCGCTTGGTCCTATCAGGATATGCCAGGGTTGGATACCAGCATTGTGGAACATCATTTACCGTTGAGATTGGAATGTCCACCAGTAAAACAGAGGTTGAGATGCACTCACCCGGACATGGCCATCAAAATCAAAGAGGAGGTACAAAAACAGATTGACGCGGGTTTCCTCACTACATCTGAATATCCTCAATGGTTAGCCAACATCGTACCCGTTTCAAAAAAGGATGGAAAGCTCAGAATGTGTGTCGACTACAGGGATTTAAATAAGGTTAGTCCAAAGGATGACTTTCCTTTACCACATATTGACATGCTGGTTGACAGTACAACAAAGTTAAAAGTTATCTCCTTCATGGATGGATTCTCGGGCTATAACCAGATCAAAATGGTGCCGAAAGACATGGAGAAAACTTTGTTCATCACCCCATGGGGTACCTTTTGTTACAAGGAAATGTCGTTCGGTTTGGAGAATGCCGGGGCAACCTATCAAAGGGCCATGACTACTCTGTTTCATGACATGATACACAAGGAAATCGAAGTGTATGTCGATGATATGATTGCAAAATCTAAGACAGAGGAGGAGCATGTGACCCGCCTGTCAAAACTATTTGAGCGGTTGAGAAAGTACAAACTCCGCTTGAATCCCAACAAGTGCACCTTCGGTGTCCGTTCAGGGAAACTCTTAGGGTTCATTGTCAGCCAGAAAGGAAATGAGGTTGATCCTGACAAGGTCAAGGCCATTCAAGAAATGCCTTCTCCGAAGACTGAAAAACAAGTCAGAGGATTCCTGGGACGTTTGAACTACATCTCCAAATTTATATTCCTCATGACGGCCACATGTGCGCCGATTTTCAAATTACTCAAAAAGAACCAGGACTGCGTTTGGACAGAAGATTGCCAAACCGCCTTCGACAGTGTTAAGGAATATCTGTTGAATCCTCCGATTCTATCACCTCCAGTGGAAGGAAAACCACTGATCATCTACCTCACAGTCTTGGAAGACTCAATGGGGTGTGTACTTGGCCAACAAGACAAAACCAAATGGAAAGAGTTTGCCATTTACTATCTAAGCAAGAAGTTCACCGACTGTGAAACTCGGTACACGATGCTCGAGAAAACATGATGTGCTTTGGCTTGGGTAGCCAAACGTCTTCGACAGTACATGATTCGTCACACTACTTGGTTGGTCTCCGAGATGGACCCAATCAAGTATGTATTTGAAAAACTTGCTCTCACGGGAAGGATTGCCCATTGGTAGATGTTGCTATCAGAATATGACATAGAGTACCACGCTCAAAAAGCCGTTAAGGGGAGTATTTTATCCGATCATTTGGCTCATCAACCGATTGACGATCAAGAATCAATCGGGTTCGACTTCCCAGACGAAGATGTCATGTATTTGAAAATGAAAGATTGCGATGAACCGCTACCCAGTGAAGGGCCAGAACCAGGTTCCTAATGGGGACTTATCTTTGACGGAGCTGTCAATCATTATGAAAACGGAATTGGGGCAATAATTGTTACCCCTCAGGGTACCCACATTCCTTTCACCGCCAGACTCACGTTCAAATGTACGAATAATGAGGCCGAATACGAAGCTTGTATTATGGGTCTCGAAGAAGCGATTGATTTAAGGATCAAAAACTTGGACGTATATGGCGACTCAGCCCTAGTTATCAGTCAGATAAAAGGAGATTGGAACACATACCAATCAGGACTGATTCCTTACAAATATTATGCAAGAAGGTTGTTACCTTTCTTCAACAGAATCGAGTTTCATCATATCCCTCGTAATGAGAATCACATGGCTGACGCCTTAGCCACTCTCTCTTCCATGATTAGTGTAGGTCACTTGAATGACATACCTAAGATCGACGTAATGTGCCTAGAATGGCCCGCTTACATCTTCACGATTGAAGCAGTCATAGACGACAAACCTTGGTATCACGATATCAAATGCTTCCTTCAGAAACAAGAGTACCCACCTGGGGCACTAGGGAAGGACAGCAAAACCCTCAGAAGGCTAGCAGGTAGCTTCTTCCTGAGCGGTGACAAGCTGTATAAGCAAAATTTTGACTTGGTTTTGCTTTGATGCGTCGACAAACCAGAAGCAGACATGTTGATGAAAGAAATTCATGAATGATCCTTTGGCACTCATGCCAACGGACACACAATGGCAAGAAAAATTATAAGAGCAGGGTACTATTGGTTGACAATGGAATCCAAATACTACAAGTACATGAGGAGGTGTCACAAGTGTCAAATATATTCTGACAAAATTCATGTACCGCCATCACATCTCAAAGTTCTCTCTTCCCTGTGGCCTTTTTCCATATGGGGAATCGACATGATTGGCATGATTGAGCCCAAGGCTTCAAACGGACATCGGTTCATCCTGGTAGCCATTGACTATTTCACCAAGTGGGTCGAAGCAGCGTCATACGCCAATGTAACCCGACAAGTGGTGGTCTGATTTATAAAAAACAGTATCATCTGTCGCTATGGTCCAGATCATTATGGATAATGGGTCTAACTTGAACAATAAGATGATGAAAGAGTTGTGCGCAGAGTTCAAGATCGAACACCATAACTCATCTCCCTACCGACCCAAGATGAACGGAGCGGTAGTAGTAGCTAACAAGAACATCAAGAGGATTGTTCAGAAGATGGTTGTAACCTATAAAGATTGGCACGAAATGCCACCCTTTGCTCTTCACGGTTATCGCACATCTGTCCGTACTTCAACAGGGGCAACCCCTTTCTCTATAGTATATGGCATGGAAGCAGTGCTCCCCATAGAAGTAGAGATCCCATCAATCTGGGTGTTGATGGAAGCCAAGCTCATCGAAGCTAAATGGTGTCAAAGTCGACACGACGAACTGAATCTGATCGAAGAAAAGCGAATCACGGCTCTATGCCATGGTCAGTTATATCAACAGAGAATGAAGAAGGCCTTTGACAAAAAGGTCTGACCTTGCATCTTCAAGAAATGAGACCTTGTGCTAAAAAAGATACAATCTTTTCTCACTGACTCTCGGGGAAGTGGACTCCGAATTACGACGGCCCCTATGTGGTCAAGAAAGCTTTCTCAGGCGGCGCCTTGAGACTTGAAACCATGGACGGAGAGGAATTTGCCTACCCCACAAACGTCGATGTAGTCAAGAAATACTTCGCCTAGACTAAAAAAAAACATCTCGGTGGATTGAAAACCCGAAAGGGCGGTCCAGGCAAAAGTTAGAGACAAAATTAAAAAAAAATCATCCCGTTGGATTGGAAACATCACACTACAATCCAGGAAAAAGTTAGGGATAATGGCAAGTAACTATGTTTAACAGAGGCAAGTCCCTCAGCAGCAATTACACCATCCATTAGAGGAAAACTCCAGTCAAGGTCATCTTCGACAAGAAGCTCAGGATGTCCCGAATTCAAAGTTAGTAGAAGGATAGTGGTCGTTATGTTTCAACGTAGCCCTTTTCCCTGTAAATTACCATTTTCTAACTTTGTAAATACTCTTTGGAATCACGCGTTTGGCTGATCTCCATCTTATCAATAAAATTTGAGCCCTTGTGCTTTTGTTTGTAATTCTCATTTGTTTTAGCTTTACAGAACGACATTTTAATATGATCAACGATTCTTGAAATAAAACAAAAATGAATTTACTTGTAAAACTTTTTCTGCTTTTAAAATAAAGATGGCAATTTCTTTTGACTGTTAAACATCAAAAGAACATCAATCGCTTCTCCAGAAGTAAGCAAACTTCAAAGTGCAGAATCAAAGTACTCCTTCTAACCCAGTACGCCTGAATGAAGGGATCAATTGTGTCAGAGACCTTGTTTTGTCTGACACGCCTCGGCCGAGTTCTTATCTCCTAAGCCTGACCAACATAGTTCCCCGCAAGGACTACTTCTCCTAAGCAAGGTAGAATTGCTACTTTTGGACCAACGGTACTTCTACGCCCCACGATGGCCAAGTATCTAGTCGTGTTCATCCATTAGTTTGTATGTCGCGTCGGTTTTGTCAGCATATACATACATACATCATGTATTTTATTTGCATTCGCATTCATATTGCATCACTATCACTCTAGTCAGTCTTATCCCCTGGTGATAAAAGTCCTCTCAATCGAGTTGTCAAGTTCTTTCCTCGTCAGGAAATGTCGCGTCGGAACGATCTCTCTCCTCCAGTTTATTTCTGAATGGAAGTTGGCTCCTCGACCACTTTGATAACTTGAACCTCTGAAAAACCAGAGAGCCCTCAGTCAACATCACTCTTAGACATTGAAGATGATATCCTTGCTTTCCCGGATTAAGGAAAATCCCGAGAGAAAGCCTCTTAATCAGAGATTCGGTGGTACAACAGTTTTTCTCCGAAAAAACCACTGATGAAAAGGTCATCGACACTTCAAATTGGATCCCATCATATGGCATTTCTCCGGGAAGATCCCGAGAAAAGTATGGTGTAAGACCCCAAATGAAAGAAGTCTCTCAGGAGACTCGTCTTCCCCAGTAGAAACAAATGGCATCTCCAACAGAGAAGTTTGTGTACCTCTACAATTCAGACGAATGGGTTCCCCAACAAGTCTGACATCAAAACTTTTTCCACTCAAATGGCATCTCCCCAGGAAAATTCGGCGAGAAGTTTGAGGAAAACCGCTACGAATAGCGTCCCTTGTCAATAAAGTTTATTGACAAAAGAAACTAAGACCAGTTCCTTGGTAGAAAACCAAGATCGAGGGGAAGTTTATTTCAGAAACTAAGACCAGTTCCTTGGTAGGAAACCAGGATCGAGGGGAAGTTTATTTCAGAAACTGAGACCAGTTCCTTGGTAGGAAACCAGGATCGAGGGGAAGTTTATTTCAGAAACTGAGACCAGTTCCTTGGTAGGAAACCAGGATCGAGGGGAAGTTTATTTCAGAAACTGAGACCAGTTCCTTGGTAGGAAACCAGGATCGAGGGGATGTTTATTTCAGAAACTGAGACCAGTTCCTTGGTAGGAAACCAGGATCGAGGGGAAGTTTATTCTAGAAACTAAGACCAGTTCCTTGGTAGAAGACTAGGATCGAGGGGAAGTTTACCTTTTCTAAACATCATCGCTTAGCGAAAGAAGATGAATGCGTGAATTACCATTCATAGACGCCGTCAAAATTTTGGATATTCAGATATTTAATCCTCTTGCACCTCGAATGCCCGAATACCTTCGCCATTCACACCTTAGTGTCCAAGAAGATTAAATAGGGGAATCTGTCATACCCCAAATTTTGACCACTAAGATTTCCCATCATTGTGAAAATTATCATCACAATATGGATGTACCTTTGTGCCTCATCAATCTCCTCAAGGAATTGTTGAGCATTCACCATAATTAAAATTAGGGTTTCAAGCCCTCTGTGAGTGCTTAGACAAAGGATCAATCAAGGAATAACATGATCTTCAACTTGTCTAACCTCTCAAACATCCACAATGGATCAAGAGGACTCCCACTTTAAGGATTAAGCACAAGGCTGCTCCCTTCAAGGTGGGTCAAGCTTCAAGATCGCCAGTGTCACCGAATTAGGCTTTTGGTCTACCAGGGCCTCCAGATGGAAATTTTCATCTGGGCATGAGCCAATGATTCAAAACATATCCTAATATACTCCATGGAACCTCATGGACCCAATCATCAAGTCAATTTGGCCTCAGGGGATGCATACATAAAAAATCAGGAATTAGGGATTCTTGACCTAATTCACCCCTAAGTTGACTTTTGGTACAAATCATGAACCAAGACCTTAAGACATGATTTGAGGGTCTCTAATATACCATATTGATCCATTTGGAACAATGGATTGATCCAAGAAGCTTGAGCAACAAGTTTCAATTTCATCTGAACCACAATTAGGGTTTCGCGAGAAAAGTCAATGGTAGCTTTGACTTTTGACCAGCACATGCTCCCAAACCCTAGGACATGATTCAATACACCCTATAACACCCATGGAACATGTACATCAAGTTTGATTTAGGTCAAGGACATGATTTCATAAAGGATTGCATAGTTTGGAATTCATTTGACAAAAAGTCAACTGTGCACAAAAGTCAACTTTGACTTTTTGAGATTTTTCACAAAAATGGATTTTTAACCCTAAAATGATGTTAATGTATGATTTGAATCATCATTCATCAAGAAAAATCAAAGAAATCGGGATAACTTGTAAAAGGGGTACCAACTTTGGAGGATCATAACTCCTAAACCACAAAGCCATTTTTTCCCATCCAAAGCTTGATTTGTATATCTCATTACCCTCTACAAAAACTTCATACTGACCTATGTCCAAATTCCTCATGGATTTTGAGTTATAGAGTGATCAAAATCAAGAAAAGTCACTTTGTTCCAACACTTAGTGAAAATTTCACTAAGTCAGAATTTGCCTTACTTTTTTCCAAATGTAGGGGGATTTTTCACTTGGATCCAAAAGGTATCAAAACCAAATATGATCAAACAATTGTTGTATCATATAAGAGCTTTCCAAAATGGCCAAGAACATCACAAAATTCAATTTGAGCCATGAGATATGACATTGGCAAGTTGCCTTGTTGAAATCTGCCAAGGCAAGGCAGAATTTTGCACTTTTGCTCGATTTGCCAAAATCAGCCAATTCCAAGCCTTGTCATCACTTTGGACACATCTGAGGATTGAATCTAAAGGGTACAATCACTGAGCCAAGCCTCCAAAGTCCTTGGAACAAGAAATAGCATGCCAAACCTAGAATTGCCCAAAATAGGGACAAGACTCCAATTTTGGATTGGAGCATTCAATGGAAGCACCAAGGTGGCATGGACTGAGCCATTTGCAACTGAATTCAGTCAAGACTTATCCAAGACCAAGGGGACCAGCAGCCTGTGCCCTAACCTCTAGTCAATGGCTAGAGGAGACTTGGATTCTCATTGCTCAACATTGGCCAACCCTACTCAGCAGTTGCCATTCACTATTCCTTGCAAAACAAACTTGCTCTACTATAAATAGAGCTCAATTATGATCAGTTTAAGTACACCAAAGGCCTACAACACTTGCCTTTCACAAAATCCACTTCTCACTCTCAAAAATGCATTTCTTAACAAGTCACTATCAGGTTTTTCATTAGAGAGAAATTCCACTCAAACCAATCACACACACACCTCACATACATCATATGGGAGCTGATCAAACACTCAAACACCATCTGGAACACTGATTTCTCAGAATCACCAGTCAATTGCTCAAGGTTTTAACTAAGTTACAGTTGAGATGCCATGAAGTGATCCAGCTAATTTCCATCAAGTCCAAGCATTCAAACACACTCCATAGGGTGTAGGGAAGCTGTTCAGATCATCACAACTCATCTGTAACACCTCTAACTCAGAAATCAATTTGCTCTTGCTGTCACGACCTAGAGGTAAGCCTAAACTTGGTCATCTCTCAATCTATGCATATTTCCTCGCACAATACTTTTGCCAAATGTTCATAATCATGCATGGAATGTTTCCCCTCAAGTAATTGCTTTGTTTGAATCGTGTATCAAAAATCCCAGCCTTCATGCAGAATTTAGGGTTCTTGAGGATTTGTCGTGATTTCTTGTTTTATGCTTAATTTAAATGAAATTAATTGTCATAAACGTGATCGTGAGGTTGAGACGAACATATTGATATGTGGATTGCATGATATAATCAAGTATTCAGTGAGATTGGATAGAAAATGCAAATCTGGGCAAAGCTGAAAAGCGCGCGTGTTCTTCCGCTGTTCTTGGCGCCATTTCTCTCAAATTCAAATATTTGAATTTTGTGATTTTGTTTAATTGATTCAAAAATTAATTTCTCTCTGAGTTTTAATGATTTTGAGTTGATTCTTTTTTTGATAATTCACAAAAATGTTAAAATATTTTATTTTATCAAAAAATCCCAAAAATATTATTTATTTCATATAATTGATATTTTTGCAAAGAATTAATATTTTAATTGTTTTTGACATTTAAAATATTTTTCCCCTCTTGATTTTGCAAGTTTTAATGATTTCTAATCATTTTGTAGGGCAAAACTTGATTTATGAAGCATTAATCCAAGATCACAATTTGTTTTCCACATGTTAAACAATTTTGATCATTTTAATTGAATATTTTATTCAATTAAAACACATTTTGAAAACAAATTAGGGTTTTTGATTAATTCAACCCTCATAAATCATTTTTTAAACCTTTTTTGGGCCTCTTGAGAGAGTGTAAGACCCAAACCCCCTTGTACAAACCATTTTGGGGCCTCACTTATTGTATAAGTCCCTCTGTACAAGTAAACGGCGTGATCGTCGCCTTTAAAAAAATTAATTGGGCCTTTCCTCGAGCTATAAGACCCATTCAAAACTTTTGGGCCTCTAATAGAGTGTAAGACCCAATCCTTTGTAAATACAGACCTATTTTGGGCCTCACTTATTGTATAAGTCCCGTTGTATTTCAAAATGTTCAACGCGATCATCGTCCATTGAAAAACAAACCTTGGGCCTCTCCTCGAGCTATAAGACCCATTCAAAACTTTTGGGCCTCTAATAGAGTGTAAGACCCAATCCCCTTTTAACCAAAATAACTTTGGGCCTCAGATATTGTATAAGCCCATTTGCGTTAAAAGAAAATCTCGGCGCGATCGCCATTTTTAAACGAAAAATCAACTGGGCCTACCCTTGTGTTATAAGCCCCACTCTTTTTCTTTAAACCTTTTTTGGGCCTCTTGAGAGAGTATAAGACCCAAATCCCTTTGTATAGCAAACCATCTTGGGCCTCAGTCACTTGTATAAGTCCCTCTGTACAAATTGCGCTCACTGATAAAACCCTGGGGCTCTCCTTGAGCTGTAAGCCCCAAATCTTTTCATTTCAAAGCACTTTCTCCTTTGATTTTGAATTATATTGTTTTTTTCAATCTTTCTTTGTTGAACAACTAACCAAACAGCATGGAAGCTCTACAACCGAGTAAGTGTTTATATGCTTTCATTTACCGCTTTCATATACATATAACTATATTGTGGGGCTGTTTCGCTGTAAGTCTTCTTTCATAAACCCATATCAACTGTGTAATACTAGTATAGATATTTAGAGTTTCCCCGACAACTACGTCTAGCATTAAGCCTGTTGATCACTCTTAAATAGTCAAAACTAGATCCCCATAGGATTACCAGACACAGTATTCCCTCCTCTTGGGGTTAAACAATATGGAGATATGAAAGGCAGATTCTTTTTTAACCCTTTCTCAGACTGTCACTCGTAGAAGTTGTCAAAGAAACTCTATTCCCCAGAGATGATCTTTTCTCCGTGAATGGCATCTCTTGAGTTTCTTCCAAATTCTCAAACTTTCCTGGCTTGATCTATTCTTTGTGAATAGCCTGTCTTGAACTTCTCGGGGTTTGGAGACCCACAGGCTTCTTAAAAGCACTTGTCAAGAAACTCTACTACCCAGAGATGATCTTTTCTCCGTGAATGGCATCTCTTGAGTTTCTTCCAAATTCTTGAACTTTCCTGGCTTGATCTATTCTCTGTGAATAGCCTGTCTTGAACTTCTCGGGGTTTGGGGACCCACAGGCTTCCTAAAAGCATCCCCGCCTCCTCTTGGGCATTGTACAAGGACCCGTCGGCTTCTTAGAAGTATTCACAGCCTCCTCTTAGGCTTTGTATAAATATTTTCTTCCTCCGGGAATGATAGCTTCCTCTTGGGCTTCGTATAAATTGTCCCTTGGCTTCTTAAACGTTTCCAGCCTCCTCTCGGGCTTCGTACAAATTGTCCCGACGACCTCCTAGAGGTATAGGAACATAAATCATTCATCTTAATAGAATAGTCTTTCCAAGAGTCTACTACTGTTTCTCAAAGCATAGTACAAAAGATGAAACTCTAGACTTGGACAGTCTAATTTCCTTGAGTGTCAAAGACATTCTCAAGCAACCTTCAAGAATAGGAAGGAACCCCGTAGACTCGGACAGTCTCAATACCCTTTGGATTTCCCATTTCCTCAAAGAAAAGGAAATATCCCTGATCCTTGAATCAAAATCCTTGAGTACAGTATTACTCATATAAGAACTGATTTTCTCTTTGAACCCATATACTGGTCACTCAACTGAAATAGTACCCTCTTTCGCCTCCATCTTGGGCTTTGTACGAGATACAAAAAGGTTCTTATTGAATTAACACTTTAGCCTCCATCTCGGGCTTCGTACGAGATACAAAAAGACTCTCTTGTTGAGTCAAAACTTCCTTTCTCCTCCATCTCGGGTTTCGTACGAGATACAAAAAAATGACTCTCTTGTTGAGTCGAACATCTTTCGCCTCCATCTCGGGCTTCGTACGAGATACAAAAAGACTCTCTTGCTGAGTTAAAGCTTCCTTTTGCCTCTATCTCAGGCTTCGTACGAGATACAAAAACACTCTCTTGTTGAGTATAAAAGACTCTCTTGTTTTGTCAAAACTTCCTTTTGCCTCCGTCTTGGGCTTTGTACAAGACACAAATCACTCCCTTGTTGAGTATAAAACCTTTAGCCTCCATCTCGGGCTTCGTACGAGATACCATAGAGGACTCTCTTGTTGAGTCACTTCCCTTTTAACCTCTATCTCGGGCTTTGTACGAGACAAATAAAAAATACCCTCTTGTTGGGCCAATAGCCTCCTCTTAGGCTTGGTATAAAGAAAACCTTTTAGCCTCCTCTTAGGCTTTGTATAAGAAAACCACTGGTTGATCCAATCAACCTTTTAGCATCAAAGTTGTGCCTCGTTCACAGTACACAAACATCAACAACTCCTTCCCTTTCATCTAATCGCTGTAAGCGGTAAGCCTCTGGATCATCTACATCCATGCCACTGTCCCTCTTTTAGCATGAGAAATTCCTAAGGAAAGATAGCATTGCTCTACACTGAGTTAAAGTCTTCTCCTTCAGGTTAGAAATCCCCTATAAAAGAAATTATGGCATTGCTGGATTCACATATCCCGGTTAAAGTAATTCTCCTTTATAAACAGTTGTGATAGACAAACCCCTCTTTAGAGATGACAAATTCTCTCTAAAGTCAAACCCTTTCAGCTTCACATCTTGGGCTTTAAACAAGATACAAAAAAGACCTTTCAGCTTCACATCTTGGGCTTTGAACAAGATACAGAACACCTTTTTCGCTTCACGTCTTGGGCTTTGAACAAGACACCAAAACACCATTTCCTCCCGTAGAATTGGAGGAACTACGATCGCTCTAATTTCCCTGTTTCAGTAAATGGGAATACGTAGGCATAAGATTGAAATAAAAATCTTAGCGAGCACACTAAACAAAAATCTTAAATCCCATACCAATTGAAAAACATCAGTCCTAATTTCCTGTCCATAGAATAAATACGTCATTCTATCAAAATAGCATAAGAGAGGCCCCACTACCACATAACATCCGTAACCTAACAGACCGCTGTTTAAACTCAGTATGCAAGCAGGGTTAATTGGAGACATCTATTTCCCTTCCTTCATCAGCTTTAATAGGATTAAAAATGAATCGACATGTATTAACCCCCAAGGAGAGCGACAGTGCTTAAGAACCACGTCCAAAATCACTCGCTACACCATGGTGCAGTTTGAAGTCAGTTGAAGAGGAGAGGAGTTGAGTTCAGGTTTATCAAGTTCTTGCTCTAGGAGTTTGATAAATTATTGATCGGCTAAGTTGTCAAAGATACTTGAGAATTCTCTCAAGTCCACTCATAAAGGTGTCTCAGTCGAGCATCTGGAGTCTTCTAGTTATTCTTCTGATTAGAAGGTGTTTTTGTGAGACACAAACCTGAAGAAAGTGGAGGTGATTTATTTTCACCATCCAAAACAGCAAGGAAGGATTCATCTCTCTTAATCCTAAGGGTGGATCCAATCTAAATGGAGTTTTTAGAACTGTTGAGGTAAATAAGGTTCGTTCAGAGAGAATCTTAGTTACTTGATTCCAGGGTGGCAACCTTGGTGTCTCAACAATTTGTTTGTCAAAGAAGATACTAGCAAAATATTGAATACTTGATAAGTGTTCATGAAGTGATCTGGTGGAGTGTGGCTTCAACAGTGAAACAGGATTATTGAACAAGGATTTAAGATTAATTGCTATTTGTGTTACTCACAAGTATTTAATTGATTATCCTAGTATATGAAGTTCAAGATTGCCGATGCTTAACACGATGTTGGAACATCTCTTCATCTGGTTTGTGCAGAATCATGGGAGGGGTATTGTATAAGCTTTTGGATCTATTCATCTTAGGTGTTGACCTAAGAATTTACTTTAGTGTGGTGTAGCAGAAGCATCTAATCTCTTGAGAGTTTCCTAGCAAGAAACTGGTCTGAATGGATAGTTCTTGAATCAGTTTATTTCTGATCTAGGAGTATTGGAGTGTTGGTGATGGCACAACTTGCGTCAGTTTATTTCCGGTCTAGGTACTTGGGAGCATGGGATCTTGCTCATTTTGGAGGTCAAGGTTAAGTGGCAGTTATCTCTGAATTTCTACAGACTGCTTTACTAAGGAAAGTGGCATTCTTTAGTTGTGTATATGGTGTAGTCTAGGACTATTTTCTCTTCTGAAGATTCAGACGTGGCAGGTGTGAATTCTTTGGAGTTTCAAAGCAGTTATTCATCAAGGTGTGAGCTTCAATGGAATATCTGTGATAAGTTTAAGCAGGATGAAGGTTTTCTACTCAAACTTAGTTGTTGAATCAAGTCTATGAGAGCATGGAACTTTTGTTCTGTAATAGGGAGGAGGTTTTTCTAAGTGGTAAAAGGAGGAGCTGAATTCAGTAGCTAGATGTCATATCAGAACGTTCTGACATCAAGCTTAACATTAGGATCTCAGCTTGGGTTGTGGCACATCAGTTTAAGATAAGGTGATCTATAGGGGAATGGAAGTTATGGATGCTTCAAAAAGGTCTATCTCATGCAGTTTGCGGGATCTGTGGATGGAGAAGATGTTACATGTCTAAGGCTTGGTGGATCCAAGATGTCTTGATATGGAGCAAGTAGTTCATGTAACTTAAAGATCATATTTCATTAGTGGATCAGTGTATCTTGTGGGAGTTCTGAAGAAGGATGAGGCAATCAAAAGTGGCATTTGGTGGTTCTCTTGTGTGCATTCAAGCAAAGTGCTTAGAACAAATTACTCTTGGGAAAAAGGGTGGTTGGTTGAAGACATGAGGAGGTATTGATTCGTTTCTATCTTGGAGCTTGTGGTAGAAGTTCTAAGTTGATTATGGAAGACTATCTTTTTTTTTTTTGTGGATGAGAGTTTATTTCTCTCTTTGATTATCTAGAGTTCTTATTCATCAAGCTGGTGGCAGAGTGTTGTTTGAAGATCTTCAATTGAATTACTATGCAGATAGTAAGTCCAGTGGTGGAACATATTTATAACCATGTTGGTTGGTGTCTATGATATGTGAAGGATGTTCTAACTGATGTTAGAACATTGTTTGGGTTGGTTATCCTTGGAGTAGGATGCTAAGTTCAGAGTGTGGAACTTGACACTCACATCTTGTCTAAGAGGTATTTATCTTTTCATATGGGAGAATGATGGGTAAAGGATTGTCTTGGAAGTCTGATGCGAATGGGACATGCTAGAAGTTTTCATATGGGAGAATGATGGGTAAAGGATTATCTTGGAAGTCTGATGTGAATGGGACATGCTAGAAGTGGATCAGTTTGGTGCTTGTGGAGCAAATGGGCTAAATATTTCTGGAGCATGTGGTTGAGGTTCTTCAAGTGTGAAGAATATCTAGGCGAGCTAGCAAACTAAGGGGCCCTGTGTGTCTCTTTGAGGAATGTGAAGTATTCAGATTCAATTGGGTTGTATCTCAGGGAACAAGGAGATCTATATATGAGAATGCAGGAGGAATTTGTGTGGTGTAAGGATGGTTTCTGGACGAGAGGGATCAATGGAGCTTTGGTCTCAATCCATGATTTTGTTAGTTATGGCACAAGGATGCGTTCCTGGTACTCTCACTATATGTTCATGAAGTTGTCATGGGATATCATGTGGTGATTTTGAGGTGTTTCTTGCTGAAGAAGCATCTGTTAAGAAAGCATTTTGAACAGAGGGTGCGCTCTTGAAGACATGAAGATGCGTCTTATGTTTTCCATTCATTTAGGGTGTTATTCTGGCAAAGGAACACTGGTTATCTACGATAGGGGGAGTTAGACTTCGGTTATGGATATATGGATGCAGTGGTGCAATTTGTTTATCAAGATTGTTTGTAGTTTCAAATAGTTTGTGATAGATTGCCTCAGGTGAGGTTGATATGTCAGACGAGATGTCATGACATTTCTCTACTGGTATGAGTTCTGGGTGAACTTATCAGGTTTTTCTGATTCTGTCATTGGGTGTCAATGGATTGAATTAGAAGTGGTACACGTATCTTAAGAGTTGTTGCTGATAGCTAAAAGATGTTTAAAGAAATGTCTTAACATCTTGGTAAGTTATTCTTGGTCTTCTATTTAAAAGGATTATCCTATAATCAAAACACAGGAACTATAACTTTTCTAAACAAAGCCTGACAAAGGGCCAGGACAGTATGGGTACGACATGATTGGCTGTTTTGGATGGTAGAGAGTGAAGACGTGTTAAGCATGTGTCTTGATGCTAGTGCATTCTTTGGACGGTCTCTCATAAAGTTGAATACGTCAAACTTTAGTTGGACGGTGCACAGTCCTTTATGTTTTCCTACCCTAATTTATGAATTGCTCTGCGGGAGCTTCTATGGACCATAATTTTCAAGATAAATATGTTTAAGTAGTTAAAGGTGGAATCTGCTTCTGGTTTTCAAAGTTAGTATTCTGAGCAAGCTCGTCATGGTTTTTGTTAAGGTCTAGATTAGTATCATGTGGGTATGAAATTGTGCTGGCTACTTTTGCGAATTTTTGGTTAAAAAGGGGGAGATAAGAGGTATGGATTCATCTCAGTTAGTGTTGGTTTCTACAACACATACTCATTTGTGCAAGTAGGGGTGTTGGATGAGATATTCTGACATCCTTGAGTTCTTCCCTTATGCCTTGTGATCTGAGTTATAAAGCAGGTTGTGTCTTGTGACCTGAGTTACATACTCTATGGACTCTGTGTTACATATGATACAACTGTTACTTCTTAAGCTCTTTCTAGACCTTCTTGTGGGTTCTCTTATGCCCATCAAGAGGAAGATTTATCCCTCCGTGGCAAGTACTGGTTTGATGGGGAGAGGGTTATATACTCTTCCTCACGTACACCAACATACAGCTAGGAATTTCAAGGGTAAGAAAGATTCTCAGAGGTGTTCCAATCATATCCACCAAACGCCGGTCTTCCTTTTTCTACCCAAGGAGTTTTAACCAAAAATTAGTCAAAAGGGGGAGATTGAAGGCTCTGCAGATTTGAGCAAATTTTTGGTAAAACAAGGCGTTGATTGTAGTGTTCCAACATGAAGAAGACATGATGTCCTAACGAATGTCCTGACATCTTAAACTGATATAGCAGGCTGTTTCTAAGTCTGGTCCAAGAATTAAGGAAATGATCAAAACATGGATCAAGGAATCGGCAAACAGAAGATTAAAGCCCAAGGCAGCAGAAGATTATAAAAGGAGAACGTGGATCAAGGAATCAAGCTTATCGTCAGGAGTTGTAATTCGTTCTACCTTTCATGCACTAAAAAAAATATGGATCAAATGTACTCAACCTAAATCACTCGTCAAAACCCCCACGTATTACTCACAACAGAGGTTATGTCTAACGCAAAGTTGAGAGATCAACCGTATCGTCTCATCGGTGATGTCTCACGCAACTCAACAACACGGAGCATTAAGAACCGATACCCATGCAAATATTAGACCTAAATCTATGTCTAGAGTTTAGAATCTAACAAATGTTCATCTTAGATCGAGTTCGAACCGCATATGTCTATAGCAATCCAAACCCATTAAGTAAAAAATCAAAGATAACCATTGATAAAGAGTTGTAAAAGAGATTATATACAAAGATCCACAAATATACATACAATCAAGATAAACTTACATACAAAACCCCAACAAATAGAGGGTACAATGAGAAGAGAGAAGAAGAACACAAATCTCACGGTTTGTCAACTCCGATTGAAGTAGATTTGACTCCAGATCATCAAGATGCACACTCCATGTGTTGTTTCTAAGCTAAATCTACTAAAAATGAAGGTTTGATGAATTGTGAACAAATACCCCAAAACATCACCTAAAAAAATGTGTGTTTACCCCTTTTAATGTGTTTCTGCTCAGACAAATTCGCTCCGCGAAGTAATGGTTTGCCCTGCGAATCAAGGCAGTCTTTTCTGCAACTTTTGGAATTTCTGACTCCCCTCTGGCTCGCCCGGCGAGCTCGGGGCGAGAGGTGACAGTAGAAAAAATTCAGCATATTGTTTTCTTCATAACTTTCGAACCGTAACTCCTTTTGAGGCATGGTCGAAAGCGTCGGAAAGCTTATTCAATGCTCTAACTAACAATGACTAAATATAAATGCTTGAATACCTACAAAAATGAGATAAAAACAATCAAACTCAATGATAGTTACACAAAAATACTAGTATACACTAAATATACACTTTTACAAACAAAGTGGGGGTTTTATTCAAAGAATTCAATACAAATGAATCGATAAGTGCCGCAAAACTACTACTCAAAACACGACATTTTGGCACTTATAAAACTCTCCCCAACTTAAAACATTGTTTATCCTCAAACAAAGTTAAACAACTTAAAGAAACAAAAGATGATAATCCAAGAATCACGAATCAACAGGTATTTTAAAACGGAAAACAAATGTATGGTTCAAATAAAAAATGTACAAGCAAAGTAAACACCTACCACCATCCTACAATGACAACATGAAAACGAAACAAATCCTAAGTACAAAAATCATGTCAAACAATCTAAAACAACACAAGCTAAATCATGAATCACACCTAGCAAAAATTCATCGAGGGATGAAAAACACACAAAGGTGAGGATTTGACACTCATCCAACAATCTTGCAAACAAAAGAATAAATTATGCATTCATCCAAAAATTCACATTGAACATACAAAGGCAAGAATCACAAGGGCTTTTCAAGGTTGTAATGTGGCTTGGTTAACAAACAAGGGGTAATTCCTAAAGCTAATCGAAACAAAAATATGCCTAAACCTAAGGGAGTGATCAACTCACAAAAGTTCAAACACAAAATTTCAATCAAATTTATTCTTTCATCCCAATTGTTACACCAAACACACCTTACTTATTAGCACAATTATTTGATACTCTTTTTCTTTTTCTTTTTCAAAACTTTTCTCCTTTTTTTTTTCTTTTCTTTCTTTTTCTCTTTTTTCTTTCTTTTTCTTTTCTTTTTCACAACCACATAGCAACCAACAACATAAGTGAGCAAACATTGCTCTCCCCAACTTGAAATCAACCAAAATCAATGTGTGAATACTCCCTACTTTCTAAGGCAAGGTAAAAATTCAAACAAACAACACATGGTTGAGAGTTCAAGAAAACAAATAATCAACATCCATTCAAAAAGGTGAACTAATACTCATAGACAAGCATCAAGTTCAAAAACAACATGGACATTGACAAAATGGCTCAAAAGGCGTTAACAAAAGTTCACACACTCACAAGGTGAATTAACTATTTGATTAGGTAGTTGTGCTTAATAATCAAACAAAATGCCTTGATCATTTTCATTTTTTCATACAATCAACACAAACAAAATATTAAACATAATGAAATCCAGTTAAAACAAGAATTGTGGCCTCCAACATATATGAACAATGGAAAACTTCCTCACATTTGGGGGTAAAAAAGGGAACTAAAGTGATTCAATCAAAAAAACAAGTAATGTAAAAGAATGAATGACATGGAATTTGTACAAATGAAAAGTTTCCTAAACATCTTATGCTATAGAAAGCGATAAACGAGTACCTGGCGTGTACCAACTTCAAAACAATATCATTACCATACATCCGCAAGTTGAAATGGTCAACTTGGAAAATCACCTTAAACTTCCTCAAGATACTCAAAACAAGCTCTTGGACAAACACAAAAATAACAAATTAAAACAAACTATTATAAACATACTAAAAGATCGGGTGAAATTGAATTAAATAAGTTGAAAAGTAAAGATTTGAGAATTTTAAGAACTGGTCCTATTTCAACTTGTTTAACCAATTAACCACACTGTCTATACTAATACAATAAAAACAATAAAGCAACTAAAAACATTACAACATGCTTGTTTTATGTCGTAAGCTCGACGACTATTATTTACAAACCAGCACGTTGCTTTGGAAGAGATAAATGATTTCACTCCCGCCTCTGCTCTCATCTCTTTGAGCTCTAACTGGAACTACACATCTAACCACACTTTTGGCAAACGTGAAGAGAAATAAATATATACACTATATTCACAAGTATACAAAAACATGTAAAATTCACAAATATGGTAAACCTATACAAGTATCAATATAAACAAGTGAAAATAGACAATATATACGATATCTACAAAACTCAAAAACAAATAAACTACACAATGTGATCTAATAAAAACACCAATCCCCGGCAACGACGCCATTTTGTTAGTGCGGTAAAGCGGCAAGCAGCAAAAGTTTTTGGAAGTATTTATCCGGGAAATTATCGTGTCCACAGAGATTAGTGTTATTGAACTGCCATTCGATAATTTAAATGTTATTGAGTTTGAGTTTAAATGGTTTGGAATAAAAATGCAAAAGGAAAAACATAAAACAAGAAAATAAATACATTCTTAAGACATGAGAAAACTCATCAGGGGTTGTATTTCGTTCTACCCATCATGTACTAAAAAATATATGGATCAAATGTACTTAACCTAAATCACTCGTCAAAACCCCCATGTATTGCTTACAACAGAGGTTATGTATAACGCAAAGTTGAGAGATCAACCGTATTGTCTCAACGGTGATGTCTCACGCAACTCAACAACACGGAGCATTAAGAACTGATACCCACGCGAATATTAGACCTAAATCTATGTCTAGAGTTTAGAATCTAACCATTTTTCATCTTAGATCGAGTTCGAACCGCATATGTCTATAGCAATCCAAACCCATTAAGTAAAAAATCAAAGATAACCATCGATAAAGAGTTGTAAAAGAGATTTTATACAAAGATCCATAAATATACATACAATCAAGATAAAATTACATACAAAACCCCAACAAATAGAGAGTACAAAGAGAAGAGAGAAGAAGAACAAAACTCTCATAGTTTGTCAACTCCGATTGAAGTGGATTCGACTCCGAATCGTCAAGATGCACACTCCATGTGTTGTTTCTAAGCTAAATCTACTAAAAAATGAAGGTTTGATGAATTGGGAACAATTACCCCAAAACATCACCTAAAAAAAGTGTTTTTACCCCCTTTTAATGTGTTTCTGCCCAGGAAAATTCACCCGGTGAAGCAATGGTTCGCCCAGTGAATCAAGGCGTTCTATTTTGTAGCTTCTGGAAATTCTGGCTCGCCCGACGAGCTCGGGGCGAGAGCTAACAGTAGAAAAAATTCAGCATTCTGTTTTCTTCATAACTTTCGAACCATAACTCCGTTTGAGGCCCGGTCGGAAGCGTCGAAAATCTTATTCAATCCTCTATCTAACAGTGACTAAATATTAATGCTTGAATTCCTACAAAAATGAGATAAAAACAATTAAACTCAATGATAGTTACACGAAAATACTAGTATACACTAAATATATACTTTTACAAACAAAGTGGGGGGTTTATTCAAAGAATTCAATACAAATGAATAGATAAGTGCCGTAAAACTACTACTCAAAACACGACATTTTGGCACTTATCAGAAATAAAGTTAGAATAGGAGTATACCTCATCCTCGTCTTAAGATTCAGACAATAGTCCTTCATCAGATGAGTGTGCCATTAATGCAAGATTGGCATCATCTTCCTTCTCTGAATCTTCATCATCCAGTTATACCCATGTTGCCATCAAGTTTTTCTTAAACATGTTTCTGAAGTTATCTTTCTGATAGTTTCCTTTCTTCTAACTGTCTTTCTAAAGATATGGACATTCATATTTGTAATGACCAGGCTTGTTGCAGTTGTAGCAGATTCTTTCTTCTTCCTTTTCTATGAAGTTGAATCTCTTATGGTTTTTAGGAAATTTCCTATTTCTTCTGGCCATTTGTTGAATTCCTCCAATGAAGCAAGCCATGTTGTCATCATCAGATCTTCCATCAGACTCTTCTTCAGAAGTTTCATCATGTTTACTGCTCTTAGAAGATCTTGTGGATTTTTCACTAGATTTTTCAGAAGTAGATTTCAAGGAAAGAGATTTAAGTTTATTTGAATACTCATCTCCATTTAGTTCAATCCCATGGCTTTGAAGATTGCTGATTAGACTTTCAAGAGACAGCGTGTTCAAGTCCTTAGCTTCTTGAATAGATGTTACTTTAGGTCTAAACTTATGAGGAAGACTTCTCAGAATTTTCTTCACATGATCTGCTGTTGAATAGCTTTTATTCAGAACTTGAAGTCATGATACAAAAGTCTGAAATCTAGAGAACATGGTTTCAACATCTTCATCATCCTTCATTTTGAATAACTCGTACTTTCGTACCAGCAAGTTAGCTTTTGCTACTCTAACTTGCTGATTTCCTTCATAGGTAGAGCATAGATATTCAAAGATAGTCTTTGCAGAATACTTATCAATGATTTTCAAATACTCAGTATGTGGTAGAGCATCCACCAAAATATCCCTGACCCTATGATGTTTTCTGTAAATTTTCTTTTGAGAAGGAGTCAAAGTTTTTCTGTTAGATACCATACCAACACTATCAACAACGATTTCAATACCATCTTCAAGTATATCCCATAGCTCATCATCGAGTCCAATAATATACGTATACATCATGCTTTTCCACCATTCAAACTCAGTGGAGTCACCAATGTATACAGGCAGTTTAGCAGAGTAATGATTTCTCTTAGAGCTACTGTAATCATAGGGAACTCCCCTTCCTGAGGTACTGGCATTAGTATCCTTAGTAGCCATATTTTTCTCGTTGGATCTTCGATTGTACCACTATTAAGTGTTACGTACAGACCTTGCTCTGATGCCAACTGAAGGTGATAAAAATACACAAGAAGGGGGGGTGAATTGTGTTTGCAAGAATAGTTTTACTTCTAAACTAGAGTTCAGATTCTAAAGCTGAGTTCAGAATCTGATAAATAATGCAGCAAAAAATGTAACAGAAGTAAAGCAAAATAGCAAAGAACATACATCATTTATCCTGGTTCCTCTCCAAACTGAGAGTACTCCAGTCCCCTTGCCTCGCAAGAGATTTTCCACTATAATCAACCTGATTACACTTGCTTATACACACCAGTATAAGACTTTTCTTGCTCATGCCTCCAGTCTAAGACTTTCCTGCTTAATCAGCACCTGATCAAGACTTCCTTTTTAGATCCTTAGATCTTAAGACTTTCCTTACTCAAACCCCCTAGTTCAAGGATTTCATGCTTAGACCCACTGCCCAAGACATTCCTGCTCAGACACAGTGTCTAAGACTTTCCTTGCTCAGATCCTCGATCAAAAACTTCCCTTTCTCAAACACACTGTCTAAGACTTTCCTTGCTCAGATCCTCGATCCAAGACTTCCCTTGCTTAGACACACTACCTAAGACTTTCCTTGCTCAGATCCTCGATCCAAGACTTCCCTTTCCTAGACAAACTGCCTAAGACTTTTATCTAAACTAAATTGTTTAGACAAGGAATAACTTACAACAATACTTGATTAATAATCAGGGGTATTCAAATATAATACAACACACTTTTATAAAGGGATTCTTAAGTTATACAAGAATAAGAACTCTTAACAGATTTTGCTTCTGATATGCAGTTGTCATACCCCAAATTTTGACCACAAGATTTCCCATCATTGTGCAAATCATCACCACAATATGGAGGTGCCATCACCCCTCATCAATCTCCTCAAGGATTTTTGAGCATTCACTACTATCAAGAATTAGGGTTTCAAGCCCTCTCAGGACACTTAGACAAAAGATCAATCAAGAAAGGAATGATCTTCAACTTTTCTAACCCCTTAAATATCCATGAAGAATCAAGAGGTCTCCCACATCAAGAATCAAGCACAAGGTTACAACATTCCAAGCTGATCATGCCTCAAGATCGCCAGTGTCACCAAACTAGGGTTTTGGTCGGCCAAGGCCTCCAGATGAAAGATTTTCATCTTGGCATGAGCCAATACCTCAAAACATGTTCCAAGAAGCTTAAAAGGGCCTTATGGATCCAATCATCAAGTCAAAATAGCCTCAGGGGGAGCATTCATCAAAAATCAGGAATTAGGGTTTCTTGACCTAATTCACCCCTAAGTTTACTTTTGAGACAAGACATGAACTAAAACCTCAAGACATGATTTGAGGTCCTCAAATAAACCACATTGATCCACTTGCAACAATGGATTGATCCAAGAAGCTTGATTCACAAGTTTCAATTTCATCTGGACCACAATTAGGGTTTTAAAGAAAAAAGTCAACTGTATCTTTGACTTTTGACCGAGACATGTTCCCAAACCTTGGGACATGATTCAAGACACCCTAAAACACCTATGGAATCCATCCATTAGGTTTGTATTAGGTCAAGAACTTGATTGTACAAAGGATCACACATTTTGAAATTCATCTGACAAAAAGTCAACTGTGCCCAAAATCAAGTTTGACTTTTTGGATTTTTTTCACAAATATGGCTCCCCTATGTCAAAAACAATGTTAATGTATGGTTTTGATCATCATTCATCAAGAAAAATCAAGAAAAGTGAGGTTTCTAGCAAAAGGGGCAACCATAGAAAACTTAAAATTTTCTAAGTTATGGAACAAAAGTGGTTTGGTACCAACTTTGCAAGGTCATAATTTCGAAACACTAAGGCCTTTTTCTTCCATCCAAACCTCAAGTGAAAGTTCACATGGCATACTTCAAAAGTGTCAACCACGTCAAATTCCAAATCCTCATGGATTTTGAGTTATGGATTGATCAAAATCACAAAAAGTGAAAATGACCACTTTTTCCAACACTTAAAGAAATTTTCAAGATGTCAGAATCTGTTTCATTTTTTTTCAACTTTGAGGTCATTTTCATCATGATCCAAGCTGAACCAGGTCCAATTGTGAACATCAAAGTTAAAGTATGTCATGAGAGCTTTCCAATGAATATAATAGCTCCCATTAATTCAACTTAATCAGGGAGTTATGGATCCCACAACATGCCTTGCTTAAACTGGTTTTCAAGGCAGATTTGGCGCATTTCTTGTGCCACATAATTTCCATTTCAAATTATGTCATCTTGCAAGCTTTGTCCTCTTCCAAGATCAGAGGGAATCTTGATGACTCACTTGCTATTTTCAAGCTTGGACCATTGAGTCAAGGATCCTATCCTTTGGCATATGATCATTCAAGTTTTAATTCCAAAAACTCCAAGCTTGTCATTTGGCATTGATGTGGAGCATAGAGCTGTCATGAACCAAGCCTTATCAGTCCAATTGAGTCAAGGTTGTTGCAAAACTCAGAAGACCTACAGCTACAAAGATCAGCTCAGTCAATGGCCAAGTGAAGACTTGGTACCTTGGCATTTAAGAAAGTGATACATGGGCATATCCATTGGATAATAGAGTGATCCCTCATCCAGCATTATTCCTTCAAAAACAAAACTCCTCTCCTATAAATAGAGGTCATTTCTGATGTTTCAAACCACACCAAAACAATACCAAAGCCTTGTTTTCTCACTCTCCCTCTCTTACTTCAATTTCAAGTCACGTTGAAGCAATTTGGGAATTCTTGAAACCAGAGCAAAAACCACTCAAATAACGATCCTAACACATCATAAATCATCCATTGGAGGTGTTCAAACCTTCATCCATATTGCACAACTTCAAAATCAAAAAGTCAACCTCCAAAACCTCAAATTTTTACTTTTCTGCATTTTACAAGCCATGTCTTGATTTAGTCACTTTCAAAACCAAACAAAGCTTCAAATACACTCCAAATATCATCCTCAAACTGTCCCAACAGGTTTCCCTCAAATGTAACACCATTTGAGTGAGTTACCATTTTGGTCATTTTTGCAACTTTTGAAAGAAAGAAGAGCCAACTCTTGTTCCTGAGGTTCACAACTGGTTTTGATCATCCTAAGCGCTTCTAAGGGATCAATCAAGAGTGTCTAAAGCATTGGATTACTTCTGGCACACGAATCTTGACAGTTAGCAAAAGGAGCTTCAAGAGGTAAGTGCATCACAACTTGACCTCTTAAAATATGAATTGCTTTGATGTCCATTGACCATAAACATGTCATATATATCCAATGTGTTATGTTTGAACCAATTTATCATGCTATTGTTGCTTGTATGATAAGATAGCATAGAACTTGCAAATCCTGGCCTATTTTGAAACCACTATCGGGTTTTAAAATAGAAGCATCTTTAGAAAATTAAAAAAGCACCATTGGATTCCTCATGAAATTCTAGGCAGGATCCATCTAAATTTCATCCAATTCCATTAAGAATTGAGGAAGTTATGGCCTTCATGCAAATCCACCAAAACTTGGTTTTTGCCTTGGCCTGACCTGAAATTCAGGCCACCCCGAGGGTAGCAGCGCGCGTGTGTTTGGTTGGAGGTCATGGGTTCAAGACCCACCCAGACCATTTTGCTATTTCTCTCACATTTTTCTATTTTTCATTTTTTTATGGTTTTTATTAATTAATTCCAAAATTAATTTCTCTCTCAATTTTAAATATTTTTTATTGGTTCTTTTTTTGAAAACTCACAAAAATGATAAAATATTTTATTCTACAAAAATCTCACAAAAATATTATTTATTTTATATATTTGGTATTTTTGTAAAGAATTGTTTTTATTTGTTTTTTTGGCATTTAAAAATATTTCTTTCTCTTGATTTCTTTTATTCAAATGATTTTCAAATCATTCTATGAATGAAACATGATTTTTCAAACATTAATCCAATATCACAGCTTGTTTTTCACATATGTTTGATAACTTTAATCATTTTAATTGAATTTTTATTCAATAAAAATACATTTTTAAAATCAAGTTAGGGTTTTGATTATTTTTCACCCTTACAAATCTTTTTCAAAACACTTTTGGGCTTCTAATAGAGTGTAAGACCCATCCCTTGTCCACACAAACCATTTGGGCCTCAGTCATTCTATAAGTCCCGATACGATTTTAAGAATCTTGGCGCGATCGCCGTTTGCAAAATAATTTTCATTTGGGCCTCTCCTTGAGTTATAAGTCCCATTTTCTTCCTTTATTTAAACCTTTGGGCCTATTGATAGAGTGTAAGTCTCATCCCTTTGTAAATAAACCATTTTGGGCCTAGGTCCTTGTATAAGTCCAGATACAATTTTAAAAATAACGGTGCGATAACTGTTTTTCATCTGGGCATCTCTCTGAGCTGTAAGCCCCATCGCTTATATAAAAATAACTTTGGGCCTCTAATAGGGTGTAAGATCCACCTCTTTTGTAAATACAATAAATTTGGGCCTCAGTCATTGTATAAGCCCCTTTGTGGTTTTCAAAACTACGGTGCAATCATCACCTTTTCAAAAGAATTCCTCTGGGCCTCTCTTTGAGTATAAGCCCCAAACTTCCATTTACAACAAACTTTCCTTTTGATTTAGATTCAAATTCATAGTTGTTATCAAAATTTTTTTCAATTTCTTGAACAACTAACCATACAACTGTGTTCATAATACTGAAAGCTTGCACAACTGTAAGTTCTACCATTTTCTTTTACATACTTGCTTATATATTTCATCTGTATATATATATATATATATATATATATATATATATATATATATATATATATGCTTATATATACCTGCTTAGAGTTCCCCGGCAATTAGGTCTAGGTTTAGATCAAACCAGTGGTTACTCTTTCAACACAGTCAAAACAGTTTCCCCATAGGAAATTCTAGATACAGTCTTGCCTCCTTTTGGGCTTATACAATATGGAACAGAGAAAGGCATTATTCCCGGTGAAACTTTTCTCAAGACTGCCACTACTTAGAAATTTGTACAAGAAATTCATTTCCCCAGAGAGGATTAATTCCCGGTGAAACCTCTTTTGAATTTCTTCAAACCTTGGAACTATTCACTAAAGAGGATTATTCTCGGTGAAACCTTTCTTGAACTTTTCTCAGGTTTGGACCCACAGGCTTCCTAAAAGTATCCCCAACCTCTTCTTTGGCTTTGTACAAGGACCCTCAGGCTTCTTAGTAGTTCTCATCCTTCTCTTGGGCTTAGTACAAGGACCCAAAGACCTTCTACATGTATAGGACATAACTTAGTCATCTTTTGCTATTTCAATCCTCCAGAGAGTCAGAATCTCAAAACATCATACCACTTTAGGGTTGATTTTCATCCCTTAAAACATCAGCCTCTTCTTGGGCATCATACAAAGATAAACCTTTCCATACCAGTAGGCTTGGAAAGTCTCATCTCCTCTTAGATCTCAAAGAAACCCTCAAGTTTTCTAAAAGCACAGGAAAAACCCTGATCATTTCCTCAATCACCAGCAGAGTTAAAACCTCCATGGGCTTTTAAAACTAAATATTGAAAGCTTCCATTCTAAATTCCCCAGCTAGGGTTAAATTACCACCAATAAACCCTTAATCAGAACCTCAAGGCATCTGATATTTCAACTCCTCTTCAATCCTCAGTAAGAGTTGATTCCCCGATTTGAACCTGTCTCTGGATCTCAATAAATCCTCAGCAGAAGTTAGCCTCCTCTTAGGCTTCATATAAGAAATTCCCTAGCCAACCTCCTCTTAGGCTTTGTATAACGATTTTCCCTCAATCCCTTTATCCTCAATCTTGGGCTTTGTATAAGACAGAAAAAATATTCTCCAGCTGTGTCAATTCTTTTAGCTTTAATCTTGGGCTTTGTACAAGACAGATAAAACCTCCCCCTAGTGAAGTCAATCATTTTAGCCTCAATCTTGGGCTTTGTACAAGACAGATAAAACTTTCCCCAAAAGAGTCAATCTCTTTTTAGCCTCAATCTTGGGCTTTGTACAAGACAAAAATAAAACTCCCTAAACAGAGTCAACCTTTTAGCTTCAACCTTAGGCTTTAATCAAGGCACATAAAAATCAACACCCCTCCGAGGAAATCAAGATTT
Organism: Lathyrus tuberosus; assembly: GCA_022829125.1. Lineage (NCBI taxonomy): Eukaryota > Viridiplantae > Streptophyta > Magnoliopsida > Fabales > Fabaceae > Lathyrus > Lathyrus tuberosus. Next base: position 4,299,162 of record JALAZF010000449.1, read on the forward strand.
CTCTGTAGGAAGACATTTCTCTGTATATCACATATCCAAAACAGACAATCAAACAAACCCTAATCCAAGATAATTGCTTTAAGTGGCACACTTGTTGATTCAAAAATTCAAGCTGTAGTCCCTCTTTACCCTGGTAAAACCCTTCTTTCATCTAATTGATGTAAGTGTCAAGCCTTTAGATTATTTACATCCAAGCCAATGTCCCTCTCTTAGCATGAAAGACTCCTAAGGAAAAATGGCATTGCTCTACATTGAGTTAAAGTTCATTCCTTCAAGACACCTCTCGTATAAAGGAAATTATGGCATTACTGGATTCCATACATTCCTGTTAAAGTAATTCTCCTTTATAACCAATCCTTCAACAACTGTGATGAACAGGTGAGATATCTCCCTCTAGAGATGACAAATTCTCTCTCAGTCAACCTTTAGCTTCAATCTTGGGCTTTGAACAAGACACAAATACTCATTTAGCTTCAATCTTGGGCTTTAAACAAGACATAAAACATATCTTTCCTCCCATAGAATAGGAGGAACTACGATTGCTCTGATTTCCCTATTATCATTACGGGAATACGTAGGCATAAGATTGCGAAATCTTAGCGAGCACACAAATCAAAAACTTTAGGTCCAGTACCTTACCAAAAACAACGAAAAAAAACCGAAAACAACAAAAATTACTCTCTCAACACTCCCAAAAACTTTCCCAAATTGTGACAGATAAACATCAGTAAGTAGATGATAGAAGAATATGACAAACAATCTATGGATAACCATATATACGCTGGGTAATTGACAACTTCCCTTTGTATAACCTGACTCCGGACCCCCCAATCTCATAGAATTTGTTAAAGAAAACATTTACGTGCAAGGTTAGTTTTAGATATCTTCTCTTTCCTTTTCAGCTTCATAGGATAAATAAGAAATCAGAAAGTAGCACCCAATTCCAACCATTGCGGTAAGGTGGTCGCGTCACCAACAAAAATCGCATGCTTTAGCAGTGTGTGTATTTCTCAGTTGTAGTTGCAACGTTATTTCTTGAGTTGATCTTCAAATCTTCTACTCCTTATATAGCTGGAGAAATATAGTCATTGGAGCATCCACAACAGTTATAATCAGATCAAATCTTATAGTACATCTTCTTTTCTAATAAAGCAAGTGTTGGAACTTTCAGTCAAGGAAATATACACAAAATAATGCTCTTGTCCAGAGGACAAATCTATGATTCAGGTACTACACAACCTGTTGAAGATAATGTCAATATCTCTCGAGTCCCGTGTTAGCATAACTGAGTTGACACTACTCAGTCTCAGTGGCAGCCATAACACGCTCCTGATTCTGAAGTGTACTAGCAGCTACTTTCTAATCAGACCCTCTCATGAGTGTATGACCAGAACTGAACCAAAGCAATTAATTTGTCAAAATTATTTTCACCAATTAAATAAAGTTCTGCACACACAAAATAGCTAGTTAGAAATCCTAATTGTTTTTCAAATACTTTGTCATCATCAAAACCTTAGAGGATACATGGTATGAACCAAACTTGTCTCAACATCCTTTAGGTGGTACTTGACTGCTTTTAGTTTCTCTTTGAGCACATATGCCTCCCAGACTTGTATATCTATACTTCTCCATTTTTCTTCGACGAATTCTCAATATCCCTCGAATTATATCCAGCAAGAAATCATTCTAAACAGTATTGGTTCCCAATTCTCTTTTTTCTCTCCGAGTTCTATTGGGCAATGATCTGACAACGCCTTATCCATACACCAAAGGGTACAACCTGGCCACTATTGTAGCCAATTTTTGGACACCAGAAAATGATCGATTCTACTCATTGATGTTCCATCCATATTTGACCATGTAAACCTCCTCCCAATAAAGGGTAAGTCAATCAATTTAGTATCTACGATGAACGAATTAAATTCTGCCATCTTTTCCCATGTATTAAAATTAGATGAAACTTTTCTTTCTTATTCTGATCTTATTGTATTAAAATCACCTAATATACACCAATTGGCATGGTCTTGATTCCACTAGTTCTAACAAGCAAGCCCATAACCTACTTTTCCCCTCCCATCACATGGGGCGTATACAGTGACTATGGTTATTGGAATATCTTCTGGCCCCACCTTCCTTCTACCCAACTATAGTGATCACCTGCACACTGTGACTATTTTCTAAATTTTTTTCGAGTCCCAACACATCAACATACCTCCTGATCGCCCCTCGAACAATTTGTAAGCAAAATCGAATTCACATGATCCCCGCAGGTATTTGCAGCAAATTCGATCCAACTTAGAGAGATTTGTTTCTTGAAGACATAAAAAAGATATATTGTAGATTCTAATTAACTGTGTGTTTACGCTGAAAAATGGTAAACAACCGCTGGTCTCCAAATTAACGGTTACTTGCAGGATCAACCAATGAATCCTAGGACCTGGTGCCAAATAACCACTTGTTTTTTATTCTCTTATGTTAACGTGATAGTTTTCAACTTGGTCGAAAATAGGGTCTTAAGTAGCTATAAGCACGTAGAGACGTCGACTTCGACTTCTTCAGAAATGCATAAAAGAAATGATAAAGACTGGAAATGATGAATAAAATAACTTGAGTGGTATTGAAAGTAAAGGAACTAAAGCAAAGTGAAAAGTTAAAACTAGAAACTTTGCATTGAAAGTAAAGGTTCTTAGCTCATTTGTTCTTACATTCTCTCAGACATTCGCTCGTTTCTCTAAACGCTGATACTTTGAGTTTTCAGTGAGATTTTTGTAATACAATGAACACACTTAATTCAACATAAGGAACTCCTATATATACAAGTATAAAATAACTACTCCTAACGTTTCTATCTTCAGAGTTCGCCGCACGAAGCTTTGCATGCAACCTGTCTCTGTGCTTTTTCCACGTGTCTCTTCAGAAGGAAAACTACAGGAAGTTATTGATATTCAAACATAACACTACACTCCAAAATAACTTCATTGTCAACCGATTTTCCACTGTCGTAAGGACTACGCGGTCGATGTTATCACTTAGTTGAAATGTCTCTTGCAACATCAAAAAAATTTAATAAGTCCAGATTCTGGTCGACCCAAGACTTCTTGTCTTTGTCCTTGTTTGTTGAGGTTTTTCCTTCGTCAAAAATCCCAGCTAAAAAATTTCCCCCAAAAAAGGCCTCTTTCGACAATTCTAAGAGATAAGGGCATTATTTAACTTTTTAGTCACTATCCACATAGTGGGATGACATCATTTGTATCATGATGTTTCTTTCAATCGTCACCTCGAAAACATGCTCTCCCCACTCCCTCATACCTCTACTCATCATGGTGCCGAATCCGTAGGGTAGTGTAGCTACGTGTAGCAGGTCAGCCTAACTTCTTCCTCTAGGGAAGTACCACGTGACACCTGCTCTGCACCAATTGTTCAGTTGAGGGTGAAGATGGCTGGTTCACATCCTGAGTGAATCGCACACTCAAAGATAACACAGAGTCTCCACCGAACTTTATTTAGTCCTGAAGGACAGGGAAAATATCGATAAACCCCAAGGGGAAGAGAAACGGGAACGGGGGTCGGTTATGCGAAAGGAAGGTACTAGCACCTTACGCATCCGTCGTACTCGACGGGAACCATTTTGCTTGCTTCTAGGCTTGGATGGGTTATCTATCTAAAGGCTTCTAGCTAAAAGAAGGAGAGAAAGAAGAAAGGGGGAAAATAAAGTAAAAAAGGAAAGTGCTCGCGGAGGATTGGGGCCCTCGTGCCTACGTACCCTCATAGTGCAATGAGGAAATCAGAGCGTCATAGTTCATGGAACCAGGGGACAGAGAGGAAAAGAAGAAGAAAAAGGAAAGAAAGGTGGAAGTGTGCTCGCCAAGACATCGCGTCTCGTGCCTACGTATCTGACATTCGAACGAATGTAGAATCAGAGCTTTCGTAGTCCGGGGAACCGAACGGAAAACAAAACAAGAAAGAAACAGGAAGACAAAAGCAGTGGTGTCAAAACCAAGAGCAAGAGTGAAAGAAAAACTCTACTGGGGAAGACCACATAGTAAGAGATTAGAAAAAGAATGGTGTTAAAACCAAGAATGAAAGAAACTCCGCTGGGGATAACAAAGAGAATTGGTGTTAAAACCAAGAAAGTAAGAGCAAAGGGAATAGAAAAGACTCCGCTGGAAGAGAAAAGATCAAAGAACTGCTAGGAATAGAGGGTAAGTGACTCGACTGGGGATCCAAATAAAGGGATGGTGTCAAAACCAAGAGAAAAGGGAGACTCGGTATATTAACTGACTGGCAGTGGTTAACCGAAGAACGAGAGTAAGACTCTGGCGAGGAAAAGAGGCTGGTGTCAACAGACAGACTGTGATAAACCAAGAGAGAGAGTGTTGAACCAAGGGAAGGTGTTTGACTCTGAGGGGACATTGGTATATTAACTGATAAACAGTGGTTAACCGAGGAAGCAATAATTGCAACTCTGTGGGGATAGAGAAGCATTGGTATTAACAGAGAAAACTGTGATTAACCAGAAGAATGGGAGTAGGACCGGTCGAAGGTCGTAACCCAAAAGGGGTGTTGGTATTGACTGAATAATCAGAATTTGACCAATGAATAAGGGTATTAAACCAAAAGAGGTTGCTAACCGCTGGGGTTCGATTTTAACAGGAGAACTGTGATTAACCGAGAAAAATGAGTGATTAACCAAGAGGAGGTGATTAACTCAAAAAGGAAATTCAGTGTTTAAACAGACGGACTGTGGTTAACTGAAGAAAAGGGTGATTAACAGAGAGAAGGTGATTAACCCAAGGAAACTCAGTATATTAACAGACGGTCTGTGGTTAACTGAGAAGGAGTGCAAACGTTGGTGTTTTAACTGACAGGCAGTGATTAACCAAGCAAAGGCAGAAGAACCAAAAGAAGGTTGCGAACTCTGTCGGGGATTCGGTCGTAACAGGAAAACTGTGTTGAACCGAAGAAAAAAGACTCTACAGGGGAATCAAGACAATGATTGACCGCAAGAAAAGGATAGGGTATTGAAACGAAGAAAGCTTTCTAACCCAATGAACAAAGGATCGTAACCAAGAAGGATGTTGATTACTCAGAAGAGAGGTCGAAAGAGACAGAAGTGATCAAGGATTGAAAGAGATTGCAAAGATCAAATAGTGATCAAGGATCGAAAGAGATTGCAAAGGGAAAAGAGTAATCAAGAATCGACTCGACTGGGGAAAGAAAGCACACTACCACCTGGAGATAGAGGTGACTAAGCCAAGCACAGGGTCATTCGTCCTCTACCTGAAGTAGTCAGAATGAGAGTAGGAATTCTCCCTTCTCATTCCTTCTCTAACACACAGGGTGTAATGCAGAAGTTGAACCGGACATCACAACAGCTCCAAGTTGTACAGTGGTCCCGCACGGTAGAACGGACAGAGTAACAGCTCCAATTTGTACAGTGCTCCGATGTAAGGCGTAGCGCGAAACTCCAACTCCACGGGGATCGAGAGAGAAAGCTCTAAAGGAGGCCTAAAGAGCGGAAAAGGGGGAGATCAACTAATAGAAACATGGTTTCGATCAATTAATCAAAGGGAAAAGCCATGCCAATAATTTTCCAAAGAGGATGAAAAATCATTAAGGAAAAAGGTGTGAATTATTGATTATACATGATTAAGTTCATCCATGAAGAATGGAACTTAATGCAAAACCAAGAAAGGGAGTACAAAACAGTACCAAATGATCAACAAATGCAACACAAAATCATGTTATTGTGATCAAAGAAAAATGCAAGAATTGATTATTCACATAATGCCAAAACATGAACAATTTGAATAATTGAAAGTGTGCAACAAAAGTTCATGAATAAGTTTCAAACAAAAGTTATATGACATTTAAAACATCCATAAAATCAAACATGAACATCAATGGAAGTTAAAATGAAGAAAGCATGGCAAACACACTTGAAAATGAAAGAAAATAGCCTTCTGGTTCAGTGTTAATCGATTAACATAATTGCACTGCAAAGTGTTAATCGATTAACACGTGAAAAAGTGAAAAAAAACACTGGTTAATCGATTAACACAATTGCACTGCAATGTGTTAATCGATTAACACTGGACAGGGAGCAGAAAATCAGTTTTGAAAAGTGTTTTTGGCCAACTTTTTGATTGTGCAATCACTCCAATGCTAGGGCAAACAATTATGCACGAAAAAGAAAGTTTAGAAGCAGCAAATGATCAACAATAGAATCAATTAAACACTCAAGATCATGGATCAAGCAATGGTATAATCAATTCACATGCAAAGAAAAAAACATTGAAACTACATCGCGAATGATACGAAAACGATCGAAACAGAAAAATGAATGAGATTCACCAATCTACAAGGCTGAGATGTGCCTTGGTAAATGTTGCAATGTGATCTTGATGAAGATAATCAAAGAAAACCAGAGGAAATCTTTAACTATAGCCGAAACGTATCGAAACCGATTAAATCGCGACGAAAACTCCAAAATGAGAATTATCACCGAAGAAACTTGAATCAATCACTTGAGATGAATCCAAAAGCTATTGAAACTCCACAAAAACCAGTATAATGGAATGGCAATGGAGGTTAAGCTCAAGAAATAATCACTTTCAATGTGAAAAGTGATTATCCTTCAAGAATTAAGAGCTTTTAGTGAGGTTTTGGGAGAGAATTGAGATGAAGATGAAGATGTAGCAGAAAAAATCAGAGAGAAAGTGAGAGAATTGAGAGTGAAATGTGAAGGAGTTGTGTGAGAAATGTGGGAAGTGATGGAGCAAATGGTAGAGGAATTGAAAAGTGAGTGAATATGTGTTTATATAGATTTTAGGTTCGGAATGTGAGAGGTTTGGAATTTGGTTTGGAACTAGCTTTGGGTTTGGAACTAGGTTAGGAGTTAGTTGGACTTGACTCACCGAGTCAAGGCGGTTAACTCGGTTAGTTAGAACCAACTCGGTAACAATCCCAAGGTGAACTCCAACATCCAAAGATCCACATTACTTAGAAAACAAGGAACATGGTGCACTTAATTTGAAGTGAAGTATTAGAGCAAATGCACTTGGAATGCATTGAATAGCTTTCAAATGTCTAGAGATGTCTAGAATATTCCACATACTGCTAGAATACTATAGAATCAAAGACCAAAGTGTGTGCAAAGGTGCTGTCATGAGAAAGCATCAAATTGTGCCTATTATGCCTGTGTTAATCGATTAACACAATTGCACTGCAAATGGTTAATCGATTAACCAGGCCAAAATATGCCCAATTTGCCTAAAAAAAGGTGTTGTGGTCCTGTCTTCGATTTTCCACCTTTTGTATTGATGAATAGGCATGGAAATCCTTATTTTGTGCTTGTTTTAATGATGTGATGACCTTGTGAGGATATGATTAACCGGGCTTGGAAAACCTGAACATCCTGCTATCAAAACACCAGAGGAAAAGTGCGAATGCGTATGCCAGCGATACGAATGCTTATGCTTATGCAAAAGGGAAAAGAGGCAGGTCAAATTTTGGGTTACCACAGCTGCCCGTATTTAATCCGCTTGGACGTGAATGTACGAATTGCTCCAACTTTTCAATGATTTGAGGTAAAAGGGGATTAAATAAAAGAGTAGCTCGAGAATTTGGCCGAAGGTGACAAAAGAAGAGTGGTGCAAAGAATAGAATAGATAAGTGCAAGGTTTGCTGAAAATCTGCTAAGAGATTAGTCAGGTAAAAGAGAGGGAGTGTGATCGATGCATATGCTATGTATGCGTTTTTACATGATGCTTGATATCATGCAATGCAAAGGTGCAAGATAAGGCACTGTGTGAAGCGATTAGGCAGAAATCGTAGCAAAACGACTTCGGCACCCTCGGTCGGGGGAGAACCTGCAGATAGAGACAATCTCTGTTGGAGAAGAGAGTTCACAAAGGATGATGATTCTGCCGGGGAAAGAAACCGAGAGCAACTCAGGTTTCTAAATCACTGTGGCTGTATCTGTTGGGGATTAAATCAATCCTTACTACCAAGACTGACTCTATGTGGGGAAAATATCCTTCCAATCCACGTTGACTTTGCTGAGAAGAAACCACTGTTGTTGGGGACAGATAGTTTCAAATTATTGGAGATGATGTACAACCCTTGCTAGGGAAACGAGAGCAAAATGCCTTTGCTGGGAACACTTCGGCAACCTGCCTAGAGACATTACAAATCTGTTGGAGAAAGGATATGTAAACAAACAAGCCTTTCAAAAAATCGTAATGGCGCTTGCTGGGGAGAATGATGACTCTGCTGAGGAACTGCTGAGGAAACAACAACTTCTTCGAAGAACCATCACATTGCCAGCCAGGCGTCAGGCTTACCAATGGATATTACTGATTATCCTGCAGGAGTTACAGTAACACATGCAATGCATAATGCTTTCTCGATTGATTTAGCTTTTTATTGTTCTCAACGTTTTTTAGTATTATGTGATCACAAATAATTGTTTATTCTGCAAACAAAATACTGGAATGAAACAAATTGAGATAACAAAGAATGCATTTTATTGAATGTAAAATTTTTTGTACATAATGTGTGTACAAGGATGCAAAATCCTTGATGAGGAAATTTGCAACAAAATTGAAAAACAAGTGTGAATGGCAAAGGGAAATCATGTTTTGCATTGATTACAACATTGGCCTCCATCCACTGTAAGTCTAGGTTCAGACGCCTTGCACCCGTTGATGATGATTGTAATGTTTTTTTACCGTCTAAGGTCTAGCCATGATGAAGAGAGGCTCAAGTGTTCACAATCAATGCCTTTGTCCCTAACTTTTGCCTGGACATATTTTCATTTTTTTTTGTCCACCGGGATACCCATTTTTGCCTAAGTCGCCCTTTCGGGTTTTCAACTTAGTGGGTTGTCATCATTTTTTTCATTGTCCCTAACTTTTGCATGGACATTTTTGTTTTTTTTTTTTGGTCCATCGGGACGTCCATTTTTGCCTAGATTGTCCTTGCGGATGTTAATCTAGCGGACTCTTATCCATTTTTTCAGGCATAATATTTTTTTACTGTATCGGAGTTCACGGGCGATGGCAACTCCTCCCCATCCATTGTGGTGAGGATCAGGGCTCCACCTGAGAAGGCTTTCTTGACAACAAAGGGTCCTTCGTAGTTGGGAGTCCATTTGCCTCGTGGATCCAAGTGAACAGGTGAATATCTTTTGAGCACGAGTTCGCCTTCACAGAACGTTTGAGGGAGAACTTTCTTGTCAAAAGCTCGCTTGAGGCATCTCTGATACAATTGACCATGACAAAAAGCTGTAAGGCGCTTCTCTTCGATGAGATTCAGCTGGTCGTATCTGGATTAAACCCATTCAACTTCATCAAGACCTGCTTCCATGATGACCCTGAGCGAAGGAATTTCGACTTCAATGGGTAGAACTGCCTCCATACCATACACTAGCGAATACGAAGTTGCCCTAGTAGAAGTGCGAACTGACATTCTATAGCCATGCAGTGCAAAGGGAAGCATTGCATGCCAATCCTTGTACGTCTTGACCATTTTCTGGATAATTCTCTTGATGTTTTTGTTTGCTGCTTCAACGGCGCCATTCATCTTGGGCCGATATGGTGAAGAGTTGTGGTGCTCGATCTTAAATTCTTGACACAACTCCTTCATCATGTTGTTGTTCAGGTTGCTTGCATTGTCTATGATAATGTTGCTAGGAATGCCATAACGACAGATTATCTCTTTCTTGATAAATCTGGCAACCACTTGTCGCGTAACGTTTGCATAAGAAGCAGCTTCAACATACTTGGTGAAGTAGTCGATAGCAACTAGAATGAATCGATGACCGTTGGAAGCCTTCGGCTCGATCATTCCAATCATATCTATACCCCACATGGAGAATGGCCAAGGTACAGTCAAAATACTCAATGGAGTTGGAGGCACATGGATCTTGTCTCCGTAGATTTGGCACACATGACATCTTTTGGCAAAGTTGTAACAATCTACCTCCATTGTTGTCCAGTAATACCCAGCCCGAAGGATCTTCTTGGCCATAGCAGGACCTTTAGCATGTACACCCTCGCAGCCCTCATGGATGGACCTTATGATCGTGTTTTCTTCGTGTCTATCCACGCATCTGAGCAACACGGAATCATAATTCCTCTTGTACAGTATACCACCACTTAAGAAGAATTTGGCGCAAAGCCGCCTAAGAGCCTTCTTATCAGTGATAGTGATACCCTCGGGATATTCCTATTTTTCTAGATATCTTTTAATGTTATAGAACCAAGGCTTATCATCAAACTCATCCTCGATTGCTAAACAATGTGCTGGTTCGTTCAAGTGATCAATGCAGATATGAGGAGCTTCATTCTTCCACTTGACTTTGAACATGGATGCTAAGGTGGCAAGAGCATCAGCTTGTTGATTTTCCTCTCTGGGGAAATGATGAAAAGAAATTTCATCAAAGTAAGGAATCAACTTCGCAATGTGTTGTTGGTACGGAACCAGCTTGGAATCCCGAGTCACAAAATCCCTTCTGACTTGACTGATGACCAAGGCAGAATCTCCATAGACCTCAAGAATCTTGATTATCATGTCAATAGCCACTTTAATACCGTAGATACATGCTTCGTATTCAGCCATATTGTTGGTGCATGCGAAGCATAATCTAGCAATGAAGGGAAGGTGAAAACCTGTTGGAGAGATGAGGATAGCACCGATTCCACAACCTTTAGAATTGGATGCACCATCAAACACGAGCATCCATCGCGCCCCTGGTTCGGGTCCTATGTCAGGGTCTGGAGTCACATAATCTCTGATAAACAGAACATCCTCATCAGGAAAGTTAAATTTCATCTGTTGATAACCCTCTACAGGTTTATGAGCAAGGTAGTCAGACAAGACACTCCCTTTTATTGCTTTCTGGGTAACATGTTGGATATCATACTCGGTTAACAGCATTTGCTACTGAGCAATCCTTCCAGAGACAGCAGGCTTTTCAAATATGTACTTTATCGGATCCATTTTGGATATCAATAAAGTAGTATGGCAAATCATGTATTGTCGTAGGCGTTGAGCAGCCCATACTAGAGCATAGCAAGTTTTCTCTAAGAGTGAGTATCTGGTCTCACAATCAGTGAACTTCTTGCTCAGATAGTATATTGCATGTTCTTTTCTGCCAGTGTCATCATGTTGACCCAATACACATCCCATTGATTCATCGAGATTTGTGAGATACATGATTAAAGGCCTACCAGGAACCGGCGGTACTAAGATCGGTGGTTCTTGCAATTATTGTTTTATTTTGTCAAATGCTTCCTGACAGTCATTATTCTGTTCAACCGATTAATTTTTTTTTAGTAATTTGAACATTGGTTCACAGGTAGCCGTCAAATGGGAAATGAATCTTGAAATGTAATTGAGTCTTCCTAGAAAGCCACAGACTTCTTTTTCTGTTTTGGGAGGCGGCATGTTCTAAATTTCCCAAACTTTATCAGGATCAACTTCAATGCCCTTCTGACTAACAATAAAACCCAACCGTTTACCAGATCGAACTCCAAAGGTACACTTCGCAGGATTCAACTGTAATCTAAACTTCCGGAGTCTGTCAAACAGTTTCTTCAGATGAACCAGGTGATCATCCTCAGTTTTGGACTTAGCAATCATATCGTCCACGTAAACCTCGATCTCTTTATGAATCATATCGTGAAAGAGAGTTGTCATGGCACGTTGGCATGTTTCCCCTGCATTCTTTAGACCGAATGGCATAACCTTGTAACAGTATGTACCCCATGGCGTGATGAAAGTAGTCTTCTCCATATCAGTTGGGGACATCTTAATCTGATTATATCCTGAGAAACCGTCCATGAAGGAAAAGACAGTGAACTGCACTGTGTTGTCTACCAAGACATCAATATGAGGCAAAGGAAAATCATCCTTCGAGCTTGCCTTGTTGAGATCTCGATAATCCACACACATTATGACTTTACCATCTTTCTTAGGAACTGGGACGATGTTGGCAATCCATTCAGGATATTCAAAAGTGGCTAGGAACCCAGCATCAAGCTGCTTCTTTACCTCTTCTCTGATTTTGAGTACCATGTCGGGTCTAGTCCTTCTGAGCTTCTGCTTGACAGGAGGACATCCGGGCTTGAGTGGCAAGTGATGCTCAACGATGTTGGTATTCGACCCAGACATATTTTGATAAGACCAGGCGAAGATGTCAACATACTCTTTCAATAACTTGACCAACTCGGAGTGTACATGCTTTGCGAGGGATGTGTCAACCTTGACTTCTCTTCTGACCTCATCAGTACCGAGTTTGACAACTTCCAATGGCTCTTTGTGTGGCTGAATCTCTCTATGCTCATGCTCAAGGAGCCTTACTAGTTCAGCCGGTAATTCACAATCTTCCTCACCATCTTCTTCGGCTTGGTTAATTCTGAAATTCTGGTACCAGACGTGTGATGTTATGGTGTGATGTCACAACAACACACTCTACACAATGGACAAAATAAACAGCAAAATAACACCAAGAATTGTTCACCCAATTCGGTCTAACTACCTACATCTGGGGGCTACCAAGCCAGGGATGAAATTCACTACTTGTAGTATTAATTTACAGACTCAACAACCCAGTTGACAATCTCCTAAACTTAATCCCTACTAGTGACTTTCTGCCTAAGAAACCACTTAGATATGAGAACACTACTCAATCCCTAAAACACTCAAAGAACAACCTCTTTGAGAACCCTTGATCTTACTTCACACCTTTGATCAAGTTACAACTCTCTATTGCTTCACAGCTTCTAAGAGAGGACAGAATACGACACAGCAATTCACCCTAGAATTCTGGTTATACAACTCGTACAAAATACTCAAGACTCTCAGCCTATGCTCTTGATCTTCTCTCTGTATTTCTGTACCTTTTCCTTTGGTCTTGTGCGCTTTATATAGCTCCTTGAATTGGTCTTGGACTTGCTACAAAATCTCCTAGATTTGTTATTTAAAACTGAATATTTAAAACAGATTTTCTCCTAAAATCTTTTTAAATCTTCAACCTTTTAAATCTCCTAAAAATCTGCACCAGATCTCCTATGCAGCAGAAAATATCTATCCCAAGATATTCGCATCCAATGAGACAGCTTGCTCTCCACAATTCCAGCTAACACGCAAACCCTAACAACATCACAACCTGCTGTTGTTAATTCTGCAGATCTAATGTCACAACATCACCTATGTGACATCAGACATCCAACTTCAGCACTTACACACTTAACACAGCCCAGTGTTAAATTTCAATGTTGCAACATCAGCACCTTGACATCAACATTGAATATACTTTGTTTTACCAAAATTCCAGCCAATCCAAGAACTAACAATCTCCCCCTTTGGCTAATTTTGGCTAAAACAAACTTTGCACCTTCAGAGACTATAGTAGCGGAAAAACTTCAGTCAATAATCTTGAAATTTGAAACTCCAAGCAGCAGCATCAGTAGTTACATATTTTCTTCACAAAACTCTGCTGCTCACATAATAACTTCAGCATATGCTGCAATCAAGTTACACTCTTCAAACAGCTGCACATATTATCTTCAACTACAGCTGCAGCTTCAATTTACTTCAGCATCTAGCAGCAGCCTTCAACAATTTTCAGCAATTTTCAGCAATTTTCAACAATGTTGCTCCCCCTCAATCATGAACAAGCACAGCTGCAGTCAATTACTCCCCCTTAATATCTGCATCACATAGCAGCATTTGGAATTCTTTGATACTCTTGACTCTCTTGGCTATTTCTCCCTCTTTTTAGCCACAATTAGACACAATTAGACACGCTTTAACCAGAAGCCCTATGAACTCCAGTCAGTACACCCTAGCTCTCATTGTTAGCCTCACAGTTAGCAACCAGGCAAAACAAATCATAGAAAGAAAAAACATAACCAGTGCATATAACAGCACAATATTCAAATTACATAACCAAGCACATTAAGTGCTGACAAAAAAAAACAACATTGCAGAACCAAAAACTAAAACTACTAGAAGCAAAAGTAAATAAACTAGTCTTCGTCTGAACTTGCCTCATCTGCACTATCTTGTCCTTCATCTTCAGAGTCAGCATGATCATCTTGTTCCAAAATTTGGATTATCTTCTCAATCTTTTCTTTTCTAGCCAGACCGGTATTAATCACAACATCCAAGTCTTTGCGGGTTGCCTTCAGCTCTGCTAGCAAATCAGTCTTGGAAGTTTTCTTCTTGATACCTGCATTTGATGTTGACACAATATCTGCAACATGGCTTCCCATAAACAATTTATGATGCAAGGATAATGGAGACTCCCTCTTTCATGCTTTATCTGCACTAGTCAATATTCCTGATTGTTGACTCAGAACGACTCCACTAATGAGAGAAGGAAATGATATTAGCATTTTAATAGCATTTGTTGTTGCATGTTTTACAGTCTGATCAAATATGTATGTGCCATAGTCAAACTTTTTCTGTGTGCCAACAACATAGATAAGCCTTCCTAATCCCACAGCTGTGGTGGTTTTGTGATTCGTGGGCACCCAGCTTACAGCTCCAATTCTGTGTAGTATAGCATACTTCACACTCAGTTTGCTAGTTGGTAGCTTTTCTTTTAATGGCCATACTCTAACCTGTCCAGCAGTAATTTCCTTGCACACTTCATTATCTGTATCCTCCAGTTCTGTATACTCGGCATCCTCTCTGCCTAAGTAGCTATTGACAATCTTAGGTGAGAACTCAACACATTTTCCTCTGACAAAGACCTTCATATAATCTGGACTGCTCTTGTCAGAGATATTTACAGGAAGATTTACTATGAATTCCTTTACCAGGCCATCATGGCACCTTGAAAATCCACACACAATTTTCATTAACCCAGCACCTTTAATTCCTTCCATCACTTCTTTAATCTCCATGGCTTCTTTGCCAATCTCTCTTTCAAGAGAAACTCTCCTTTGGAAAATGAACTTCCACATATAGGCATTTCTTTCACGGTGGAAGGAGATGTTATCCACAGGCACATCTGGGACTTTGTCTGCAATCCTTTTTGCAATAGATTTTCTTACATGAGTGATGTTCTGAACATCATCCTCATCATCATGCTCAGACTCAGATTGTTCCACAATCTTCCTCTTTCTTGGAGTCACCTCGACCTTGCTCCAAGCTTTTGGTGGCCCAACAACAGTCTTTTTCTTCTTATCATCAGAAGACTTCTTTGGAGACGATTCACCCTGCTTTTCTTTCCTTGTCCTTAGTCTCTTAGCTAGACCAGGCACTGCTCTTCCAATGACTTCATCATCAGATAAGTCATCAACATTAATCACATCAGTACTCTTTTCTCCTCCAGGAGTAGTTTCAGCATCCCTACTAGGCGATGTTCTGACATCCCCTTCAACATGAGTATCATCTGCTTCAGCATTAACTTCAACTTCCTTCTCAGCATCTTCGATTGCGGAGACAGCTAATCTGTGAAGATTTGTATCAGTAGATTGCATGTCACTCTTTTCCCTTGTACCCTGATCAGTAACCATTTGTCTCTGGGGTCTAGATATACCCTTAATAGGAAGTCATTTCTCAAGAATTTTGTCAACGATCTGCCCCATGCACTTATCAACATCTACCCTTTCCTCAGCAGTTTGTGGACGCGGGTTGGTAGTTCTAGGTTTGTCTCCAAATAACACACTAGTAACAACTTTCTTTGTTTCAGGATTCTTAAATACAGTAGCAGGTTTCTTAGGAGTTAGCTTAGTGGGTCTCGTAGTACCTGATTCAGGAAGAATGGTTGATAGGGGCTCAATGTCCATAGGATCGGATGCTGAAACTTTGTTAGTGGAAACCCTAGCTCTTCCTTTTGTGGAACTCTGACACTCAGATTTCTTGGATGGAGACGCCATGAATCCTTTCAGCGAGGGTTGATTCTTGAAGGAGAAGAAGTTAATTCTTTGCGAGAACAGGGCTTTGAAGAAGCGAGATGTTGTAGCACCGGGAAAGGGGGGTCTGAGGCAAGAAGCTTGATTTGGAGTCTCAATGACTTTTTCCCTCCATACAACCTTTCCTTTTAAAAAATTCACATCAGGACTCATTAACTCTGAGTGACCTTTCAGCATCCTGACGTCATAGTCTGATGTTATAACATCAACCTGAACATCATTAGTTGAATTTCCTTCAAGAGAAATCCACTGATAGTAGTTGTCTTTGGTTCTGGCACCCTTCATAACAACCTGATTATACTTATCAGAAACCACACACTCATGCTTAGTGTAGTTTACCTTGTACCTTCATCACACAACTGGCTTATGCTTATCAAATTTGCATTTAAACCACTAACAAACAGAACATTGTCAAGTTCAGGTCTACCATCACCTTTCACTTTCCCAACTCCTGCAACAACACCTTTTTCTCCATTGCCAAACATAACCTCATGAGAGGGACAATGACTGACTTCAGCAAACATGGATCTACATCCAGACATATGTTTGGAATACCCACTGTCAAAATACCATGTTCCTTCTTTAAACTCTTTGTCAGCCATGTGAGCCAATAAGCACTTCACATTCTCCTTAGGTACCTATTGTTTAACAACTTTGGGCCTGTACTCTCTCCATCTGTTTTGAGGCTGAGGGTATCCATGCAGCTTGTAGCAAGAGTATTGCATATGTCCAAACCTTCCACTATAAAAGCATCTCACCCTTTCATCTCTGAATCTTCTGCCATGATGAGATTGCTTAGGCTGCCATCCATAATTTGATCTCCTCCTACCATAACTGGCCTGCCTTCTATTATGCTGGTATCTTCTTCCATAAGAAGGCTGAGAATGTTGTTTCCTGGATTGTCTCCCATGATGGTGTGGCTTTCTTCTTCCATAGATATGAGGAACAACATTGGTGTAACCATATTCATATCCATACCAGTTTCCTTGATGTTGAGACAACTGATGAGACATGTGCTGTTTGAACTGAGCGGCTTGCATGCTCTTGTGGTATTGTGGGGGCATATACTGACTAGCTCCTTGTGGCTGCTTTCTCTTCTGATTAGGACCAGTCTTCTTCTCAATCTTCTTAGGTTGTGAAACATCAGCTTTCTTAGGTGTAGGATCCTGCTTCTTTGGCTGATGTTGAGACGAAAGTTGTGACACTTCCTTCTTTGAACCTGAAGTGCTTTCTTCTGAAGTTCCCTTATCCTCAGCCACATAACCTATACCTGATTTATCTCCAGCAACTTTCTCTGACTGAAGGATCTTATCAAGAGTATCTGTACCATAGCTCAGCATTCTAACAGACTTGGTCATATGATCTAGGTGAGCTTTAACCAGTACAACTTCATTTTCCAGATCAGCTTTTTCATTCTCTAGCTGAGCAATCTGTTGCTTGTGGCACTTGTTTTCTTGAAAAATCTCAGCACTTTTTAAACACAGATCTTGGTAGGTAGATGCTAACTCCTCATAAGTTATTTCTCCATCACTAGAATCATCATCAGAAACAACAGCTCCTGTTAAAGCTCTAACATGCTTTGCTGACTCGCCTTCACTTTCACTATCAGAGTCAGACCAGGATACTGACATGCCCTTCTTCTGCTTCTTCAAGAATGTGGGACATTCTTTCTTGACATGTCCATACCCTTCACACTCAAAGCACTGAACTCCTTTATCTTGGGCAGTTTTCTCTTCATCCTTCTCTTTTGACCTGCTGATGTCAGAAGATGTGTTCTTGACATTAGGCCTGGAGTTATTATTCATTCTCTTGAACACTTTGTTGAACTGTCTTCCCAACATAACTATGGCCTGAGATAGATCCTCCTGCGATTCAAAACTCTTTCCTTTTTCTTCTTCATCATTTGACGTCAAGGCTATACTCTTTGGCTTCTTTTCTGGTTCTTCTTCATTCAAACCAAGCTCAAAAGTTTGAAGAGATCCAATGAGCTCATCAACTCTCATCTTGCTGATGTCTTGTGATTCTTCAATGGCAGTTACCTTCATTTTATACTTCTTAGGAAGGGACCTAAGGATCTTCCTAACAAGCTTTTCATCTTACATCTTTTCACCAAGAGCACTGGAAGCATTAGCCAGCTCCAGAACATTCATGTGGAAGTCATGAATAGTCTCATCGTCCTTCATCTTCAGGCTTTCAAATTTTGATGTTAAAATCTGAAGTCTTGACATCTTAACTCTAGATGTTCCTTCATGTGTAGCCTGCAAAATATCCCACGTTTCCTTAGCAACTTCACAGGTATTGATTAACCTGAAGATATTCTTATCCACTCCATTGAAGATTGCATTTAGAGCTTTAGAATTTCCAAGGGCAAGCTCATCTTCCTCCTTGGTCCACTCTTCTTTAGGCTTTGGCTTTGAGGTGCCTTCTTTATCTTTGCCAGCATCATCTTTTTCACACACAACAGGTGCTTTCCACTCTTTAATAACAGCCTTCCAAGCCCTATTGTCCAAGGATTTTAAGAAAGTGGTCATCCTTGGCTTCCAATAGTCATAATTGGATCCATCCAAAATAGGGGGTCTGTTGACGAATCCTCCAACTTCTTTGTCCATCTTTACACTAGAAAGTAACTTCCCTAGATCTCACCCAGAGACAGACAGGATGCCTGCTCTGGTACCAATTGAAATTCTGGTACCAGACGTGTGATGTTAAGGTGTGATGTCACAACAACACACTCTGCACAATGGACAAAATAAACAGCAAAATAACACCAAGAATTGTTCACCCAGTTCGGTCTAACTACCTACGTCTAGGGGCTACCAAGCCAGGGATGAAATTCACTACTTGTAGTATTAATTTACAGACTCAACAACCCAGTTGACAATCTCCTAAACTTAATCCCTACTAGTGACTTTCTACCTAAGAAACCACTTAGATAAGAGAACACTACTCAATCCCTAAATCACTCAAAGAACAACCTCTTTGAGAACCCTTGATCTTACTTCACAACTTTGATCAAGTTACAACTCTCTGTTGCTTCACAGCTTCTAAGAGAGGACAGAATACGACACAACAATTCACCCTAGAATTCTGGTTATACAACTCGTACAAAATACTCAAGACTCTCAGCCAATGCTCTTGATCTTCTCTCTGTATTTCTGTACCTTTTCCTTTGGTCTTGTGCGCTTTATATAGCTCCTTGAATTGGTCTTGGACTTGCTACAAAATCTCCTAGATTTGTTATTTAAAACTGAATATTTAAAACAGATTTTCTCCTAAAATCTTTTTAAATCTTCAACCTTTTAAATCTCCTACAAATCTGCACCAGATCTCCTATGCAGCAGAAAATATCTATCCCAAGATATTCGCATCCAATGAGACAGCTTGCTCTCCACAATTCCAGCTAACACGCAAACCCTAACAACATCACAGCCTGCTGTTGTTAATTCTGCAGATCTAATGTCACAACATCACCTATGTGACATCAGACATCCAACTTCAACACTTACACACTTAACACAGCCCAGTGTTAAATTTCAATGTTGCAACATCAGCACCTTGACATCAACATTGAATATACTTTGTTTTACCAAAATTCCAGCCAATCCAAGAACTAACAAATTGGAATTCCAGAATTACAATGGATGATTGCCATGTTGTTATCAATGCTTTTATTATTTCTGCATGTTTATGAATAAAATGAGCGATTTTGAAAAGTAAAAAGAAAAGAAACTTTTGCCATTTATTTGTGAAAAAGTAAAATAAAGAAAGAAAGTAGAGCATGATTTTGAATGCAAAAAACTTTTATTTATTGATCACATAATATTGCGAAAGCGTGAGACCCTTTACAAGCTATCCACTCGTCTCGGGCGAGGACGAGGGAATGAGAAAGCAAAATGCATTACATGTTATATAGGAAAACCACAGGAATCACGTTAGATGTCCAATTGTTGAGCTTGAAACCCGGCGAACATTTGTGCACAAAGCTTAAAGTCTGATTACTGGGACCAGCGTTATCAGCAGCTGCCACAATGTCACCTTGCTGGAAACCCGCGCTCTTGAACTTGACAAAGTTGCACTGCTTCGAACCATGTGAACTAGATTGTCGACCAGGACGATAACCCAATCCAAAACGATTATGCTTCTCAACCACATCAATCACATGCCCCCAGCCTGGCAAGGCACCTTTCTGGATAGTCTCCTTAGCACCCTAAGTAGAAGCTAAGGTCAATTGTGGTGATCTACTTTGACTAGTTGAAGCAGAGCTGACATCTTTGAACTCGAGACACTGCAACGGCACCTCAGCTATGCCTTCCTCGGTCTCGACGTATCGAAAAGATGATAACTCGCTTACGATCAAATCCTCTTCACCACAGACGATGACAAGCTGATCATTAAACATGAACTTCAACTTATGATGCAAAGTGGAGGTAACTTCCCCTGCAGCGTGGATCCACGGATGACCCAGTAGGCAACTATACGCCGGATTGATATCCATCACTTGGAATGTGATGGTAAATAAATGCTGCCCAATATTGATGGGTAATTCCACTTCTCGAATGACTTGCCTTCGAGAACTATCAAAGGCTCTGACAACTAAGGCGCTCGGTCTCATCTCGTTTCCTTCCACCAGTAATTGACTCAATGTGCCCTTAGGCATCACATTGAGGGAAGAACCGGTATCCACTAGAACACGAGATAACAGGGTGTCTGTGCAGGTTACAGATATGTGCAGCGCTTTATTGTGGGCAGTTCCTTCCGGAGGCAATTCTGATTCATAAAACCCAAATACCGACTTGCAGTTATGTTGGCCACTACATCATCAAACTCGACGATAGATATGTCATGCATAACGTGAGCACTGTTCAAGACCTTCAACAAAGCTGATCTGTACGCCGGCAAACTCATAAGCAAAGACAAAATTGAGATCCTCGAAGGAGTCTGACCCAGCTGATCCACAATTTTAAAGTCACTTTTCTTAATCAACTTAAGGAACTCTTGATCATCAAGGGTCTCTTTGTTCTTTGGAACATCCTCAGACGGGATAGTCGGTACTGGAATAGCAGTAGATGCCCCTTGTTGAACAACAGGGGTTGCAGTTGCAAGTGTCTCCTTGGAGAAACAATAGTGGGAACTTGAACAGGCTTCGTAGTGACCTTCGGAGCAAACACTCATTCACTACGAGTCATACCTCCACCGGCTATAACATTCATAACCTCAGATTCTGCGAACCTTATCTATTGACCTCCAGAAAACACAGAAGACCCATATTTCCATGGTACCTCCTTAGAATTCTGATACAAAAAAGGCTTCGGCGGACAAACAATGATGGGTTGCATCCTCTTCTGTTTAGGGGATTCCACAGGAACCTTCCTATAGATGATGGTGAACGGCTCGATGGCAGCGACTTCCTCGATAGGCTTAGATTTGGCAAATAGCACTTCACCTCGGTTCATCAAAATCTGGACACAACCCTTCAGCTTTCGACACTGGTTGGGATTATCGTCACAAATCTGACACTTACCATGCAACCCTTTCAACAACCCATGTTCATTCAATTTCTTGAGAACCACAGTCATCGGGGTCTTTACTTCGTCAACATCCATGATCAATTCAGCCCTTGAACTATCCTCAATCATGTTAACCACATGCCCATTGTGATTCGACAACAGATTATTCTGAATGTTAGGTCCTTCCTCAGTAAAAGTCAGAACCTTCTTATCAATGAGTTCCTGAACCTTGGTTTTGAAAACAAAGCAATCCTTTGTTGCATGTCTCATGTATCCAGCATGATAAGCACAAGACGCGTTTGGATTATGCTTCGGGCCAAATGGAGGAATTGCAGACGCAATCTGCTTGGGGACAATTGCCTCTTGGTGAACCAAGTAAGGAAACAATTTCGTGTATGACACCGGAATTCTGTCAAAATTCGGACGCTTATGGTTTTCTTGATTGTTATTGTTCTGACGGTTTTGATTCTGGTAATTTTTGTGGTTCTGTTGATTCTGTTGCTGATTTTGAGCATTATGAACTCTTTGTTGCGGATGATACTGATATGGAGGTTGTTAATACTGTGCAGCAGCAATGTACGGATACGGATAATACGGCATGGGAGCCATGGGAGCTTGATACTGAGGAGAAACTTGAGTTGTCACAGCGTTGGCTTCACCTTCCTTTTTCTTGGACTGACTGTTCTGAGTTTTTCTAGCCGGCTGCTGGGAAGCGGCTCCAGGAATCTTTCCAGTCTTCAAACCATTCTCAATCCATTCACCAATCGTTACAACATCAGTGAAGTTCGATGAAGAACTACCCACCATTTTCTCATAGTAAGACCCTTACAAGGTACCCATAAAGATGTCAACCAACTCATTGTCAGAGAGAACCGGTCGCACACGAGATGCCATCTCACACCATCTTTGTGCATACTCCTTGAATGTTTCAGCTCAGCGCTGAGACTGATTCTGCAATTGCAATCTAGTGGGCTCCAGATCAAGGTTATATTTGTATTTCCATACGAACGCTTCAGACAAATCCCTCTAAGTATGGATTTTGCTGCGCTCCAATCCCATGTACCAATCCAATGAAGCACTAGACAAATTATCTTGAAAACAATGAACAAGCAATTCATCATTATCAATATGGGATGCCATCTTCCTGTAGTACATAGTGATGTGACTACGCGGGCAACTCAGGCCTTTATATTTTGGCAAATCATGTATCTTGAATTTCTGCGGCAGCACAACATTTGGAACCAAACACAAATCCTTGGCCTCCATGCCAAAAATAGAAAACCCTTCAATAGCCCTGATACGGTCTTCCAACAACTTGTAGTCAGCAGGTCTACTCTGATTAACAGGCTTGACAAGAATCTGAGGATTTGGCAGCTGGGAAGCGGCCGGAGCGTGCACTTGCGGAGTATCAAACTGATATGGATACACCAAACTCGGATTAACCATCTGACCAGCATTCTGACGCATCTGAACACCAAACGGATAATTCAGAGGAGCTATCACAGCAGCTGAGGAAGATGCCCCAGGATAGAACAAATCAGAACATGAATAGGAGGACCTCTATACACATGCTCTTCTTCATCAGGAGTTTCAGTGTCATCCAATCCGGCAGTTTGATGAGTTTGAACCTGAAGATTCTCAGGATCGTCATGCACCACTGGAGGCGGGACTGGAGTAGGCATGACCCATGGATATGCGGCAGCATTCCCATTAGGCATGGGCGCACCAAAAGGCTGATATGGCATGAAGGCACTAATATTATTTGCAAGTTGAGGAGTGTAATTTGGAGGCATACCCCAAGGAAAACCAGCGGGCATCTGGTTTAAACTCGGCTAAACAACAGGCTAATTCACAGGCTCAACTGGAACTTCAACAATAGCAAGAGAAGGAACAACAACAGCAGGAGTACCCGTAACAATAGGAAGAACAGACACAACAGGAGTGACAACAGTTGCATCAGTAGGGGTTGCAACAACAGTGGCAGTAGCAGCGGCATCCCTCTGGGTATGAAGGAATTCCATAATGACATCCATGTTCGTCTAGAACTGATCCATCCGACTTTGGAATTGAGCCAGAGTTTCCTTGTAAGCAGCATTCTCAGCTTCGAAGTCAGCCATGATTCTGGATTTGTTTGATCGAGTAAAATACCGATGTCGAGTCGTCGTCTTGCTACAAGGAAGGCGGACAAGGATGAGCAGCGGTTTCGGATGAAGGGACGTGCATATGTATGCAAATGAATGTATGATATGCATGCAAAAATAAAGTTTTAAATTCCAGGAATTCTTAAACTTATCTTTGTTTACAATAATCATAAAGCATACAAGTAAAGGCACAAAAGATAGAGTGAGCAAGAATCTTCATTCATTCAGCAATAAAGGAAAGAAGCAATAAGTCGAATACAAGTCAAATATCTGCCTTTTGGGCTACAACAAAATCCGCATGGATTCTCTCAAATACCACCCTACACACAGACAAGAAATGGAAAACAGCCCAAGCAAGCTGATGTGGCAATGCATCAGCATATGCATCCCTCAACAACCTAGGTAGGTCCTCCAAATTATGCTAAGTAAATCTGGCTAGATGGTCGTACCTCTCACTCCAGTACGTCGCATCCTTCATGAGGTTATGCAGCAACGAATGATTAGGTCCCTGAAGCATGTCATGAAGAAAGGCCTCTTTCTGGTCCAGGAGGTTCTGTAGATGACGGCTTTGATGCTCCCAGTGAGTGCTCTCTGTGTTGAGCTGACTAATCTGCTCTTGACTCTGATGTGCTTGATCCTGTAGCTTCTAAATCTCACCGAAGACTTTGTCTAGCTGGGTTTGACATTGAGAAAAGTCTTTTGCTAACTGATTAGCACGGTCTTGCTCGCTTTGCCACTTTGTCTTGAACTCGGATAACTTCCCTCGAAGCTCTTCAAGTTGCTTATTGTAGCTCAACTCCTCTTTGTAGGCTTGATAATGAGCATCGACGAGTTGTCTCTTCTTTGAAGCAAGGCCCTCATAGGTGCTCTTCAAAGCATCACCCACCTTCCTACGCTTGTTCTGTTCAACCTCCACCTCTTTGAGCATGCGCTTGCGCTTCTGATGGAGTTTAATCTGTAGGCTATCCTTATTGGAAGTGACTCTATCAAGGTTGAGATGAAGATCAACATTCTCCTTCTTCAACTTTTCAACAATCAGCTTGAGTTGATCGACCTCGGATGGAGAAACAATGGCAAGTTCAGGCAGCTTGGCATTCATGGAAGGCTCAGGAGAGAATGGCAGCAAGACCTCTTTGATGCGCTCTTTGACCCAAAGTGTGTAAGCTTCCTTGGCTACGCAATTCTTCTTACCCAAATCGGCTCTTCCTTCGAGATGAATCTGAGTCCAAGCGGCACTGAACCTCTTCAACAAACCCATGTCATCGACCCCTTCATGAAAGATAAACTCCTCCACTATCTCAGGATCAGACTTGGCAACCATAGGGTATCCCAACTGTCGGAAGGCCATTCTCATATTGTAGTTAATTCCACCCTTTGTACCCAAGAGAGGAACATTGGAGAATTTCCCACAATGAAGAATGATCGGAATGTCGTCGAAGACTCGGGAATACCAAGAAATGTCATCAGCAGTAATAGACATGATTCATTGAGACCACTTGAGATTAACCTTATTCTCAACAAAAGGACCCTTCTGTGGAAGGTGGGACATGAGCCATCGGTACAACAAAGGAACACAACAGACAATGGTTCCCTTCTTCTTTTCATTCCTGGAATGAATAGAATGGTAGGTATCAACAAGAAGTGTCGGAACAGGGTTCTTGGACAAGAAGATACTGATGGCAGCCTGATCTACAAAATCCTCCATGTTTGGAAACAAGACAATCCCATATATCAGAAAAGCAAGTGTGGCGTTAAAAGTCTTCCAGTTTCCGTCCTTAGCAAAAGAAGTGGCCTTGTCAACCAAGAACTTCGAAGCAAACCCTCGAATACCTTTCCCTTTGGTGTTGAGATTATCCTCCACATCCTTCTTACTAATGCAAAGCGCATCAGCAATAAGATGAAACTTCCGACAACCGCTAGTGTAGATATAAGGAACCTGCTTCTTGATCTCAACCCCCAGAATATAAGCATACTCCTCAAGTGTAGGTGCTAGCTGATAATCCTGAAATGTGAATCACATATATGGCGGGTCGTAGAACTGAACCAGAGTGTGAATGGAAGTGATGTTGACTTCAGTGTTGAGGATGGTCAACAGATTACCATAAGTACCTATGAAAACCCCATGTGATCTCCAACCAACAAAGATGCTAAACCTCTCAAAATACCCAGCTTAGGCTCCACAAACTTGTAACTGAAGATGCCACGACAACCAGTACTCATCTCTATGATACTGTCAACAAAAGATAAGTCCTCGAAAACCTAGAAATGCACATGCAAAAATTAATTTACATGATGGAATGACATGCAACACAACAACAAGAAGCCAACATTATCCGAATAATCAAGTCTGAACAATCCGGATATCTGCATATAATCCTGTGTCGGTGCAACATCCGATGTCGGTGAAGAATCTGATGTGTGTGAGAGAACAAGAGTATGAAGTGGCTTGTTTTCCTGCAAAAACCCATCCCCCTCACAGGTGTGATCTAGACACAACAAGGTGGTCCCTAGAAAGGTCGCCCAAACCATAGGACTCAGAATGAAAATCCCCCGCCGTAGTGAATTCTCACAGGACGGAATTATTCTTAAACAAATTACGATCTGGGATGTGGGTCTCGTGATATCCCAACGCGCAAAACGTAGGCCTTACGACTATCCACGTTCTAGCCTATGTGTATACTAGGCCCGGTGTTAGGACCTTTCTCTCCAATAATATCTACCCATCCCAACAACAGTAGAAAACAACAGATATACAGAGTATGCAGCATATGAATATTCAAAGCAGTAAAGAAACGCAGTAAATAAACATAAATCTAAAGCAAAAAAATAAAGCAAGTAAAGCGCAAAAGATAAACACCCAAACAAGCAAGAGAGCAAACAAAACTAGGCGAGACCCTAACTTGCAAGCAAGGACTCCCCAGCAGAGTCGCCAGCTGAAGATGGTTGGTTCACATCCTGAGTGAATCGCACACTCAAAGATAACACAGAGTCGCAACCGAACTTTATTTAGTCCCGAAGAACAGGGAAAATATCAATAAAACCCAAGGGGAAGAGAAACGGGAACGGGGGTCGATTATGCAAAAGGAAGGTACTAGCACCTTACGCATCCGTCGTACTCGACGAGAACCATTTCGCTTGCTTCTAGGCTTGGATGCGTTATCTATCTAAAGGCTTCTAGCTAAAAGAAGGAGAGAAAGAAGAAAGGGGAAAAAGAAAGAAAAGAAGAAAAGTGCTCGCGGAGGATTGGGGCCCTCGTGCCTATGTACCCTCATAGTGCAATGAGGAAATCAGAGCGTCGTAGTTCATGGAACCAGGGGACAGAGAGGAAAAGAAGAAGAAAAAGGAAAGAAAGGTGGAAGTGTGCTCGCCAAGACATCGCGTCTCATGCCTACATATCTGACATTCGAACGAATGCAGAATCAGAGCTTCCGTAGTTCGGGGAACCGAATGGAAAACAAAACAAGAAAGAAACAGGAAGACAAAAGCAGTGGCGTCAAAACCAAGAGCAAGAGTGAAAAAAAAAACTCTACTGGGGAACCACATAGTAAGAGATTAGAAAAAGAATGGTCTTAAAACCAAGAATGAAAGAAACTCCGCTGGGGATAACAAAGAGAATTGGTGTCAAAACCAAAAAAGTAAGAGCAAAGAGAATAGAAATACTCCGCTGGGAGAGAAAAGATCAAAGTACTGCTAGGAATAGAGGGTAAGTGACCCGGCTGGGGATCCAAATAAAGGGATGGTGTCAAAACCAAGAGAAAAGGGAGACTCGGTATAATAACTGACTAGCAGTGGTTAACCGAAGAACGAGAGTAAGACTCTAGCGAGGAAAAGAGGCTGGTGTCAACAGACGGACTGTGATAAACCAAGGGAGAGAGTGCTGAACCAAGGGAAGGTGTTTGACTCTGAGGGGACATCGGTATATTAACTGATAAACAGTGGTTAACTGAGGAAGCAAGAATTGTAACTCTGTGGGGATAGAGAAGCATTGGTATTAACAGAGAAAATTGTGATTAACCAGAAGAACGGATGTAGGACCGGCTGAAGGTCGTAACCCAAAAGGGGTGTTGGTATTGACTGAATAAATAGCACTTGACCGACGAATAAGGGTATTGAACCAAAAGAGGTTGCTAACCGCTGGGGTTTGGTTTTAACAGGAGAACTGTGATTAACCGAGAAAAATGAGTGATTAACCAAGAGGAGGTGATTAACTCAAAAAGGAAATTCAGTTTTTTAACAGACAGACTGTGGTTAACTGAAGAAAAGGGTGATTAACTGAGAGAAGGTGATTAACCCAAGGAAACTCAGTATGTTAACATACGGACTGTGGTTAACTAAGAAGGAGTGAAAACGTTGGTGTTTTAACTGATAGGCAGTGATTAACCAAGCAAAGGGAGAAGAACCAAAAGAAGGTTGCGAACTCTGTCGGGGATTCGGTCGTAACAGGAAAACTGTGTTTAACCGAAGAAAAGAGACTCTACAGGGAAATCAAGACAATGATTGACCGCAAGAAAATGATAGGGTATTGAAACAAAGAAAGCTTGCTAACCCAATGAACAAAGGATCGTAACCAAAAAGGATGTTGATTAGTCAGAAGAGAGGTCGAAAGAGGCAGGAGTGATCAAGGATTGAAAGAGATTGCAAAGAGCAAAGAGTGATCAAGGATCAAAAGAGATTGTAAAGGGAAAAGGGTGATCAAGGATCAACTCGATTGGGGAAAGAAAGCACACTACCGCCTGGCGATAGAGGTGACTAAGCCAAGCACAGGGTCATTCGTCCCCTACCTGAAGTAGTTAGAATGAGAGTAGGAATTCTCCCTTCTCATTCCTTCTCTAACACACAGGGTGTAATGCGGAAGTTGAACCGAATGGCACAACAGCTCTAAGTTGTACCGTGCTCCCGCACGGTAGAACGGACAGAGTAACAACTCCAATTTGTACAGTGCTCCGATGTAAGGCGTAGCGCGAAACTCCAACTCCACGGGGGATCGAGAGAGAAAGCTCTAAAGGAGGCCTAAAGAGAGGAAAAGGGGGAGATCAACTAATCGAAACATGGTTTCGATCAATTAATCAAAGGGAAAAGCCATGCCAATAATTTTCCAAAGAGGATGAAAAATCATTAAGGCAAAAGGTGTGAATTATTGATTCTACAAGATTAAGTTCATCCATGAAGAATGGAACTTAATGCAAAACCAAGAAAGGGAGTACAAAACAATACCAAATGATCAACAAATGCAACACAAAATCATGTTATTATGATCAAAGAAAAATGCAAGAATTGATTATTCACATTATGCCAAAACATGAACAATTTGAATAATTGAAAGTGTGCAACAAAAGTTCATGAATAAGCTTCAAACAAAGTTAGATGACATTTAAAACATCCATAAAATCAAACATGAACATCAATGGAAGTTAAAATGAAGAAAGCATGGCAAACACATTTGAAAATGCAAGAAAATGACCTTATGGTTCAGTGTTAATCGATTAACATAATTGCACTGCAAAGTGTTAATCGATTAACACGTGAAAAAGTGCAAAAAAACACTGGTTAATCGATTAACACAATTGTACTGCAATGTGTTAATCGATTAACACTGAACAGGGAGCAGAAAATCAGTTTTGAAAAGTGCTTTTGGCCAACTTTTTGATTGTGCAATCACTCCAATGCTAGGGCAAATAATTATGCATGAAAAATCAAGTTTAGAAGCAGCAAATGATCAACAATATAATCAATTAAACACTCAAGATCATGGATCAAGCAATGGTATAATCAATTCACATGCAACGAAAAAAACATTGAAACTACATCGCGAATGATACGAAAACTATCGAAACAGAAAAATGAATGAGATCCACTAACCTACAAGGCTGAGATGTGCCTTGGTAAATGTTGCAATGTGATCTTGATGAAGATAATCAAAGAAAACCAGAGGAAATCTTTAACTATAGCCGAAACGTATCGAAACCGATCAAATTGTGACGAAAACTCCAAAATGAGAATTATCACCGAAGAAACTTGAATCAATCACTTGAGATGAATCCAAAGGCTATTGAAACTCCACAAAAACCAGTATAGTGGAATGGCAATGGAGGTTAAGCTCTAGAAATAATCACTTTCAACGTGAAAAGTGATTATCCTTCAAGAATTAAGAGCTTTTAGTGAGGTTTTGGGAGAGAATTGAGATGAAGATGAAGATGTAGCAGAAAAAATCAGAGAGAAAGTGAGAGAATTGAGAGTGAAATGTGAAGGACTTGTGTGAGAAATGTAGGAAGTGATGGAGCAAATGGTAGAGGAATTGAAAAGTGAGTGAAAGTGTGTTTATATAGATTTTAGGTTCGGAATGTGAGATGTTTGGAATTTGGTTTGGAATTAGCTTTGGGTTTGGAACTAGGTTAGGAGTTAGTTGGACTTGACTCACCGAGTCAAGGCGGTTAACTCGGTTAGTTAGAACCAACTCGGTAACAATCCCAAGGTGAACTCCAACAACCAAAGATCCACATTACTTGGAAAACAAGGAACATGGTGCACTTAATTTGAAGTGAAGTATTAGAGCAAATGCACTTGGAATGCATTGAATAGCTTTGAAATGTCTAGAGATGTCTAGAATATTCCACAAGCTGCTAGAATACTGTAGAATCAAAGACCAAAGTGTGTGCAAAGGTGTTGTCATGAGAAAGTAGCAAATTGTGCTTATTCTGCCTGTGTTAATCAATTAACACAATTGCACTGCAAATAGTTAATCGATTAACCAGGCTAAAATATGCCCAATTTGCCTAAAAAAGGTGTTGTGGTTCTGGCTTCGATTTTCCGCCTCTTGTATTGATGAATAGGCATGGAAATCCTTATTTTGTGCTTGTTTTGATGATGTGATGACCTTGTGAGGATATGATTAACCGGGCTTGGAAAACCTGAACATCCTGCAATTAAAACACCAGAGGAAAAGTACGAATGCGTATGCCAGCGATGTGAATGCTTATGCTTATGCAAAAGGCAAAAGAGGGAGGTTAAATTTCGGGTTACGACAGAGGGGGCTGAAGAGTCTCAAATTCTTTCACTATAAATAGTGTGTCTTCCCTCTTTCAACAATTTTCCACAATTTATTCCGAAATCTTCACTGTAGAGAGTTTCTTCTCCGAATTTTTCTTCAGAAAAACTCAAAGTCTCTCAACAATGGCACCTTATACCAAGAATGTCAAGTCTTCCAAGGAACCTCTTCCTCAAGCCTACATGCTGAACACCGCCACTATAATAAGGAATCAGGAGTATATCCCAAAACCTCCAAACTTTGAAGAAAAATATCGAATCTACAAATCTCAGGTACTAATACCTTTTAACATTTCTGGAACTGGCCATGCTCTCATGGGTCCCACGCATAACCCTCTCGAGGATCTTACTAAGTTTAAAGACTTCTTTCCTGCTTACCATAGGACCAAACCCATAGTTAGCATTAAGGAACCCATGGACTTAGAATTCCAAACCAACACTCTGCGAGTTTTTCGCTCTGTTCCCCCAACCAAAATACATAACGACTATATCTCATGGTTAGATAAGATAAAGGCCTAAATAAGCGTTGTTTGGAAAGAAATAGGCATCTTCGACTTGATCCAACTGTCAAGGACTGGCCCGACATATTTCCAAAACATTCTTGTCGCCTCCCTTTACTATTGGGAGAGCACGACTAACACATTCCAACTTCCATGTGGAATGTTGACACCCACAATCTTCAACATGGTGGCCAGCACTGACCTTCGTCCTGATGGTGGCAACTTCGACCTGAGGATATCATTGAGTTCGACACCAATCGTGCTAGTATCACTAGGTACATTGCAGACTATCATGTTACTGATGCTTCTGAAGTCATCGTTAAAGAACACATCGACTTCCTAGCTTTGTGGCTGTCTAGATGCGTTTTCTGATGTCGATCCCTGAAGGTAGTGTTGCACCCCAAAATTTTCCCTCTATTTTCTAACCTTAACTGGATTTTATTTCGCATTCATTTGCATCTTCATTAGGTCATAACTCATAATCATAAATTGCATTGGTCTTCAAAGACATGGGATCGAAGGGTTTTCTTGTTATCGGTGTTTGCCTTATGCAAAGGTGATTCAGTCAGTTCCTATTTCAGGTCAAGTTGAAACAAGGTTTGAATTCACATTATCATGAATATCTTCCTATTCAGAGCTTCATCAAGCTCTAAGGTTTTCCTTTTCAGAGGATTCATCAAAAGCATTGGATCAGGATTTCATTGGTGAATCAGGGTTTGGCTTTTTCCCAATTCAAGTCATGTCTACATTATCAGTGTATCTCAAGGAGGATTAGGGTTTCTCATTCATGGTTGAGTTTGGGGACATTTCATCAATTGAGGATCATTGGATATCAAAATGTTCTTCTATGTTTCCAACTTTATCATTGATGTTCAAGGATTCAAAGCATTGATATTTTTGTTGATCATTAAAGTCAAGAAAGGATATAAGGAGGTTGTTGTGGATTCATGTTGTGGTCAAGGCCATTGAAAATATTTGTTGATTGTCATGAAAATTGGGTATGGATTAGAAGAGTGCATTGAAGATAGGGTTCTTGATGAAGTGAATTTCGATTTGATATTCGTCAATGTTAAAGCATGCAAAGTTGAAGGTGAATTTCTTGATATTCAAGTTATGAGGTTAAAGCTTTCGTCATCCAAATATTCATTCAAGTTTACAAGTTATCAAGATTTCAAAATATCAAGTACCATTCAAGCTTCACCAAATTCACGTTCCATAAACATGATTCAAGTACATTTAAAAAAGGTCCAAAGGGAACTCTAGAAGTTGTGCAAAATTTTGGAGAAGGTAATGAACTTGTTTTTCCAGCACTTGGATGACCCTCACCATAAAGTTGCACAGGCTGCTCTTTCAACATTAGAAGATATTCTTTCGGCGTGTCGAAAGCCTTTTGAGGGTTACATGGAAAGAATATTACCGCACGTCTTTCTCGGTTAATTGATCCTAAAGAGGTTTTTAGGCAGCTGTCATACCCCAAATTTTGACCACCAAGATTTCCCATCATTGTGAGAATCATCACCACAATATGGATGTACCACCATGCTTTATCAATCTCCTCAAAGATGGGTGAGCATTCACCACAATCAAGAATTAGGGTGTTTAGCCCTCCCAGAGCACTTAGACAGAGGATCAATCAAGAAATGACATGATCTTCAACTTGTCTAACCTCTCAAACACCCATAAAGGATCAAGAGGACTCCCACATCAAGAATCAAGCACAAGGTTGCAACATTCCAAGTGGATCAAGCCTCAAGATCGCCAGTGTCACCAAATTAGGGTTTTGGTCGACCAAGGCCTCCAGATGGGAATTTTCCTCTGGGAATGAGCCAATGCTCCAAAGCATAAACCAAGATTCTCCAAGGGACCTCATGGACCCAATTATCAAGTCAAAACAACCTCAGGAGAGGCATTCATAAAAAATCGGGAATTAGGGTTTCTTGACCTAATTCACCCCTAAGTTGACTTTTGAGGCAATCCATGAGCCAAAAGCTCAATACATGATTTGAGGGCCTTAAATACACCACATTGATCCATTTGCAACAATGGATTGATCCAAGAAGCTTGATTCACAAGTTTCAATTTCATTTGGACCACAAATAAGGTTTTGAAGGAAAAGTCAACTGTATCTTTGACTTTTGACCAAGGCATGCTCCCAAACCTTGGGACGTGATTCAAGACAACCTAAAACACTTATGGGATCCATCCATTAGGTTTGAATTAGGTCAAGAACTTGATTGCACAAAGGATCGCACTGTTTGGATTTCATTTGACAAAAAGTCAACTGTGCACAAAATCAAGTTTGACTTTTTGGAATTTTTCACAAATATGGTTCCCCTAAGTCAAAAACAATGTTAATGTATGATATTGATCATCATCCATCAAGGAAATCAAGAAAAGTGAGGTTTCTTACAAAAGGGGCAACCATGAGAAACCAAAAATTTTCTAAGTTATGGAACAAAAGTGGTTTTGTACCAACTTTGCAAGGTCATAACTCCTAAACCACAAGGCCTTTTTCTCCCATTCAAAGCTCAAATGAAAGTCCATCTGACATACTTCAAATATGTCAACTACAAGAGATTCCAAATCCTCAAGGATTTTGAGTTATGGATTGATCAAAATCATAAAAACATGAAAATGACCACTTTTCCAACACTTAGTGAAATTTTCAATAAGTCAGAATCTGTCTTACTTTTTCCAAAATGTAGAGGCGTTTTTCACTTTGATCCAAGCTGAACCAAGACCAACTTTGAACATCAAAGTTGAAGTATGTCATGAGGGCTTTCAAACAAGTACCAGATCATCTCCAAATTCAATTTGAGTAGGGAGTTACAACCCTTGGAACATGGCATCAAAGACTGATTTTGTTCAAGGCAGATTATAGGTCATTTGCTCGAATTAGCCAAATCAGATAGTTACAAGCCTTGTCATCCATTTGGACACCTCAAGGATAACATTAAAGGAAAAGTATATGATCCACAAGCCTCCCAAGTCCAAGGATCTACATGTAGCTATGTCACCTTAAAAAGGCTAAAAAGCTCTAAGACTCCAATTTTGTTCCAAAGCATTCAATGGATACATCAAGGTGGCATGGACTGAAGCAAACCTAATTGAATGAGTCAAGCCTTATCCCTGGAGCAGAAGACCATAGGCCTGTGCTCTAATCTCAAGTCAATGATCATGGAAGACTAGAATTCCTTTATGCAACCATTGGCCACAAACCTGTACCAGCTTCCACTCACTATTGATGCCAAAAAAAAAT
This sequence comes from Lathyrus tuberosus, assembly GCA_022829125.1. Classification (NCBI taxonomy): domain Eukaryota; kingdom Viridiplantae; phylum Streptophyta; class Magnoliopsida; order Fabales; family Fabaceae; genus Lathyrus; species Lathyrus tuberosus. The sequence continues at coordinate 4,333,545 of JALAZF010000449.1, forward strand.
TGCTCTACAATAAATAGAGCTCATTTGTGGTCAGTTTAAGTACACCAAAGCACAACAACCCTTGCTTTCCTCAAAATCTCTCTCATTAGGCCAAAATGCCTTCTTTTGCAAGTCATCACTGAGTTTTTGAGTTAGAGAGCAATTCCACCACAGCTCATAATCCAAACACATCCAATGTATCATATATAAGCTATTCAAACACTCACCCTTGATCTGAAACACCAAAATCAGAAAGTCAACCTCCAAAACCTCAAATTTTGAGTTTTTTGCATTTTTCAAGCCATGTCTTGATTCAATCACTTTCAAAACCAAACAAAGCCTCAAACACACTCCAAATATCATCCTCAAATTGTCCCAATTAGTTTCCCTCATCTGGAACACCATTTGAGAGAGTTACCATCTTGGTCACTTTTGCCACTTTTGCAAGAAAGAGCCAATACTTGTTCCTGAGGATTCCAACTGATTTTGATCATTCTAAAAGCATCTAAGGGATCAATCAAGAGTGTCTAAAGCATTGGATAACTTCTGGCATAAAGATCTTGATAGATAGCACAAGGAGCTTCAAGAGGTAAGTGCATCACAACTTAAACTCTCTAAATCATGCATTGCTTTGATGCCCATTAATTATGGACATCTCATACATATCATATGTGTTGTGTTTGAACCAATTTGCCATGCTATTGTTGCCTGTATAATGAGATAGCATAGAACATGCAAATCTAGGCCTATTTTGAAACCACTATCGGGTTTTAAAATATAGACATCTTTAGAAAAATCTAAAAGTACCATTGGATTCCTCGTGAAATTCTAGGCAGGATCCATCTAAATTTTGTCAAAATCCATGGAGAAATGAGGAAGTTAGAGCCTTCATGCAAGAGGCAAAAATCAGGCCTTGCCTTGAGCGAGGGTTAGGCCATGGCACCTTGGCCAGGCCTAAAATCCAAGGCACCCATATATGTTGATGGGGTGGTTTTGATACACGGATGTATCACCACCCCAGTAGTAGCGCGCATGTGTGTTTGGTTGGGAGGTCATGGGTTCAAGACCCACCCAAACCATTTTGCCATTTTCTCTATTTTTGCTATTTTCACATATTTTATGGTTTTTGTTAATTAATTCCAAAATTAATTTCTCTCTCAATTTTAATTATTTTTTATTGGTTCTTTTTTTGAAAATTCACAAAAATGTTAAAATATTTTATTCTACAAAAATTTCACAAAAATATTATTTATTTCATATATTTTATATTTTTGTAAAGAATTATATTTTTATTTGTTTTAATTCATTTAAAAATATTTCTTTCTCTTGATTTTGCAAATTCAAATGATTTTAAAATCATTCTATGAATGAACATTGATTTTTCAAACATTAATCCAAGATGACAACTTGTTTTTCACACATGTTTGATAATTTAGATCATTTTAATTGAATTTTATTCAATTAAAGTACATTTTTAAATCAAATTAGGGTTTTTGCTTATTTTCACCCTCACAAATCTTTTTCAAAAACACTTTGGACCTCAAATAGAGTGTAAGACCCACCTCTTTGTAAAATAAAACCTTTTTGGGCCTCAGTCAATGTATAAGTCCCGATACGATTCTCAAAATAACGGTGCAACCGTTATTTTTCATTTGGGTCTCTCCTTGAGTTGTAAGCCCCATATTTTGTATAAAATAAACTCTTTGGGCCTCTAATAGAGTGTAAGACCCAACCCCATTTTGTAAATACAATAAATTTATGCCTCAGTCATTGTATAAGTCCCTCTGCGATTCTTTAAACGACGGTACGATCACTGTCTTTCATCTGGGCCTCTCCTTTAGCTGTAAGCCTCATCTCTTGTACAAAAATAAACTTTGGGCCTCTCCTTGAGTATAAGCCCCAATCTTCTCTTTTAAAACAACTTTTCTCTTTTTATTTAGGTTCAAATTCATAGTTGTTATCAAAAGTTTCTTTAATTTCTTGAACAACTAACCATACAACTATTACAATGGAAGCTTGCTCACCTGTAAGTTTTATAACAGTTTTCTTTTACATGCTTATATATATATATATATATATATATATATATATATATATATATATATTTATTATTTTATTTTTTTTTTGTAATGTTGGAAGCTTCCTCACCTGTAAGTCCTCCTACCCTCTTTTACATACTTGTATATATTTCATCTGTATATATATGCCTGTATATTAACTGCTTGGAGTTTTCCCCAGCAATCAGGTCTAGGATTAGATCAAACCAGTGGTCGCTCTTTCAACAAAGTCAAAACTAGTTCCCCATAGGAAATTCCAGATACAGTCTTGCCTCTTGGGCTTATACAATATGGAATAGGGAAAGGCATTATTCCCGGTGAAACTTTTCTCAAGACTGTCACTACTAGAAATTTGTCAAAAAAAATAATTTCCCCCAGAGAGGATTAACTCCCGGTGAAACCTCTCTTGAATTTCTTCAAACCCTAGAGTTCTTCACTAAAGAAAGGATTATTCCCGGTGAAACCTTTCTTGAACTTTCCTTAGGTTTGGACCCACAGGCTTCCTAAAAGCATCCCCAACCTCCTCTTGGGCTTTGTACAATGACCCTTAGGCTTCTTAAAAGTTCTCATGCCTTCTCTTGGGCTTAGTACAAGGACCCAAAGACCTATTACATGGATAGGACAGAAATTAGCCATCCTTTAATAGAGCAGTCTTTCTAAGAGTCAAAACATCAAACCATTTTAGGGTTGCTTCTCATCCATTAAAACACCAGCCTCCTCTTGGGCTTTATACAAGCAGACTTGGACAGTCTTGCCTCCTCTTGGGCATTATACAAAGATAAACAACCAGTAGACTTGGATAGTCTCACCCTTTTTTCTTGGATCTCAAAGAAATCCTCAAGTTTCCTAAAAGCATAAGATAAACCCTGATCATTTCATAAATCACCAATAGAGTTAAAACCTCTATAGGTTTTTTACTCAACCTTTAAACCTTCACTTTAAAATTTCCCCAGCTAGGGTCAAATCACTATCAATAATCCTTTATCAGAACCTCAAGGCATCTGATACTTCAACTCTCGGTAATCCTCAGCAAGAGTTGATTCCCCACTTTGGACCTGTCTATGGATCTCACTAATCCTCAGCAGAAGTTAGCCTCCTCTTAGGCTTTATATAAGAAATTCCCCCCAACTAGCCTCCTCTTAGGCTTTGTATAATGATCATCCCTCAGAAATTTCAGCCTTAATCTTGGGCTTTGTATAAGACGCCCACATAAATATCTCTCCAATAGAGTTAGTCATAACTTTTAGCCTCAATCTTGGGCTTTGTACAAGACACCTACAAATATCCTCACCTGAGTTAGTCGAATCCCTTTAGCCTCAATCTTGGGCTTTGTACAAGACACATATAAAGTCTCCCTAAATAGAATTAATTTTGAATTAGAAATCAATCTTGAATTAACTTGACTTTGCTCTATTTAGATTTGTTTTGATATTTTTGACTTAATTTTTGCTACTAGCTGATTTTAATTTTGATTAACTCCGTGCTAAATTTTGTTAATGTTGATCTTAATTCTTGATTTAGCATTTTAATGTTTATAAATTTTGTTCTTATATTGGTTTTAATTTTGACTAATTCTTTAGGATTCTTTCCTGATGATACTCGTTTAATTATGATGCTTGCCTCTTACCTTGTAATCGATTTTGTTCCATGACTTTGCGCCTGAGTCTTATTTATGGTTGAGCCTTGTTTCATTTTCGATTTCTCTTTGTGATTGAGTCTTCTGGTGTTTACTTGTTGGCTATTTCGTATTCACATGTTCCCTTAGGGATTCCTAGTCCAGCTTAATTTCTGATTAAGTTTGGAATAGGATAGACATTAGACTCTCAATCCAAGCAAGATAACATTAGGGTAGACTTTCCATTCTCGTCCTGACCTTAGGGCCATTTTTGAATGATAACATGTAGGACCGAGTTCACCCTTAGACCTTTTGTGCGTCCTTCTCGTCTCTCTCTCTCGTCCCCGTGCGATCGAGACCCTGTTTTCCCATAGTCTTGTGAACTACGGATGCTCTGATTCCTTATTCCCTAATGAGGATACGTAGGCTCGAGGATCCTTATCCTTGGCGAACACACTAACAACTAACTCCCTTTTTCTCTCGCACCCGTACGATTGAGACTAACCAGTTAACCGAACCTTTTCTCTCGCCCCAGTATGATCGAGATCTTTTCCCAACCCGTGGTCGTAGCCACGAACTATTGACGCTCTGACTTCCTCATTCTTGTATGAATGAGGATACGTAGGCACAAGACAGCGAGGTCTTGGCTAGCAACCTTCCCCCTATCCACCCGTAGTCCTCCGAACTATGTTGACTCTGACTTTCCCATTGCACGAGGGAATACGTAGGCATAGGACGACGAAGTCCTATCGAGTCTCTTTTTTGTTTTTTTCCTTTTAGTTTCCATTTAGCAGTAGAGCTTTAGATAACACACCCTTTGATTAGACAATAAGTGTGGATCCCGTTGAGTACAACGAACGCGAGAGGGTACTAATACCTTCCTCTCGCATAATCGACTCCCGAACCCAGAATTTGGTTGCGATGACCATGTCTTCTACCTGTTGAGATTTCTTCGATAGTTTCCTTTCCCCCGTCAGGATAAAATATGTTTGGTGGCGACTCTGTTTTTCTGCCGGTTGTTTTTCGCGTTGCGACAACTGCGACTCTGCTAGGGACTCTGGTTCCCTATACGAGTCAATCTTAGCGCTTGTCTGTTTCTTTTTTTTGGATGTTTATTTTTTTGCATTTATTTGTTGTATTTGTTGTACATTATTTATTGTATATTATTGTATTTTACCGCATTATTTGCATTTGATTACTATTATCCTATTGCTCTGATATTGTTTTGTTGGTTGGGTTGGTTCCATGATAGATAAGCCCATACCCAGGCTTTAGTATATACATATGATTAGAGTGGATAGTCGTGTGATCTGCGTAGCCTCTTGGTACGTTTAGTTTACACGAGACCCACATTCAGACGAGGTTTTCTTGGGAGATATTCTGACCTGCTCGTCTTGTGCATATGTCAGGATGTCGACTTAGAAAGCTTATGACTCTGGAGACCGTTCATTGGAAATTAGTTGAGACCTCCTTGATTGATGATGATTCCAAACTAGAAATGGTGAACGTATCATCATTTCTCGACCTGAGTTTCCGTGATACTAAGGACCTTCTAGGATGCCTCTGTCCAAGACTAGAACCCAGATGTGAGAGGGGATGAGTTTTGTAGGAAACCTTGACTTTCAACCTATCAGGATTTATGGTTTTCTTAACAGTGTGAACTTATGAACGTGGTATTCTGGTTATCTCAGTATTCCGGTATTCTGGATTTCTTGTCAGAACAACATTTTGGTCTTATTCAGTCAGCAGCCCAGCAGTTATTCAGAAATTTTGGAAACCTTGATCCCATGTCCCTGCATCCATATCATCATAACATGTTTGCATTCTAATGTACATGTTCTTGTATTTTCAAGGATCTTAACTTTGTGTCTCGTAGTCGAACATTCCATCTATTTCTTGTAGTTCTTCTGTGAAAAACTTGAATCAAAGCAGAAAAATTCCTTGGAAATTATTGAACATGGCATTTGCATTGTATTTTCATATTCATTTGCATAGCAGGTGTAGTGAGGCCGGTTATTGTTATCCTGGTATGGTTTTCTTCATAATTTCAGACTTAACTTTTCAAAGCAGCCATAAGTTGACCATGAAGCAGATTCAAGCAGAGTTGAAGGAAGTACAAAGCCAAATGGGACAGTTCATGGTGGACATGCAAGCTTTGTTTCAGGATCAAAAAATGTTGAGGGAGGAGAAGTCCATCAACTGAAGACATAGATGGACCTGGTTATGGAATTCATGAGAAACGTGTTAAGAAAGGAAGGCAATCCCATGCCTGAGGCCGCAATAGAAATTGTTGTTCCACCCTTGCCTGTGGGATCTCTCCCAAAGCGTGATGTGCCTCACAGATCTTCTTCACAACTTGAGGTTCCTGAATTTCTCCGTCAACAACTATCTCTTGTTTCCCAAGACAATTCCAAGATTAAAAAGTACGCACAGAGGTCAAACTAGCCCGAAAGAATCTTTGATCAACTCCCTATGCCTTATGCTCAACTGTTGCCACATCTACTTCAGCTTCATTTGGTTCAACTAAGTACTTTAAATCCTCTTGTTGGTAAGCCCCGACCAGGTTATGTTGGAAGTGCCCATTGTGATTTCCATTCGGGGGCACCGGGGCATAATGTGGAGAAATGCAAGGCCTTTAAGCACCAGGTCTAGGATCTGATTGATGCAAAGGAAATTGAGTTCACGCCGGGCAAAGTGAGCATATAAGGTGGTCTTACTCCTGCTGCTACAAAAGAAGTGAATATCCCTACTTTCTCTCCTGAAGCTACATCAACTCAGGGGCATATCTTGCAGTCCTTGGTTTTATAATCTACACATCCGCAATTATTTCCCGTTCCTCGACCAGATCTGAGAAGGAAAGTGCCTGAATAAGAGGAGTGCCCAAATCAGTATCAGTAACAGACTAACTCCCAGAAGAAACAACAAAGGTCAAGAAAGCCGGAGAGATATTTTGCTTTGCTGCCAATGTTGTACAACTTGGTATTTCTAAATCTGATCAAAAAAGGATTGATAGTGCCGAAGAAACCAGATCCAGTCATCCCTCCATATCCACCGGGGTTTAATGCCAACGCCCGATGTGACTACCATGCTGGGGCACAAGGGCATTCTACTGAAAATTGTAAGGCGCTTAAGCACAAGGTGCAAGATCTGATTGATGCTAGGGTCATTACTTTCACTGTAGACAGATTGCACATTAATTAAAGTCTCCCAAGTGGGCACTTGGGATTGCAAGGACATCATCAGAAGCAATCAGTCTAGTCGGAGCCAGGCTTCCTCAACAATGGCAATCATCAGCTTTCTTTACTGCATTTTTCATTTGTATTTTTCATTGTTTGTTAATGCTTTGTTTGCATGTTAAAACTTGCTTGTTTTTTAATGATGATCTTAATGCAATGAGTAAGTTTTTCTTGAGGTATTCCATTCGTGTTTCCTCATATAATTTTTATGTGCATTGCGATACCAACTATTTTGGTTAACTCTTTGAGGAAGGATGACGAAATCGGAGACACAGAACTTCCGATTGTATGCTTTTGAAATAAAACCTTGCTGATGATGTACATGCATTATTTCAAATATCCAAACACTGGAGATATAAGGAAGATAATCCCTTGTCAACCCCTTATGGAGTAGGAGATTTTTTCCAAAAATGAAAAAACCCTCAATCTTATCCTGGGGCAGGGTAGGTGTTAGTTAATTTGACCGTGCGTTCAAATTTCAAAAGGAGTGTTCCCATTTGAGGATTAATAACATCTTATCCCTCACAAGAGGTCGTACCTCACAAACCACAGTGGTTATCCCTCACCAACCGAAGAGTGAGGAAGTCACAACCCTTTCAAGCAAGTCAGACAAACAAGTATCACACGATTTGTTCCGAAAAAGAGAAAAAGAATCAAAGGAAAAAGAAAAAGGAAATAGTCCGCTAAGTCAAAACTTGAAAACGAGTGACTTAGGCAAAAATTAGAGCATCCTGCTGGACTTCAAGAATCGAAAAATTCAAGAAAAAAGAATCAGTCCGGGAAAAATCGGGGAAATAAACAAAAAGGGCAAAAGAATGAAAAGAGAAAAGGATTACAAAAAGAAAAATCCTTGATAAAGAGCAAGTCATGTGATTACAGACACCAAAGACAAAAAGCGTGATTATCACTCCGAATACCTTGTGGGTTATTTAACCATCATTCATACCATTCAATAACCGTTTGAAAGATGAGCATTTGTGCCAAATTAATTGAACGTATGACTGGAGATCATCAAGGAGAATGGGTGGGTACAAACAATTTTTTTAGCCATAAATCCTTTTTTCTCAAACCGTGAACCAGGCTGTATTACAACCCTCAAAAGTCCTAATTGAGGCAAGGTTTATTCTGAAGTCGTACTTCAACGAGATAGCGTTCTTGACTCCCATGAGTTATGCTAAAAGATTTTAGCTGGTATTACATGTGCATGATGTCTTTCATACAAAAGAAATCAATGTCATAACTAGTGACTCGTTCACAGGGTTTAGAGACATCTTTTTAGCATGAAAACTTCAAGATTAACATATGTGTCGCATTAGAATTATCATTCTCAGAATAAGCATTTTCTACTTGCATACATTGTACTTGACGTCAATGAAGTTTGCATAATGAGCACCAGTCGAGAAGTCCAACTTGGCCAAGAGGAAATTCCTGGACAGACGTATTGAGGGGCATGTAGCCAAGAAACTTTGTCGAGCGTGTGCATTTCCAACAACTTGCTCAGAAGTTGCCAGTCTGAGGCAGTCACGTCAAGAAATCCATATAAATTTCAGCTAATCTGGGGAATTCATGTCGGGATTCATCAAATCTCTCAAAGTTTAGTCAGTCAAGGGCAAAATCACTGCAAGGCTCGTACTGAGGCATGAGGCATCAAGAGCACAAGGAGTTATTCTCTCCGGAGAACGGCTAATCAAAGTTATGGGGCAAGATATGTCAGATCCTCATAATACCTCTTGAAGACAGGTTCCTTTATGGGTTATGTTGTATCAGGGCACCTTTTGGTCATATCACATCTGCAGGGTTCATGTTGATAGTTAACATGTGACATCCTCAATAGAGTTCTCCCCGACAGAGATTGCTAAAGCTCTATCACTCTCGGTAGAGCATTATGGAGATTGTGATCCCTAGCAAGAGTTTAGGAGTTCGCTCTCCCCAAGCTAGGTTGGTGAAGTTTATTTCTCTTCAGCAGGAGTTCATATTTTCGTATAAGATAAGAGTGTCTAGTTTGTGTTTCCCAATCATGTTTGTGGTAAGGTTGTTTCCGTCTCCCCAACGAAGTAAGGGTAGAAGGCAGGTCTCCAACAAAGGAGTAAGTCCAATGTTGTCCCCTAGCAGAGTTGATATCGTCAACCTTTGTTCCCCAAGTAGATTTGTTGGTGGTGGTTGGTATTCCCAAGCAGGCCAATGGCCAATGTCATTGGCACTTTTCTTCAGCAGATTCCTGGGATGTTTCCCCCAACAGATGTTTGTTATTCCTACTTTCCTGCAGAATGGAAGTTTGGTTAGGTTCTCGAGCAGAGTTTATGACCCTAGAGACAGTTCAGTTTGTCATCCCCAACGGAGTTGGCCTCGTCCCTTCAACATTTATTTTGCTGGAGTGGTCATTTTGCATATCATAAGCATTATTGCATTGCATCCTCAAATGTGTAGCATTTCCATTTCGTATGGAGCATTACACCATAGAAAGAAAATCAAACATGCATGCAGAGCATAAGCCAGATTTGGTACCTTGTGCAAAAGCCTGAATCAACTTTCAATTAAAACTGTGACATATCCCTAGAGAAAATGCCGAATTATTCCCCAGCAGACATTTCAATTAACCCCTCTGATTACCTTTCTTTTGGGTCTTAGATCATACGTCGATCTTACCCTCGATTACTCCTTGTTCATCAACCTTTTGATGATGACATTCTGAAAACAGGTTTTCTTCCCGTCAACTCTTTGACGATGTGGTTCTTCAGAAAGGTTTTCTTTCCGTCAACACTTTGACGATGTGTTTCTTCGGTCAGGTGTTCTTTTCGTCGACCCTTTGACGATGTGTTCCTTCGGTGAAGTTTTTCCATTCTGTCAACCCTTTGACGATGTAAGTTTTCTTTTCCGTCAATCCTTTGACGAGATCCATTTTCTTCCCATCAACCCTTTGATGACAATATTCCAGATATTATCTTTCCGTCAAACCCCTTTGACGATGTGTTTCTTCGGATAAGTGTTCTTTCCGTCAAATCCCTTTGACGATGTGTTTCTTCGGACATGCTTTCTTTCCGTTAAACCCTTCTGATGATGTGGTTCTTTGGTTCAGTTTTCTTTCCGTTAAACCCTTTTGACGATGTGGTTCTTTGGTTCAGTTTTCTTTTTGTCAAATCCCTTTGACAATGTGTTTCTTCGAATAGGTTTTCTTTCCGTCAAATCCCTTTGGTGATGTGTTTCTTTGGTTCGGTTTTCTTTCCGTCAAATCCCTTTGATGATGTGTTTCTTCGGATAGGTTTTCTTTCTGTCAAATCCCTTTGACGATGTGTTTCTTTGGTTCAGGTTTCTTTCCGTAAAATCCCTTTGACGATGTGTTTCTTCGAATAGGTTTTCTTTCCATCAAATCCCTTTGATGATGTGTTTCTTCGGTTAAGTCCTCTTTCCGTCACCCCTTTTACGATGTGTTTCTTCGGATAGCTTCTCTTTCCGTCAAACCCCTTTGACGATGTGTTTCTTCGGGTTTGCTTTCCGTCAAATCTCTTTGATGATGTGTTTCTCCAATGTGGTTTTTCTTTCCGTCAAACCCCTTTGACGAGGTGTTTCTTTGGTGATAGTATTTCTTTCCATCAAATCCGTTTGACGATACGTTTCCTTGGGTTCTATTTTCTTTTTGTCAAATCCCTTTGACGATGTGTTTCTTTGGGTATGTTTTCTTTCCGTCAAATCCCTTTGACGATGTGGTTCTTTGGGTATGTTTTCTTTCCGTCAAATTCCTTTTACGAGGTGTGACTGGGCTCTAATTACATTTTCTCTCCCCACAGTTTGCAAATTTTTGGGTTTTGTTTGTATTCAATCACCTTCTACCTTGAACGTCTGAAAGTCGTTGCTATCATCCCTTCAGGTCTAAGTTGATTGAATAGGGGCAGCTGTTGCCCCCCAAAATTTGCCCTCTATTTTTCTAACCTTAATTGGCTTTTTTTCGCATTCATTTGCATCTTCATTAGGTCATAACTCATAATCATACATTGCATTGGTCTTCTAAGACATGAGATCGAAGGGTTTTCTTGTTATCGGTGTTTGTCCTATGCAGAGGTGATTCAATCGGTTTCTATTTCAGGTCAAGTTGAAGCAATTCACATTATCATGAATAAGTTCCTATTCAGAGGTTCATCAAGCTACAAGGTTTTCCTATTCAGAGGATTCATCAAAAGCATTGGGTCAAGATTTCATTGGTGAATCAGGGTTTGGCTCTTTCCCAATTCAAGTCATGTCATCATTATCAGGTATCTCAATGAGGATCAGGGTTTCTCATTCATGGTTGAGTTTGGGGACATTTCATCAATTGAGGATCATTGGATATCAAAATGTTCTTCTATGTTTCCAACTCTATCATTCATGTTCAAGGATCCAAAGCATTGATATTTTTGTTGATCATTAAAGTTAAGACAGGATATAAGGAGGTTGTTGTGGATTCATGTTGTGGTAATGGCTATTGATGATATTTGTTGATTGTCATGAAAATTTGGTATGGATTAGAAGATTGCATTGAAGATAGGTTTCTTGAAGAAGTGAATTTCGATTTGGATTCATCAATGTTAAAGCATGCAAAGTTGAAGGTGAATTTCTTGATATTCAAGTTATGAGGTTAAAGCTTTCGTCATCCAAATATTCATTCAAGTTTACAAGTTATCAAGATTTCAAAATATCAAGTACCGTTCAAGCTTCACCAAATTCAAGTTCCATAAACATGATTCAAGTATATTTAAGCAAGATCCAAAGGGAACTCTAGAAGTTATGCAGAATTTTGGAAAAGGTAATGAAGTTGTTTTTCCAGCACTAGGATGACCCTCACCATAAAGTTGCACAGGCTGCTCTTTCAACACTAGCAGATATTGTTCCGTTGTGTCGAAAGCCTTTTGAGGGTTACATGGAAAGAATATTACCGCACGTCTTTTCTCGGTTAATTGATCCTAAAGAGGTTGTTAGGCAGCCATGTTCAACCACATTGAAAATTGTTGGCAAAACTTACAGTGTCGAATCTCTTTTACCTGCACTGTTACATTCACTAGACGAACAAAGGTTTCCAAAGGCTAAATTGGCCGTGATTGAACTTGCAATCAATTCCTTTAAGAAGCACACAATGAATGCAGAAGGTGCTGCTAATATTGCCACACTAAAATTGTGGCTCGCTAAGTTAACCCCTTTGGTTCATGACAAGAATACCACGCTTAAATTCAACTGCAGTTCTTAATTTCATTGAGTTTGTCTGTGGAAGAAAAAAATTCTTTGAGACGAGCCCTTAAACAGTACACCCCTCGCATTGAAGTAGAGCTAATAAACTATATGCAAAACAAGGAAAGTTTCATAACAGGAAATTAACAGAAAATACAAAGGCCGGAAAAGAAAATTCATAACACAATTTCATTACACATGAGAAATCAGTTACGAAAAGCTCTAACAGAAACGTAACTGAATCAAATTGTGAAGACTGAATTACCCTCCCTAAACCCTCTATAAAACCCATGCTACAACTGATTTATGGGGGCTCTCTCCATTCTTCTTCATTTTTCTGCTTCAATCTTCTTCGCTCTCATTCTCTACTTCTCCAAAGTTCTTCTTCTTCACTTGACATCACAGCAAACTTCACGATTCCTCTTCGACCTTCGTCAATTCATCAGCCTGCAAATTGACAGTATAAACCTCAAGCGTTCGCAATTCAATGGTTCAACATATCAAGAACGAGTACGCACGCAAAGAAAAAAGGAATTCACAATCAGAAGTAGCACCAAATTGAAGAAGATGAAGGTGGATTGAAAATCATAGCAGAATTCAAGAGCAGTTGAAGACTCTTACCTCAAGCATTATGTCGTACGGTCGTAGCAGAGTGGATCAAAACATCGTCATCACCGTCAATATCATCGTCACGCAGGTATGTTCATTTCACCTCCAATCTTGATTTCGCAATGTAGCAATTAGCGTATCGGAGTTGAACTCCTTTAGGTCTAGCTCCGATTCGAGAAGTTTCGACTTTGCATAGCAGCTTGCCGTTAGGTTAGGATGTTATTACTTGCGATTCACGGTTTAGAGATGGAATAAAAGCAGTTTGAAGTGAAATTCAGTGAGAGAGGAGTGTAGCATTTGTTTTAGTAGGTGGAATAGGTTGATTAGCTTCCGTCATTATGGCGGAGCTAGGGAAGCGATGTGGAGGTCTTTGTTGATGAGTAGATGGCGCGGTGGCATAAAACACTGTTCTGACGAGCGAACGGAGAAGAAGCACGTCCGACCATTGTAGAGATGTGAGCAGAATGGAATGAGGGAGAAGAACGTTGAGGGAAGGGGAGCATTGAAGATCACGGCGCGACAGAGACAGTGATTTCCGACGGTGTATTTTGAGGTGGAGGGAAAGGGAGAAGTGTGTCGCCGGCGGAAGAAGAAGGAGAATGGTAAGAATTTTATGGTAAAGAGTGTGACGGTGGTGAAATCAGAAGAAGAGAGTGAGGATTGCTTTTGTTGAAGGTCCTCTAGGGTTTTTTTTAAAAACCAAGTTGTTTCAATGCCATCCGGACCGGGCCTTAGGCCCATGAATCACTTCATTTTAACACCAGTTCTTTTGCTCATACACCTCCCTAGAGAACACAAATCCAACGGGCCTAAGATCTCAAGCCCAAATGTCTGATTCTGATCACACCCCCTGAAGCACTGACCGCACCCCTTGGATTTTGGATTTGGTTTTTCATTATGTTATTTAATTAGTCTTTGATAATTAGGTTTAGATAATTAGTTTTAGTAATTGGTTTAGGATAGCTAGATTAGATTTTATTTGTGATTATAACTTTTTTTTAGTAGAAATTAATTTTGAATTAGAAATCAATCTTGAATTAACTTGACTTTGCTCTATTTATATTTGTTTTGATATTTTTGACTTAATTTTTGCTACTAGCTGATTTTAATTTTGATTAACTCCATGCTTAATTTTGTTAATGTTGATCTTAATTTTTGATTTAGCATTTTAATGTTGATAAAATTTGTTCTTAATATTGGTTTTAGTTTTGACTCATTCCTGAGGATTCTTTCCTGATGATACTCGTTTAATTGTGATGCTTGCCTTTTGCCTTGTAATCGATTTTGTTCCATGACTTTGTGCCTGAGTCTTGTTTATGCTTGAGCCTTGTTTCGTATTCGATTTCTCTCTATGATTGGGTCGTCTGGTGTTTACTTGTTGGCTACTTCGTATTCACATGTCCCCTTAGGGATTCCTAGTCCAGCTTAATTTCTGATTAAGTTTGGAATAAGATGGAGATTAGGCTCTCAATCTAAGCATGATAACATTAGGGTATACTTTCCCTTCTCGTCTTGACCTTAGGGCCATTGTTGCATGATAACATGTAGGACCGAGTTCCCCCTTAGACCTTCTGTGCGTCCTTCTCTTCTCTTTCTCTCGCCCCCGTGCGATCGAGATCCCATTTTCTTGTAGTCTTATGAATTACGGATGCTCTGATTCCTTATTCCCTAATGAGGATACGTAGGCACGAGGATCCCTATCCTTGGCGAGCACACTAACAACTAACTCCCCTTTTCACTCGCACCCGTACGATCGAGACCAACCAGGTAATCGAAACTTTTCTCTTGCCCCAGTGCGATCGAGATATTTTCCCAACCCGTGGTCGTAGCCACGAACTACAGACGCTCTGACTTCCTCATTCTCGCCCGTATGAGGATACTGTCATACCCCAAATTTTGACCACCAAGATTTCCCAGCATTGTGAAGATCATTGCCACAATATGGATGTGTCATCATGCCTCATCAATCTCCTCAAAGATTGTTGAGCATTCACTACAACCAGGAATTAGGGTTTTGAGCCCTCTCAGAGCACTTAGACAAAGGATCAATCAAGAAATGACATGATCTTCAACTTGTCTAACCTCTCAAACACCCATAAAGGATCAAGAGGACTCCCACATCAAGAATTAAGCACAAAGTTGCAACATTCCAAGTGGATCAGGCCTCAAGATCGCCAGTGTCACCAAATTAGGGTTTTGGTCGACCAAGGCCTCCAAATGAAATTTTTCCTCTGGGCATGAGCCAATGCTTCAAAGCATAACCCAAGATACTCCAAGGAACCTCATGGATCCACTCATCAAGTCAATTTAGCCTCAGGGGATGCATTCAGAAAAAATCAGGAATTAGGGTTTCTTGACCTAATTCACCCCTAAGTTGACTTTTGTAGCAAAGCATGAGCCAAGACCTCAAGACATGATTTGAGGGCCTCAAATACACTACATTGATCCATTTACAACAATGGATTAAACCAAGAAGCTTGATTCACAAGTTTCAATTTCATCTGGACCACAATTAGGGTTTTGAAGAAAAAAGTCAATTATATCTTTGACTTTTGACCAAGACATGCTCCCAAACCTTGGGACATGATTCAATACACCCTATAACACCTATGGAACCCATCCATTAGGTTTGAATTAGGTCAAGAACTTGATTGCACAAAGGATCCCACAGTTTGGATTTCATCTAATAAAAAGTCAACTGTGCACAAAATCAAGTTTGACTTTTTGGAATTTTTCACAAATATGGTTCCCCTAAGTCAAAAATAATATTAATGTATGGTATTGATCATCATTCATTAATAAAAATCAAGAAAAGTGAGGTTTCTTGCAAAAGGGGTAACCATGAGAAACCAAATTTTTTCTAAGTTATGGAACAAAAGTGATTTTGTACCAACTTTGCAAGGTCATAACTCCTAAACGACAAGGCCTTTTTCTCCCATTAAAAGCTCAAATGAAAGTCCATCTGACATAATTTAAAGGCGTCAACTACACGAGATTCTAAATCCTCATGAATTTTGAGTTATGGATTGATCAAAATCACAATAACATGAAAATGACCACTTTTCCAACACTTAGTGAAATTTTCAATAAGTCAGAATCTGCCTTACTTTTTCTAAAATGTAGGGACATTTTTCACCTTGATCCAAGTTAAACCAGGTCCATTGGTGAACATCAAAGTTAAAGTATGCCATGAGCGCTTTCCAACAAGTACCAGATCATCTCCAAATTCAATTTGAGTATGGAGATACAACCCTTGGAACATGGCATCATGGACTGATTTTACAAGGCAGATTTGTGCATTTTGCTCGAGTTAGCTAATTTGGACAATTTCAAGCCTTGTAATCCATTTGGATACATCAGAGGATAACATCCAAGAGAAAAGATCTGATCCACAAGCCTCCCAAGTCCAAGGAACTACATGTAGCCATAAATGCCCTAAAAAGGCTAAAAAGGTGAAAAGACTCCAATTTTGTCTCCAAGCCTTCAATGGATGCATCAAGGTGGCATGGACTGAGACATTTCTAACTAAATGAGTTAAGATTCAGCTCTGAATCAAAGAACCATAGGCCTGTGCCCTAACCGCAAGTCAATGGCTAGAGGAGACTAAAGATTCCTTTTGCTACAATTGGCCAAGGGACTGTCCAAGTTGCCATTCACTATTGCTGGCAAAACAAACTTCCTCTACTATAAATAGAGCTCATTTGTGGTCAGTTTGAGTACACCAAAGCACTACAACACTTGCTTTCCTCAAAATCTCTCTCATTAGGCCAAAATGCCTTCTTTTGCAAGTCACCACTGAGTTTTTGAGTTAGAGAGCAATTCCACCACAGCTCATGATCCAAACACATCCAATGTATCATATCTAAGCTGTTCAAACACCCACCCTTGATTCGAAACACTAAAATCAGAAAGTCAACCTCCAAAACCTCAAATTTTGACTTTTCTGCATTTTTCAAGCCATGTCTTGATTCAGTCACTTTCAAAACCAAACAAAGCCTCAAATACACTCCAAATATCATCCTCAAACTTTCCCGATTGGTTTCCCTCATCTGGAACACCATTCAAGAGAGTTACTATCTTGGTCATTTTCGCCCCTTTTGCAAGAAAGAGCCTATTCTTGTTCCTGAGGATTCCATGTGGTTTTGATCATCCTAAAAGCTTCTAAGGGATCAATCAAGAGTGTCTAAAGCATTGGATTACTTATGGCACAAGGAATTTGACAGATAGCACAAGGAGCTTCAAGAGGTAAGTGTATCACAACTTGAACTCTCTAAATCATGCATTGCTTTGAGGTCCATTGATCATGGACATCTCATACATATCATATATGTTGTGTTTAAATCAATTTACCATGCTATAGCTGCCTGTATGATGAGATAGCATAGAACATGCAAATATAAGCCTATTTTGAAATCACTATCGGGTTTTAAAATAGGGACATTTTCTAAAAATTCCAGAGGCACCATTGGATTCCTCATGAAATTCTAGGCAGGATGCGCCTAAATTTTGTCCAAATCCATGGAGAAATGAGGAAGTTAGAGCCTTCATGCAAGAGGCACAAAATCAGGCCTTGCCTTGGGTAAGGGCCAGGCCATATCGCCTTGGCCAGGCCTCAAAACAAGGCATCACATATATGTTGATGGGGTGGTTTTGATACACGTATGTATCACCACCCCAGTGGTAGCGCGCATATGTGTTTGTTTGGCAGGTCGTGGGTTCAACACCCACCCAGACCATTTTGCCATTTTGCCATATTTTGCTATTTTTTACATTTTTTATGGTTTTTGTTAATTAATTCCAAAATTAATTTCTCTCTCGATTTTAATTATTTTTTATTGGTTCTTTTTTCGAAAATTCCCAAAAATATTATATATTTCACATAGTTGGTATTTTTGTAAAGAATTATGTTTTATTTGTTTTTTTACATTTGAAAATATTTCTTTCTCTTGATTTTCCAACTTCAAATGAATTTTAAACTTTCATGTGTTTAAACATGATTTTTCAAAATGTTTTTCAAAGTATACATCTTGTTGTTAATATATTTGGTATTTTATATCATTTATTATTTAATTTCCTTTGAAAATTGTTTAAAAAATGCAAAAATTAGGGTTTTCTCTTATTCTTGATTTTTTTTCCAAACTTCACAAAACACTTTGGGCCTCTAATAGAGTGTAAGACCCAATCCTTGTTGTACATAAACCTTTTTGGGGCTCAGTAATTGTATAAGTCCCACTGTGTTTCGAAAACTGCAACGCGATCGTCGCCTTTTAAACACAAAATCATCTGGGCCTACCCTTGTGTTGTAAGTCCCATCGTTCTCTTAAAATAATTTGGGCCTCTAATAAAGTGTAAGATCCAACCCCCTTTGTACATAAATAATTTTGGGCCTCAGTCATTGTATAAGTCCCAGTACAGTTTTTAAAACGAGAGTGCGATCACTGTCTTTCAATGGGCTTCTCCCTGAGTTGTAAGCCCCATTCTCTCATCTTTTATAACACTTTGGGCCTCTTAATAGAGTGTAACACCCATCTCTTTGTATATAAAACCTTTTTGGGCCTCAGTCATTGTATAAGTCCCGATACAATTTTCAGATCAACAGTATGATTACTGTTTTTCATCTGGGCCTCTCCTTGAGTATAAGCCCCAACAATCTTTTCTAAACAACTTTCCTGTTAGTTGTATTGGCTGGAATTTTGGTAAAACAATGGTGTTGTTAATGATGTCATATGTCTGATGTCTTAACATGAGTTCTTAACATTGAGTTGATGTTAAGTTCAGAAGGGTTGCAGTTTTGTATGCTGATATTAAACCTGATGTCTTGACATCAGTTGACAGAACATCAGAACATCAGTCTGATGTGTTTTGTTAGGGTTGCATTTGTTTAAGTGTGTCTTGAGAAGATCTGGTGGAGAGATTGCAGGCGAATATCATGGGACAAATATATTCTGTTGCAATCTTATATTGAGCAGATATTGTTACTATTTTCATGCAAAAAGATATGGAGAATAATTAGATTTAATTGAAGATCCATTTAGTAGCAGAATCTTTTACAGATTTGTAGCAACTGATTTATTGTGATTTGAAGGCCCAAATCCAGGTGGGAAATAGGTTATAAATAGAAGCATTGTAACCTAGTTTAAGTAAGCCAGCCATCATGTAAACTATAAGGGGCTATGTTGTTTGATGAACCACCCGGTTTGTGGGATGGTCATCATGTTTATCTCTAAGCCTGTAGGTAAGAGATGTATTGGTCTTAGAGGAAGCTGTTAAGCAACTCTAAGCATTGTTCTTAGTCATGAGGGTCATGTCTAGGTATTGTTATAGGAGTGTGTCTTCTATTTTTATGTGTTTGGAGAGTTGTTGGAAATCAAGCTGTTGATGCAGTAACTGAGATGTTGACTGCTAGACATCATTGCGATGATTGGAAGTGAGATGGAGTCTCTTACCTAGGGAGAACTTAGGTAGAAGGGTCATTGGGTAGGGATTAAGTGAGTAGATTGTCAACTTGTATTGTTGAGTCTGTTATTTAATACTGCTAATAGTGGACTTCCTTCCTGGCTTGGTATGCCCCCAGATGTAGGTTGTTAGACCGAACTGTGTGAACAAATTCTGTGTGCACTTTTCTTTTCAGCAACTTATTTAATTGTCTATAATTGCCTTGCTATTTATGTCAGACCAGATGTCTCGACATCATGTAGGACATCTGGGATCTGTTATACCAGAATTTTAATTGGTATTAGAGCTCTTTCAATTTTGTGGCTTGTAGGATTGGAAGTAGTAAATTGTATATGGTATGTTATCACTCTTAAGTTAGACAAGAGGTTTGAACCTTGTGCTTATAAGAAGAAGCTTCTTGAAGAGTGTGTTATGCAAGTTACTGCAGTTTTGTTGGTCTGATCTTGGTATTTAATCAGATGTTGATATGTTCTCGTGTGTTCGCTGCAAGAGATATGTGTGGATTACTATGGTTGTAGTCTCCAAATCCTTATAGATGTTTAATGTGATTTAGACTGATGTCGAAACTGATGTTGAAACATCACTTCAGTTCTTTGCTTAGGGTGGAGTGAAAGATCAAGACACTGACCTAACCTGGAAGGCTTTTGTGGTATGAATGGTTGTCATAATGGTTGTCACGAAGAAGATTCAGAAGATGATAGAATATGAAGAAGGGTTAAACCACAGGGATTTAAGATCAATTGCTATTTGTGATATTCACAAGTATTTAATTGATTATCCTTGAAAGGCAAGATTAAGGATGTTCTGTCAATTGTTTTAACATCTTTTCATCAGAGGTTTGGAGAATCATGGGAGGGTTTCTACATTCGCTCACAAGTCGCCTAGGTGTTGACCTGGGATTATTGCTTAGCATCTGTTCCTAGAAAGTATTGTGAATGACTTGTCCAGATGGTGGTGTTGTTGAAGATGAAGACGAAAGACTATGAAGACATCATAATCTTGTTGGTTATAACTTGGATCAGTTTATTTCTGATCTAAGTGGTTTGGAGCATGGTGTTTGCTCTGGTTGTGAAGGTCGAGGATAAGTGGCAGTTATCTCTGGCTTTCTACTGACGGCTCTACTAAGGGAAGTGGCCTTCTTTAGTATTGCTATGGGGTATTCTTGGACTACTTATTTTCTGAAGATTCAGATGTGGTAGGTTTGAAGTCATTGGAGTTTCTAAGCAGGATGGAGGTTGTCTACTCAAACTTTATTGTTGAATCAAGTCTATGAGAGCATGGAAATCTATTTCTGCAAAGGGATGAAGTTCTTCTGAGTGGCAGAAGGTAGAGCTGAATTCAATAGTTGGGTGACATAATGTTCTGACATCTAGCTTAACATCAGAAGTCTCAACTGGTGATTGTAGCGAGCGATTTTGGACGCGGTTCTTAAGCGCTGGTCGCTCTCTGCGGTTTGAGCTTAAAACTACAGGTCGATTCATTTTTTATCCTATTGTGAGCTGAATAAAGGAAGGGAAATAGATGTCTCCAATTAACCCTGCTTTGCATACCGATTTTAAACAGCGGTCTGTTAGGTTACGGATGCTATCAATGTGGGGGGGCCTTTGTACTGGTTATTTGTATTTTCGCCAATACTGGTTTCTTTCTTTTGACCTTGATAGAAGGTTTCTGGCAGGGAACTAGGATTAGGATGTCAGGACGGATGTTTTTGAATTACTGCTTTTGATTGATGGAGATATGGGATTTGGGTTTTTTATTTAGTGTGCTCGCTAAGATCTTTTCTTTCGATCTTATGCCTACATATTGCCGTTTACCAAAACAGGAAAATCAGAGCGTTCGTAGTTCCTCGTATTCTATGGGAGGAAATGGGTGTTTTTGGTGTCTTGTTCAAAGCCCAAGACGTGAAGCGAAAGGTAGTTTGTATCTTGATCAAAGCCCAAGATGTGAAGCTAAAAGGTCTCAACTTTAGAGAGAATTTGTCATCTCTAAAGAGGGGGTTGTATGTCACAACTGTTTATAAAGGAGAATTACTTTAACCGGGATATGTGAATCCAGCAATGCCATAATTTCCTGAGAAGGGTTTTTTAACCTGAAGGAGAAGACTTTAACTTAGTGTAGAGCAATGCTATCTTTCCCTAGGAATTTCTCATGCTAAAAGAGGGACAGTGGCATTGATGTAGATGATCCAGAGGCTTGCCGCTTACAGCGATTAGATGAAGGGAGTTGTTGATGTTTGTTTACTGTGAACGAGGCACAGTTTTGATGCTAAAAGGTTAATTGGATTAACCAGTGGTTTTCTTATATAAAGCCTAAGAGGAGGCTATCATGTGTCTCGTACAAATCCCGAGAGAGAGGCTAAAAGGTTTTGACTCAATGATGGAATCTTTTGGTATCTCGTATAAAGCCAGAGATGGAGGCGATTGGACTCAACAAGAGAGTTTCTTTTTTTGTATCTCGTACGAAGCCCGAGGTGGAGGCTGTTGCTTGTTTGGCTCAATAAGAACCTTTTTGTATCTCGTATAAAGCCCGAGATGGAGGCGAAAAGGGTGTCTGACTCAACGAGGGAGTCTCTTGTGTCTCGTACAAAGCCCGAGAGAGAGGCTAAAAGTTGTTTGACTCCGCTGGGGGAGAATCGTTGTACAAGGCCTAAGAGGAGGCTAGGGTGACTATTTTAGTTGAGTGACAGGTCCAATATACTGATTTTAAAAGAGAAAATCAGTTCTTATATGAGCAACACTGTACTCAGGGATTTGTTTCAAGGATCGAGGATATTTCCTTCTCTTCGAGGATGTGGGAAATCTGAAGGGTATTGAGACTATCCGAGTCTACGGGTTTTCTTCCTATCTAACGAAGGGGTCACTTGAGAATGTCTTGGAGACTCAAGGAAATTAGACTGTCCAAGTCTAGAGTTTCATATTTTGTACTATGCTTTGAGAAACAGTAGTAGACTCTTTGAAAGGACTGTTCTATGCAGGTGATTAAGTTCTGTTCCTATACCTCTAGGAGGTCGTCGGGACAATTTGTACGAAGCCCAAGAGTAGGCTGGAAACTTTTAAGAAGCTGATCGGTCCTTGTACGAAGCCCAAGAGGAGGCTATCATTCCCGGAGGAAGAGATCATTATACGAAGCCTAAGAGGAGGCTGTGAATACTTCTAAGAAGCCGTAGGGTCCTTGTACTAAGCCCAAGAGGAGGCGGGGTTGCTTTTAGGAAGCCTGTGGGTCCTTGTACGATGCCCAAGAGGAGGCCGATGCTTTTAAGAAGCCCGTGGGTCCCCAAACCCTGAGAAATTCAAGGCAATGCTATTCACCGAGAATAGATCAAAGTCAGGAAAGTTCGAGAATTTGGAAGAAACTCAAAGATGCCATTCACGGAGAAGACATTCATCTTGGGGAGTAGAGTTTCTTGACAATTCCTAATGAGGACAACCGAAGAGAAGACTGTATCTGGTGATCCTATTGGGGATCTAGTTGTCTATTTCTACATATAAACGAAACGGCGTCACCTAGTTCTAGACGTAGTTGCCGGGGAAACTCTAAATATCTATACTATTATTACACAGTTGATATGAGTTTATGAAAGAAGACTTACAGTGAAACAGCCCCACAATACAGTTATATGTATATGAAAGCGGTAAATGAAAGCAATAACCACTTACTCGGTTGTAGAGCTTCCATGCTGCTTGGTTCGTTGTTCAACAAAGAAAGATTGAAAACAACAATATATTCAAAATCAAAGGAGAAAGTGCTTTGAAAAAGAAAGTTTTGGGGCTTACAGCTCAAGGAGAGGCCCAGAGTTTTATCAGTGAGCGCACTGTTTAAATTTGTACAGAGGGACTTATACAAGTGACTGGGGCCCAAAAATGTTTTCTGTACAAAGGGATGGGTCTTACACTCTCTCAAGAGGCCCAAAAGTTTTAAAGAAAAAGAGTGGGGCTTACAACACGAGGGTAGGCCCAGATGACTTTTCCGTTTGAAATGGCGATCGCGCCGAGGTTTTCTTTTAACGCAGAGGGACTTATACAATAAGTGAGGCCCAAATGATTTTGGTTAAAAGGGGATTGGGTCTTACACTCTATTAGAGGCCCAAAGGTTATTTTGAAAAAGGCGACGATCGCGCCGTTTGTTTTTTACGGTATCGGGACTTATACAATGTACTGAGGCCCAAAATGTTTTGGTCAAGAAAGGATTGGGTCTTACACTCTATTAGAGGCCCAAAGTGTTTTGAAAATGATTTATGAGGGTTGAATTAATCCAAAAACCCTAATTTGTTTTCAAAAATGTATTTAATTGAATAAAATTCAATTAAAATGATCAAAATTGTTTAACATGTGAAAAACAAATTGTGATCTTGGATTAATGCTTCAAAAATTAAGTATTGACCTACAAAATAATTAGAAAGCATTAAAAGTTGCAAAATCAATGTAGAAAAAATATTTAAAATGTCAAAAACAATTAAAATATTAATTCTTTGCAAAAATATCAATTATTTGAAATAAATAATATTTTTGGGATTTTTTGTAAAATAAAATATTTTAACATTTTTGTGAATTATTAAAAAAAGAATTAACTCAAAATCATTAAAACTCAGAGAGAAATTAATTTTTGAATCAATTAAACAAAATCACAAAATTCAAATATTTGAATTATTCAAAAATGGCGCCAAGAACAAGCTGAAGAACACGCGCGTGTTCTGGGTTTCTCAGATTTGCATTTTCTATCCAATCTCCCTAAATACTTGATTATATCATGCAATCCACATATCATTATGCTCGTTTCAACCTCACGATCATGTCTATGTCCATTAATTTCATTTAAATTAAACATACAACAAGAAATCATGAAAAATCCTCAAGAACCCTAATTTCTGCATGAAGGCTAGGCTTTTTGATACACGATTCAAACAATGCAATTAATTGAGGAAAAACATTCCATGCATGATTATGAATATATGGCCAAATTACTGTGCGAGGAAATATGCATAGATTGAGAGATGACCAAGTATGTGCTTACCTCTAGGCCGTGACAGCAAGTGCAATGTGATTTTTGATTTGGAGGTGTTACAGATGAGTGGTGATGATCTGAACAGCTTCCCTACACCCTATGGAGTGTGTTTGAATGGTTGGACTTGATTGAAATTGGCTGTATCACTTTGTGGTACCTCAGCTGCAACTTGGTTAAAACCTTGAGCAACCAGCTGGTGATTTTGTGAAATTGGTGTTTCAGAAGTGATCTAAGTGTTTGATCAGCTCATATGTGATGTATGTGAGGTGTGTGAGTAATTGGTTTGATTGGAAGAGCTCTTAAACTCAAAACCCGATAGTGACTTGCCTTAGAAGGCAAAATTGGAGTGAAAGAAGAGATTTTGAGGAAAGCATCTGTTTGATGGCTTTGGTGTACTCAAACTGATCACAATTGAGCTCTATTTATAGTAGAGCAAGTTTGTTTTGCAAGGAATAGTGCATGGCAGCTGGTAAGTAGGTTTGGCCAATGTTGGCAAATGAAAATCCAAGTCTCCTCTAGCCATTGACTAGAGGTTAGGGCACAGAGCTTTGGTTCCCTTGGTCTTGGATAAGTCTTGACTGATTTCAGATGAGAATGGCTCAGTCCATGCCACCTTGATGCTTCCATTGAATGCTTCAATCCAAATTTGGAGTCTTGTCCCTATTTTGGCCATCCTAGGTTCAACATGCTATTTCTTGTTCCATGGAATTTGGAGGCTTGGCTCAGTGATTGTCCCCTTTAGATTCAATCCTCAGATGTGTCCAAGTGGATAGGAGCATTTGAATTTGGCTGATTTTGGCAAATCGAGCAAAATTGCAAATTCTGCCTTGCCTTGACAGATTTCAGCAAGGCAACTTGCCAATGTCATATCTCATGGTGTAAGTTGAAATTGGTAATGCTCTTGACCATTTTGGAAAGCCCTTACATGATACAACAACTGTTTGAACAAGTTTGGTTTTAATCTCTTTTGATTCCAAGTGAAAAATCCCTCTACATTTGGCAAAAAGTGAAGCAAAATCGGACTTAGTGAAATTTTCACTAAGTGTTGGAACAAAGTGTGATTTCTTGATTTTGATCACTCCATAACTCAAAATCCTTAATGAATTGGACTTAGGTCTAGTTGAAGTTTTTGTAGAGGGTAATGAGGGTTACAAATCCATCTTTGGATGAGAAAAAATGGCCATGTGGTTTAGGAGTTATGATCCTCCAAAGTTAGGGTATTAGTGGTACTTTTTCCATAACTTAGAAAAATTTCTAAGTTTTATGGTTACCCCTTTTACAAGTTATCTAACTTTCTTTGTTTTTTCTTGATGAATGATGATTCAAATCATACATTAACATCATTTTAGGGTTAAAAATCCATTTTGGTGAAAAATCTCAAAAAGTCAAAGTTGACTTTTGTGCACAGTTGACTTTTTATCAGATGAATTCCAAACTGTGCAATTCTTCATGAAATCATGTCCTTGACCTAAATCAAACTTGATGGACATGTTCCAAGGGTGTCATAGGGTACATTAATGCATGTTCTAGGGTTTGGGAGCATGTCCTGGTCAAAAGTCAAAGTTACAGTTGACTTTTCTCGCGAAACCCTAATTGTGGTGCAGATGAACTTGAGACTTGTTGCTCAAGCTTCTTGGATTAATCCATTGTTCCAAATGGATCAATATACTTCATTAGAGACCCTCAAATCATGTCTTGAGGTCTTGGATCTTGATTTGTCCCAAAAGTTAACTTAGGGGTGAATTAGGTCAAGAAACCCTAATTCCTGATTTTTGATGTATGCATCCCCTGAGGTCAAATTGACTTGATGCTTGGGTCCATGAGGTTCCATGGAGTATATTAGGTTGTGTTTTGGATCATTGCCTTATGCCCAGATGAAGATTTCCATCTGGAGGCCCTGGTCAACCAAAACCCTAATTTGGTGACACTGTCGATCTTGAGACTTAATCCACCTAGAAGGGAGTAACCTTGTGCTTAATCCTTGAAGTGGGAGTCCTTTTTGATCCATTGTGGATGTTTGAGAGGTTAGACAAGTTGAAGATCATGTCATTCCTTGATTGATCCTTTGCCTAAGGCTCTGAGAGGGCTTAAAACCCTAATTCTGATTGTAGTGGATGCTCACCCATCTTTGGGGAGACTGACAAGGTATGATGGTTCCCCCATATTGTGATGATGATTTGCACAATAATGGGAAATCTTAGTGGTCAAATTTTGGGGTATGACAGATGCCCCTATTTAATCTTCTTGGACCCGAAAGTGTGAATGGCGAAGGTATTCGGGCATTCGGGGTGCAAGAGGATTAAATATCGGAATACCCGAAATTTTGATGGTGGTTATGAATGGTAGCTTGCGCATTCATCTTCTTTTGCTAAGCGATGATGCTTAGAAAAGGTAAACTTCCCCTCGATCCTGGTCTTCAGCCAAGGAACTGGTCTCAGTTGCGGAAACAAACTTCCCCTCGATCCTGGTGTCCTACCAAGGAACTGGTCGCAGTTGCTTATGTAAACTTCCCCTCGATCCTGGTTTCCTACCAAGGAACTGGTCTTAGTTTCTTTTGTCAATAAACTTTATTGACAAGGAACGCTATTTGTAGCGGCTTTCCTTCAAACTTCTCGCCGAATTTTCCTGGGGAGATGCCATTTGAGTGGAAAAAGTTTTGATGTCAGACTTGCTGGGGAAACCCAGTCGTCTGAGTTGTAGAGGTGCACAAACTTCTCTGTTGGAGACGTCATTTGTCGATTCTACTGGGGAAAGCGAGTCTCTTGAGAGAGTGTTTCCACTTGGGGATCTTACATCATACTTTTCTCGGGATCTTCCTAGAGAAGCGCCATATGATGGGGTCCAATTTTGAGGTCTTGATGACCTTTTCGTCAGCGATCTTTTCGGAGCGAAACTGACGTGCTGCCGAATCTCTGATTACGAGGCTTTCTCTGTGGATTTTTCTTAATCCGGGAAAGCAAGGATATCATCTTCAATGGCGAAGAGTGACATCTGTTGAAGGTTCTCTGGCTCTTCAGAGGTTCAAGTTATCAAAGTGGTCTAGTGCCGACTCTGATCTAAAGATACACTGGTGGCGAGATTGTTCAGACACAACGTTTCCTGACAAGGAAAGAACTGACAACTCGATTGAGAGGACTTTTATCACTAGGGGACACGACCGACTAGAGTGATAGCGATGCAATATGAAATGTGAATGCAAATCAATAATGCATGATGCATGTATGTTTTATGCTGACAAAACTGACGCGACACACAAACTACAAGATGAACATGACTGGATACTCGGCCATCGTGGGGCGTATAGAGATATCGCTGGCTCAAGGTAGCAATTCCACCTTGCTTATGAGAGATAATCCCTGCGGGGAATACCGTTGATCGGGCTTAGGAGATGAGGACTCGGCCGAGGATGTCAGACGACTCATAGTCTCTGACATTATTGATCCTTCAGTCAGGCGTACTGGGTTAGAAGGAGTACTTTGATTCTGTACTTTGAAGTTCGCTTACTTCTGGAGAAGCGGTTGATGTTCTTCTGATGTTCCACAGTCAAAAGAAATACCATCTTTATTTTTAAAAGCAGAAAAAGTTTAACAAGTAAATTCATTTTGTTTTATTTCAAGAATCGTTGATCATATTAAAATGTCGTTCTATAAAGCTAAAACAAAGAAGAATTACAAACAAAAGCACAAGGGCTCAAATTTTATTGATAGGATGGAGATCAGCCAAACGCGTGATTCCAAAGAGTATATACAAAGTTTGAAAATGGTAATTTACAGGGAAAGGGCTACGTTGAAACATAACGACCACTATCCTTCTACCAACTTTGAATTCTGGGCATCCTGAGCTTCTGTAGAAGATGACCTTGACTGGAGTTTTCTTCCGATGATATAACTGCTGCTGCTGAGGGATTTGCCTCTGTTGAACATAGTTACTTGCCATTATCCCTAATTTTTGCCTGGATTGTACTATGATATTTCCAATCCACCGGGATGTTTTTTTTTTCTTTTTTTTTTCATGTCTCTAACTTTTGCCTGGACCGCCCTTTCGGGTTTTCAATCCACCGAGACGTTTTTTCTCCTTCTTTTTTTTTTTAGTTTAGGCGAAGTATTTCTTGACTACATCAACATTCGTGGGGTAGGCAAATTCCTCTCCGTCCATGGTTGCAAGTCTCAAGGCGTCGCCTGAGAAAGCTTTTGTGACCACATAAGGGCCATCATAATTCGGGGTCTATTTGCCCCGAGAATCAGTGAGAAAAGATTGAATCTTTTTTAGCACAAGGTCTCCTTTTCGGAAGACACGAGGTCAGACCTTTTTGTCGAACGCCCTCTTCATTCTCTATTGATACAACTGACCGTGGCATAGTGTCGTTATTCTCTTTTCTTCGATCAGATTCAGCTCGTCGTGTCGGCTTTGACACCATTCAGCTTCGGTGAGCTTAGCTTCCATCAATACCCTAATTGACGGGATCTCTACTTCTATGGGGAGAACCGCCTCCATGCCATATACCAGAGAGAAAGGGGTTGCCCCTGTTGAAGTACGAACAGATGTGCGATAACCATGAAGAGCAAATGGTAGCATCTCGTGCCAGTCTTTATAGGTTACAACCATCTTCTGAACAATCTTCTTGATGTTCTTGTTAGCCGCTTCTACCGCTCCGTTCATCTTGGGTCGGTAGGGAGATGAGTTATGATGTTCGATTTTGAACTCTGCACACAACTCTTTCATCATCTTGTTGTTCAAGTTAGACCCATTATCAGTAATGATCTCGCTTGGAACACCATAACGGCAGATGATATTGTTTTTGATAAATCGGACCACCACTTGTCGGGTTACATTAGCGAATGACGCTGCTTCGACCCACTTGGTGAAGTAGTCAATGGCTACAAGGATGAACCGATGTCCGTTCGAAGCCTTGGGTTCAACCATGCCAATCATGTCGATTCCCCATATGGAAAAAGGCCACGGGGAAGAAAGAACTTTGAGATGTGATGGCGGTACATGAATTTTGTCGGAGTATATCTGACACTTGTGACACCTCCTCATGTACTTGTAGCAGTCGGATTCCAGGGTCAACCAGTAATACCCTGCTCTCAGAATTTTTCTCGCCATTGTGTGTCCGTTGGCATGAGTGCCAAAGGATCCTTCATGAATTTCTTTCATAAGCATGTCTGCTTCTGGTCTGTCTACGCATCGGAGCAAGACCATGTCAAAATTTCTCTTATAGAGAGTGTCACCGCTCAGGAAGAAGTTTCCAGCCAATCTTCTGAGGGTTTTCCTGTCTTTTCTGAGTGCCCCAGATGGGTACTCTTGTTTCTGAAGGAAGCATTTGATATCGTGATACCAAGGTTTGTCATCTATGACTGCTTCAATTGTGAAGACGTAAGCGGGCCGTTCAAGGCGTATTATGTCGATCTTAGGTAGGTCATTCCATTGTCCTACACTAATCATGGAAGAGATAGTGGCTAATGCATCAGCCATGTGATTCTCATCACGAGGGATGTGATGAAACTCGACTCTGTTGAAGAAAGGTAGCAACCTTCTTGCGTAGTCTTTGTAAGGGATCAATCCTGATTGGTATGTGTTCTAATCTCCTTTTATCTGATTGATAACCAAGGTTGAGTCGCCGTATACGTCCAAGTTTTTGATCCTTAAATCAATCACTTCCTCGAGACCCATAATACAAGCTTCGTATTCGGCCTCGTTGTTTGTACATTTGAACGTAAGTCGAGCGGTGAAAGGAATGTGGGTACCCTGAGGGGTAACAATGATTGCCCCAATTCCATTTCCATAATGATTAACTGCTCCGTCAAAGATAAGTCCCCATTGGGAACCTAGTTCTGGCCCTTCACTGGGTAACGGTTTATCGCAGTCTTTCATCTTTAGATACATGACATCTTCGTCTGGGAAGTCAAACCCGATTGATTCTTGATCGTCAATCGGTTGATGAGCCAAATGATCGGCTAAAATACTTCCCTTAACGGCTTTCTGAGCATGGTACTCTATGTCATATTCTGATAATAGCATCTGCCAACGGGCAATTCTTCCCGTGAGAGCAGGTTTTTCGAAGACATACTTGATTGGATCCATTTCTGAGATTAACCAAGTAGTGTGACGAATCATGTACTGGCGAAGAAGTTTGGCTGCCCAAGCCAAAGCGCAACAAGTTTTCTCAAGCATCGTGTACCGAGTCTCGCAGTCGGTGAATTTCTTGCTTAGATAGTAGATGTCAGACTCTTTCCTTTTAGTTTCGTCTTGTTGGCTAAGTACACATCCCATTGAGTCCTCTAGGACTGTGAGGTAAATGATCAGTGGTCTTCCTTCCACTGGAGGTGATAGAATCGGAGGATTCAACAGATATTCCTTAATACTGTCAAAGGCAGTTTGACAATCTTCTGTCCAAATGCAATCCTGGTTCTTTTTCAGTAATTTAAAAATCGGCGCACATGTGGCGGTCATGAGGAATACGAATATGGAGATGTAGTTTAAACGTCCCAAGAATCCTCTGACTTGTTTTTTCAGTTTTCGGAGAAGGCATTTCTTGAATGGCCTTGACCTTGTCAGGATCAACCTCGATTCATTTCTGGCTGACGATGAATCCTAGTAGTTTCCCTGAACGGACACCGAAGGTGCACTTGTTGGGATTCAAGCGGAGCTTGAATTTTCTTAGACGTTCGAACAATTTTGACAGATGTTCAACGTACTCACTCTCTGTTTTCGATTTTGCAATCATATCATCGACATATACCTCGATTTCCTTATGTATCATGTCATGAAACATAGTAGTCATGGCCCTTTGATAGGTTGCCCCGACATTCTTCAAACCGAACGACATTACCTTGTAACAAAAAGTACCCCATGGGGTAATGAATGAAGTTTTCTCCATGTCTTTCGGCGCCATTTTGATTTGATTATAGCCCGAGAATCCATCCATGAAGGAGAAAATTCTGAACTTTGCTGTGCTGTCTACCAGCATGTCAATATGTGGTAAAGGAAAAACGTCCTTTGGACTTGCCTTGTTCAGATCTCTGTAATCAACACACATTCTGACTTTTCCGTCCTTTTTGGGAACGGGTACGATGTTGGCTAACCATTGAGGATATTCAGATGTAGCAAGGAAACCTGCGTCAATCTGTTTCTGCACCTCCTCTTTGATTTTGATGGCCATGTCCGGGTGAGTGCGTCTCAACCTTTGCTTTACTGGCGGACATTCTGATCTTAACGGTAAGTGATGTTCCACGATGCTGGTATCCAACCCTGGCATATCCTGATAGGACCAAGCGAATACATCGAGAAATTCTTTGAGAAGCTTTATCAAACCTTCTCTGGCAGTTGGACTGAGCAGTGCCCCAATCCTGATTTCTTTTCTCTCTTTTTCGGAACCCAAGTTTACCGTTTCCAACGGTTCTTTGTGAGGTCCAATGGACCTTTCCTCTTGTCTGAGTAGTCGGGAGATCTCTTATGGAATTTCGTCGTCATTTTCTTCTTCAGCCTCGAATACCAGGAACTCAAAATTGGGAGAAGGCATCGGATCGTATGTTTCAACGGGGTGTAAAACAAGCAATCTGCATGACGTGATGATTCGTGTTTAGAGGAGATAGAGAAAATGCGAGTGTGTGCAGTGTTTTATTTTACTGCTTGTTTTTATTTTTGAATTGTTTTTTAGGATTACCATTTTCTTTGAAAAAGCAAAAAGAGAAAACAACAATTAATGCGGAAATTACAGAACGACGTTATTTTTTTAATGAACAAGTCGATCCTTGAAACTACAGCCCTATAAAACAAAACTCTGTCGCTTCGGGCAAAGCAAAGAGGGAAATTTACAGAAAACGAGCCCTATCAAAACATCCGTTTCACCTGGGCAGGGTGAAAGGTTAAAGATGGCAATTACTTTGACTGATGAACGATCTTCGGAACCTCGACAGCAACCCATTGGCGACGAACTCCTCGGTGAATCACAAAGTCTGGCACCTTCCTTGATTTCTCTTCAGAAATAACGCTGATTTCTGGTGGAGTAGGATCATTGGAATTTGTCTCCCAGGCAGAATTGTCGTAGGAGAATTCCTCTGTTGCATTTTGCATAGAATTTGTGCTCTCGGCTGTATCTCCTCATCCAGTTGGCTGGATATCTTCGAGCTTGATACGAGAGCTTTCGGGAGCGGTGTATTTGACCATGAAGTCTTTTCCACTTGGTTCTCCCAGAGTGTCCCAAACTTCTTTGGAACTGGAGGAGTCATCTCTCTCAATGACGTTGACCTCGGGAAAAGCATAGTTGATGAACTCAAGTCCTGCGAACGTTGCGAATTCATCTTCCTGTTGAGTAGTTTTTGAATGAACCGAGTGTTGATCCCATGACATGGTGGGGACACAGGTATTCTGTTCGACAACGGTCATCTGATTTTCATTGCTCGGCTGACTTTCTTGCCCCAAGTTTCCTGGATAAGGTTTCCACATTGGCAGACCATCCATTGGGCCATAATAGGTGTAGTCAAAATTGTCTTTCATCGGAGTGTCTTCCTCTAATGAATTTGGCGGAGCGCGACATCCTTCCGGATCACAATCTCCGTAGATCATTTTGACATCTGATCTTGGTATAAATCTCAGACTTTCTGTAGGAAAGCAAAAAGGCATATGCACCTCTTCCTGAGACATATAACCGTCCTCGTTAAGATAGGTCTTCCACTCTTCATCTGTGTCAGAGGGATCTTCTTCATTGATAGCATGAATTGTCTGAGACACTCGGTGAAGGAAACCCCCACTGTGGAAGAAGTTTTGAAGGGGATGAAGACTTCCATCGTTGGCAGCTGTCCAGGTACAGGTTGCAGAAAAACCAAGACCCTTCTTTGTTTTATTGTCAATAGGAATGACAAGCTGTCCCCATCCGGTTGTATCGGTACTCTCGACCGCTTTGATAGCATCTTTGTATGAGGAAATCGAGGTTCCTCCTCTGAATTGATTGTCCTTGCTCACCGAAAATTCTTGGAACTGAGTTCCAATAACCTCCTCGGGTTCTATACCAGCAGATGATGACAAGTTACTCACAAGCAAGGCTTGTTCTCCACAGACTGTGACAAGTTGATCGTTCTGAACGAACTTTAGCTTTTGGTGGAGGGTTGAAGTGACCGCTCCAGCCTGATGTATCCAAGGTCTTCCTAATAAACAACTATACGTTGCCCAGATATCCATGACCTGGAAAGTGACTTGGAAAGTGTGAGGACCAATAGTTATGGGAAGATCAACTTCGCCGATAACCGTTTTTCTGGATCCGTCGAATGCTTTGACGACAATCTCGCTGACTCTCATCGGAGGGCCCTTGAATGATAATTGCATCAAAGTAGACTTCGGCATAACATTCAAGGCTGACCCTGTGTCTACCAGTACGCTGGCTAAAGCATCGTCCTGGTAGTTAACTGTAATGTTGAGCGCCATGTTATGACGGCGGCCCTCTTCGGGTAATTCCTCATCACTAAATCCCAAATTGTTGCAGGAAGTGATGTTAGAGACAATGCTATCGAACTGTCTGATTGTTACATCCTGTTCCACAAAGGCTTGCTCCAAGACTTTCTGTAGAGCCTCCCTGTGGGCTTCTGAACTGAGTAACAGTGATAACACCGAGATCTTTGAAGGAGTTTGTAACAGTTGATCGACAATGTTATATTCACTCCTTTGGATGAGCTTCAGCATCTCATCATTATTTTTCGAAAGGTCGGGATTACTGGATTGACCGACTGGTGGATCGGGAGCTTCTGTCTGAAGTTCCTTTTCCTTGTTAACTTCCCCAACCCCTCGGTTGAAGATTCTACCACTCCGTGTTACTCGGCTGATGTCTGCAATGTTCACCACGGAGGGTAATGGAATTTCCTTTCCATTTTCAATTATTGTTGCACCGTATTTGTAAGGGATTGCCTTAGCTGATTCATACGGTAGCGGTCCTGGTAGATAGATGACTACTGGAGCCTTTTGATTTTTCTGACCATCATAAGGAATCTCGATTCCTTCCCGGTTGGGAACTTTAGATTCGTCAAGTAGAGGGATAATGGCAAAAGCATCCCTGGTATGGTGATGACCAAAGATTGTGACAACATCCTCAACTTGCTCAGCAAGGTAGTTTGGCGACCAGTTGGTGGGTCCAGAACCCGGATATGGACGAATTTCTCCACGATCGACCTGGCCCTGAAGAGCTGCTCTCACAAGGTAACACCCTTGGTTACTTTCCGAACACACACCACAACTGTCATAGTTGTGTGGTGGCACCTGGCCACGCCCACTTTGAATACAATGTAACCTCACTAGGTTAGCTTCGACTGATCGGACATCCTGACTTTGACACCGAGTAGGATTCCTGTTACTGATACTAATTTGCTGTGTATCTTCATCTATGTAGATTGGCATCCACCAATGATTTAACAAGTGCTAAAGTGCCTCCTGGACAAGGGTACAACCTCGTTCTTTTTCGCAACTCGCTTTACAGCTTTGATAGTCATGTGATATTAAGAATCCAAGCCGGACCTGCTCAGCATGTAACTCTACCAGGTTGGTACTCATTACGCGACTATCGAAGATCTGAACCATGTTGATTTGATAGGAGTTCCTATCATGGTAGTCTTGGATCCATCCAAGATCCATCTGGCGCTGGAGGGCCTCCTGTATGAAAGAGCATCCCTGTTTGTTTATCGAGCAAATCAGACAAGAACTGTAATCGTGCCGCGGCAGATTATGATACTGGCTTTGCCTTGAGTGCATCGCCACCAAGTTGACATTCATTGCACGGATGTCGTGGTTCTGAATGACGTTAGAATTTGTGTAGACCATGTTAACTCCACGAACTCGGTGCTCTTGGATCCATCCAAGATCCATTTGCTCCTGTAGAGCTGCTTGCACTACCGAACATCCTTGATTGTCTTTAGAGCAGATATCACACTGATGATAATTATGAGGTGGCACATGGCCATATCCACTCTGTCTACAATGCATCTTAACCAGATTGGTTTTCAACAAGAGTACATCATGAATTTGATAGACGTTGTTAGTCTCTTTCTCAATCAGATTGACTGAAGCCTTTTCATGTTGAGGCAGCGGGTTCGTAAGAACATTGGGATTCGTATCCTTGAAAGATAAGACCCCGCTCCTAACAAGTTTTTGCACATCGGACTTGAAATTGAGGCAAGTCTCAATGTTATGCCCTAATCCTCCTTGATGGTAAGGACAAGTTTGATCCACCTTAAACCAAAAAGGCGAATTTTCCGGTACTGTAAGAGGGGACTTAGTCTGGATGTGCCCCTTAGCCAGTAGTAATGGAAACAGTTCTGCATACGTTACGGGTATGGGATCAAATCCTGGTGGCCGTGTTGTACAGTTGTTATTATATGGGGGACGAGCCTGCTGAAGAGGCTGTTGTGTCCTTTGCTGGTCAGGTTGGCTCTGCGCAACCTGAGGTTGATACATAGGAATAGACGCAGGGTTGATAGCAGGAGTCACAGCTGTTGATCCAAAATTTCAATCAGAGCATCTTTTTCTTTCAGTAATTGCTGTATTTTGATGCACTCTATGTCGAGGGTGCGGTACTTGTTCTTCCAAGGCCTTTTCTCCTTTTGAATTTTGTTGAGAGTAACCTGAAGCTTTTCAGTTTCTGTCATGAAGTACATGACATATTCCCTCGGCGGAAGAATTCCATAACGAGGATAAGGCATCTTTAGCTTGAGAGCTCTAGTTTGTACCCAATGGAGATAAGGCTCCAACGAGACACAGTCCAGTTTTCCCAGAGACTCTCGTCCTTTCTTATGAACATACTTCCAAGCGTGTACTATTTCCATCTTTAGTGCTCTGTCGTTTTCTCATTCTTTGAAGAAAAGACCTTCCAGATGAACACCCCGTGGGATGTGTATCATCGGGTATCCAAATTGACGGCGAACTAATACCGGATGGTAATTTATTCCTCCTTTAGTTCCTATAAGGGGTACGTTGGGGAAATTTCCACAACGGTCGATGATTCTGATTCCCTCATAGATCCTATTACACTAATCTATATCAGAGTTGGTAAGAGACATGATCTTTTGCGACCAACGTAAGGCACCCTTGCAATCCCAAAAAGTAGCAGATTTGGGCAAGTGAGAGATAAACCATTTGTAAAGCAAAGGTACAAAGCATGTGATCTCCCCTCCGCTGTACAAATTCCCCAAGTGTACAGAATGACACGCATCTGCTAGCAGAGTCGGCACAGGATTTCCAATGAGAAAAACCTTAATAGCGTTAATATCGACGAAGTTATTAATGTTGGGAAACAAAAATAACCCGTAGGTGAGCAAGACGAAGATGCTTTCAAAATCACTCACGTTTCCAATACTGGCAAAATATAGGGCCTTCTTTGTCAAGAACTGGGCTGGCAAACCTTGGATGCCACCCTTAGTGGTTAGGTGAGTCCTAACTTCAGACTCGTCCAAATGAATTGCTCTTGCAATAGTCTGATTCTTTGGAATTTCTTCCAGTCCAGAAAATGGAGCTCGATCTGTAATGTGTAGATCGATCAGGTGAGAATACTCCTCCAGTGTTGGTGCAAGCTGGTAATCCGGAAATGTGAAACAGTGATAAACTAGATCATAAAACTGAACGAGCGCATCCATGATTCCCTCAATCACATGGACTCTTAATAGTGGTAGCAAACCTCCGTGCTTGGCTCTGAAAGCCTCTGGGTTAGTGATCATCCTCGCTAACCTTCTCAAATCCTCTAGTTTTGGAACCTTGAAGGTATACTGGTGAGTTCTCCTTCTACCAAAATCCATTAGTGCAATCCTTTTCTCTGATATTTGCAATCACAGTCTTAGTTTAATTTGAAAAACAGAGAGACTAAAGGAGAAGATTTTTTGAATGTTTTAATGTTTTTTAGATGAATGCATGAATGCAGCACACAAAAACATAGAAAAAACATAGGGTCAAAGGGTCGTTGTCATGAAGTCAAGGCTCTACCCATCCCCAAAGGTTTATACTAGGGTGATTTTTGTACCTGTACTCATTATCATTAGCTCCTCCCAGGAAAGCAGAACAACAAGCGGATCGCCAGCGAGTTGTAGTGCAATCTTAGAGTAAGTGCCATTCACCGAGAATAGATCACCAGCCTCAAATGAGGGTAGTATCGCGTAACAACTATTTCCGATAGTTTCCGCGCTACTAAAGGGTTTGGCTCCTCAGCTTCTCAGACTTAACAACCGGCCCATTGGCTAAGAGAGTGAATGGGTTGCGTTGGTCAGCCTCCACTGAGGTTAATGGTCGACCCTGTCGCCATCACTTATCTTAAGTGTATACTCATTCTTTCCACATACGGCATCACCCGCATTCCCATTAGCAGAAAAATAAACACATATTCAATTAGGAAAAGCAGTATATATATTTGTCCTAAACATCCTAGACCTTTAAAGCTATGAATCCTAAGTTCCTGACAGAAAATGAGTTCCCCGGCAGAAGCCCCAATCTGTGGTATTCATACAAGAGGTGAAAAAGGAAATCAGAGTTTGGCCCCACGGTGGGCGCCATTTTTTTCTGTAGCGAGCGATTTTGGACGCGGTTCTTAAGCGCTGGTCGCTCTCTGCGGTTTGAGCTTAAAACTACAGGTCGATTCATTTTTTATCCTATTGTGAGCTGAATAAAGGAAGGGAAATAGATGTCTCCAATTAACCCTGCTTTGCATACCGATTTTAAACAGCGGTCTGTTAGGTTACGAATGCTATCAATTTGGGGGGGCCTTTGTACTTGTTATTTGTATTTTCGCCAATACTGGTTTCTTTCTTTTGACCTTGACAGAAGGTTTCTGGCGGGGAACTAGGATTAGGATGTCAGGACGGATGTTTTTGAATTACTGCTTTTGATTGATGGAGATATGGGATTTGGGTTTTTTGTTTAGTGTGCTCGCTAAGATCTTTTCTTTCGATCTTATGCCTACGTATTCCCGTTTACCAAAACAGGGAAATCAGAGCGTTCGTAGTTCCTCCTATTCTATGGGAGGAAATGGGTGTTTTTGGTGTCTTGTTCAAAGCCCAAGCCGTGAAGCGAAAGGTAGTTTGTATCTTGATCAAAGCCCAAGATGTGAAGCTAAAAGGTCTCAACTTTAGAGAGAATTTGTCATCTCTAAAGAGGGGGTTGTATGTCACAACTGTTTATAAAGGAGAATTACTTTAACCGGGATATGTGAATCCAGCAATGCCATAATTTCCTAAGAAGGGTTTTTTAACCTGAAGGAGAAGACTTTAACTCAGTGTAGAGCAATGCTATCTTTCCCTAAGAATTTCTCATGCTAAAAGAGGGACAGTGGCATGGATGTAGATGATCCAGAGGCTTGCCGCTTACAGCGATTAGATGAAGGGAGTTGTTGATGTTTGTTTACTGTAAACGAGGCACAGTTTTGATGCTAAAAGGTTAATTGGATTAACCAGTGGTTTTCTTATATAAAGCCTAAGAGAAGGCTATCATGTGTCTCGTACAAAGCCCGAGAGAGAGGCTAAAAGGTTTTGACTCAACGATGGAGTCTTTTGGTATCTCGTATAAAGCCCGAGATGGAGGCGATTGGACTCAACAAGAGAGTTTCTTTTTTTGTATCTCGTACGAAGCCCGAGGTGGAGGCTGTTGCTTGTTTGGCTCAATAAGAACCTTTTTGTATCTCGTATAAAGCCTGAGATGGAGGAGAAAAAGGTGTCTGACTCAACGAGGGAGTCTCTTATGTGTCTCGTACAAAGCCCGAGAGAGAGGCTAAAAGTTGTTTGACTCCGCTGGGGGAGAATCATTGTACAAGGCCTAAGAGGAGGCTAGGGTGACTGTTTCAGTTGAGTGACAGGTCCAATATACTGATTTTAAAAGAGAAAATCAGTTCTTATATGAGCAACACTGTACTCAGGGATTTGTTTCAAGGATCGAGGATATTTCCTTCTCTTCGAGGATGTGGGAAATCCGAAGGGTATTGAGACTGTCTGAGTCTACGGGTTTTCTTCTTATCTAACAAAGGGGTCACTTGAGAATGTCTTGGAGACTCAAGGAAATTAGACTGTCCAAGTCTAGAGTTTCATATTTTGTACTATGCTTTGAGAAACAGTAGTAGACTCTTTGAAAGGACTGTTCTATGCAGATGACTAAGTTCTGTTCCTATACCTCTAGGAGGTCATCGGGACAATTTGTACGAAGCCCAAGAGTAGGCTGGAAACTTTTAAGAAGCTGATCGGTTCTTGTACGAAGCCCAAGAGGAGGCTATCATTCCCGGAGGAAGAGATCATTATACGAAGCCTAAGAGGAGGCTGTGAATACTTCTAAGAAACCGTAGGGTCCTTGTACTAAGCCCAAGAGGAGGCGGGGTTGCTTTTAGGAAGCCTATGGGTCCTTGTACGATGCCCAAGAGGAGGCCGATGCTTTTAAGAAGCCCGTGGGTCCCCAAACCCCGAGAAATTCAAGGCAATGCTATTCACCGAGAATAGATCAAAGTCAGGAAAGTTCGAGAATTTGGAAGAAACTCAAAGATGCCATTCACGGAGAAGACATTCATCTTGGGGAGTAGAGTTTCTTGACAATTTCTAATGAGGACAGCCGAAGAGAAGACTGTATCTGGTGATCCTATTGGGGATCTAGTTGCCTATTTCTACAAATAAACGAAACGGCGTCACCTAGTTCTAGACGTAGTCGCCGGGGAAACTCTAAATATCTATACTATTATTACATAGTTGATATGAGTTTATGAAAGAAGACTTACAGTGAAACAGCCCCACAATACAGTTATATGTATATGAAAGCGGTAAATGAAAGCAATAACCACTTACTCGGTCGTAGAGCTTCCATGCTGTTTAGTTAGTTGTTCAACAAAGAAAGATTGAAAACAACAATATATTCAAAATCAAAGGAGAAAGTGCTTTGAAAAAGAAAGTTTTGGGGCTTACAGCTCAAGGAGAGGCCCAGAGTTTTATCAGTGAGTGCACTATTTGAATTTGTACAGAGGGACTTATACAAGTGACTGGGGCCCAAAAATGTTTTCTGTACAAAGGGATGGGTCTTACACTCTCTCAAGAGGCCCAAAAGTTTTAAAGAAAAAGAGTGAGGCTTACAACACGAGGGTAGGCCCAGATGACTTTTCCGTTTGAATGGCGATCGCGCCGAGGTTTTTTTTAACGCAGAGGGACTTATACAATAAGTGAGGCCCAAATGATTTTGGTTAAAAGGGGATTGGGAGGTCCAAGGGTTATTTTGAAAAAGGCGACGATCACGCCGTTTGTTTTTGACGGTATCAGGACTTATACAATGCACTGAGGCCCAAAATGTTTTGGTCAAGAAAGGATTGGGTCTTACACTCTATTAGAGGCCCAAAGTGTTTTGAAAATGATTTATGAGGGTTGAATTAATCCAAAAACCCTAATTTGTTTTCAAAAATGTATTTAATTGAATAAAAATTCAATTAAAATGATCAAAATTGTTTAACATGTGAAAAACAAATTGTGATCTTGGATTAATGCTTCAAAAATTAAGTATTGACCTACAAAATAATTAGAAAGCATTAAAAGTTGCAAAATCAATGTAGACAAAATATTTAAAATGTCAAAAACAATTAAAATATTAATTCTTTGCAAAAATATCAATTATATGAAATAAATAATATTTTTGGGATTTTTTGATAAAATAAAATATTTTAACATTTTTGTGAATTATTAAAAAAAGAATCAACTCAAAATCATTAAAACTCAGAGAGAAATTAATTTTTGAATCAATTAAACAAAATCACAAAATTCAAATATTTGAATTATTCAAAAATGGCGCCAAGAACAAGCTGAAGAACACGCGCGTGTTCTGGGTTTCTCAGATTTGCATTTTCTATCCAATCTCCCTAAATACTTGATTATATCATGCAATCTACATATCATTATGCTCGTTTCAACCTCACGATCATGTCTATGTCCATTAATTTCATTTAAATTAAACATACAACAAGAAATCATGAAAAATCCTCAAGAACCCTAATTTCTGCATGAAGGCTAGGATTTTTGATACACGATTCAAACAATGCAATTAATTGAGGGAAAACATTCCATGCATGATTATGAACATATGGCCAAATTATTGTGCGAGGAAATATGCATAGATTGAGAGATGACCAAGTATGTGCTTACCTCTAGGCCGTGACAGCAAGTGCAATGTGATTTTTGATTTGGAGGTGTTACAGATGAGTGGTGATGATCTGAACAGCTTCCCTACACCATATGGAGTGTGTTTGAATGGTTGGACTTGATTGAAATTGGCTGGATCACTTTGTGGTACCTCAGCTGCAACTTGGTTAAAACCTTGAGCAACCAGCTGGTGATTTTGTGAAATTGGTGTTTTAGAAGTGATCTAAGTGTTTGATCAGCTCATATGTGATGTATGTGAGGTGTGTGAGTGATTGGTTTGATTGGAAGAGCTCTCAAACTCAAAACCCGATAGTGACTTGCGTTAGAAGGCAAAATTGGAGTGAAAGAAGAGATTTTGAGGAAAGCATCTGTTTGATGGCTTTGGTGTACTCAAACTGATCACAATTGAGCTCTATTTATAGTAGAGCAAGTTTGTTTTGCAAGGAATAGTGCATGGCAGCTGGTAAGTAGGTTTGGCCAATGTTGGCAAATGAAAATCCAAGTCTCCTCTAGCCATTGACTAGAGGTTAGGGAACAGAGCTTTGGTTCCCTTGGTCTTGGATAAGTCTTGACTAATTTCAAATGAGAATGGCTCAGTCCATGCCACCTTGATGCTTCCATTAAATGCTTCAATCCAAATTTGGAGTCTTGTCCCTATTTTGGCCATTCTAGGTTCAACATGCTATTTCTTGTTCCATGGACTTTGGAGGCTTGGCTCAGTGATTGTCCCCTTTAGATTCAATCCTCAGATGTGTCCAAGTTGATAGGAGCATTTGAATTTGGCTGATTTTGGTAAATCGAGCAAAATTGCAAATTCTGCCTTGCCTTGACAGATTTCAGCAAGGCAACTTGCCAATGTCATATCTCATGGTGTAAGTTGAATTTGGTAATGCTCTTGACCATTTTGGAAAGCCCTTACATGATACAACAACTGTTTGAACAAGTTTGATTTTGATCTCTTTTGATTCCAAGTGAAAAATCCCTCTACATTTGGCAAAAAGCGAAGCAAAATCTGACTTAGTGAAATTTTCACTAAGTGTTGGAACAAAGTGTGATTTCTTGATTTTGATCACTCCATAACTCAAAATCCTTAATGAATTGGACTTAGGTCTAGTTGAAGTTTTTGTAGAGGGTAATGAGGGCTACAAATCCATCTTTGGATGAGAAAAAATGGCCATGTGGTTTAGGAGTTATGATCCTCCAAAGTTAGGGTATTAGTGGTACTTTTTCCATAACTTAGAAAAATTTCTAAGTTTTATGGTTACCCCTTTTACAAGTTATCCAACTTTCTTTGATTTTTCTTGACGAATGATGATTCAAATCATACATTAACATCATTTTAGGGTTAAAAATCCATTTTGGTGAAAAATCTCAAAAAGTCAAAGTTGACTTTTGTGCACAGTTGACTTTTTATCAGATGAATTCCAAACTGTGCAATTCTTCATGAAATCATGTCCTTGACCTAAATCAAACTTGATGGACATGTTCCAAGGGTGTCATAGGGTACATTAAGGCATGTTCTAGGGTTTGGGAGCATGTCCTGGTCAAAAGTCAAAGTTACAGTTGACTTTTCTCGCGAAACCCTAATTGTGGTGCATATGAACTTGAGACTTGTTGCTCAAGCTTCTTGGATTAATCCATTGTTCCAAATGGATCAATATACTTCATTAGAGACCCTCAAATCATGTCTTGAGGTCTTGGCTCTTGATTTGTCCCAAAAGTCAACTTAGGGGTGAATTAGGTAAAGAAACCCTAATTCCTGATTTTTGATGTATGCATCCCCTGAGGTCAAATTGATTGATGCTTGGGTCCATGAGGTTCCATGGAGTATATTAGGTTGTGTTTTGGATCATTGCCTTGTGCCCAGATGAAGATTTTCATCTGGAGGCCCTGGTCGACCAAAACCCTAATTTGGTGACACTGTCGATCTTGAGACTTAATCCACCTAGAAGGGAGCAACCTTGTGCTTAATCCTTGAAGTGGGAGTCCCTTTTGATCCATTGTGGATGTTTGAGAGGTTAGACAAGTTGAAGATCATGTCATTCCTTGATTGGTCCTTTGCCTAAGGCTCTGAGAGGGCTTAAAACCCTAATTCTGATTGTAGTGGATGCTCACCCATCTTTGGGGAGACTGACAAGGTATGATGGTTCCCCCATATTGTGATGATGATTTGCACAATGATGAGAAATCTTAGTGGTCAAAATTTGGGGTATGACAGTGATGTGGCACATCAGCTTTTGATAGGGTGATCTACAGGAATGAACAATAGGATACTTCAAAAAGATCGTTCTCATGGCAGTTTGCGGGAGCTGCAGGAAGGAGAAGATGTTACATGACCATGGCTTAGGGAGTCTAAGTGTGTTTGCTATTGAGCAATTGGAACATGTGACTTGAAGATC
This sequence comes from Lathyrus tuberosus, assembly GCA_022829125.1. Classification (NCBI taxonomy): domain Eukaryota; kingdom Viridiplantae; phylum Streptophyta; class Magnoliopsida; order Fabales; family Fabaceae; genus Lathyrus; species Lathyrus tuberosus. Next base: position 4,377,213 of record JALAZF010000449.1, read on the forward strand.
TGGTTTCCTTGGTGGATAGGATATCTTTGTGAGAGTTCTGACAAACATGAAAAATGTCAAAATGTGGCATTTGGCTATTTTTATATGAGGATTCATGCTTAAAGTGATCAAACTGTGGCATTTGGTTGATCTCAGAAGTGAATTCGAAGAATCAAGATAATCAGAGTGTGGCAGCTGGTTATTATTGAGGATTGTCTTGGAACAAGTTACTCTTGGGCAGAAGGGTGATGAGTTAAAGACTCAAGGAGATTATTTTTCTTGAAGGTGGATGAGAGTTTATTCCTCTGGTTCTTTGGATTACTATGCCAGAGTAAGTCCAGTTGGTGGAGCATATCAAGAATCATGGTGTTGATGTTTTGGTGTGTGGAAGATGTTCTAACTTGTCATAAGACATTATCTGGGATGATTACCTACATTGCATCTAAAGAGAATCTACCTAATCATACGGGAGAATGATGAAGTAAAAGGTCTGATTTGGAAGGAGAATGTAGAGAAGACTGAAGTAGATCAGGTATTGATTGCTTGAAAGTCTGAATATGGATATTCATCAATTGATCCAAATGTCAAAGATAGATGATTGGATGTGTATCGCTAAAGGCAGAAGAAAAGCCTGTGAAGGGGACATAGCCCTATTGTCAAGTTATGCTAGAGAGTAGTTGATCAGCCTAGAAAGATGTGGAGTTTTGGAGCATGTGAAGATAACAAACCAAAAGGGAATCATGTGAGTATACTAATTTGCAGTCTGAACTCTTTGCTTCAGAGAGAGTGTGCGAGCTCATGGTATTCAGGTGTGTATGGTAACCTGAATAAGCTGCTCTGACTGTGTTTTATTGGGAGCTTCTTGAAGGACTTCTATACAAAATAAGTCCTCTGAATGGTAATGAGAAGCTGATGTTCCCAAAAGATGTTGTTGAATGGTGATGTTGTAACATCATGATTGCAGATGGTTATATTTGGAAGATGGTTGAGAGTGTGCGTGTGAAGTTGGATGCTCAAGCATTTGTGTCAGAAGAGATGTTTCTGACTATGTGAATTAGAATGTGGAGATTCTAGTCTTGTTTTTAGTAGTTTGTTCTGGCAAAGCATGACTATTAATTTTGAAGACTTCACTAGTATCAACAACTACTGGTGGATGTAATGGTAGAGGAATTGTGATGTGATCTGATCAGAACATTTTTTTAGAGTTGTTCCTTCTTCTGCTACAAGTATCTCTTGAAGAGATTAGATCTTAGTAAAGCAGAGAATTTGTGGAGTCTATGAGCAGTGTCAAACAAGTCAGGATCCTTGGTTGTGTTCTCCAAAAGTGAAAGTACAGTATGTGAATGTGCTCAACAAGTGTGCTCAAATGTTCATCTCCATCTGGAGCATTAGTTAACCATGACAGGGGGAGTACTTGTCTATGGATTCTGCAGCAAAGGTGCATATATTGTGAAGCTTGCATGCTGATCAAGCTTGTGGAGATTGGTTGCCACTTATGAGGAGATAATGTCAGATAACATGTTATGACATTAGGCTGTTGGATGGCATGTTGGTGTGGACATGAGTGGTTCTAGCCATGTGAAGCTAATTGTTTGTATCATGTGCGCACATGCTTCTAAGGAGAAGTCTGAAGACAATTTTATGCAGTTTTGGAAAAACTTTGTGAGGGTCTTTGTTGATGGGAGATGTCACACTTGTCTTGATGTGTGTTATTAATTCTAAGTAAGAGGAGTTTACTTAGAGTTCAGTGGAAGGCATTGTGAGTGTGCTTCAGAACTTGTGGATGATTGTGTGAAGCATTCCTGACTGGATGGATGAAGATTGTGTCTGGATTTTCCAAATGCTATGATGTACTGGTCAAGGAGCATCAGTTGTGAAATATAAGGGGAGAACTTCTGTCTGTACTAGTGTGGTACTTGGATTGTTTGAGGATTAAGCATTTTGTGAATGCGTTCAGCAGGTGTGTTGAACAGAGGGTGCGCTCTTGAAGACATGAAGATGAGTCTTATGTTTTCCATTCATTTAAGGTGTTCTTCTTGCAAAGGAGCACTGGTTATCTTAGATAGGGAGAGTTTATTTTTTGTGGAAAAAGTAGTGTATCCAGATTGTAATGTCCGACAAGATGTCGTGACATTGTGTTATTGGTGAAGTTCATGGTGTACTTGACAGTTTAGACCTGGTTCTATAGATTTATGTGTCAATGGATTGAATCAGAAGTACACATTTACACCAATGTTGTAAATTTTTGGACAAAAAGGGGGAGAGAATGTACAGTAGTAGCTGTTGAGTCTGGATTTTGTTCTGAGTATGTTGGTTGGCAGATTTAGAGTTTGTCCAATAGTGGCTAAAAAGGGGGAGAGTTAGCCTAGCTGTTGCCTAGTTGTCTGTTGTGGTGCAGCTGTTTTGATGGTTGCAGTTTTGTGGGAGAGTTGCTGCTGCTAGTTGTGTGCTGATGTTAGTTTGTAGGGTGTTTTTCTGTGGCTGGTATCTCTGGTGTAGGCTGAGATTGTTTTAGCCAAAATTAGCCAAAGGGGGAGATTGTTAGTTCTTGTATTGGCTAGAATTTTGGTAAAACAATGGTGTTGTTAATGATGTCATATGTCTGATGTCTTAACATGAGTTCTTAACATTGAGTTGATGTTAAGTTCAGAAGGGTTGCAGTTTTGTATGCTGATGTTAAACCTGATGTCTTGACATCAGTTGACAGAACATCAGTCTGATGTGTTTTGTTAAGGTTGCATTTGTTTAAGTGTGTCTTGAGAAGATCTGGTGGAGAGATTGCAGGCGAATATCATGAGACAGATATATTCTGTTGCAATCTTATATTGAGCAGATATTGTTACTATTTTCATGCAAAAAGATATGGAGAATAATTAGATTTAATTGAAGATTTAATTGAAGATTTGATTGAAGATCTATTTAGTAGCAGACTCTTTTGCAGATTTGTAGCAGCTGATTTGTTGTGATTTGAAGGCCCAAATCTAGTTTGGAAATAGGTTATAAATAGAAGCATTGTAACCTAGTTTAAGTAAGCCAGCCATCATGTAAACTATAAGGGGCTGTGTTGTTTGATGAACCACCCGGTTTGTGATGGTCATCATGTTTATCTCTAAGCCTGTAGGTAAGAGATGTATTGGTCTTAGAGGAAGCTATTAAGCAACTCTAAGCATTGTTCTTAGTCACGAGGGTCATGTCTAGGTATTGTTATAGGAGTGTGTCTTCTATTTTTATGTGTTTGGAGAGTTGTTGGAAATCAAGCTGTTGATGCAGTAACTGAGATGTTGACTGCTGGACATCATTGCGATGATTGGAAGTGAGATGGAGTCTCTTACCTAGGGAGAACTTAGGTAGAAGGGTCATTGGGTAGGGATTAAGTGAGTAGATTGTCAACTTGTATTGTTGAGTCTGTTATTTAATACTACTAATAGTGGACTTCCTTCCTGGCTTGGTATGCCCCCAGATGTAGGTTGTTAGACCGAACTGGGTGAAAAAATTCTGTGTGCACTTTTCTTTTCAGCAACTTATTTAATTGTCTATAATTTCCTTGCTGTTTATGTCAGACCAGATGTCTCGACATCATGTAGGACATCTGGGATCTGTTATACCAGAATTTTAATTGGTATCAGAGCTCTTTCAATTTTGTGGCTTGTAGGATTGGAAGTAGCAAATTGTCTATGGTATGTTATCACTCTTAAGTTAGACAAGAGGTTTGAACCTTGTGCTTATAAGAAGAAGCTTCTGGAAGAGTGTGTTATGAAAGTTACTGCAGTTTTGTTGGTCTGATCTTGGTAGTTAATCAGATGTTGATATGTTCTCGTGTGTTCGCTGCAAGAGATATGTGTGGATTACTATGGTTGTAGTCTCTAAATCCTTGTAGATGTTTAATGTGATTTAGACTGATGTCGGAACTGATGTTGAAACATCACTTCAGTTCTTTGCTCAGGGTGGAGTGAAAGATCAAGACACTGACCTAACCTGGAAGGCTTTTGTGGTATGAATGGTTGTCATAATGGTTGTCACGATGAAGATTCAGAAGATGCTAGAATATGAAGAAGGGTTAAACCACAGGGATTTAAGATCAATTGCTATTTGTGATATTCACAAGTATTTAATTGATTATCCTTGAAAGGTAAGATTAAGGATGTTCTGTCAATTGTTTTAACATCTTTTCATCAGAGGTTTGGAGAATCATGGGAGGGGTTCTACATTCGCTCACAAGTCGCCTAGGTGTTGACCTGGGATTATTGCTTAGCATTTGTTCCTAGAAAGTATTGTGAATGACTTGTCCAGATGGTGGTGTTGTTGAAGATGAAGATGGAAGACTATGAAGACATCATAATCTTGTTGGTTACAACTTGGATCAGTTTATTTCTGATCTAAGTGGTTTGGAGCATGGTGTTTGCTCTGGTTGTGAAGGTCGAGGATAAGTGGCAGTTATCTCTGGCTTTCTACTGACGGCTCTACTAAGGGAAGTGGCCTTCTTTAGTATTGCTATGGGGTAGTCTTGGACTACTTATTTTCTGAAGATTCAGATGTGGTAGGTTTGAAGTCTTTGGAGTTTCTAAGCAGGATGAAGGTTGTCTACTCAAACTTGATTGTTGAATCAAGTTTATGAGAGCATGGCAATCTGTTTCTGCAAAGGGAGGAAGTTCTTCTGAGTGGCAGAAGGTAGAGCTGAATTCAACAGTTGGGTGACATAATGTTCTGACATCTAGCTTAACATCAGAAGTCTCAACTGGTGATGTGGCACATCAGCTTTTAATAGGGTGATCTACAGGAATGAATAATAGGATGCTTCAAAAAGATTGTTCTCATGGCAGTTTGCGGGAGCTGCAGGAAGGAGAAGATGTTACATGACCATGGCTTAGGGAGTCTAAGTGTGTTTGCTATTGAGCAATTGGAACATGTGACTTGAAGATCTGGTTTCCCTGGTGGATAGGATATCTTTGTGAGAGTTCTGACAAACATGAAAAAGGTCAAAATGTGGCATTTGGCTATTTTCATATGAGGATTCATGCTTGAGGTGATCAAACTGTGGCATTTGGTTGATCTCAGAAGTGAATTCGAAGAATCAAGATAATCAGAGTGTGGCAGCTGGTTATTATTGAGGATTGTCTTGGAACAAGTTACTCTTGGGCAGAAGGGTGATGAGTTGAAGACTCAAGGAGATTATTTTTCTTGAAGGTGGATGAGAGTTTATTCCTCTGGTTCTTTGGATTACTATGCTAGAGTAAGTCCAGTTGGTGGAGCATCTCAAGAATCATGGTGTTGATGTTTTGGTGTGTGGAAGATGTTCTAACTTGTGATAGGACATTATCTGGGATGATTACCTACATTGTATCTAAAGAGAATCTACCTAATCATACGGGAGAATGATGAAGTAGAAGGTCTGCTTTGGAAGGAGAATGTAGAGAAGACTGAAGTAGATCAGGTATTGATTGCTTGAAAGTCTGAATATGGATATTCATCAATTGATCCAAATGTCAAAGATAGATGATTGGATGTGTATCGCTAAAGGCAGAAGAAAAGCCTGTGAAGGGGACATAGCCCTATTGTCAAGTTATGCTAGAGAGTAGTTGATCAGCCTGGAAAGATGTGGAGTTTTGGACCATGTGAAGATAACAAACCAAGAGGGAATCATGTGAGTATACTAATTTGCAGTCTGAACTCTTTGCTTCAGAGAGAGTGTGCGAGCTCATGGTATTCAGGTGTGTATGTTAACCTGAATAAGCTGCTCTGACTGTGTTTTATTGGGAGCTTCTTGAAGGACTTCTATTCAAAATAAGTCCTCTGAATGGTAATGAGAAGCTGATGTCCCCAAAAGATGTTGTTGAATGGTGATGTTGTAACATCATGATTGCTGATGGTTATATTTGGAAGATGATTGAGAGTGTGCGTGTGGAGTTGGATGCTCAAGCATTTGTGTCAGAAGAGATGTTTCTGACTATGTGAATTAGAATGTGGAGATTCTAGTCTTGTTTTTAGTAGTTTGTTCTGGAAAAGCATGACTACTAATTTTGAAGACTTCACTAGTATCAACAACTACTGGTGGATGTAATGGTAGAGGGATTGTGATGTGATCTGATAAGAACATTTTTTTTAGAGTTGTTCCTTCTTCTGCTACAAGTATCTCTTGAAGAGATTAGATCTCAGTAAAGCAGAGAATCTGTGGAGTTTATGAGCAGTGTCAAACAAGTCAGGATCCTTGGTTGTGTTCTCCAAAAGTGAAAGTACAGTATGTGAATGTGCTCAGCAAGTGTGCTCAAATGTTCATCTCCATCTGGAGCATTAGTTAACCATGACAGGGGGAGTACTTGTCTATGGATTCTGCAGCAAAGGTGCATATATTGTGAAGCTTGCATGCTGGTCAAGCTTGTAGAGATTGGTTACCACTTATGAGGAGATAATGTCAGATAACATGTTATGACATTAGGCTGTTGGATGGCATGTTGGTGTGGACATGAATGGTTCTAGCCATGTGAAGCTAATTGTTTGTATCATGTGCGCACATGCTTCTGAGGAGAAGTCTGAAGACAATTTTATGCAGTTTTGGAAAAACTTTGTGAGGGTCTTTGTTGATGGGAGATGTCACACTTGTCTTAATGTGTGTTATTAATTCTAAGTAAGAAGAGTTTACTTAGAGTTCAGTGGAAGGCATTGTGAGTGTGCTTCAGAACTTGTGGATGATTGTGTGAAGCATTCCTGACTGGATGGATGAAGATTGTGTCTGGATTTTCCAAATGCTATGATGTACTGGTCAAGGAGCATCAGTTGTGAAATATAAGGGGAGAACTTCTGTCTGTACTAGTGTGGTACTTGGATTGTTTGAGGATTAAGCATTTTGTGAATGCGTTCAGCAGGTGTGTTGAACAGAGGGTGCGCTCTTGAAGACATGAAGACGAGTCTTATGTTTTCCATTCATTTAAGGTGTTCTTCTTACAAAGGAGCACTGGTTATCTTAGATAGGGAGAGTTGATTTTTTGTGGAAAAAGTGGTTTATCCAGATTGTAATGTCCGACAAGATGTCGTGATATTGTGTTACTGGTGAAGTTCATGGTGTACTTGACAGTTTAGACCCGGTTCTATAGATTTATGTGTCAATGGATTGAATCAGAAGTACACATTTACACCAATGTTGTAAATTTTTGGACAAAAAGGGGGAGAGAATGTACAGTAGTTGCTGTTGAGTCTGGATTTTGTTCTGAGTATGTTGGTTGGCAGATTCAGAGTTTGTCCAATTGTGGCTAAAAAGGGGGAGAGTTAGCCTAGCTGTTGCCTAGTTGTCTGTTGTGGTGCAGCTGTTTTGATTGTTGCAGTTTTGAGGGGGAGTTGCTGCTGCTAGTTGTGTGCTGATGTTAGTTTGTAGGGTGTTTTTCTGTGGCTGGTATCTCTGGTGTAGGCTGAGATTGTTTTAGCCAAAATTAGCCAAAGGGGGAGATTGTTAGTTCTTGTATTGGCTGGAATTTTGGTAAAACAATGGTGTTGTTAATGATGTCATATGTCTGATGTCTTAACATGAGTTCTTAACATTGAGTTGATGTTAAGTTCAGAAGGGTTGCAGTTTTGTATGCTGATGTTAAACCTGATGTCTTGACACCAGTTGACAGAACATCAGTCTGATGTGTTTTTTTAAGGTTGCATTTGTTTAAGTGTGACTTGAGAAGATCTGGTGGAGAGATTTTGTTACTATTTTCATGCAAAAGGATATAGAGAATAATTAGATTTAATTGAAGATTTGATTGAAGATCTATTTAGTAGCAGAATCTTTTGCAGATTTGTAGCAGCTGATTTGTTGTGATTTGAAGGCCCAAATCTAGTTTGGAAATAGGTTATAAATAGAAGCATTGTAACCTAGTTTAAGTAAGCCAGCCATCATGTAAACTATAAGGGGCTGTGTTGTTTGATGAACCACCCGGTTTGTGATGGTCATCATGTTTATCTCTAAGCCTGTAGGTAAGAGATGTATTGGTCTTAGAGGAAGCTGTTAAGTAACTCTAAGCATTGTTCTTAGTCATGAGGGTCATGTCTAAGTATTGTTATAGGAGTGTGTCTTCTATTTTTATGTGTTTGGAGAGTTGTTGGAAATTAAGCTGTTGATGCAGTAACTGAGATGTTGACTGCTAGACATCATTGCGATGATTGGAAGTGAGATGGAGTCTCTTACCTAGGGAGAACTTAGGTAGAAGGGTCATTAGGTAGGGATTAAGTGAGTAGATTGTTAATTGGTATTGTTGAGTCTGTTATTTAATACTACTAATAGTGGACTTCCTTTCTGGCTTGGTATGCCCCCAGATGTAGGTTGTTAGACCGAACTGGGTGAACAAATTCTGTGTGCACTTTTCTTTTCAGCAACTTATTTAATTGTCTATAATTTCCTTGCTGTTTATGTCAAACCATATGTCTCGATATCATGTAGGACATTTGGGATCTGTTATACCAGAATTTCATTTCCCATTGATTTAGATTCAAATTCATAGTTGTTATCAAAACTTTCTTTAATTTCTTGAACAACTAACCATACAGCTGTTACAATGGAAGCTTGCACAACTGTAAGTTTTAAACAGCTTTCTTTTACATACTTGCACACACACACACACACACACAGATATATATATATATATATATACGTTGGTTCTTGGATTGGCTAGAATTTTGGTAAAACAAAGTTATGTTATGTTGATGTCACATGGGTGATGTCTTAACATTGAGTCTTAACATTGGTTTATGTTAAGTGCTTAAGTTGGATGTCTGATGTCACATGCGATGTTGTGTCATCAGGTCTGCAGAAGATTAATAACATCAGGTTTAGTGATGTTGTTAGGGTTTGCGTTTTAGCTGGATATTGGGAGAGCTGTTAGTCTCATTGGTTGCGAATATCTTGGAGGAGATATTTTCTGTTACAAACAGATTTGATGCAGATTTGTAGGAGTGTTTAAAGACTGAAGATTGAAGAAGATTTTGAGAGAGAAAATCTGTCGAAGATTCAGCTTTAAATAACTAATCAGGTCAGATATTGTAGCAGGTCTAAGACCAGGTCAAATAGCTATATAAAGCGCATCAATCCTAAAGGAAAAGTAACAAAGAAAGAGAGCTAAAAACTGAGAGTCGATTGAGTCTTCGTGTTTGTATTGTAAACCATTCTAGTGTGAATTGGTATTGTTGTTTTGAGTTGTTCTTGATCAAAGCTGTGAAGCAGAATCAAGTTGTGTTTTTCAAAGTGTGTGATCTTTGAATTATATCACTGAAGTGATTTAGGGATTGAGTAGTGTTCTCATACCTAAGTGGTCTCTTAGGTAGAAGGTTCATTAAGTAGAGTTTAAGTTTAGGAGATGTCAACTGGGCTGTTGAGTCTGTAAATTAAATCTACTGATAGTGAAATTCATCCCTGGCTTGGTAGCCCCTAGACGTAGGTAGTTAGACTGAACTGGGTGAACAATTCTTTGTGTTCCCTGCTGTTGTTTTGCATTGTCCATTACAGAGTGTGTTGTTGTGACATCACACGTAACATCACATATCTGGTACCAGAATTTCTATTGGTATCAGAGCAGGCATCCTGCTCTGCATCTGGGTGAGATCTAGGGCTGATACTTTCTGGCAAAGATGGACTAGGAAGTTGGTGGATTTGTGAATAGACCCCCTATTTTTGATGGCTCTAATTATGATTATTGTAAGCCAAGGATGATTACCTTTTTGAAATCCTTGGACAACAGGGCTTGGAAGGCTATCATTAAAGAATGGAAAGCACCTGTTGTTGTTGAGAAGGATGATGCTGGGAAAGGAAAAGAAGGCAGCTCAAAACTGAAACATGAAGAAGAATGGACCAAGGAAGAAGATGAGCTTGCCCTTGGCAATTCCAAAGCCTTAAATGCTATTTTCAATGGATTTGATAAGAACATATTCAGGTTGATCAATACCTGTGAAGTTGCCAAGGAAGCTTGGGACATCTTGAAGACTACTCATGAAGGAACTTCAAAGGTTAAGATGTCAAGACTTCAACTTCCGACATCAAAGTTTGAAAGTCTAAAGATGAAAGAAGATGAAACAATTCATGACTTTCATATGAGTATTCTTGAGCTGTCCAATGCCTCTAGTGCTCTTGGGGAAAAGATGACTGAAGAAAAGCTGGTGAGGAAAATCCTTAGATCCCTTCCCAAGAGGTACAAGATGAAGGTAACTGCAATTGAAGAAGCTCAAGACATCAGCAAAATGAGAGTTGATGAGCTTATTGGATCTCTTCAAACATTTGAGCTAGGGTTAAGTGAAGAGGAACCTGAGAAGAAGTCCAAGAGTATAGCTTTAGCTTCCAGTTCTGAAGAAGCCAAGAAAGGGAAAGAGGATGATTCTCAGGAAGAGCTATCTCAGGCTATTGATTTGCTGGGTAAACAGTTCAACAAAGTTATGAAGAGGATAAATAGGAGTTATAATCCCAATGTCAAGAACATTACTTCTGACATCAACAGACCAGGAGAACAAGGGAAGAAGTCTAAAGATGAAGAAAAATCTAGTAATGACAAAGGGATACAATGCTTTGAGTGTGAAGGGTATGGACATGTCAAGAGGGAATGCCCTACTTTTCTAAAGAAGCAAAAAGGGTTATCAGCTTCTTGGTCTAACAGTGAGAGTGAATTTGAAGAAAATTCAGCTAAACTTGTTAGAGCTATGGTTGGGGTTTATGAGTCAGATGATGATGAGGTTACTTATGATGAACTTACTGTCACTTATAAAGACCTCTTCATAAAAAGTGAGCAAGTGTGTCTTGAAGGAGAATAGCTGAAGAAAACCATAGTACAGTTAAAAGCTGAAAAGACTGAACTTGGAGCTGAAGTCAGTATGCTTAACTATAAACTGGACTCTATGACCAAAACTATCAGAATGTTAAACAATGGTACTGATGCATTGGACAACATTCTTAGTATTGGGAAGATGGCTGCAGACAAATGTGGTTTGGGATTCACCAGTGATGCAGGTTCTACCACCTCCAAACCAATAATGTTAAAACAGATGTTGAAACATCCTGACAGAACTCCATCTAAGAAGAAATACAGACATTGGAGATGTCACCATTGTGGATGTTTTGGACACATTAAGGCTTATTGTTATAAGCTACATGGATATCCTCAAAAGGCTTATCAGGTTGTTCCCAAACAGAACTGTTATAAAGGAAGGCAGGTTACCAAGCCTAAGAAGCAATGGGTCCCTAAAGTTAAGGTTACCAACTTGATAGCCCACACTTCTTTAAGGGTTTCTACCAAAGAAGATTGGTACATTGACAGTGGGTGTTCAAGGCACATGACTGGAGTAAAGAGTCTGTTGGTAGATGTGAAGCTTCATTCTTCAGGCTATGTTACATTTGGCGATGGGGTCAAAGGAGAGATCAAGGGGAGTGGTAAACTGAACTGTGCTGGTGCTCCCAGACTGGAGGATGTTCTTCTTGTTAAAGGACCGATAATAAATTTGATTAGCATTAGTCAACTTTGTGATCAAGGATTCAAAGTAGACTTTACAAAGTCTAAATGCAGTGTCAAAGATGATAAAGGAGAAGTCATTATGAAGGGAGCCAGGTCTAAGGACAATTGTTATCTTTGGGTGCCACAAGACTCTAATTCTTCCACTTGTGTTTTTGCTAAAGAAGATGATGTCAAAATCTGGCATCAGAAGTTGGGACATCTTCACCTAAAGGGAATGAAGAGAATTATCTCCTCAGAAGCAGTCAGAGGAATTCCCAAACTTAATGTTGAGGAACGAAAAGTGTGTGGAGACTGTTAAAAAGGGAAGCAGACAAAGATGTCTCATCCGAAGCTTCAACATGACACCACCTCCAAGGTCTTGGAACTTCTTCATATGGACTTGATGGGACCTATGCAGGTTGAAAGTCTGGGTGGAAAGAAATATGCATATGTAGTTGTGGATGACTATTCAAGGTACACCTGGGTGAGCTTCATCAAAGACAAATCAGAGGTGTTTAATGTTTTTAAAGATCTTTGTCAAAGACTCCAAAGAGAAAAGGAGAGTAATGTTATCAGGATAAGAAGTGACCATGGAAGAGAGTTTGAGAATATCAAGTTTGATGAATTTTGTTCTGCTGAAGGTATAAGTCACAAGTTTTCATCTCCTATTACTCCTCAGCAAAATGGAGTAGTTGAGAGGAAAAACAGAACTATCCAAGAGTCTGCTAGAGCTATGATCCATGCCAAGAAACTTCCCTATCATTTCTGGGCTGAAGCCATGAATACTGCCTGCTACATTCACAACAGGGTTACCCTGAGAAGAGGCACTTCATCCACTCTGTATGAACTGTGGAAGGGAATAAAACCTAATGTTAAATACTTCCATGTTTTTGGAAGTAGATGTTATATTCTGGCTGATAGAGAACAGAGAAGAAAATTGGATTCCAAAAGTGATGAAGGAATATTTTTGGGATACTCTACCAACAACAGAGCGTATAGGGTTTTCAATTCTAGAACCAAGGTGATGATGGAGTCCATCAATGCGGTGATTGATGACAATGATAAGCAGGAAGATGATGATGTCCTAGATGATGTTGGAACATCAGTTGGTGAAGTTGCACCAGAAACTGAAGACAGAAGTCCAACTCCTAGTGTTGCTGCTACTGAGCCTGAAACTGAGCAACCTCATAAAGATCCCTCTATTAGAGTGCAGAAGGACCACCCAAAAGAGCTCATTATAGGTGATCCAAATTCTGGAGTGAGGACTAGGTCAAGAGATGTTATAGCAAGTTCATGTTTTGTCTCCAAAATTGAGCCAAAGAATGTTAAGGAAGCATTGACTGATGAGTTTTGGATAAATGCAATGCATGAAGAGCTGGAGCAATTCAAGAGGAATGGAGTTTGGGAGCTTGTACCTAGGCCTGATGGAGTTAATGTGATTGGCACCAAGTGGATCTACAAGAATAAATCTGATGAACAAGGAGTGGTCACCAGAAACAAGGCCAGATTAGTTGCTCAGGGATACACTCAGGTTGAAGGAATTGATTATGATGAAACCTTTGCTCCCGTGGCAAGACTGGAATCTATCAAATTGCTCTTAGGGGTGGCGTGTAATTTCAAATTCAAGCTTGTTCAGATGGATGTTAAAAGTGACTTCTTGAATGGTTACTTAATTGAAGAGGTATATGTTGATCAACCAAAAGGATTTATTAATCCAACATTTCCTGACCATGTGTACAAACTAAGGAAAGCTCTGTATGGTTTGAAGCAAGCACCAAGAGCTTGGTATGAAAGGCTTACTGAATTCCTGGTTGTGAAGGGCTACAGAAAAGGAGGGATTGACAAGACTTTGTTTGTTAAAGAGGAAGGAGGAAAACTGATGATAGCTCAAATCTATGTTGATGACATAGTATTTGGGGGGGGGGGGGTGTCAGATGCAATGGTGAAACATTTTGTGGAACAGATGCAGTCTGAATTTGAAATGAGTCTTGTTGGTGAGCTAACCTATTTTCTTGGTCTACAAGTTAGACAAATGGAGGACTCCATATTCATCTCTCAGATCAAGTATGCAAAGAACATAGTGAAGAAGTTTGGTCTAGAGAATGCTAATCATAAGAGGACTCCTGCTCCTACTCATCTAAAATTATCCAAGGATGAACATGGTGTTAGTGTGGATCAAAGGTTATATAGAAGCATGATTGGGAGTCAACTGTATCTCACAGCTAGCAGGCCTGATATTGCTTTTGCTGTTGGAGTTTGTGCCAGATACCAATCTGAGCCTAAGGTTAGTCACTTGAATCAAGTAAAGAGGATCCTGAAATATGTTAATGGCACTAGTGACTATGGGATGTTGTATAGTCATGGATCTGGGACTGAGTTAAGGGGATATTGTGATGCTGACTGGGCTGGGAGTGCTGATGATAGGAAAAGCACTTCAGGAGGTTGTTTCTTCTTAGGGAATAATCTGATATCATAGTTTAGTAAAAAGCAGAACTGTGTGTCCCTTTCTACTGCTGAAGCTGAGTACATAGCAGCAGGGAGTAGTTGTTCTCAACTTGTTTGGATGAAGCAGATGTTAACAGAATACAATGTCAAGCAAGATGTCATGACATTGTACTGTGATAATTTGAGTGCTATCAATATCTCTAAGAATCCTATTCAGCATAGCAGAACCAAGCATATTGATATAAGGCATCATTTTATAAGAGATTTGGTTGAAGACAAAGTAGTTGCATTGGAACATGTTGCTACAGATAAACAATTAGCTGACATTTTTACTAAAGCCTTAGATGCAAACCAATTTGAAAGTTTGAGAAGTAAATTGGGAATTTGCATTTACGAAGATTAAATGTGCTAGAGAGTGTATTAAAGCAGTTGTATTCTTTATTAGAAATTGATTTTATTCAACTGCTGAAAGCATACCGGTTTGAAGTACATCGTTAGTTCAGATTTTCCCAACCCCTTGCATCTAAAAAAGCTTTCCAGTCTTCATCCCAATCATCATCAACAACTTGTTGTTGCACAGGAAGCTTCTTGCTTGGTTTCATGGTTGTTTCTGATGTTTTTCCTGTTCTTGTTGCTCCTGAAGAAGTTCCAGCTGTTGTCTGTGTTTTGCTATTCTTCTTCAGTGGATCTGGTTTCTTGTCCTCCTGCTTGAGGTTCTTTGCTGCATCTTTGGAGTTTGACTGGCTCATTCTTGGTTGCTGTGTATTGCTGCTAGAAGGAAGAAGGCTTGTTTTTATAATGCAAACAAGCAGCATTGTTTGTATCGCCTGACCAGTCAAGGTGTTGGAACTTGTTTTTTTTTGGAAAAGCTTGGTGTTTGACTGTGTCAGTTATTATGTCAGGACATTGTGTTTGATGATTGTCCAATTGTGGCTAAAAAGGGGGAGAGTTAGCCTAGCCTTTGTGTGTAGAGTGTGACCTATCCAAGATCTGGTGTGGTGCAGATATTGAGGGGGAGAGTTGTTGAACAGTTGTTGATATGCTGATTCTTACTTTAAGGGGGAGCTTGCCTTATGCTGCTACTAGTTAGTGCTGAAGTATGTGCAGCATACTGAAAGCATTGTGAAGCTGTTATGAAGAAATGCTGCTACATAGGTTGGTATAACATTCATGTTTATCCGCTGCTGAAGTCTCTGATGTCGCAGAGATTGTTTTAGCCAAAATTAGCCAAAGGGGGAGATTGTTGGTTCTTGGATTGGCTAGAATTTTGGTAAAACAAAGTTGTGCTATGTTGATGTTACATGGGCGATGTCTTAACATTGAGTCTTAACTTTGGTTTATGTTAAGTGCTTAAGTTGGATGTCTGATGTCACCTGCGATGTTGTGACATCAGGTCTGCAGAAGATTAATAACATCAGGTTTAGTGATGTTGTTAGGGTTTGCGTTTTAGCTGGATATTGGGAGAGCTGTTAGTCTCATTGGTTGCGAATATCTTGGAGGAGATATTTTCTGTTACAAACAGATTTGATGCAGATTTGTAGGAGTGTTTAAAGGCTGAAGATTTAAGAAGATTTTGAGAGAGAAAATCTGTCGAAGATTCAGCTTTAAATAACAAATCAGGTCAGATATTGTAGCAGGTCCAAGACTAGATCAAATAGCTATATAAAGCGCATCAATCCTAAAGGAAAAGTAACAAAGAAAGAGAGCTAAAGACTGAGAGTCGATTGAGTCTTCGTGTTTGTATTGTAAACCATTCTAGTGTGAATTGGTATTGTTGTTTTGAGTTGTTCTTGATCAAAGCTGTGAAGTAGAATTAAGTTGTGTTTTTCAAAGTGTGTGATCTTTGAATTATATCACTGAAGTGATTTAGGGATTGAGTAGTGTTCTCATACCTAAGTGGTCTCTTAGGTAGAAGGTTCATTAAGTAGAGTTTAAGTTTAGGAGATGTCAACTGGGCTGTTGAGTCTGTAAATTAAATCTACTGATAGTGAAATTCATCCCTGGCTTGGTAGCCCCCAGACGTAGGTAGTTAGACCGAACTGGGTGAACAATTCTTTGTGTTCTCTGCTGTTGTTTTGCATTGTCCATTGCAGAGTGTGTTGTTGTGACATCACACGTAACATCACATATCTGGTACCAGAATTTCAATATATATATATATATTTGTTTGTGCTGGAAGCTTGCTCACCTGCAAGTCCTTCTACCCTCTTTTACATACAGTATATATTTCATATATATATATATGCCTGTATTTTATCTTGCTTAGAGTTTTCCCCGATAATTAAGTCTAGGATTAGATAAAGTCAGTGGTTACTCTTTCAACATAGTCAAAACTAGTTCCCCATAGGAATTCCAGATACAGTCTTGCCTCCTCTTGGGCTTATATAATATGGAACAAAGAGAAAGGCATTATTCCCGGTGAAACTTTTCTCAGACTGTCACAATTAGAAAATTTTCAAAGACATTCATTCCCCCATAGAGGATTAATTCCTTATGAAACCTCTCTTGAATTTCTTCAAACCCTATAACTGTTCACTAAAGAAAAGATTATTCCCGGTGAAACTTTTCTTGAACTTTTCTAAAGTTTGGACCCACAGGCTTCCTAAAAGCATCTTCACCTCCTCTTGGGCTTTGTACAAGGACCCTCAGGCTTCTTAGAAGTTCTCAGCCTTCTCTTGGGCTTAGTACAAGGACCCGAAGACCTCTTAAAGGGATATGACATAACTTAGTCATCCTTTGATAGAGCAGTCTTTCTAAGAGTCAAAACATCAAACCAATTTTAGGGTTGATTCTCATCCCTTAAAAACACTAGCCTCCTCTTGGGCATTATACAAGCAGACTTGGACAGTCTTGCATCCTCTTGGGCATCATACAAAGATAAATAACCAGTAGACTTGGACAGTATCACGCTTTTTTGGATCTCAAAGAAACCCTCAAGTTTCCCAAAAGCAGGATAAACCCTGATCCTTTCATCAATCACCAACAGAGTTTAAACTTCTTCTAAATTTCCCAAGCTAGGACCAAAATCACTATCAATAAACCTTTATTAGAACCTCAAGAGATCTGATATTTCAACTCTTCTATAAATCCTCAGCAAGAGTCGATTCCTCAATTCGGACCTGTTTCTGGATCTCAATAATCCTCAGTAGAAGTCAGCCTTCTCTTAGGGTTTGTATAATGATTTTCCTCAGTAGAGTTAGCCTCAAAAGTACTCTCTTGTTGAGTCAATCATCTTTCCAGCCTCAATCTTGGGCTTTGTACAAGACAGATAAAAACACTCTCTTGTTGAGTCAATTCTTTTAGCCTCAATCTTGGGCTTTGTACAAGACAAACAAAAAACACTCTCTTGTTGAGTCAATCACCTTAAAACACTCTCTTGTTGAGTCAACCTTTTTCATCCTCCTCTTAGGATTTGTATAATAATTTCCCTCAGTAGAGTTAGCCTCAAAAACACTCTCTTGTTGAGTCAAATATCCTCCAGCCTCAATCTTGGGCTTTGTACAAGACACATGTAAATCTCCCTAAGCTGAGTTAATCCTCTTTTCAGCCTCAATCTTGGGCTTTGTACAAGACAAATCATACTCTCCAACTGAGTCAATCCTCTTTTTAGCCACAATCTTAGGCTTTGTACAAGACAGATAAAACCTCTCACCAGTAGAGTCAGTTTCCCTTTTAGCCTCAATATTGGGCTTTGTACAAGACACATAAATATTCCCCAGTGGAATCAAAAATCCTTTTTAGCCTCAATCTTGGGCTTTGTACAAGACAGACAAAATATTTCCCCAGAAAAGTTTTCTCCTTCAGGACATAATCCCCTATTTGAGAATCTCGGAGATCACATCTACGCCCATAGTGGAGACATATGATCTTCGGTACAACATGCCTAAAGATCGTCCCTGGGGCATGCCTCTCAACTTTGTCCCTGAAGGATACATCCCGCCGGTCATTGAAGACCCAGAAACTGCAGTTGGAACCGCTGGGCCTAAAGGTTACAAACTTTGAGAAAGCAAAGACGCAAGAGTTATGACAGCAACTCCTGAAGGTTACAAACTTCGGGGCATGGAAGCACCAAGGGTCACCGCCGTAATGACTATACCACAACAAGTGGTACACGCCGTCCCGGAAGGACAGATTCCACAAGTAATTTCTGGTGGAAATGAAGACATGTACGAAAGAATGAATGAGTTCCAGGAGCAATTCTTAGAGATGCAGAAGGAAATGCATGCCATTCGTGGTCAGGATTTATTCGGAAAGGACGCCACAGACCTTTGTCTGGTCCTTAATGTAAAGATACCGCACAAATTCAAGGTGCCTGACTTTGAAAAATACAAGGGCAACTCTTGCCCTCAAAGTCATTTGGTGATGTACGCTCGAAAAATGTCAACTCAGACAGAGAATCAACAGCTACTGATCCATTATTTTCAAGACAGTTTAACTGGCATCGCACTCAAATGGTACATGGGTTTAAACCGCACCAAGATCAATAATTTTAGAGATCTTGGCGCAGCCTTCGTTTAGCACTATAAGTATAACCTGGACATGGCACCAGACAGTGATCAACTCAGAGCAATATCGCAAAAAGACAAGGAAACTTTCAAAGAATACGCTCAGAGATGGCGTGAAATTGCTGCTCAGACCTGTCCCCCTCTTGAGGAAAAAGAGATGACCAAGATCTTTTTGAAAACCTTGAGCTCATTCTATTACGGCCTGATGGTCGCCAGTGCGCCCAGCGACTTCACTGAAATGGTGAACATGGGGTTACACCTTGAAGAAGCAGTCCGAGAAGGATGACTGGTCAAAGATGCAGAACCATCTAGCAGTACCAAAAGATACGGTAGTGCTTTCCCAAAGAAAAAAGAGAAAGATATTGGTAATATCTCTCTCAAAAAGCAAAGGCGAAGGTATCAACTAGTAGCGGTGGTAACTCCCACTATCAACCCTGCGCCGACTCCAACGTATTAACCTCAGGTTGCTCAAAGCCAACCAAATCAACAACAGTATCAACAAAGGACATAACAGCCTCTTCAGCAGGTTCGTCCTTAGTACAACAATAACAATCATATGACACGACCATCAGGGTTTGACCCTATACCGATGTTGTACGCAGAACTATTTCCACTTTTACTGGCCAAGGGGCACGTCCAAACCAGGTCTCCTCTTACAGTACCGAAAAATCTGCCTTTTTGGTTTAAAGCGGATCAAACTTGCCCTTACCATCAAGGAGGATCAGGACATAACATTGAGAACTGACTCAGCTTCAAATCTGATGTATAGAAGCCTGTCAAGAACAAGGTCCTATCTTTCAAAGATACTAATCTAAATGTTCAGACGAACCCATTGCCTCAACATGAAAAGGCTGCAGTAAATTTGATAGAGGAATTTAGCCGTAGTTATCAAATTCACGATGTACTCCTATAAGGAACTAATCTGGTCAGGATGCATTGTAGACAGAGTGGGTACGGTCATGTAACGCCTCACAATTATCACCAGTGTGATATATGTTCAAAGAATAATCAGGGGTGTTCCGTAGTGCAGTCAGCTCTACAAGAACAGATGGATCTCGGATGGATCCAAGATCACCGAATCCGTGAAGTCAATATGGCCCACGCAAATCCCAAAATTATTCAGAACCACACATTCTGGTGATGAACGTCAACTAGGTGACGATGCACTCAAGGCAAAGTCAATACCATGATCTGCCACGGCACGATTACAATTCCTGTCCGATATGCTCAAAAAGCAATCAGAGATGCTTTTTTGTACGAGAGGCCCTCCAGTGTCAGATGGATCTCGGATGGATTCAGGACTATCAGGAGAGAAATAACCATCAGGTCAATATGATTCAGATCTTTGACATACGCTTGATGAATACCAGTCTGGTAGAATTACACGTTAAGCAAGTCAGGCTCGGCTTTCTGGCTTCACATGATTATCAAGACTGTAAAGTGTGTCGTAAAGACGACCAAGGATGTACACTTGTCCAAAGAACACTTCAACACTTATTGGACCACTCGTGGCTTCCAATCTACTTGGATGAAGCTACATAACAGATTAGTATAACTGACGAGAATTCTTATAGGCATCAGAGTCGGGATGTCCGCTCGGTGGAAATAGATCTAGTAAAGTTACACTACATACAAAGCGGATGTGGCCAGGTGCCACCACATAATTATGAGCGCTGTAGAGTTTGCTTAGAGAACAACCACGGGTGTTACCTCGTACGGCCAGCTCTTCAAAATCAGTTAGACCGAAAAGAGATTCGACCATGTTCAAGTTCTGGTTTGATCAACGTGATTCAAGACTATCTCCCTGATCAAAGCAAAGACGTTGTCATAATCTCCGATCATGAGAGGACCAAAGACGTATGCACCATAATCCCTCTACTCCATGAATCAAGACTTCCTCTTGATAGTAGAAAGATTCTCAACCTTGAACCAATTGAGGCCGGCTACGATGGTCAGAAAAATCAAAAGGCTCCTGTGGTTATCTATCTGTCGGGTCCAATACCGTACAAATCAAATAAGGCTATTCCTTACAAGTATGGTGCAACAACAATCGAAAATGGAAAGGAAACTCCATTACCCTCTGTCGTAAACATTGCCAACATCTGTCGAGTGACACGGAGCTGTTGGATCTTCAACAGAGGAGTTGGAGAACCCACCAAAGATAAGGAACCTCAAACAGAAGTTCCCAATCAACCAGTCGGACAATCCAGTAATTCAAAACTGGTAAAAAACAATGATGAGATGCTGAAGCTCATACAGAAAAGTGAGTACAACATTATGGACCAACTGTTGCAAACTCCTTCGAGAATCTCTGTGTTATCTCTCTTGCTCAGTTCCGAGGCTCACAGGGAAGCTTTGTAGAAAGTCTTGGAGCAAGCTTTCGTAGAACAAGATGTGACAGTCAGACAGTTTAACAACATCATTTCCAACATCAATTCCTGCAACAATTGAGGATTCAATGTTGAAGAACTTCCAGAAGAAGGAAAAAATCATAATATGGCGCTTAACATTACACTCAACTTCCAGGACGATGCTCTAGCCAGCGTACTGGTAGACACAGGATCTGCTCTGAATGTTATGCCAAAATCTACTCTGATGCGACTATCATTTCATGGATCTCCGATAGAGGCAGTGAGGTCATCGTCAAAGCCTTTGACGGATCCAAAAAGACAGTTATCGGCGAAGTTGATCTTCCCATAACCATCGGTCCTCACACTTTCCAAGTCACTTTCTAGGTCATGGACATCCGGGCAGCATACAACTGTTTATTAGGAAGACCTTGGATACACGAAGCTGGGGCAGTCATTTCAACACTTCACCAGAAGCTGAAGTTCGTCAAGAATGACAAGTTAGTCACAGTATGCGGAGAGCAGGCCTTAATCGTGAGCAACTTATCATCATTTTCCTGTGTAGAACCCGAGGAGGTCGTTGGAACCCAGTTCCAGGCACTCTCGGTGAGCAATGAGAATCAATCAGAAAGAGGGACATCGATTTCCTCATACAAAGATGCTCTCAAAGTGACCGAGAGTAATAATGCAAAAGGATGCGGATAAATCGTAATTCCTATGGATAACAGGACAAAGAAAGGTCTTGGTTTCTCCTCAGCCTGTACCCATATTGCTACTAACGATGAAAGTTTTCATCCCATTCAAGACTTCTTCCACAGTGGAGGCTTTCTCCACCCAGTGTCTCAAGAAGTACACACCATTAATGAGGGTGACTCCTCCGATACAGATGAAGAGTGGAAGTCCTATCTCAACGAGGACGGTTATATGTCTCAGGGAGAGGCGCATATGCCATTTTTCTTTGTCACGTAGGGCCCGAGATATATACCAAGATCAAACATTCGGATGATCTACGGAGATTGTGATCCTGAGGGATGTCGTGCTCTACCTAACTCATGGGAGGACGATCCGATGAAAGACAACTTCGATCATGACTATTTTGATCCCCTGGATGACTTGCCTATCTGGCAGCCGTACCCAGAAGACTTGGGGCAAAAGAGTCAGCCCAACGATGCGTATGAGCTGAGCATCATTGAAAAGAATACCTGCGCCCCCACCAATTCATGGGATTATTACTCAGGACATTCTAAAGATATCCAGCACAACGATGAATCTGCAAAGATTGTAGGACAAGAGTTCATCAACTATGCTTTTCCTGAGGTCAACGTCATCGAGAAGGATGACTCCTCCTGTCCCACCGAAGTATGGGACACCTTAGGACAGCCGAGTGGAAAGCACGACTTCTTTGTCAAGTACACTGCTCCTGAAAGCTCTCGTATCAGGCTCAAAGACATCCAGCCAATTGGATGGGGAGATCCACTTGAGAGTGAAAACACCGTGCAAAACACAACAGAAGAGTTCGTTTACGATAACTCTGCATGGGAGGAAAACTCCAATGATCCTGCTCCGCCAGAAATCAGCGTCATTTCTGAGGACAAACCAAGAAAGAAGGTACCAGACTTTGTGATTCACCGAGGAGTTTGTCGCCAATGGGTTGTTGTCGAGGTCCCGAAAGTCGTTCATAAGTCTAAGTAATTGCTGTCTTTGTTTTGACCTTTCACCCGCCCAGGTGAAACAGATGTTTTTTATAGGGCTCACTTTTCTGTAAATGTCCCTCTTCGCTTTGTCCAAAGCTACAGAGCTTTGTTTTATAGGGTTATATTTCAAGAATCGACAAAATCATAAATAAATAAATAAACTTCATTCTGTCATTCCCGCATTTATCATTGTTTTCACTTTTTGTTTTTCAGAAAATGGTAATCCTAAAACAACCCAAAATAATAACAAGAATTTTTCAGAAAATACACTGCACACACTCTTGCATTTCTCTCGATCTCTTCTAAAAAATAAATCATCACTTCATGAATATTGCTTGTTTTAAACCCCGTTGAAACATACGATCCCATGCCTTCTCCCAACTTTGAATTCCTGGTATTTGAAGTTGAAGAAGAAGGGGATGAAGAACTTCTAGAAGAGATCTCCTAATTACTCAGACAAGAGGAAAGGTCCATTGAGCCTCACAAAGAGCCGTTGGAAACAGTTAACTTGGGTTCAGAAGAAGAAAGGAAAGAAGTTAAGATTAGGGCACTGCTCAGTCCGACTGTCAAAGAAAGCTTGATAAAACTTCACAAAGAGTTTCCCGATGTATTTGCTTGGTCTTACTAGGACATGCTAGGGTTGGATACCGGCATCGTGGAACATCATTTACCGTTGAAATTAGAATGTCCACCAGTTAAACAAAGGCTGAGACGGACTCATCCGGATATGGTTATCAAAATCAAAGAGGAAGTGCAGAAACAGATCGACGCAGGTTTCCTCGCCCCCTCAGAATATCCTCAATAGCTAGCTAACATAGTGCCAATTCCGAAAAAGGATGGAAAATTCAGAATGTGTATAGACTACAGGGATCTGAACAAAGCAAGTCCGAAGGATGACTTTCCCTTACTGCACTAGACATCCTGGTAGACAGTACAACAAAGTTCAAAGTCTTCTCCTTCATGGATGGATTCTCGGGCTATAATCAAATCAAAATGGCGCCGAAAGATATGGAGAAAACTTTATTCATCACCCCATGGGACACCTTTTGTTACAAGGTAATGTCGTTCGGTTTGAAGAACGTCGGGGCAACCTATCAAACGGCCATGACTACTATGTTTCACGACATGATGCACAAAGAAATTGAGGTGTATGTCGATGACATGAATTCCAAATCTAAAACAGAAGAGAAGCATGTGACCCACTTGTCAAAACTATTTGAGCGTCTGAGAAAGTACAAACTCCACTTGAATCCCAACAAATGTGCGTTCGGTGTCCGTTCAGGGAAACTTTTAGGGTTCATCGTCAGCCAGAAAGGAATTGAGGTTGATCCTGACAAGGTCAAGGCCATTCAAGAAATGCCTTCTCCAAAGACTGAGAAACAAGTCAGAGGATTCCTGGGACGTCTGAACTATATCTTGAGGTTTATATCTCTCATGACCGCGACATGCACGCCAATCTTTAAACTACTAAAAAAGAATCAAAGTTGTGTATGGACGGAAGATTGCCAAAAGGCCTTCGACAGTATCAAAGAGTATTTGTTGAATCCACTGATTTTGTCTCCTCCAGTGGAGGGAAGACCACTGATTATCTACCTAACAGTCTTGGAAGACTCTATGGGTTGTGTACTTGGCCAACAAGACGATACCAAAAGAAAAGAGTTTGCCATCTACTATTTAAGCAATAAATTTATCGACTGTGAGACTCGGTACACTATGCTCAAGAAAACTTGTTGTGCTATGGCTTGGCCAGCCAAACGTCTTCGCCAGTACATGATTTGTCACACTACTTGGTTAATCTCCGAAATGGATCCGATCAAGTATGTTTTTGAAAAACCTGCTCTCACGGGAAGGAATGCCAGTTGGCAGATGTTGATGTCTGAGTACAACATCGAGTACCATGCTCAAAAAGCCGTCAAAGGAAGTATTCTAGCCGATCATTTGGCTCATCAACCGATTGATAATCAAGAATCAGTCGGATTTGACTTCCCAGATGAAGATGTCATGTACTTGAAAATGAAATATTGCAATGAACCGCTACCCAGTGAAGGGCCAGAACCAGGATCCCAATGGGGACTAATATTTGACGGAGCTGTCAACACTTATGGAAACGGAATTAGGGAAATCATTGTAACGCCTCAGGGTACCCATATTCCTTTCACCGCCCGATTAACATTCAAGTGCACAAACAACAAGGCCGAATACGAAGCTTGTATCATGGGTCTCGAAGAAGCAATTGAATTAAGGATAAAAAACTTGGATGTGTATGGAGACTCAGCCCTGGTTATCAATCAGATAAAAGGAGATTGGAACACATACCAATCAGGACGATTCCTTACAAAGATTACGTAAAAAGGTTGTTGCCATTCTTCTACAGAATAGAGTTTCATCATATCCCTCATGACGAAAATCACATGGCTGATACATTAGCCACTCTCTCTTCCATGATTAGTGTAGGTCAATGGAACAACGTACCTAAGATCGACATAATGCGCCTAGAACGGCCCGCCTACATCTTCGCGATTGAAGCAATCATAGACGATAAACCTTGGTATCACGATATCAAGTGTTTCCTTCAAAGACAAGAGTATCTGCCTAGGGCATCCAGAAAAGACAAGAAGACCCTCAGAAGACTGGCAGGCAACTTCTTCCTGAGCGGTGATACACTCTATAAGAGGAACTTTGACATGGTCTTGCTCTGATGCGTAAATATACCAGAAGCAAACATGTTGATAAAAGAAATTCACGAAGGATCCTTTGGCACTCATACCAACAGATACACAATGGCGAGAAAAATTTTGAGAGCAGGATACTATTGCTTGACAATGGAATCTGATTGCTATAAATACATGAGGAGATGTCATAAGTGTCAGATATACTCAGCCGCCAACACATCTCAAAGTTCTTTCTTCCCCATGGCTTTTTTCCATATGGGGAATTGACATGATTGGCATGATCGAACCCAAAGCTTCAGACGGACATCGGTTCATCCTTGTAGCCATTGACTACTTCACCAAATGGGTCGAAGCAGCGTCATACACCAATGTAACCCGACAAGTGGTGGTCCAATTTATCAAAAACAATCTCATCTGCTGTTATGGTATTCCGAGCCAGATCATTACTGATAATGGATCTAACTTTAACAACAAGATGATGAAAGAGTTGTGCGCTGAATTCAAGATCGAACACCATAACTCATCTCCCTACCGGCCTAAGATGAATGGCGCGGTAGAAGCGGCTAACAAGAACATCAAGAAGATTGTTCAAAAGATGGTTGTAACCTACAAAGACTGGCATAAGATGCTACCCTTTGCTCTCCACGGTTATCGTACATCTGTCTGCACTTAACCAGGAGCAACCTCTTTCTCTCTAGTATATGGCATGGAATCAGTGCTTCCCATAGAAGTGGAGATCCCATCAATCAGGGTATTGATGGAAGCTAAGCTAACAGAGGCTGAATGGTGTCAAAGTTGACACGATGAGGTGAATCTGATCGATGAAAAGCCAATAACGGCTCTGTGCCACGATCAGTTATATCAGCAGAAAATGAAGAAGGCGTTCGACAAAAAAGTTCGACCTCGTGTCTTCAAAAAAGGAGACCTTGTGCTCAATAAGATACAATTATTTCTCACTGATTCCCGGGGCAAATGGACTCCAAATTATGACGGCCCCTTTTTGGTCAAGAAAGCCTTCTCAGGTGGCGCCTTGAGACTCACAACCATGGATGGAGAGGAATTTGCCTACCCCACGAATGTTGACGTAGTCAAGAAATACTTCGCCTAAATAAATAAATAAAAAAACATCTCGGTGGATTGAAACCCCGAAAGGGCGGTCCAGGCAAAAATTAGAGACATAAGCAAAAATCATCCCGATGGACTGGAAATCTCAAAGTACAATCCAGGCAAAAATTAGGGATTTCATGGCAAGTAACTATGTCCGACAAGGTTAAATCCCCAGCGGTAACACTATTCGTCGACAAACTTCCAGTCAAGGTCATCTTTGACAGAAGCTCAGGATGTCCAGAATTCAAAGCTGGTAGAAGGATAATTGTCGTTATGTTACAATATAGCTCTTTTCCCGTAAATTACCATTTTCTAAAATTTGTAAATGCTCTATGGAATCACGCGCTTGGCTGATTTCCATTCTATCAATAAAATTTGAGCCCTAGTGCTTTTGTTTGCAGTTCTCATTTCTTTTAGCTTTACAGAATGACATTTTTAACATGATCAACGATTCTTGAAATAAAACAAAAATGAATTTACTTGTTAAAATTCTTCTGATTTTAAAATAAAGATGGCATTTCTTTTTACTGAACGTCAAAAAGAACATCGATAGTTTCTCCGAAGGTGATTGAACCTCAGAGTACAGAATCAAAGTACTCCTTCTCAACCAGTGCACCTGAATGAAGGATCAACTATTTCAGATGCCATGTTTCATCTGAGATCCCCGACAGAGTTCTTACCTCTTAAGACCAATTGAACGATTCTTTCTACCCCACAGGTATCTGACTCTCCTAAGCAAGGCAGAATTGTTATTTTGAACCAGTGGTACTTTTCGTCCCTCACACTTGGTCGAGTATCCAATCGTGTTCATCTATTAGTTTATATGTCGCATCTGTTTTGTCAACATAAACATACATACATCATGCATTATTGATTCATATTCATATTCATATTGCATTGCTATCACTCTGGTTATATTCATCCCCCAAGTGATAAAAGTCCTCTTATCAATTGAGTTGTCAGTTCTTTCCTCGTCAGGAAATGTATTGTCTGAGCAATATCTCCCCCTGTGTATTTTTGGATTGGAGACGGTCTTCAACCGCTTTGATAACTTGAACCTCTGAAAGGCAAGAAGACATTCTACAGATGTCACTCTTCACCATCGAAGATGATATTTTCGCTTTCCCGGATTAAGGAAAATCCCCAAAGAAAGCCTCTTAACTGAAGACACTCATCAATGCAGCAGTTTCTCTCCAAAAGGTTTGCTGTCAACAAGGTCATCAGCACCTCAAAATTAGATTACATCACATGGCATTTCTCCAAAAAGATCTCGAAGAAAAGTATGATGTAATATCTCCCAAGCAGAAAGCAGTCTCTCAAGAGACTCGTTTGCACACCTCTGCAGTTCAGACAAATGGGTTTCCCTAGCAAGTCTGACATAAAATCTTTCTCCATCAAATGGCGTCTTCTAAGTAAAAACTCGGCGAGAAGTTTAATGAAGACCGCTACAAATAGCATTCCTTGTCGAGGAAGGAACTCGACAAGAAGAAACTGAGACCAGTTCCGTGGCCAAAGACCAGGATCGAGGGGAAGTTTATTTCAGAAACTGAGACCAATTCTGTGGCTGAACACCCGGATCGAGGGGAAGTTTTACCCTTTTCTAAGTAATATTGCTTAGCAAAAAAAGATGGATGAGCAAACCGCTAACATTCATAACCACCGTCAAAATTTCGGGTATTCCAATATTTAATCCTCTTGCACCCCGAATGCCCAAATACCTTCGCCATTCACACCTACGGGTCTAAGAAGATTAAATAGGGGCATCTGTCATACCCCAAATTTTGACCACCAAGATTTCCCATCATTGTGAAGATCATTGCCACAATATGGATGTGCCATCATGCCTCATCAATCTCCTCAAAGATTGTTGAGCATTCACTACAACCAAGAATTAGGGTTTTGAGCCCTCTCAGAGCACTTAGACAAAGGATTAATCAAGAAATGACATGATCTTCAACTTGTCTAACCTCTCAAACACCCATAAAGGAACAAGAGGACTCCCACATCAAGAATCAAGCACAAAGTTTCAACATTCCAAGTGGATCAAGCCTCAAGATCGCCAGTGTCACCAAATTAGGGTTTTGGTCGACCAAGGCCTCCAGATGAAATTTTTCCTCTGGGCATGAGCCAATGCTTCAAAGAATAACCCAAGATACTCTAAGGAACCTCATGGATCCACTCATCAAGTCAATTTAGCCTCAGGGGATGCATTCATAAAAAATCAGGAATTAGGGTTTCTTGACCAAATTCACCCCTAAGTTGACTTTTGGAGCAAAGCATGAGCCAAGACCTCAAGACATGATTTGAGTGCCTTAAATACACTACATTGATCCATTTACAAAAATGGATTTATCCAAGAAGCTTGATTCACAAGTTTCAATTCATCTGGACCACAATTAGGGTTTTGAAGAAAAAAGTCAATTATATCTTTGACTTTTGACCAAGACATGCTCCCAAACCTTGGGACATGATTCAATACACCCTATAACACCTATGGAACGCATCCATTAGGTTTGAATTAGGTCAAGAACTTGATTGCACAAAGGATCGCACAGTTTGGGTTTCATCTAACAAAAAGTTAACTGTGCACAAAATCAAGTTTGACTTTTTGGAATTTTTCACAAATATGGTTCCCCTAAGTAAAATATAATGTTAATATATGGTATTGATCATCATTCATTAAGAAAAATAAATAAAAGTGAGGTTTCTTGCAAAAGGGGTAACCATGAGAAACCAAAATTTTTCTAAGTTATGGAACAAAAGTGATTTTCTACCAACTTTGCAAGGTCATAACTCATAAACCACAAAGCCTTTTTCTCCCATTCAAAGCTCAAATGAAAGTCCATCTGACATACTTTAAAAGTGTCAACTACAAGAGACTCCAAATCCTCATGGATTTTGAGTTATGGATTGATCAAAATCACAAAAACATGAAAATGACCACTTTTCCAACACTACGTGAAATTTTCATTAAGTCAGAATCTGCCTTACTTTTTCTAAAATGTATGGACATTTTTCACCTTGATCCAAGTTAACTAGGTCCATTGGTGAACATCAAAGTTGAAGTATGCCATGAGGGCTTTCCAATAAGTACCAGATCATCTCAAAATTCAATTTGAGTAGGGAGATACAACGCTTGGAACATGGCATCATGGACTGATTTTTACAAGGCAGATTTGTGCATTTTGCTTGAGTTAGCTAATTTGGACAATTCCAAGCCTTGTCATCCATTTGGACACATTAGAGGATAACATCCAAGAGAAAAGATCTGATCCACAAGCCTCCCAAGTCCAAGGAACTACATGTAGCCATAAATGCCCTAAAAAGGCTAAAAAGGTGCAAAGACTCCAATTTTGTCTCCAAGCATTCAATGGATGCATCAAGGTGGCATGGACTGAGACATTGCTAACTGAATGAGTCAAGATTTATCTCTGAATCAAAGAACCATAGGCATGTGCCCTAACCTCAAGTCAATGGCTAGAGGAGACTAAATATTCCTTTTGCTACAATTGGCCAAGGGACTGTCCAAGTTGCCATTCACTATTGCTGGCAAAACAAACTTGCTCTACTATAAATAGAGCTTATTTGTGGTCAGTTTGAGTACACCAAAGCACTACAACACTTGCTTTCCTCAAAATCTCTCTCATTAGGCCAAAATGCCTTCTTTTGCAAGTCACCACTGAGTTTTTGAGTTAGAGAGCAATTCCACCACAACTCATGATCCAAACACATCCAATGTATCATATCTAAGTTGTTCAAACACTCACCCTTGATCTGAAACACTAAAATCAGAAAGTCAACCTCCAAAACCTCAAATTTTGACTTTTCTGCATTTTTCAAGCCATGTCTTGATTCAGTCACTTTAAAAACCAAACAAAGCCTCAAACACACTCCAAATATCGTCCTTAAACTGTCTCAATTGGTTTCCATCGTATAGAACACCATTTGAGAGAGCTACTATCTTGGTCACTTTTGCCCCTTTTGTAAGAAAGAGCCTATTCTTGTTCTTGAGGATTCCAGCTGGTTTTGATCATCCTAAAAGCTTCTAAGGGATCAATCAAGAGTGTCTAAAGCATTGGATTACTTCTGGCACAAGGAACTTGATAGATAGCACAAGGAGCTTCAAGAGGTAAGTGCATCACAACTTGAACTCTCTAAATCATGCATTGCTTTGAGGTCCATTGATCATGGACTTCTCATACATATCATATATGTTGTGTTTGAACCAATTTACCATGCTATAGCTGTCTGTATGATGAGATAGCATAGAACATGCAAATCTAGGCCTATTTTGAAATCACTATCGGGTTTTAAAATAGGGACATTTTCTAAAAATTCCAAAGGCACCATTCGATTCCTCAAGAAATTCTAGGCAGGATGCATCTAAATATTGTCCAAATCCATGGAGAAATGAGGAAGTTAGAGCCTTCGTGCAAGGGGCACAAAATCAGGCCTTGCCTTGGGCAAGGGCCAGCGCCTTGGCCAGGCCTAAATACAAGGCATCTCATATATGTTGATGGGGTGGTTTTGATACAGGGATGTATCACCACCTTAGTGGTAGCGCGCATGTGTGTTTGTTTGGCAGGTCGTGGGTTCAACACCCACCCAGACCATTTTGCCATATTTTGCTATTTTTCACTTTTTTTTTTATGGTTTTTG
The DNA here is from genome assembly GCA_022829125.1 of Lathyrus tuberosus. Taxonomy (NCBI): domain Eukaryota; kingdom Viridiplantae; phylum Streptophyta; class Magnoliopsida; order Fabales; family Fabaceae; genus Lathyrus; species Lathyrus tuberosus. The sequence goes on from JALAZF010000449.1 coordinate 4,408,069, forward strand.
TTAATTAATTCCAAAATTAATTTCTCTCTCAATTTTAATTATTTTTTATTGGTTCTTTTTTTGAAAATTCCCAAAAATATTAAAATATTTTATTCCACAAAAATTCACAAAAATATTATTTATTTCACATATTTGGTATTTTTGTAAAGAATTATGTTTTATTTGTTTTTTTAACATTTGAAAATATTTCTTTCTCTTGATTTTCCAACTTCAAATGAATTTTAAACTTTCATGTGTTTAAACATGATTTTTCAAAATGTTTTTCAAGGTATACAACTTGTTTTTAATATATTTGGTATTTTATATCATTTATTATTTAATTTCCTTTGGAAATTGTTTTAAAAAATGCAAAAATTAGGGTTTTCTCTAATTCTTGATTTTTTTCAAACTTCACAAAACACTTTGAGCTTCTAATAGAGTGTAAGACCCAATCCTTGTTGTACATAAACCTTTTTGATCCTCAGTCATTGTATAAGTCCCACTGTGTTTTGAGAACCGCGACGCGATCGTCGCCTTTTAAACAAAAAATCATCTGGACCTACCCTTGTGTTGTAAGTCCTATCTTTATCTTAAAATAATTTGGGCCTCTAATAGAGTGTAAGACCCAACCCCCTTTGTACATAAATAATTTTGGGCCGCAGTCATTGTATAAGTCCCAGTACAGTTTTCAAAACGACAGTGCGATCACTATCTTTCAATGGGCTTCTCCCTAAGTTGTAAGCCAAATTCTCTCTTCTTTTAAAACACTTTGGGCCTCTTAATAGAGTGTAAGACCCATCTCTTTATACAGAAAACCTTTTTGGACCTCTGTCATTGTATAAGTCCTGATTCAATTTTCAGATCAACGGTACGATTACTGTTTTTCATCTGGGCCTCTCCTTGAGTATAAGCCCTAATAATCTTTTCTAAACAACTTTCCCTTTGATTTAGATTCAAATTCATAGTTGTTATCAAAACATTCTTTAATTTCTTGATCAACTAACCATACAATTGTTACAATGGAAGCTTGCACACCTGTAAGTCTTAAACAACTTTCTTTTATATACTTACGCGCACACACACACACACACACACACACACACACACACATATATATATATATTTGTTTATGTTGGAAGCTTGCTCACCTGTAAGTCCTTCTACTCTCTTTTACATACAGTATATATTTCATCTGTATATATATGCTTGTATATTATCTTGCTTAGAGTTTTCCCCGACAATTAGGTCTAGGATTAGATAAAGCCAGTGGTCACTCTTTCAACACAGTCAAAACTAGTTCCCTATAGGAATTCCAGATACAGACTTGCCTCCTCTTGGGCTTATATAATATGGAACTAAGAGAAAGGCATTATTCCTGGTGAAACTTTTCTCAGACTGTCACTATTATAAAATTGTCAAAGAAATTCATTCCCCCAGAGAGGATTAATTCCTGGTGAAACCTCTCTTGAATTTCTTCAAACCCTAGAACTGTTCACTAAAGAAAAGATTATTCCTGGTGAAACTTTTCTTGAACTTTTCTTAAGTTTGGACTCACAGGCTTCCTAAAAGCATCCCCGCCTCCTCTTGGACTTTGTACAAGGACCCTTAGGCTTCTTAGAAGTTCTCAGCCTTCTCTTGGGCTTAGAACAAGGACCCGAAGACCTCTTAAAGGGATAGGACATAACTTAGTCATCCTTTGATAGAGCAGTCTTTCTAAGAGTCAAAACATCAAACCAGTTTTAGGGTTGATTCTCATCCCTTAAAAACACTAGCCTCCTCTTGGGCTTTATACAAGCAGACTTGGTCTGTCTTGCCTCCTCTTTGGCATCATACAAAGATAAAAAACCAGTAAACTTGGACAGTCTCACATTTTTTTAGATCTCAAAGAAACCCTCAAATTTCCCAAAAGCACAGGATAAACCCTGATCCTTTCATCAATCACCAACAAAGTTTAAACTTCTTCTAAATTTCCCCAACTAGGACCAAAATCACTATCAATAAACCTTTATCAGAACCTCAAGGCATATGATATTTCAACTCTTCTTTAAATCCTCAGCAAGAGTCGATTCCTCAATTTGGATCTGTTTCTGGATCTCAATAATCCTCAGCAAAAGTCAGCCTCCTCTTAGGCTTTGTATAATGATTTTACTCAGTAGAGTTAGCCTCAAAACTACTCTCTTGTTGAGTCAATTGTCTTTTCAGCCTCAATCTTGGGCTTTGTACAAGACAGATAAAAACACTTTCTTGTTGAGTCAGTTCTTTTAGCCTCAATCTTGGGCTTTGTACAAGACAAACAAAAAACACTCTCTTGTTGAGTCAACCTTTTTCAGCCTCCTCTTAGACTTTGTATAATGATTACCCTCAGTAGAGTTAGCCACAAAACCCCTCTCTTGTTGAGTCAAATATCCTCCAGCCTCAATCTTGGGCTTTGTATAAGACACATATAAATCTCCCTAAGCAGAGTTAATCCTCTTTTCAGCCTCAATCTTGGGCTTTGTACAAGACAAATCATACTCTCCAACTGAGTCAATCCTCTTTTTAGCCACAATCTTGGGCTTTGTACAAGACAGATAAAACCTCTCACCAGTAGAGTAAGTTTCCCTTTTAGCCTCAATCTTGGGCTTTGTACAAGACACAAAAATATTTCCCAGTAGAATCAAAAATCCTTTTTAGCCTCAATATTGGCCTTTGTACATGGCAGGCAAAATATTTCCCCGGAAAAGTTAACTTTCAGCCTCCTCTTAGGCTTTGTATAATGATCTCCCCAAAAGAGTCAGTCTCTTTTTTGCCTCAATCTTGGGCTTTGTACAAGACAGATAATAAACTCCCCAGTGGAGTCAATCGATCTCTTAGCTTCAACCTTGGGCTTCAATCAAGGCACACAAAAATCAACATACCCTCAGAGGAAATCAAAAACCTCTCTAAAGGAAGACATTTCTCTGTACATCATAAATCAAAATCGAAAATCAAACAAACCCTAATCCCAGATAATTGATGTAAGTGGCACACTTTTTTATTCAAATATCCAAGTTGTAGTCCATCTCTTATCTTGGTAAATCCCCATCTTTCATCTAATTGCTGTAAGTGGCAAGCCTCTGGATTACTTACATCCAAGCCAATGTCCCTCTCTTAGCATGGAAGATTCCTAAGGAAAATGGCATTGCTCAACATTGAGTTAAAGTTTTCTCCTTCAGGACATAATCCCCTATAAAGGAAATTATGGCATTGTTGGATTCTCATATCCTAGTTAAAGTAATTCTCCTTTATAATCAGTCACCCAACAGTTGTGATAAACAAACGAGATGTCTCCCTTTAGAGATAATAAAGTCTCTCTCAGTCAAACATTTAGCTTCAATCTTGGGCTTTAAACAAGACACCAAACATCATCTTTTTCCTCCCCTAGAATAGGAGGAACTACGATTGCTATGATTTCCCTGTTTTCTTTAATGGGAATACGTAGGCATAATATTGCGAAATCTTAGCGAGCATACCAATCAAAAAATTTAGGTCCAGTACCTTCACACACTAATCAAAAACTTTAGGCCCAGTACCTTACCAAAAACATCGAAAGACCCGAAATCAACAAAAACTCTCTCTCTCAAACACTCCCAAAGGAGAAACTTTCCCGACCCACAACAGATAAACACCAGTAAGTAAAAAACTATAGAAATTGCTAATAACGTGTGGATAACCACATATAGGATGGGTAATTGACAACTCCCCATTGTATAACCTGACCCCGAACTCCCCAATCTCTTAGCATTTGTTAAAGAAAACATCTGCGTGCAAGGTTAATTTTAGATAGCTTCCCTTTCCTTTCCAGCTTCATAGGATAAATAAGAAATCAGAAAGTAGCACCCAATCCCTAGCATTGCGGTGAGGAAAAACCCATGGCGATAAGGTGGTCGCGTCACCGACAAAAATCGCACGCTACAGATACGTAGGCACAAGATGGCAAAGTCTTGGCGAGCAACCTTCCCCTTATCCACCCGTAGTCCTCCGAACTATATTGACTTTGACTTTCCCATTGCACGAGGGAATACGTAGGCCTAGGACGACGAAGTCCTATCGAATCTCTTTTTGTTTTTTTCCTTTCCGTTTTTGTTTAGTAGTAGAGCTTTAGATAACACACCCTTTGATTAGACAACAAGCGTGGATCCCGTTGAGTACAACGGACGCGAGGGAGTTCTAATACCTTCCTCTTGCGTAATCGACTCCCGAACCCAGAATTTGGTTGCGATGACCATGTCTTCTCCCTGTTGCGGTTTCTTCGATCGTTTCCTTTCCCCCGTCAGGATAAATTACCCTGGTTGCGATGACCATGTCTCTCTATTTTTCCGCTGGTTGTTTTTTGAGTTGCGACAGGTAGCAAAGGGATATTTGACCCTTGCCAACTAACCACATGAGGGAAAGGACATGTGTCTCAGCCAAATGATCTTAAGGTCTTTGTATGCATCACTGGGAGAAGCCACTGAAGCCCTGAGAAACATCAAAACTAAAGATGGCTTTCTACTTGCTAAACCATTATGGCTACTTCAATTATGGCTTAACGCCACCTTTGAAGCTTTATTGAAAGTCGAATGCCTCAACAACGTTAACCCTTTCATCAATGTTCAAAGTATTAAAGGTATTCGACTGAATCTTCTGAATCCCACTGATAAGAGTAGGTCGGACTGGGACGCATTCTGCTTCTACTTAACAATGTTTGCCAAACGCTATAATTTCACTTCGATTATGGCCCCTTTCTCTAGAAGGACTCATGGACCAGAATAGTTTACCCGATTGCTTATAGGCACTAGTGAAAAAGAAAAGGAATCTAAAGTGATCTGGTCATCATTCCTGACACCTAAACTCCCTTCTGTCCGACTCGATCCCTCTAAAGATCACGTGAGAATCCTCAACTACTAACCCAATCTGGCAGCATGCCAATTTGGAATCATTCAAAGCATTTCTCACCCATTTTTCACGAAGAAAAGTGAATTATACCTCAGCACTATCGACTACTATAAGGATGATTATCTCCAACGGTTCACTCGAAATGTTGATGGCCGACCTACTCTTAGCCTCTTTGGCTTTGAGCCCACTTATTATTCCACCCCGGAGTTTGATACTTTGTGGAAAACCTATTATGCCTAAGAATTCATGGGTGCTGCAACAGTACGACAACATCTCATTGATGTTTTTTCCCCTTTCCAGGAAAAATTCAAGAAAGGTAGATCGAAGCACATCAAGAAAATTTAGGCTTTACACAAATACTTTGAAATTGTATATGACCCAAATGATCTTAGACGGGCAATCAGCGAGGCAACCAAAACTCTAAAGGACAAAATACAGGCGAAACTTCTCGATTTAAAAATTGCTGATTATAGAAAAAACAAATATGATTTCTCCCTCAAGTTTTATCTTCCTAAATTCCCCCTTGCCTAAGTTTCCACAGTGGTTTGTTTGTAGGAAATTCTTGAAGGTACATAATAACGAGTGTCTGAAGCCTGTACAGCGAGTGACTCTGAATAAGCTGGATCTATATAGTTTCAAAGGCCACCTTCATGTTGACATAAACAATGTCAGGGTCGAAACTCCCATACATGAGGGTGAGGAAAGCAAAGAGATCTCTTTCAATTCTTCTCCATTTTCCACTATCCATTCTTTAACATTGAATTTATCATTGGTTTTATTTGATCTCGTCTATCGAACATAAGAAAAGAACTAGGGAAGCTGTCAGGGCTGAAACGACACTTAGACAACCCAAAGTCGAGGGGATCTCTTCTAACCCTGCTCAGGTATGTATTTCAGAGATACACATTTTCGGAATTTTGTAACTTATTCCTTTTTACTTATCTGAGATATTCTTATATTCTTCCCATGCAGGTCGATGACACTACTACAGAGGGTGCGTCTGTCACCACAGCCGTTGAACCCGTTGTCATAGAGGACTCATCTCTATAGCCTTCTCCACAAAAGAAGAAAACCAGTGGTGCTGGAACAAAGAAAATCCCATCCAGTCCCAATGTGGCTCCCAATCCAAAAATCAAACAAGGGAAGAAATCCCATACTGGTAAAGTTATGAAGGCCACCCCAGCGGCTAGAAAATTGGCGTCAAATGAGAGTGTCAACTTCAATCCTGACGGAGAAACCTTAAAGGTAATTCAAAACTTTATCTTGCTTATTAATTTTTATGTTAAATACTGAGGAGTAACTTAACTGTAGGACAAACCGTCGGCCCAGTCTGCGACCGTGTCGACTGCTAAGCCAACTTCTACGAACAGTTCACCAGCATATCAACCTTCTTCACTGCAGTTATCATTGACGAAGTTAAAGAAAAACTGCAGAAAGTAATGAAGAAAATTCCCACCAATCAACTGGTAAAACATCTCTCACTGAGTCGACTTCTTCAATGTCAGTGAAGGAAGAAAAAATCGCAACGGATATGGAAGAGGTATCTCTAGAGATTACTCTTGAAAAAGAAGAACCACAACACACCACTCTTCCTGATGGTTCCAAACTCGTCGAAGAAGTCCAACCACAAGCAAAAAACTTTCGACACTTCAAAAGGTGCAAAACATCATATTACCACAACTGCCCTAACATGGAGAAAGATAATCTAGATGCCTCGACCACCAAGAAGACCACTTCACCATCCAAACCTTTATCGTCAGAAGAGATGGATGTGCTGAACACGACCAATCCCAGGGCCTACAGAAAAATGGTTCTTAGTAGCAAAGGCAACTCGACTGATAGATGCTCAAGTTCTTCGGCCGTATTTGGTGGTACCACCATTTATGTGCATATTGAAACGATTCTAAAGAAACTAAAAGCCCTTGTTGGGGATGTCGATATTTTTGAAGCTTTAGAGAAAGAATTTATATAAGGCTACAACATCAAAACCCTCTTGAAGAAACTGGACGTTCCTAATGCTCCTGTCGAAGTGGTATACTTTTTAGTCACTTTTTGACAAACTTCAGGCAGACTTTCAATGAAGGCACAATGCCAAAACCAAGATGGCACCCAAATCGACTGAGAGATCTAAGGCGTGGAACTTAGCTAGTGAGTCAGAACAGCGCGCAGAAGAACTTGAAGAAAGCCTTTTTCAGAAAAATAGTTGCATCGGTGCCCTGGATGCCCAGATTGTTGTTTGGAAAAAAGAGATAGAGGCGCTGCAAAAAAAGGTACAACATGTTGAGGCTAGAAAACCAATCTTCGAAGAGTCAGTCAAATCCAACTAGACAAGGAGAGTCGAAAAGGAATTAGATACTTGGAGAAGGTCCATGCCCTTGATAACGAGATGTCAACCTATGCTTCAGTTATTTCTTAGATTAATCGTCGACTCAACTCAGCCAAAGTTTAGTACGAGCGGCTCAAGCCCACCTTCCATTTCTAGGGTTATAGCCTTATTTATTTATGTTTTAACAATTAAGTGTTGATGTAACCTTGAGTATGCCCCTCTATGGCATCTTAACAATGTTTAAGGTTATCGATTCTGAAGCCTTTTTTATTTTTAAAATGATTGGTTATTCTGCATCTATGTGTATTTCATGCAAAATAGGACGATATTGTTTTAAATATTTGTCATTGATTTGAAGGGTTCGACCCTCAGGGGTTAACTCTTCAATCTCGTATGTATTGTTTGAGAAAGTTTGCAGAATTTTAAAAGGTCCTTCCCAATTTGGGGACCATTTGCCCAAAATTCTATCTTTTCGGTCCATAGGCAAAATGGCCTTCCAAACTAGGTCGCTCTCATTGAATGTTTTGGACTTAATCTTTTTGTTGTAAGCTTTAGTAACTCTCTCCTTTTGTCTCATCAAGAAATCCAGAGAAGTTAGTCTATCTTCATCTAACTGAGCTAATTCATCAAACATTATTCCCCAATAGAACTCAGTTGGGATCTCTGATTACCTTTGAATCCTGACTGACTGCAGGTAGATTTCTAAAGGCAACACTGCGTCGTGCCCATATATAAGTCAAAAAGGTGCAGAGGTAGTTATCTCTTTGGGAGAATTGCAACATGCCCATAGAACATGGTTTAGGGTTTTATGCTAACTCTTTGGCTTCTTCCCCACATGCTTTTTAATCTGACCAATCAATATCTTACTGACCGCTTTGACCTGACAATTGGCTTGAGCATAATATGGTGTTGAGTTCAAAAGTTTGAACCTTGTTACGGAGAAGAACTCCGCCATCTTATGCCCTGTGAAAACTGAGCCTTGGTCGGTGGTAATATTTTCAGGTATCCCAAATTTGTATATGATATCATTTTGGATGAAACTTATCACCTCCTCTTAGTCGACATTAGGTAAGGGTATAACCTCTATCCACTTAGTGAAATAGTCTATTCCCCTAAAAATATACCAATGCCCTTTTGATGAAGAAGGTTTGATCTTGGCAATTATGTCTAGAGCCCAACCTCAGAAAGGCCATGCCTTTATCATCGAATGCAACTCGCTAGCAGGCACATGTTGGATAACTGAATGTTTCTGGCATTCTTGGTAACCTTTGGCGAAATCTATGCAATCTGTCAACATAGTTGGTAAGTATATCTCTAATTGGCATAACAACCATTTCATCATGTGACCAGCCTGATGTGACCCACAAGATCCCTTATGGACCTCATAGATTGCCAAATAAGCTCACTCTCGCCCAGACATTTGAGAAGAAGTCCTTCAGGAATATTTTTCAAAAATTCGTTACCCATAACTACATAGCTAAAGGATCTATACTTAACCATCCTATCGGTTGCTCCTATTGGGTTATGCAAATACTCGACAATGGGTTTTCGCCAATCATTTTTTTACATTAAGTCAATGGGCAAAACTTCATAGTTCACACCTTTGTCGAACTCAAAATCCTCTAAGTCTTGTGGACTGGCATGTTCATATGCCCCCCTGAAGTTTTGACATTGACAAAGTGTTTTGAGAAACTTCCTCTGCGACTAACTTTTCTTTAATCTCGACCCGGTCTTCTAGCCGTTCTCTTAAGATTTTGTATCCTAAATCTATCTGAGCCAGATCATTAGCTTCCTGATTCTCCAATCGAGGAATATGATCAATTGACACACGGTCAAATCGTTTCAACTAAAGGTTAGCTCTGAAGAAGTATATCATCAAGTTCTATTTGATGCATTTATACTCATTCTTTAACTTTCGAATCACCAGCTCTAAATCTCCCTTAATTTTGACTTTTGTTGCCCCCAAGTCCAATAAGATCTGAAGGCCTGTTATCAAGGCTTTGTACTCGACCTCGTTGTTGGGACATGCCCCCTTAATGTTGTATCTGAACTTGGTCGTTACGTTCTTTGATTAAAGGATAAAAATACCCACTCCGGAGCCATCCTTATGCTTGGAACCATCAAATTATAACTTCCATGGTCTAGTCCCTACATATTCTTCCGCTGTCTCGACCACTGAATGGTCGACAATGAAGTATGCGACAATTTTCTTTTTTACTGCTTTTAAAGGACAATAAGCCAATGAATGCTCAGTGAGCACTAAAGCTCACTTCCATATTCGACTATGCAAAATAGGTTTTGATAGCATATGTTTAATTATGTCGAAGTGAGAATAAATGTAAATTTCTACTAGTTTAATATAATGCTTCAATTTCGTACATGAGAAGTATAGGCATAAACATAATTTTTCAATTGAGTTATACCTAGTTTCCGCGTCTATTAAGATTGGACTGAGGTAATAAATGGCTCTTTCGATGCCATTATCATCCACCTGAGCTAACATACTACCTGTTTACCGTGAAAATTAGTAAACAACTGCTGGTCTTCCAAAAATTGGTTTACTTGCAGGATCAACCAGTGAATCCTAAGGACATAGCTATTGTTTCAATATATTCCTGGAAAATTGAAGAAGACTTTGATAATATTCATTTGTATAAAAGATTATTTTGATTGTTTTGAAAAGGTTAAACTTTATAAAAGTTGATAAAGAAAATGCAATGGAGAAAACATCAAAGTAAAAGTGCAATAAAGAACAATTTATAAATGAAAGTAAATTTCTTATGAAATGAAATAAAATGTGGTGTTTCAGACGTACATTCTCAATGATAACTCTTTTCTCACTTGACTTAGATACTTTGAGTAAATTTTTGAGTATTGTACAACAATTGAACACCCCGAAATCCTAATACTAAGACCCCTGTTTATAACATGTCAAAATAAGTGTCTTCAACAAACATTTCTCCAAAAATTGACACGTTTCGCTCTGCATGTCTTCATTTCACCATAGCTCTCCACGCGTCTCTCTTGAGAAACGGATAAGGACAAAAGACAGTTATTTATCCATATTTAAAATTTAAACCTTCTGTCAAAGGAAGACTTCAAGCATCCTCCGTCGAAGTTGCACTCCATACTTAGAAAATATTTCTAAGTATTGTCCAGACACATCTCCTTCATGGAAACTACTTCGACCAAACTTCTCACACAAACTCCTGTCGAAGTCAGCAACATTCAAGAAACTTTATTTTCACTTAATATTGTCGTAACCCAAAATTTGACCTCCCTCTTTTGCCTTTTGCACGAGCATAAGCATTCGCATTGCTAGCATACGCATTTGCACTTTTCTTTTTGGGTTTGGATTGCAGGAATATTTAGGTTTGCCGAACCCGATTAATCATATCCTTACAAGGCATCACATCATCAAGGCAAACACAAAATAAGGATTTCCATGCCTATGCATCAAAACAAGAAGTGGAAAATCGAAGCCGGGACCGCAACACCATTTTTAAGCAAAATTGGGCAAAATTGGCTAGAGTAATCGATTACTCAAATAGGGTAATCGATTACTCTGTGTCAGTTTGCAAATTCTGCAGCTTTTCATGACAGTACCTTTGCACACACTTTGGTCTTGGATTCTACATTGGTCTAGTAGCATGTGGAACATTCTGGAGTCTTCAAGAATTCACTCAAATTTATTCCAATGCATCACTTCAAATCAAGTGCACCATGTTCCTTATTTTCCAAGTAATGTGGATCATTGGATGTTGGAGTTCACCTTGGGATTGTTACCGAGTTGGTTCTAACTAACCGAGTTAACCGCATTGACTTGGTGAGTCAAGTCCAACTAACACCTAGCCTAGTTCCAAACCCAAAGCTAAGTCCAAACCTCTCACACTCCAAACCTAAAGTCTATATAAACACACCTTCACTCACTTATCAAGGGGACCATTCACTCAACCATGCTATCCACCATTTTTCACCAAATTTCTCACATGTCACTCTCAATTATCTCACATTCTCTCTGATTTCTCTACTACTTTTTCATCTTCATCTCAATTCCCCTCCAAAACCACACTAAAAGCTCTTAATTCTTGAAGGATAATCACTTTTCACATTGAAAGTGATTATTTCTTGAGCTCAACCTTCATCCTTCTTGCCATTCTACTTGGATTTCTGGAGTTATTTTAGCTCGTAGATTAATCTCAAGTATTTGCTTCTACATTCTACGGTTCGAATTCACATTTCGGAGTTTCGATGTATTTTGCTCGATTTTGATACGTTTCGTCTACCGATTGAAGCTTCCTCTGGTTTTCTTTGATTTTCTGCATCAAGGATACTTTGCAACAATTACCAAGGCACATCTCAGCCTTGTAGGTTAGTAGATCTCTTTCATTTTTCTATTTCGCGCGTTTTCGCATCATTCGCGATGTAGTCGATCATTTTGTGTGTGATTTGATTTTTGCATTATTTGATCCATGATCTTGATGTATTAATTGATTCTATCACTGCTTATTTGTTGTTTTCAAGTCCAATTTTCGTGCACAAATTTGTGTCCTAGCATGTGGTAGTTTGGATAAGTGATTATGTGTTGAAAGTTGCTTTTGAAAAGTGGTTTTTACTGTTTTTTGCCACTGTTACAGTAGTAATCGATTACTCAAAGGGAGTAATCGATTACTCTTCACAAATCTGCATCAGCTCTATTTTTTTCAACTGAGTAACCGATTACTCAAATGGAGTAATCGATTACTCTTCACAAATTTTGCCAAATTCTGCTATTTTCAAGCAGGTAACTGATTACCCAAAGAGAGTAATCGATTACTACTGTAACAGAGTGCCATTTTCTTGCATTTTCAAGTGTGTTTGCCATGCTTTCCTCATTTTAACTTCCATTGATTGTCATGCTTGATTTTATGGATGTTTTAAATGTCATTTAACTTCTATTTGAAGCTTATTCATAAACTTTTGTTGCACACTTTCGATTATTCAAATTGTTCATATTTTTGGCATCATGTGGGTGTAATCATTCTTGCATTACTCTTGGATCACATAACATGACTTTGTGTTGCATATTTGTTGATCATTTGGTACTGTTTTGCATCTCCATCTCTTGGTCTTGCATTAAGTTTCATTCTTCATGGATGAACTTAATTTTGTATAATCAATAATTCACACCTTTCGCCTTAATGATTTTTCACTCTCTTTGGAAAATTGTTGGCATGGCATTTCCCTTTGATTAATTGATCGAAACCATGTTGCGATTAGTTGATCTCCCCCTTTCCTTTCTTTAGGCGCTCCTTTAGAGCTTTCTCTCTCGATCCCCTGTAGAGTTGGAGTTTCGTGCCTCACCCTATATCGGAGCACTGTACAAATTGGAGTTGTTACGCTGTCCGTTTTACCATGCGGGAGCACTGTACAACTTGGAGCTGTTGTGTCGTCCAGTTTAACTTCTGCATTATACCCTGTGTGTTAGAGAAGGAATGAGAACAGAGAATTCCTACCCTCATTCTGACTACTTTAGGTAGGGGACGAATGACCCTGTGCTTGGCTTAGTCGTCTCTATCTCTAGGTGGTAGTGTGCTTTCTTTCCCCAGTCGAGTCGATCCTTGATCACTCTTTACTCTTTGCAATCTCTTTCGATCCTTGATCACTCCTATCTCTTTCAACCTCTCTTTTGAGTAATCACCATTCTTCTTGGTTATAATCCTTTGTTCATTGGGTTAGCAAGCTATTTTTGTTTCAATACCCTATTCTTTTCTTGCGATCAATCATTGTTCTTTTGATTCCCCTGAAGAGTCTCTTTCCTCTTTCTTCGGTTAAACATAGTACTCCTATTACGATCGAATCCCCTGCAGAATTCGCAACCTTCTCTTAGATTTTCTCCCGTTGTTGGTTAATCACTGCCTGTCAGTTAAAACACCAATGTTCACACTCCTTCTCAGTTAACCACAGTTCGTCTGTTAAAACACTGAGTCCCTTGGGTTCATCACCTTCTCTCGGTTAATCACCCTTTTCTTCAATTAACCACAACCTGTCTGTTAAAATACTGAGCACCTTTTGAGTTAATCACCTCCTCTTGGTTAATCACTCATTTTTCTCGGTTAATCACAGTGTTCTGTTAAAAACCAAACCCCCGGCGGTTAGCAACCTCTTTTGTTTCAATACCCTTCTTCGTTGGTTAAGTGTTGTTTGTTCAGTCAATACCAACACCCCTTTTGGGTTACGACCTTTGGTCGGTCCTACGCCCATCCTGTTGGTTAATCACAGTTTTCTCTGTTAAAACCAATGCTTCTCTATCCCCACAGAGTTGTAATCCTTGCTTCCTCGGTTAACCACTGTTTATCAGTTAACATACCGATGTCCCCTCAGAGTCAAACATCTTCTCTTGGTTCAGCACTCTCTCTCTTGGTTTATCACAGTCCGTCTGTTGACACCAGCCTCTTTTCCCCGCCAGAGTCTTACTCTTTTTCTTCGATTAACCACTACCAGTCAGTTAATATACCGAGTCTCCCTTTTCTCTTAGTTTTGACACCATCCCTTTATTTGGATCCCCAACGGATTCCTTCCTATTCATTTTTGCTCTTAATTTCTTGGTTTCGACACCAATTCTCTTTGTTATCCCCAACGGAGTTTCTTTCACTCTTGGTTTTAACACCATTCTTTTTCTAGTCTCTTGTGCAATCTCTTACTGTGTGGTCTTCCCAGTAGAGTTTTTCTTTCACCCTTGCTCTTGGTTTTGACACCACTACTTTTGTCTTCCTGTTTATTTCTTATTTTGTTTTCCGTTCGGTTCCCCGAACTACGGAAGCTCTGATTCTACATTCTTTCGAATGTCAGATACGTAGGCACGAGACGCGATGTCTTGGCGAGCACACTTCCACCCCTCTTTCCTTCTTCTTTTCCTTTCTGTCCCCTGGTTCCATGAACTACGACGCTCTGATTTCCTCATTGCACTATGAGGGTACGTAGGCACGAGGGCCCTAATCCTCCGCGAGCACTTTCTTTCTTTCCTTTCTTTTCCCCCTTTATTCTTTCTGTCTTTCTTTTAGCTAGAAGCCTTTAGATAGATAACCCATCCAAGCCTAGAAGCAAGCGAAATGGTTCCCGTCGAGTACGACGGATGCGTAAGGTGCTAGTACCTTCCTTTCGCATAACCGACCCCCATTCCCGTTTCTCTTCCCCTTGGGTTTTATCGATATTTTCCCTGTCCTTCGGGACTAAATAAAGTTCGGTGGCAACTCTGTGTTATCTTTGAGTGTACGATTCACTCAGGATGTAAACCAGCCATCTTCAAATATCTCAAACGAAAGCTTGGCGTCAAAATTCCCAGCCAACAAATTGCCCCCCAAAAATGTCATTTTCGACTGAAATGGAGAGAAGGGCATTTTTTGAAGTTGTATATTTGACGCCAGAAACCTTTGATAAGATATGACGTCATCATTATCATGACAACTTTTCCAAAACGCTTCCTCAAACCCATGCATGAATCTTTTTCAATCATCACACCTCTAGTCCCTAGGAGATCGTGGGTCAAGTTTTAACTTCTACCGTCCCATCACACAACCCTTGCATGACACGCGTCCCACGATTTTTATCACCATTAATGTGTATAGTAATCGTTTCCACTTCATCCATCTATAAAATAGTGGAAAACACCATTTTCACACTTTTCACTCTCTGAACTCCCTAATGCGTACTTTTTCAAATCTCATCTCTTTCAAATATTCTTTCTACAAACTCATTCCATCAATGGCTTCTTCAACTAAGATTTCTAAAGAGACAAGCAAGAACACTAAAGAGCCTAAGAGATCTAAAGAGCTTGATCCAGTCCACAAAATTTTAGGTCCCAATGTGGTAGGCAACCAGCAATACATCCCTGAGCCACCTCTTGAAGAAGAGAAGCGCATGATCTACCAATCCCAGGTACTTATTCTTGTCTATGTTTCTGGTAAAACACACGCTATGTTAGGTCCTCTTCCTAACCTTGTTGTTGATCCCGCTAAGGTTAAGGAATTCTTTCCTGCTTACCATCGTTATAAACCCATAGCCAATGGTCAAAAACCTAGGACTAATGAATAAATTAAAGCTGATGAGAGATTGAAAGTTGACGGACAAGGTTCGTCTTCGACTGGGGCTTCTAGAGACCCAATTAACTTAGAGAACATGAATAATATTTTTAGAGTATATAGGTCATGCCCCTTGTTTAAAGACCCCTCTGATTATCTCGCTTGGTTAGAAAAAGTAGAGAAAACAAAATCCCAAGTCTGGAAAGACATGGGCATCTTCGACATGATTCAATTTTCGAAGGTGGGGCTGGTTATTGTCCACCCATGCTGATTGCTTCCCTCTACTTCTGGGATAATACTTGTTCTAGCCAAAAATGGTTAGATACACCAAAAGTGCTAGTTCTCCTCTTCTGGACAAGGAGAATTATGATTTCTATACTGTGTAGTATATTTAGGGATTTGAGAGCTATACAAGAGTTGTATATTATCTCAAGATGATTGTGTCTTGCTTAACCCTCCTGTTGGAGCCCCTTTTATAGTCTTCCATTAAGGTATGCCATTAAGAGAAGTCTCTTGGCCTTCTGACGTTACATGGGCATCATTGTTGTAACTCCTCTTCATGAATGTAGGCTTTGAAGCTCTGGTAACGTCCTCATTGATGCGCCGCCACCGTTACAATTGTTGGTGTGCCAGTTGAGTTCATATTCGGCATAAGTACCGGCCTGATGGAGGTCAGTACTCGGCCTCATAGGAGTTTGGATGATGGGAGTCGGGCTCCCTGACCGGCCCGGGTAATGGATGATACTTGCCTAGCTTTCTGCATTGCTCGACCTTTCTTTCTATCATAGTCTAGTTCATGCTTAACCTTTTCCAGCTACACAACTCGACTTAAAATATATTTGGCATGTACATAAGCCCCCTGAGTACTATATTCGTTTACAAGGGTACAGTACTCGGTAGTAACATGAGCCCGGATATATTTGATAGGTGTCATACTATAGGTCAGCTTTTCTTCTCAGGTCCTTACATGAATTCCTTGGAGGGTCGTGTCCTTTCATTTTCTCCAGTGTAATGATGACTGTTAATGGCTACTCCCTAGCTATCCTTGGGTGTTGAGTCCTTTAAAAGCCTTTTTTTCCTCTCTCCCTCTTCTCATTTCTGCTCTACATCATCTTCTTGACGATTAAACTCCTATTTCAATTTCCAGCTTCTTGTTACTCATGGGTATTTCCTTACCCTTCTTGATTTATCTTATCCTTCTACTCGTTTTTTTAGAAAGAATGACCGTCTTTAGGGAACAGGGCGATGAGGATAGTGGTAGTGTCGTTAGTACGAGTGACATGTATCGCACATAAAAAAAATCGCTTAATCGAAGACACGACCCTCGCGTAAAAGGCGTGGAACGGTTCGACAGAGTCGCCACCGAACTTTATTTATCCCAAAAGAGGGAAAGGAAAATATCGAGAAAACCTTTAAAGAGAAGGATAAGAACATGGTCGTCGCAACTACATTCTGGGTTCGGGAGTTGGTTACGTGAGAGGAAGGTACGCACACCCCCTCACGTCCGTTGTACTCAACGGGAACCTCTTAGTTCGAATTGTGATGAATGTTACCTAAGCTTGTTTGTTTTCTTCTCAATGATATATGTGAAAAGGTAAAGTAAGAGGTTTCAATTACTAAGCGAAATGGGGTGGTTTTAGGATAGGGTGCTCGGCAAGATCATCGCGACCTCGGGCCTACGTATGCTCATTTGGACAAGAATGAGGAATCAGAGCAATCGTAGTTCTACTACAGGAAGGGATAGAGGGAAGACGACAGATAGAGGGAAGGTAGCTCGCCAAGATCATCACAATCTTGTGCCTACGTATCTTTACTCGGACGAGAATAAAGAATCAGAACGACCGTAGTTCGCGGTACGCCCACGAAAAGAGAGGGGGGTTAGTGTTTTTTAGGAGACGAAAGATTGAGTGACAAACAACCCAAGGGGCGTGCCTCGAGAGCAGTCACTCAAGAATCCAAGGAACGCGAGACTCCAAGAACTCAGTTCTTTCGTGATTTGATTTACAAAAAATGTTCAATAAAGATTTAGTGTTTTAAGATGAAAGGGTGAATGAACGACAACCCAAGGGCGTGCCTCAAGAGCCATTCATTCGAAGATCCAAGGAGTGCTAGATCCCAAGAATCTCCTCCTTTTGTAAGGCGATTAAGAAAGCGTTTGAAAAAGATTGAGTCGAATTGGTTGAGAAAAGAGGTGAGGATCGATACCAGTCCCTAGGGGTGCTCCTAGTAACGAAACCACGAGATGTGCAAGTGTGCGTTTGATGTCGAGGCAAAAGGCGCTCGACTTACGAGAATGTTTCGAGAAGTAGCTCGACGACGAATCAAGGATTGGTTTTGGAATGGTTTGATTTGAAAAGGGTTAAAAGGTTGAATGAACGACAACTCAAGGGGCGTGCCTTAAGAACCATCCATTCGAAGATCCAAGGAATGCTAGATTCCAAGAATCTCCTTCTTTCGAAGTTTGATCGAGAAAATGTTTGGTTGTGTGTTTGAATCAAATTAAGGTATGCAAAGAGTTTTATTTGTACAAAAACGAGGAGGTTTGATTTGTTAAGTGTTTTGATTAAGTGTATAAACAAAGAAAATGGTTAGATGAATAAGATATGAATATGATATGAATATTATGAATAATATGAACAATATAATAAAGATAAAAATGAACAAGATATAATAAAGTTGGTCTCGTCTTAATCAAGACTTAGTCGAGAAATCGACAATCAACGATTTTTTACCTTCATTGTCCAAAAGTGAAAATAAAAGAAAATGTGAAATGAAAATCATAAGAAAATGAAATAAAATCGAGAAAAAGAAGAAAGGTCTCACCTTTATCAAGATTTTAAATCAAAAATCGATAAATCCTTGATGTTTGGTTTTCATTGACCCAAAATGAATGGTAAAAACAAATAAATCGAAAATAAAATAAATAGGCCTCATATTAACCAAGATTATAGATCTATTTGAAATAAATCAACAAATCATGATGTTTTTGATATCATCGGCCCAAAATTAATAGAAATAATGAAAAGATAATAGAAATGAAATAAAATCGAAATGAGGTAAGAAAAAGAATAAAGGTCTCACCTTTATCAAGATTTTAAATCGATAATCGATAAATCATTGATATTTGGTTTTCATTGACCCAAAATTAGTAGAAATAAAATAATGGAAAAAATAAATCGAAAAGAAAATAAATAAATAGTAGGCCTCATATAAATCAAGATTTGGAACCGATTTAAAAAAATCAACCAATCATCAAGATTATTTTTATATCATTGGCCCAAAAATGAAATTGAAAATAAGTCGAAAATAAAATCAAAAGTTCAAATAGAAAGGGCCAAAATAAAAAATTCAAGTCACAAATTAGTAATTAGAAAAATTAACAAAAATACTTTAGATAGAAAATATATTTAAAAAAAGCTTAACTAATAATTAATAAAAGTTTTGACAAAAAAGGAAATGATAAAAAAAAGCTAGAATTACAAAACACATAGGGCCCAAAAGCAATGCTTGCAACCGGCCGGGTCACGGGTCGACCTAGTTTTGTTTAAAAAGAAAGGGTTGTAAAAACCCTGGTACACACGGCCGCTGATTCCTCTTTCACACGATCAAAATGCAAAACGAAGAACAAACAACACATCGTGGGAAAGCTCTCAAACGAAACCTCGAATCTCTTGCCTGTATCCCACTGCTCTCACGGTTTTCTCACTCTCAGTTTATCTCTCTCTCAAAAACCGCAGTCTCTCTTTCTTATTCGCGGCAGATGTTGCAGTCATATGGTGAGGTTCTTCGATTAAAAAAGAAATGACGGTGGAGGTTGAGTTTGGCTGTGGTGGTGAGCGGCGAGTTGTGGTAATAGCGAACGGAGGGAGTTATGTTGTGGTGTCGGCGACGATGAGTGAGTGGTTTAAGATGGAGAGAGGTTCAAATGTCTAAATGAGTTTTTACAGATGAAGGTTTTGAGGATCGTTAGGAGCTCGCAAAGGAAAGTGAGGGCGGTTCTGGTTGGACTTTGAAGAGTCAGTGAGAAAGGGTTGTTTGGTGATTTAAGTGGGTTTGGTTTTTTTGTGCGAAGGTGAAGACAATGGATTGGAGGAGATCTGGGTAGCACTTGCAAGGTGAATTTTGATGTGGCTGATAAAAAGTACACAGGTCTTGGTCATTGTTTTGGTTTTAGGAAATCTTGGTACGGTTTATGTGTGCAGAAGCAGAGGTTTTGGAGTTTACAAGTCTTGGCGTGGTGGTGCAAAGGTGGATCGTGGCTAGTGTGATGCTAAAGACTTGGTCGTGTGGGCCCTTCATTGTGTGGGATATTAGCATGTGAATCCTAATGCTACAGTTTTGGAAGCTAGAAAAGTTGATGCATAAATTGTAGCTGGCGTTTTTTTATTTCGAACCAACGACCTCGTAAAGAAATGGACGACAGATGCATCGTAGGCTAATGTATTTGCTGTTGGTAATTTGTGTACCCATTTTGGACATTGGATGAAGGCAAGAATTATTTTTATGAAACATGTTCATGGCCTATTGTGTCATTTTTGTAATGGGCTCGTAAATGGGCTTTGATGACTCTTTTTTCCTTGCAAATTTTTTGTAAAATTTTTTTATAAAACTTATTAATGGGCTTGAAAAAAATAGTGGACCTTTCACTTTGAATTAATCCCATTATTTGCACCTCCACTTAATTCTTGGACCAACACTTGGCATTGTCTTATGAATCATGATAAAACACTTACGTCTTGATACCACTTTTTAAGAACGAATACCTTGGAATCCTCACTACAATCTTGAGTAAATTCCATCATAAATTGATCCTTAAGAAATAAGACTAATTCAAGATCAATCTTAAACCTTTGAATGAAGCTGAGCCTTAAATTGAAATGAACCCAACATTGGACCTTGACACAACAAGTCTTTCACCATAGATTAAATGAGCTATAAATGATTTTGATATATGCTGATTTGGCACAAACCCTAATTCAATCTTTAACCACACCCACTCGAATCAATTGCACTCAAGCCTTGACCTTGAAACACACTTTGCCTGACCATTAAACCTCAATCACTACAACAACCAGAGACAGCATTTTTTTGATTTTCTGAATAATAGTTAGTGGATGGATGTACAGATGAAAATGATATACATGTAGGACAAATTTGGGGTATGACAGATGCCCCTATCTAATTGGCTTGAACCCAGTAATATGAACTGCTGTGGTGTTCGTTCTTTCGAGGTAGAAGTCAATTAGATATGAAGAAGACCACGAATTTGTCTGAAAAGAAAGAAAATGCTTGGGAGGTGGAATAACAGAATAAATTGCAAAAGTCATTATCACCAAAAGGATGATAACAAGAGAATCTGACACCAAAAGGATGACAGACCTATCACCAAAAGCATGATAGTAAACACACGCACACAAACCCTTCCACCAAAAGGATGAAAATGAGGTCAAAGCCTGCTATTACCAAAAGGATAATAGGGCACATACGCACACAGACCCTTCCACCAAAAGGATGAAAATGAGGTCACAACCTGCTATTACCAAAAGGATAATAGGGCACACACACACGGACCCTTCCACCAAAAGGATGAAAATGAGGTCAAAGCCTGCTATTACCAAAAGGATAATAAGGCACACACACACAGACCCTTCCACCAAAAGGATGAAAATGAGGTCACAGCCTGCTATTACCAAAAGGATAATAGGGCACACACGCACACAAACCCTTCCACCAAAAGGATGAAAATGAGGTCACAGCCTGCTATTACCAAAAGGATAATAGGGCACACACACACACTGACCCTTCCACTAAAAGGATGAAAATGAGGTCAAAGTCTGCTATTACCAAAAGGATAATAGGGCACACACACACGGACCCTTCCACCAAAAGGATGAAAATGAGGTCAAACCCTGCTATTACCAAAAGGATAATAGGGCACACACACACGCAGACCCTTCCACCAAAAGGATGAAAATGAGGTCAAAGCCTGCTATGACCAAAAGGATAATAGGGCACACACACACAGACCCTTCCACCAAAAGGATGAAAATGAGGTCAAAGCCTGCTATTACCAAAAGGATAATAGGGCACACACACACACGCAAACCCTTCCACCAAAAGGATGAAAATGAGGTCAAAGCCTGCTATTATCAAAAGGATAATAGGGCACACACATAGAGACCCTTCCACCAAAAGGATGAAAATGAGGTCAAAGCCTGCTATTACCAAAAGGATAATAGGGCACATACACACACACACAGACCCTTCCACCGAAAGGATGGAAATGAGGTCAAAGCCTGCTATTACCAAAAGGATAATAGGGCACACACACACACAGACCCTTCCACCAAAAGGATGAAAATGAGGTTAACGTTTGCTATTACCAAAAGGACAATAGGGCACACACACACACAAATCCTTCCACCAAAAGGATGGAAATGAGGTCAATCCCCGCTATTACCAAAAGGATAATAGGGCACACAATAACAAAGACTGTTATTCACCAAAAGGATGATTCATATACCACAGGTTCACGGATCGACGACACTAAAAGGATGACGGATCAATACAAGCTACTACCACCAAAAGGATGATAGGAACTTCCCACTTGCGAGGACCGACACCAAAAGGATGCAGGTTAGGTTGATATGACAAAAACGGCTACCACCAAAAGGATGATAGTAAGTTTCTGATTTTGAGGGTTGACCAACACCAAAAGGATGCAGGTTGAATTGAGTTGACAAGGTTCGGCTATCACCAAAAGGATGATAGTAAGGCAATTGACAAAAGGTCAAGTTTGCTGGGGATATGATAAGTGGTGCTTATTTGAAGACATTAACAAAAGGTTGAGGCAAAGATACGGCTCAATGAGGAACGCCCACTGACTTGCTTGGAAATCACAGTTTCAACAAAAGGTTGAAGAAATTCATGAGGAACGCCCATGAACTCGTAGAAAATGCCATGGCTGGGCTGAAGATTGCTTGCAGTCTTGTTCAACAAAAGGTTGAAAACTTTATGAGGAACGCCCACAGATTTGAAGAAGATGCCCCTGATTGGGCTAAGATTGCTTTGAAATCTTGTCTTGATCAACAAAAGGTTGAAACAACTTCGTGAGGAACGCCCACGGATTTGCTAAAGTTGCCCCTGGCTGGGCTGAAGATCGTCTTGAAATCTTGAGATTGATCCTGGATCTTGACATGCACATGTACGAATGCTTGATTTTGTAATGACGTGCAATGCAAATGCTGACGCGCGGAGATGCAAGTGTTGGGGAAGTATGATTTGGTTTTTGGTATGCATATAATGCACATGATTTTTATGATATCGAATGCCATGCGTATGATGCATATGATTGCAGACGGGTAGTTGGATATGTTGATAAGGGTGCCAGCATGGTGGACTTTTGGGTAGCTGCCAATGCGGATTGGAATTTGGGTGGAGGGAGGGTTTGATTTCCTCGACAATCGGTCTGTTGAAGATGCCATGATTGAAGCAGATAAAGATGCTCTTGAAGCCTCAAGTTCGATCATTTGATGACTTGTCGTGAGCTCGTTTCTGAGAGAATCCACAACCCTGTACTTGATGGTCAAGATGGCTCGAAAATGAGCGTAGCCACGTGATGAGCTCATGAAGACCGTGATTTTATTCTGAACTTTGATAATTGCCATTGCCTGGCAGGATATGCTTGTCCAATTTAAAGATACAGAGAGGATCTGCCTTCTGCAATAAGACTTGTCCCAGTCTGAACATGGTAATGGTCTGCCCCTGATTACCCTAGTTCTGAAGCAGTCTGATCTTTGGATTTGAGCTTTGATGTCTTTCCCCTGATCGAGCTATTGAAGGAGTCTTGCTTCTGGTTGGCACCACTGAAAGTTCAAATTCCTCTTCGATTTCCCCTTGTTGGAGTTGTCCTGAATGTCCACTGATTTGCAGTTAAAATTGCTCATTCACAAATGGTAATCTTAACGCAATGCTCATGCAAGTTTTGAAAAAGAGTCGTTTATTAGAGTGTCGTGATAGTGAGACGAATGGACCGTTAGCTCAAACGTGTGCTGATTTTGATGGTGTGAAAGATTTAACAAGGAGAATGACACCAATGCTAAAGATTAGCAAATATGTGGGGAGTCAGTTTACGCAACCTTGCAATAGTATACTTTCAGAATAAACCTCACCTCAATTAGGTCTTTCGAGGGTTGTAACGTGGTCTGGTTCACGGTTTAAGAAACAAAGGATATAAGGCTTAAGACTTGGTTTGTACCCACCTATTCTTCGTGATGAACTCCAGTCCTATGTTCAGTTAATTTTACACATGTTTGTCTTCCAAAGAGTTGACGGTGTAATCGTGATAATTCAAGGTATGCTCACATGGCAGTCACCTTATTTTGTTTTTGATGGATGTCAATGACCCTTTGATTTGGATATGGTGGTCATTGGATTTTATTTTGTTTTTGTTGAGGATTCCAGGGCCTCTTTTGATTTTGTTTTTGGTCCCTATCTTTTGGATGGACTGATTTCGCTTGTGGAGCCCATCGGGATTGCCTTGATTTTTGCCTAAGTTTCCTTTGAGGTGTTTGACTTAGCAGGCTTTTGATTTTTTTTATTATTATTATTTTTTATTTTTTTATTTTTGGAGGATTGTGACTGCCAAGTCATGGGTTTTGATGAACAACCGACATGTCTTTTGGATTTTGCTTTGTGATTCGGGTGCGTAATTGTGTTAACTGAACACTACCCTGCTCCAGGTTGAGTGTAAGGGTTTGTAGATCCGAAGGAAACTGCTACTTCTAGGCTTGAAGTGGTTTACTAGGGACTAACTCCTTGTCTCTCCAGTGTTTGGGGGATTGAAACAATGCCTGTACATCATTGACGAGATTTGGTCCAAAAGCATACGGTTTGCAATTATGGGTACTTCGTCGTCATCATCCTCCCTCCAATCATTGCTAAAAAACAGTTGATAAAGTGAGTGAAATGGAGATATATGTGTCGGTGATTTGCAGAAAATGGAAAATGAGTGAATACGACATAACTGATTCAAAACATGCATAGTTACTACATTAAGAAAGCCACATACGAAAGGCAATGTTCAAAGCATACAGTACTTAAACAAATAAAGACAAAATATAAGAATGCAAATGATGGGATGGCAACATGACTGCCTTCTTCGGGGAATGAACTTGACTTGACTTGACTTGATGCTGGCACTAGTTTGGCGGTGGCATAGGGTTTTTGATGACGTTTGGTGCCCTCCCATTGAACGTGAGAAACTTTGAGTCGATCATGTCTTAAACCTTGTGTTTGAAAGCTCTGCAGTCCTCGATCGTATGCCCTGGAGCACCCTTATGAAACTCGCAATGAGCATTAACATCATAGTCTAGAGGGATGACAGTTGGAGGAGCAAGTCTCTGGGAGTAACATCCTTCTTTTCCAGCAATTGAGCAAAGATCTGAGCATATGACGTTGGCAGACGATCAAAATCTCTATCAGACCTCCTTGTCCTCTATTGATTAGGCTGACGTTGTTGAGCAGCTCTCTGATATTGAGGAGGATACTGATACCCTTGTTGATTGTAGGATTGTTCCTGAGGAGCCTGTTGTTGAGGCGTTGGAGCTTGAACAGCTTGAACTGTTGGCTGATAAGGCATTGGAGTGTATTGCGCAGTAGCAACATACGGATACTGGAAGTAAGGGATTTGAAAAAGCATTGGAGGGGGAGCTTGTTTAGCTTGCCCTTTCTGAGCAGAGACAATATTTGTTTCTCCCTCTTTTTTCTTGTATCCATTGAAAGGCTTATTGGCTTGAGACTAACTGCTAGAACCTCCTTGGATCCTTCCGCTCTTTAGACCTTCTTCGATTCTCTCACCGATAATTACCAAATTAGAGAATCTGGTAGAAACATTACCAATCAACTTCTCATAGTATTGGCCTTGCAAAGTACCCATGAAGATGTCAATCAGTTCACGGTCAACAAGAGGTAGATGCACTCTTGCAGCTAGCTCTCTCCAGCGTTACGCGTACTCCTTAAAGGATTCGTTGTCCTTTTGAGCCATACTTTGAAGTTGAGTACGATTTGGAGCAAGGTCAGTGTTGTATTTGTATTGCTTGACGAATGCATCAACTAGCTCAGCCCAAGTGCACACATTGCTATGCTCCAACTGCATATACCATTCGAGTGATGCCCCAGATAAACTGTCTTGGAAGCAATGGATCATCAGCTTTTCGTCTTTGGCATAGGCAGCCATCTTGCGGCAGTACGTCTTCAGATGGATGTGTGGACAACTGAGACCTTTGTACTTTGGGAATTCCTGTACTTTAAACTTGGGAGGAATGACAACATCTGGTACCAAGCACATTTCCAGAGCATTCAAAGAAGTTGAGTTGCACCCCTCCATGACTCGGAGTTTTTCTGCTAGATCACGACACATCTTGATAGTTTCAGAATCCTGAGCAGCAGTAGGATTGACAATTGGGATAACGGCATGGTAGTTCTGGACCTCATCATACTGATCTAGCAGATTTTATTCAGCATGAGGAATAGGAATTTGAGTGACAACTGGTTGGGCTTGCAGAATAGTTCCAACAGTAACTCCAGATGTTGGAAGTGGTTGAGACGTGGCTCCTTCAGCGACAGGAGTGAAGTTCATTGGTATCCTATAATTGATAAGGTTGGGAATAGGAACTGAGAGCCTTGAGGGCGACCCTTGCACAGGCACATTGTTGTTGGCAGCAGCGGCTTCACGCAGTTCTTCTTCTTTTCTGGCCATCATGATGGCTTCGAGAATCTGGTCAATCTTTCCCTCGATAGAATCCAACTCTTCTCTGAAGGCAGCTTGCTCTTGTTGAATCTGCTCCATCATACGTCTAGTGTTGGCTCGAGTTGCGTACTGGTGTCGAGGAATCAGCTTGATTTACTAGAGAAGGAAGGAAGTTGAGGTGAGATTCGGCTTGTTGAAATGAAATACAAGATGCATAACTGATGCAATGCAATGCAATGACATGTATGCAAGATGCAAGATCCAGGATCGTAAATTCAATCAATTCTGAGGCTGGTCACAACAACGGGTAGAAAACCACAGTCCTTGATTAAAGAAACCCTATAGGTAGGCTCTATGAGGAAAGTTCTAGGCTATTTACCCATAAACCCACTCACAGGATAGTTTCTACGTTGATGGATAAGGTTCCCAGGATTACGGACACTAATCGCATCAACGTCACACAACAGGCTAGCTGTATTACAACGAGAATGATGACAAGGTCTCTCCTGAGTGGGTACTCATGCTAGGTGCACAAGGAGCGAGTCCTTGGAGACTAACACTACACGACCACCAATATAGAACTTGGTTCTAAGAGTGGTTCATAGAGTCACAGACCCTTCATGAATCAAGTCGTGCGACAGGCTAGCTGTGTTACAACAGGATCTATGAAAAGGTCTACTCTAGGGGAGCTTTCATGCTAGGCACGCAAGGAGCGAGTCCTTAGGGACAAACACTACTCGACATCCAATTCTAAACTATGTGTTCCCTCTGCTTTTACCA
Source organism: Lathyrus tuberosus (assembly GCA_022829125.1). Taxonomy (NCBI): domain Eukaryota; kingdom Viridiplantae; phylum Streptophyta; class Magnoliopsida; order Fabales; family Fabaceae; genus Lathyrus; species Lathyrus tuberosus. The sequence continues at coordinate 4,434,860 of JALAZF010000449.1, forward strand.
AAGCTCGGGTGTAGAGCTTTACTCATGATATCAACCCATGATCCAACAGCCAAGAATGATAATGAGCATAAGGGAAAGCAATAAGAGGACAAATATGTAAACGAGAAGAAAACAAGCAAAAAAAGATAACGCTCCTCACAAATCGCACTAAGTTAGGCTCGACTCTCTCTTGCATGGAGCAATTGGTCCCCAGCAAAGTCACCATCTGTCGCACCTCGAAAAAAATCGCTTAATTGAAGACACGACCCTCGCGCAAAAGGCGCGGAATGGTTCGACAGAGTCGCCACCGAACTTTATTTATCCCAAAAGAGGGAAAGGAAAATATCAAGAAAACCTTTAAAGAGAAGGATAAGAACATGGTCTTCGCAACCACATTCTGGTTTCTGGAGTCGGTTACGTGAGAGGAAGGTACGCGCACCCCCTCACGTCCGTTGTACTCAACGGGAACCTCTTAGTTCGAATTGTGATAAAAGGTTTCGATTGCTAAGGGAAATGGGGTGGTTTTAGGATAGGGTGCTCGGCAAGATCAACGCGACCTCGGGCCTACGTATGCTCATTCAGACGAGAATGAGGAATCAGAGCAATCGTAGTTCAACTACGGGAAGGGATAGAGGGAAGACGACAGATGGAGGGAAGGTAGCTCGCCAAGATCATCACAATCTTATGCCTACGTATCTTTACTCGGACGAGAATAAAGAATCAGAGCGGTCGTAGTTTGCGGTATGCCCACGAAAAGAGAGGGGGTTAGTGCTTTTTAGGAGAGAGGGTGCCTCGAGAGCAGTCACTCAAGAATCCAAGGAACGCGAGACTCCACGAACTCAGTTCTTTCGTGAGTTGATTTACAAAAAATGTTCAATAAAGATTTAGTGTTTTAAGATGAAAGGTGAATGAACGACAACCCAAGGGCGTGCCTCAAGATCCATTCATTCAAAGATCCAAGGAATACTAGATCCCAAGAATCTCCTCCTTTTGAAAGGTGATTAAGAGAGCGTTTGAAAAAGATTGAGTTGAATTGGTTGAGAAAAGAGGTGAGGATCGATACCAGTCCCTAGGGGTGCTCCTAGTAATTTAACCACGAAATGTGCAAGTGTGCGTTTGATGTCGAGGCAAAAGGCGCTCGACTTACGAGAATGTTTTAAGAAGTAGCTCGACGACGAATCAAAGATTGGTTTTGGAATGGTTTGATTTGAAAAGGGTCGAAAGGTTGAATGAACGACAACTCAAGGGGCGTGCCTTAAGAGCCATCCATTCGAAGATCCAAGGAATGCTAGATTCCAAGAATCTCCTTCTTTCAAAGTTTGATCGAGAAAATGTTTGGTTGCGTATTTGAATTGAATTAAGGTATGCAAAGAGTTTTATTTGTACAAAACGAGGAGGTTTGATTTGTTAAGTGTTTTGATTAAGTGTATAAACAAAGAAAATGGTTAGATGAATAAGATATGAATATGATATGAATAATATGAACAATATAATAAAGATAAAAATGAACAAGATATAATAAAGTTGGTCTCGTCTTAATCAAGACTTAGTCGAGAAATCGACAATCAACGATTTTTGACCTTCATTGTCCAAAAGTGAAAATCAAAGAAAATGTGAAATGAAAATCATAAGAAAATGAACTAAAATCGAGAAAAAGAAGAAAGGTCTCACCTTTATCAATATTTTAAATCGAAAATCGATAAATCCTTGATGTTTGGTTTTCATTGACACAAAATGAATGGTAAAAACAAATAAATCGAAAATAAAATAAATAGACCTCATATTAACCAAGATTATAGATCTATTTGAAATAAATCAACAAATCATGATGTTTTTGATATCATTGGCCCAAAATTAATAGAAATAATGAAAAGATAATAAAAATGAAATAAAATCGAAATGAGGTAAGAAAAACAATAAAGGTCTCACCTTTATCAAGATTTTAAATCGATAATCGATAAATCATTGATATTTGGTTTTCATTGACCCAAAATTAGTAGAAATAAAATAATGGAAAAAATAAATCGAAAAGAAAATAAATAAATAGTAGGCCTCATATAAATCAATATTTGGAACCGATTTAAAAAAATTAACCAATCATCAAGATTATTTTTATATCATTGGCCCAAAAATGAAATTGAAAATAAGTCGAAAATAAAATCAAAAGTTCAAATAGAAAGGGCCAAAATAAAAAAATCAAGTCACAAATTAGTAATTAGAAAAATTAACAAAAATACTTTAGATAGAAAATATATTTAAAAAAAAGCTTAACTAATAATTAATAAAAGTTTTGACAAAAAAGGAAATGATAAAAAAAAAGCTAGAATTACAAAACACATAGGGCCCAAAAGCAATGCTTGCAACCGGCCGGGTCACGGGTCGACCCAGTTTGGTTTAAAAAGAAAGGGTTGTAAAAACCCCTGGTACACACGGCCGCTGATTCCTCTTTCACACGATCAAAATACAAAACAAAGAACAAACAACACATCATGGGAAAGCTCTCAAACGAAACCTCTAATCTCTTGCCCGTATCCCTCTGCTCTCACGGCTTTCTCACTCTCAGTTTATCTCTCTCTTGAAAACCGCAGTCTCTCTTTCTCATTCGCGGCGGATGTTGCAGTCATATGGTGAGGTGCTTCAATTAAAAAAAGAAATGACGGTGGAGGTTGAGTTTGGTTGTGGTGGTGAGCGGCGAGTTGTGGTAATAGCGAACGGAGGGAGTTATGTTGTGGTGTCGGCGATGATGAGGGAGTGGTTTAAGATGGAGAGAGGTTCAAATGTCTGAATGAGTTTTTACAGATGAAGGTTTTAAGGATCGTTAGGAGCTCGCAAAGGAAAGTGAGGGCGGTTCTGGTTGGACTTTGAAGAGTCAGTGAGAAAGGGTTGTTTGGTGATTTAAGTGGGTTTGGTTTTTTCTGCGAAGGTGAAGACAATGGATTGGAGGAGATCTGGGTAGCAATTGCAAGGTGAATTCTGAAACTTTTTTTTCTGTTTTTTTCTCTCTATTTTCTCTCCGCCCCCCTTTGTTGATGAAACTCTTCTCTTTATAAAACGGAAAATTAGGGTTTGATGTGTGATGTCTATGTTGTATAATCTATACTTTAGGAATGTCTGTTAATAATTTTATTGATGCCAAAAAATGTTTTTCTGTTTTGATGAATTTGTCTCTTTCAATTGCAGATGTTGCAGGTTGTGTGTTGTGGCTAATATGAAGTACACATGTCTTGGTCATTGTTTTGGTTTTAGGAAATCTTGGTATGGTTTATGTGTGCAGAAGCAGAGGTTTTTGAGTTTACAAGTCTTGGCGTGGTGGTGCAAAGGTGGATCGTGGCTAGTGTGATGCTAAAGACTTGTTCGTGTGGGCCCTTCATTGTGTGGGATATTAGCATCTGAATCCTAATGCTACAGTTTTGGAAGCTAGAAAAGTTGATACATAAATTGTAGCTGACGTTATTTTATTTCGAACCAACGACCTCGTAAAGAAATGGACGATAGATGCATCGTAGGCTAATGTATTTGCTGCTGGTAATTTGTGTACCCATTTTGGATATTGGATGAAGGCAAGAATTATTTTTATGAAACATGTTCATGGCCTATTGTGTCATTTTTGTAATGGGCTCGTAAATGGGCTTTGATCACTCTTTTTTCCTTGCAAATTTTTTGTAAAATTTTTGTATAAAACTTATTAATGGGCTTGAAAAAAATAGTGGACCTTTCACTTTGAATTAATCCCATTATTTGCACCTCCACTTAATTCTTGGACCAACACTTGGCATTGTCTTATGAATCATGATAAAACACTTACGTCTTGATACCACTCTTTAAGAATGAACACCTTGGAATCCTCACTACAATCTTGAGTAAATTCCATCATAAATTGATCCTTAAGAAATAAGACTAATTCAAGATCAATCTTAAACATTTGAATGAAGCTGAGCCTTAAATTGAAATGAACCCAACATTGGACCTTGACACAATAAGCCTTTCACCATAGATTAAATGAGCTAGAAATGATTTTGATATAAGCTGATTTGGTACAAACCCTAATTCAATCTTTAACCACACCCACTCGAATCAATTGCACTCAAGCCTTGACCTTGAAACACACTTTGCCTGACTATTAAACCTCAATCACTACAACAACCAGAGACAACATTTTTTTGATTTTCTGAATAATAGTTAGTGGATGGATGTACAGATGAAAATGATATACATGTAGAACAAATTTGGGGTATGACAACGTGGAGAGAAAAGAGTTGTGGGAGCAATGCATGCGGGAAATGAAAGACGCTTTAGGACCAGAAGAGTATAGACGGGTTATAAATGAAGTTTATGGTGATATTCTCACTTCTAAAAGTGATTTTGACCCGGACTCATCTTCCTTAGATTTTGTAGAGACTTCGATGACGCCCGCTGCTCTCTTCGATCTCGAAGTCATGAACTATAAGAATGACGTCTTTGATGATATAGAAATCATAAAACTTCAATCCAAAAAGCAAATATTTTCAACAAGGTCTGAGGATGATGTTGTCTTGGAATCATGTATTCTCGGAGAACGAGTTTATATACTCCGTCCTAAAGGTGTCAAGGAAGATTATTTCTATTTTTATGCTGGGGTTTTAGACGACTTCAACATCCAGATACCCCTTTCCGATTTTGAAACGGATGTTTTACAAATCGTGAACATAGCCCCTTCTCAACTTCGCCCCAATATTTGGGGTTTTATAAAAGCCTTTGAAAGAGTTTGTGAGGTTTTAAACATCACCCTACAATTGGCCTATTTTTCTCTTTCTTTGAGGTTAAGGGTGTTGATAACCATAGTTGGGTACAAATCTGCGGGATTCCTTGCCGGAGTTTTCTCCAAGCATACACCTCTAACTATAAGAATTATAACAATCGATTCTTAAGGGTAAAGAGTGGGTCGAGGTGTCCTTAAGTATTATATGCTTTATACGGCCAGCCTCGCTTCCCTTTTCATTGGGTTAAAAATCCGTTATCGATCACTGGCTTCAGCTTTAATAAGTTAAGTGACCTGGAAAACCAATCTCTAATAGTTCTCAACTCTTTCCGTACGATGAAGGTCAAAGAATTGTTATCTCTAAGCGACGAACAACTACTCACCTTTCTGGGTAACTGTTTATATTTATTTTCATCATTCCCAATTACTCTTTTTCCTGACGTTCGTATATGTGTTTGTAAATACGACGAGCCTATCCATAGCTGAACAAAAGAAGTTAATGCAGGAAGCTCGAGCTGCCCGGAAGGGAGCCGAGAACTCTATATTGCCGAAGTCGGATTCGGGCGGGTTAGAAGTCATACACCAAAGCAGATAAGGAGTACAAATACTAAGGCTCCTCCGAGTAAGGGTAACATTCAACCCAATGCTCCTCAGACTCAAGAAGTGGCTTCACAGGGTGCTCTAAAGAAGCTGAAAACCTTAGTGGCTGACGAAGTCTGCCAAGCTGATATGAAGATAACTCTCTTATGAGAGTCCCCGGGGAAACTGCTACGTCTGGGGAGTTTAAATTATGGTCCAACGGCTTTGATGGATTTAGATTTCTATATGACCATCTTAATGCCACCGAGGACGTTAACAAAGTAAAATCCATTGGTAGGCAGAAGATCACCCAGAATATAAGCTCCTATCTTATGAGTTGCGCCATCTTTACTCGCGGGTTGTTTGAATCCAGCGATGATTTTGAGAAGACAGAGCTGAAACTTAAAGAAGAGATTACCCGGCGACAAGAAGTTCACAGGACTCAATTAGATAAGCTTTTTAGCTTGGAAAAAGAACTAGTCAATGAGAGGAAAAATAAGGAGGCCCTTGAATCCGAGCATAAAATGACTTTATCAAAGGTTACCGAGGAGTTGAAGCAAATCAAGGCTTCTCATCAAGAATTTTTGGCTTCCAATACCGAGCTTACTAAGTCCCTTAAGAAGGCTCAGATTGAAGTTCTCTCTGCTGGTGACGAGGCTTTCGACAGGGCCAATGACCAACTTTTATTCCTCCATCCCGGGCTGGATCTATCCGAGATGGATTACTTCAAGGTGGGGTAGGATGACCGCCTTGTAGAAATGGATGAGAACCCGGAGAAATCTTCTACTCCTGTCAACAATGATGGTGATGAGAACCCGGATGACACTGGCGCGAATGGCACCTCAGCCGCTGATAGATTTTGAAGTTTCTCCTAGTTTTGAACAAAAATCCTTTCGGATATACTTTTGATGAATTTTCTATTTTTGTAAGGGAGTGTGGTGTTGTCCCCCATTTTTCTATTCCGGGTTAATATGTCTGATATGGGTTTAAGGTAGAGGTAGGTTGTTCGTTCAGTGTTTATGATGAATTTTCGTATGATGAATCTGTGATGAATTTTCGTGGATCAGTGTTGATCGATTTCTGTCATGAATCTGGTATGTGTTGCTATAATTGATGTAGAATTCTTGTGAATAATCATTGTTGTTGTGATGAATATGTGAATAAAAACCAGATCTGTAATATTGAGAAATTAAAACTTAGTAATTAGAGGAAAATTGACGAAAACACTGAAGATAAGAACTTAGATCTGTGATGAATCGAAACAGTTTTGGGTATGATTTTGGAAGATAGGAGGTGTTGGAATGGGAAGTTTTTTGTTCAGATGCGAAATCTAAGTTTTGAGTGGTTTCTGGAAATACGCGTAACGGGGGAGAGTATTACGCGTACGATGGGACATCCCCAGGGTGTTACGCGTACATACGCACCCGTCCCCAGGGCCAGCACAGCCCTTTGCCAATACGCGTAGTGTACGCGTGAGGAGAATAGGGTTATACGCGTATGGAAAGCCATTACACGTATGGGAAGTTGGGAATGATGGGGCATACGCGTATTAGAAGCCATTACACGTAAGGAATTCTTGGGAACTGAGCAATACGCTTATGGACTAGCCATTACGCGTAATGGGATATTGGAGTGGATTTTGAGAGGGAAACCTCTCTGGTGATACGCGTAACAGGGATGGTGATACACGTAAGGGAGGCCTGGGCAAGTGGCCCTACGCGTATGATACGCAGGCCAGTGGGCGAGGAAGTGAGCCATACGCGTCTGGGGCATGGCCATACGCGTATGGGCAGGGTAGCTGACATAATTGTCTGTTTTTGCAAATTCTGTCCCGTTTTCGCTTGTGATGCAGTTTCCTTGAAACGTAAGACTATGATGAAGTAATAAAACATGGGTAAGCTAGTAATGAGGGTGAGTGGGATAAAATCGGGAAAATTTTGACGTGACGATGATGACATGACGAATTGTGAGGTATAGTGGCGAATCATAATGAGTGTGAATTGATGTTGTACTATGATGGTGTTAATGATTCATGAATGATGATGCAACCTTGACGATTTTATGACGATGATTATTATGATGTTTTGCATCATCCATAGCATAGTCGGGACTCCGGTCCATTTGGTGGCTTCAATCCCATTGTGTGGATTAAAGTGTTTTGTGACGTGCTCCGGTTCTTGTGTAGAATCAATCCTATTGGTGGTGATCCTTGGAGGGTGATGGCGCAGTGTCCATCAATTATGACGAATTAGTACCACATGCGTGAGTCTATGATGTTGCATTTGCATACTATGTGGCATTGAATTCTATTGATGTAACTGATGCGTTAATGATGTTTGTGAATGATTTGGTGATGTTTGTGTTGACACTTTATCTTTTTCTTATATCTTATATATTGATTTGTGATTACTCACCCTGCATGTTTGAATGTTGCCTCCATGTGAGTAACGTGCAGGTGATCAGGCTTAGCTCTCCTGGCGCATGAAGATTTAGCGTTTAGAAGTATTTTGGTTTATCCGTCGATTAGAGGATCTTGCTCTGATATGTAACATCGAGTCGGGATGTTTGAGTCGAACGATTTACGTTCTTTTATTTGTTGGCATGGGGATGTTTTATGAATTTTGTTTTAAGAAGTTTTTGAATTATAAACTATTTTAAATTTTGATTTCTCCTACGTGATGTTTAAATAAATTCATGATGGTAAAATTCGTGCTACGGAGCAGGTGGTTATTTGATGTATTGTGACGAAATGTGGCGCCCTTTTTGGGACTTTACTCTAATATAATTGTTGTATTTATTCGCGATGTTTGTTAGGTAGAAAAGGGTGTTACAGGTATAACCACAAGATCTCGGGTAGGTACTCGGCCCACATTCCTTTTGCCTCCTCCAGATTCTTTTTTATTCCTCCTAGGATAACCTTGTTTGTAGATTCTGCTTGGCCATTGGTTTGGGGTGTTCCACAGATGTGAACCTATGTTTTATTCCATAATCCCTGCAAAAGTCTATGAGGGAAGTGATTGCAAATAAGGCTCCCTTTTCTGAGACTATGATTCTCGGCAAATCGAACCGGCATATGATATTCCTATCAGCACAGATCCAAGCAACAACCTCGGCTTCCACCCATTTTGTGAAATAGTCAACTGCAACGATTAGGAACTTGAGCTATCCTGAGCAACTGGGAATGGTCCTAGGATGTCTGCTCCCCACTGATGGAACGACCATGGAGATGAAATCAAATGGAGCGACTCAACTTGTAGGTGTTTAATTGGAGCGAATACTTGGCACTTTTCGCACTTGCTAACGTACTCGATGCAATCTCGCATCATATCCAGCCAGTAGTACCCAGCTCTTAGGATTTTTCCGGATAGTGCTCTCCCACCGATGTGGCTACCACAGGCTCCCTCGTGGACCTCTTTAATTACCACTTTAATCTCAGGCTCTGACACGCATCTGAGCATAGGTGTTGACTTACCCATCTTGTATAGTGTGTCCGAGATTATGAGGTATCAGAAAGCTATTCTTTTAATCTTTTGGGCTTCATTGGCATCTTAATGTAATATTTCCTGGGTTAGATAGCTGATGATGGGCCTCATCCATCCTTGGACATCCTCTGTTGTTAATACTTCCTTTGATTGAATGTTGGGTACTTCGAGAACTTCTTGGATCACAGTCTTATTCATTTCTGAATTCTTTGAGCTTGTTAATCGGGATAGGAGGTCGGCCCGGGCATTGTCTTCTCTTGGGATATGGATGACTTTGAATTCTGAGAACGCTTTTGGATATTCCTGAAGCTTTCTGAAGGTACTTTATCAGGGTGGAATCCTTCGTCTGGTACTCGTTCTTCATCTGTCCGACCACTAGCTGGGAGTCGGTCTTCACTAATAAATGTGTTACTCTGGCCTCTCTCGCCAATTTCATGCCGTCAATCAAAGCTTCATACTCTGCTTGGTTATTGCTAACCTAAAAATTGAAACATAAAGAGTATTCTAATGTTAGATTTCTGCGTCCTTCCGGAATTATTCCGGCTCCGCTTCCCTTGAGATTTGAAGATCCATCTACATAGAGGATCCATCTGTTTGAGATCTCTTCTCCAGCTGGTGCACTTAATTCTACCACAAAATTGGCCAGTGTCTGTGACATGATATTAGTTTTAGGCACAAAGTTGATGTTATACTCGGAGAGCTCTACTGCCCACTTGACCACCTGTCCTGCTAAGTCGGGCTTTTTTAGTATTTGTTTGATTGGGTAATTCGTCTTGACTGTGATAGGGTGACCTTGAAAATAATGTCTCAGCTTCCGGGATGTGATAACTACTGTCAGCGCCAAACGTTTAATCTTTTGATACCTTATCCCTTCCCCTTTTAGAACTTTGCTGATAAAGTACACGGGTCGCTCTCCGTCTTCTCCATCTTGTACTAAAACTGAGCTAAGGGCTTTATCCGTGACCGACAAGTACAAGACCAATGGTGTGTTTTCTTTTGGCCTTACTAGGATAGGAGGCGAGGACAGAAAATGCTTTACTTCTTGAAAGGCTTCTTCACATACCTCTGTCCATTCAAACTCCTTAGACTTCCTTATAGTTGCAAAGAAGTGTATTGATTTGTCTTCTGCACATGATAAAAATCGTGACAATGCGGCTCGTCTCCCGGTCAGCTTTTGGACCTCTTTTTTCGTGGTTGGACTTCTCATATCTATTATAGCCTGGCATTTGTCCGGGTTCGCTTCGATTCCCCAATTGGTGAGCATAAATTTGAGGAATTTCCCAGCTTGTACTCCAAAGGTACACTTGTCCGGGTTCAGTCTCATGTTGTAGCTTCTTATGGATGCAAAGGTTTCTATTAAATCATTTACATGTGACCAGTTTGCACTTGTCTAAATAACCATGTCATCTACATAGACCTCTAGATTCTGACATATCTGAGTAGCAAACACCTTATCCAGCAGCCTCTGGTAAGTAGCCCTAACATTTTTTAGTCCAAAGGGCATGACCCCATAATAATAATTGCTCTGATGTGTCATGAAGGCGGTTTTTGGCGCGTCTATTGGATTCATCCAGATATGATTGTATCCGGAGTATGCATCGATAAAGCTGAGCAAACGGAACCCAGACGTAGCATCTATCAGTCGGTCAATGTTTGGCAATGGATACAGATCTTTAGGATACGCCTTGTTAAGGTTCGTGAAGTTCACACACATTCGCCATTTCCTGGATTTCTTCTTTGCCATCACCACGTTGGATAACCAGGTTGAATACTTGATCTCCTTGATGAACCCGGCCTATAACAGCTTCTCGACTTCCTCTGCAATTGCTTTCCTCTTTTCATCACCACCATTTCTTTTCCTTTGGGGAACTAGCTTGATATCTGAATCGTCTGCTAAGTGATGGCACATGGAATTGGGATCTATCCCTGGCATGCCTGAAGGTTTATAGGCGAAAAAGATCCACATTGTCTTTTAGTGTTTGAACGATCTCTTTCTCCTCTTCGGGGGACAAGTTGACTCCTATGTGTGTAACATGGGATGGTAGGTGCCCAATCTGGACTTGCTTTATTTCTTCGTTCGACATTATGTTGTCTTCAGCTGAATGATCACGTGGGTCTATGTTGACCAGGTGAACTTTGAGGGTATTCTTGGGATCTGTTTTTCCTGCGGGTTCCTTTCTTTTCAACTTTAGGCTATACTTATAACACTTTCTCGCCAGCCCCTGGTCGCCTTTGACAATACCAACCCGACCATCTCTGAGTGGGAATTTCATGGTCAAATACAGAGTTGAAAGCGAACCTTCCAGGGTGTTGAATGAAGGTCGGCCTATAATGATGTTATAGGGTGAAGCAACGTTGACTATCAGGTACCTCACTCAGACGGTCTCTGCATTAGCCATGTTGCCAAAGGTGGTCGGCAACACTAGGTGCCCGAGCACCTGCACATGTTCTCCCAAAAATCCTAGTAGACTGCCTTTGAATGGTAATAACTCGATCGTATCGAGCCCCATTCCTCTAAAAGCATCCCAATACAGTACGTCGGCTGAGCCTCCGGGGTCTATCAATACCCTTTTCACACTCCAGTCTCTTATTTGTACTTTAATAAACATGGGATCATTTTCATGAGCTATGACTCCTATGACATCTCGTTTTGAGAATGTTACAACATCTAAGTTACCTTCCGGTTTCTCTGGAGATCTCTGGTTGATATGCACGACTGCCCTAGCATATCTCTCTCTGGCCGAACTTGTTTCTCCACCACCAGCAAACCCTCGAGCGATGGTGTTTAGTGTGTGTCGAGTTGTCTTTGTCTCGAGACCCTCTTCGGCATCTGAACTCTTCTTTCGAGCTGACTTTTCTAGTCCTGGGTCGTCTCGTCGGGGACTTCTCTTGTTATTTTGTGGTCGAGAATCCTTTATATATGCCAAGAGATGACCTCTCTAGATTAGAGCTTCAATTTCTTTTTTCAGTTGTTGACAGTCCTCGGTGTGATGTCCCCGTATACGGTGGTAATTACACCAAGCCTCGGGTTGCCTTCCCATGATAGCGTTGGCTCTTTTGGGACAATGAGGCTCCGGTAACAGGTTCATATCGCCGACTTCTTTAAGGATATCTCCCCTGCTTGCATTCAATGGGGTGAGGTCTTTGTCCGATTCATATGACTATCTGTATGGTGTGGGAGCATATCGCTTACGCATAGCTACCCAAGGATGCTCCTTTATCCTATTCGATGCCTCTTCCTTGCTCTTTATCTTTTCACTGTTGTCCCGGGCTCTTTTCTCTTGGTTACTTTCCTTCTCCTTTGATGTAACACTCAGCCCGAGTAGTGATCTCGTCCATGCTGATAGCTGACTTCTGAGTTAACGACTCATTGAACTATCCGGTTCGTAGTCCATGTTGAAAAGCTCCCACAAATAGTTCCAGGTTTGGATGAGATACTTTGAGGGTTTCTTCATTGAATCGAGCCAGGTACTCACGTAGTGTTTTTGACTGTTTCTGTCGAACACTGAACAGTGTGGTCGTAGACACCTTCTGGCGCTTGCTTGCCGAGAAGTGTTGTACTAACTTCTTATTAAAGTCTTGGTAGCTTATGATGGAGAGCCGAGGAAGGCTTATGTACCATCTTAGAGCTACATCCTGAAAGGTACCGGCCATGAGCTTGCACTTCAGTGAATTCGAAGGGGCAACTATGGCCATCCGATTATTAATGGCAATAGCATGCTCCTGAGGATCCGTCTTCCCATCATAAGAGGTTAGTGATGGTGCTTTAAAGTTTTCTGGGACATGGTCATCCCATATCTCTTGAGAAAGAGGTTGTGGCTCGAGAACCTCCTCTTCATGGTCGCCGTCAGCCTGACTTTGTTGTTGCAGAACTTGTATGATGTCTTACAGTGTATCATTTTGCTGACGCATGACCTCCATCATGGATAGCAGTTGAGCCATGTCTGGAGGATCTCCTTTAAAGGACATGTTATTAGTGTAAGGTGTGGCCTGGGAGAGTTTTACATAGGCCCCACGGTGGGCGCCAAATGTTCTAGCCAAAAATCGTTAGATACACCAAAAGTGCTAGTTCTCCTCTTTTGGACAAGGAGAACTATGATGTCTATACTGTGTAGTATATTTGGGGATTTGAGAGCTATACAAGTGTTGTATATTGTCTCAAGATGATTGTATATTGCTTAAACCTCATGTGGGAGCCCCTTTTATAGTCTTCCATTAAGGTATGCCATTAAGAGAAGTCTTTTGGCCTTCTGACGTTACATGGCCATCATTGCTGTAACTCCTCTTCATGAATGTAGGCTTTGAAGCTTTAGTAACGTCCACATTAATGCGCCGCCACCGTTACAACTATTGGTGTGCCAGTTGAGTTCATATTCGGCGTAAGTAATAGGTTGATGAAGGTCAGTACTTGGCCTCGTAGGAGTTCGGCTGATGGGAGTCGGGCTCCCTGACCGGCCTGGGTTATGGATGATACTTACCTAGCTTTCTGCATTGCTCGACCTGTCTTTCTGTCATAGTCTAGTTCATGCTTAACCTTTTCCGGCTACAGAACTCGGCTTAAAATATATTTGGCATGTACAATACTCACAACAACTTCCAACTCCCTTGTGGAATGGTGACTCCCATCTTGTTCGACGTTGCTGCCATCACAGACCTCAAACCTACCGGAGAAGTTTATGACCCTAACTTCTTAGCTGATGACTCGATAGGTTTCGACACAACCAAGGCAGATTTCACCACTTATATAGCTTACTACCATGATAAAGAAATTGGAGAAGTTTCTGATCAAGAACATGTTGCATTTCTGGCTCTTTGGCTTTCCCGCTGCGTTTTATGTTCAAGGTCCCTTCAGGTGGCGAAGAGATACCTAACAATGACCAATCAATTACATGCTGGACATGATATTTATCTTAGTGAAATGATTCTAGCCAATCTTTATGAATCCCTTAGGGAGGGCGTTACAACATTAAAAACAATCAAGTCGAGAGGAAACCTACTTCTTTCTGGACCCTTTTGGCTGTTATAACTATGGATAAATGCCATATTTGAAGCATCTCTCCCTATTCGTAATCCTATCAACGTAAAATCCGTCAAAGTGAAGAACAAGAGGGTCGAAGGTACGAGGTTTGTTTTGTTAACTCCCAATGGTGAAGGATTAAACCTTCAGCAAACCTTCACCAGCTATGTGATGATGTTTGTGAAACACTACAATTTCTTGCCCAATATGGCCCCTTTTGCAGATAGGAAGGTAGGCCCTCAATGGTTCACCAGAAGATTTCCTGCTCGGTCGAAATAATAAGAAGCAGAATCTCTTGATATCTAGGAATCTTTCTTACCCCAAAATTGTTGGCGACAAGACTCAATCCCTTGAAACTTCGATTTACTCTTGTTAGTTACCAACCAAACCTCGTTGCTCGACAGTTTGGCCTCATCCAAATCAAACCAAAACCACTCTTCCCCAAAAAAGGATACTTGATTCACTACAACATGATCCACAATGAGGCAGAGTGTACCAAATTTATGGCTAAATACACTGGCCTCACAGAATTCACTCCTGTGACTTTCAAACCTTCTTTCCTTTGCACTAGAGAGTTCGACACTTGTTGGAAGGAATATTACAATGCAGAATTTTTTGATGTAGCTGCTTTCAACCAACATATGACTCATGCCTTTGCCCTTGCGCAGTAGAAAGTAAAGAAAGGTACTTAGACACATATCAAAGAGATCCAAGCATTCCAGAAATAATTTGAAACTGCTTATAGACCTGATGATCTTAGTCGAACCATTCGCGAAGCAGCTGTCACTTTAAAAGAAAAGTTTACAAAGAAATTAGAGGACTTAAAACTTCCTTCGTACGTTCGACCTGATCAATGTTAAGAGTTAGATTTTAATTTATATCCTCCAAAATTCCCTCAAATTCCAAGTACTGATTTTGGTGTGGCTTTTAGCCCTCCATTTCCAGACTGGTTTGTCTGTGGGGATCTTGTGAAAATCCTTTGACAAGAATCACAAAAACGTGCTAAACGAGTGGTTCCAACTAAGTACACTATGGAAAATTTCAAAGGTCACCTTCATATTGGCATAGAACACGTTCACATGGAGTCTCCAATATATGAAGGTGTAGAATGAGAGGTTTTTCTACACCACTTCTTTTCTCCATTTTTATTTATTTATGTTTGTATTTGGCTTATGCTAATTGCATTAATTTTCTTTGCAGCTGTAAGAATTTCATCCAAGAAACCTACTCCTGCTGAGAAGGAAGTTGTCGAAGCAGAAGGAGAAGACAATACCCACAAAATAACAACAAAGGTAAACTTTGTGATTATTGTTGTTTTTTACATACTTCCTTCCCATTCTAACATCTGAAGTGTATTATTTTTTTTTGCAGGGAAGTCGAAGACCACCTCCGACACCAAAAAAGAGAAAGCAAAAGGAACCTGAGGTTCAAATAGTTGAATCAGATGATGAAGATCTTTCTCCAGACCACTCCAAACATCCCAGGAAAAAGGAGAAACAGACAAAGATCACTGATGCCTGTTTTCAACCCAACCAAAAACAACTAAATCTCCTGTGAAGAAACCTTCCACTCCAAAGGTGGTCGAGACCGATGCTACCCCCAACACTAAAAAACCAATTACCAAAACAAACCCAGATCAAGTTGAGAGTGACAACTCCAACCCTGGGGATGAGGGCCCTGAGGTACATAAATCTCTTCTTTGTCTTTGGATTTTGTAACTATCTTTGACTGACTTGGTTCTGATCTTTCCTCTTGATTTCTTCTTCTTAGGGTGCTAAAGATGACAAAGAGAAACCCATTGTTCAACAAATCCTTCCAACAACCAGCAGTAATCCTTGCTATCATCCTACGAGTGCCCCTTCTCACCAAAAAAATTCTCCTAAGGATTCTACCAAAGGATCCACAGACGAAGTGAGTCTACTGGATGACGAACATCAAAAGGAATTGCCACCAAAGGTTACTAATGAGCTTTCCTAGACCAGTAATTCTGACCATGATAAAAGTCCACCAAAGGAAGACGCCTTAGTTGATGTCGAAGAAGACACAGAGATTCCATCTGCAGAAATTTTTTTCTAAGACAAGTCTGGAGATGACTCCCCAATCAACGTTCAACAAGGCAGTGGTGGCAAAATAGGTGAAGCAGAGGAGGAGGAGGAAGAAGATCGCTCCATGTTTGACTACGAAACGGAGATCGTTGGGGAAGTTGAAGATGAAGTAGGAGAAAAAGATGATAAAAATGAAAATGAGGAAGAGGAAAAGCAACCAGATGACCAACCTAAAGCTGACCCAAAACCTGACGCTTCGACTAAAACGACCACCACCAGCGTCTCTTATGAGGAGCTAGAGTCCCTGAAGGTGCAAAGACCATTAGAATATCTTAAGGATATGATTAGCTCTAGATACAGTTGGATTGAGAAGAGCACTAGCACTTTGACTGCATCAGGCGATCAATCTGCCAACAAACCTGAGGATGACTTGCTCCCTTAGATTAAAGAGAAGGTCCTAAATGCTGACTTATTCCAACTTTTAGAGAAAGACACTTTGGCTTGTTTTGGGATCAAAAATCTCTTAAAATAAGTCAATGTCTTAGAGGTTCATCCAGAGGTTGAAGACGCCATAATGGAATTGGGATCGTTGATTGACCTTGTTGTTGCTGATCTCAACCGCCTCAAAGATATTTCGAATAAAATTCAGAACAAATCAGAGACCCAACTGGCTGAATAGGATGCAGCCATTGATTCCACTACAAAGGTTGTAAAGTTGGAAAAGGGCTCTGAACAAAACAAGAAGGAAATTGAAAACTATGACAATAATGTCAAAACATGGGAGCAATAGATAAAAGAATTGCAAACCAAAATTTCTCAGGCCAAGGAGCGCAAAGTCAAACTTCTGAAGTTTGATCACGAAGAAGCGGCCAAAGAACTTCAAGTCGGGATACATCACGTCGAACGAGCTCAAAAACTTGGAATGGAAATTGAAGACCTCTCGACCAACAAAACCATCTGTGAGCGGCGCTTGATGCTTCAAAAGTCAAAATATCAGAAGATGAAAAATTCTCTCCCATTTTAATTTGATTGTTGATGAACTTGTTTTCTTGGTTGTAATTTTAAGCCCTTCGTGGCAATTGATGTAATGACTTAGCCATTTTGGAAACCTTTTATTTTGATCCCAATTTTAGCTTCGACTATCCTTTGCATGAATTATTCCTTACTTATCTTTACTTCTTGAAGTACAAGCTTATATTTATTTAAATATTTACCATTTACTTTCAAGATTCTTCTATCTTCATTTAACTCTTCGATTTCATATGCACCATTGGAAAAGACTTTAATAATTTGAAAATGACATTCCCACTTAAGAGACCACTTACCCAAAATTCTATCTTTTTGATCCATGGGTAAAATCACTTTCCAAACTAAATCTCCAGTCGAAAATAACTTAACTTTCACCTTTTTATTATATGACTTTTCTACTCTTTTCTTTTGCCTTTTTAATAACTCTAAGGAATTCAGTCTTTCTTTATCCAAGTCAACTAATTCATCCAACATCATGTTCCAATAGGGCTCAAATGGGATATCATGTTGTCTCTGAATTCGAGTTGACTGTAAGTAGATTTCGACTGGTAGCACAACATCATGACCATATGTTAGTTGAAAAGGTGTAGTGTTTGTAGCATCCTTAGGGGAGGTTCAACAAGCCCACAAAACTTGGTCCAATGTCTTATGCCAATTTCTTGGCTTCTTCCCCACGTGTTTCTTACTTAACCTAATTACTACCTTATTTGTTGCTTCGACTTGACCATTAGCCTGAGCATAATAAGGTGTGGATGTCAAAAGTCTGAACCCCATTTCTTGAGCAAATTCTTGCATCTTTCGACCCGTAAAAACGGATCCTTGATCTGTTGTAGTAGTTTTTGGGATTCCAAACCTGTAAATAATATGTTTTTGGATGAATTCGATCACTGCATCATGATCCACATTTACCAATGGTATAGCCACAATCCATTTAGTGAAATAGTTTATTTCCACTAGAATGTATTTTTGACTTTTGGATGACGCTAGTCGAATTTCCCCAACTAAATCCAAAGCCCAACCTTTGAAGGGCCAAGGCTTCACTATGGAATGTAGTTCGCTTGCAGGAACATGTTGAATGCCTGCATGTATTTGGCATTCTTGAAATCTTTTGGTGAATTCAATAAAATCTTTAAGCATGGTAGGCTAATACATCCCTTGTTGAAATAATAACCATTTCATCTTATGGCCTACTTGATGCGCTCCACATGCCCCACTATGGACATTAGAAAGAGCCAAGTATGCCTCAGATTCGCTAAGGCATTTGAGTAAGACACATTCAGGCGTCTTTTTGAATAGTTCATTCCCCATCAGAACATAACTTAAGGCACGATATTTGACCTTTCGTTCGACAGAAGCTGTTAGGTTCTGCAAGTAGTCTATTATTGGATTTCTCCAATCTTCGTATGTCAAACTATCTATAGACAATATTTCAAAGCTTTCTTTGTCAGCATATCCTAGCTTCATTGTCTCCAAGTCTGTTGGGGATAGTCTAGTTGATGCAACTCTTCCTCTGACTTTGATTGCATCTTGTAATTTTTCCTTCGAAATTTTGTATCCTGAAGCAATCTGGGCCAAATTATTGGCCTCTTGATTCTCATGACGAGGTATGTGTCAAATACTTACCATTTCAAATATCCGTAACAACTTATTAGCTATCACAAAGTACATGATAATATTTTCCTTAACACATTTATATTCTTTTGTAATTTGTTTTATGACCAACTCTGAGTCACCCATTATTTCGACTCGAGTTGCCCCAAATTCTAACAAGATTTCAAGTCCAACAATTAAAGCTTCATACTAAGCTTCATTATTTGAACAAAGGCCTTCGACCTTATACTTTAATTTTGTTGGAATTTTTTTGGGAGAAATAATTAATACTCCCACTCCCGTTCCATCCTTATGACTAGAACCGTTGCAGTATAACTTCCAAGGTTCAAGCTCCACATAGTTTAGGGAGTTTTCGACTATAGAGTGGTTGACTATAAAGTCTGCTACCACTTGTCCTTTAATAGCCTTTGAAGGCATATAAGTTAAATAATATTCAATTAAGGATAATGCCCATTTGCCAATTCGACTACGTAAATTAGGTTTAGAAAGCATATGTTTAATAACGTCGAAATGAGATGAAACATAAACTTCAATTGGCTTTATATAATGATTTAATTTTGTACAAGAGAAGTATAGACAAAGACACAATTTTTTGACAATACTATATCTAGTTTCTACATCATTCAAGACTCTACTAAGGTAATAAATGGATCTTTCGACCCCATTTTCATCCTCTTAAGCTAACATGCTCCCTAAAGTCTTGTCAGACGCAGATATGTACAATCTCATACTCCTATCTCTACAAGGAGGCGCCAGAATTGGAGGATGAGCAAGGTATTCTTTAATCTTGTTGAACGCTTCTTGATGTGCTTTCCCCCACTCAACACCTTCTTGCTTGAGTCGAAGTAGAGGTGAGAAGGCTTGAGTCTTGCCACTTAGGTTGGAGATGAACCTCCTCATGAAGTTGATCTTTCCTACTAATGACTACAATTCCTTCTTTGTCGAAGGCACTTTCGCCTCCATGATGGCCTTGGTCTTGTTCTGATTGATCTCTATTCCTTTTTTGTGGACCACGAAGCCTAGAAAATCCCCCGCATGCACACAAAAAGCACACTTAAGAGGATTCATCTTGATACCATGCTTCTGCATCCTTTTAAATGATTGTCGAAGATGGTCTATATGACTTTTTCCTAAAACTGACTTAATCACAATGTCATCAATATAAATTTGCATAAACGTTTCAATAAAGTCATGAAAAATAGAATTCATTGCTCTTTGATAAGTTTCCCCGGTATTCTTTAGGCCAAAGGGCATTACTACCCATTCGAAAGTGCCTAAGGCTCCAGGGCATCGAAATGCCATTTTTGACAGGTCTTCTTCATCAATGAAAATTTGATTGTATCCAGAATACCCGTCGATCATACTTAGATACTTATAGCCTATAGCAGAGTTGACTAGCATTTCCGCCACAGGCATTGGATACTCATATTTTGGGGTTGCAGCACTTAAGTCTCTAAAATCTATGCAAACCCTCAAAGTTCCATTTTTCTTAATAACTAGAACAATGTTGGTAATCCATTCGACATACCTGGTCGTACGGATGAATTTACATCTTAGAATTCTTTCGACCTCCTCTTTGATCTTTGAGAGAACTTCAGGTGCAAAGCGCCTTGGAGTCAGCTTGATGGGCTGCATCACAGACTTTATTACCAGCTTCAGTTCGACTAGATCTCTGCTTAAATCAGACATTTTGTTGTAATCCCATGCGAAGCAGTCTTTGAACTACTTCAGCAGTTGAGTTACTTTGACTTTCGACTCTGGTTTAATATTGGCACTGATGTAGGTTGGCCTTTTTGTTGTCCCTTCTCCCAAATCGATTTCTTCCAAAGGGTCTTGCGCCAGCATCTTGATATTGTTTACTAGTGGATCCTTTTCAAAACCCAGAGGCTCATCATCATAGATGGCACCTAGCCTTTGGCTTTGTACTTCGACTTAATCTCTGTCGGGTGGCTCCGGATAGAAGTCCTTCCTAGGACATTCAAAGTGCTTTTCTTCATTTTTTGCTTCGACGGCCATGTATTTTACTTCAGCCTCTAGGGCCACTTTCAATTTATTTTCAGCTATGTAAGCCGAAATCTTTCTAAGTGCCAATGACTCAGTCATTGTCACTAAACTCACTACCCTAACCAGTTGGTTGGATTCCAGCTGTTCCAAACACATAGTCTTCTTCACCTACCACCTCCATATCGCACTGAAAGTCGTGGGTAAGATGTAGGTACAAGGAACAAAAAGCATTATTTGCAGGTGTGAGGTCGAAACCTGTAGGGTTACAAGGTGCTATATGGGCTAAATTTTTTTCAAAGTTTCGCCCATTTACTTGATTGACCTCAGCCATATAGTAGCTTTGTTCCGCCTCTATGTTTTCGAAAATCCCATCACTTCGCCAAATAGAGATTCGTTGTGAAGTGATGATGGGACTGCACCTACTCCATGTATCCACTCTCGACCAAAGAGCAAATTATAATTCGCCTTAGACACAATTACGATGAACATCGGCCTGGTGATTGTGCCAACAATCAAATCCACTTGAATGACTCCTATGGTGGTGCCCACTTTCCCTTCGTAGTTTGAGAGGACCGTGTTGTGGAGCTTTGTGTTAGAATCATTTTTTCCAATCTTCTTCAGCGTGTAATGCGGCATCAAGTTTACAGCTGCTCCGCCGCCAACTAGTATCTTTTTGATACCAATATTCTCTATTTTGCCTCTAATAAATAGAGGCTTTAGGTGATTCTTCATGGCTTTGTCACGCTATTCAAAGAAGGCATTCTTCTCTTCAACGCAACCATTATTCAAGATATAATAACATATTGGCGTTTGACTGGCCACTTCTAATTCGACCTTGTCCTTTGGGTCATCCATCTCCGTTACCCTATCATATTCTCTTGCCAGCACGGATACTACATTACAGATAATGTCTAACAACAGTTCTGATCCTGAATCAAAATCTTCCATCATCATATCATTATCTGCAGGCATCTGGTCAGATTTCTCCTTTACTTCTTCCTTCTGGTTAGCAAACAACTTTCTCTCGACTGGCTTCTTTTCGATAGGTTTCCTATCTTTGTTGCTATCCTTTTTTATTGGCATGTTGCTGCTTGACTTAAATTTTTCTTTCTCTGCAGCTTCCCTCTCAGCTTTGCGCCTTCTTTGTTATCGTCTCCATTGAGACCTTGTCATTGGGGTTTTCCTTTTATAGTTCTCTGAGCGCCATGATGATTGTTTGGAAGGATGAAATTCTCTCCGGTACGCTATCAACGAACCTCTTTCAACTTTGAAATTCTGCCATTTGTTCTGGCCATGTTCTCTCTTCTCGACTGGCCTTACCCACTTGCCCTTGGGGGCGTCAGCAGTGGTTTTGAATGTTGATGGCCTATTTCCAGGTACCCCTGGTCCACCTTGATCATATCTCCTTGGTGCTCCCTTCCTGTCGAAAGCGCCATGGTTGTTTGAATACCTCTAGTTGTTTTTGTCCCTAGCCTTCGAACTCCTTGTTTGTTCTCCGCAACTTTTCGATCAAAGATTGTGCTGCATCTGGGGCACAACATTACTTGAGACTTCTTTCGTTAGCATCTATGGAGGAACTCGACCAAATTCTCCTCCTGCTTTGGATATGCCACCTTGACATATTCTTCTTGTTTGATACTGTGTTCGTCCACCTCCATTGCAAACTCCTGGGTCATCTCGACCATGTTGATCCCAAGGTTGGTACCTCCTCTGATATCCAACTCTTGTAGCTTGATTCTAAGGCCTTCAGTAGACTTAGTTTCGTTGTTAACTCGTATGAAACCATCAGCAGTCTCATATGTTGTAATTACTTGGTTGGAACCTTCAGTAGTCCCTTTGTCGAAGCCTTCAGCAGCTTGCTTGACGAAACCCCCAATAGTTTTTATTTTGAAGTCATCAGTGACTTTCTTAGCGAAGCCCTCAGTAGCTTCCTCGTTGAAGTCATATGTGACTTCGTGATTAAAGTTCACTGTAACCAGGACCAAACCCTCAGTGGTTTCTTTGTTAGAGCCCTCAGTAACTCCTCTAGTGAAGCCATCAGCAGCTTCAACCATTACAACATCACTGGAAAAGTCATTAGCAATCTCCACCATGTTGACCATAGATGGTTCTGAGTAATGTGCATCAGCTACAGGGAGAGGGTCGGAGTCTTGCTTCATCTGATTTTTTAACTTGTCAGCAAACTTGAGTCTTCCCTCCTTAATGGAATTTTGAACAAGATCCCTGAAAAGAAAGAATTGAGAATTTTTATGGCCCAAAAATTTATGATACTTACAAAAATCTCTTTTTTTTTCTTTGTTCTAAATGAGGCATTTTGGTGCCAGAAGGCACTATCATCTGGCCATCTTAAACTAATAAATCAAAGATTTCGCCACACTTGGTGACATTGAAGGTATAGGTTCTCTTAGGGAACCTATCATTCTTCTCTATTTCGACTGGATTCTTTCCATTCTACGGTGTTAAAACTTTAGAGGAATACGGTGGGCCTTGCTTTAGTTCAGAAAGGTCAATTTCACTCACGTCGAAAAAGGGATCAACACTAGTTCCTTGTTCATCTTCGTCAAGTTTTACGTAGGCTACCATTTCCTTTCTATTCTTGTTTTCCCTAGGTTTCTCAGCCTTCAGTCGTTCTACCTGTCGAACTTTGTCAGTCAACTGGGCCATGTCTCTCGGGTATTAGGTATCCAATTTCTTCCTAATTGAGTAGGCGAGGCCACCAACGGCCATTTCGACCAACTCATGCTCAGACACTTGTGTAAAGCACCTGGCCTTAAGCAGTCGAACCCTATTCAAATAATCATCTATTGGCTCAGAGAACTTCCTCTTAATGTTAGCCAATTCTTTCAAGCTTATCTTCGACTGTCCCATATAGAACTGTTCATGGAACAATCTCTCCAGTTGAGTCCAATTGTGAATCGAATTTGATGGCAGTGTGGTAAACCAAGTAAAGGCATTTTTGGTTAGTGAACTTAGGAAATATTTCACTCTTAGGTTCTCATTATCTATCAGGTATCTTGCCACATGCTCAACTGTGGACTCACTAGTGTCCCTAGAAAACTTAGTAAACTTAGGGACTTTCCATCTAGGGGTAAATCTGACTGCAAGATATATTCAGATAATGGTGATGTATAATTTGGCATATGGAGGCCAACATTTA
Source organism: Lathyrus tuberosus (assembly GCA_022829125.1). Classification (NCBI taxonomy): domain Eukaryota; kingdom Viridiplantae; phylum Streptophyta; class Magnoliopsida; order Fabales; family Fabaceae; genus Lathyrus; species Lathyrus tuberosus. The sequence continues at coordinate 4,458,501 of JALAZF010000449.1, forward strand.
CACCATTTCTAGCCATAATCCTTTTGACTATGGCTGTTAGGTTATTATCTGCTGCCACATCATCGCGTCGAACCTGATTTACGACTTCATCAGCATTCTGGTTCCTATTCACCATTACTACCCTTGGTTCCGTTTGGATTGGTTGTTCAATTCTAGGAGGTTCGACCTTAGGTGGTTTGACTCCCGCCCCTGGTTTAAGACGTTTGCCTGGGGTACATTTTGTTGAACTTGGTTAATTGTGGGGTCTTCTTCGAAGACTACCCCTGTATTTTATATCATCCATTCCCTCTGAGGTTGTCGAGGGAGTTGTGGAACACCAAAGAAATCAACAATGTGCGTCATTTGTTTGGGTAGTATTTTGGATTAATGGATTGAATATGACACCCATTTATTGGGCCAACATCTGGACCATCTCATGATTACTTTCGTCCAACTGTTGCCTTATCACTGCTGCATAATTGTTGGTGATATTCGGCATTTGGGTAGGAAATTATGTCCCAAAGGGTTGGCTAATTCGACCCATATTATTGACTCCTGAACCAGATCTATGTAATGGTGAAGTTACATTCACCACTGGGTCTGCAAATGCTGATGAGGCGTTGTACAAACTTGATATCACTGATGTTGGCATACCATAAGGTTGGTCACGTCCTATTTGAGGCATTGAAAATCTAGGCACATAAAGCCTGAAAAAATTATTCCCCACTGGAGGGGGGTCACTGGCGGACCCTGTGTTCCCACATAGGATAAAATAGGGCCACTTTGGGCAATCGACTTCGCAGGCGTCGAACTAACCGTGGATGGTATGGCTTCAGATATTGATGTTGAAACCGTATTTCCCCCTAACGAAGAAGAAGGGGTGGTTCTCCATCATTTGGCAGATTTTGATTGTTTGGTGGATTTTGATTCACCATCCTCCTTACGTATCTTCTCCTTGGTCTCTCTTTTTTGTTTGTGGCTATTCTACCACTCCTAAGTCTTATGCAATGAAATGTAGAGAGATCATAAAAATGAAGAACTTAAATGCAAAAACTTTCCATAAAAAAGTTTAAAAAAATGTTTTTGACACAATAGCACTGTCCCACCGGGTGTGCCAATTAGTTTACCATGAAAATTGGTAAACAAACGCTGGTCTTCCAAAAATTGGTTTACTTCCAGGATCAACTAGTGAATCCTAAGGACATAACTATTGTTTCAATATATTTCTGGAAAATTGAAGAACACTTCGACAATATTAATTTGTATAAAAGATTGTTTTTATTGTTTTGAAAAGGTTAAACGTTATAAAGTTGATAAAGAAAATGCAATGGAGAAAACTTCAAAGTAAAAGTGCAATAAAGAAAAATTGATAAATAAAGTAAATTTCAATGATAACTCTTTTCTTACTTGACTTAGATACTTTGAGTAAATTTTTTAGTATTGTACAACAATTGAACACCCCGAAATCCTAACACTATGTCGAAATAACTGTCTTCAACGGACATTTCTCCAAAAATTTACACGTTTTGCTCTGTATTACTTCATTTCGCCATAGCTCTCCATGTGTCTCTCTTGAGAAATGGATAAGGACAAAAGACAGTTATTTATCCGTATTTGAAATTTAAATCTTCTGTCGAAGGAAGACTTCAAGCATCCTACGTCGAAGTTGCACTCCATACTTAGAAAATATTTCTAAGTATTGTCCAGATACATCTCCTTCATGGAAACTACTTCGACCAAACTTCTCACACAAACTCCTATCGAAGTCAGCAACATTCAATAAATTTGATTTTCACTTAATATCTCAAACGAAAGCTTGGCGTCGAAATTCTCAGCGAACACTGCCTATGGTCGAATACGATGCGGCTATGTATAATTTCATACTCCTATTTCTACTTGGAGGCAACAGTACTGGAGGCTTCATTAAATATTGTTTGATGTTGTCAAAAGCCTCTTGCTGTTCAGTTCCCCAAATAAAGTCGCTATCTTTCTTTAGTCGAAGAAGTGGCGAGAACGATTGGATTTTTTCACTTAGGTTGGAGATGAACCTTCTCAAGAAATTGATTTTCCCCAACAAAGATTGGAGTTGCTTCTTTGTCGAAGCAGGATTGAGATCTACAATTGCTTTTGTATTGTTGTAGCGTGCGATTTTTGTCGGTGACGCGACCACCTTACCGCAATTGTTGGAATTGGGTGCTACTTTCTGATTTCTTATTTATCCTATGAAGCTGGAAAGGAAAAGAAAGCTATCTAAAACTAACCTTGCATGCAAATGTTTTCTTTAACAAATGCTAATAGATTGGGGGTTCGGGGTCAGATTATACAAGGGGAAGTTGTCAATTACCCAATGTATATATGGTTATCTATAGATCTTCTTTGGCATGTTTTTACACTTTTTGGTGTTTATCTGTTATGGGTTGGGAAAGTCTTTCCTTTGGGAGTTTTCGCTCTCGGGATTTTCATCCAGGTACAAACGCGAAAGTGGCGCGAAAGAAAGAAAGAGAGTCGCCAGCCAGGCATTTTTATCCCAAAGAAAGGGAAGGGTAATGCTGCACAAACCCGGGAGAAAGGAAAGAACGAGGTCTCGCGAACCAAAGAGAACGTGTAAGGGAGTCGGTTACGTGAAGGGAAGGTTATCACACCCCTTCACGTCCATCGTACTCGACGGGATCCATGCTTGAAGTACTGATCAAAGGGTGATAAACGAAAAGGAACTGAGAGAGAACGAGAAACAAATGTAGGGAAAATAAAAGAAGTGCTCGAATGGGCCCTACCCCACTGCCTACATATCTCATCGGGAATATGAGAATCAGAGCGACGTAGTTCCTCTGACTAAGGGAAAACTGTTTTTGTTTTTTTAGGGAACGACTAATGTTCTAGCTCAGGTGTTGCAGGCTCGCTGAATCGAGTGTGTTACCGTATTGCAAGAGAACAAGGAGAAGCACGTTCGTACATTGAGAGTGAGTGAGATGAGAAGAGAATTCTCGAAGGAAAGACGTTTTTTGTTTGTTTGAAGTTTTTTACAAGTTTTTTATTTGAAGTGTTTTGCATAGGTAAGTGTACCTAAGTCTTTTTCAATGGAATGTGCATCTCATGCATCATTCCAAAATGAAATGATGATGAAGTACACTAAGTATGAGGAAAATCCTCAAACTTACTTCCAAATTTGAAGGCTTAAGTGCACTAGCATATTCCCTTTATTAAATGTTTTTGTTGTTTTTAAATGAAGAAGTGTTTTTGATTTTGTTTGTGAAATCTCTTCATGTTAAAGACTTGTACATCATGCAAGAAAACCTACAACACATTCCAAGATGGAATGTATGCAAGCCCCCCATGGAATAAGGCTCATGACACATGAAGATATTTCAACATTTATTAGGTGTTTTGAAGTTGTTTTGAGATGAGAGAAGAGAGACTCAAAAGAAACAAAGGTAAAGACTAAAGGGGACTAAGACTCACCCTAATTTTATCATACTTGGATGTTCCTAATGGTTTAGTGTGGTTTAGAAACCTAAGTCTAAAAGAAGAGAGAAGAAGAGAGCAAGAGGTAACATAACTCACTTCTAAGATAGAAGATGAATTATGAACCAAGAGGGAGAAGAAAGAAGTTGAACAAAGAAAGCATTGAAATGCTTATCACAAACACAAAAGAGAAAGCTTTAAAGAGATGAGGGAAGAAGGTGTGTGTGGAAGCACATCCACACACTCAACTTACCATTAGCCCCTACAAGCAAAGGTAAGTTCAATAATGGAATAAAAAAGCATAATTGAAAGAAGGAAGACAATTAAGCATCAAACAACCTATAAAATGAAACTAGGGTTCAAACAAAGCCTAAGTCTACAGGTAAAGGATCCTAAGTGTCCAAGGACTTCTAAAGTCAGTATATATTTCTAAAGGTATTCTACTAGGGTTAGGGTACCTCACAAAGTCAAACTATATCAAGAAAGATGCCAAAAGTTCAGACAAGTTCAAGTCATGCATCAAAGATGAAGTATGAACGTGTATGGCATACAAATATGAATGAATGCATGAAGAAATGTCACACTCAGAATTGAATGACATATTAGAGTGCATATGAATGTATATGGATGAACATACAAAGCATGAGTGCAATGATTCAAGAAGAGAAGACAAGATGAAAAGAAGTTCAAACAATGTTCAAGTTCAAAAGATTTGACATACTTGTAATGCAAGTCAAAGTTGAAAAAAGAACATGAAAATAAATGCAAATGGATGCAAGTCAGAATTAAACATCATATTTGGATGTCCTATAATGCCTAGGAATGAGCATACAAGTTATGAGAATGGATGTTCAAGTAAAAGAAATTAGATGAAGGAGAAGTAAGAAGAAAAGAAACAAGTTTCATATAAGGAAAGAAGTAACTTGGAACACAAGTCAAGGTTGAAAACCAAAGATGAATGATTATGGATTATAGGTCAGTACCAAATGACATTTAAGATGCAATTAGAATGCAAGAATTAATCATATAACATGCATATGCAAGCCACTTTGAAACTAGTTAAGAAAGAAAGATGAATTGTATCAAACATGAACAAGTATACAAGTTTGAGATGAATGATCATTTGAATGCATGAAATGATTATGAGTCAGTAGCATACCAAATATGTGATGCCATTAGAATGCATGAATGATGTCACAAAGATGCACACAAAACAAGTTGAGACATGTTAAAGAAGATGCACTCAAACTAGTTCAAAGTAGTTCACATAAGCAACAAACATTTATGAACCAAAATAAAATGACCAATGACCTATAATCTAACATGGATAACCTATAATATCTAAGAAATGATCTATAAAATGATCACAAAAGTCCTAATGTATTGGCACAAGTACCTCCTAACCAATTAAGATTGACAAGTTAAGAGAACATTCACAACTGTGACCTATAATAATCAAGCAATGCAAAAATAGAAATGAATTTGTAAAAAAAAAAAGAAATTAAGTCACAAAGTACCTAAGTCAGAACCTAAACATGTATCAAAAGCTCACACAAATATTCAAAAATAAAATAGTTCAAATGAGGGTTCAAAGTCACATTGAAGCAAGGCAAAAGAATGCACAAAGATGAGTGTCAAAAGGCATGATAAAATGACTTTAAAAATATAATAAACATACTTGTAGATGATGTTATATGAACATGGAAAAAGAATGGACACAAAATGGTTTTAGAGTTATGCAAAATAATTGGGTAAAGATCAAGTATCAAGAAGGAATCAAATTGAAAAAGGAAATAAAAGAAAATTGCAAAATAATGTGCAAAATGAAATCAAATCAGAAATAAAAATATTGAAAAATTATTAAAATGTGTAAAGATGCTATGAAAATTATTTTGGAATTTTTGGAAGAGTTTTGATATTTTTAATAAAAGAAAATCAAAACAATGTCAAAAAGAAATTAAAAATGAAGGAAATATGAGGGAGGGGTACAGAGGTAGCAATTATCACGTTGAAAAATGTTTGGGCTCAAAAACAAGGGGGTGCGCATATCAATCAGGTCCAGGTCCACACACGCTTCAGACAATGATAATACCATGCACCTCAGTCAATATTTTGACTCAATTACATACGTTGGATATAGTCAAGATGATCAAATAAGAAAAGCATGCAAATCAGGTGGACATGATGCCAAGCACATGCTAACAAGTATGGTTGCACATGTACACAAAAGTCAAGGTCAACAATGCTGAGAGAGAAAAGTCACGTGAGGGAAGGGTGGTCCATTAATGCGATGTCACTTTTACAACCCTAAGATTACAAAGATCTAACGACTATGTTATAATCTAGAGCTTAAACCCTAGTCAAACCCTCACCGGCCGGAGAAGGACCTCCGGTCATCTTCTCCGGCCATCTCCACCACCTGTAAATGATCACATGCTCCAGAAATTCACAAAAAGTACATCAATCGAAAGAGGATGTCAAGTAGATCAAGAATCCAGCAAAAAATTTCACATATCATGCATATACACAGAGAATCGAACGAAGAAAGCTTGCCCTAAGTTTCAGATCTAAGCTCCTAAAGAGCCTATCAACTAGCCAGAGTTTCCACAACTTCTATTAAGCTTCAAATCATTCAGAAACAAATGTAAATCGCATGAAAAACTCAAGAATAAGTTTGAAGAATATGAACCTGTAACTGAAGAAATCTTAAGTTGCAAGAAAACCAGAGGTGATGCTTGAGTTCTTGAGCTTTCAAGGAGCAAAATAAATGCTCCTATGTCTTGGATCTTGAAGAGAACAGAGAGAAATTCGATCTGCAATGTGATTGCACTTGAGAAGATTGATCTTCCTTGTGCTTGTTCTTGATCAGAGAGGCTTGAGGATGATGGAATGATGAAGATTATGATGAACAATGTGAAGAACTCGTGGCAAAAGAGAGAGAGAATTCAGAGAGAAACTTGAGAGCTTTGAGGTGTGAGAGTGAAAAATGAAGTGTTTGTTACAAAATTTGTTAGATGAATCTTTTATAACTCTGGTTACTAGTTAACCATCACAATTGATGGTTAGAACCATGGTTAACTGTGGTGTGATGAGCAATGAAAGGGTGTGTTGAGCAAATTGAAATGAAGATTTGAATGTGAGAGAGAGAAGCTTCGTCTGTTGTGTTTTTTTTGATGAATGAGGAGAAAAATAAATGATGATGATGTTATGATATGGTGCTGATATTGATACCAGTGCAGCAGCATGACTTGTATCATAAGCTTCCTTATTTCCTTTTTAATGTATGGACATGTATGTGTGCATGTATGTGTAAGATGGTGTGTGTTCAAATGAGGCAAAGGCTGGGAAGGTGTTTGTATGCGTGTAGAATAACATGAATCAACAACAACAATGCAAACATTCTATTTTGGCAGCCCCACATCAGTGAAAACATGGAAGTTTAGAGATGGAATTCTCTATTCACACTGCATGAAATGGTGAGTTTTTGATGGCTATGGATTGAAGATACATCATATAACATGTTTGATGTTTGGATCAAGGTGAATGGAAGCTTGGAACATGCTTGAAAATGACTTTGAAAACAAGAAATAGTGACTGACTCCATGGGCGCATCAACTTGCATGGTATGCATGGCTATGGCCTTGTGAATTTACAGTGCGAGGTAGCCTCCTTTGAACCCTCTTAACTTTTCATTCATTGCTCATATGAGAAATCTCCAAACATGAAAGTTGTAGAGGACATGGAAATGAACAACTTTCATATTGGAAAGTTTTTCATTTGAACATTTCTTGATGGAGAGAAATAGCTTGACATTTGGCACACCACCTGTTTGATGAAATTATGGCCTGGGGCCTGAATTTGCCTTGTCATGACTTGAGATTTGCCTTGATTTTGCTCTACTTTGATTGATCATAACTCCCTCAATTTTGATCCAATGGAAGAGTTCTTGGTATGGATTTGAAGCTTGGAATATGATCTTTAATTGGCTCAACTTGGTCCTGAAGTTTGAAGCTTTTATAATGGAGAAAGAATTCCTTGAAGTAGAATGCCAAATGGTCCAAAACTTTCCATTTTTAGAAACCCTAAGTTTCTAAAAATGGAAACTTTGTACAACTCTTGATTTTTGATGAATATCTTGACATTTCTTGATCAAATCTTGTCCAATGAACATATGTGACTTGAATTTCATGAATTTGATCTTAAAAAGTCAGGAGTTGACTTTTTACCTTTGCACAATTGACTTTTTCCCCAATTTCTTGATTCTCAAGAAACTGATCCATTGAACCTCTTCTGAAATGAACCAATGGGAAATCTTCCATCCTTAGATACTTGACATCATGCAGAAAACATTGAGATTAAGTTTGAACCAAAATTTCATCAGGAGACTGCTTGAATCACATAACCCTAATTTGGATTGTTTTGCTAGGAGATGATGAACTGCCCAATCTCCTTGATGAATTCCCATCTTCCAATGACTTGTGGGATCAAATGGGATGTCATATGATATAAGAGACCCTTGAGGATTGTTTGGAGACCCTTGGCTCTAGCTCTCTTACTCTGGATACTCAATACTCTGAAATCAACTGATCACATGCCCTATGCTGAACCACAGATGAATGTTTTATATGTATGAATTGAATGTAATGCAATGCAATGAAAGTATATGCATGAGAGGGAAAATTTTGGGATATTACAGGAGTGTTAAGAGAGTGTTTTTGTTGTTTTTGGGGTTTCCATTGTTTTTGGTAAGGTACTGAACCTAAAGTTTTTGGTATGTGTGCTCGCTAAGATTTCGCAATCTTATGCCTACGTATTCCCGTAAAGATACTCGAGAAATTAGAGCAATCATAGTTCCTCCTATTCTATGGGAGGAAAAGATGTTTGGTGTCTTGTTTAAAGCCTAATATTGAAGCTAAAGGTTGTTTATGTCATGTTCAAAGCCCAAGATTGAAGCTAAAGGTGTGACTGAGAGAGAATTTGTCATCTCTAAAGGGAGGTATCTCACCTGTTTATCACAGTTATTGGGTGACTGATTATAAAGGAGAGTTACTTTAACTGGAATGTATGGAATCCAACAATGCCGTAATTTCCTTAATAAGAGAAATGTCCTGAAGGAAGAAACTTTAACGCAGTGTAGAGCAATGCCATTTTTCCTTAGGAATCTTCCATGCAAAGAGAGGGACATTGGCTTGGATGTAAATAATCCAGAGGCTTGCCACTTATAGCAATTAGATGAAAGAGGAAGTTTACCAGGATAAAAGAGGGATCACAGCTTGCATATTTATATCAACAAGTGTGCCACTTACAATAGTTATCTGGAATTAGGGTTTGTTTGATTATTTGTCGTGATATGTGATATACAGAGAAATGTATTCCTACAGAGTGAACTCTTGATTTCCTCTGAGGGGATGTTGATTTTTATGTGCCTTGATCAAAGCCCAAGGTTGAAGCTAAAAGATTGACTCTATTAGGGGAGTTTTATTTCTGTCTTGTATAAAGCCCAAGATTGAGGCTGAAAAGAATTGACTGTTCTGGGGAATGTTTTTGTCTGTCTTGTACAAAGCCCAAGATTGAGGCTGAAAAGAGATTGAATCTACTGGAGAGGTTTTATCTGTCTTATACAAAGCCCAAGATTGAGGCTAAAAGGAGATTGACTCAGCTGGAGAACATGATATGTCTTGTACAAAGCCCAAAATTGAGGCTAACTCTGCTGAGGAAAAATCATTATACAAAGCCTAAGAGGAGGCTGACTGGGGAAATTGTTATATGAAGCCTAAGAGGAGGATGGCTTCTGCTGAGGATTATTGAGATCCAGAGACAGGTCCAAATTGGGGAATCAACTCTTGCTGAGGATTGAAGAAGAGTTGAAATACCAGATGCCCTGAGGTTCTGATTCTGTTAAGGTTTCATTGATGCTAAAAGTTTAAGCTTTGAGTATGAAATCCTATTGAGGTTTCAAACTCTGCTGGAGATTGATGAAATGATCAGGTTTTTTCATGTTTTTTTAGGAAACTTGAGGGTTTCTTTGAGATTCAAGAGGAGATGAGACTTTTCAAGTCTACTGGTGTGAAGAGGTTGACTCTTAACTAGAGATTAATCTTTGTATGATGCCCAAGAGGAGGTTGTGGTTTTAAGGGATGCGAATCAACCCTAGAATGGTCCAATGTTTTGAAATTATGACTCTCTTGAGGATTGAACTAGTAGAGATGACTAAGTTTTGTCCTATACCTATAGGAGGTCTTCGTGTCCTTGCACTAATCTCAAGAGGAGGCTGAGAACTTCAAAAAAGCCTGAGAGTCCTTGTAAAAATCTCAAGAGGAGGCTGGGGGTGCTTTTAGGAAGTCTGTGGGTCCAAGCCTAAGAAAAGTTCAAGAAAGGTTTCACCGGGAATTAATCCTTTCTTTGCTGAACACTTCTAAGGTTTGAAGAAATTCAAGAGAGGTTTCACCAGGAACTAATCCTCTTTGGGGAGATGAATTTCTTGTACAAATATTTCTAAGTTGTGACAGTCTTGAGAAAATTTTCACAGGGAGTAATGTCTTTCTCTGTTCCATATTGTATAAGCCCAAGAGGAGGCAAGACTGTATCTGGAATTTCCTATGGGGAACTAGTTTTGACTTTGTTGAAAGAGTAACCACTGGTTTGATCTAACCTAGACCTAACTGCTGGGGAAAACTCTAAGCAAGTATATACAAGCATATATGTATATATACAGATGAAATATATAAACAAGTATGTTAAGAAGAGATTGTGGAACTTACAGTTGTTCAAGCCCAAGCATAGTAACTACAGTTGTATGGTTAGTTATTCAAGAAATTGAAGAATGTTTTGATAAAACTTTGATTTTGAAATTAAATCAAAGAAGAAAGTTATTTTAAAAAGAAGTTTGGGGCTTATACTCAAAGAGAGGCCCAGGTGAATTCTTTTAAAAAAACGACGATCGCGTCGTAGTTTTTGAAAACCACAGAGGGACTTATACATTGTCTGAGGCGCAAATTGTTGTATTTACAAAAAGGATGGGTCTTACACTCTATTAGAGGCCCAAAGTTTATTTTTATGCAAGAGTTGGGGCTTATAACTCAAGGAGATGCCCAGATGAAAAACAGTGATCGCACTGTTTGTTTTGAAAATTGTACCGGGACTTATACAATGACTGAGGCCCAAATTATTTATGTACAAAGGGGGTTGTGTCTTACACTCTATTAGAGGCCCAAAAAGTGTTTGAAATTAAGAAAGACGGGGCTTATAACACAAGGGTAGGCCCAAATTATTTTGTTTTGAAAACGACGATCGTGCCGAGATCATATCTAGACTTATACAATGACTGAGGCCCAAAAAGGTTTATTTACAAAGGGGTGGGGCTTACACTCTATCAAGAGGCCCAAATTATTTGAAAAAAGAAGTTTAATCAAAGGGGAAACCCTAATTTCTTTAAAAATATAATTTTCAAAGAAAAATAAGTAATGAATGATATAAAATACCAAATATATTGAAAAACAATTTTTAAATTTTGAACAATGTTTTGAAAAATCATGTTTAATCACATGAAAGCATGGAATCCAATTAAATTTGAAAATTCAAGGTGGAAACCTCATTTTAAAAATGTTTGAAAACAAATAAAATGAAATTAATTATAAAAATTCAAGCTATATTAGATAAATAACATAAATTCAATTTTTTTGTGGAATAAAATATTTCAACATTTTTGTGAATTTTCAAAAAAGAGAACCAATAAAAAATAATTAAAATTGAGAGAGAAATTAATTTTGAGATTAATTAAGAAAATCATGAAAAATGAGAAAAAATAGCAAAAATGAAAGGGAACCAAAAATGGTCTGGGTGGGTGTTGAACCCACGCCCTCCAACCAAACACACATGCGCGCTACCATTGGGGTGTTGATACATCTGTGTATCAAAACCACCCCATACACATATATGGGTGGCCTAAATTTTTGGTCAGGCCAAGGCAAAAACCAAGTTTTGAGTGATTTGCAAGAAGGATCATATCTCCCTCATTTCTCCATGAAATTCGATAAAATTTAGATGGATCCCACCTAGAGTTTCATGAAGAATCCAATGGTGGTCTTAGATTTTTCTAAAGATGCCTACATTTTAAAACCCGATAGTGGTTTCAAAATAGGCCAAAGTTTGCAAGTTCTATGCTATCTCATCATACACGCAACAATAGCATGGTAAATTGGTTCAAACACAACATAGATGATATGTATGACATGTTCATGATCAATGGACATCAAAGCAATGCATATTTTAAAGAGTTCAAGTTGTTATGCACTTACCTCTTGAAGCTCCTTGTGTTAACTTTCAAGATGCTTGTGCCAGAAGTAATCCAATGCTTTAGACACTTTTGATTGATCCCTTAGAAGCTTTTAGGATGATCAAAACCAGCTGGAAACCTCAGGAACAAGCATTGGCTCTTTCTTGCAAAAGTGGCAAAAGTGACCAAAATGGTATCTCACTCAAATGGTGTTACAGTTGAGGGATACTTATTGGAAAAGCATAAGGATGATATTTGGAGAGTATTTGAAGGTTTAATTGGTTTTGAAAGTGATAGGATCAAGGCATGGCTTGAAAAATGCAGAGAAGTCAAAATTTGAGGTTTTGGAGGTTGACTTTTTTATTTTGGTGTTGTACAATGAGAATGAAGGTTTGAACACCTCCAATGGATGATTTATGATGTGTTTGAATGGTTATTTGAGTGGTTTTTGCTCTGGTTTCAAGAATTCCCAAATTGCTCCAATGTGACTTGAAATTGAAGTAAGAGTGGGAGAGTGAGAAAACAAGGCTTTGGTATTGTTTTGGTGTTGTTTGAAACTTCAAAAATGACCTCTATTTATAGTAGAGGAAGTTTGTTTTTGAAGGAATAGTGAATGGCAACTGGTTCACTCTATTATCCAATGGATATACCCATGAATCACTTTCTTAAATGCCAGGGTATCAAGTCTTCTCTTAGCCATTGACTTGAGCTGGTCTTGGTAGCTTTAGGTCTTATGATTTTTGCAACAACCTTGACTCAATTGGACTGATAAGGCTTGGTTCATGACAGCTCTATGTTCCACATCAATGCCAAATGACAAAGCTTGGTTTTGGATTTGTAACATTGATGATCACATGCCAAAGGGATTGGATTCTTGCCTTAGGGTCCAAGCTTGCAGGTTCTTCATGATTGACTGAGATTCTTGTTGAATTTGGATGGGGATCAGTCTTATATAGTCACCAAAATTGGACTCAAGAATCGTGTGCCACAAGTAATGCACAAAATCTGTCTTGGAAATCAGTTTGAGCAAGACATGGTGTGAGGTTCATAACTCTTTGCTCAAGTTGAATTAGTGGGAGTTCTTGTACTCTTTGGAAAGCTCCCATGATATAATTTAACTTTGATGTTCACCAATGGACCTGGTTTAGCTTAGATCATGATGAAAAATGGTCCACAAGTTGGTGAAAAATCTAGACAGATTCTGTCCAAAATTTCACTAAGTGTTGGAAAAAAGGGTCATTTTCATGTTTTTGTGATTTTGATCAATCCATAACTCAAAATCCATGAGGATGGAATCTTTTGTATTTAACACTTTTGAAGTATGTCATGTGAACTTTCATTTGAGATTTGGATGGAATAAAAAGGCCTTAGGGTTTGGGAGTTATGACCTTGCGAAGTTGGTACCAAATCCATTTTGTTCCATAACTTAGAAAATTTTATGTTTCTTATGGTTGCCTCTTTTGCAAGTAACCTTACTTTTCTTGATTTTTCTTGATGGATGATGATGAAAACCATACATTAACATTTTTTTGACTTAGGGGAGCCATATTTGTGAAAAATTTCAAAAAGTCAAACTTGATTTTGGGCACAGTTGACTTTTTGTCAGATGAATTTCAAACTGTGTGATCTTTTATGCAATCAAGTTCTTGACCTAATTCAAACCTAATGGATGGATTCCATAGGCGTTTTAGGGTGTCTTGAATCATGTCCCAAGGTTTGGGAACATGTCTTGGTCCAAAGTCAAAGGTACAGTTTACATTTTCTTCAAAACCCTAATTGTGGTCCAGATGAAATTGAAACTTGTGAATCAAGCTTCTTGGATCAATCCATTATTGTAAATGGAACAATGTAGTGTATTTGAGGCCCTCAAATCATGTCTTGAGGTCTTGGTTCATGTCTTGCCTCAAAAGTCAACTTAGGGGTGAATTAGGTCAAGAAACCCTAATTCCTGATTTTTTATGAATGATTCCCCTGAGACTTTTTTTACTTGATGATTTGATCTATGAGGTCCCTTAGAGCATTTTGGGTCATGCTTTGAAGTATTGGCTCATGCCCAGATGTAAATTTTCATCTGGAGGCCTTGGTCGACCAAAACCCTAATTTGGTGACACTGGCGATCTTGAGGCTTGTTCCACTTTGAATGTTGCAACCTTATGCTTGATTCTTGATGTTGGAGACCTATTGTTCCTTCATAGATGTTTGAGAGGCTAGACAAGTTGAAAATCATGTCAATTCTTGATTGATCCTATGTCTAAGTGCTCTGGGAGGGTTCAAAACCCTAATTCTTGATTGTAGTGAATGCTCAACAATCCTTAAGGAGATTGATGAGGTATGATGGTACAACATATTGTGGCAATGATACTCACAATGATGGGAAATCTTGTGGTCAAAATTTGGGGTATGACAGATGCCCCTATTTAATCTTTTTGGACCGGAAGGTGTGAATGGCGGAGATATTCAGACATTCAAGGTGAAACACGATTAAATATCGGAATACCTGAAATTTTGACTGTGGTTATGAATAGAAGTTTGCTCATCCATCTTCTTTTGCTAAGCAATGATACTTAGAAAAGGGTAAAACTTCCCCTCGATCCTAAACTTCGGCCACGGAACTGGTCTCAATTTCCTTTTTTGAAATAAAACTTCCCCTCGATCCTGGTCTTCAGCCATGGAACTGGTCTCGGTTTCTTTTGAAATAAACTTCCCCTCGATCCTGGTCTTCAGCCATGGAACTGGTCTCATTTTCTTTTGAAATAAACTTCCCCTCGATCCTGGTCTTCAGCCACGGAACTGGTCTCAGTTTCTTCTTGTCGAGTTCTTTCTTGAGAAGGGACGCTATTTATAGCGGTCTTCATCAAACTTCTCGCCGAGTTTTACTGGGGAGACGCCATTTGATGGAAAAATGAATTGATGTCAGACTTACTGGGGAAACCCATTTGTCTAAACTGTAGAGGTGCGCAAACTTCTCTATTAGAGAGGCCATTTGTCTATCCTACTAAGGAAAACAAGTCTCTTGAGAGACCACTTTTTTTTTATTGGTGAGGTTACATCATACTTTTCTTCGAGACCTTCTCGGAGAAATTCCATGTGATGTAATCCAATTTTGAGGTGCTGATGACTTCATTGAAAGCGGACTTTTTGGGGAGAAACTGCCGTATTGCCAAGAGTCTTCGGTTGAGAGGCTTACTTTGGGGATTTTCTTTAACCCGGGAAAGCAAAAATATCATCTTCAATGGTGAAGAGTGATGTTCCCGAGGTGTCTATTGAATGTCTTCTTGCCTTTCAAAGGTTCAAGTTATCAAAGTGGTCGAGGACAGTCTCCAATCCAGAAATAAACTGGGGAAATATTGCTTAGGCGGCACTGCTCTAGACGAGGACAGAACTGACAACTCTATTGGTAAGAGGACTTTATCACTTGGGGATGAAAATGACCAAAGAGATAATAATGCAATATGAATATGTATATGAATCAATTATGCATGATGTATGTATGTTTATGCTGACAAAACAGACACGACATACAGACTAGTGAATGAACACGACTGGATACTCGACCACTGCGGGCGATGAAAAGTACTATCGGTTCAAGATAGCAATCTTGTCTTGCTTAGGAGGGGCAGACCCTACTGGGGGTAGAAAGAACCATTCATTAGTCTTCATAGGTAAGAACTCTGTCGGGAATATCAGATGGGACATTACATCTGAAACAGTTGATCCTTCATACAGTCGTACCAGTTTAGACGGAGCACTTTGATTCTGTATTTTGAGGTTTAATCAACTTCCGGAGAAGCCATCGATGTTCCTTTTTGTGTTCAGTTAGTAAAAAATAATTGTCATCTCCATTTTAAAAGCAGAAGAAAAATTAAATTCATTTTTTTTCAAGAATCATTGATCATGTTAAAAATGTCATTATGTAAAGCAAAATAAATGAGAATTGTAAACAAAAGCACTAGGGCTCAAATTTTATTGATAGAATGGTAATCAGCCAAACGCGTGATCCCATAGAGCATTACAAAGTTTAAAAAATGGTAATTTAAGGGAAAAGGGGCTACATTGAAACATAACACCACTATCCTTCTACCAACTTTGTATTATGGACATTCTGAGCTTCTGTCGAAGGTGACCTTGACTGAAGTCTTTCGAAGGATGGTGTTACCACTGGGGATTTAACCTTGTCGGACGAAGTTACTTGCCATGAATCCCTAGTTTTTTCCTAGATTGCCTTTTGAGGTCTTCAATCTAGCAGGATGATTTTTTCTTATGTCTCTAATTTTTACCTGGATCGCCCTTTCGGGTTATCAATCCACCGAGGCATTTTTTTATTTATTTAGGCGAAGTATTTCTTGACTACATCAACATTTGTGGGGTAGGTAAACTCCTCTCCATCCATGGTTGCGAGTCTTAAGGCGCCGCCTGAGAAGGATTTCTTAACCACATAAGGGTCGTCATAATTCGGAGTCCATTTACCTCTGGAATCAGTGAGAAATGATCGTATCTTCTTGAGCATGAGGTCTCCTTTCCTGAAGACATAGGGTCGAACCTTTTTATCAAAGGCCTTCTTCATTCTTTGCTGATATAACTAACCATAGCGTAAAGCCGTCATTCTCTTTCTTCAATTAGGTTCAGTTCATCGTGCCTGCTTTGACACCATTCAACTTCTGTTAGCTTGGCATCCATCAATACTCTTATTGATAAGATCTCTACTTCTATGGGGAGCACTGTTTCCATGCCATATACTAGGGAGAAATGGGTTGCCCCTGTTGAGGTGCGAACAGATGTGCGATAACCGTGAAGAGCAAAGGGTAGCATCTCAAGCCAGTCTTTGTAGGTTACAACCATCTTCTGAACGATTTTCTTGATATTATTGTTAGCTGCTTCTACCGCTCCGTTCATCTTAGGTCAGTAGGGAGATGAGTTATGGTGTTCGATCTTGAACTCAGCGCACAAATATTTCATCATCTTGTTGTTCAAGTTAGATCCATTATCAGTAATGATCTGGCTTGGAACACCATAATAGCAGATGAGATTATTCTTGATAAATTGGACCACCACTTGTCTGGTTACATTGGCGTATGACACTGCTTCGACCCACTTGGTGAAGTAATCAATGGCTACCAGGATGAACCGATGTCCATTTGAAACCATGGGTTCGATCATGCCAATCATGTCGATTCCCCATATAGAAAATGGCCATGGAGAAGAAAGAACTTTCAGATGCGTTGGAGGTACATGGATTTTGTCAGCGTATATTTGACACTTATGACACCTCCTCATGTACTTGTAGCAATCGGATTCCATTGTCCGCCAATAGTACCCGGCTCTTAGAATTTTCATTGCCATTGTATGTCCATTGGCATGAGTGCCAAAGGATCCTTCGTGAATCTCTTTCATCAACATGTTTGCTTCTTATCTATCTACGCATCTGAGCAAAACCATGTCGAAGTTTCTATTGTATAGTGTATCATCGTTTAGGAAGAAGTTGTCAGCCAGTCTTCTGAGAGTCTTCCTATCTTTTCTTGATGGCCCGGGTGGGTACTCTTGTCTTTGAATGTAGCACTTGATATCATGATACCAGGGTTTATCATAGATGACTGCTTTGATCATGAAGATGTAAGCGGGCATTTCAAGGCGTATTATATCGATCTTAGGTACGTCATTCCGTCGACTTACAACAAACATGGAGGATAGGATGGCTAATGCATCATCCATGTGATTTTCTTCACGAAGAATGTGATGAAACTCAAATCTGTTGAAGAATGGTAATAACCTTCTCGCGTAGTCTTTGTAACGAATCAATCCTGATTGGTATGTATTCCACTCTCCTTTGATCTGATTGATAACCAGGGCTGAGTCTCCATACACATCCAAGTTCTTTATCCTTAAGTCAGTTGCTTCTTCGAGACCCATAATTCAAGGTTCGTATTCGGCCTCATTATTTGTGCATTTGAACGTCAATCTGGCAGTGAAAGAAATATGGGTACCCTGAGGTGTTACTATATCACCCCAAATCCCGTTTCCATAAGTGTTGACGGCTCCGTCAAATATTAGTCCCCATTGGGAGCCTGGTTCTGGCCCTTCGCCGGGTAGCGGTTCATCGCAATCTTTCATTTTCAAGTACATGACATCTTTGTCTGGGAGGTCAAATCCGACTAATTCCTGATCGTCAATCGGTTGATGAGCCAACGGATTGGCTAAAATACTTTCTTTGACAGCCTTTTGAACATGGTACTCGATGTCGTATTCTGATAACAACATCTGCCAACGGGAAATCCTTCCTATGATAGCAGGCTTTTCAAAGACATACTTGATCAGATCCATTTCGGAGATTAACCAAGTAGTATGACAAATCATGTACTGGAGAAGACGTTTGGATGCCCAAGCCAGAGTGCAACAAGTTTTCTCGAGCATAGTGTATCGAATTTCACAGTCCGTGAACTTCTTGCTTAAGTAGTAAATGGCAGACTCTTTTCTTTTTGTTTCGTCTTTTAGGCCAAGAACACAACCCATAGAGTCTTCCAAGACTGTTAGGTAGATGATCAATGGTCTTCCTTCCATTGGAGGAGACAAAATTGGTGGATTCAATAGATATTCCTTGATGTTGTCGAAAGCCTTTTGGCAGTCTTCCGTCCATACACAGCTTTGATTCTTTATGAGTAGTTTGAAGATCGATGCACATGTCGCGGTCATGAGGGATATGAATCTTGAGATGTAATTCAGACGTCCTAAAAGTCCTCTGACCTATTTTTTAGTCTTTGGAGAAGGCATTTCTTGAATGGCCTTGACCTTGTCAGGGTCAACCTCGATTCCTTTTTGGCTGACGATGAATCCTAAGAGTTTTCTTGAGCAAACACCGAATGTGCACTTATTAGGATTCAAGCGGAGTTTATATTTTCTCAGACGCTCGAATAGCTTTGACAGGTGTTCCACGTGTTCTTCTTCTGTTTTAGATTTGGAGATCATGACATCGACATACACTTTAATTTCTTTGTGCATCATGTCATGAAACAGGGTTGTCATGGCCTTTGATAGGTTGCCCCCGCGTTCTTCAAATCGAACGGCATTACCTTGTAACAAAAGGTGCCCCATGGGTGATGAATGAAGTTTTCTCCATATCTTCCGGTGCCATTTTGATTTGATTATAGCCCGAGAATCCATCCATGAAGGAGAATACTTTGAATTTTTCTATGCTGTCAACTAGCATGTCTATGTGTGGAAGGGGGAAGTCAACCTTTGGACTTGCTTTATTCAAATCCCTGTAGTCTACACACATTCTGACTTTTCCATCCTTTTTCAGAACTGTCACTATGTTAGCTAACCATTGAGTATATTCTGAGGTGGCAAGGAAACCTGCGTCGATCTGTTTCTGCACTTCCTCCTTGATTTTGATGGCCATATCTGGATGAGTCCATCTCAGTCTTTGTTTTACTGATGGACATTCTGCTTTTAGTGGTAAATGATGTTCCACGATGATGGTATCCAACCTTATCATGTCCTGATAGGACCAAACAAGTACATCTGGAAACTCTTTGAGAAGTTTTATTAAGTCTTCTGTGATAGTTGGAATGAGCAGTGCCTAATCTTAACTTCATTCCTTTCTTCCTCCGAACCCAAATTGACTGTTTCCAACAGCTCTTTGTGGGGCTCAATAGACCTTTCCTCTTATCTGAGTAGTCGGGAGATCTCTTCAGGAATTTCTTCGTTCTCTTCTTCAGCCTCAAATACCGAGAATTCAAAGTTGGGAGAAGGAATTGGATCGTATGTTTCAATGGGGTTTAAAACAAGCAACCTGCATGATGTGATGGTTCATTTTTTAGCAAAGACAGAGAGAATGCAAGAGTGTGTGCAGTGTATTTTTTGAAAAAATGCTTGTTTTTATTTTTGATTGTTTTTAGGATTACCATTTTCTGAAAAACGAAAAGTGAAAACAGCAATAAATACGGGAATTCAGAATGACATTATTTATTCATAATTTGTCGATTCTTGAAATACAATCCTATAAAACAAAACTCTGTCGCTTTGGACGAAGCGAAGAGGGATATTTACAGAAAGGTGAGCCTTATAAAAAATCTGTTTCACCTGGGCAAGGTGAAAGGTTAAAACAAAGATGGTAATTACTTAGACTTATGGATGACTTTTGGGACATCGACAACAACCTAGTGGCGACGAACTCCTATGTGAATCACAAAGTCTGGTACCTCCCTTCTTGATTTGTCTTCAGAAATAACGCTGATTTACAGCGGAGTAGGATCATTGGAGTCTTCTTCCCATGCAAAGTTGTCATAGGAGAATTCTTCCGTCGCATGTTCCATAGGGTTTTCACTTTCAAGAGGATCCCCCCGTCCAGTTGGCTGGATGTCCTCGTATCAGATGCGAGAGCTTTCGGGAGCGGTGTATTTGACTAGGAAGTCGTACTTGCCACTCGGCTGTCCCAAGGTGTCCCATGTTTCTATGGTAATGGATGAGTCATCGTCCTCAATGACGTTGATTTCAGGAAATGCATAGTTAATGAATTCTTGTCCTGCAAACTTTGTATATTCATCACCATGGTGTTGGACATTTTCAGAATGTCCTGAGTAATGATTCCATGACTCTGTGGGGACATGGGTATTCTTTTCAATATTACTCAACTGATAGACATTGTCCAACTGACTCTTTTGCCCTAAGTCTTCTGTGTACGGCTTCCAGATAGGCAAGTCATCCAGGGGATCATAGCCACAATTGTCTTTCATTAGATTGTCTTCCTCTAATGAATTGGGTGGAGCACGACATCCTTCAGGATCACAATCTCCATAGATCATCCTGACGTCCGATCTTGGTATATATCTTGGGCTCTACTTGGGAAAATAAAATGGCGTGTGAGCCTCTCCTTGAGACATATAACCGTCATCGTTGAGATAAGACTTCCACTCCTCATCTGCATCGGAGGAGTCGCTCTCATTGATGGTGTGTACTTCTTGAGACACTGGGTGGAGAAAACCTCCGCTGTGGAAGAAATCCTGAATGGGATGAAAACTTTCATCCTTATTTGTATGAGGAAATCGATGTCCCTTTTTTTGGTCGATTCTCATTGCTCACCTAGAGTACTTGGAACTGGGTTCCGACAACCTCCTTTAGTTCTACCAGGAGAATGATGATAAGTTGCTCACGATTAAGGCTTGATTTCCACACACTGTGACTAATTTGTCATTCTTGATAAACTTCAGTTTCTGGTGAAGTGTCGAAGTGGTTGCCCCAGCTTCCTGTATCCAAGGTCTTCCTAATAAATAGTTGTATGCTGCTCGGATGTCCATGACCTAGAAAGTGACTTTGAAAGTGTGAGGACCGATGGTTATGGGAAGATCAACTTCGCCGATAATTATTTTTCTAGATCCGTCAAAGGCTTTGACGATGATCTCATAGCTCCTCATCGGAGCTCCTTGAAATGTTAGTCATATCAGAGTTGATTTTGGCTTAACATTCAAAGATGATCTAGTGTCCACCAGTACGCTGGCTAAAGCATCGTCTTGGCAGTTGAATGTGATGTTAAGCGCCATATTATGATTCTCGCCTTCTTCCGGCAGTTCTTCATCACTGAATCCTAAGTTGTTGCAGGAAGTGATGTTGGAGATGATGCTGTCAAATTGTCCTACCGTCACATCTTGTTCCACAATGGCTTGTTCTAAGACTTTCTGTAGAGCTTCTCTGTGAGCTTCTGAATTAAGCTGGAGAGATAGTACAGAGATTCGAGACGGAGTTTATAACAATTGGTCCACAATGTTGTACTCGCTTTTCTGGATGAGCTTCAGCATCTCATCTTTGTTGTTTACAGGTTCTGGATTGCTGGATTGACCAACTTGTTGGTTAGGAACTTCCGCTTGAGGTTCCTTTTCTTTGACAGGTTCTCCATCTCCTCTATTGAAGATCTGACCGCTCTGGGTAACTCGACTGATGTCGGCAATGTTCACAATGGAGGGTAATGGAGTTTCTTTTCCGTTCTCGATGGTCGTTGCACCATACTTGTAAGGGATAGCCTTATCTAACTTTTACGGTATTGGACCTGGCAGGTAGATAACCACAGGAGCCTTTTGGTTTTTCTGACCGTTATAGGCAACCTCAATCAGTTCCTGGTTGGGAACTTTTCTACTATCAAGAGGGATCTTTGATTCATTGAGTAGAGGGATTATGGCGCAAACGTCCTTGGTTATTCCATGATTGGAGATTACGACACCGTTTTTGTTCTGACCAGGGAGGTAGTCTTGTATCATGTTGATCGACCCAGAACTTTAACATGGTCAAATCTCTTTCCGAACCAACTGATTTTGGAGGGCCGCTCGTACGAGATAACATCCTTGGTTATTTTCCGAGCATACTCTACAACGCTCAAAATTGTGCGGTGGTACCCGACCATATCCGTTTTGTATGCAGTACATCTTTACTAGAGTTGTTTCTATTGAGCGGATATCACGACTTTGATGTCTACCAGGATTCCCATCAGTCATACTAATCTGTTGTGTGTCTTCTTCTAAGTAGATTGGAAGCCACTAGTGGTCCAACAGATGTTGAAGAGTCCTTTGCACAAGTCCACACCCTTGGTCGTCTTCACGACATTGTTTACAGTCCAGATAATCATGTGAAGCCAGAAAACCGAGTCTGGCCGGCTTAGCATGTAATTCCACTAGACTGGTATTCATTAGGCGTATGTTAAAGATTTGAAACATATTGACTTGATATTCATTTCTTTCATGGTAGTCTTGGATCCATCCAAGATCCATTTGATGCTGGAGGGCCTCTTGTATGAAAGAGCATCCCTAATTGTCTGTTGAGCAGAATGAACAAGTGTTGTAATTATGCCGCGGCAGATTATAATATTGACTTTGTCTTGAATGCATTGCCACTAAATTGATGTTCATTGCACGGATTTTGTGGGTTTGAACAATGTTGGGATTTGCATGGGCCATGTTTACTTCACGAATCCTGTGATCCTGAATCCAACCCAGATCCATTTGTTCTTGTAGGGCTATTTATACTATGGTACACCCTTGATTGTCCTTTGAGCAATTATCACACTGATGATAGTTGTGAGATGGTACACGGTCGTACCCGCTCTGCTTGCAATGCATTTTTACCAGGTTGGTTCCTAGTAAGCGTACATTGTGAATTTGATAACTGCGGCTGGATTCCTCCTCTATTAAATTCACTGTAGTCTTTTCATGTTGCGGCAATGGGTTCATCTGAACATTTGGATTAGTATCTTTAAAAGATAAGATCCCATTCCTGACAAGCTTCTGTACATCAGACTGGAAGCTAAGACAATTCTCAATGTTGTGTCCTGTTCCTCCTTGATGGTAAGGGCAAGTTTGATCTGCTTTGAACCAAAAAGGTGGATTTTCTGGTACTGTAAGAAGAGTCCTGTTTTGAACATGCCCTTTGGCCAGCAAAAGTGGAAATAATTATGTGTACAACATCGGTATAGGGTCGAACCCTGATGGTCGTGTAGTACGATTGTTGTTGTTGTTGTTGTATTGTGGACGAGCCTGTTGAAAAGGCTGTTGCAGCCTTTGCTGATACTGTTGTTGATTTGGTTGGCTCTGTGTAGCCTGAGGTTGATAAGTCGGTGTTGGCGTCAGGTTTATAGCGAGAGGTACCGCTGCTACCGGTTGATATCTTCACCTTTGCTTTCCTAGAGAGATATTACTGATATCTTGCTCTTTCTTCTTTTGGAAAGAACTACCGTACCTCTTAGTACTTCTAGATGGCTCTGCATCTTTGACCAATCATTCTTCTCGGACCGCTTCTTCAAGGCGTACTCCTATGTTCACCATTTCAGTGAAGTCATTGAGCGCACTGGCAACCATTCGGTCATAATAGAACGAGCTTAAGGTTTTCAAAAAGATCTTGGTCATCTCTTTTTCCTCAAGAGGTGGACAAATCTGAGCGGCAATTTCACGCCATCTCTGAGCATATTCTTTGAAAGTTTCTTTGTCCTTTTGTGACATTGCCCTGAGTTGATCCCTATTCTGTGCCATGTCCAAGTTGTATTTATACTGCTGAACAAAGGTTGCGCCAAGATCTCTGAAAGCACCGATCTTGGTGCAGTTTAAACCCATGTACCATTTGAGTGCGGCACCGGTTAAACTGTCTTGGAAGTAATTGATCAGTAGCTGTTGATTTTCTATCTGGGTAAACATTTTTCGGGCGTACATCACCAAATGACTTTGAGGGCAAGAGTTGCCTTTGTATTTTTTAAAATCGGGCACCTTGAATTTGTGGGGTATCTTTACATTAGGGACCAAACAGAGGTCGGCGGCGTCCTTTCCGAATAAGTCTTGACCTCGAATGGCATGCAGTTCCCTCTGCATTTCCAAGAATTGTTCCTGGAATTCATTCATCCTTTCATATATGTCTTTGTTTCTGCCAGGAATTGCTTGCGGAAATTATCCTTCCGGGACAGTGTGTACCACTGGTTGTGGTATAGACATTACATCGGTGACTCTTGGAGTTTCAGTGCCCTTAAGTTTGTAACCTTCAGGAGTTGCTGTTGTAACCCTTGCATCTTCACTTTGCTGAAGTTCGTAACCTTCAGGTCCAACGGTTTCTTCTACGGCTTTTGGGTCTTCAGTGACCGGTGGGATATATCCTTCAGGTATAAAGTTGAAATGCATGCCCTAGGGGCGACCCTTAGGCATGTTGTACTGAGGATGATTCTCATGTGTCTCTAACATGGGTGTAGATGTAATCTCTGAGATCACAGTCCTTTGATGTTGTTGTTCCTGAGCTGCTGTCAGGGTTTACAGGTTGCTGTGAAGTTTTTCCAAACTTTCCTTTAGAGCATCGATTTCTTCTCTCAGCTCTCTGTTCTCTTCCTTGAGAGCGTCCATTTTCTTTTGTCGATTGGCCCGAGTATTGTATGAGTGAGATAGTATGACTCTAGAATTATGACACATACGTGAGACTCAAGGATAAGAAAAAATGCGCTATGTGAGAATGATGAATGATATGAAAAGACATATTTTTTAGTTTTTGTTTTCAAAAGAAACTTCAATAAATAGATTGCAAATATCACAGAATGGGGGGTAGAGACCCCTTTTTATTGAATTCGAAAGATTGCAGTATTTTAAAAAGAAAAGTACAGTATTTTATAAAGTGCTGTAAGGAAAATGTCTAAGCTTATGGATCCTGAGTCCTCTTTGAAGAAAGCTCAAATTCCAATTCTTGTATTTTCCTTTTCTTTGATCGGGGTTCTTCAGCTGTTGTAGGGTCAACGACCCTTTGCCAAGTGAAAGGAGCAGGAAAATTTCTTCGGTCTTCTTGACTTTCCATAGCATGTTGCTCTAATATCTCAATCAGAGCATCCTTCTCCTTTAACAGTTCCTGAATCTTGGTACATTCCAAATTAAGGATTTGGTATTTTTTCTTCCAAGAGCTCTTTTCACGTTGAACTTTTTTTAGAGCGACCTGGAGCTTTTCCGCATCAGACATGAAATAAAGGACAGATTCCTTTAAGGGAAAAATTTCTTGACGAGGGTAAGGCATCCTTAGCTTGAGGGCTCTAGTTTGCACCCAGTGGAGATAAGGTTCCATGGAGGTACAGTTTGGTCTTCCTAAAGACTCTCTGCCTTTCCTGTGAATATTTTGCCAAGCATGCACTATTTCTTTCTTCAGTGCCCTGTCATTTTCCCCTTCCTTGAAGAAAAGACCTTCCAGATGAACGTTATGTGGGATATTCTTCATCGGGTATCCGAGTTGACGGCGAACTAAAATTAGATGATAATTGATTCCTCCTTTAGTTCCAATGAGGGGTACATTAGGGAAATTTCCACATCTCTCGATGATCTCTATCCCTTCATAAATCCGATTGTGCCAGTCTATGTCATAATTGGTAAGAGGCATAATCCTCTGTGACCAACGTAGAGTACCCTTGTGTGAAGATGGTTGGTTTATACCCGAGTGAATCGCACACTCAAAGATAACACAGAGTCGCCACCGAACTTTATTTAGTCCCGAAGGACAGGGAAAATATCGATAAAACCCAAGGGGAAGAGAAATGGGAACGGGGGTCGGTTATTCGAAAGGAAGGTACTAGCACTGCATCCGTCGTACTCGACGGGAACCATTTCGCTTGCTTCTAGGATCGGATGGGTTATATATCTAAAGGCTTCTAGCTAAAAGAAAGAGGAGAGAAGAAAAGGGGAAAAAGAAAGAAAGAAGGAAAGTGCTCAAGGAGGATTGGGGCCCTCGTGCCTACGTACCCTCATAGTGCAATGAGGAAATCAGAGCATCGTAGTTCATGGAACCAGGGGACAGATAAAGAAAGGAAAAGGATGGAAGGGTGCTCGCCAAGACATCGCGTCTCTTGCCTACGTATCTGACATTCTAACGAATGCAGAATCAGAGCTTCCGTAGTTCATGGAACCGAACGGAAAACAAAGCAAGAAAGAAACAGAAAAACAAAAGAAGTGGTGTTAAAACCAAGAACAAGAGGGAAAGAAAAACTCTACTGGGGAAGACCACACAATAAGAGCGATTGTACAAGAGACTAGGAAAAAACGGTGTCAAAACCAAGAACGAAAGAAACTCCGATGGGGATAACAAAGAGGATTGGTGTCGAAACCAAGAAAGTAAG
This sequence comes from Lathyrus tuberosus, assembly GCA_022829125.1. NCBI lineage: Eukaryota > Viridiplantae > Streptophyta > Magnoliopsida > Fabales > Fabaceae > Lathyrus > Lathyrus tuberosus. Next base: position 4,484,819 of record JALAZF010000449.1, read on the forward strand.
AGCAAAGGGAGTAGAAAAGAATCTGCTGGGGATCCAAGTAAAAGGATGGTGTCAAAACCAAGAGAAAAGGTAGATTCGGTATATTAACCGGCTGGCAGTGGTTAACCGAAGAAAGAGAGTAAGACTCTGGCGGGTAAAAGAGGCTGGTGTCAACAGACGGACTGTGATAACCCAAGCGAGAGAGTGATGAACCAAGAGAAGGTGTTTGACTCTGAGGGGGCATCGGTATGTTAACTGACTGGCAGTGGTTAACCGAGGAAACAAGGATTGTAACTCTGTGGGGATAGAGAAGCATTGGTTTTAACAGAGAAAACTGTGATTAACCAGAAGAACGGGTGTAGGACCGGTCGAAGGTCGTAACCCAAAAGGGGTGTTGGTATTGACTGAATAAACAACACTTGACCAACGAATAAGGGTATTGAACCTAAAGAGGTTGCTAACCGCTGGGGTTCGGTTTTAACAGGAGAACTGTGATTAACCAAGAAAAATGATTGATTAACCAAGAGGAGGTGATTAACTCGAAAAGGAAATTCAGTGTTTTAACAGATGAACTGTGGTTAACTGAAGAAAAGGGTGATTAACCGAGAGAAGGTGATTAACCCAAGAGAAATACAGTGTTTTAACAGACGGACTGTGGTTAACTGAATAAAAGGGTGATTAACTGAGAGAAGGTGATTAACCCAAAAGGAAACTCAGTATTTTAACAGACGGACTATGGTTAACTGAGAAGGAGCGCAAACATCGGTGTTTTAACTGACAGGCAGTGATTAACCAAGCAAAGGGAGAAGAACCAAAAGAAGGTTACGAACTCCGCAGGGGTTTCGGTATTTAACAGGAAAACTCTTCTTAACCGAAGAGAGAGAAAAAAGACTCTTCAGGGGAATCAACAGAACAATGATTGACCGCAAGAAAAGGATAGGGTTTTGAAACAAAGAAAGCTTACTACCCAATGAACAAAGGGTCATAACCAAGAAGAATGTTGATTACTCAGAAGAGAGGTCGAAAGAGATATGAGTGATCAAGGATTGAAAGAGGTTGCAAAGAGCAAAGAGTGATCAAGGATTGAAAGAGGTTGCAAAGGGAAAAGAGTGATCAAGGATCGACTCGAATAGGGAGAAAAGCACACTACCGCCTAGAGATAGAGGTGACTAAGCCAAGCACAGGGGTCATTTGTCCCCTACCTGAAATAGTCAGAATGAGAGTAGCAATTCTCCCTTCTCATTCCTTCTCTAACACACAAGGTGTAATGCGGAAGTTAAAACGGACGACACAACAACTCCAAGTTGTACAGTGCTCCCGCATGGAGAAACAGACAGTGTAACAACTTCAAATTGTACAGTGCTCCGATGTAAGGCGTAGCGTAAAACTCCAACTCCATGGGGGCAAAAGAAAAATCTCTAAAGGAAGCCTAAAGAGAGGAAAAGGGGAAGATCAACTAATTGAAACATGGCTTCGATCAATTAATCAAATGGGAAGAGCCATGCCAATAATTTTCCAAAGAGGATGAAAAATCATTAAGGCAAAAGGTGTGAATTATTGATTATACAAGATTAAGTTCATCCATGAAGAATGAAACTTAATGCAAAACCAAGAAAGGGAGTACAAAACAGTACCAAATGATCAACAAATGCAACACAAAATTATGTCATTGTGATAAAAGAAAAATGCCAGAATTGATTATATTCACATAATGCCAAAACATGAACAACTTGAATAATCGAAAGTGTGCAACAAAAGTTCATGAATAAGCTTTAAACAGAAGTTAGATGACATTTAAAACATCCATAAAATCAAGCATGACAATCAATGGAAGTTAAAATGAAGAAAGCATGGCAAACACACTTGAAAATGCAAGAAAATGGCCTTCTGGTTCACTGTTAATCGATTAACATAATTGCACTGCAAAGTGTTAATCGATTAACACGTGAAAAAGTGCAAAAAAACACTGGTTAATTGACTAACACAATTGCACTACAATGTGTTAATCGATTAACACTGGACAGGGAGCAGAAAATCAGTTTTGAAAAGGGCTTTTGGCCAACTTTTTGATTGTGCAATCACTCCAATGCTAGGCAAACAATTATGCACAAAAAACCAAGTTTAGAAGCAGCAAATGATCAACTATATAATCAATTAAACAATCAAGATCATGGATCAAGCAATGGTGTAATCAATTCACATGCGAAGAACATCGAAACTACATCGCGAATGATACGAAAACGATTGAAATAGAAAAATGAATGAGATTCACCAACCTACAAGGCTAAGATGTGCCTTGGTAAATGTTACAATGTGATCTTGATGAAGATAATCAAAGAAAACCAGAGGAATCTTCAATTATGGCCGAAACGTATCGAAACCGATCAAATCGCGATGAAAACTCCAAAATGAGAATTATCACCGAAGAAACTTGAATCGATCACTTGAGATGAATCCAAAAGCTACTAGAACTCCATAAAAACCAGTATAATGGAATGGCAATGGAGGTTAAGCTTAAGAAATAATCACTTCCAATGTGAAAAGTGATTATCCTTCAAGAATTAAGAGTTTTTAGTGAGGTTTTGGAAGAGAAGTGAGATGAAAATGAAAATGTAGCAGAGAAAATTAGAGAGAATATGAGAGAATTGAGAGTGAAATGTGAGAAATTTGTGAGAAAAATGGGAGAGAATGCTTGAAACCTTGAAAAGTGAGTGAAGGTGTGTTTATATAGATTTTAGGTTTGGAGTGTGAGAGGTTTGAAATTTGGTTTGGAATTAGCTTTGGGTTTGGAACTAGTTTAGGAGTTAGTTGGACTTGACTCACCGAGTCAAGGCGGTTAACTCGGTTAGTTAGAACCAACTCAGTAACAATCCCAAGGTGAACTCCAACATCCAAAGATCCACATTACTTGGAAAACAAGGAACATGGTGCACTTGATTTGAAGTGAAGTATTAGAGCAAATGCACTTGGAATGAATTGAATAGCTTTGAAATGTCTAGAGATGTCTAGAATATTCCACATGCTGATAGAATAATGTAGAATCCAAGACCAAAGTGTGTGCAAAGGTGTTGTCATGAAAAAGTAGCAAATTGTGCCTATTCTGCCTGTGTTAATCGATTAACACAATTGCACTACAAATGGTTAATCGATTAACCAGGACAAAATATGCCCAATTTTCCTAAAAAAAGGTGTTGTGGTCCCGGCTTCGATTTTCCACCTCTTGTATTGATGAACAGGCATGGAAATCCTTATTTTGTGCTTGTTTTGATGATGTGATGACCTTGTGAGGATATGATTAACCGGGCTTGGAAAACCTGAACATCCTGCAATCAAAACACCAGAGGAAAAGTGCGAATGCGCATGCCAGCGATGCGAATGCTTATGCTCATGCAAAAGGCAAAAGAGGGAGGTCAAATTTCGGGTTACGACAGTTGCTCCTATTTAATCCGCTTGGACCTAAATGTATGAATTGCGCCAGCTTTTCGATGATTCGAGCTAAAAGAGGATTAAATAAAATAGTAGCTCGAGAATTTGGCCGACGGCGACAAAAGAAGAGTGGTGTAAAAAATTGATAAGTGCAAGGTTTGCTGAAAATCTGTTGAGAGATAAGTCAGGCAAAAGAGAGGGAGTATGATCGATGCATATGCTATGTATGCGTTTCTACATGATGCTTGATATCATACAATGCAAATGCGCAAGATAAGGCACTGTGTGAAGCGGCTAGGCAGAAATCGTAGCAAAACGACTTCGACACCCTCGGTCGGGGAGAGAACCCGCAGATAGAGACAATCTCTGCTGGAGAAGAGAGTTCACAAAGGATGATGATTCTGCCGGGGAAAGAAACCGAGAGCAACTCAAATTTCTAAATCACCGTGGTTGTATCTGTTGGGGATGAAAGAATCAAATCGATCCTTCCTACCAAGACTGACTCTGCATGGGGAAATAGATCCTTCCAAATCGTGTTGAATCAACTGAGGAGAACCCACTGCTGCTGGAGACAGATAGTTTCAAATGATTGGAGATGATGTACAACCCTTGCTGGGGAAAAGAGAGCAAAATGTCTCTGCTGGGAACACTTTGGCAACCTGCCTAGAGACATTACAAATCTGTCGGAGAATGGATATGTAAACAAATAAGCTTTTCGACAAATCGCAATGGCGCTTGCTGGGGAGAATGATGACTCTACTGAGGAACTGCTGAGGAAACAACAACTTCTTCAAAGAACCATCACATTGTCGGCCAGGCGTTAGGCTTACCAATGGATATTACGGATTATTCTGCAGGAGTTACCAGTAACACATGCAATGCATAATGTTTTCTCGATTGATTTAGCTTTTTATTGTTCTCAACATTTTTTAGTATTATGTGATCGCAAATAATTGTTTATTTTGCAAACAAAATACTGGAATGAAACAAATTGAGATAACAAAGAATGCATTTTATTGAATGTAAAATTTTTGTACATAAAATGTGTACAAGGATGCAAAATCCTTGATGAGGAAATTTGCAACAAAATTGAAAAACAAGTGTAAATGGCAAAGGGAAATTATGTTATGCATTGATTACAACATTGGCCACCATCCACTGTAAGTCTAGGTTCCAACGTCTTGCACCCGTTAATGATGATTGAAATGTTCTTTTACCGTCTGAGGTCTAGCCATGATGAAGAGAGGCTCAAGTGTTCACAATCAATGCCTTTGTCCCTAACTTTTGCCTGGACATGTTTTTTCTATTTTTTTTCGTCCACCGGGATACCCATTTTTGCCTAAGTCGCCCTTTCGGGTTTTCAACTTAGCGGGTTGTCATCATTTTTTTCATTGTCCCTAACTTTTGCATGGACATTTTTTTTTGGTCCATCGGGACATCCATTTTTGCCTAGATTGTCCTTGCGGATGTTAATCTAGCAAACTCTTATCCATTTTTTTTAGGCATAATATTTTTTGACTGTATCGGAGTTCACTGGCGATGGCAACTCCTCCCCGTCCACTTTGGTGAGGATCAGGGCTCCGCCTGAGAAGGCTTTCTTGACAACAAAGGGTCCTTCGTAGTTGGGAGTCCATTTTCCTCGTGGATCCGAGTGAACAGGTGAATATCTCTTGAGCACGAGTTCGCTTTCACAGAACGTTCGAGAGAGAACTTTCTTGTCAAAAGCTCGCTTGAGGCGTCTCTGATACAATTGACCATGACAAACGACTGTAAGGCGCTTCTCTTCGATAAGATTCAGCTAGTCATATCTAGATTGAACCCATTCAGCTTCATCAAGCCCTACTTCCATGATGACTCTGAGCGAAGGAATTTCGACTTCAATGGGTAGAACTGCCTCCAAACCATACACTAGCGAATATGGAGTTGCCCCAGTAGAAGTGCGAACTGGCGTTTGGTAGCCATGCAGTGCAAAGGGAAGCATTTCATGTTAATCCTTATCGTCTTGACCATTTTCTGGACAATCATCTTGATGTTTTTGTTTGCTGCTTCAACGACGCCATTCATCTTGGGCCGATATGGTGAAGAGTTGTGGTGCTCGATCTTAAATTCTTGACACAACTCCATCATCATGTTGTTGTTCAGGTTGCTTGCATTGTCTGTGATAATATTGCTAGGAATGCCATAGCGACAGATTATCTCTTTCTTGATAAATCTGGCAACCACTTGTCGTGTAACGTTTGCATAAGAAGCAGCTTCAACCCACTTGGTGAAGTAGTCGATAGCAACTAAAATGAATCGATGACCGTTGAAAGCCTTCAGCTCGATCATTCCAATCATATCTATACCTCACATGGAGAATGGCCAAGGTGAAGTCAAAACATTCAATGGAGTTGGAGGCATATAGATCTTGTCTCCGTAGATTTGGCACTTGTGACATCTATTGGCAAAGTTGTAACAATCTACCTCAATTGTTGTCCAGTAATACCCAGCCCGAAGGATCTTCTTAGCCATAGAAGGACCTTTAGCATGTACACCCTCGCAGCCCTCATGTATGGACCTTATGATCGTGTTTGCTTCGTGTCTATCCACTCATCTAAGCAACACGAAATCATAATTCCTCTTGTACAGTACACCACCACTTAAGAAGAATTTGGCGCAAAGCCGCCTAAGAACCTTCTTGTCAGTGATAGTAATACCCTCGGGATATTCCTGTCTTTCCAGATATCTTTTAATGTCGTAGAACCAAGGCTTGTCATCAGACTCGTCCTCGATTGCTAAACAATGTGTTGGTTCTTTCAAGTGATCAATGCGGATATGAGGAGCTTCATTCTTCCACTTGACCTTGAACATGGATGCTAAGGTGGCAAGAACATCAGCTAGTTGATTTTCATCTCTGGGGATATGATGAAAAGAAATCTCATCAAAGTAAGGAATCAACCTCGCAATGTGTTGTTGGTACGGAACCAGCTTGGAATCCCGAGTCACAAAATTCCCTCTGACTTGACCGATGACCAAGGCAGAATCTCCATAGACCTCAAGAATCTTAATTCTCATGTCGATAGCCCCTCAGTACCGTAGATACATGCTTCGTATTCAGCCATATTATTGGTACATGTGAAGCATAATCTAGCAGTGAAGGGTAGGTGAAAACCTGTTGGAGAGATGAGGATATCACCGATTCCACGACCTTTAGAATTGGAGGCACCATCGAACACGAGCGTCCATCGCGCCCCTGGTTCGGGTCCTATGTCAGGGTCTGGAGTCTCATAATCTCTGATAAATAGAACATCCTCACCGGGAAAGTCAAACTTCATCTGTTGATAACCCTCTATAGGTTGATGAGCAAGGTAGTCAGACAAGACACTCCCTTTTATTACTTTCTGGGTAACATGTTGGATATCATACTCGGTTAACAGCATTTGCCACCGAGCAATCCTTCCAGAGATAGCAGGCTTTTCGAATATGTACCTTATCGGATCCATTTTGGATATCAACAAAGTAGTATGGAAAATCATGTATTGTCGTAGGCGTCAAGCAGCCCAGACTAGAGCACAGTAAGTTTTCTCTAAGAGTGAGTATCTGGTCTCACAATCAGTGAACTTCTTGCTCAGATAGTATATTGCATATTCTTTTCTGCCAGTGTCGTCATGTTGACCCAATACACATCCCATTGATTATTCGAGAACGGTGAGATACATGATTAAAGGCCTACCAGGAACCGGCGATACTAAGATCGCTGGTTCTTGCAAGTATTGTTTTATTTTGTCAAATGCTTCCTGACAATCATTATTCCACTCAACCAATTGATTTTTTCTTAGTAATTTGAACATTGGTTCACAGGTAGCCGTCAAATGGGAAATGAATCTTGAAATGTAATTGAGTCTGCCCAGAAAGCCACAGACTTCTTTTTCTGTTTTGGGAGGCGACATGTTCTGAATTGCCCGAACCTTGTCGGGATCAACTTCAATGCCTTTTTAACTAACAATAAAACCCAACAGTTTACCAGATCGAACTCCGAAGGTGCACTTCGCAGGATTCAACCGCAATCTAAACTTTCGAAGTCTGTCGAATAGTTTCTTCAGATGAACCAGGTGATCATCCTCAGTTTTGGACTTGGCAATCATATCGTCCACGTAGACCTCAATCTCTTTATGAATCATATCGTGAAAGAGGGTTGTCATGGCACGCTAGTATGTTGCCCCTGTATTCTTTAGACCGAATGGTGTGACCTTGTAACAATATGTACACCACGGTGTGATGAAAGTAGTCTTCTCCATATCAGTTGGGGACATCTTGATCTGATTATATCTTGAGAAACCATCCATGAAGGAAAAGACAAGAACTGCGCTGTGTTATCTACCAAGACATCAATATGAGACAAAGGAAAGTCATCCTTCGGGCTTGCCTTATTGAGATCTCGATAATCCACGCACATTCTGACTTTACCATCTTTCTTAGGAACTGGGACGATGTTGGCAATCCATTCAGGATATTCAGAAGTGGCTAGGAACCCAACATCAAGCTGCTTCTTTACCTCTTCTCTGATTTTGAGTGCCATGTCGGGTCTAGTCCTTTTGAGCTTCTTCTTGACAGGAGGACATCTGGGCTTGAGTGGTAAGTGATGTTCAACGATGTTGGTATCCAACCCAGGGATATCTTGATAGGACCAGGCAAATATGTCAACATACTCTTTCAACAACTTGACCAAATCGGAGTGTACATGCTTTGCGAGGGATGTGCCAACCTTGACTTCTCTTCTGACCTCATCAGTACCAAGATTGACAACTTCCACTGGCTCTTTGTGTGGCTGAATCTCTCTATGCTTGTGCTCAAGGAGCCTTTCTAGTTCAGTCAGTAATTCATAATCTTCCTCACCATCTTCTTCAGCTTGGTTAATTGGAATTCCAGAATTACAATGGATGTTTGCCATGTTGTTATCAATGCTTTTATTATTTCTGCATGTTTATGAGTAAAATGAGCTATTTTGAAAAGTGAAAAATAAAAGAAACTTTTGCCATTTATTTGTGAAAAAGTAAAATAAAGAAAGAAAATAGAGCATGATTTTGAATGCAAAAAACTTTTATTTATTGATCGCATAATATTGCAAAAGCGCGAGGCCCTTTACAAGCTATCCACTCATCTCGGGTGAGGACGAGGGAATGAGAAAGCAAAATGCATTACATGTTATATGGGAAAACCACAGGAATCACAGTAGATGTCCAATTGTTGAGCTTGAAACCCGACGGACATTTGCGCACAAAGCTTGAAGTCTGATTACTAGGACCAGCGTCATCAGCAACTGCCACAATGTCACCTTACTGGAAACCCGCGCTGTTGAACTTGACAAAGTTGCACTGCTTCTGACCAGGGGAACCAGATTAACGACTAGGACGGTAACCCAATCCAAAACAATTATGCTTCTCAACCACATCAATCACATGCCCCCATCCTGGCAAGGCACCTTTCTGGATAGTCTCCTTAGCACTCTTAGTATGAGCTAAGGTCAATTGTGGTGATCTACTTTGACTAGTTGAAGCAGAGCTAAAATCTTCGAACTCGAGACACTGCAACGGCACCTCAGCTATGCCTTCCTCGTTCTCGACGTATCGGAAAGATGATAACTCGCTTACAATCAAATCCTCTTCACCACAGACGATAACAAGCTGATCATCAAACATGAACTTCAACTTATGATGCAAAGTGGAGGTAACTGCCCCTGCATCGTGGATCCACGGACGACCCAGTAGGTAACTGTACGCAGGATTAATATCCATCACCTGGAAGGTGATGGTAAATAAATGCGGCCCAATATTGATGGGTAACTCCACTTCTCCAATGACTTGCCTTCGAGAACCATCAAAGGCTCTGACAACTAAGGCACTTGGTCTCATCTCGTTTCCTTCCACCAGTAATTGACTCAATGTGCCCTTAGGCATCACATTGAGGGAAGAACCAGTATCCACTAGAACACGAGATAACAGGGTGTCTGTGTAGGTTACAAATATGTGCAGCGCTTTATTGTGGGCAGTTCCTTCAGGAGGCAATTCTGATTCATTAAAGCCCAAATATCGACTTGCGGTTATGTTGGCCACTACATCATCAAACTCGACGACAGATATGTCATGCATAACGTGAGCACTGTTCAAGACTTTTAATAAAGCTGGTATGTGTGCAGGGGAACTCATAAGTAAGGACAAAATTGAGATCCTTGAGGGAGTCTGACCCAGCTGATCCACAATTTTAAAGTCACTTTTCTAGATTAACTTAAGGAACTCTTGATCATCAAGGGTCTCTTTGTTCTTCTGAACATCCCCAAACGGGATAGTCGGTATTGGAATGGCAGTAGATGCCCCTTGTTGAATAGCAGGAATTGCAGATACAGGCGTCCCCTTGGGAGGAACAACAGTTGGAACTTTAACAGGCTTTGTAGTGACCTTCGGAGCAAACACCCGTCCACTACGAGTCATACCTCCAGCGGCTGTAATATTCACGATCTCAGATTCGGCGAACCTTATCTCTTGACCTCTAGAAAACACAGAAGACCCATATTTCCATGGTACCTCCTTAGAATTTTGATACGGAAATGGCTTTGGCAAACAAACAACAATGGGTTGCACCCTCTTCTGCTTAGGGGATTCCACAGGAACCTTCCTATAGACGATGGTGAACGGCTCGATGGCAGCAACTTCCTCGACAGGCTTAGATCTGGAAAATTGCACTTCACCTCAGTTCATCAAAATCTGGACACAACCCTTCAGCCTTCGACACTGGTTGGGATTATCGTCACAAATCTGACACTTACCATGCAATCCTTTCAACAGCCCATGTTCATTCAATTTCTTGAAAACCACAGTCATAGGGGTCTTTACCTCATCGACATCCATGACCAATTCAGCCCCTGGATTATCCTTAATCATGTTAACTGCAGGTTCATTGTGATTTGGCAACGGATTATTCTAAATGTTAGGTCTTTCCTCAGCGAAATTCAGAACCTTCTTATCAATGAGTTCCTGAACCTTGGTTTTGAAAATAAAGCAATCCTCTGTTGCATGTCCTATGTATCCAGCATGATAAGCACAAGATGCATTTGGATTATGCTTCGGGCCAAATGGAGGAATTACAGGTGCAATCTTCTTGGGGACAATTGCCCCTTGGTGAACCAAGTAAGGAAACAATTCCATGTATGACACCAGAATTCTGTCAAAATTCGGGCGCTTACGGTTTCCTTGATTGTCATTGTTCTGACGGTTTTGATTCTGCTGATTTTTGTTGTTCTGTTCATTCTGTTGCTGATTCTGAGCATTCTGAACTGGTTGTTGCGGATGATACTGATATGGAGGTTGTTGATACTGTGCAACAGCAATGTACGGATATGGATAATACGACATAGGAGCCATGGGTGCTTGATACTGAGGAGAAACTTGAGCTATCACAGCGTTGGCTTCACCTTCCTTTTTCTTGGACTGACTGTTCTGAGATTTTCTAGTGGCCTGCTGCTGGGAAGAAGCTCCAAGAATCTTTCCAGTCTTCAAACTGTTTTCAATCCGCTCAGCAATCGTTACAACATCAGCGAAGTTCGATGAAGAACTACCCACCATTTTCTCGTAGTAAGACCCTTGCAAGGTACCCATAAAGATGTTAACCAACTCATTGTCCGAGAGAGCAGGTCGCACACGAGATGCCATCTCACGCCATCTTTGTGCATACTCCTTGAATGTTTCAGCTGAGCGCTGAGACTGATTCTGCAATTGCAATCTAGTTGGTGCCTGATCAAGGTTGTATTTGTATTACCTTACGAACGCTTCAGACAAATCCCTCCAAGTACGGATTTTGCTGTGCTCCAAGCCCATGTACCAATCCAATGAAGCACCAGACAAACTATCTTGAAAATAATGAACAAGCAATTCATCATTATCAATGTGGGATTCCATCTTCCTGTAGTACATAGTGATGTGACTACGCGGGCAACTCAAACCTTTATATTTTGGCAAGTCAGGTATCTTGAATTTCTGCGGCAGCACAACATTTGGAACCAAACACAAATCCTTGGCCTCCATGCCAAAAGCAGAAAACCCTTCAATAGCCCTGATACAGTCTTCCAATAACTTGTAGTCAACAGATCTACCCTGATTAACAGGCCTGACAAGAATCTGAGGATTTGGCAACTGAGACGCGGCCGAAGCGTGTACTTGCGGAGTAGCAAACTGAGAAGGATACACCAAACCCGAATTAACCATATGACCAGCATTCTGACCCATTTGAACACCAAACGGATAATTCAGAGGAGGTATCACAGCAGCTGAGAAAGATGCCCCAGGATGGAACATCCCATGATGAGCAGTTTGAGCAGCTTGAGATGAAACCGGAACATGAATAGGAGGAGCTTTATACACATGCTCTTCTTCACCAGGAGTTTCAGTGTCAGCCAATCTGGCAGTTTGATGGGTTTAAACCTGAAGATTCTTAGGATCGTCATTCACCACTAGAGGCGGGACTGGAGTAGGCATGACCCATGGATATGCGGCAGCATTCCCATTAGGCATAGGCGCACCAAAACGCTGATATGGCATGAAGGCACTACCATTATTTGCAATCTGAGGAGTGTAAGTCGGAGGCATACCCCAAGGAAAACCAACGGGAATCTGGTTGAAACCGGGTTGAACAATAGGCTAATTCACATGCTCAATTGGTACTTCAACTCTAGCAGGAGACGGGACGACAACAGCAGGAGTGGCTGTAACAACAGGAGAAGTAGTCACAACAGGAGTGACAACGGTTGCATCAGTAGGGGTTGCAATAACCGTGGCAGCAGCAGCGGCATCCCTCTGGGCACGAAGGAGTTCCATAATGACATCCATGTTCGTCTGGAACTGATCCATCCGACCTTGGAATTGAGCCAAAGTTTCCTTGTAAGCAGCATTCTCAGCTTCGAAGTCAGCCATGATTTGGTATTTGTTTGAGCGAGTAAAATACCGATGTAGAGTTGTCGTCTTGCTACAAAGAAGGTGGACAAGGATGAGCAACGGTTTCGGATGAAGGGACGTGCATATGTGTGCAAATGAATGTATGATATGTATGCAAAAATAAAGTTTTAAATTCCAAGAATTCTTAAACTTATCTTTGTTGACAATAATCATAAAGCATACAAGTAAAGGCACAAAAGATAGAGTGAACAAGAATCTTCATTCATTCAGCAATAAAGGAAAGAAGCAATAAGTCGAATACAAGTCAAATATCTGCCTTTTGGGCTACAACAAAATCCGCATGGATTCTCTCAAATACCACCCTACACATAGACAAGAAATGGAAAACAGCCCAAGGAAGCTGATGTGGCAATGCATCAGCATATGCATCCCTCAACAACCCAGGTAAGTCCTCCAATGCATGCTCAGCAATTCTGGCTAGACGACCGTGCCTCTCACTCCAATACTTCGCATCCTTCACGAGGTTACGCAGCAACGAATGATTAGGTCCTTGAAGCATACCCTGAAGAAAGGCCTCTTTCTAGTCCAGGAGGTTCTGTAGATGACGGCTTTGATGCTCCCAATGAGTGCTCTCTATGTTGAGCTGACTAATCTGCTCTTGACTCTGATGTGCTTGATCCTGTAGCTTCTGAATCTCATCGAAGACTTTGTCTAGCTGGGTTTGACATTGAGAAAAGTCTTTTGCTAACTGATTAGCAAGGTCTTGCTCGCCTTGCCACTTTTTCTTGAACTCGTATAACTTCCCTCGAAGCTCTTCAAGTTGCTTATTGTAGCTCAGCTCCTCTTTGTAGGCTTGATAATGAGCATCGGCAAGTTGTCTCTTCTTTGAAGCAAGTCCCTCATAGGTGCTCTTCAAGGCATCACCCACCTTCCTATGCTTGTTTTGTTCAACCTCCAACTCTTTGAGCATGCGCTCGCGCTTCTGATGGAGCTCAATCTGTAGGCTATCCTTCTCAGAAGTGACTCTATCAAGGTTGAGACAAAGATCGGCATTCTCCTTCTTTAACTTTTCAACAATCAGCTTGCGTTGATCGACCTCAGATGGAGGAACAATGGCAAGTTTAGGAGGCTTGGTATTCATGGAAGGCTCAGGAGAGAATGGCAACAAGATCTCTTTGACGCGCTCTTTGACCCAAAGTGTGTAAGCTTCCTTAGCTACACAATTCTTCTTACCCAAATCGGCTCTTCCTTCGAGATAAATCTGAGTCCAAGCGGCACTAAACCTCTTCAAAAAACCCATGTCATCAACCCCTTCATGAAAGATGAACTCCTCCACTACCTCAGGATCAGGCTTGGCAACCATAGGTTATCCCAACTGTCGGAAGGCCATTCTCGGATTATAGTTAATTCCACCCTTTGTACCCAAGAGAGGCACATTGGAGAATTTCCCACAACGAAGAATGATCGGAATGTCGTCGAAGACTCGAGAATACCCAGAAATGTCATCAGCAGTAAGAGACATGATTCGCTGAGACCACTTGAGATTACCCTTATTCTCAACAAAGGGACCCTTCTGTGGAAGGTGAGACATGAACCATCGGTACAACAAAGGAGCACAACAGACAATGGTTCCTTTCTTCTTTTCATTCCTGGAATGAATAGAATGGTAGGTATCAACAAGAAGTGTCGGAACAGGGTTCCTGGACAAGAGGATACTGATGGCAGCCTGATCTGCGAAATCCTCCATGTTCGGAAACAAGACAATCCTATATATATAAGGGTGTCAAAACGGACCGTCCGCCCGCCCCGCCCCGCCCCGCTTAATGCCCGCCAAAAAAAGAGCGGGACGGGCATGCTCGCCAAGTTTAAATGGGCATGAAAATCAAGCCCGCCCCGCCAAGGTGGCGGGTTGGCGGGCCCGCCTTCTTTTTTTTTCTTCATTTTTTTAAGAAATTAAAAGGCTTTTTTTTACCTTTCAGTAAGAAAAAAAATGTTTTAGAAATTTCTCAAACAGTTCTGTTAAAAGCATGCACAAAACATGTGTTTTTATAAATTTTGTATAAAAATTGGCCTACTGAGCAATGTATATAAACTATGTGTTTTTTTAAAAGCATGCACAAATTAAACAAACTATGTGTTTTTATAAAAGCATGCACAAATTGGCTTACTGAGCAATTTTTTGCGCAAGGCAAATAAAATATGAGCAAGACTAATAATTTGGAGAATCTTCAAATTTTCATACTGTATATCAATTTTCATACTTTATATAATTTTCATGTGATGCAAGGCTAGTAAATAATTTTCATACTGTAAATAATTTAATAATGATTATCATAGTAAATAATTTTCATAAAGTATATAATTTTCATGTGATGCAAGGTTGTATATAAATTTCATACTGTATATAATTTGCAAAATAAAATACCAACCATGTTAATAAAAAAGGTGCGGCGAGCTTTTGCGGGAGGCGGGTTTTGGCGGGGGGGGGTTTGGCGGGTGGCGGTATTTAGCGGGGCGGGCGTTGGTGCGCAGCGGGCCCAAAATTCCAACCCAACCCGCCATTTTTTGGCGGGTAGACGGGCTGGCTCGGCGGGCCACGGCCCGTTTTGCCACCCCTACATATATCAACAAAGCAAGAATGGCGTTGAAAGCCTTCCAGTGTCCATCCTTAGCAAGAGAAATGGCCTTGTCAACTAAGAACTTCGAAGAAAACCCTCGAATACCCTTCCCTTTGGTCTTGAGATTATCCTCCACATCCTTCTTACTAATGCAAAGCGCATCAGTAATAAGATGAAACTTCAGAAAACCGCTAGTGTAGACATAAGGAACCTGCTTCTTGATCTCAACCCCCAGAATAAAAGCATACTCCTCAAGTGTAGGTGCTAGCTGATAATCCTGAAATGTGAAGCACCTATATGGCGGGTCGTAGAACTGAACCAGAGTGTGAATAGCAGTGATGTTGACTTCAGTGTTGAGGATGGTCAACAGATTACCATAAGTACCTATGAAAACCCCTCTGTGATCTCTAACCAACAAAGACGCCAAACCTCTCAAAATACCCAACTTAGGCTCCACAAACTTGTAACTGGAGATGCCACAACAACCAGTACTCATCTCTATGATAATGTCAACAAAAGATAAGTCCTCGAAAACCTAGAAATGCACATGCAAAAATTAATTTACATGATGGAATGACATGCAACACAACAACAAAAAGCCAGCACAGCCCGAATAATCAAGTCTGAACAGTCTAGATATTTGTATATAATCCTGTGTCGGTCCAACATGATCTGATGTCGGTGAAGAATCTGATGTGTGTGAGAGAACAAGGGTATGACGTGGCTTGCTTTCCTGCAAAAACCCATCCCCTCACAGGTGTGATCTAGACACAACAAGGTGATCCCTAGAAAGGTCGCCCAAACCATAGGACTCAGGATGAAAATGCCCCGCCGTAGTGAATTCTCACAGGACAAAAGTATTCTCAAACGAATCACGATCTGGGATGTGGGTCTCGTGATATCCCAACGCGCAAAAGCAGGCCTCACGACTATCCACGTTCTAGCCTATGTGTATACTAGGCCCGGTGTTAGGACCTTTCTCTCCAATAATATCTACCCATCCCAACAACAGCAGAAAATAGCAGATATCCAGAATATGCAGCATATGAATATTCAAAGCAGTAAAGAAATGCGATAAATAAACATAAAGCTAAAGCAAGTAAATAAGGCGAATAAAGCGCAAAAGATAAACACCCAAACAAGCAAGAGAGCAAACAAAACTAGGCAAGACCCCAACTTGCGAGCAAGGACTCTCCAGCAGAGTCGCCAGCTGAAGATTGCTGGTTTATATCCGAGTGAATCGCACACTCAAAGATAACACAGAGTTGACACTATTTAGTCCCGAAGGACAGGGAAAATATCGATAAAACCCAAGGGAAAGAGAAACGGGAACGGGGGTCGGTTATGTGAAAGGAAGGTACTAGCACCGCATCCGTCGTACTCGACGGGAACCATTTCGCTTGATTCTAGGCTCGGATGGGTTATCTATCTAAAGGCTTCTAGCTAAAAGAAAGAGGAGAGTAGAAAAGGGGAAAAAGAAAGAAAGAAAGAAGGAAAGTGCTCGCGGAGGATTGGGGCTCTCGTGCCTACGTACCCTCATAGTGCAATGAGGAAATCAGAGCGTCGTAGTTCATGGAACCATGGGACAGAGAAAGAAAGGAAAAGGATGGAAGGGTGCTCGCCAAGACATTGCGTCTCTTGCCTATGTATCTGACATTCGAACGAATGCAGAATCAGAGCTTCCGTAGTTCATGGAAGCAAAATAAAAACTCTACTGGGGAAGACCACACAGCAAGAGCAATTTTACAAGAGACTAGGAAAAGAACGGTGTCAAAACCAAGAACAAAAGAAACTCTGATGGGGATAACAAAGAGGATTGGTGTCGAAACCAAGAAAGTAAGAGCAAAGGGAATAGAAAAGAATCCGCTGGGGATCCAAGTAAAAGGATGGTGTCAAAACCAAGAGAAAAGGTAGATTCGGTATATTAACCGGCTGGCAGTGGTTAACCGAAGAAAGAGAGTAAGACTCTGGCGGGGAAAAGAGGCTGGTGTCAACAGACGGACTGTGATAACCCAAGTGAGAGAGTGCTGAACCAAGAGAAGGCATTTGACTCTGAGGGGGCATCGGTATGTTAACTGACTAGCAGTGGTTAACCGAGGAAACAAGGATTGCAACTCTGTGGGGATAAAGAAGAATTTTTTTTAACAGAGAAAATTGTGATTAACCAAAAGAACGGGTGTAGGACCGGTCGAAGGTCGTAACCCAAAAGGGGTGTTGGTATTGACTGAATAAACAACACTTGACCAACGAATAAGGGTATTGAAACAAAAGAGGTTGCTAACCGCTGGGGTTCGGTTTTAACAGGAGAACTGTGATTAACCGAGAAAAATGAGTGATTAACCAAGATGAGGTGATTAACTCGAAAAGGAAAGTCAGTGTTTTAACAGACGGACTGTGGTTAACTAAAGAAAAAGGTGATTAACAAATGCAACACAAAATCATGTTATTGTGATCAAAGAAAAATGCAAGAATTGATTATATTCACATAATGCCAAAACATGAACAACTTGAATAATCGAAAGTGTGCAACAAAAGTTCATGAATAAGCTTCAAACAGAAGTTAGATGACATTTAAAACATCCATAAAATCAAGCATGACAATCAATGGAAGTTAAAATGAAGAAAGCATGGCAAACACACTTGAAAATGCAAGAAAATGGCCTTCTGGTTCAGTGTTAATCGATTAACATAATTGCACTGCAAAGTGTTAATCGATTAACACGTGAAAAAGTGCAAAAAAACACTGGTTAATCGATTAACACAATTACACTGCAATGTGTTAATCGATTAACAATGGACAGGGAGCAGAAAATCAGTTTTGTAAAGTGCTTTTGGCCAACTTTTTTATTGTGCAATCACTCCAATGCTAGGGCAAACAATTATGCTCAAAAAACCAAGTTTAGAAGCAGCAAATGATCAACAATAGAATCAATTAAACAATCAAGATCATGGATAAGCAATGGTGTAATCAATTCACATGCGAAGAACATCGAAACTACATCGCGAATGATACGAAAACGGTCGAAACAGGAAAAATGAATGAGATCCACCAACCTACAAGGCTGAGATGTGCCTTGGTAAATGTTGCAATGTGATCTTGATGAAGATAATCAAAGAAAACCAGAGGAATCTTCAATTATGGCCGAAACGTATCGAAACCAATCAAATCGCGACGAAAACTCCGAAATGAGAATTATCACCGAAGAAACTTGAATCGATCACTTGAGATGAATCCAAAAGCTACTAGAACTCCAGAAAAGCCAGTATAATGGAATGGCAATGGAGGTTAAGCTCAAGAAATAATCACTTTCAATGTGAAAAGTGATTATCCTTCAAGAATTAAGAGTTTTTAGTGAGGTTTTGGAAGAGAAGTGAGATGAAGATGAAAATGTAGCAGAGAAAATCAGAGAGAATGTGAGAGAATTGAGAGTAAAATGTGAGAAATTTGTGAGAAAAATGGGAGAGAATGCTTGAGACCTTGAAAAGTGAGTGAAGGTGTGTTTATATAGATTTTAGGTTTGGAGTGTGAGAGGTTTGGAATTTGGTTTGGAATTAGCTTTGGGTTTGGAATTAGGTTAGGAGTTAGTTGGACTTGACTCACCGAGTCAAGGTGGTTAACTCGGTTAGTTAGAACCAACTCGGTAACAATCCCAAGGTGAACTCCAACATCCAAAGATCCACATTACTTGGAAAACAAGGAACATGGTGCACTTGATTTGAAGTGAAGTATTAGAGCAAATGCACTTGGAATGAATTGAATAGCTTTGAAATGTCTAGAGATGTCTAGAATATTCCACATGTTGCTAGAATACTGTAGAATCCAACACCAAAGTGTGTGCAAAGGTGTTGTCATGAAAAAGTAGTAAATTGTGCTTATTCTGCCTGTGTTAATCGATTAAAACAATTGCACTGCAAATGGTTAATCGATTAACCAGGACAAAATATGCCCAATTTGTCTAAAAAAGGTGTTGTGGTCCCGGTTTCGATTTTCCACCTCTTGTATTGATGAATAGGCATGGAAATCCTTATTTTGTGCTTGTTTTGATGATGTGATGACCTTGTGAGGATATGATTAACCGTGCTTGGAAAACTTGAACATCCTGAAATCAAAACACCGGAGGAAAAGTGCGAATGCATATGCCACCGATGCGAATGCTTATGCTCATGCAAAAGGCAAAAGAGGGAGGTCA
The DNA here is from genome assembly GCA_022829125.1 of Lathyrus tuberosus. Classification (NCBI taxonomy): domain Eukaryota; kingdom Viridiplantae; phylum Streptophyta; class Magnoliopsida; order Fabales; family Fabaceae; genus Lathyrus; species Lathyrus tuberosus. The sequence goes on from JALAZF010000449.1 coordinate 4,503,956, forward strand.
AATTTCGGGTTACGACATTGTGATCCCAAAAAGCAGCAGACTTGGGTAAGTGGGAAATGAACCATTTGTAGAGTAAAGGTACACAATATGTGATCATTCCTCCGCTGTACAAATTCCTTAAATGTACAGAATGGTAAGCATCTGCAAGCAAGGTTGACACGAGGTTTCCTATCAAGAATATCTTAATAGCATTGGTATCGACGAAGTTCTCAATGTTGGGAAAGAGGAATAACCCATATATGAGCAGAACAAAGTCGTCTTCGAAGGTAGTTATGTTTCCTATACTAGCAAATTATAGAGCTTTCTCCATCAGGAATTTAGCCGATAAACCCTGGATTCCTCCTTTAGTGGTTATGTGAGTCCTAACTTCTGACTCATCCAAAGAGATTGCTCTTGCAATGGCCTGATCCTTTGGAATTTCTTCCAGTCCAGAAAATGGAGCTTGATCAGTGAAAGGTAAATCAATTAGGTGGGAGTACTCTTTCAGTGTTGGTTCAAGTTGGTAATCCGGAAATGTGAAGCAGTGGTAAACGGGATCGTAGAACTGTACCAGTGTAGACAAGATTCCTTCAACCACGTTGACCCTTAACAGAGACAACAATCCTCCGTGCTTAGCTCTGAAAGCCTCGGGATTGGTAATCATCCTTCCCAATTGCCTTAAGTCTTCTAGTTTCGGAGCCTTGAAGGGGTACTTGTGCGTCTTTCTTCTACCGAAATCCATAACGCAACCTCTGATATTTGCAATTATTGTTTTAGTTCTTTTGAAAAAAGATTTTTTTTCTGTTTGAAAAGAGTTTTTAATGAATGCATGAATGCAGCACACAAAAACATTTGAAAACATGGGTTCAAGGGTTCGACGTCACGAGCATGGAGTCATGGCTCTACCCATCCCCAAAGGTTGTACTATTTTGGTCAATTTTTGTACCTGTAGAATGGGTTCTAAAAGGTTCTCAAAGTCATTGAACCCTCCTAGGGATATCAACAACAGGCTGATTCACTCGAGCGAGCTGTAATATCCTAGGATGAATCTCACTTGAGTGTAGTATCGTGTATTAATTATTCCCGATAGTCACTGCACTACCAAATGTCCATATGTTTAATGTCTACTAAATCCTCAGGGTCATGGGTACCGCATTGGGATAGACAATGCTTTCACGACAATCGGTCGTTCAACATCGATATTTCTGCACGGGTACCTCGATTGATTCGGTGGACTACCAAGTTAGCTTGGTCGGGATTCACTCCCTATAAGCGTTTCTTGGATATGCCACCACTTATCTTAATGTTCTCTCAAACTTTCAACATGCTTATTAATCGCATTCCCAGTTGACAGAAAATTAAACACGGTTATCAAGTAGTATAATAGTAAATGATATATATTATATAGTAGAAAGTATAGAAAATGCCAAACAAAACCTAGACCTCTTAGGAACTTTAATCCTAAAGACGTCCCCAGCAGAGTCGCCATTTTTCCTATAGCGTGCGATTTTTGTCGGTGACGCGACCACCTTACTGCATTGGTTCGAGTCCTTGCACTAAACCCAAGAGGAGGCTGAGAACTTCTAAGAAGCCTGAGGGTCCTTGTACAAAGCCCAAGAAGAGGCTAGGGGTGCTTTTAGGAAGCCTGTGGGCCCAAGCCTAAGAAAACTTCAAGAAAGGTTTCACCGGGAATTAGTCCTTTCTTTGCTGAACAGTTCTAAGGTTTGAAGAAATTCAAGAGAGGTTTCACCGGGAATTAATCCTTTTTAGGGAGGTGAAATTCTTGTACAAATATTTCTAAGTTGTGACAGTCTTGAGGAAAGTTTCACCGGGAATAATGCCTTTCTCTGTTCCAAATTGTATAAGCCCAAAAGGAGGAAAGACTATATCTGGAATTTCCTATGGGGAACTAGTTTTGACTGGTTTGAAAGAGTAACCACTGGTTTGATCTAAACCTAGACCTAACTGCTAGGAAAAACCCTAAGCAAGTATATATAAGCATATATATATATATATATAAACAAGTATCTTGAGAAGAGATAGTGGAACTTACAGTTGTGCAAGCCCAAGCATAGTAACTACAGCTGTATGGTTAGTTATTCAAGAAATTGAAGAAAGTTTTGATAAAACTTTGATTTTGAAATTGAATTAAAGAAGAAAGTTATTTTAAAAGGAAGTTTGGGGCTTATACTCAAGGAGAGGCCCAGGTGAATTCTTTTGAAAAGGCGACGATAGCGTCGTAGTTTTTGAAAACCACAGAGGGACTTCTACAATGTATGAGGCCCAAATTGTTGTATTTACAAAAAGGATAGGTCTTACACTCTATTAGAGACCCAAAGTTTATTTTTATACAAGAGTTGGGTCTTATAACTCTAGGAAATGCCCAGATGAAAAACAGTGATCACACCTTTTATTTTGAAATTTGTATCGGGACTTATACAATGACTGATGCCCAAATTATTTACATACAAAGGGGGTTGGGTCTTACACTTTATTAGAGGCCCAAAAAGTGTTTGAAAATAAGAAAGATGGGGCTTATAACACAAGGGTAAGCCCAAATTATTTTGTTTTGAAAACGGCGATCGTGTCGAGATCGTATCGGGACTTATACAATGACTGAGGCCCAAAAAGATTTATTTACATAGGGATGTGGCTTACACTCTATCAAGAGGCCCAAATTATTTGAAAAAAGAAGTTGGATCAAAAGGGAAACCCTAATTTCTTTAAAAATATAATTTTTAAAGAAAAATAAGTAATAAATGATATAAAATACCAAATATATTGAAAAACAATTTGTAAATTTTGAACAATGTTTTGAAAAATCAAGTTTAATCACATGAAAGCTTGGAATCCAATTAGGTTTGAAAATTCAAGGTGGAAACCTCATTTTAAAAATGTTTGAAAACAAATAAAATGAAATTAATTATAAAAATTCAAGCTATATTAGATAAATAATATAAATTCAATTTTTTTGTGGAATAAAATATTTCAACATTTTTGTAAATTTTCTAAAAAAGAACCAATAAAAATAATTGAAATTGAGAGAGAAATTAATTTTATGATTAATTAAGAAAATCATGAAAAATGAGAAAAAAATAGCAAAAATGAGAGGGAACCAAAAATGGTCTAGGTGGGTGTTGAACCCATGCCCTCCAACCAAACACACATGCGTGCTACCACTGGGGTGGTGATACATCCGTGTATCAAAACCACCCCATAAACATATATGGGTGGCCTAAATTTCTGGTCAGGCCAAGGCAAAAACCAAGTTTTGAGTGATTTGCAAAAAGGATCATATCTCCCTCATTTCTCCATGAAATTGGATGAAATTTAGATGGATCCTGCCTAGAATTTCACGAGGAATTCAATGGTTGTCTTAGATTTTTCTAAAGATGCCTATATTTTAGAACCGGATAGTGGTTTCAAAATAGGCCAAAGTTTGCAAGTTCTATGATATCTCATTATACAAGCAACAATAGCATAGTAAATTGGTTCAAACATAACACATATGATATGTATGACATGTTTATGATCAATGGACATCAAAGAAATGAATATTTTAAAGAGTTCAAGTTGTTATGCACTTACCTCTTGAAGCTCCTTGTGCTAACTTTCAAGATGCTTGTGCCAGAAGTAATCCAATGCTTTAGACACTCTTGATTGATCCCTTAGAAGCTTTTAGGATGATCAAAACCAGCTGGAAACCTCAGGAACAAGAATTGGCTCGTTCTTGCAAAAGTGGCAAAAGTGACCAAAATGGTATCTCACTCAAATGGTGTTACAGTTGAGGGATACTTGTTGGAATAGCTTAAGGATGATATTTGGAGAGTATTTGAAGGGTTAATTGGTTTTGAAAGTGATTGGATCAAGACATGGCTTGAAAAATGCTGACAAGTCAAAATTTGAGGTTTTGGAGGTTGACTTTCTGATTTTGGTGTTGTACAATGAGAATGAAGGTTTGAACACCTCCAATGGATGATTTATGTTGTGTTTGGATGGTTATTTGAGTGGTTTTTGCTCTGGTTTCAAGAATTTCCAAATTACTCCAATGTGACTTGAAATTGAAGTAAGAGAGGGAGAGTGAGAAAACAAGGCTCTAGTATTGTTTTGGTGTGGTTTGAAACATCAGAAATAACCTCTATTTATAGTAGAGGAAGTTTGTTTTTGAAGGAATAGTGAATGGCAACTAGTTCACTATATTATCCAATGGCTATGCCCATGTATCACTTTCTTAAATGCCAAAGGGATTGGATTCTTGCCTTAGGGTCCAAGTTTGCAGGTTCTTCATGATTAACTGAGATTCTTGCTGATTTGGATGAGGATCACTCTTGCATAGTCACGAAAATTGGACTCAAGAATCGTGTGCCACAAGTAATGCACAAAATCTGTCTTGGAAATCAGTTTGAGCAAGGGATGTTGTGAGGTTCATAACTCCTTGCTCAAGTTGAATTAATGGGAGTTCTTATACTCTTTGGAAAACTCTCATGACATACTTTAACTTTGATGTTCACCAATAGACCTGGTTTAGCTTAGATTATGATGAAAAATGATCCACAAGTTGGTGAAAAATCTAGACAGATATTGTCCAAAATTTCACTGAGTGTTGGAAAAAAGGGTCATTTTCATGTTTTTGTGATTTTGATCAATCCATAACTCAAAATCCATGAGGATTTGGAATCTTTTGTAGTTGACACTTTTGAAGTATGTCATGTGAACTTTCATTTGAGCTTTGGATGGAAGAAAAAGGCCTTTGGGTTTGGGAGTTATGACCTTGCAAAGTTGGTACCAAATCCATTTTGTTCCGTAACTTAGAAAAATTTATGTTTCTTATGGTTGCCCCTTTTGCAAGTAACCTTACTTTTCTTGATTTTTCTTGATGGATTATGATCAAAACCATACATTAACATTGTTTTTGACTTAGGGGAGCCACATTTGTGAAGAATTTCAAAAAGTCAAACTTGATTTTGGGCACAGTTGACTTTTTGTTAGATGAATTCCAAATTGTGTTATCTTTTATGCAATCAAGTTCTTGACCTAATTCAAACCTAATGGATGGATTCCATAGGTGATTTAGGGTGTCTTGAATCATGTCCTAAGGTTTGGGAACATGTCTTGGTCCAAAGTCAAAGGTACAGTTGACTTTTTCTTCAAAACCCTAATTGTGGTCCAGATGAAATTGAAACTTGTGAATCAAGCTTCTTGGATCAATCAATTGTTTTAAATGGATCAATTTGGTTTATTTGAGGCCCTCAAATCATGTCTTGAGGTCTTGGTTCATGTCTTACCTCAAAAGTCAACTTAGGGGTGAATTAGGTCAAGAAACCCTAATTCCTAATTTTTGATGAATGATTCCCCTGAGACTTTTTTGACTTGATGATTTGATCCATGAGGTCCCTTGGAGCATTTTGGGTCATTCTTTGAAGTATTAGCTCATGCCAAGATGAAATTTTGCATCTGGAGGCCTTGGTCGACCAAAACCCTAATTTGGTGACACTGGCGATCTTGAGGCTTGATCCACTTGGAATGTTGCAACCTTGTGCTTGATTCTTGATGTGGGAGACCTCTTGATCCTTCATAGATGCTTGAGAGACTAGAAAAGTTGAAAATCATGTCAATTCTTGATTGATCCTTTGTCTAAGTGCTCTGGGAGGGTCCAAAACCCTAATTCTTGATTGTAGTGAATGCTCAACAATCCTTGAGGAGATTGATAAGGTATGATGGTACATCCATATTGTGGCAATGATCCTCACAATGATGGGAAATCTTGTGGTAAAAATTTGGGGTATGACACTTGTCCTGATTGATCTCAATGCCTTTCTTGTGCACCACGAACCCTAGGAAATCCCCTGCACCAACACAGAAAGCGCATTTCAATGGATTCATTTTTAATCCATATTTCCTCATCCTTTGAAATGACTGTAGAAGATGGTCTAAGTGACCATTTTTTGTGGACAATTTTATAACAATATCATCGATATAGAATTGCATGAAAGTCTTGACAAAATTATGAAACATAGAATTCATGGCCCTTCAGACCAAAGGGAATCACTATCCATTCATAAGTGCGTAACGCACATGGGCATCGAAATTCAGTTTTGGTTATATATTCTTCAGCTATAAAAATTTGGTTATACCCAGAGTACCTATCTAACATGCTTAAATATTCATGATCTGCAGATGAATCGACCAACATTTCTGGCCTTTCTTATAAATTTCGTCTTGAGTAACCTTTTGATTTATTCTTTGATCTTTGACATTATTTCTTGCGCGAATCCCCTTGGTAACTGCTTCACCGACTTCTTCCCAAGTCAAATTGGTAGTTTTAATTCTACCATAGCTCGACTTAACCCTGACATCTCATTGTAGTCCCATGCGAAACAGTCTTTGTATTCTTTGAGAAGCTCGACCACCTTCTTCTTCATACTTGGATCAATCCTGGTACTAATGTATGTTGGTCGCTTCATCGCTCCTTTGCCCAAATCGATCTCTTCTAAAGGATCCTGGGCCTACATTTTCTTGTTAGTTTCAAGCGGGTCCTTTTTAAACCCCAAATGCTCGTTGTCATAAATGCAATCGAGCCTCCGGATTTCTGAAGCTATTGTCTGGCCCATAGGGTGTGGAAGTAGTAAAGCGGCAAGTAAAAATTTAGTTTGCAAGAATTTCGGGATTTATCGTCTCCACAGGGATCGATGTGAGGGAAAGAATGTCGTTCAACAGTCCCTATCCCTCTAAGTTTGGGTTTAAATGGTTTGAATGAGTAAAGTGCGGAAAGTAAAAGATATTAACAAGTAAATAATGAATTCTTTAGAGAGGAGAGAACTCGTCAGGAATTGTATTTCATCTACCCATCAAATACTAAAAAAATCTAACAATCAATTGTACGCAACCTAAATCACTCGTCAATATCGTCATGTATCGCTCACAACATAGGTTATGTTTAATGCAAAATTGAGAGAACAACTGTATCGTCTCATCGTTGATGTCTCTCGTAACTCAATAACACAGAGTATTAAGAACCGATACCCACGTGAATATTAGACCTAAATTTATGTCTAGAGTTTAGAATCTAACAGATGTTCATTTTAGATCAAGTTCGAACCGTATATGTCTACAGCAATCCAAACACATTAAGATAAATATTAAAATCAAAGACAACCATCGATAAAGATTTGTAAAAGATATTTTATACAATAAACAATAAATATACATACAATCAAGATAAACTTACATACAAAACCCCAACAATAGAGGGTATAAAGAAAAGAAAGAAGATGAACAAGAATCTTCCGGTTTATCAATGCCAATTGAAGCAAATCCAAATTTGGATCATCAAGATATACAATCTAATGTTGCTTCTAAGCCTCTCTACTCAAAAATATGTTGGTGATGAAGTTGGGGTTAAAAGATCCCAAAAACATAACCTAAAAAATGCTGAAAAGTGACTTCATAGGCAAAAATGAATTCCCGCAATCGCTGTTCGAGCTCCAGATTACTAGGAGAGCATATCAGACTTAGTTTCTGGCTCTACAGTGCTTTTCCATGCCTCGGGGTCGCTTTCCATTCGCATATGCTCACACAGCGAGGTCGCCTTCAGTTCACCTAGCGGCCATGATATAAAAATCAGCTATTATTTCGACCATAACTTGAGAACCATAACTCTGTTTTACGCATGGTCGGAAGCGTTGGAAAGCTTATTCAATGCTATATAAGACAATGACTAAATATCATTTCTTGAATACCTACAAAAATTAGATAAAAAAACAATTAAACTCAATGATATTTACACGATTATGCAATATATACACTATAACATAAACTATACAAAATCTACATAAAAGTTGAGGTTTATTGGTATAAAATGAATGAATTAAGCCGATGAGTGCTAATTATTCACACTCAAAATTACAATAATTTAGAACTTATCAAACTCTCCCCAACTTTGACTTGTTTGTCCTAAAATAAGAATCAATCAACCTAAAGAAACAAAAGTAATTGCCGAGAAATCATGCTACACAAGTTTTTACAAATGGAAACAAATGTATGGTTCAAATATCAAAAGTACAAGCAAAGCAATGCTTACCACTAAACTACAACAAAACTATGACAATGAAGCAAAGTACAAACAAAAAACACATGTCAAAAATTCTAAAGCAATACATATGTTCAAGAATGAATCACACCTAATGCACAACTTCATCAAGGGATGAAAAACAAACATGAGGGGTGTAACGCCCCGTTTTGTCTTATTTATTTAATCGAGTCGATTTAATTATTTTTGTTTTATATTATTTTATTCTTGACTTTTATTTGACAATATATTATTTTTTTTTCATCATTGTTTATGTTTTATCGCGTTTTAAGAGCGTTTGCGAGATATTTGAGCTGAGGGGTAAAATGGTCATTTTGAGGGGTTAGATATTTTAGAAAAAAACTAGATATTTTCAATAAATAGAAAGTGGGGAGAAAAAGAGAGAAAAGAAAGGGAAAAGGGAAAGAAGAGAAAGAAAAGGAGAAGAAAGAAAGAGAGAAGAGGAGAAAGAGGAAAATCGAGGGAACTCCGTTTCAAGCGCGATTAATCGGTTAAGGGTGAGAAGTTTCAATTATATCTTGCTTGCGTATGTATATGTGTTGTTTGTTGTAATTGTTTTGGTTGTTTCACAATTTTTCTTATCGATTGGAATTAGGAGCGATTGATAGAAATCGATATTTTCACGGATGAAATTCGATATAAACTGCGTAGAATACTTGTCGTTAGGTTTGGATCATGTTTTGGTTGTTATAGTATGATTTGGAAGTGTTTGGGTGGAAGAAATGAGGGATTTTGACCCCAAATGACCTATGTTATCGCTACTAGAATTTATGGGTTTCGCAGGTTTGCATTGCGAACCAAAGCGAAGGAAACAGCGAAGGTTCGCTAGCAGTTCGCATTGCGAACTTTATGCCTTTTTTCTTCTGCCATGGTACGCTGGGAGCTTCGCATTGCGAACATGATAGATTTTTCCATTTTGTTTTCTTCATAACTTTTGATCCGTAACTTGGATTGAGGCACGGTCGGATGCGTTGGAAAGATATTTCAATGCTCTTTATGATAGTGGAATATAAACATATGTTTATGCCTTGGATTGATAAGAAAATATGGAAAAGTAATGTATGTGTGAAAAGTGTGATTTATGTTTCCACCATAACTCCCGAATCGAGAGTCCGAATGATGTGGGACTTGAGGCATTAGATAGATAACCTAAGATGCTATTAAATGTTGATGTTATACCATGATTTAACCAAGAATATTTGGTAGAGGATGATTAGTGGTTTGTAGGTTTTGTTGTGTTTATTTGTGTCCGATGCGAATTGTTATCTTCATATAAATGTGGGGATTTTGTGCTATTTATATGATGTTGATGCATGTGATAATGATGTTGTTATGATGTTATTGTGTGGTAAATTACATTATTTGATTGAATATCAATGCATGTTGCTATGATGTTGTTGTGGGTATCCTTTGTGGCGTGAATCCTAGTGTTGTGAATTATTATGAGTGTATATGCTAAAATGATAATTATTGTGGATTGTGGATTATGATGAAATGCATTGTGTTATGTTTGATCATATATGCATGATTATGGATGTGTATATGTGTGCATTTGAATGTCATGAGTCATTGTATTCCAAGCATCATGATATACATTCTTGTGATGTCGTGTGCCCTAGTGGGTGTGAGCGACAAAATGATTCTAGAGGGAATCCGCTATAACATCGTGAGCCTTATACCGAGAGGACCTAAAGCAATGATTATAGACGATCGTGAGCTTTATACAAAGAGGACCTAAAGCGATCGGATCGTGAGCCTTATACCGAGAGGACCTAAAGCGATCCATAAATGTTGTGAGCCTTATACCAAGAGGACCTAAAGCGACGGGGAACATCGTTTGCCCGATGGGGAGTTACACTAAGTAACAAGCGATGATTCCAATAGTTCCTGAGTGAACTGGTGATGAGAAATGATGGATGGATTGGTACCGCATATGCATTGCATAGAGTCATTGTGTCAGTCTCTGTGCATTTGCATTAATCATGAATGGATTAATTATGTGTGAGAATTGTGAATGGATGCATTATGTGTGAGATTTGTGAATTGATGCGCGTATGTGATGAATGCATTGGTTATAGATGATATGTTTTATGTTTAGGCACATGCTATGTGATGTGGTGGTGTGTTTCCATATGTTATAACTTTGGTAAGTCTTATGCGCGAATATGTGTTTATGTTGGTATAGTTGATATATGTTATGTGGTTGGATTAGTAAGAATATGTTATGTATATGTGGCGTATTATATGTATTGGTATGTGTTGCTTGTGGTGAGAATAACTATGTATGTGAATTTATATGTTTTTGCATATTATTATACAATCTTGATATAGTTGTTATTTCTCACCCTTCTGCTATGGTTTGTTGCTCTATGAGGCAATTGCAGATTAGTGTCTTAGAGGCTTTTATGAAGATTAGTTCTCCACCCTTTTGTCGGTCTGTCTACTCTGATACGTAACACGGGAGTCGGGGAATGCTTTTGATATATATATGTATACATTTGTGGGATCTATTTTGTATTAACTTTGTATGAATATTTATATGTTATAAAACAATCTATTTTGTAAAACAAGTCAGTTATGGATCTTTCCGCTTTATTCCATAATTGAACTTTCCTTTTGTTGGAAAAAGTTTCCCTTTTATGTTTATTCCATTTTGTGTTATGTATCAAATTTATGAGTAGGGATTATGTTTTCTTTCTTTATATGTGGCATCCTTGTTTCTGTCGGAAAATAATAAATTTTTATTACTCTGATTTATTTATGTATTATTTATTCACGATGGGAATTGGGGTGTTACAATAGTGGTATCAGAGCAAGTTGGTCCGTCCGGCCAAGTTGTTGAGTCAGTTGGTGTGACAGTTGAATACTGTCGATGTTATTTGTCCCTTAGTACGTGATATATGTGTGAAACACTGTCAGTACTTTCTGGTTTTTCTAATCCTTTGTCCTCAGGTGTGAGAATGAGATAAGTGGGGGAGAAGTTGGTGCTTCTCCAAGTTGCTTTAGTTGTGTGTCATTGGTTGCAAGAGTGTAAGTGTTGTTTGGACAGTGTTGTTCCCGATTCCGAAGGGAATGCGGAGGTAAGGTTTATGTCGACTAAGGATTTGTGCCTTAGGTAGTTTTGTGCATAAGATATAAGAAATGCTATTATAGTTTGGTAAAGACGGTTTATGCCCAATCATGATTGTCGGCTGTCTATTGACAAATTGAGGAACTGATCACCCTTAATCTCTTGTTGATAGTAGACGGAATTATGTTGGATGGAATAAACGTGTCTTTCTAGCTTTGATAGTGTGTGCAATGAGTTGTTTGGAATTAAGAAAATGATTATGGATTGTTTTGATGAGTCGATGAAGATTCTTATATCGGAAAATGAGACGGATTAGAGGTTTTGGTATGTTGGTCCAGTTGGGAAGTAATTGAGAGAGAATGATTGGGTATTATTAATGGCTGCTTCTCAGAGAGTAGAGAGTGAATTTAAATTGGATGAAGGTGAGGATTTGAGGTTTGGATCTTCTAAGTAAGTAGAGGGGCTTTTAAGAAGTGAGACTAAGAGGTTTGTTATGTTTGGGATGATAGTGTTTTGGGATTGGCAGAAAGGCCACAATGATGGGCTCCAGTTGTGCATGATTTTCAGATGTATTTCTGAATGGAATATTGGATGTTAGCATTAGAAGTACCCGCACTGATAGAGCAGTTAGAAGGTTTACTGGGAAGGAGAATTGTGAGGCCAGGTGTGTTGTCTTCTTGGAGAGCTCCAATATTGGTAGTAACAAAAAGGATGGATGATTGAACGGAATAACAAGCATGATGTGTATGATGGTATTGAGACTATGGAAAGTAAAACTTAGAGTTTTGGTGAGTTTTGGAGTTTTTAAATTTTTAGGGCATTAATGAAAACTTTGAGGAAACCCTTGTGGGTGGATGTAACATTGCGTTTGAGAGTTCTTTTTGGTTGGTTTTGATACATGTTGGGATTTATGGAATTTGGATTGTCCAGAGAAGAAAGTGTGTATGGATTACTACCCGTTGAATAAGGTAACGATTGAGAATAAGTGTCCACTTTCGGGAATAGATGATTGGAATGGTTTTGTTGAGTTTGATTGAAATTACAATTGTTTGGAACGCTTGATAAGAATGGTGAATTTTGTGAGTTGAGGCTTTGATCTATTTCATGTGACTGGTTATGTTTGTTATCATCGGATTAGGGTGTTATTTACTCGGTTAAGCTTGTATGTGAGTAACCAGTTACCCAGTGAAAATTTTTGCTAAAGCTTTAAGAAATTATATCTTTTGGAATTTGGTTGGGCATTACAATGTACAGTGATGTTGTTCGGTGTTAGTAATGTATCTGGAATGTTGGTGGAGTGGATGAATCGTATCTTCCGTATTTAATTAGATAAGTTCGTAGTGGTTTTGATTAAGGACATTCGGATCTGTTATAAACTCAGAGGAAGAATAAGTAGAGTGTTTGAGAATCAAATTGCAACGGTTGAAAAGAGACGAAGTTTTTGCTAAGTTATTCAAGTGAGAATTTTGGTTGGAAAAGGTTAGTTTTCTTGGATATGTTATTTCAGATGAGAGTATGGTTATGGATCCATCGGAAGTAGATGCAGTTCTACAATGAGAGGCTCCGAAGTTGGTTAAGGAGATCAGAATCTTTTTGGACTTTAGTTGGTTATTACCGGATGTTATGGAAGGCTTTTCCATGTTAGTGTTTTTGTTACTTCGATTGACTTGCAAAAGGTAAGTCATTTGTTTGGGATGTTCGTTGTAAGGAAATTTTCAGAGAGCTAAAGTAGAAGTTGTCTACGACTCCAGTTTTGATTATGTGTGATCCTAATAAACCAGTTGTGAGGTATTGTAAGGTGTCTATGACGAGTTTAGTTAGTGTGTTAATGCAAGAGGGTAAAGTCGTAGCTTATGCTTTACGACAAATGAGGATTCATAAAAGGATCTATACTATTTAGGATTTGGAATTGGTTGCGGTTGTATTGTGTTGGAATATTTGGAGGTATTATCTTTATGGTTCTAGGTTCGACGTGTTTAGTAATCACAAGATTATTGAGTACCTGTTTGGTCGGAAGGAATACAGTATGAGACAGCGAGGATGGTTGGAATTTGTGATGAGTTATGACTTTAGCTGGAATTATCCTATTGGTGAAGTTTATGTCGTGCGTGATGAGTTAAGTCGAAAGTTTTTATATATATCTGTTTTGATGGTCAGAGAATTAGAGTTGGTTGAGCAGTTCAGAGACTTGTGTCTGGTGTGTAAGCTAGCACAGTAAAGTGGGAGGTTAGGTATAGTAGAAATGAACTATGATTTTTCTGGTGAATATTAGAGAGAGTCAGAAGTTGGATATGAAATTGGTAGATTTGATTGTGGCGAGTAATCAGAGTGTGCAACGGAAGCGTGATGTGGCACAATTCGTATAGGCGTGTGTGACTGGTAAGAGTTCATAGGTTGAACATTGAAAATAGTAGGAATGATGAGACCATTGGACGTTTCAGAATGGAAGTGTTAGGTGAAAGGTTTAAATATTATCCATGGGCTACTATGTAGATGGATGTTTTGGTTGTATGTTCGATTGGGGAATCGTAGCATTGTTGTAATAATGTTGTGTGGCGAGGATGTTGGATTGTGGTTATGTAGAGGTTGTTGAAACGGTGTTGGGTCGTGGAACTTTATGTTCTTGTTTGTGTGGTTGCCTCGTTTCCATTGTGATGGTTCGAGTGCGAGTAGCTAATTCCTTGTGGTGAATTAGGGGAGTGTTACCTGGGTGTTGGTAACATGGTTTTCTTTAAGTCGTGAGTTGGTCGTCAAGTGCATTGTATGGGCTTTGCATCTTGTCGTTGTAGTTGTCGTCGTGTCGTGTCATTGTTATAGTTGCTGTTAGCAAGGTGGTTTGTCAGTTTGTGTTATTCGTGGGGTGCCTTTTGTTGGCATGTTAGTTGTTGGTCGGATGCGAGAGTCGTGTCCGGAGTTGTTCGTCTCAGTATATTTTCGAGGACGAAAATGTCTAAGTGGGGGAGAGTTGTAACGCCCCGTTTTGTCTTATTTATTTAATCGAGTCGATTTAATTATTTTTGTTTTATATTATTTTATTCTTGACTTTTATTTGACAATATATTTTTTTTTATCGCTGTTTATGATTTATCGCATTTTGAGAGCGTTTGCGAGATATTTGAGCTGAGGGGTAAAATGGTCATTTTGAGGGGTTAGATATTTTAGAAAAAAACTATATATTTTCAATAAATAAAAAGTGGGGAGAAAAAGAGAGAAAAGAAAGGGAAAGGAAAAGAAGAGAAAGAAAGGAGAAGAAAGAAAGAGAGAAGAGGAGAAAGAGGAAAATCGAGGGAACTCCGTTTCGAGCGCGATTAATCGGGTAAGGGTGAGAAGTTTCAATTATATCTTGCTTGCATATGTATATGTGTTGTTTGTTGTAATTGTTTTGGTTGTTTCACAACTTTTCTTATCGATTGGAATTAGGAGCGATTGATAGAAATCGATGTTTTCACGGATGAAATTCGATATAAACTGCGTAGAATACTTGTCATTAGGTTTGGATCATGTTTTAGTTGTTATAGTATGATTTGGAAGTGTTTGGGTGGAAGAAATGAGGGATTTTGACCCCAACTGACCTATGTTATCGCTACTGGAATTTCTGGGTTTCGCAGGTTCGAATTGCGAACCAAAGCGAAGGAAACAGCGAAGGTTCGCTAGCAATTCGTATTGCGAACTTTATGCCTTTTTTCTTCTGCCATGGTTCACTGGGAGCTTCGCATTGCGAACGTAACAGATTTTTCCATTTTGTTTTCTTCATAACTTTTGATCCATAACTCGGATTGAGGCACGGTCGGATGCGTTGGAAAGCTATTTCAATTCTCTTTATGATAGTGGAATATAAACATATGTTTATGCCTTGGATTGATAAGAAAATATGGAAAAGTAATGTATGTGTGAAAAGTGTGGTTTATGTTTCCACCATAACTCCCGAATCGAGAGTCTGAATGATGTGGGACTTGAGGCATTAGATAGATAACCTAAGATGCTATTAAATGGTGATGTTAGACCATGATTTAACCAAGAATATTTGGTAGGGGATGATTAGTGGTTTGTAGGTTTTGTTGTGTTTGTTTGTGTCCTATGCGAATTGTTATCTTCATATAAATGTGGGGCTTTTGTCCTATTTATATGATGTTGATGCATGTGATAATGATGTTGTTATGATGTTGTTGTGTGGTAAATTACATTGTTTGATTGAATATCAATGCATGTTGCTATGATGTTGTTGTGGGTAGCCTTTGTGGCGTGAATCCTAGTGTTGTGAATTGTAATGAGTGTATATGCTAAAATGCTAATTATTGTGGATTGTGGATTATGATGAAATGCATTATGTTATGTTTGATCATATATGCATGATTATGGATGTGTATATGTGTACATTTGAATGTCATGAGTCATTGTATGCCAAACATCATGATATGCATTCTTGTGATGTCGTGTGCCCTAGTGGGTGTGAGCGACGAAATGATTCCAGAGGGAATCCGCTATAACATCGTGAGCCTTATACCGAGAGGACCTAAAGCGATGATTATAGACGATCGTGAGCCTTATACAAAGAGGACCTAAAGCGATCGGATCGTGAGCCTTATACCGAGAGGACCTAAAGCGATCCATAAACGTCGTGAGCCTTATACCAAGAGGACCTAAAGCGACTGGGAACATCGTTTGCCCGATGGGGAGTTACACTAAGTAACAAGCGATGATTCCAATAGTTCCTGAGTGAACTGGTGATGAGAAATGATGGATGGATTGGTACCGCATATGCATTGCATAGAGTCATTGTGTCAGTCTCTGTGCATTTGCATAAATCATGAATGGATTGATTATGTGTGAGAATTGTGAATGGATGCATTATGTGTGAGATTTGTGAATTGATGCGCGTATGTGATGAATGCATTGGTTATGGATGATATGTTTTATGTATAGGCACATGCTATGTGATGTGGTGGTGTGTTTCCATATGTTATAACTTTGGTAAGCCTTATGCGTGAATATGTGTTTATGTTGGTATAGTTGATATATGTTATGTGGTTGGATTAGTAGGAATATGTTATGTATATGTGTCATATTATATGTATTGGTATGTGTTGCTTGTGGTGAGAATAACTATGTATGTGAATTTATATGTTTTTGCATATTATTATGCAATCTTGATCTAGTTGTTATTTCTCACCCTTCTGCTGTGGTTTGTAGCTCTATGAGGCAATTGCAAATTAGTGTCTTGGAGGCTTTTGTGAAGATTAGTTCTCCACCCTTTTGTCGGTCTGTCTGCTCTGATACGTAACACGGGAGTCGGAGAACGCTTTTGATATATATATATATATATATATATATATATATATATATGTGTGTACATTTGTGGGATCTATTTTGTATTAACTTTGTATGAATATTTATATGTTATAAAACAATCTATTTTGTAAAACAAGCCAGTTATGGATCTTTCCAGTTTATTCCATAATTGAACTTTCCTTTTGTTGAAAAAAGTTTCCCTTTTATGTTTATTCCATTTTGTGTTATGTATCAAATTTATGAGCAGGGATTATGTTTTCTTTCTTTATATGTGGCATCCTTGTTTCTGTCGGAAAATAATAAATTTTTATTACTCTGATTTATTTATGTATTATTTATTCACGATGGAAATTGGGGTGTTACAAGGGGTTGAACTCACACCCAACAACCTTGCAAACATCAATTCAATTTATGCATTCATCTAAAACAATTCATATTGAAAGTATAAAAGCAAAAATCATAAGGGCTTTAAAGGGTTGTAATGTGGCATGACTAACAAAGAAAGGTCAATATTCCAAGGTCAATGAAACAAAGACTTGTCTGATCAAATGAGAGTGATCATTTCTCAAATTCTCAAGCATTCACAAATTTCCTTCACTTTTTTCTACTTTCCCAATTGTTTCACCATTTCACACAACTTATTAGCATACTTTATTTGCTATTTTTTTCTCTTTTTTTTCACAACTTTTTCTCTTTTTTTCTTTTTCTTTCTTTTTTCAAATTTTCTTTTTCTTTCTCAACCGCATAGAAACCAACCTTTTCTCCCCAACTTGAATAAAACAACATTATAATGTGAATGCTCCCAAACTTTTTAAGGCAGTGGTAAAAATTCAAACCACAATTAATGGTTGAGGGTTCAAGAAAAATTCAGAATCCATACAATAATTAACTCACACTAACATGGGTTCTAACAAAGGCTCTAAGGGGGTAAGAAAATTCTCACTCACTCACAAGGTAGATGAACTATTTGGTCAAGTGGTTGTGCTCAAAATCAAACAAAATGCTTTGATAATTTTCATGTTATCATACAAATCAACACAAATACAAGATTAAACATAATTCAAAGGAGTTAAACAAGAAAGTTGGTCTCCATGCAATTTAGTAAATAATAGAAAGGTTCCACACATTGGTTATGAACTAAAGAAATTCAAAATTGAATAATAATTACAAAAGAATAAATGTCATATAAGTTATACAAAGCCTAAGGTTCATAAACATGCAATGTTGTAGAAAGCAATAAACACATACCTTGACAATACAACTTTCTTTCAAACTCTTATTATCACAACACATTTTCTTGTTGAAACACTCAAACTTGAACAATCACAAAATGCATCCTCAAGCTAATAAAAAATAAAACTTGAGAAAAAACACAAAAATTTCTAACAACCTAAAAAAATCAAATTAAACTAACTAAACATAAAGTTATACAAACTCAAAAACTGTTGGGTTGCCTCCCAACAAGCGCTTGTTTCACGTCGTTTGCTCGACGCCTTTATTGTGCTTGGCTAGTAACTTCCTCACAGACATGTTGATGCATTTCTTCAAAGCGCAAACCTAAAGAAAGTGTCCTAACCCAAAACTTTAAAAAACATTACGGGAACAAAATATATACAACACTTGAACAAACATAATGGAAAACAAAAGTAAAACAAGTATCTATATAAGCATATATATACAATATAGACAATTATGTACAATGCTTAGAAATATATAAACTATTGCAATGCGATTCAATATCAACAACAATCCCAGGCAACGACGCCATTTTGTTGGAGCGGTAAAGCGGCAAGCAAAAATTAAGTTTGGAAGAATTTCAGAATTTATCGTTTCCTCAGGGATCGATGCCAAGGAAAGAATTCAATTTAATAGTCTCTATCTCTCTAAACTTGGGTTTAAATGGTTTGAATGAGTAAAGTGCGGAAAGTGAAAGATATTAACAAGTAAATAATGCATTCTTTAGAGAGGAGAGAACGCGTCAGGAATTGTATTTCATCTACCCATCAAATACTAAAAAATATATTAATTAACTTACTTAACCTAAATCACTCATCAATATCATCACGTATCGCTCACAACAGTTATGTTTAACTCAAAGTTGAGAGAACAATCATATCGTCTCATCGGTGATGTCTCACGCAACTCAACAACACAGAACATTAAGAACCAATACCCACGTGAATATTATACCTAAATCTATGTCTAGAGTTTAGAATCTAACAAATGTTCATCTTAGATCGAGTTCGAACCGTATATGTCTTTAGCAATCCAAACCCATTAAGATAAATATTAAAATCAAAGATAACCATCGATAAAGATTTGTAAAAGATATTTTATACAATGATTAATAAATATATATAAAATCAAGATAAACTTACATACAAAACCCGAACAATAAAAGGTACAGAGAGAAGAAAGAAGATGACCATAAATCTCTCAGTTTGTCAACCCCGATTGAAGCAAATCCAACTCCGAATCATCAAGTTATACACTCTAATGTTGTTTCTAAGCCTCTCTACTCAAAAATATGTTGGTGATGAAGTTGGGGTTAAAAGATCCCAAAAACATAACCTAAAAAATGCTGAAAAAGTGACTTTATAAGCAAAAATGAATTTCCGCATTCGCTATGCGAGCTATAGCTCTCTAGGCGAGCATATTAGACTTAGTTTCTTCCTCTACGGTGCTTTTCCATGCCTCTGGATCGCTTTTTGCTGGCCTGAGCTCTCACAGCAAGCTTGCCTTCAGTTCGCTTAGCGACCATGACAGAAAAATCAGCTCTTGTTTCGACCATAACTTGAGAACCGTAACTCTGTTTTACACATGGTCGGCCTTGGAAAGCTTATTCAATGCTCTATAAGACAATGACTAAATATATTTACTTGAATACCTACAATAATGAGATAAAAATAATTAAACTCGATGATATTTACACGATAACGCAATATATACACTATAACATAAACTATACAAAATATACACAAAAGTCAAAGTTTATTGGTATAAAACAAATGAATTAAACCGATGAGTGCTAATTATTTACACCCAAAATCACAAAAATTTAGCACTCATCATAGGGCCATCTCCAACATTCTCGGAGCTTTCAACGTTGGCTTCAAAAGCCAAATTCTGAGCAATCTCAACCTCTATGGCTGAATTTATTCTGTTTTCAGCCATGTAGGTCAAAATTTGAGCCAACGATTTTGACTCAGCAGTCATCTTCATTGAACATTGTCCACCCTTTGGGAGGTGGACTTCCTTCTTTGACAGGTTCGCTCACTACCTGTTCCTTATTCCAGATAAAACCATAATTTGGGTGTAGGTTCAAGGAATAAGTTGGTTCTCTCCCAGAGGTATATATCACTTCTACAGAATAACATGGAGGTATCTTCGCCAAATTCTTGTCAAAATCTTTCTTCTCGACCTTTCCTATTCCGGTTCTATAATAGCTTTGGTTAGCATTTATATTCTCGAAGATCCCATCTTCTCTCCAGATGGCTACTTTTTAGTGCAACGTCGAAGGCACTGCTCTAATTCTGTGAATCCACTCACGTCCAAGAAGAAGATTGTAATTTCCATTGGTCTTGATAACCATAAATAACGTTGGTCTAGATGTTAAACCAACTGACATGTCAACCTGGATCACACCTATCACATTACTAGTCTTGTCCTCATAGTTTGACAACACCATATTGTGGAGCCTAAGATCTTCGTCGGTCTTCCCTATTTTCTTGAACATTGAATATGACATTAAGTTGACCGCCTCACCTCCGTCCATAAATACTTTGTTAACAGCCTTGGAGTCCACCTTTGCCCTAATGAACATTGGCTTCAGGTGATACATCATAATGGGACCAGGCCTCTAAAAAACTGCCTGTTGTTCTTCGACCACGCCATTATTCATGGTGTAGTAACAGAGAGGCTTCTGGTTGGCAACCTTGTCTTGAACAAAATCTTCCTCGACCCTAGAAACTTCTGACACCTGGTTGTATTCGGCTGGCAGCACTGACATTATTCCTCAATTAATCTGGAGGTCATCTTTTGACTCTCCACTGAAGTTATGGTCGACCATCTTTTCATCTGACCCAAGTGTGTATTCTGGCTCTTTCTCTACAGGTCGGGGAGTATAATAGGGCACATAGGCCTCCTTAAGCTGAGGGGAATATTCAAGATCCTCGTCTTCAGGATGTGAAGTGTAATGAGGTTCCTCCTCTTCAGGATGAGAATTGTAACCCGCAGCTTCATCATGATTGTTCATCAATGCCTTCCGCAAGTATAGGGACTACGTCAGAGTAATATAAAATATTATCGTTCCCACAGAAACCAAGTTCAAGCTATCTATAACTATCGTTACGGTGTTCTATTTTAGGCTAATCAAACAGGGTTGCAAAGTGCACGAAAAATTAAAATAACTAAGATAGAATAAATTCAGAGAAACAATACCAGAATGCAATTCACAACGATCAGACAATACTCCTATTGTATCTAAGTAGAATTACTTGTGGGGCAATATTTTATTCCTTGAAAAAGAGTTAGTTAAAAAGGAACTGTCGCGTTAGCGTAATCGGAACCATATTTGACCTCTAATCTATATCAGCCACTCACGTTGCACCAGCCGCGTATTGCGTTAAAGTGAAAAATCCCTTTTATGTAACTACCTCTAAGCACTACTAAAAATAAGACATTTGGTTAAATGATTTTACATCATATTTCAAGATATATGATGTGAAAAATATTTGTCAAATGATTTTACATCAGATTTTATAACAATACAGTTAAAACTCTATAAATTAATAATGTCAGGACCGGAGAAATTTGTTAATTTAGAGAGTTATTAATTTATCGATAAATTAATAATTATTAATTTAAAGAGTTTTTAAGTAATTATACTGTACATACCAAACAAAAAGGCAAATTAGTCTATGCCTCTTAGAATTACGTTGCAGCGAACCTTGGGACTCAACGTAAATTAGTAACTACTGTGTTCATATGCATTGGAAATCAATAATGATATTGTGGGTACTATCATTGAGAACAATGCAGAGGATGACGGCGAAGATGATACGGTGTCTTTGGAGCCTATTACGCGAAAGGAAACACTTATAGCGTCGAACACTCTTCACAACTTTATGATACAATACAAAAATACAACACCTGAGCTATTGGATGCAATAAGAAAAGTTAGAGATGAGCTCCAAATAGACTTGAACTTTAAAGGAAAACAGACAACTATTGAATCATATTTCAATAGAGTGTAATATACTTTTTTCAGTTTCTATGAATTATTAATTTATGATTTTCTTGGGACCGAAATTTATAAAGGGATCTCCCAAAAAATTATTATCTTATTACTTTATCGAGTTTTTCAATTTTTTACATTGGCCCAAGTCGGGACCGGACAAATTTATTATTTTAGAGAGTTTATTAATTTACTGAGTATTAATTTAAAGAGTTTCTACTGTATGAAGTGATAAATATTTGATTTAGAGATTTTACATCAGACATTTATTTCCACTTATATGAAAAATAATGCCGTGGCAGTTTCGTAAATAACATGAAATTTTGATATAAAGGATTTCACATCGGGCCTGGATTTGCACCCGTTGTGAAAAGTTCACTGATGAAAAAATAACAAGGTGGCAGTTTCGTGAATAATATGAAGTTTTGTTATAAAGGATTTCACATCGGTCCTGGATTTGAACCCGATGTGAAAAAGTGAGCCTTTACATCGGGCCTCTTTGCAACCGATATGAAAACTCCAATCTCACTAAAACCTAGCGCAACCGAACGATTCACCCTCCCTGTCTCATTTCCTCTCCCTGACCCCTACCTCACCCTCGAGATCTTCCATTCCAAACCCTCCGATACTCCCAAATCCCTCGTCGCCACCCTCCGCCTTGCCCTCAATGACCCTCATGAACTCAACCACTTGACTATCAACCGTAAGTTTCCTATTATTCGACCCTTCGGCCGCCCCCACGGCAAGGTTCACCTCAAGCTTGGCCTCCTCGGTCACTCTCCTCCTCCACCACCACAACAAACCTATGATTACACTAACCCCAACTCAATTCCTAACCATAATCATAACCTTAATCCTAACCCTAATCCCAATCCATCCTTAGTCTATTACAGAGGATACTCTTCTTCACCTTCTCCATATCCTATACCATACACTTACCCTGATGCCCTCCCTGACGGTTACTATCCTGGTATTTCATCACTCACTAATTGCTAACGGCATAGCCATAAGCATGAGGACGAACTTGATCTCGTGTGAACGCTCTACAATGTTACTTCATCTAAAAGCGTCACCATTTCTTCAAAGATTTCGGCACTTGAAATTGAAACCTCACCATTCACGATTTCGATGTTTGCTTGACCAAATCGATATTCAATCGTCGGCAAATGTAATCGTTGTTGCCGCCAAGGCCGCTTCAGCTCACGGTGTCGTTTATTCCGCTATCAATCAGGTCTCCGTTACTGTCGTTGTTATTGCTTCCAGTGCTTGTCTCTCTACTAAGGTTATTTTTTGTGGACAAAACCAGATCAACAACCAGGTTCTGCTCTGCTTCTTGTTTTTCTGTTAATTCTTCTATATC
Organism: Lathyrus tuberosus; assembly: GCA_022829125.1. Lineage (NCBI taxonomy): Eukaryota > Viridiplantae > Streptophyta > Magnoliopsida > Fabales > Fabaceae > Lathyrus > Lathyrus tuberosus. The sequence goes on from JALAZF010000449.1 coordinate 4,526,979, forward strand.
TGTTCGGTGTTCACTGTCATAGACTTGAACTAGAGAAGTTGCTACTTGCTAGTCAATTCGGGAGAGAGTTCACTTTCGATTTATGATTCCAAATGAAATAATCACTTATTATAGTTTTACCTTCAATAATATGATTTCTTTGAACCTCAAGGTAAATCAAATAAAGCTGAGATTGATTGAGTGTATAATTCGTAGTTCTTTCATTGCCTGTGTTAAAAATTGTCAGGTTACTGGTTCTGTTATTACATGATAGGATTGTTCTACTAATCATTGGCTCATTAATAATGTTAATTGTGAATAGGATTAATTTGTTACAATAGCTTGGAATTATAATCACAACAACTGCTTGTTAATAATGTGTTTAACCATTACTTGTTAATAATGTGTTTAACCATTGTAATTTAAACAAACTCGAATGTACGGAGGCTACACCACTTTACCTAGACTCCCTGAGTTTGATAAGCTTGATTGTATCACTCTGTTTTATGCATTTTATTCATAATGAAACCTCTTGAGTTTTACTCATTTACAAGCTTTCAAGCTTTACTCTGATTCCTAATATTAATAAAAGGGAATTAATAAAACGCAGGCACCATTATGCTAGATGGATTAGATGTTGCTGGCTATCCTATATTTAATGATGCAAAAGTTTAATATCCTGATTTGCGTTGTGACGTGCATACTTTCTTGTTAGATCATTAAGATACCTTATGCTATGTGTGAAGGCAGGTACAAAAGGTTATAGCTTTTACAAGGAAGGCACACGGTGGCCAAATGCGGAAGACAGGAGATCCTTCTTATTTTTATTTTGTGTAAACAGATACATGGTTGATTCAACTGACACCTCTTCTTCATCTAGTAACCCTAATAAAAGAAGAGTTAGAGGTCCCACTATGATGGCTTTACTTGATCATTATTTTGGCAGTTTCATTGTTGGGACAAATTGTAGTAATTTATGTGCTTTACTTGATCATTATGACTCAAGATTAGGTTCGATAAGTTGCATATGCTTAAGTTTATATTTCAAAATAGGGACGTGTTTGCAGCTTCTATCGGGTTTTACTAAATGTTGTTGACCCTAGGCTGAAGCCGGGCACCGATTTTTAGTTTATTGGGCCTTGAATTAGTTTCTATGACTATGATTTGTTTGTTTAGATTAATTTGGGATTTGTGGGATGACTATTTGGGGGAATAATTAAGGTCTGAATTAGGACATACATGTTATGGCCATCTGCTATTAAGCATTTGACTATTTAGGGCATAATTAAGGTCTTAATTAGGAAATCCATGCTATGGCCATCTGCTATTTACAACATTGCTAAATGAGTAACGATCTTATGTTCACATTGGCAATTTAGTTAATTTGAGTAAAATATTTTGCAGGCATTTGCTCAGTTGCTACGAGCTCGTCATGATGATTCAGATTTAATAATGAAAGATAGATTTCTTGTGCCTCGACTGGTTGTTTGTGATCAGCATGGATCCCGGCTTACATTCATATACTTTGAACTCTTTTGTTTCATTCTAGTATTTTTTTTGTTTAAGGTGACTTTGACCATTTAACTATTTTGGCATGTGACATGTTTGGCGTTCATGTACAATGTGCAGGCTCGATTTCTACTAGCCAAGTTATATCTTTCTACAACATATAACACTGAAGTTTCCCTCCCTGGAGGTGATATTATCTTTACGGATGATGTTAGCTTCGAGGTCTTCTTAGATCATTTACAAAGATTAGTTGTTCAATAGGATTAGTGTCTTATGACTTTTATGTAAAATTTTCCTCGGATTACTATTGTTGTTTCCAATTTAATTTAGTGCAAAATCTTGTAATTACATCTACTTTTTACTGTATCTAATTCCTTGTTAATTTTTATGGTGTTCAAAATATGACACTCCAAATTACTATATCTAAACTCTTATAGGAGTACTAAAAAAAATACCGGGGTAATGAATTACATCATATCAACATTATTATTTATTTGTCAACACGAAATTTGGGAGACCAAATAAGTTTTGTTTTTAAGAAAGATAGCATACATATTACATCGGTTGGCCTTGCAACCGATGTAAAAACCTATATATTACATTGGGCCAAAAAGGCAACCGATGTAACAACCTACATTTTACATCGGGCCAAAAAGGCAACCGATGTTAAATGTGCATTTATTAAAACAAAATAAAAAGTTAAACCCATATTTCACATCAGACGTAACAGTCAATCGATGTAGTAGGTGTATTTTTCACATCGGGCTATTGCCCGATGTAAAATGTCTTTGATTTACTACATCGCTTGGCTTTACATCGGACCCAGATCCGATGTAAAATGTGTTTTTTGCCCGATGTAAAAAGTCTTTCCAGCACTAGTGAAGACTCAGTTAAAAAGTGCTTCTGATTGGAAACTTTTAACACAAAAGGGTTTCTAGCATATGCTCGGCCAACCGGATCTTAAACCTATGAACTCGTCCGAAAATAGTTTTAAAATCACTATCTAATAATATTAAACTTTCCTAATTGATTAACAAAGTGCTTCCTGAAATTCTGGTTAAGCAGATCACTAAGATGTCAGACACAATGTCGTGACACTTGATATCTGCTTCACACAAGGATTTAGGAAGAACAGAAACAAATTGTAGAAAGAAAATAACAGACAGAAATTATTAACCCAGTTCGGTGATCAACAACACCTATGTCTGAGGGTTACCAAGCCAGGAATGAAATCAACTAAGTAGAATTGGTTCTAAGCTAAACTACATCGTTTACAACTTAGCACCTAGAAACTACCCTTCCTAGATTTCTACCTAAGACACTCCTAGGTATGAGACCCTTCTCAATTCCCTTCCAATCACAGCAGTGACTGAAAATATTACAACTCAATAAACTGTCCTCCTCTGGTATTTACGCAATACAAGAGAGGCTCACATAAGTACAAACCCTAGTACTCTATAATAGCTGCAATCTTCAACACTTATACTAGATTAAATCCATCCTATTTATATTGCAAAACAGAACTGGATTTGAGCTTCAAAAACGCAGCAATTCTGCTCCACAAAATCTACGACCTATTCTTTTCTTCAATCCCAAGTTTCCAAAAATGTATCCTTACTAGGAAACCGCATATTCCTTTTAGAATCAGAATCTCTGATTCCTCAATCTTAGATGCCACCTGGGATCAAATCATATTCCAATCACACCTGGAACAAACATACAGTTATTCCAAAACTGTAACAGACAAAGATTTCGAATCCTTCTGATAGGACATCTTGTCTAACATCTTAACCTGCAGTTAGTTTAACATGTCAGGACATCTTGTCCAACATCTTTCTGCTAAGTTAGTTTTACCAAAATTAATACCAACCTCAAAGGCTTTGACTCATCAATCTCCCCCTTTGGCAGATTTTGGCTAAAACTAACTATAATTAACCTACAAAAAAATCAGAGCAGGGAGACCTTCATCAGAGCAATGAGACCTTCATCAGAACAACATCAGAAACACACCTTTGTCTCCCCCTCAACCAGTACCTTCTGCAAGCAGCCCAAAACTACTACCCCTCAGTGGTTAGTGATGTTGGTATTTGTCCCCCTTTTAGCCACAATATGACAAAGACAGAAGGACTAACTCAAAAACCAAATAAGCAGTTCATAATAATTAAATTACACAGCCAACAAAAGGAAAAAATATCCTGGGCATTCATCCCTTACACAAAAAAAAAATGTAAATAAAAGCACACTTGAGCATGAGAGAAGTCTGAATAACCCTCTCAACCTGATGGGAAAAGATATTCAGAGAATTGAATATCATTCCCACATCCAGTGGAAAGTTATGCCTCGTCAGATAGGTAAAATCCAAGCTTGCCTATCAATGTCTCAAATTGATTTGCATCCAAAGCTTTAGTAAAAATGTCAGCTAGTTGATTTTTTGTGGCCACATGCTCCAAAGTTATGATTTTGTCCTCAACAAGGTCTCTGATGAAGTGACGCCTGATGTCAATATGTTTAGTTCGGCTGTGCTGAATAGGATTCTTTGAAATATTTATTGCACTCGATTTGTCACAGAAGAGTGTCATAACATCTTGCAGAACATTGTATTCAGTCAGTATTTATTTCATCCACATCATTTGATAACAGCTACTCCCTGCTGCAATGTATTCATCTTCAGCAGTAGATAAGGAGACATAGTTTTACTTTTTGCTGAACCAGGAGATTAGATTATTCCCTAGAAAAAAAACATCCACTAGAGGTGCTCTTTCTGTCATCTGCATTTCCAGCCCAGTCAGCATCACAATATCCTATTAGTACAGAGTCAGAGTTGTGTGTGTAGAGTAGTCCATAGTTACATGTACCATTCACATATTTAGAATTCTCTTGACCTGATTAATATGGCTAACTTTGGGTTCAGCCTGATACCTTGCACAGACTTCTACTGAAAATGTTATATCAGGTCTGCTGGTTGTAAGATATAAGAGGCTTCCAATCATGCTTCTATAGAGACTTTGATTAACATTTACTCCTTTCTCATCTCTAGATATTTTCAGATGAGTAGGGGCCGGAGTCCTCTTGTGTTTTGCATTTTCCAAGCCAAATTTTTTAATATTCTTGGCATATTTCCCTTGACAGAGAAATATAGTCATCCATTTGTTTGACTCGGAGACCAAGGAAGTAAGTTAGTTCTCCAACTAGACTCATTTCAAACTCCGATTGCATTTGCTTAACAAATTGTTGAACCATCTCTTCTGACATTTCTCCAAAAATGATATCATCAACATAAATTTGTGCTATTATGAGATTGCCTTCTCTTTCTCTGACAAAGAGGGTTTTATCAATTCCTCCCTTTCTATAGCCATTTGTAACAAGAAAGTCAGTGAACCTTTCATACCAGGCCCTTAGAGCTTGTTTCAACCCGTGTAAGGCTTTCTTCAGCTTGTATACATGATCTAGAAATGTAGGATCAACAAATCCATTGGGTTGTTCCACATAAACTTCTTCATTGAGATATCCGTTCAGAAAAGCACTCTTGACATCCATTTGAAAAGGCTTAAATTTCAGCAGACAAGTTATCCCAAGTAACAGTCTTACAGACTCTAGTCTAGCTACAGGAGCAAAAGTTTCATCAAAGTCTACTCCCTCTATCTGAGTGTACCCCTGTGCAACAAGTTTGGCCTTGTTTCTAGTGAGTACTCCGTGCTCATCAGACTTATTCTTAAACACCCATTTTGTGCCAATCACATTTGATCCTTCTGGCCTTGGTACAAGATCCCAGACATCATGTCTCTTGAACTGCCACAGCTCTTGTTGCATCACATTAATCTAGAATTCATCTGTCAAGGCCTCCTTGACATTCTTGGGTTCCATTTTTGACACAAAATAGGCACTTGCAATAATATCTCGAGATCTGGTCATCCTTCCTCCATTTGGATCCCCTATTATGAGTTCCTCGGGGTGATCTTTCTAAATTCTGATGGAGGGTCTTTTGTCAACTCGCTCAGTCACCGTAGGTTCAGGATTGTCATTGTTTAATATTGTGGCACCTTCAGAATTGTCTTGGGGTGTTTCAACATTCTCTATGACATCCTCCTCCTCCATATGAAGGAATGCTCCAACATCATCTGGAGCTTCGACTTCCATAGGAGAGTCATCAACTACAACATTTATGGATTCCAATACCACTTGAGTTCTTGAATTATAGACTCAGTATGCTCTGCTATTAGTAGAATATCCTAGAAAGATTCCTTCTTCACTCTTGGGATTCATTTTTCTTCTCTGCTCACTATCTGCAAGGATGTAGCATTTGCTTCTGAAGACATGAAAGTATTTCACAGTTGGTTTTCTACCTTTCCATAATTCATACAGTGTGACAGATGTTCCAGACCTGATAGTGACCCTGTTTAAGATGTACCATGATGTGTTCATTGCTTCAGCCCAAAAGTGATAAGGAAGTTTCTTTGCATGAAGCATGACCCTTACACACTCTTGAATTGTTCTATTCTTTCTCTCAACCACACCATTCTGCTGAGGAGTGATGGGTGAAGAGAATTCATGGTTGATTCCTTCTGAGGAGCAAAACTCATTAAACTTACTATTCTCAGACTCCTTCCCGTGATCACTTCTGATTCGAACAATCCCACTATCCTTTTCTCTTTGAAGTTTCTGATACAGTCCTTTGAAAACATCAAAAACTTCTGACTTCTCTTTAATAAAATGTACCCAATTGTATCTAGAGAAATCGTCTACAACAACATACGCATACCTTTTTCCACCCAGGCTTTCAACTTGCATAGGTCTCATTAAGTCGATGTGGAGGAGCTCTAAGTTCCTTGAGATGGTCTAATGTTGAAGCCTTTTATGCGACATTCTGGTTTGTTTGCCAATTTGGAATTCACCACATATCTTTCCTTCATCTATCTTCAAATTAGGAATTCCTCTGACAGCCTCCTTGGATATGACTTCCTTCATTCCTTTCAAGTGCAAGTGACCAAGTTTCTGATGCCATATCTTCACTTCATCTTCCCTTGACACAAGGAAGGTGGGAGGGCACTTATTTTCATGAGGGGCCCATAAGTAAAAATTGTACTTAGATCTGGTACCTTTCACGATGAGTTCTTCTTTGTCGTTTATAACTAGGTACTCAGATTCAGAAAAGTTAACCTTAAGGCCTTGGTCACACAATTGGCTGATGCTTATTAGGTTTGCTGTCAAACCTTTGACATACAAAACCCTATCAAGGCTGGGTTGTCCATTATACTTTAACTTACCGACACCTTTTATCTCTCCTTTTAAGCTGTCTCCAAAGGTGACATGGCCAGTGGGATGAGGTTTGATGTCAACCAAGAACTTCTTCATACCAGTCATGTGTCTGGAGCAACCACTGTCGAAATACCAGTCTTTTTTGGCAGAAGCTCTCAGGGATATGTGAGCTATAAAGGCTACAGTTTGACCCTTAGGGATCCACTTCTTCTTCCCTTTGGGAGCCTTCTTTCTTCTTCTGGATCGTGTTGATGATTTAGGATATCCTTCAACTTATAGCAGTGATCTTTTATATGACAAATTTCCCGCAGTAAAAGCATTGTTTATCCTATTTTTGTTTTCCTGGAGAGATGTTCGGAGGCCTTTGATGATGTTGGGACATCTTTCTCGACATCATGTGAGCTGAGTTCCCTCCAGTCCTATGTTCTTTGATCTCAACTTGATCATTATAGCCTAGACCCTTTCCATTTCCGGTATTTCTCCCTGACATAAGAATTTCATCTAGCATATCTGAGTTATTGTTCATCATTCTTATGTACTTAGTCATGTTGTTAAGTTTGGAGTTTAACAATACCACTTTATCCTCCAAATCAGAGATTGTTTCCAAATGATTCAGTCTCTCATCACAAGGTTGGGAAATAAGATTCTGCTGATCTTGTCCTAATTGACACAGTTCAGCAAAGTCATTAAGGTTAATCGATCTGATGTTTAACTCCATGTCAGAATCATAAACTCTAGTCATAGCTGACACCTTTTTAGTAGACTCTCCATCGCTCGAGGATTCATCCTCAGACCACGAGGTGGATAGACATTTTTTCTCCTTCTTGTGGAACATGGTACACTCACCTCTTGTGTGTCAAAAACCTCCACACTCAAAGCACTGAATTCCCTTCCCTCGGTTAGGTTTCTTATCATAGCTAGGTCTTTTTCTAAATTTTCTTGATCTATAGATGTCAGAAGGCTGAGCCTTGACATTGGTCTTAGACTTCTCATCCAGTTTCTTTGCCAGTTGATGAAATTTTTTTTCAAGGAACCCTACAGCTTTGGACAAGTCCTCATGGGTGTCACCTTGTTCTTGGTTGGTCACCAGGGCAAGACTTTTCTTTTTTTCATCCTTTTCGCTGATAGCCATCTCAAAAGTTTGGAGTGATCCCATAAGCTCATCTACTTTCATAGTATTTATGTCCTGAGCTTCTTCAATAGCTGTCACTTTCATATCAAACCTTTTGGGAAGAGACCTTAGAATTTTCTGAACCAACTTGGCTTCAGGAATTTTTTCTCCAAGATCACTAGATGTGTTGGCAATATCAATGATATTCATATGAAAGTCATGTATACTTTCATCCTCTCTCATCCTCAAGTTCTCAAACTTAGTGGTGAGAAGCTGAAGTCTTGACGATTTAATACGAGAGGTACCCTCATGAGCAGTCTTCAGAATTTCCCAAGCATTCTTTGCAACAGTGCAGTTTTTGATGAGTCTGAAGATGTTCTTGTCCACACCATTTAACAAGGCATTCAAGGCTTTGGAATTTCCTTGAGCAAGCTTATCAACTTCATCATCCCAATCTTCTTTAGGTTTCAGCTCATCAGTGAGCTTCCCGTCTTTGTCTTTGATCTTTGGTGGATCCCACCCTTTGACCACAGACTTCCAAGCTTTACTATCCATGGACTTGATAAATGCCACCATGCGTACTTTCTAATATTCATAATTGGAACCATCAAGTATAGGTGGTCTATTCGGAATTCCCCCTTCTTTATCCATCAAAACAGAAAGTGTCGTCCCTGAATCTCACCCAGATACATAGCAGGATGCCTGCTCAGATACCAATTGAAATTCTGGTTAAGCAGATCACTAAGATGTCAGACAGGATGCCGTGACACTTGATCTCTGCTTCACACAAGGATTAAGGAAGAACAGAAACAAATTGCAGAAAGAAAACAATAGACAGAAATTATTAACCCAGTTCGGTGATCAACAACACCTACGTCTGAGGGTTACCAAGCCAGGAATGAAATCAACTAAGTAGAATTGGTTCTAAGCTAAACTTCACCGTTTACAACTTAGCACCTAGAAACTACCCTTCCTAGATTTCTACCTAAGACACTCCTAGGTATGAGACCCTTCTCAATTCCCTTCCAATCACAGCAGTGACTGAAAATATTACAACTCAATAAACTGTCTTCCTCTGGTATTCACATAATACAAGAGAGGCTCGCACAAGTACAAACCCTAGTACTCTATAACAGCTGCAATCTTCAACGCCTATACTAGGTTAAATCCATCCTATTTATATTGCAAAACAGAACTGAATTTGGCCTTCAAAAATGCAGCAATTCTGCTCCACGGAATCTGCGGCCTATTCTTTACTTCAATCCCGAGTTTCCAAAAATGTCTCCTTACTAGGAAACCGCATATTCCTTTTAGAATCATAATCTCTGATTCCTTAATCTCTGATTCCACCTGGGATCAAATCATATTCCAATCACACTTGGAACAAACATACAGTTATTCCAAAACTGTAACAGACAAAGATGTCAAATCCTCCTGATAGGACATCTTGTCTAACATCTTAACTTGCAGTTAGTTTAACATGTCAGGACATCTTGTCCAACATCTTTCTACTAAGTTAGTTTTACCAAAATTAATTCCAACCTCAAAGGCTTGGACTGATCACTTCCCCTATTTTTCTTAATCAAAAACTAACCAATTTTTATTTTAAGTGTCAAACGACTTTCGATCTTACCCTACGTAATCACGAATCTACTTTCGTAATATCCAATCAAATAAACAACAGAAAAATTGTATTAAAACTAAAACATCCCCTAAAGCATTGCTACAGATACAACATGTGGAGTATCGTCAAAATGACGATCCTCACATTCTAGCACTACTGATTTAGCTGGACATGATTACGATAAACAACATAGCATATAATTGATTATCGGAATAAGTCATTTAGGGAAAATGTGTGTTATATGTGCAATTGGTTTTGAAAAGGTAATAACAAGAACGGTAAAATAAATAAAAGTATAGCATGCGAGACAATAAAGAAAATAACATAGAACGATAAAGTAAAGGCGATGCAAGAAATAAACAATAATAAAGCAGTGCGAGAAATAAACAAATGTAAATGTGATGCGAGAAATAAATAATAAAAATGCGAATTGAATTAAAAACCTGCTCCAAATCGGAGACTTGAATCTAGTACAAGACTGGTAAACAAAATAACTGCAAGATTCGAACTTGTACTCTACGATGCTCCACACTCGCTCACAACAATGGTGCGATAATTCCCCGATGTGACGAATTATCGCTTTTACAGAGTATATCTATACCTATGCTGCAACTAAGAATGGATACTAGAAAATGAGAAACTAAGTCCTATTTATAGTGATATATAGCCTTGGACGTCAAGCAAGAACTTCAAAAATCGTGGGAGAGAAATATGTTGGTCATGGCTCCATTCTCCAACCGCCCTTGACTGGCTCATGAAAAACAAAGATGGCGCCCACCATCTAGGCATGGCGTCCTCCATGCGTGTATTTGGGGATGGACATGGTCTTATGACTGTTGGGTCGTGGGAGAAACCCTACATCACACGGCTACCCCCATGGCCAATGCCATGTGTGTAATCAACACTAAAATCTCCATTTTTCACTCTTTTCGCTTTGTTTCTTCGTGAAAGGCTCTTATTAGGCAATGTACCTGAAAAAAAGACAAAACACAAGCATAATGTAAGAAAATAACAATTAAACGACAATAAACATGTGCAATCCGAGCCAAATACGTAGTGTGTTTCAGTGTTATCAAATTCTCCCACACTTAAACCTTTGCTTGTCCTCAAGCAAACTCTTATGAGCACAAAATAAAAACAGCAACACACAAGTATTCAATTTAGGCTAAAGACCCTTAGTTCGATCAAGGTTGCATCGATAGGTACTAACTCGTGAACCAAGGATATCGTAGTGACAATTCTCGCAGGTTGCGGTCATAAGTTTCCTTCCTATACAAACCAATTTGTATCATGTTATTATACCTAGGCCTAACTTAGTCATCCCTCTCTTATCCTTTTTCATTCAGGCGCAATCACATTAAGCCCGTTATCTTGTACTCGTATGGTGAACAAACCTGTTGGTGGTCCTGATCTAAATGTGTGTCAATAATCAATGAATCTTGCTTTTTAACACAGACACATAAGCATAACTTTTAGAAGTTTCTCTATTGTTGCGCTAAGTGATCGGGTGAGGGTTACCTAACTTAGAAGGCGGATCCTTTTTCAAAATCTTTGCTTTTTCTACATGAATTTTTCTCTTTTTCTTTCTTTCTTTTTATGGGATCTTTCACCTATTTGCATCGGTTCGTCCACTTAGCAGTAACTTAGATGGTGTTGAACTTACGGTGTCAAGACGATATCGATTTTTCAAAAGTTCTCCCAAGTCTATGCAAACTACCCTAAACTTGTCTAACAACCCAAATTTTCAAAATAAAAGTTGTTTTCTTAGTCAAAATTTTTTTGGTATGGCTCAAGAAATGGGGGGAAATAGACAAACTACACATACGACTCGTCAGGCCCAGGTAATTATTAAAAACAAACTAAAAACAAGCTAACGCATAATTAAAACTAAGCTAGAAAGCAATAAAATGAAAATACATAAAGGAAAACAAAAACAGTAAATATCTCCTCCCACACTTAAACCGAACATTTTCCCCAATGTTTCGATAAAAGGTGGAAAGAAATAGGTGGAATCTGGACAATGCTACTGATGGCCACTGGTACCCTCTCCTTCCTGCTCTGAACGTCGAGGATGATGACTCCTACTGCAGTGACGGGAATTCTATGAAAGCTCAAGCCGCTCAATCCTCGCTTCTAACGAGGCATTAGACTCCTGGAGTTGTTGGAGGTTTCCAAGTATGGAACATTGAGTGGCCTCCACCAGGCTGAAGTTGTTGTTCATATAGGCTTGTTGGCGTTGTTGCTGGGAGACTATGATGTGTTGAGCCTCCATAATGGAACTGATAACACAAAAATGTATCGTATTTTGGCCTTGATTTACATTCAATTATTATATCGTTTTCGTCTAATTTCCGATTTTCTCGAGAATATTTAAGTGTTTTTGCAGGTATTTCTATTTCCAAGTTAAAAGTATGCAAAGTGGAGAAAAGAAGCAAAACAAGGAAGAAAAGATTAAAAAAAGAGCAGAAAACAGCAGAATCCAAATTCTGCTGGTGTGACGACCGTGGCAGGTCCACCACGACCATGGCAGACTCAAAATGCATCACGAGCATCACACCCTCTCACGATCGTCATGGAATCAAAAATAGAATTAATACGTTAAGCACAGACGTGGTCACGAAGCTTCAGAATTCCAGTTAGTGCACGTTCAACATTTTCTCCTACATTCTCTCCACTACTTCTCCAACTTCCCACTTCTCCCATTTTCTCCACCACTCATGTATGCTCCGTAGAAGTTAAAAAACGAAATCCCCCTCTATATATAGGATTTCCCTTGTCATTTTGGAGCATCCAAGTTTCTGTGCGCGAAAGCGCTGTTCATAGTTTTAGGCAGTAAATTACCATTGTAAAAGTGGTAGTTATCTCACATTGAGGAACTTCCACACCATTACTATTTAGGCCTTTAATTTGTAACGCTTGGATCAAAGCTTTCCGTCATTATTAAAGTTAATTCAAGTTCTTTATTTATGTATTCTACTTCAAGTCTTTACAGGTTCTGTATCGCATTTCTTATTATTATTATTATTTATCGCTTTCATAAATTTATTATCGTAATACTTTCAAATTCAATTACCATTTCTGTGTTGTTTTCATTTAATTCCATGTCCGGCTAAATGTTTTGAGTCCGGCGTATGAGGACCGTCGTTACCGACGGGACTCGGTAGAAAATAATAGGTCCGAATTTATGATTAAAATTCTGTTTTGGTTTTAATTTCCAATTCTAATTTAAATAACTTTGTCACGAGAGTGAGAGGTTATTTAACACGATTTTGTCACGAGAGTGAGAAATTAATTAAGGTTAGAGCCGGCACTGCTAGAGCGTGGGGATCGAACCGGATAGTGGAAATTAGGCAACAAGTCTAAATACAGCGAGAGCGCTTTAGATACGTTTAGGATATTATTGGCTTTCAAAATATATTTCCTAGTTACCGGGCGAGCGGGAGCAAAATCTTGGGATTAGGGAACATGACTTTAGTTAATACCGCGAGAGCGTGAGGCGAAGTCTTTAAGTTGATATATTCTACGGAACTAAGTTATAGTCGTAATTAGTATCCGAATTCTACAAAGTCCTTTAGGAACGCGGAATCCATATTCCGGCCTTTCTTTATTATCATATTTTCTTAGTTTTATTTTAGTTCTAGTCTTAGTTTCCCTTTTATCAATTATCATTAGCCTTAGCTTTACATCGTAACGATAGATTACGGTAGGTTGACATTGGTCTCTGTGGGTTCGACAATCTTTTATATTACTTCGATAAATCCGTACGCTTGCGGAGCATCAAGTTTTTGGCGCCGTTGCCGAGGACCAACAGTCAATATTGTGATTCCGTTGTTGCACCGTATAGACTAAGGCACTCCTATAAAAAAAATATATAATAATAAAAAAATTAAAAATTAAAAATTAAAAATTATGTATCACCCAAATTTTCTCTATGATAACCACTCACAATATCTTGAGGAACCGCACCCAAATTTTTTCTACAATTACCAACCGCAATACTCCCAATATTTTGAGGAACCGCAACCAAATTTTTCCTATGATCACCATTCCCAAAATTTTGAGGAACCCCAAGAGTCATACAATTCCAATCTCGAAATACTAATTGAAGATTTCCACGCGACGATATCTCATTTCCGCCCAAATCACCACTCTCAATATTTTGAAGAACCGCAAGAATTCGTTCAGTCCAACCTCGAAACATTAATGGAGGATTTCATTGAAACATCAACCAATGCTAGACTAGAATCTATGATGGAGCACTTTGTGGACGCACAAATTATCCAGAATGAAGAGCTTAAAAGACAACATCTCGATAATCATGAGACCCTTAGGCGGCTGAACACCGTGGTCGAGTCCCTTGCGACTCACACTGAGGCATTGGAGACCCAAACCTTACTGCTTGCACTGACACCTATAGGTCCCTCCCCTGAGGAGAATGCGTATGTTATAACAACCAGTAGTGAAGGACAACTCGAAAATCCTGAGGAGAGTGATAATGAGGTTGATGAGAGTTATGGTGAGAAAAGAGTTGAGATTGAGACAAATTCACCAACACCATCCACAAACGAGGTTATCGAAAAGGTAGAGAATGAAGCACGAATTGTTGATCACCCTCCATATACCCCACCATATCCTTTCCCGTATAAGTTTGCAGACTCCAAAACGTATGTGCATGTATGGAAAATTATCCACGCACCCTTGTCTGAGGTCTTGCATAAAAAGAGAAAATTTGAAGACCAAACTAAGAAAATCATTAGTGTTAAGAGGGTAAGGTTAGACTTTAAGGTGATGGATAACATAACTAAGCCAAAACTTGAAAAGCTAATACTTAGCATAGATCCAGAACCACCACCACAAGTTCAAAAGAATGAACAACCCCACAGAAGGAAGAAAAGAAAAGGTGAGGGATATGTGAGATGGCTTGATAAAGGCCATGGAAACCGAAAATTAACACTTCCATTCGTCGAGCTATCGACGTTAAACAAAGCTCTGCGTGGGAGGAAACCCACAAGTTTTTAATTTAAATGTTTTCCTTTCATTGTTTGTGTTTCCAAAAAATAAAGAATTGTATCGCTTGTCACGTCTCAGCTACATTTAGGCGAACGATCTCTTGATGACAATCCCTTAAGATGAGTTGGTGCCCACGCACATTCCTACGAATGTCGCTGCTGGTGGTGACACCGATGATGAGTATGATAGGAGAAGGTACTTCCTTCGGAAACAAGCCATATAATGAGCGGCTTCAAGAAAGTGAAGTTTCAGCAAATTCAGATATCTTGTAGTACAAGACGCCAGAGTAGAAGTGGTCAGCAAAGACAAGGACAACAAGGGAAGAATCAGAGTGAATTTGGCTATGGTAGCACGCATTGGCAGTCATACAGGTTCTATCTTTCCTTTACCACCTTTTATCAAAACATTGAGGATAATGTTTGGTTTAAGTGTGGGGGAGGAACTCTACCGCTTTCATTTTAACGCATTTTAGTTAGATTTATTGCTTTCTGGCATGATTTTAAAATTTTTTATATTTTCGTTGCGTCTTTGTATGTGCTGTCAAGTCTTTATATGCGATTTTGTGTTTATCGATTTCCCACTCCCTTGAGCCACACCAAATATTTTGAAAATTTTTGCGTTAAAAATAGGGTTTCTTTTGAAAATCTTAGGTTACAGACGAAATTAAGGTTAGATTGTGAGTTGTGGGAAAAATTCCGCAAAATCGATATCGTCTTAACACCGTGAGCCTCCCTATTATGGAAATCGATTTGAGTACTTGTTATGCCGCAACCTTAAGTTCTCACCCCTTTAGTAGTCCCTAATTAGTTTATTTAGCAGTCAGCACCATCCTAAGCACGCACTAAGTAGGAAGCCGATGCAAATAAGTGTATGATCTCATGTTTAAATGATAAATTGAAAAGAAAAAAAAATGAATGAAAAGAAATGCTCCTTCTAAGTTAGGTGATCCTCACCCGATCATTTAGCCCAACGGTGCAAACTTCTTTATTTTATTGATATTTAAGCCAATGTGCAAAAGAAAAAAAAATTGATAATAATAATGAGATCATAGTCACTAACAGGTTATCCTACCATGAGTGTGAAAGGATAACGGGCTTAATGTGATTGCGCCAGAATGAAAAGGGATGAAAGAAGGATGAGTTAGTTAGGTTTAGGTATAATGACATGATTCGGATTGGTTTGTATAGGAGGGAGGTTGATGACCGCAAAAGCGGGATTATGTTGTTACGATATCCTTAGTGTGTAAGCTAGTACCTATGACACAAACTCAACCGAAGTAGAGTTGGTAGCCTAGGATGAGTATCCGTATGCACTGTTTTTCTTGCGAGTCATGGTTTGCTTGAGGACAAGCAAAGGTTTAAGTGTGGGGGTGTTTGATAACACAAAAATGTATCGTATTTTGGCCTTGATTTACATTCAATTATTATATCGTTTTCGTCTAATTTCCGATTTTCTCGAGAATATTTAAGTGTTTTTGCAGGTATTTCTATTTCCACGTTAAAAGTATGCAAAGTGGAGAAAAGAAGCAAAACAAGGAAGAAAAGATGCAGAAAAGAGCAGAAAACAGCAGAATCCAAATTCTGCTGGTGTGACGATCGTGGCAGGTCCACCACGACCGTGGCAGACTCAAAATGCATCACGAGCATCACACCCCCTCACGATCGTCATGGAATCAAAAATAGAATTAATGCGTTAAGCACAGACGTGGTCACGAAGCTTCAGAATTCCAGTTAGTGCACGTTCAACATTTTCTCCTACATTCTCTCCACTACTTCTCCAACTTCCCACTTCTCCCATTTTCTCCACCACTCATGTATGCTCCATAGAAGTTAAAAAACGAAATCCCCCTCTATATATAGGATTTCCCTTGTCATTTTGGAGCATCCAAGTTTCTGTGCGCGAAAGCGCTGTTCATAGTTTTAGGCAGTAAATTACCATTGAAAAAGTGGTAGTTATCTCACATTGAGGAACTACCACACCATTAGTATTTAGGCCTTTAATTTGTAACGCTTGGATCAAAGCTTTCCGTCATTATTAAAGTTAATTCAAGTTCTTTATTTCCGCATTCAACTTCAACTCTTTACAGGTTCTTTATCGCATTGCTTATTATTATTATTATTTATCGCTTTCATAAATTTATTATCGTAATGCTTTCAAATTCAATTACCATTTCTGTGTTGTTTTCATTTAATTCCATGTCCGGCTAAATGTTTTGTGTCCAGCGTATGAGGACCGCCGTTACCGACGGGACTCGGTAGAAAATAATAGGTGCGAATTTATGATTAAAATTCTGTTTTGGTTTTAATTTCCAATTCTAATTTAAATAACTTTGTCACGAGAGTGAGAGGTTATTTAACACGATTTTGTCACGAGAGTGAGAAATTAATTAAGGTTAGATCCGGCACTGCTAGAGCGTGGGGATCGAACCGGATAGTGGAAATTAGGCAACAAGTCTAAATACAGCGAGAGCGCTTTAGATACGTTTAGGATATTATTGGCTTTCAAAATATATTTCCTAGTTACCGGGCGAGCGGGAGCAAAATCTTGGGATTAGGGAACATGACTTTAGTTAATACCGCGAGAGCGTGAGGCGAAGTCTTTAAGTTGATATATTCTACGGAACTAAGTTATAGTCGTAATTAGTATCCGAATTCTACAAAGTCCTTTAGGAACGCGGAATCCATATTTCGGCCTCTCTTTATTATCATATTTTCTTAGTTTTATTTTAGTTCTAGTCTTAGTTTCCCTTTTATCAATTATCATTAGCCTTAGCTTTACATCGTAACGATAGATTACGGTAGGTTAACATTGGTCTCTGTGGGTTCGACAATCTTTTATATTACTTCGATAAATCCGTGCGCTTGCGGAGCATCAAGTTTTTGGCGCCGTTGCCGGGGACCAACAGTCAATATTGTGATTCCGTTGTTGCACCGTATAGACTAAGGCACTCCTATAAAAAAAAATATAATAATAAAAAAATTAAAAATTAAAAATTATGTATCACCCAAATTTTCTCTATGATAACCACTCACAATATCTTGAGGAGCAGCACCCAAATTTTTTCTACAATTACCAACCGCAATACTCCCAATATTTTGAGGAACCGCAACCAAATTTTTCCTATGATTACCATTCCCAAAATTTTGAGGAACCCCAAGAATCATACAATTCCAATCTCGAAATACTAATGGAAGATTTCCACGCGACGATATCTCATTTCCGCCCAAATCACCACTCTCAATATTTTGAAGAACCGCAAGAATTCGTTCAGTCCAACCTCGAAACATTAATGGAGGATTTCATTAAAACATCAACCAATGCTAGACTAGAATCTATGATGGAGCACTTTGTGGACGCATAAATTATCCAGAATGAAGAGCTTAAAAGACAACATCTCGATAATCATGAGAACCTTAGGCGGCTGAACACCGTGGTCGAGTCCCTTGCGACTCACACTGAGGCATTGGAGACCCAAACCTTACTGCTTGCACTGACACCTATAGGTCCCTCCCTTGAGGAGAATGCGTATGTTATAACAACCAGTAGTGAAGGACAACTCAAAAATCCTGAGGAGAGTGATAATGAGGTTGATGAGAGTTATGGTGAGAAAAGAGTTGAGATTGAGACAAATTCACCAACACCATCCACAAACGAGGTTATCGAAAAGGTAGAGAATGAAGCACAAATTGTTGATCACCCTCCATATACCCCACCATATCTTTTCCCGTATAAGTTTGCAGACTCCAAAACGTATGTGCATGTATGGAAAATTATCCACGCACCCTTGTCTGAGGTCTTGCATAAAAAGAGAAAATTTGAAGACCAAACTAAGAAAATCATTAGTGTTAAGAGGGTAAGGTTAGACTTTAAGGTGATGGATGACATAACTAAGCCAAAACTTGAAAAGCTAATACTTAGCATATATCCCGAACTACCACCACAAGTTCAAAAGAATGAACTACCCCACCGAAGGAAGAAAAGAAAAGGTGAGGGATATGTGAGATGGCTTGATAAATGGCCATGGAAACCGAAAATTAACACTTCCATTCGTCGAGCTATCGACGTTAAACAAAGCTCTGCGTGGGAGGAAACCCACAAGTTTTTAATTTAAATGTTTTCCTTTCATTGTTTGTGTTTCCAGAAAATAAAGAATTGTATCGCTTGTCACGTCTCAGCTACATTTAGGCGAACGATCTCTTGATGACAATCCCTTAAGATGAGTTGGTGCCCACGCACATTCCTACGAATGTCGTTGCTGGTGGTGACACCGATGATGAGTATGATAGGAGAAGGTACTTCCTTCGGAAACAAGCCATATAATGAGCGGCTTCAAGAAAGTGAAGTTTCAGCAAATTCAGATATCTCGTAGTACAAGATGCCGGAGTAGAAGTGGTCAGCAAAGGCAAGGACAACAAGGGAAGAATCAGAGTGAATTTGGCTATGGTAGCACGCATTGGCAGTCATACAGGTTCTATCTTTCCTTTACCACCTTTTATCAAAACATTGAGGATAATGTTTGGTTTAAGTGTGGGGGAGGAACTCTACCGCTTTCATTTTAACGCATTTTAGTTAGATTTATTGCTTTCTGGCATGATTTTAAAATTTTTTATATTTTCGTTGCGTCTTTGTATGTGCTGTCAAGTCTTTATACGCGATTTTGTGTTTATCGATTTCCCACTCCTTTGAGCCACACCAAATATTTTGAAAATTTTTGCGTTAAAAATAGGGTTTCTTTTGAAAATCTTAGGTTACAGACGAAATTAAGGTTAGATTGTGAGTTGTGGGAAAAATTCCGCAAAATCGATATCGTCTTAACACCGTGAGCCTCCCTATTATGGAAATCGATTTGAGTACTTGTTATGCCGCAGCCTTAAGTTCTCACCCCTTTAGTAGTCCTTAATTAGTTTATTTAGCAGTCAGCACCATCCTAAGCACGCACTAAGTAGGAAGCCGATGCGAATAAGTGTATGATCTCATGTTTAAATGGTAAATTGAAAAGAAAAAAAAAATGAATGAAAAGAAATGCTCCTTCTAAGTTAGGTGATCCTCACCCGATCATTTAGCCCAACGGTGCAAACTTCTTTATTTTATTGATATTTAAGCCAATGTGCAAAAGAAAAAAAAAATTGATAATAATAATGAGATCATAGTCACTAACAGGTTATCCTACCATGAGTGTGAAAGGATAACGGGCTTAATGTGATTGCGCCAGAATGAAAAGGGATGAAAGAAGGATGAGTTAGTTAGGTTTAGGTATAATGACATGATTCGGATTGGTTTGTATAGGAGGGAGGTTGATGACCGCAAAAGAGGAATTGTGTTGTTACAATATCCTTAGTGTGTAAGCTAGTACCTATGACACAAACTCAACCGAAGTAGAGTTGGTAGCCTAGGATGAGTATCCGTATGCACTATTTTTCTTGCTAGTCATGGTTTGCTTGAGGACAAGCAAAGTTTTAAGTGTGTGGGTGTTTGATAACACAAAAATGTATCGTACTTTGGCCTTGATTTACATTCAATTATTATATCGTTTTCGTCTAATTTCCGATTTTCTCAAGAATATTTAAGTGTTTTTGCAGGTATTTCTATTTCCAAGTTAAAAGTATGCAAAGTGGAGAAAAGAAGCAAAACAGGGAAGAAAAGATGCAGAAAAGAGCAGAAAATAGCAGAATCCAAATTCTGCTGGTGTGACGACCGTGGCAGGTTCACCACGACCGTGGCAGACTCAAAATGCATCACGAGCGCCACACCCCCTCACGATCGCCATGGATTCAAAAATAGAATTAATGCGTTAAGAACAGACGTGGTCACGAAGCTTCAGAATTCCATTTAGTGCACGTTCAACATTTTCTCCTACATTCTCTCCACTACTTCTCCAACTTCCCACTTCTCCCATTTTCTCCACCACTCATGTATGCTCCATAGAAGTTAAAAAACGAAATCCCCCTCTATATATAGGATTTCCCTTGTCATTTTGGAGCATCCAAGTTTCTGTGCGCGAAAGCGCTGTTCATAGTTTTAGGCAGTAAATTACCATTGTAAAGTGGTAGTTATCTCACATTGAGGAACTACCACACCATTAGTATTTAGGCCTTTAATTTGTAATGCTTGGATCAAAGCTTTCCGTCATTATTAAAGTTAATTCAAGTTCTTTATTTCCGCATTCTACTTCAAGTCTTTACAGGTTCTTTATCGCATTGCTTATTATTATTATTTATCGCTTTCATAAATTTATTATCGTAATGCTTTCAAATTCAATTACCATTTCTGTGTTGTTTTCATTTAATTACATGTCCGGCTAAATGTTTTGAGTTCGGCGTATGAGGAGCGTCGTTACCGACGGGACTCAGTAGAAAATAATAGGTGCGAATTTATGATTAAAATTCTGTTTTGATTTTAATTTTCAATTTTAATTTAAATAACTTTGTCACGAGAGTGAGAGGTTATTTAACACGATTTTGTCACGAGAGTGAGAAATTAATTAAGGTTAGAGTCGGCACTGCGAGAGCGTGGGGATCGAACCGGATAGTGGAAATTAGGCAACAAGTCTAAATACAACGAGAGCGCTTTAGATACGTTTAGGATATTATTGGCTTTCAAAATATATTTCCTAGTTACCGGGCGAGTGGGAGTAAAATCTTGGGATTAGGGAACATGACTTTAGTTAATACCGCGAGAGCGTGAGGCGAAGTCTTTAAGTTGATATATTCTACGGAACTAAGTTATAGTCGTAATTAGTATCCGAATTCTACAAAGTCCTTTAGGAACGCGGAATCCATATTCCGGCCTCTCTTTATTATCATATTTTCTTAGTTTTATTTTAGTTCTAGTCTTAGTTTCCCTTTTATCAATTATCATTAGCCTTAGCTTTACATCGTAACGATAGATTACGGTAGGTTGACATTGGTCTTTGTGGGTTCGACAATCTTTTATATTACTTCGATAAATCCGTGCGCTTGCGGAGCTTCAGGAACATAGAGAGAGCTCAGTCTGTGTCTGTGACTCACGCATGAAGTCCATCGCGTCCTATTGATGCTCATACATGGCATACAACAGACTATCCCATTCTTCTTTGTGAGATCTTTGCTCTCTCCACATCTCCTCTATGATATAAAATCCAGAAGATGTACCTGCAGCAGGGTAAGTAAAAGGTGTTGTGTGTAGGTGATGCATGTGGTAGGGGTGAGTTATGAATGGGATACTGGTTCCTCCACTCATATTCATCATCGATTCCGTCACCATCGTCCTTCGGGATGTTTGGTGGTAACGGACCAACAACAGGTGGGGCATGTAGGTCATAGGTCCAGTTCCTCTCATACCGCACATCTGTACGACGGGAACAAGGTAACACAACACTAGGGATATGTCATACCCTAAATTTTGACCACAAGACTTTACATCATTTTGTAAATCATCATCACAATATGGATTTACTTTCATACCTCATCAATCCTCTCAAAGATTGTTGAGTGTTCACTCTAGCCAAAAATTATGGGTTCAAGCTCTCTTGGAGCATTCAGGAAAAGGATCAATCAATAATTGACATGATCTTTAACTTTTCAAGCCTCTCAAACATCCATGAAGGATCAAGAGGTCTCCAACATCAAGAATCAAGCACAAGATTGCATCATACCAAGTTGATCAAGCCTCAAGATCACTAGTGTCACCAAATTAGGGTTTTGGTCAACCAAGGCCTCCAGAGAGAAATTTGCATATGTTCATGAGAAAATACTTCGATATATGATTCAAAAAGCTTAAAATAACCTCATGAGTCCATTCATATGTTCAAAATAGCCTCAGGGGTGCATCCATAAAAAATCAAGAATTAGGGTTTTGACCTAATTCAGTCCCTAAGTTGACTTTTGGAGCAAGATATGATCCAAATCCTCAAGATATGTTTCAAGGACCTCAAATACATCATATTTATCCATTAACAAGATTTGATTAATTCAAAGAACTTAATTCATAAGCAATACAAGGATTCAAATTCACAGGGACCACAAACTAGGGTTTCTGAAAAAAGTCAACCATACCTTTAACTTTTGAGCAAAGCATGATCTCAAACCTTGGGACATGATTCAAGACACTCAAAAACACCTTTGAAATCCATCCATTAGGTTCAATTTAGCCTAAGGACTTGATTTCATAAAGGATCACAAAGTTCAAGTTTCATCTAATACAAAAAGTCAACTGTGATCAAAACCAAGTTTGACTTTTGGGATTTTTTGGCAAACGTGGCTTCTTTAAGTCAAGAACAATGTTAACTTGTGATTTGGATCATGATCAATCAAGAAAAATCAAGAAAAGTAATATTACTTGCAAAAGGGGCAACCTTGAGAAACTTAAAATTTCACTAAGTTATGGAAGGAACATGGTTTTTACCCAACTTTGCAAGGCCATAACTTATGATCCAAGCAACGATTTTCTTCCATCCAAAGCTCAAATGATAGCTCTTCTTACATACAACAAGATTGAAAAGCAGAGGTACCCCCAAAAAATACATGGATTTTGAGATATGAAGCATTAAAGTTAGGGTTTCATAAGATTTAGAACTTTGACACTTAGAATTTTTTTTAGGCAGAATCTGTCTCATGTTTTGTCCAACTTTGGAGGTATTTTTCATTATGATCCAAGATGAATCAAGGCCAAATGTAAACATCAAAGTTGAAGTATGATACACAAGCTTTCCAAAGAGTACAAGAACTTCCATTAATTCAACTTGGGCAAGAAGTTATGAACCTCATAACTTGCCTTGATACAAATTGTTTTTAAGGCAGCATTGACACATAACTTGCATCCCACGATTTCTTAAGCCAATTTTGGACACTTGCATCATTGGATTTCTTTCTAATATCAACATAAATGATGAGGAATCTAAACCATAAGGCCAAAGAGTCAAGGGCTTATCTCTTAGCATGTGAGAATCATGATGACAAGCCATGGAACTTAAGTTTTGGCAAGTTGCATTAAAGTGATGTATTGAATTGGTATGAAGCAAGCACAAACCAGCCAAGACTCAGTCCAAAGCTATGAGTGTTCAAACCTGCAAAAATTGAATTGAGTCAAGATATAGCTATACTAGAGGAGACTTATAGTACCTTAGACTTCAAGTCATGCTACATGACAAAGTCCATTGGATAATAACATGCTCCTTCATCCATTCACTATTCCTCCAAAAACAAACTTCTCCTCCTATAAATAGGGATCATTTTTTATCATTCAAACCACTCCAAAACATCAAAACACATTTTTTTCTCATTTCACTCTTCATTCCAAAATTTCAAAACCTTAAGAAGTGATAATCGAATTTTCGAATAGAGAGCAATTCAATCCAAACCAATGATGCAAACAACTCACATACATCATATATGAGTGATCCAAACACTTGAACAACATGTGTAACATAAAATTCACCAAGATCACATCTCATCCCAAGCCAGCTGTAGTTGGATTCTAGCCAAGCAATCCAGGAGGTTTCAACTTGTTCTAAGCATCTCAACACAATCCTTGAGGTCCAAGGAAGCTGTCCAGATTATCAAAACACTTATGTAACACCTACAACTGAGGATTCGAATTCCTCTTGCAAGGTAAGCCAGAACTTTTCAAACTCCATAAAACATGCATCATTTTTTATATTTCAAGTTACCGACATGTTTCTGCACTTATATAGAATGTTTTCCCTCAATCAATTCTATGTAT
The DNA here is from genome assembly GCA_022829125.1 of Lathyrus tuberosus. Taxonomy (NCBI): domain Eukaryota; kingdom Viridiplantae; phylum Streptophyta; class Magnoliopsida; order Fabales; family Fabaceae; genus Lathyrus; species Lathyrus tuberosus. The sequence continues at coordinate 4,551,167 of JALAZF010000449.1, forward strand.
CAATCGTGTATAGGATTTCATAGTGTTCTTGCAAAAATTAGGGTTCATGTGTTCATCACTTGATAACTCACTCTACACTTAAAAGAAATGAAATTAATTGGTACCATTGAATTCCTTGTTCAAAAACAAACAACTTTCATGTTTACATCGTGCAAAATCATTACGTATTGAGGGAGATATGAGAGGTTTTGCAAATCCGGTCACGATGGCACGCGCGAAGAAGAAGAGGATGGCTTTGGCGCCATATTTCAAATTTTTGAATTTTTTAATATTTTTATAATTTTCATTTTTATTTTCAAAAATTATTTTCTACATCCAATTTTAATTATTTTCAAAAGATTTTTTTGCACAAAACTCATTCATACATTTAAATAATTAATTCACCAAAAAAGTCAAAAAAATATTTTATATTTGATATATTTTTAATATATTATTTTTAAATTGTTTTAAAATAATTTCAAATATTGATTTTTATTATCAAATTAATTATTTTTAATCCCAATTTTTTCACACATGTCGTTTAAATACCTTCTTATTTTAATCCACAAAAATAACTTTTGTTTGATATATTTTTAATATAATAAAAATATTATTTTAAAATTGTTTTAAATGTTTTTTTAAAATAATTTCTTTTTCTTGATATTTTTTAATCAAAATGATTTTAAATATTCATGTGGATAAAATACTTTTTTAATAAACCTTAATCATTGTTTATAACACGATTAATAATTTTATTTGATATTTTTATCATTTTTTATTGAATGTCTTTGAAAAAAACCTTTAAAAAATGAAATTAGGGTTTTACTTTGATTCAATCTTTCAAAATTCATTTCAACACTTCATGGGCATCTATTATAGTGTAAGACCCAACCCTCTTTGTAAATAAATCACTTCTTAGGCCTCTGCTATAGTATAAGTCTCATCGCGCTTTTAGAATCACGGTGCGATCATTGTTTTCATAAACAATCTCTTGGGCCTCTGTTAGGAGTGTAAGTCCCATCTCTTTGTACATAACTTTGTTTTCACAACAATCTATGGGCCTCTGATAGAGTGTAAGACCCAACACCCTTCTATAAATAGAAAATCTTTCAGCCTCATTCATCCTGGGCATTGTACAGGATACAAATAATCACCTGGGCCTCTATCTAGAGTGTAAGACCCAACACCTTTGCTTTTCTCATACTTGAGATCAAGTCATCTTAAAAATTCAAAACTTTCTTCAATTTCTTCAAAACCCTAATCCAATCTTGAAGAAAACGTCTGATCAATCATAATACACTTGGGCTTCTATCCAGAGAATAAGACCCACCACCTTTCTCAATTCAATACTTGTTTATAAACTTGTTCATATGTCTGTATATACACTTGTGCATATCTTGTTAAGTTCCTCTTAGCATTTAATTCATCCTCAATTTAGACTAGTTCAAACAATAGGATCCTTTCAATCAGAATAACTTAGTTCAAATAACTAGCTCCCCCTGTACAAAGGAATACAGTTAGCCTCCTCTTGGGCTTTATCCAAGCAATATTGCCTCCTCTTGGGCATCATACAATAAATCTCCCTAAACGATAGCCTCCTCTTGGGCTTTGTTCAATTTAACCTTGAAATAGTTTAATAAAGAGAGGATTATTTCTCGGTGAAACCTCTTCCTTACCACCTTTAACCCTGGAATAGTTCAACAAAGAAAGGATTATTTCCCGGTGAAACATTTCTTGAACTCTTTCTAGACTTGGAAAGTCTCAATCCCCGGGCTCCTCTCGGGCTTCATACAAGGATCCACAGGCTTCTTAGAAGCATCCTCCGCCTCCTCTTGGGCTTCATACAAGGACCCTCAGGCTTCCTAAAAGCATAGAATAGATCCTGGTTATCTCTATCCCTACACCAGTCCCCAGGAGAGTCAAAAGCCTCTAAGATATTCAAACTTATCCTTTTAAGTCTCTTTCTGATCCTCAACAAAGTTTGTCTTTCATCTTTAAAATACCTAGCCAGAACCATGATACCATCAACAAATCCCCTAAAGAATCAAAGCCTCGTGGCATATAATAACTAAACTCTTCTCTAATCTCCAGCAAAAGTTTGTTTCCCTTTAGATTCCTCAACACAGTTTAGACCTTCTCCTAGATTTCAATAATCCTCAGCAAGAGTCAGCCTCCTCTTAGGCTTCATATAATGATTTACCCAGTAAGCCTCAATCTTGGGCTTTGTACAAGACAAATATAATACTCCCCAGTTGAGTCAGTTTTCAACTTTTTCAGCTTCAACCTTGGGCTTTGATCAAGGTACATAATTCAGCATCCCCACAGATGAGACCATGATTCCTCTCTGTAGGAGAATGTATCCTATATACATCACATTTTAAAATAAACAATCAAAAACCTTTTTTCAGATAATTGATGTAAGTGGCACATTTGTTGATTCAAAATCCAAGCTGGAGTCCCTCCTTTATCATGGCTAAAATTTCTCTTTCATCTAAGTGATGTAAGTGGCAAACCTCTAGATTCTACACATCCAAGTCAATGTCCCTCTCTTAGCATGTAAAGACTTATAAAGGAAGTTGTGGCATTGTTGGATTCCACACATCCCAGTTAAAGAAAATTCCCTTATAACCAATTCATCAATGTTTGTGATGAATAGGTGAGATATCTCCTTTTAGAAATGACGAATTCTCTCTCAGTAAATACTCATTTAGCTTCAATCTTGGGCTTTGAACAAGACACAAATACTCCTTTAGCTTCAATCTTGGGCTTTGAACAATACACAAATACTCTTTTAGCTTCAATCTTGGGCTTTGAACAAGACATAAACACTCTTTTAGATTCAATCTTGGGCTTTGAACAAGACAGCAAACATTTCCCGAATCTCTTTACGAGAATACGTAGGCATAAGATTTCAAAATCTTAGCGAGCGCACTAATCAAAGATCTTAGGTCCAGTACCTTCCCAAAAACAATAGAACTCCCAAAAACAACAAAAAAAAACATTTTCCTCGGCCTTCTCAAAGGACAAACTTTCCCCAATCAATAGCAAATGGATTTAAGCAACCAAGTAATTCAACAATAAAACATATGCAAATAAAGGTTCTTATAGATTACTATAGATACTCTGGGTGTTAACAGCTTCCTTTTGTATAACCAACCCCCGATCCGCCAATCTCTTCGTATTTGTTAGCATGCATGGTTAGTTTAAGATATCTTCCCCTTCCTTTTAAGCTTCATAGGATAAATATAGAAATTAGAAAGTAGAACTAAAAGCAGTAATGGTCGCGTCACAAAAACCGATGCTACAAAAAAATAGCCACTCTGTTGGGGACTTTTATCTCTTTCTAGGAGGGTTAAGCCTTGCATTGCATATTTTTGTTGTTTTATTTGCTTTCTCATTTGATATCATTTTTTTACTTTTTTCCATCATACTATCTGCTTATCTGCCATACTTGTTTAAATTAATGTTATTTGGGAATGTGATTAATACACATGTGGTGAGTCAAAAAGTCCTCAGTGGGCTTGAGAGCATATTTTAAGATAGGAGGTGGCAGACTCAAGAAGGCTTATAGGGAGTGAATCCCGACAAGTCTAACTTGAAAGTCCACCAAATCAGTGGAGGTACCCTTTTGGAATTACTGATGTGAAACGAGCAAGTCGTGAAAACATTACTTTTTCCACTGGGCACCCGCGAAACTGAGGATTAGTAAACAATTAATCTTGGCTATTTTTAGGATGTAGTACGGTGACTATCGGGAATAGTTGATACACGATACTATGCTCAAATTTGATTCATCTTAAGGATATTACAGCTCTCATGAGTCAGTCGGTTTGCTGGTGATATTCTTAAGAGGGGTCAATGATTTTGGGAACCTTGTTAGAACCTGTTCTACAGGTGCAAAAAAAAACCCTAGTACATACCCTTTGGGATTGGGTAGATTCGTGGCTCCATGCTCGTGACGATGAACCCTTAAACCCATGTTTTCATATACTTGTGTTTGTTGCATTCATGCATCCATAAAAACTTTCAAAAAAAAATATTTTCTCAACATTTTTTAAAAGAACTAAGGAAAAAGGTGTTGTAAATATCAGAAACCGCGTTATGGATTTTGGTAGAAGAAAAACTCAGAAGTACACCTTCAAAATCCCAAAACTTGAAGACCTGAGGAGATTGGGAAGATTGATTACTAATCCAGAAGCTTTCAGAGCTAAGTACGGAGGACTTTTGTCTCTTTTGATGGTCAACATGGTAGAAGGAGTCCTAGTTACATTGGTTCAGTTCTATGATTCGGTGTACCACTGCTTTACATTTCCCAATTATCAGCTCTGTTAGTTCTTGTTATTGGCTAGAATTTTGGTAAAACAACGGTGTTGTTGAAGATGTCATTTGTCTGATGTCTTAACATGAGTTCTTAACATTCAGTTTATGTTAAGTTATTTAGGGTTGCAGTTTTGTGTGCTGGTGTTAAACATGATGTCTTGACATCAGTTGACAGAACATCAGAATATCAGTCTGCTGTGTTATTAGGGCTGCGAGTGTTTTAGTTGTTGGTGAGATTTTTGTTTGTGCAGTTGTAACACCCCAAAATTTGCTCTTTTGTTTTGAAGCTAACTGGCTTATGTTTCTTTACCTTTCTTGCATTAGCATTTATGCATAACATTGGTTCTTAGCATGGGATCAAGGTACTTGGTTCATCTCAAAGGAATCTCAAGCCTCAAGGTGTTTTGTGGAGGTCATCATATCTGCATAAGATCAAGAGTGGCAAGAGTTTTCAAGTGAATCTTTCCCTCCTAACCAGAGGGACCAAATTAGGGTTCTTGGGTTCAAAGAGGTTCTTTCCCTCCATATGCTCACAAGCACTCATAGAGGAAGGCTTGGCTAGGGGTTCATTGTGGAAGATGTTCAGTGGATCAGTTGCTTGTGAACCAAGAAAAGTTAACTGTAAGGAGGAAAGTCAACCATGGAATTTTGAGGTCCTCTTCATGATTTTTAAGGTCTTATGCCCTCATATGGTCCTCAAATGTCAAGATTCATGCCATTCATCAAGAATCAAGAGTTTGTGCAAAAGTTACTATTTTTGGAAAATGACCTATAATGTGAAACTTCCATTTTTGGCAACTTTTCAAACCATCTTCAACTTGACTTTTCATCATCAGAGAAGCTTCAAATGAATTTTCCTCAAACATGAAAGTTAAAGATATCTCTCTCCCCTTTCCAAAAAGTACTAGATTATCTCCATACCATTTGTGAAACTCAAGTTATGATCAAAATAAGGCAAGGTGTTTTTTAGGGTTTTCACATGTATCCATTTTTCCACCTTTTGCATTTTGGTTCAAAATGACTTGTACTGATCTCTAATGACTCAAGTCACATTGCCATATTCAAGTACACTCCATGAGGACCATTTTTGACTCTTGAATCAAGTGAATCTGTGCCATGTACTTCATGAATTTCACAAAATGCAAATTTGCAAGATGGATTGAATCTCACAATTCAGACCACTACAAAGCCCAAACCCAATTCCATTATGATCAGCAAGTAAAATGGAGATGAATCATACTTATTTCATGACCAATGCACGTGTGATTAAGGGTGTGCATCACAACTTTCATTTTTGCAAATCACTTTGGATAGCCTTAATCAAGGGATTAATCAAACCCTAATCATGCTCAGAGGGCTAACCAAGTGTATATAAGGAGACTCACACGTTCATTCACACCTCATGCACTCTCATTTGCTCTGAATTTCATTTTTCACTCAAACTTTCTCTCCTTCGAAACTCTCTCCTCACAAGGGTTTCTGAATAAATTTTTCCGTATTCTTGATCCACATACTCCATAGAACAAGAATCAACCATTGTTTGAAGCTCTAAGCAAGGTTTTCACCATATACGAATTTGAGTTGCTCACTTTCAAACTTCAAGATCCAACCTGATTCAAGCCTCATATTGCATTTATTTTGCAATCAGAAGTTCCAAGGAGTAGATCTGCAGCTTTCTGAAGGATTTCTTGGTGTATTTTGAGCTCTACAAGTTTCAGGTTAGTGTGATTTTATTGATCATAGAACTCAGTTTTCTTGTGTGCTTAATGATCCTTATGCTTTGCTGATCATCCTGGTGTGTTTTGATCTTGATTTGCACGTGTATTATGGTTGTAATGTGGATTTGAAGTTTTTGTGTTCAAACTTTTTTCCTTCGATTTGGTTTATACATGTATGATCTATTGAAATGAAGGTGATATTCTTGATCCTTGTTAAAATCTGAGTGGAATGGTGTACTTGTTTGCAATTTCTGGGAATTTTTGAGTTTGTGTTCGCCGGAGAAGGTGACCGGAGCTAGGGCTCCGACACCTGGTTATTTTACAGGTGATCTGAGGTTTAGAGGACGAAGATGCAATCTGGACCGTTGGTGGTCCATATCTGATGGTTCAAGTTCAGCCAGATCATTTAAAATCTTCATTTATTTTATTGATTGTGTGTGTATATTCCATGGTTGTTATTGTGCACACACAGATTTGACCCTTGATCTTGCATGATTTTGTGATTTGTTGACTCATTTGTATGCGTTTGATTAATCTGATGGTGTTGATTTTGCCAGCGCATTAACATCTCATATGCTATTCACGTGCTTTGATTTTAATTTCTGAATGATGCGATGTACGCGCGTGTACCTTTGTTGTCATGAACTCTTGATCCTTAGTGTTGATCATGGATACCTTTGGTTTTGTTTGACTGAATGTGGAGCGTTTGATTGATCTGATGGCGTGTGTGAGTCAATCATGTTGACTAAATTTCACAATTCTTTATGTTGACTTGCGCTGGGTTTGGGTTGGGCCTCTGTTTGCTTTTCCACCCCCCTCCTTGAGCCCATTTTGTTTTAAACGTGATTTTCTTGCTTGTTGCACCCCTTGGCTTCTTCTTTTTCATTTCATTTTATTTAATTGTTTCATTTTCATTTTTAATTTTTAAAAATAGATTTATGTATCTAAAAATCACCAAAAAAAATCATGAAGCATATTTGGAATTTTATAAAAAAAATTTAAATTTTATTTTATTTTGTGCATCTGAATTAATTGTTTGATTAATTTCCTTTGGAATTGTCTCAATTGTGCACACCTTGCCTTGTTGATTTTTGTTCTCATCATTGGTGTATGATTTGCATCCCTTTCTTTTTTCATATTTCAGAAGACATCTTGAGGTCCTTAAAAACATTTTTCTCATATTTTTAAACTTATTTCATATTGCATTTTAGTCCCTATATTTGTGCATTGTTCTTCTTTGTTCTTATGCAACTTTGAAGCATTGTTTGAGGTACTTAACTTGTGAATTTTTGTGTGATCTTTTGGCATGTTGCTAGCTTCTGACTTAGGTCACTTGGGTTTTAATTCCACAATTTTTGAATGTCATTTGATATATGTTTGATTATTTGTGCTTAAGTGAATTATGCATGATCATCTCTTGACATCTCTTAACCCTAATTGTTTTGCCATGCCTAATTGTTTGAGTTTCTTTGTGATTATTTGCATGAGTATTTGATATGATGTTTACCCCTGGTTGAGGTACCTTGTGACCAAATTTTTCAATTTGTGGATCATGTTTGGGTATGCTTTAAGTGCTTGTACTTTGACTTCCTTTTGTGGACTTTCTTTGGTGCATAATGTTTCATGTTTTGATCTTCTCTTGCACATGAGAATTGTTGATGATGGTATGATCTTGAGTCTGACTTGATTTTATCTTCATCTTATTTTTCTCATTTCATCCTGATATGAAGTTCATTGGTGCTTAATTGTGCATTTCATATAAGTATGCTTGCATTCTTTCATGATTACCTTTGCATGCTTACTTTAGATGTTTCGCATGATCTTTGAGACTTGTTTATTGATGTGAGTTGGATATACTTGATATGATGTGCTTGCTGCCCTATCTTGTTTCTTATCTCATCCTTCTCTTTCCCATTCTTCTTTTTCACTCTCTTTCTCCCTTGAATCTCAAGACTTGTTTAAGTCTTGGATTCTCTCCCTTTAGAGCTACCTAGTTTAACTTAAGTTTTGATTAAGCTTGGAGTAGGATTAGCATTAGGTTTTAGGTAGTTGTCCCTCCTAAGCCTCACTAACCTTAGGTCACCCATGCAAGATAACATTAGGACTCTTAGTTTCCCTTTAGAGTTTCCTTTGGGTCTTCTCTCTTCTTATCTCAAAACTTCTTGAAAACACTTAATAAAGATAAAGTGTATTGCGCACGAGCCTTAAGCGTGGGGAATGAGAAATGAGGGGCTTCCTCTCATCTTTCTAGAGTGCTTAGCGGGCGTCCTGTCTTGGGACGATTCGTTAAGTATTCGTCCCTGTGCCCTAGACTTTGGTGCAATGCAAGTTATGAACTAACTTAAAAACACTTCTGTCTAAAAAACACAAAAACAAATTCAAATCTTTTTATCCTTCGGGATTGTTGGGTTTCAAATTTCATTTTCAGAAAAGAGCTCGCCGCTCACGTAAACAACACTTACCCATTCGTGGTCGTACCCACGAACTACATTAGCTCTGATTCCTCTCTCTCGTCTGATTAAGGATATGTAGGCACAAGACGGCGATTGTCTTGGCGAGCAACCTTCCCCCACAGTTCCCGTCCGAACTACGTTGACTCTGACTTTCCCATTGTACTGAGGGAGTACGTAGGCCTAGGGCATCGAATATGTCCTACCGAGTCCGTCTTAGTCACCCCCATCCCCGTTTTCTTTTGTTCAACCATAGATAGTAGGACAACTCACCCTCCGTTTAGACAACAAGCGTGGATCCCATCGAGTACGATGGATGCGTGGGGTGCTAACACCTTCCCCTCGCATAACCGACTCCTATGTCTTTCCCCCTTTCTCTTCAGGTTTATGCAGTTTTTCCTTTCCCTCTCTCAGGATAAATACAAATTGCTGGCGACTCTGTGTCTTCTGCGCCACTCTCGCGTTTGTACCGTTGGATGCGAATCTTTTGGGAGTGACAGCAGTGAGTGAGAGATTGCAGGCGAATATCTTGGTAAAGATATATTCTGGTGCAATCATATATGTGGAGCAGATCTTGTTGCTATTTTTAGGGATGAATGATATGAAAAGATTTGAAGAGAAAATCTATTTTAATTTCAAATCAAATCAGAGATTTTCAAGGAGTCCAAGCCCAAGTCTGAGTTTCTATATAAAGCAGCCACAACCCTACTTAGAAGATACGAAGACTAAAGAGAATAGTCCTGAGTCTCAGGAGGAGTTGTCCCATGCCATTGTTCTTCTAGGAAGACAGTTTAATAAGGTGTTAAAAAGAATGGACAGGAACTATAGACCAAATGTTAAGAACATCTCGTCTGACATCAACAAGAGAACTACAGCTGAGGAGAAGCTTAATCTTGATAAAGGAGTCCAATGCTATGAGTGTGAAGGTTATGGTCATGTCAGAAAAGAATGTCCTACATATCTCAAGAAGCAGAAAAAGGGGTTATCTGTTTCCTGGTCTGATACTGAGAGTGAGAGTGATGAAGAGACTGCCAAGCATGTTAGGGCATTGACTGGAATATGTGCTTCTGATGGAGAGTCTAGTGATGAGTATCTGACCTTTGAAGAGCTAGCAACCTCCTAAAAAGAGTTGTGTCTGAAAAGTGAAGAGGTTTGTCAAGAAAGGGAGAAGCAGAAGAAAGTTATAATCCAACTTAAGGCTGATAAAGCTGAACTTGAGGATGAAGTTCTGTTGTTAAAATCCCAACTTGATCAAATGTCCAAATCCATCAGAATGTTGAATAGTGGAACTGACACTCTGGATGAAATCCTTCAGGCTGGAAAAGGAGCAAGTGATAAGACTAGTCTAGGATTTAATGGTGAAAAGAAATCTTCTTCAGATGCTAGTTCTTCTGGTACCAAACAGAACTTGTCCCATCAGATGTCTCAACATCAAGGGAAAGCTCATGTGTCAGGACCCAAGTAATGTGTACCTCATCAGAAGACTCAATACCATGGGAAAGGTTATGCATCTAGACCTAAACATAACATGTCCCAACCTATGTCTCAACATCATGGGAAAATGTATGGGCCTAATAATACTGTGACTCACGATTATGGCAGAAGAAAGCCCCATCATCATGGGAAAAGACAGCCTCATTATCATAGGAGACAGTCTCAATACTATGGGAGGAGACAGTCTCAATACTATGGGAGAAGGCAGCCTCAATATTATGGCAGAAGGCAGCCTCAGCAGTATAACAGAAAACATCCTCAAGAGAGAAGGCATGTTAATCACTTCAGAGAAGAGTTTTAAAGCTGGAGATGTCACTATTATGGAAGATTTGGTCACTTGAAATCTTTCTGTTTCAAGTTCTATGGATATTCTCAACCTAATCCCCAACCTAGACAGAATCAGGATAGTCCTACTGTTGTTAAGCAATGGGTTCCCAAGGATGGTGCCACTTGTTTGTTAGCTCAGATGTCCTTAACTGGTTCTGCCAAAGAGGACTGGTATTTTGATAGTGGTTGCTCTAGGCACATGATAGGTATGAAGAGTTTGTTGTTGAATGTTGAACATTATTCCAGCTGTGTAACTTTTGGAGATGGTGTCAAAGGAGAAATCAAGGGTGTGGGAAGACTGAACTGTGCAGGTGCTCCTAGACTAGATGATATGTTATTGGTCAAAGGATTGAAGGCCAACTTGATCAGTATTAGTCAACTATGTGAGCAAGGACTTAAGGTTCACTTTACTAAAGATGAATGTATTGTTACTAATGAGAAAGGTGAAGTTGTCATGAAGGGTGCTAAGTTCAAAGACAACTGCTATCTATGGGATAAAAAGAGAGAACATCTAGAGGTGAAACAAAGTCTAATTGATCGCAATGTCAAGCATGATGTCATAACATCCTACTGTGACATTCCAAGGATCACCAAACACTTTAGTGTTAATCTTGGGGAAAGCAAGATCATTGAGGTTGACCATACAGGAAGGAGGTGTAATGACAGGTTCTCGAAGGATATATGTGTTGAACATTGTGATGTCGTAAGAGGAAAACTGGGTACGTGTAAAAGACAACAAATGTTAATGACTTGTGCTGAACATTTATTAAAATTCAAAAATTTGAAATGTTATACATTTTGGTGGGGGAATTACATTTATTGGCTTTTAAGTGCTCAACAAAAGCAGCCCTCCTACCATATGCAATCATTTCCTCACTTTGGCTCCACATGCTACATCAATCCTCATTCACATAGTCTGTTCATCTTCTCTCCAAAGAATAGAAGTCTCAACACATTTTTGTTCATCAGTTGCTACAGAGGAACAATGTCTCAACAAATGTTGTCTCCCTCCAAGAAGTCTGCATCCAAGAGTCCCTCACATACAAAACCTAGGGTTTCGACGAAAGGGATTTCCGAGGATGAAGCTTTGGATATAGCCCCTCTCTCAATGATTCCAGCTTCTAAGACAAGACCTGACAAGCTGCAAACAAAAAGGCCTTCTCATGATACATCGGGTAAATCTTCTGATCATTCTGCTGGTAAAAAATTTGATGATAGGAAAGTAGAGAGTTTGTTACTTGCATTCTGTTTGGAGATAAATTTGCTCCTAGGACCTCCACTCCTCAAGCTGTTGGAAATCAGAATGAGGAAGAGACTATAGATGTTGATAAAAGTATAGGTCAGATTGTCAATAAGATTTTTGAGAAAGGGATTCATGTGGCTGGAATATCAAGACCTTTGGCTCAAATGGCTACTGTACAATCTGAAGGTAAAAAAGATGACATGCAACCAGCTGAAACCAATCTTCACAGGTTGGCTGTTTCAGTCCTTGAAGATGCTGAAACTGAAGCTGAAGCTGATGTTGATCCTAATGTTGGAGCTAGGGTTGATGTTGAACCTGATGTTAGAACTTCACCTGCTAGGGAAGGTTCTTCTAGCCCCAAAGGAAAGAAGCCTGTTGAAGTTGTGAATGTTGAGGATTTGTCAGACAATGAGGTTATTGGCAATACAATTCCAGGTATTGCAAAAATATTGAAGTCTAGAAAAGGGAAGACTGTTGATTCATCTCCTAAGTTAAGAACTGAAAGCAAAAAGAAGAAGACTCCTGTTGTTGGCCCTGCAAAGTCTTGGAGCAAGGTGTCTGGCTCATCCAAAAAGAGGAAGATAAGGGAAGACTCTGAATCTGAGTTTGATGTTGATGTGGATGTTCAAGACATCACTCCAGTGAGAAGGTCCATTTTGAAGAGGAATGCTGATAAGGTTCCTGATGTACCTGTGGACAACATCTCTTTTCACTATGCTGGAAGTGCTCACATGTGGAAGTTTGTGTGTCAAAGAAGATTGGCTCTGGAAAGAGAGCTTGGCAAAGATGCTCTGGAGATTAAGGAAGTTATGGAGTTGATTAAGTATGATGGGTTGATGAAAACTGTTTCTGGGTTCTCCAAATGTTATGATGGGCTAGTTAAGGAGTTTGATGTAAACATTCCTGTGGACATTACTGACAGAAGGAGTGTGGACTTTAGAAAAGTATATGTGAGAGGTAAATGTATTGATTTTTCTCCTGAGGTTATCAACACCTACCTAGGAAGAAATGAGCAAGATTATAGAGAGCTGGAAGTTACTGACAATGAGGTGTGCAAGGAGATCACTGCAACTCAAGTGAAGGTTTGGCCTTTGAAAGGAAAGCTTTCTGCTAGTCTTCTTAGTGTCAAATATGTTGTCCTGCACAGAATAGGAGCTGCAAATTGGGTCCCCACTAATCACAAAACTATTATCTCGGTTGGCTTGGGGAAGATGATTTATGCTGTTGGGACAAAGAAAAACTTTGATTATGGGTCCAACATTTTTTATCAGACTGTGAAGCATGCTTCAACAAATGCTATTAAAATGCATATAGCATTTCCTTCTCTCATTTTTGGAGTGATCCTGAAGCAACATCCTGGAATATTGACTACTTCAGATACTGCTTGCAAGAGGGAGTCTGCATTATCCTTGCATCCCAAGTTGTTTGTAGGGAAACATGTCCCAGATATTGTCTCAACATCAGGTTCTGGTGTCAAGAAGGCATGTACCAAAGCTAAGATGATAGAAGAATTGAAGTCTTCCTGCAAGGATCTAGATGTGGTGATCAGCACCAGCACTGCCAGGAAGATGAAACTTGAGCAGATGATCAAGTCTTTGGAAAAGGATGGAGATGATGAGAATGTCAACACAAATGTCAATGCTGAAGGTTCAGGTTCTGAGAAAGGTGATTCAACAATTGAGAATGAGGATGATGAAGATGTTTCTACTGATGATTCTGATGAAGATTGATTAAGCTAGCTGTGCTGTTTCAATTTTTTATCTTTTTCTGCACCTTGAGTGCCTATTTTGTATCTTGGATAATGGTACTGTTATGTTTTTTGTTCTATGATTTGTCTTGTCATGTGATGCCTTCTTTTGACTGACAAGGAGAGCTAGCCTAGGACTAACTGATAGTTTTTGACAGTAGTGAGAGGGACTAACTGTTTGATGGTTGGCCAATTTGTGGCTAAAAAGGGGGAGAGTTAGCTGAGTGTTGCTATTGCTATTTGATGTTGCTTTTTGTTGTGGTTCTAAGTTTGAGGGGGAGTTTGTAGTTGTGCAGCTGTTGGTAGTTGTTACTACTGTTTGTGTGGTGAGAATGTTAGTTTGTTTTATCCACTGCAGGTATCTCTGATGTTGGCTGAGATTGTTTTAGCCAAAATTAGCCAAAGGGGGAGATTGTTAGTTCTTGTTATTGGCTAGAATTTTGGTAAAACAATGGTGTTGTTGAAGATGTCATTCGTCTGATGTCTTAACATTCAGTTTATGTTAAGTTGTTTAGGGTTGCAGTTTTATGTGTTGATGTTAAACATGATGTCTTGACATCAGTTGACAGAACATCAGAACATCAGTCTGGTGTGTTATTAGGGTTGCGCGTGTTTTAGTTGTTGGTGAGATTTTTGTTTGTGCAATGAGTGAGAGATTGCAGGCGAATATCTTGGTAAAGATATATTCTGGTGCAATCATATATGTGGAGCAGATCTTGTTGCTATTTTTAGGGATGAATGATATGAAAAGATTTGAAGAGAAAATCTGTTTTAATTTCAAATCAAATCAAAGATTTTCAAGGAGTCCAAACCCAAGTCTGAGTTTCTATATAAAGCAGCCACAACCCTACTTGGAAGATACGAAGACTAGAGAGTGTATATTGAGTATCAGTTGTTAGAGTTTTTCGTTTGTGTTTTGTAAGCCATTCATGCTTGAATTGGTATAGTTTATTTGAGTTGTAATTGTCCTCTCTAAAGCTTGTAAGAAAGAGACTATTGTTCTTGATCAAAGCTTTTAAGCAAGATCAAGCTGTGGACTTTGTAATCTTTGAGTTGTATCACTGAGGTGATTAAGGGGGAGTGAGTGGTATCTCATATCTAAGAGGTTCTTAGGTAGAAGTGTCATTGGGTAGTGATTAAGTTAGGAGATTGTCAACTGGGATTGTTGAGTCTGTAATTTAATACTACTAATAGTGAATTTCCTCCCTGGCTTGGTAGCCCCCAGACGTAGGTAGTTAGACCGAACTGGGTGAATAATTCATTGTGTTGATTTACTATTGTTTTTATTACCTTGTTCATATAGAAGATTGTGTTGTTGTGACATCACACTTAACATCACACATCTGATACCAGAATTTCAAGCTCATACCAACATTGGAAGAGTACTCTCGTCTGATTAATTTACCTATCACTGATCAAAATCCATTCTCTGGACTGGAAGAAATTCCTAAGGATCAGGTCATTGCAAGAGTCACCTCTTTGGAAATATCAGATATCAAAACCCACATGACCACCAAGCGAGGAATTCAAGGTCTACCAGCTAGGTTTCTATTAGAAAAAGCCCTGTACTTTGCCAGCATAGGAAACATAAGTGCTTTCGAGGATAACTTTGTTTTACTCACTTATGGATTATTCCTTTTCCCTAACATTGACAATTTCGTCTACATCAACGCTATCAAGATATTCTTAATTGGGAACCCAGACCCAACTTTGCTTGCAGATGCTTACCACTCAGTACATTTAAGGAACTTGTACAGTGGATAGATGATTACATGTTGTGTGTCATTACTCTACAAATGGTTCATTTCCCACTTACCCAAATCTGCTGCTTTTTGGGATCTCAAAAGTGGTATGTGATGGTCGCAGAAGATTATGTCCTTTACCCATTTTGACATAGATTGGTACAATCGGGTCTATGACGGAATAAAGATCATTGAAAAATGTTGAAGTTTCCCCAATGTACCCCTCATTGGTACCAAGGGAGGGATAGATTATCACCCAGTTTTAGCTCGTCGTCAGCTTGGATACCCGATGAAGAACGTACCTTACAACGTTTATTTGGAAGGTCTTTTCTTCAATGAAGGAGAAAATGACAGAGCACTCAAGGAGAAAATTGTGCATGCATGTCATCATGTTTATAAAAAAGGAAGAGAATCTCTGGGAAAACCAAACTGCATCTCCGCAAAGCCTTATCTCTAATGGGTACAAACTAGGGCCCTCAAGTTAAAAATGCCTTACCCTCGTCAAGAAGTATTTCCCCTAAAAGAATATGTCCTCTACTTCATGAGTGACACAGAGAAACTGCAGGTCGCTTTTAACAGAACTCAACGCGAAAATAACTCTTGGAGGAACAAATATCATATTGTCAGCTTGGAGTGCACTAAGATTCAAGAGTTACTAAAGAAGAAAGATGCTCTGATTGAAATACTAGAGCAACATGTTGTAGAAAGTCAAGAGAAACGGAGAAGTTTACTCCCTCCTTTCAAATGGCAAAGGATCATCGACCCGACAACGGTTGAGGAGACCCGGTCAAAGAAGAGAAAAGGGGATCAGCAGCCAGCATCTGAACCTTTGTCAGAGATTCCTCAGGATTCATATGCCTAGTTTTCCTTCCTGCACTTTGAAAAATAATGTACTTTTCCCTGTAAGATATTGTAATCCTTTGAATTCAATAAAAAGTTTCCACTGATGTTTAATATTTGCAACGCAATTGTTAAAAGTTCTTTTTGAACCAAAACAAAAATATCATTCTCATTCTTTGCATATCGCTCATCATTCTTGCATTACACATCTTTGTCACAAATGTCATACCCCAAATTTTGACCACTAAGATTTCCCATCATTGTTTAAATCACCATCACAATATGGATGAACCATCATACTTCATCAATCTCCCCAAAGATGGGTGAGCATTCACTACTATCAAAATTAGGGTTTCAAGCCCTCTCTGAGTGCTTAGACAAAGGATCAATCAAGGAATTACATGATATTCAACTTGTATAACCTCTCAAACATTCACAATGGATCAAGAGGACTCCCAATTCAAGGATTAAGCACAAGGTTGCTCCCTTCTAGGTGGATCAAGCTTCAAGATCGCCAGTGTCACCAAATTAGGGTTTTGGTCGACCAGGGCCTCCAGATGGAAATTTTCATCTGGGCATGAGCCAATGATTCAAAACATATCCTAATATACTCCATGGAACCTCATGGACCCAATCATCAAGTCAATTTGACCTCAAGGGATGCATACATCAAAAATCAGGAATTAGGGTTTCTTGACCTAATTCACCCCTAAATTGACTTTTGGGACAAATCATGAACCAAGACCTCAAGACATGATTTGAGGGTCTCTAATATACCATATTGATCCATTTGGAACAATGGATTAATCCAAGAAGCTTGAGCAACAAGTTTCAATTTCATCAGTACCACAGTTAGGGTTTTGAGGAAAAAGTCAACTGTAGCTTTGACTTTTGACCAGGACATGCTCCCAAGCCCTAAGACATGATTCAATACACCCTATAACACCCATGGAACATGTTTATCAAGTTTGATTTAGGTCAAGGACATGATTTCCTAAAGGATTGCACAGTTTGGAATTCATCTGATAAAAAGTCAACTGTGCACAAAAGTCAACTTTGACTTTTTTAGATTTTTCACAAAAGTGGATTTTTAACCCTAAAATGATGTTAATGTATGATTTGAATCATCATTCATCAAGAAAAATCAAAGAAAGTGGTATAACTTGTAAAAGGGGTAACCATAAAAACTTAGAAAATTTCCTAAGTTATGAAATAAAGTGACAAGGGTACCAACTTTGGAGGATCATAATTCCTAAACCATAAAGCCATTTTATCCCATCCAAAGCTTGATTTGTAGATCTCATTGCCCTCTACAAAAGCTTCATACTGACCTATGTCCAAATTCCTCATGGATTTTGAGTTATGGGGTGATCAAAATCAAGAAAAGTCACTTTGTTCCAACACTTAGTGAAAATTTCACTAAGTCAGAATCTGCCTTACTTTTTTCCAAATGTAGGGACATTTTTAACTTGGATCCAAAAGGTATCAAAACCAAATATGATCAAACAGTTGTTGTATCATATGAGGGCTTTCCAAAATGGCCAAGAACATCACCAAATTCAATTTGGGCCATGAAATATGACATTGGCAAGTTGCCTTGCTGAAATCTGCCAAGGCAAGGCAGAATTTTGCACTTTTGCTCGATTTGCCAAAATCAGCCAATTCCAAGCCATGTCATCACTTTGGACACATCTGAGGATTGAATCTAAAGAGGACAATCACTGAGCCAAGCCTCCAAAGTCCTTGGAACAAGAAATAGTATGCTAAACCTAGAATTGCCCAAAATAGGGACAAGACTCCAATTTTGGATTGGAGCTTTCAATGGAAGCACCAAGGTGGTATGGACTGAGCCATTAGCAATTTAATTCAGTCAAGACTTATCCAAGACCAAGGGGACCAGCAGCCTGTGCCCTAACCTCTAGTCAATGGCTAAAGGAGACTTGGATTTTCATTTGCCAACATTAGCCAACCCTACTCAGCAGTTGCCATTCACTATTCCTTGCAAAACAAACTTGCTCTACTATAAATAGAGCTCAATTGTGATCAGTTTAAGTACACCAAAGGCCTACAACACTTGCCTTTCTCAAATTCCACTTCTCACTCTAAAAAATACCTTTCTTAGCAAGTCACTATCGGGTTTTTCATTAGAGAGCAATTCCACTCAAACTAATCACACACACACACCTCATATACATCATATGTGAGCTGATCAAACACTTAAACAACACCTGGAACACTGATTTCTCATAATCACCAGTCAATTGCTCAAGGTTTTAACCAAGTTGCAGTTGTGATGCCATGAAGTGATCCAGCCAATTTCCATCAAGTCCAAGCATTCAAACACACTCCATAGGGTGTAGGGAAGCTGTTCAGATCATCACAATTCATCTGTAACACCTCCAACTCAGAAATCAATTTGCTCTTGCTGTCACGACCTAGAGGTAAGCCTAAACTTGGTCATCTCTCAATCTATGCATATTTCCTCACACAATACTTTTGCCAAATGTTCATAATCATGCATGGAATGTTTCCCCTCAATTAATTGCTTTGTATGAATCATGTATCAAAAATCCCAGCCTTCATGCAGAATTTAGGGTTCTTGAGGATTTATCGTGATTTCTTGTTTTATGCTTAATTTAAATGAAATTAATTGTCATAAACATGATCGTGAGGTGAAAACGAGCAGATTGATATGTGGATTGCATGATATAATTAAGTATTCAGTGAGATTGGATAGAAAATGCAAATCTGGGCAAAGCTGAAAAACGCGCGTGTTCTTCCGCTGTTCTTGGTGCCATTTTTCACAAATTCAAATATTTGAATTTTCTGATTTTATTTAATTGATTCAAAAATTAATTTCTCTCTGAGTTTTAATGGTTTTGAGTTGATTCTTTTTTTAATAATTCACAAAAATGTTAAAATATTTTATTTTATCAAAAAATCCCAAAAATATTATTTATTTCATATAATTGATATTTTTGCAAAGAATTAGTATTTTAATTGTTTTTGACATTTCAAATATTTTTTCCTTCTTGATTTTGCAAATTTTAATGACTTCTAATCATTTTGTAGGTCAAAAAATGATTTTTGAAACATTAATCCAAGATCACAGTTTGTTTTCCACATGTTAAACAATTTTGATCATTTTAATTGAATTTTTTATTCAATTAAAATACATTTTGGAAACAAATTAGGGTTTTGATTAATTCAACCCTCATAAATCATTTTCAAAACTATTTGGGCCTCTTGAGAGAGTGTAAGACCCAAAACTCACTTGTACAAACAAATTTTGGGTCTCACTTATTATATAAGTCCCTCTGTACAAGTAAACGGCGCGATCGTCGCCCTTTTAAAAATAACTTTGGGCCTACCCTCGAGTAGTAAGACACATTCTTCTTTTCAAAACTCTTTGGGCCTCTTGAGAGAGTGTAAGACCCAAAACCCATTTGTACAAACCATTTTGGGCCTCACTTATTGTATAAGTCCCTCTGTACAAGTAAACGGCGCGATTGTCGCCCTTTTAAAAATCAATTGGGCCTCTCCTCGAGCTATAAGACTCATTCAAAACTTTTGGGCCTCTAATAAAGTGTAAGACCCAATCCCCTTTTAACCAAAATAACTTTGGGCCTCAGATATGGTATAAGCCCCTTTGCATTAAAAGAAAATCTCGGCGTGACCGCCATTTTAAACAAAAATCATCTGGGCCTACCCTCGTGTTATAAGCCCCACTCTTTTTCTTTAAACCTTTTGGACCTCTTGAGAGAGTGTAAGACCCAAATCCCTTTGTACAGTAAACAAATTTTGGGCTTCAGTCACTTGTATAAGTCCCTCTGTGCAAATTCAACAGTGCGCTCACTGATAAAACCCTGGGCCTCTCTTTGAGTTGTAAGCCCCAACTCTTTCTTTTTCAAAGTACTTTCTCCTTTGATTTTGAAATATACTGTTGTTTTCAATCTTTCTTTGTTGAACAACCAACCAAACAACATGGAAGCTCTACAACCGGGTAAGTGTTTATTCGCTTTCATTTACCGCTTTCATATACATATAACTGTATTATGGGGCTGTTTCACTGTAAGTCTTCTTTCATAAACTCATATCAACTGTGTAATAATAGTATAGATATTAAGAGTTTCCCCGGCAACTACGTCTAGCATTAAGCCCGTTGATGACTCTTAAATAGTCAAAACTAGACCCCCATAGGATTACCAGACACAGTCTTCCCTCCTCTTGGGGTTAAACAATATGGAGATGTGAAAGGCAGATTCTTTTTGAACCCTTTCTCAGACTGTCACTCATAGAAGTTGTCAAAGAAACTCTATTCCCCAGAAATGATCTCTTCTCCGTGAATTGCATCTCTTGAGTTTCTTCCAAATTCTCGAACTTTCCTGGCTTGATATATTCTTTGTGAATGGCATGTCTTCAATTTCTCGGGGTTTAGGGACCCACAGGCTTCTTAAAAGCACCCTTAGGAGTTGTCAAAGAAACTTTATTCCCCAGAGATGATCTCTTCTCCATGAATTGCATCTCTTGAGCTTCTTCCAAATTCTCGAACTTTCCTGGCTCGATCTATTCTTTGTGAATAGTCTGTCTTGAACTTCTCGGGGTTTGGGGACCCACAGGCTTCCTAAAAGCATCCCCGCCTCCTCTTGGGCATTATACAAGGACCCGTCGGCTTCTTAGAAGTATTCACAGCCTCCTCTTAGGCTTCGTATAAATGATTTCTTCCTCCGGGAATGATAGCCTCCTCTTGGGCTTAGTACAAATTGTCCCTCGGCTTCTTAAAAGTTTCCAGCCTCCTCTTGGGCTTCGTACAAATTGTCCCGACGACCTCCTAGAGGTATATGAACAGAAATTAATCATCTTAATAAAACAGTCTTTCCAAGAGTTTACTACTGTTTATCAAAACATAGTATAAAAGATGAAACTCTAGACTTGGACAGTCTAATTTCCTTGAGTCTCAAAGACATTCTCAAGCACCCTTCAAGAATAGGAAGGATCCCCGTAGACTCGGACAGTCTCAATACCCTTTGGATTTTCCATTTCCTTAAAGAACAGGAAATAACCCCGATCCTTGGAACAAATCCATGAGTACAACATACTCATATAAGAACTGATTTTCTCTTTAAACCAATATATTGGACCTGTCACTCAACTGAAACAGCACCATAGCCTTTCTCTTGGGCTTTATACAATGATTCTCCCCAGCAGAACTAGCCTTCATCTCGGGCTTTGTACAAGATACAAAACACTCTCTTGTTGAGTATAAAAGACTCTCTTATTAAGTCCCACCTTTAGCCTCCGTCTTGGGCTTCGTACAAGACACATATAAAAGATTCCCCTGTAGAGTCAAACTTTTTAGCCCCCGTCTTTGTACAAGACACAAATCACTCCCTTGTTGAGTATAAAACAACCCTTTTAGCCTCTTTCTCGGGCTTCATACGAGACATATAAAAAAAACCCTCTTGTTGGGCCAATAGCCTCCTCTTAGGCTTTGTATAAGAAAACCACTGGTTGATCCAATCAACCTTTTAGCATCAAAGTTGTGCCTCGTTCCCAGTACACAAACATAAATAACTCTTTCCCCTTCATCTAATCGCTGTAAGCGGCAAGCCTCTGGATTATTTACATCCATGCCACTGTCCCTCTTTTAGCATGAGAAATTCCTAAGGAAAGATGGCATTGCTCTACACTGAGTTAAAGTCTTCTCCTTCAGGTTGGAAATCCCCTATAAAGGAAATTATGGCATTGGCGGATTCACATATCCCGGTTAAAGTAATTCTCCTTTATAAACGGTTGTGACAAACAAACCCCTCTTTAGAGATGACAAATTCTCTCTAAAGACAACACCTTTTAGCTTCATATCTTGGCCTTTGAACAAGATACAAACTACCCTTTAGCTTCACGTCTTGGGCTTTGAACAATACACCAAAACACCATTTCCTCCCATAGAATAGGAGGAACTACGAACGCTCTGATTTTCCTGTTTCGGAAAAAACGGGAATACGTAGGCATAAGATTGAAAGAAAAATCTTAGCGAGCACACTAAACAAAAAATCCTAAATCCCATACCTTCATATCTCAATCGAAAAGCATCATCTTAAATCTCCCACCAAATCGACCGGACATTTTTTTTAACAAAATAACCTAAGAGAGACCCACAATTTTGTAGCATCTGTAAACCAACAGTCATCTGTTCAAACTCAGTTTGCAAGCAGGGTTAATTAGAGACATCTATTTCCCTTTCTTCATTAGCTTCAATAGAATAAAAAATGAATCGAGTTGTAGATACCAGAGCGGTAGTGCTTCGCAACCACGTCCAAAATCGCTAGCTACAGAAAAATGGCGAATCTGCTGGGGACGTCGAGATCTTGTTCTCTTCCCATCTCTTAGGTGGAAACCTTGAAAAAAAGTGGCGCCCACCAAGGGGGCGGTCTTTCTTTCTTTCTTTCTTTTCTGGGATAGGACTTTTTGTTAACTTCACTAGGATCTTAGGTCAAAAAAACCTTTAAGTGGGGAAGGTACCACAGAATGGCGTCTCCGCCGGGGAGCCATTTTCTGTCAGGAACATAGGATTTATAGCTCTTTAAAGTCTAGGACTTTAGGACAAATATATATATACTGCTTTTCCTAATTGCTATACGTGTTTATTTTTCTGCTAATGGGAATGCGTATGATGCCGCATGTGGAAAGTTTGAGTATACACCTAGGAAAATCACCTTTTTTTGTAGTGCGGAAGCTATCGGGAATAGCTGTTATGCGATAAACTACCCTCTTTTGAGATTTCATTGATGGACATCACCTAGCACGGATCCCGGCCCGCTGGTGTTCTCAGGAATCAATGATTTTGAGTGACAGGTACAAAAAATCGCCCTAGTATAAACCTTTGGGGATGGGTAGAGCCTTGACTCCATGACAACGACCCTTTGACCCCATGTTTTTCTATGTTTTTGTGTGCTGCATTCATGCATTCATTTAAAAAACATTCAAAAAAATTTCTCTTCTAGTCTCTCTGTCTTTTCAAAATAAACTAACACTGTGATTGCAAATATCAGAGAAAAGGATTGTGCTAATGGATTTCGGTAGAAGGAGAACTCATAAGTATACCTTCAGGATTTAAAAACTAGAGGATTTAAGAGGTTTGGCGAGGATGATCACAAACCAAGAGGCTTTTAAAGCCAAGTACGGAGGTTTGCTATCTCTGCTAAGAGTCCATGTGATTGAGGGAATCATGGATGCACTCATTCAGTTCTACGATCCGGTCTATCATTATTTCACATTCTCGGATTACCAACTAGCACCAACGCTGGAGGAATATTCTCATCTGATTGATCTACACATTATAGATCAAGCTCCATTTTCTGGACTGGAAGAAATTCCAAAGAATCAAACCATTGCAAGAGCAATTCATTTGGACGAGTCTGAGGTCAGGACTCACATGACCACTAAGGGTGGCATACAAGGTTTGCCAGCCCAGTTCTTGACAAAGAAAGCCTTGTACTTCGCTAGTATAGGGAACGTGACTGCTTTTGAAAGCATCTTTGTTTTACTTACCTACGAGTTATTTCTTGTTGCCCAACATTAATAACTTCGTCGATATTAACTCCATTAAGGTTTTTCTCATTGGAAACCCTGTGCCAACTTTGCTCACAGATGCGTATCATTCTGTACACTTGGGAAATTTGTACAGCGGAGGGGAGATCACATGCTGCGTACCTCTGCTTTACAAATGGTTTATCTCCCATTTGCCTAAGTCTGCTGCTTTTTGGGATCACAAGAGTGCCTTACGTTGGTCACAGAAAATCATGTCCTTCACCAACTCTGACATTGATTGGTGTAATAGGATTTATGACAGAATCAGGATCATTGACCGTTGTGGAAACTTCCCCAACATACCCCTTATAGGAACTAAGGAAGGAATCAATTACCATCCAGTTCTTGTTCGTCGTCAATTTGGATACCCGATGAGGCATGTCCCACGGAGTGTTCATCTGGAAAGTTTTTTCTTCAAGGAAGGAGAAAATGACAGAGCACTAAAGACAAAAATAGTGCACGCTTGGAAACATGTTCATTAGAAAGGATGAGAGTATCTAGGAAAGTCGGACTGTGTCTCGGTGAAGCCTTATCTCCACTGGGTACAAACTAGAGCTCTCAAGCTAAAAATGCCTTATCCTCGTTACGGGATTCTTCCACCGAGGGAGTCTGTCATGTACTTCATGACTGAGACTAAAAAGCTTCAGGTTACTCTCAACAAAGTTCAACAGGAGAGGAGGTCTTGGAAGAACAAGTACCGCACCCTCAACGTGGAGTGCATCAAAATACAGCACCTACTGAAAGATAAGGATGCTCTGATTGAAATTTTGGAGCAATGTGTTGTAGAGAATCAAGATGACCAAAGGAATTTGCTCACTCCTTTCACCTGGCAAAGGAATGACAACCCGACAACGGCCCAAGAGCCCCGGTCAAAGAAAAGGAAAGTACCAGAGTCAGCACCCGATTTCTCTTCAGAGAGGACTCGGGACCCATTAGCTTAGGTTTCTATTTCTGCACCTTGTAATCTACTGTATTTCCATTTCTGTAATCCTTTGAATTCAATAAAAAGGGGTTTCCCCACTGTTTGATATTTGCAATCTAATTGTCGAAGTTTATTTTGATTAAACCAAAAAAAATTACTATAATCATTGCATTCATCATTCTCGCATTGCGTATTCTTCTTACCTATGAATCTCATGTTTGTGTCTCGGTTCTAGAGTCAACTGTCTCATTCATACAATACTCGGGCCAATCGTCAGAAAAGGATGGATGATCTTGAGGAAGAAAACAGAGAGTTGAAAGAAGAGGTCGACGCTCTGAGAGAGGATATGAGAAAGCTTCGTAGCGACATGCAAGCCATGGCAAAAGCTCAGCTACAAAGGACTGTGATCTCATAGATCACGTCAACGCCCATAGTGGAGAAGTATGATCCTAGGTATCAAATGTCGAAAGATCGTCACTGGGGCATGCCTGTTAACTATATCCCGGAAGGATATGTTCCGCCGATCACTGAAGATCAGGGAATTATAACAGAAGCCGCTGGTCCTGAAGGTTACAAACTTCGGGAAAGCGAAGGTGCCAGGGGCATACTGAAGACTCCTGAAGGTTACAAACTTCGGGAAACGCCAAGATTCACTGTCGTAGTCACGGTATCACCCCCTATGGTGCATACTGTCCCGAGAGGACAGGTTCCACCAATCCCTTCTGAGAAGAAGGAAACTATGTTCGATAGAATGGATGAGTTCCAGGAACAGTTCCTGGAAATGCAGAAGGAACTGCAAGCCATCCGCGGTCAGGATTTATTTGGAAAGGACGCCGCAGACCTTTGCTTGGTCCCTAATGTGAAAGTTTCGTACAAATTTCAAGTGCCCGACTTTGAAAAATACAAGGGTAGTTCTTGCCCTCAGAGCCATCTGGTGATGTACGCTCGGCGAATGTCAGCTCAGATAGAGAATCAGGACCTACTGATTCACTACTTTCAGGATAGTTTAACCGGTGTCGCACTCAAATGGTACATGGGTTTAAACCGTACTACGATTAGTACATTCAGAGATCTTGGCACTGCCTTCGTTCAACAATACAAATACAATTTGGAAATGGCACCAGACAGAGATCAACTCAGATCAATGTCACAAAAGGACAAGGAAACCTTTAAGGAGTACGCTCAGAGATGGCGTGAAATTGTCGCTCAGATTTGTCCACCTCTTGAGGAAAAAGAGATGACAAAGATCTTCTTAAAGACCTTAAGCTCATTTTACTATGATAGAATGGTTGCCAGTGCGCCCAGTAACTTCACCGAGATGGTTGGTATGGGAGTTCATCTTGAGGAAGCCGTCCGAGAAGGACGTTTAATAAAAGACGCTGGATCATCAAGTCGTACAGAACGATACGGTAGTGCTCTCCCTAAGAAAAAAGAGCATGATATTGGGAATATCTCTCTCAGAAAGCAAAGGCGACGTTATCAACCGATAGCAGCTGTAACTCCTGCTATCAGCCCTGTGCCTATTCCTACGTATCAACCTCAGGTTGCGCAGAGCCAACCTAATCAGCAAAGGACACAACAGCCTCTTCAGCAGGCTCGTCCTCCATATAACAACAACCATACAACGCGGCCACCAGGGTTTGATCCTATACCCATGTTGTACGCATAACTATTTCTGTTACTACTGGCTAAGGGGCACATCCAGACTAAGTCTCCTCTTACAGTACCGGAAAATCCGCCTTTTTGGTTTAAGGTGGATCAGACATGCCCTTATCATCAAGGAGGACCAGGGCATAACATAGAGAATTGTCTCAATTTCAAATCTGACGTGCAAAAGCTTGTTAGGAGTGGGCTCTTATCTTTCAAAGATATGAATCCCAATGTTCTCATGAACCCGCTGCCTCAACATGAGAAAGCTGCAGTCAACCTGATTGAGAAAGAATTTAACGATGTCTATCAAATTCATGATGTACTCTTGTTGAGGGCCAATCTGGTCAAGATGCATTGTAGACAGAGTGGATATGGCCATGTGCCACCTCATAATTATCACCAATGTGATATCTGCTCTAAAAGTAATCAAGGATGTTCTGTGGTGCAAGCAGCTCTACAGGAACAGTTGGATCTCGGATGGATCCAAGGGCACAGAGTTCGTGGAGTTAACATGGTTTACACGAATTCCAACGTCATTCAGAACCACGACATCCATGCGATGAATGTTAACTTGGTGGCAATGCACTCAAGGCAAAGCCAATATCATAATCTGCCGCGGTACAATTACAGTTCTTGTCTGACTTGCTCGGTAAACAAACAGGGATGCTCGTTTGTACAAGAAGCCCTCCAGAGTCAGATGGATCTTGGATGGATCCAGGACTACCATGATAGGAATCCCTATCAGATCAATATGGTTCAGATATTTGACATTCGCTTGATGAATACCAACTTGGTAGAGCTGCATGCTGAGCAGGTCCGTCTCGGATTTCTGATATCACATAATTATCACAGCTGTAAAGCGGGTTGCGAAAATGATCAGGGATGTGCCCTTGTCCAAGAGGCACTTCAGCACTTGTTAAATCATTGGTGGATGCCAATCTACATGGATGAAGATACTCAGAAAATTAGTATCAATAACAGAAACCCCACTCGGCGTCAAAGTCAGGATGTCCGACTCGTGGAAGCTAACCTAGTGAGGTTACATTGTATTCAAAGTGGGCGTGGCCAGGTGCCACCACACAATTATGAACGTTGTGGAGTCTGTTCGGAAAGTAACCAAGGGTGCTACCTTGTGCGAGCAGCTCTCTAGGGGCAGGTGGATCGTGGAGAGATTCGCCCATATCCAGGTTCCTGACCCATCAATTGGTCACCGAACTACCTTGCCAATCAAATTGAGGATGTTGTCATCATCTCTGATCATCAGAGGACCAGGAATGTTTTTACCATTACCCCTCTGCTTGACGAATCAAGAATTCCCAACCGGGAACAGATCGAGATTACTTATGATGGTCAGAAAAACCAGAAGGTTCCCATAGTCATCTATCTGTCGGGACCACTACCGTATGAATCAGCTAAGGCAATCCCTTACAAATACGGTGCAATGATAATTGAAAATGGAAAGGAAATTCCATTACCCTCCATCGTGAGTATTGCAGACATCAGTCGTGTAACACAGAGTGGTAAAATCTTCAACAGAGGAGTTGGAGAGTCCAACAAAGAAAAGGAACTTTAGACAGAAGCTCCTGATCCATCAGTCGGTCAATCTAGTAATCCCAACCTTTCAAAAAACAATGATGAGATGCTGAAGCTCATTCAAAGGAGTGAATACAACATTGTTGATCAGCTGTTACAAACTCCTTCAAAGATCTCGGTATTATCACTGTTACTCAGTTTAGAAGCACACAGGGAGGCTCTACAGAAAGTCTTGGAACAAGCCTTTGTGGAACAGGATGTAACAATCAGACAGTTCGATAGTATTGTCTCTAACATCACTTCTTGCAATAATTTGGGATCTAGTGATGAGGAATTACCTAAAGAGGGTCGCCATCATAACATGGCGCTTAATATCACAGTTAAATTCCAGGACGATGCTTTAGCCAGCGTACTGGTAGACACAGGGTCAGCCCTGAATGTTATGCCGAAGTCCACTTTGATGCAGTTATCATTCAAAGGACCTCCGATGAGAACCAGCGAGGTCGTCGTCAAAGCATTCGATGGGTCTAGAAAGATGGTTATCAGCGAAGTCGATCTTCCCATAACTATTGGTCCTCACACTTTCCAAGTCACTTTCCAGGTTATGGACATCCGGGCAACATACAGTTGTTTATTAGGAAGACCTTGGATACATCATGCTGGGGCGGTCACTTCAACCCTCCACCAAAAGCTAAAGTTCGTCCAGGACGATAAACTCATCATAGTATGTGGGGAACAGGCCTTGCTCGTCAGCAATTTATCATCATCCACTTATGTAGAACCGGAAGGGATAACCGGAACCCAGTTCCAAGCGCTTTTGCTACACAAGGACGATCAATCAAGGGGAGGAACTTCTATTTCCTCATACAAAGATGCTATTAAAGCGGACGAGAGTACCAATACAACAGGATGGGGACAACTTGTCATTCCTACTAGCAATACAACAAAGAAGGGTCTTGGTTTTTCTGCAACCTGTACTCGGACAGCTGCTAACGATGAAAGTCTTCATCCCATTCAGGACTTCTTCCACAGTGGAGGGTTCCTTCACCCAGTGCCTCAGGCAATCCATGCTATCAATGAGGAGGGTTCCTCCGATACGGATGAAGAATGGAAGTCCTATCTTAACAAGGACGATTATATGTCTCAGGAAGAAGTGCCTATGCCATTTTGCTATCCCGCACAGAGTCCGAGATTTATACCACGGTCAGATGTTGAAATGATATACGGAGGTTGTGATCTGGAAGGATCTCGTGCTCCACCAAATTCATTAGAGGAGGACACTCTGATGAAAGACAACTTTGACCACAATGGCCCGATGGATGACCTGCCAATGTGGCAACCTTACCCAGGAAACTTGGGGAAGGAAAGTCAGTCGAGTAATGAAACTCAGCTGAGCATCATTGAACAGAATACCTGTGTCCCCACCATGTCACGGGATCAACACTCAGGTCATTCAGAAACTACTCAACATAACGATGAATTTGCAACGTTTACAGGACTTGAATTCATCAACTATGTTTTTCCCGAGGTCAACGTCATCGAGAGGGATGACTCCTCCAGTTCCAAAAAAATGTGGGACACCTTGGGACAACCGAGTGGAAAATACGACTATATGGTCAAGTACACCGCTCCCGAAGGCTCTCGTATCAGGCTCGAAGATATCCAGCCAACTGGATGGGGAGATATAGCTGAGAGTACAAATGTTATGCAAAAGGAAACAGAGGAATTCTCCTACGACAATTCTGCCTGGGAGACAGATTCCAATGATCCTGCTCCACCAGAAATCAGCGTTATTTCTGAAGTCAAATCAAGGAAGGTGCCAGACTTTGTGATTCACCGAGGAGTTCGCCGCCAATGGGTTGCTGTCGATGTTTCGAAGATTGTTCATAAGTCAAAGTAATTGCCATCTTTAACCTTTCACCCTGCCCAGGTGAAACAGGTGTTTTGATAGGGCTCGCTTTCTGTAAATTTCCCTCTTCACTTCGCCCAAAGCGATAGAGTTTTGTTTTATAGGGCGGTAGTTTCAAGAATTGACTTGTTCATTAATAAAATAACGTTGTTCTATAATTTCCGCATTAATTGTTGTTTTCTCTTTTTGCTTTTCTCAGAAAATGGTAATCCTAAAAAACAATTCGAATAAAAACAAGCAGTAATAAAAAAATACACTGCACACACTTTTGCATTCTCTCTATCTCTTCTAAACACGAATCATCACGTCATGCAGATTGCTTGTTTTAAACCCCGTTGAAATATACGATCTGATGCCTTCTCCCAACTTTGAGTTCCCGGTATTTGGGGCTGAAGAAGAAGTTGACAACGAAATTCTAGAAGAGATTTCTCGACTACTCACACAAGAGGAAAGGTCTATTGAACCTCACAAAGAGCCGTTGGAAACAGTAAACTTGGGTTCGGAAAAAGGGAGAAAAGAAATCAGGATTGGGGCACTGCTCAGTCCAACTGCCAAAGAGAGTTTGATAAAGTTTCTCAAAGAATTCCCCGATGTATTCACTTGGTCTTATCAGGATATGCCAGGGTTGGATACCAACATCGTGGAACATCACTTACCGTTAAGATCGGAATGTCCGCCAGTAAAGCAGAGGTTGAGAAGAACTCACCCGGACATGGCCATCAAAATCAAAGAGGAGGTACAGAAACAGATTGACGCGGGTTTCCTCGCCACATCAGAATATCCTCAATGGTTAGCCAATATCGTACCCGTTCTGAAAAAGGACGGAAAAGTCAGAATGTGTGTTGATTACAGGGATCTGAACAAGGCTAGTCCAAAGGACGAATTTCCTTTACCACACATTGACATGCTGGTTGACAGTACTGTAAAGTTCAAAGTTTTCTCCTTCATTGATGGATTCTCGGGCTATAACCAAATCAAAATGGCGCCGAAAGACATGGAGAAAACTTCGTTCATTACCCCATGGGGTACCTTTTATTACAAGGTAATGTCGTTCAGTTTGAAGAACGCCGGGGCAACCTATCAAAGGGCCATGACTACTCTGTTTCATGACATGATACATAAAGAAATCGAGGTATATGTCGATGATATGATTGCTAAATCTAAGACAGAGAAGGAGCATGTGACCCACCTGTCAAAACTATTCGAGCGTCTGAGAAAGTACAAACTCTACTTGAATCCCAACAAATGCACCTTCGGTGTCCGTTCAGGGAAACTCATAGGGTTCATCGTCAGCCAGAAAGGAATTGAGGTTGACCATGACAAGGTCAAGGCCATTCAAGAAATACCTTCTCCGAAAACTGAAAAACAAGTCAGAGAATTCCTGGGACATTTGAACTACATCTCCAGATTTATATTCCTTATGACCGCGACCTGTGCACCGATTTTCAAATTACTCAAAAAGAATCAGGATTGCGTTTGGACAGAAGATTGCCAAATCACTTTTGATAGTATTAAGGAATATCTGTTGAACCCACCGATTTTATCACCTCCAGTGGAAGGAAGACCACTGATTATCTACCTCACAGTCTTGGAAGACTCAATGGGGTGTGTACTTAGCCAACAGGACGAAACCAAACAGAAAGAGTTTTCCATTTACTATCTAAGCAAGAAATTCACCGACTGTGAAACTCGGTACACGATGCTCGAGAAAACTTGCTGTGCTTTGGCTTGGGCAGCCAAACGTCTGCGCCAGTACATGATTCGTCACACTACTTGGTTGGTCTCTGAGATGGATCTAATCAAGTATGTATTTGAAAAACCTGCTCTCACGAGAAGGATTGCCCGTTGGCAGATGTTGCTATCAGAATATGACATAGAGTACCACGCTCAAAAAGCCATTAAGGGAAGTGTTTTAGCCGATCATTTGGCTCATCAACCGATTGACAATCAAGAATCAATCGGGTTTGACTTCACAGACGAAGAAGTAATGTATTTAAAAATGAAAGATTGCAATGAACCGCTACCCAGTGAAGGGCCAGAACCAGGTTCCCAGTGGGGACTTATCTTTGACGGAGCTGTCAATCATTACGGAAACGGAATTAGGGCAATCATTGTTACCCCTCAGGGTACCCACATTCCTTTCACCGCTCGACTTACTTTCAAATGTACAAACAACGAGGCCGAATACGAAGCTTGTATTATGGGTCTCGAGGAAGCGATTGATTTAAGGATCAAAAACTTGGATGTATACGGCGACTCAGCCCTGGTTATCAATAAGATAAAAGGAGATTGGAACACATACCAATCAGGATTGATTCCTTACAAAGACTATGCAAGAAGGTTGTTACCTTTCTTCAACAGAATCGAGTTTCATCACATCCCTCGTGATGAGAATCACATGGCTGACGCCATAGCCACTCTCTCTTCCATGATTAGTGTAGGTCAATGGAATGACATACCTAAGATCGACGTAATGCGCCTAGAACGGCCCGCTTACATCTTCACGATTGAAGCAGTCATAAATGACAAACCTTGGTATCACGATATCAAATGCTTCCTTCAGAAACAAGAATATCCACCTGGGGCATTTAGAAAAGACAGAAAAACCCTCAGAAGGCTAACAGGTAGCTTCTACCTGAGCGGTGACACGCTGTATAAGCAAAATTTTGACATGGACTTGCTCCGATGCATAGACAAACCAGAAGCAGACATGCTGATGAAAGAAATTCACGAAGGGTCCTTTGGCACTCACGCCAACGGACACACGATGGCGAGAAAAATTCTAAGAGCAGGGTACTATTGGTTGACCATGGAATCCGACTGCTAAAAGTACATGAGGAGGTGTCACAAGTGTCAGATATACTCCGACAAAATTCATGTACCGCTAACGCATCTCAAGGTTCTTTATTCCCCGTGGCCTTTTTCTATATGGGGAATCGATATGATTGGCATGATTGAGCCTAAGGCTTCAAATGGACATCGGTTCATTCTGGTAGCCATTGACTACTTCACCAAGTGGGTCGAAGCAGCGTCATACGCCAATGTAACCCGACAAGTGGTGGTCCAATTTATCAAAAACAATATCATCTGCCATTATGGTGTTCCGAGCCAGATCATTACTGATAATGGATCTAACTTGAACAATAAGATGATGAAAGAGTTGTGCGCAGAGTTCAAGATCGAACACCATAACTCATCTCCCTACCGACCCAAGATGAACGGAGCGGTAGAAGCGGCTAACAAAAACATCAAGAAGATTGTTTAAAAGATGGTTGTAACCTACAAAGATTGGCACGAGATACTACCCTTTGCGTTTCACGGTCATCGGACGTCTGTCCGCACTTCAACAGGGGCAACCCCTTTCTCTCTAGTATATGGCATGGAAGCAGTGCTCCCCATAGAAGTAGAGATCCATCAATCTGGGTATTGATGGAAGTTAAGATCACCAAATCTGAGTGGTGTCAAAGTCGACACGAAGAACTGAATTTGATCGAAGAAAAGCGAATCACGACACTATGCCACGGTCAGTTGTATCAGCAGAGAATGAAGAAGGTGTTCGACAAAAAGGTTCGACCTCGCGTCTTCAGGAAAGGAGACCTCGTGCTCAAGAAGATACAATCTTTTCTCACTGATTCTCGGGGCAAATGGACTCCGAATTATGATGGCCCCTATTTTGGCACGAAAGCTTTCTCAGGCGGCGCCTTGAGACTAGCAACCATGGACGGAGAGGAATTTGCCTACCCCACGAACGTTGATGTAGTCAAGAAATACTTTGCCTAAACTAAAAAAAATGTCTCGGTGGATTGAAAACCCAAAAGGGCGGTCCAGGCAAAAGTTAGGGATAATGGCAAGTAACTATGTTCAACAGAGGCAAGTCCCTCAGCAGCAGTTACATCATCGGAGGAAAACTCCAGTCAAGGTCATCTTCGACAGAAGCTTAGGATGTCCCGAATTCAAAGTTGGTAGAAGGATAGTGGTTGTTATGTTTCAACGTAGCCCTTTTCCCTGTAAATTACCATTTTCTAACTTTGTAAATACTCTTTGGAATCACGTGTTTGGTTGATCTCCATCTTATCAATAAAATTTGAGCCCTTGTGCTTTTGTTTGCAATTCTCATTTGTTTTAGCTTTACAGAACGACATTTTAATATAATCAACGATTCTTGAAATAAAACAAAAATGAATTTACTTGTAAAACTTTTTCTGCTTTAAAATAAAGTCGCCAATTTCTTTTGACTGTTGAACATCAAAAGAACATCAATCGCTTCTCCAGAAGTAAGCGAACTTCAAAGTGCAGAATCAAAGTACTCCTTCTAACCCAGTACGCCTGAATGAAGGGATCAACTGTGTCAGAGACCTTATTTCGTCTGACACACCTCGGCCGAGTTCTCATCTCCTAAGTCCGACCAACATAGTTCCCCGCGAGGACTACTTCTCCTAAGCAAGGTAGAAATGCTACTTATTGGACCAACAGTACTTCTTCGCCCCGCGATGGTTGAGTATCCAGTCATGTTCATCTTTTAGTTTGTATGTCGCGTCAGTTTTGTTAGCATATACATACATACATCATGCATTATTGATTTGCATTCACGTTTCATATTGCATCACTATCACTCCAGTTGGTCTTATCCCGTAGTGGTGACAGTCTTTTCAATCGAGTTGTCAAGTTCTTTCCTCGTTAGGAAATGTCGTGTCGGAATTATCTCTCTCCTCCAGTTTATTTCTGGATCAGAATTGGCCCTTGACCACTTTGATAACTTGAACCTCTGAAAGACCAGAGAACCTTTAACCGATGTCACTCTTCGCCATTGAAGATGATATCCTTGCTTTCCCGGATTAAGGAAAAATTCCCAGAGGAAGCCTCTTAAGCAGAGATTCGGCAATACAACAGTTTTTCTCTGAAAAGACCGCTGATGAAAAGGTCATCGGCACCTCAAAATTGGATCCTATCATATGGCATTTCTCCAAGAAGATCCCGAGAAAAGTATGATGTAAGACCCCAAATGAAAGTAGTCTCTCAAGAAACTCGCTTTTCCCCAGTAGAAACAAATGGCGTCTCCAACAGAGAATTTTGTGCAGCTCTACAACTCAGACGACTGGGTTCCCCAGCAAGTCTGACGTCAAATTTTTTCTATCAAATGGAATCTCCCCAGGAAAATTCGGCGAGAAGTTTGAGGAAAACTAGTACAAATAGCGTCCCTTGTCAAGAAGGTTTATTGATAAAAGAAACTAAGACTAGTTCCTTGGTAGGAAACCAGGATCGAGGGGAAGTTTAAATCAGAAACTAAGACCAGTTCCTTGGTAGGAAACCAAGAACGATGGGAAGTTTAAATCAGAAACTGAGACCAGTTCCTTGGTAGGAAACCAAGAACGATGGGAAGTTTAAATCAGAAACTGAGACCAGTTCCTTGGTAGGAAACCAGGATCGAGGGGAAGTTTACCTTTTCTAAGCATCATTGCTTAGCGAAAGAAGAAGAATGCGTGAATTACCATTCATAGACGCCGTCAAAATTTCAGGTATTCCGATATTTAATCCTCTTGCAACCCGAATGCCCGAATACCTTCGTCATTCACACCTTCGTGTCCAAGAAGATTAAATAGAGGCATCTGTCATACCCCAAATTTGGACCACTAAGATTTCCCATCATTGTGCAAATCATCATCACAATATGGATGAACCATCATACTTCATCAATCTCCCCAAAGATGGGTGAGCATTCACTACTATCAAAATTAGGGTTTCAAGCCCTCACTGAGTGCTTAGACAAAGGACCAATCAAGGAATGACATGATCTTCAACTTGTCTAACCTCTCAAACATCCACAATGGATCAATAGGACTCCCACTTCAAGGATTAAGCACAAGGTTGCTCCCTTCTAGGTGGATCAAGCTTCAAGATCGCCAGTGTCACCAAATTAGGGTTTTGGTCGACCAGGGCCTCCAGATGGAAATTTTCATCTGGGCATGAGCCAATGATTCAAAACATATCCTAATATACTCCATGGAACCTCATGGACCCAATCATCAAGTCAATTTGACCTCAAGGGATGCATACATCAAAAATCAGGAATTAGGGTTTCTTGACCTAATTCACCCCTAAGTTGACTTTTGGGAAAAATCATGAACCAAGACCTCAAGACATGATTTGAGGGTCTCTAATATACCATATTGATCCATTTGGAACAATGGATTGATCCAAGAAGCTTGAGCAACAAGTTTCAATTTCATCAGTACCACAGTTAGGGTTTTGAGGAAAAAGTCAACTGTAGCTTTGACTTTTGACCAGGACATGCTCCCAAGCCCTAAGACATGATTCAATACACCCTATAACACCCATGGAACATGTCCATCAAGTTTGATTTAGGTCAAGGACATGATTTCCTAAAGGATTGCACAGTTTGGAATTCATCTGATAAAAAGTCAACTGTGCGCAAAAGTCAACTTTGACTTTTTGAGATTTTTCACAAAAATGGATTTTTAACCCTAAAATGATGTTAAAGTATGATTTGAATCATCATTCATCAAGAAAAATCAAAGAAAGTGGTATAACTTGTAAAAGGGGTAACCATAAAAACTTAGAAAATTTTCTAAGTTATGAAATAAAGTGACAAGGGTACCAACTTTGGAGGATCATAATTCCTAAACCATAAAGCCATTTTATCCCATCCAAAGCTTGATTTGTAGATCTCATTGCCCTCTACAAAAGCTTCATACTGACCTATGTCCAA
This sequence comes from Lathyrus tuberosus, assembly GCA_022829125.1. Classification (NCBI taxonomy): domain Eukaryota; kingdom Viridiplantae; phylum Streptophyta; class Magnoliopsida; order Fabales; family Fabaceae; genus Lathyrus; species Lathyrus tuberosus. The sequence goes on from JALAZF010000449.1 coordinate 4,587,358, forward strand.
ATTCCTCATGGATTTTGAGTTATGGGGTGATCAAAATCAAGAAAAGTCACTTTGTTCCAACACTTAGTGAAAATTTCACTAAGTCAGAATCTGCCTTACTTTTTTCCAAATGTAGGGACATTTTTAACTTGGATCCAAAAGGTATCAAAACCAAATATGATCAAACAGTTGTTGTATCATATGAGGGCTTTCCAAAATCGCCAAGAACATCACCAAATTCAATTTGGTCCATGAGATATGACATTGGCAAGTTGCCTTGCTGAAATCTGCCAAGGCAAGGCAGAATTTTGCACTTTTGCTCGATTTTCCAAAATCAGCCAATTCCAAGCCTTGTCATCACTTTGGACACATCTGAGGATTGAATCTAAAGGGGACAATCACTTAGCCAAGCCTCCAAAGTCCTTGGAACAAGAAATAGCATGCTAAACCTAGAATTGCCTAAAATAGGGACAAGACTCTAATTTTGGATTGGAGCATTCAATGGAAGCACCAAGGTGGCATGGACTGAGCCATTAGCAACTGAATTCAGTCAAGACTTATCCAAGACCAAGGGGACCAGCAGCCTGTGCCCTAACCTCTAGTCAATGGCTAGAGGATACTTGGATTTTCATTTGCCAACATTGGCCAACCCTACTCAGCAGTTGCCATTCACTATTCCTTGCAAAACAAACTTGCTCTACTATAAATAGAGCTCAATGGTGATCAGTTTAAGTACACCAAATGCCTACAACACTTGCCTTTCTCAAAATCCACTTCTCACTCTAAAAAATGCCTTTCTTAGCAAGTCACTATCGGGTTTTTCATTAGAGAGCAATTCCACTCAAACCAATCACACACACCTCATATACATCATACGTGAGCTGATCAAACACTTAAACAACACCTGGAACAGTGATTTCTCAGAATCACCAGTCAATTGCTCAAGGTTTTAACCAAGTTGCAGTTGAGATGCCATGAAGTGATCCAGCCAAGTTCCATCAAGTCCAAGCATTCAAACACACTCCATAGGGTGTAGGGAAGTTGTTCAGATCATCACAATTCATCTGTAACACCTCCAACTCAAAAATCAATTTGCTCTTGCTGTCACGACCTAGAGGTAAGCCTAAACTTGGTCATCTCTCAATCTATGCATATTTCCTCGCACAATACTTTTGCCAAATGTTCATAATCATGCATGGAATGTTTCCCCTCAATTAATTGCTTTGTCTGAATCTTGTATAAAAAATCCCAGCCTTCATGCAAAATTTAGGGTTCTTGAGGATTTATCGTGATTTCTTGTTTTATGCTTAATTTAAATGAAATTAATTGTCATAAACATGACCGTGAGGTGAAAACGAGCAGATTGATATGTGGATTACATGATATAATCAAGTATTCAGTGAGATTGGATAGAAAATGCAAATCTGCACAAAGCTGAAAAACGCGCGTGTTCTTCAGCTGTTCTTGGCGCCATTTTTCACAAATTCAAATATTTGAATTTTGTGATTTTATTTAATTGATTCAAAATTGTCGAACTTTCCTGGCTCGATCTATTCTTTGTGAATAGCCTGTCTTGAACTTCTCGGGGTTTGGGGACCCACAGGCTTCCTAAAAGCATCCCCGCCTCCTCTTGGGCATTGTACAAGGACCCGTCGGCTTCTTAGAAGTATTCATAGCCTCCTCTTATGCTTCGTATAAATGATTTTTTCCTCCGGGAATGATAGCCTCCTCTTGGGCTTAGTACAAATTGTCCCTCGGCTTCTTAAAAGTTTCCAGCCTCCTCTTGGGCTTCGTACAAATTGTCCCGACGACCTCCTAGAGGTATAGGAACAGAAATTAATCATCTTAATAAAACAGTCTTTCCAAGAGTTTACTACTGTTTATCAAAGCATAGTGCAAAAGATGAAACTCTAAACTTGGACAGTCTAATTTCCTTGAGTCTCAAAGACATTCTCAAGCACCCTTCAAGAATAGGAAGGAACCCCGTAGACTCGGACAGTCTCAATATCCTTTGGATTTCCCATTTACTTAAAGAACGGGAAATAACCCCGATCCTTGGAACAAATCTATGAGTATAACATTACTCATATAAGAACTGATTTTCTCTTTAAACCAATATACTGGACCTGTCACTCAACTGAAACAGCACCATAACCTCTCTCTTGGGCTTTATACAATGATTCTCCCCAGCGGAACCAAACTCTTTTAGCCTTCATCTCGGGCTTTGTACGAGATATAAAACACTATCTTGTTGAGTATAAAAGACTCTCTTATTGAGTCTCACCTTTAGCCTCCGTCTTGGGCTTCGTACAAGACACATATAAAAGATTCCCCTGTAGAGTCAAACTTTTTAGCTTCCGTCTTGGGATTTGTACAAGACACAAATCACTCCCTTGTTGAGTATAAAACAACCCTTTTAGCCTCTTTCTCGGGCTTCGTACGAGACACATAAAAAAACACCCTCTTGTTGGGCCAATAGCCTCCTCTTAGGCTTTGTATAAGAAAACCACTGGTTGATCCAATCAACCTTTTAGCATCAAAGTTGTGCCTTGTTCACAGTACACAAACATCAATAACTCTTTCCCCTTCATCTAATCGCTGTAAGCGGCAAGCCTCTGGATTATTTACATCCATGCCACTGTCCCTCTTTTAGCATGAGAAATTCCTAAGGAAAGATGGCATTGCTCTACACTGAGTTAAAGTCTTCTCCTTCAGGTTGGAAATCCCCTATAAAGGAAATTATGGCATTGCCGGATTCACATATCCCGGTTAAAGTAATTCTCCTTTATAAACAGTTGTGACAAACAAACCCCTCTTTAGAGATGACAAATTCTCTCTAAAGACAACACCTTTTAGCTTCATATCTTGGGCTTTGAACAAGATACAAACTACCCTTTAGCTTCACGTCTTGGGCTTTGAACAAGACACCAAAACACCATTTCCTCCCATAGAATAGGAGGAACTACGAACGCTCTGATTTCCCTGTTTCGGAAAAAACGGGAATACGTAGGCATAAGATTGAAAGAAAAATCTTAGCAAGCACACTAAACAAAAAATCCTAAATCCCATACCTTCACATCTCAATCGAAAAGCATCAGTCTTAAATCTCCCACCAAATCGACCGAACATTTTTTTTTAACAAAATAACCTAAGAGAGACCCACAATCTTTGTAGCATCTGTAAACCAACAGTGATCTGTTCAAACTCAGTTTGCAAGTAGGGTTAATTGGAGACATCTATTTCCCTTCCTTCATCAGCTTCAATAGGATAAAAAATGAGTCGAGCTGTAGATACCAGAGCGATAGTGCTTCGCAACCACATCCAAAATCGCTCGCTACAATAAAGTCTCACACATGTGTTGCACTTTAGAGTCAAATTGTCTCATTCTTACAATACTCGAGCCGATCGGCAAAAGAAATTGGACGATCTTGAGGAGGAAAATAGAGAGCTAATATAGGAAGCTAACACTCTGAAGGAAAGTCTAGAAAGACTCAATAGCATGATTGAATCCCTGGCAGCAGCTCAGGATCAACCACCTCAAAAGACTGCAATCTCAGTGTTGCGGTGAGAATCAGATATCAAGTTATTAATTAACTTGAGTCACAAAACATGAAGTTCATCACCGAGCTTTGATTTATCTAAAGGAAAGGGTAAAGATCGAAGAAAACCCTAATTGTTCTATGTGAAGACACAGCTAAGAGATCTAAGGTTCGGGGGTTGGTTATACCTAGGGAAGGTTTTAGCATCCTAGATATCTGTAGTATCCTCTATACATCACATTTCAAAATAAACAATCAAAAACATTTTTCCAGATAATTGATGTAAGTGGCACACTTGTTGAATCAAAATCCAAGCTGGAGTCCCTCCTTTATCATGGCTAAAACTTTTATTTCATCTAAGTGATTTAAGTGGCAAACGTCTGGATTCTACACATCCAAGTCAATGTCCCTCTCTTAGCATGTAAAGACTTATAAAGGAAGACGCGGCATTGCTGGATTCCACACATCCCAGTTAAATCAAATTCCCTTATAATCAATTCCTCAATGTTTGTGATGAATAGGTGAGATATCTCCTTTTAGAGATGACAAATTCTCTCTCAGTCAATACTCCTTTATCTTTAATCTTGGGCTTTGAACAAGACACAAATACCCCTTTAGCTTCAATCTTGGGCTTTGAACAAGACACAAATACTCTTTTAGCTTCATTCTTAGGCTTTGAACAAGACACAAACACTCTTTTAGCTTCAATCTTGAGCTTTGAACAAGACACCAAACATTTTCCTCCCATATAATAGGAGGAACTACGATCGCTCTGATTTCCCCAAATCTCTTTACGGGAATACGTAGGCATAAGATTGTAAAATTTTAGCGAGTGCACTAATCAAAAATCTTAGGTCCAATACCTTCCCCAAAACAATAGAAATCCCAAAAACAACAAAAAAACATTTTCCTCAACCTTCTCAAAGGAGAAACTTTCCCCAATCAACAACAAATGGATTTAAGCAACCAAGCAATTCAATAGTAAAACATATGCAAATAAAGGTTCCTATAGATTACTATAGATACTCTGGGTGTTAACGGTTTCCCTTTGTATAACCAACCCCCGATCCCCGATCTCTTTGCTTTTGTTAAGGAAAACATTTGCATGCAGGGTTAGTTTAAGATATCTTCCCCTTCCTTTTTAGCTTCATAGGATAAATATAGAAATCAGAAATTAGCACTAAAAGCGGTAGTGGTCACGTCACAAAAACCGATGCTACGGGTAGCTACATTATGAACCATGAGGTTGTAGCCTCCTGCTTTCCTCACTTTGCATAAACGCGTATTTCTCAAAAATTTTAAATCTATCATGCGAGGTGGCAATCGTACTAATGTAGCTAGCTCAGTGTCTAGTTGTAAAGCTTGTGCAATGGAGGTAATCAATCCTCTAAATAATACAGTTCCACCCTTTTTCACAATGGCACACATGTGTGCTATCGTGAAAGGGACGGAATTCAATCTCCTCCTTAAGAGGGCAGCCTGCAAAAAGATTATTTCTTTGGAATCCAATTTATTCGAATTTTCCCGGCCGAAGATAGTGTCGATCAACAGATGGCGGAACACACGTATGGTCGGATTGTGGATATCCGAGGTCAAGTTTCCTTCGAAGGAATCAGTAGTTTGGCCCGTCAGATTTCTCCACAATTGGAAGGCCTCAATTTGCCAATCAATTTCTAGAGTCACTTCATAAATAGCACCGTCCCCGTAAGGGAATCCTAACAGACCTGCCAGATAGTCGGTGGTGCACTTATATTCAACATTAAACATTCTAAATTTTACCGTACCGGCGGTACTAACAGTGTTAGGACTAACAATATAAATCAGGGAACTCAAAAATTCACTAGTCAGCCTCTCAAAGGTGGGTTCTTTACGCTAAAAAATTTTATGCAATCCTAAATTGTCAAGCATGTAGAAGACACTATGGTAGATACCTAAGCTATACCGACAGTTTGAATCAATATACCTTGTTGCAAAAATTTCGCGTGTCTGCAACGCTTCAAACTTCTGCCTCTGCCTCTCTCCAGGTTTTCCCTCGCGAAAAATGACTTCTCCGTGCTCCATTCCTGCCATTGTTGGTGGTTGTTGAAGAAAAGTGGAGGTTTATGTGAGAAATGGTGAAATGGGGTTTTTATGGATTTTCGGGTGAAAGGTGAGGTTTTTATGGATGGGAAGTGAGTGGGGTTGTGGAAATGGTAATGGGTTAGTGAGTAAAAGAGTGTTAATGAGGTTGAGTGGATTTTGAAGTTGGTTGAAAATGGAGAAAATAGGGTTTGGAGAGGTTGAAGATGTGTTGAATGGGGGAAAATGGGGCTTTCCACGTTCTGCCCCGAATTCAGCTTCAGACCCCATGGCGTTCGCCAAGGGGTAGATGGTGTCCGCCATCTTCATAAAACCTCTTGGGCCGTTTTGTTTTATTTTTTGTACGGGATTTGGGCTTTGGATCCTCATATGGGGTGTATGTAGCATCTTATACGACTTTTCTTTGTATTTGTACATGCATGAAACATAAGTGATATTTTGATAGAAAAGATTGGTAAACATGATGATATTTAATATAAATATGGAAGATAATAAAGAAATAATTTTTTTTTGAAAATCCGAGATTTTCACAATTCTTGAAAATCCAAAATTTTCACCTACAAATACAACCAAAATAAAAGCAAAATATCCAGATAAGTTTGGTAACAGAAATTTAGTATCTGAAACTCGACGAAAATTCAAATGTGAGAAATTTAAGTCTGAAATGCAGAAATAAATGCGGAAATAAATCTAGTAACGGTGAATTAGATAATAGTAATGATGCGGTAAATCTCCCCATACTCAATGTGAGCAGTGTCCTCAGTGCTTCTAGTAACTCCTCTAGAGTGATTTGCATTGGGCACCCTGGTTCATATATGGACAGAGTGTTTGGGCTTCTACTAACTGGTGTCGGAGGCTATATATTTCCTGATAAAGGCAATCAGTCTCTAAGGCATGTGTGGCGTCGGCTACCTCCATCTGCAAAGTCAATTCAGTAAGATCTTCACGAAGGGAGATCATTGCTTTACGCATGGTGTCAAACTCAGAGTAAATGTTGCACCACTGCAAATTAGCATTAGAGGAATAAACTGTGGTCCTATCCGGGAGAGGTGTAGGATGATATTTGGGAACAGGAGGGGTCTTAGATCTAGCAGGTGTCTCATCCTAGGCTTCTAAAGGGTATGACCAATTTTCTTTCTTGTGAATGTTGGTTTTCCCTTGGTGTGGTAGGCCAAAGTAGTGGATTGTTTCATGGTTTATCAGGAGCTTATAGTGTTCGGTACTAAAAAAGACTATCCTCACTAGGCCTCGGGCTAAACAGTGGTTCAGGTCGATGAGGGTGATTCTACAATAAAGGGTTAGGTGAGACAACTGGTTCAGGAGACCTAAGGCAAAAGCTATGTGGGTTACTGTTCCTCTCACATATATAGGTCCCTAGAAGGATCTGGCAGTAAGGTGTAGGTTCAGGATAAGGAAATTACCACAGGCTACAGGACGGGACTGGGTGGTGCAGAAGAGCATAAAGATCTCCTCAGCACTAACAAGGTCATCTGTCTCACTCTTCCTGAAGAAGGTCTGGGCTAAGATCATCTGAAAGTATCTAAAGCATGGGTTATGGATGCGGTTTGAGAGCTGGGTGGATGGATCAGGGCCTCATCCACCTGTGATGTCGCTCCAAAGCTTATCAACCTCCTCATGCATGAACTCATCAACAGGAAGTCCAGGTATAGCATCAAGGACACACTGAAATCCCAGTAGGTTAGCAAACTCTTTATGGTTAAAGGTATACTCGGTTCCAAACAATCTAAAGTTGATACGACCTCTTTTGAATCCTTTACCAACGTAAGGTTCATAGGAGAGTGAGCTAAGGAATTCTAAGGTTAGGTTCTTGTATGTGACATTCCTGACATCAGAATATTCCTCTAATTGAGTTTGATGGCATATATATCTCACACTTGCTTCCAGACCTAATGCTTCTAGGCAATTAGGATCAGGGTATCTAGTAGGCAACATAGGTCGTTCGGATAGAACCACAAATCGGTTTCTCTGACCATCATCTCTGAACGCAACATACATATCATCAAAGTTCTGCATCCTGAAAATAGGGTTAGTGGAGATTATGCTATGGAGAGTGATGGAATCTGAAACCTGCAACATAAATATTACACAAGTCATTCATGTTAAGTAAATAATAGATTAAATAATTCACATTTTGAAAATAATAGAAAATAATGCAGAATAGATATAAAAAGGTCGTGGGTTGCCTCCCATGCAGTGTAACACCCCAATTCCCATCGCAAATAAATTATACATAACTAAATCAGAGTAAGTAAAAATTTATTTTTCTGACAGAAACAAGGATGCCACATCAATAGAAAAAAAAACACAATCCCTGCTCATAAATTTTGATACATAACACAAAATGGAATAACCTCAAAGGGAAACTTTTTCCATACAAAAGGAAAGTTCAATTATGGAATAAAGCGGAAAGATCCATAACTGACTTGTTTTACAAATAAATGGTTTTATAACATCAAAATATGCATACAAAGTTAATACAAAATATATCCTACAAATGTATACATATATAACAAAAGCATTCCCCGACTCCCGTGTTACGTATCAGAGCAGACTGACTGACAAACGGATGGAGAACTAATCTTCACAAAAGCCTCCAAGACTACTAATCTGCAATTGCCTCATAGAGCAACAAACCACAGCAGAAGGGTAAGAAATAACAACTAAATCAAGATTGCATAATAATATGCAACACACATAATTTCACATGCATAATTATTCTCACCACAAGCATCACATATTAATACATATAGTATGCCACAGATACATAACATATTCATAATAATCCAGCAACATATCATATATCAATTATACCATCATAATCACATATTCACACATAAGGCATACCAAAGTTATAACATATGGAAACACACCACCACATCACATATATTCATATATATCATATCTTCCATAACCAATGCATTTATCACAAATGCATAATAAATCACCAATTTTATCACAAGTTCAATCCATAATCAATCAATTCACAATTCCCCACACATAATCAATCCATTCATGATTTTTCACACATAATCAATCCATTCATGATTTATGCAAATGCAGAGAGACCGACACAACGACTCTATGCAAATGCAATGCGGTAACATCCATCCATTATACTCATCATTAGTTCACTCAGGAACTATTGTAATCATCACTTGTTACTTAGTGTAACTCCCCGTCGGGCAAACGATGTTCCCCGTCGCTTTAGGTCCTCTTGGTATAAGGCTCACGACGTTTATGGATCGCTTTAGGTCCACTCGGTATAAGGCTCACGATCCGATCGCTTTAGGTCCTCTTTGTATAAGGCTCGCGGTCATCTATAATCATCGCTTTAGGTCCTCTCGGTATAAGGCTCACGATGTTATAGCGGATTCCATCTGGAATCGTTTCGTCGCTCACACCCACTAGGGCACACGACATCACAAGATGCATATCATGATGCTTGGCATACAATGACTCATGATAATCAAATGCATCTTCACAAATCAACAATATGGATTATCTCATCATCATTATTCATGCATTGGAAATCCATTCAAATAATGCATTTACTTGCCATAAGGCCATCAAATAACACACATTGAATTTCACATAAACCATGCATTTCATCATAATCCACAAACCACAACAATTAGCATTTTAGCATATACACTCATATCAATGCACATCAAGAATTACTCACCATCAACCACAATAATCCTACAATCATACAATGATATTCACAACACTAGGATTCACGCCACAAAGGCTACCCACAACAACATACATTAATACCATACATTTGTATTCAAGTCAACAAAGTATTTTGCCATAAGGCCACAAAAATTACAACAACTTATCACACGCTTCAACATCATATAAACCACATAAAATCTCCACGTTATATAACAATAGCACAACACACGGTAAAACACCAACCGCACGCATTTAACGCGATAAAAACCCGACCACCCAACACTTTTACAAAACCACGACTTAAATAATTCATCAACTTCCCTCCAGACCATTTTAAATTGAAATAATATTTTATTAGCTTTCCAACGCTTCGAACGGCGACCAAAACGGACTTACGGTTTGAAAATTATGAAGAAAACAAAATAGAAAATATGTCACGTTCGCTCCAGTATTCGCTAGGCGAACCCTAGCGAACCAAGGCAGAGGAAAATAGGCATAAAGTTCGCTAAGCAAGCTTTTGGGTGAACATTCGCCTTCCTCTCGCCCCGGGGTTCGCTAGGCGAACCCTCGACCAAACATTCGCTTTCGCATTCGCCAGGTTCGCTAGGCGAACAAAGCAGAATTTTGAAATTCGCAGCAGTGAGAACCCAGAAACATTTGGGTCCAAATTCCCAATTCTTCACCCAAAACACTTCCAAACAGAACAACCAAGCATAATCAATTATCCTATGCATAATACGATTACACTACACCATTTATATCGATTTTCAACCATGAAAACATCGATTTCTATAAATTGTTCACAATTTCAACCAAATGGAAAACATATATTTTTCAACCAAACATTCAAACAAATACATACATATACATATACAAGCATGATATAATCGAAACTTCTCACCCTTACCCGATTAATCGCGCTTGAAACGGAGCTATGTCGATTTTCCTCTTCTCCTCTCTTTCCCTTCTCTTCCTTTCTCTCTTCTCTTTTTCTTTCTTTCTATTTTTCTCTCTTTCTAACCTCTATTTTCTATTTTATGAAAAATAACCAAGCAAAAAGACCAAAATACCCCTACACTCAAATATCTCGCAAACGCTCCCAAAACGCGACAAAACATAACAACGATGAAAAATAATATATTGCCAAATAAAAGTCAAGAATAAAATAATATAATAATAAAAATAATTATATCGACTCAATTAAATAAATCTAACAAAAACTGGGGCATTACAACTCTCCCTCACTTAGACATTTTCGTCCTCGAAAATATAACTGAGACGAACGACTCCGGATACGACTCTCACATCCGACTAACAAACTATCATGCCAACAAAAGGCACACTACGAATAACACAAACTAACCAACCACCTCGCTAACCACAACTACAACAATGACACAACAACAACAACAACGACGACAAGATGCAAAGCCCATACAATGCACTTGACGACTAACTCACGACTCAAGGATAACCACGTTACCAATACTCAGGTAACACTCCCCTAATTCCCCACACCGGAATTAGCTACTCTCACTCGAACCATCACGATGGAAACGAGGCAACAACAAAAACAAGAACCTAAATTCCCACACCACAACAACGCCTCAACAACCTCTACATAACCATAATACTAACATCCTTGTCACACAACAATATTACAACAATGCTACGATTCACCAATCGAACATATAACCAAAACATCCATCTACATAGTAGCCCATGAATAATATTTAAACCTTTCACCTAACACTTCCATTTTAAAACGTCCAATGGTCTCATCATTCCTACATGTTTCCAATGTTCAACCTATGAACTCTTACAAGTCCCACATGCAAATACAAAATGTGCCACATCACTCTTTCACTGCGCACTCTGATTACTCGCAATAATCAAATCCACCAATCTCACGTCCAAAGTCTAACTCTTTCTCATATTCGCCAAAAATCACTGTTCACTTTTAATATACCCAACCTCACACTCTCCGGTGTTATCTCACACACCAGACACAAGTCTCTAAACTGCTCAAATAATTTTAATTCTCTGACCATCAAAACAGACATGCATAAAAACTTTCGACTTAACTTTTCAGGCACAACCTTAGCTTTTCCAGAAGGATAATCCAAGCCAAATTCATAATTCGTCACGAATTCTAACCATCCTCGTTGTCTCAAACTCTATCCCTTCAGACCAAACAAGTACTCAATAGTCTTGTGATTACTAAACACTTCGAACCTAGAACCATAAAGATAATACCTCCAAATATTCCAACACAATACAACCGCAACCAATTCCAAATCCGAAATAGTATAGATCCTTTTTATGAATCCTCAATTGTCATAAAGCATAAGCCATGACTTTACCCTCTTACATTAACATACTGACTAAACTCATCAAAGATGCATCCCAATACCTCACAAACGGTTTATCAGGATCACGCAGTATCAAAACTGGAGTCGTAGACAACTTCTACTTCAGCTCACCAAAACTCACTTATAATGAACATCCAAAACAAACGACTCACCCTTTGCAAGTCAACTGAGATACCAAAAGTACGAACTTAGCAAAGTCTTCCATAGCCTGCGAAAACAACCAACTAAGCCCAAAAATTTCTAATCTCCTTAACCAACTTCGGAGCCTCTCGTTGTAGAACTGCATCTACTTCCGATGGATCCATTAACCATACTCTCATCTGAAATAACATATCCAAGAAAAATAACCTTTTTCAACCCAAATTCTGACTTGAATAACTTAGCATAAAACTTCGTCTCTTTTCAACACTTGTAATTCAAATCTCAAACACTCTACCTGTTCTTCCTCTGAGTTTATAACATATCCGAATATCCTCAATCAAAGCCATTACGAACTTATCCAAATAAATATGGAAGATACGATTCATCTACTCCATAAACATTACAAACGCATTACTAATACCAAATAACATCACTGTACGTTGTAATGCCCAACCAAATTCCAAAAGATATAAATTCTTAAAGTTTTGCAAAAAATTTCACTGGGTAACTGGTTACTCACATACAAGCTTAACCGAGTAAATAACACCCTAATCCAATTATAACAACCATAACCAGTCACATGAAAATGATCAAAGCCTCAACTCACACAATTCACCACTCTTATCAAACATTCCAAACAATTGAAATTTCACTCAAACTCAACCAAACCATTCCAGTCATCCATTCATGAAAGTGGACACTTGTTCTCAATCGTTACCTTATTCAACTGTCAGTAATCCATACACAATTTCTTCGCTTAACAGTCCAAATTCCATAAATCCCAACATGTAGCAACCACCAACCAAAAAAAACTCTCAAATATTACATCCACACCTAAGGGTTTTCTCAAAATTTCCATTAATGCCCTAAAACTTTAAAAACTCCAAAACTCACCAAAACTCTAAGTTTCGCTTTCCATAGTTTCAATACCATCATACACATCATGCTTGTTATTCCGTTCAATCATCCTTCCTTTTTGCTACTAACAAAACTGGAGCTCTCTAAGACGACACACTTGGTCTCACAAATCCCTTTTCCAGTAAATCTTCCAACCGCTATTTCAATCTGAGTTTCACTTCCTAAAAGTTCTTCTACTTACTTAGTAGATCCAAACCTCCGATCTTCCCCTTCGTCAAATTTGAGTTCACACTCTACTCTCTGAGAACAACCATTAACGATACCCAATCGTTCTCTCTCAGTGACTTCCCAACTGGACCAACATACCAAAACCTCTAATCCGCCTCATCTTCCGATATTAGAATCTTCATCGACTCAACAAAACAATTCGTAATCATTTCCTTAATTCCAAACAATTCATTGCACACACTATCAAAGCCGAAAAGACACGTCTATTCCATCCAACATAATTCTGTCTACTATCAACAAGAGATTAAGGGTGATCAGTTCCTCAATTTGTCAATAGACAGCCGACATTCATGATGAGGCATAGACCATCTTTACTAAACTATAATAGCATTCCTTGCATCTTGTGCACAAAACTACCGAAGGCACAAATCCTTAGTTGACATAAACCTTACCTCCGCATTCCCTATGGAACCTGGAACAACACTGCCCAAACAACACTTACACTCTTGCAACCAACGGCACACAAACGAAGCAACTTGTTGAAGCACAAGCTTCTCCCCCACTTATCTCATTCTCAATCCTGCAAACAAAGGATTAGAAAACCAGAAAGTACTGACAGTGTTCACACACATATCACGTACTAAGGGACAAACAACATCAACAGTATTCAACTGTCACATCAACTGACTCAACAACTTGGCCGGACGAACCGACCTGCTCTGATACCACTATTGTAACATCCCAATTCCCATCGCGAATAAATAATACATAACTAAATCAGAGTAAGTAAAAATTTATTTTTCCGACAGAAACAAGGATGCCACATCAATAGAAAAAAAACACAATCCCTGCTCATAAATTTTGATACATAACACAAAATGGAATAACCTCAAAGGGAAACTTTTTCCATACAAAAGGAAAGTTCAATTATGGAATAAAGCGGAAAGATCCATAACTGACTTGTTTTACAAATAAATGGTTTTATAACATCAAAATATTCATACAAAGTAAATACAAAATATATCCAACAAATGTATACATATATAACAAAAGCGTTCCCCGACTCCCGTGTTACGTATCAGAGCAGACTGACTGACAAACGGATAGAGAACTAATCTTCACAAAAGCCTCCAAGACTACTAATCTGCAATTGCCTCATAGAGCAACAAACCACAGCAGAAGGGTGAGAAATAACAACTAAATCAAGATTACATAATAATATGCAACACATATAATTTCACATGCATAATTATTCTCACCACAAGCATAACATATTAATACATATAGCATGCCACAAATACATAACATATTCCTAATAATCCAACAATATATCATATATCAATTATACCATCATAATCACATATTCACACATAAGGCATACCAAAGTTATAACATATGGAAACACACCACCACATCACATATATTCATATATATCATATCATCCATAACCAATGCATTTATCACAAATGCATAACAAATCACCAATGCTATCACAAGCTCAATCCATAATCAGTCAATTCACAATTCCTCACACATAATCAATCCATTCATGATTTATGCAAATGCAAAGAGACCGACACAACGACTCTATGCAAATGCAATGCGGTACCATCCATCCATCATTCTCATCATTTGTTCACTCAGGAACTATTGGAATCATCGCTTGTTACTTAGTGTAACTCCCCGTCGGGCAAACGATGTTCCCCGTCTCTTTAGGTCCTCTTGGTATAAGGCTCACGACGTTTATGGATCGCTTTAGGTCCTCTCAGTATAAGGCTCACAATCCTATCGCTTTAGGTCCTCTTTGTATAAGGCTCACGATCGTCTATAATCATCGCTTTAGGTCCTCTCGGTATAAGGCTCACGATGTTATAGCGGATTCCCTCTGGAATTGTTTCGTCGCTCACACCCACTAGGGCACACGACATTACAAGATGCATATCATGATGCTTGGCATACAATGACTCATGATAATCAAATGCATCTTCACAAATCAACAATATGGATTATCTCATCATCATTATTCATGCATTGGAAATCAATTCAAATAATGCATTTACTTTCCATAAGGCCATCAAATAACACACATTGAATTTCACATAAACCATGCATTTCATCATAATCCACAAACCACAACAATTAGCATTTTAGCATATACACTCATATCAATGCACATCAAGAATTACTCACCATCAACCACAACAATCCTACAATCATACAATGATATTCACAGCACTAGGATTCACGCCACAAAGGCTACCCACAACAACATACATTAATACCATACATTTGTATTCAAGTCAACAAAGTATTTTGCCATAAGGCCACAACAATTACAATAACTTATCACGTGCTTCAACATCATATAAACCACATAAAATCTCCACGTTATATAACAATAGCACAACACACGGTAAAACACCAACCGCACGCATTTAACGCGATAAAAACCCGACCACCCAACACTTTTACAAAACCACGACTTAAATAATTCATCAACTTCCCTCCAGACCATTTTAAATAGAAATAATATTTTATTAGCTTTCCAACGCTTCGAACGGCGACCAAAACGGACTTACGGTTTGAAAATTATGAAGAAAACAAAATAGAAAATATGTCACGTTCGCTCCAGTATTCGCTAGGCGAACCCTAGCGAACCAAGGCAGAGGAAAATAGGCATAAAGTTCGCTAAGCAAGCTTCTGGGTGAACATTCGCCTTCCTCTCGCCCCGGGGTTCGCTAGGCGAACCCTCGACCAAACATTCGCTTTCGCATTCGCCAGGTTCGCTAGGCGAACAAAGCAGAATTTTGAAATTCGCAGCAGTGAGAACCCATAAACATTTGGGTCCAAATTCCCAATTCTTCACCCAAAACACTTCCAAACAGCACAACCAAGCATAATCAATGATCATATGCATAATACGATTACACTACGCCATTTATATCGATTTTCAACCGTGAAAACATCGATTTCTATCAATTGTTCACAATTTCAACCAAATGGAAAACATATATTTTTCAACCAAACATTCAAACAAATACATACATATACATATACAAGCATGATATAATCGAAACTTCTCACCCTTACCCGATTAATCGCGCTTGAAACGGAGCTATGTCGATTTTCCTCTTCTCCTCTCTTTCCCTTCTCTTCCTTTCTCTCTTCTCTTTTTCTTTCTTTTTATTTTTCTCTCTTTCTAACCTCTATTTTCTATTTTATGAAAAATAACCAAGCAAAAAGACCAAAATACCCCTACACTCAAATATCTCGCAAACGCTCCCAAAACGCGACAAAACGTAACAACGATGAAAAATAATATATTGCCAAATAAAAGTCAAGAATAAAATAATATAATAATAAAAATAATTAAATCGACTCGATTAAATAAATCTAACAAAAACTGGGGCATTACATGCAGCGCCTGTTTAACGACGGTAGCTCGACAATCATAAATATCACATCGTATTAGTAGAAATTGGTGGCTCTATCAGAGTATGGCCAGAGTAGTAGGTAGGGATGTCACCTCCGTTATAGTGTTTTAATCTTTTTCCATTTATTATGAAAGGACTGCAGGAATGGCTTCGAATTTCTACTGCCTCAGATTTCATGACTTTGGTGACCTCATTCGGGCCACTCCACCTTGATCGTAACTTACCAGGGAAAAGTCCTAATCTCGAATTAAAGAGAATTACATGGTCGCCTACGTTAAATTCTTTTCTAACTATTCTCTTATCATGCCATGCTTTAGTTCTTTCCTTATAGATAATGTCATTTTCATAAGCGTCATGATGAAGTTCTTCTAACCTATGAATGTCGAGAATGCGCTTGTCACCGACTGTTAAATGATCCATATTGAGGGTTTTTATGGCCCAATAGTCCTTCTACTCTAACTCGAATGGCAAGTGACAAGATTTTCCATAGACTAATTTAAACGGGGTTGTTCCTATAGGGTTTTGTAAGCGGTCATATTAGCCCACAAGGCTTCTTGTAGTCTAAGGGACCAATCTTTTCTGGATATTGAAATGGTCTTTTCTAAGATTTTATTAGTCTCCCTATTTGACACCTCTACTTGACCACTAGTTTGCGGATGGTAGGGTGTCGCTACTCTGTGTTTAACTCCATACTTATTTAAAAGGTTATTAAAGATTCTTGATATGAAGTGCGATCCACCATCGCTTATAATGAGGTGAGGTACTCCAAATCTAGGAAATATGTAGTTTTTGAATAATTTGATGACTACACGAGTGTCTTTGGTGGGTGAGGCAACGACCTCAATCCATTTAGACACGTAATTTACGGCTACTAAGATGTATTTATTTCTCATCAAAGATGGAAATGGTCCCATAAAATCTATTCCCCAGACATCGAAGACTTCCACTTCCTGTATATTCCTTAAGGGCATTTCATCACGTCTTAAAACGTTTCCAGTGCATTGATCGGTGGTTTTCATATGTTATTTTACTGTTTGTTTTAGTTAATCTTTTGTTATTGTTTATTTGTTTTATATCTCTTTTACCGCATTTTATGCCTTGGTTGTGTCCTTTAGTGTTTTCAGGTAAAAGAGAATAGTCCAGCCAAAACCGGGTAAAAAGCGTCAAAAAGTCGAAGAGAAGCACTCATGAAGCAATGGCCTGCTACGGGTGCCCGAAGCACTGTCATACCCTAAATATTGACCACTAAGATTTCTCATCATTGTGAAAATCATCATCACAATATGGATGGACTATCTTGCCTCATCAGTCTCCCCAAAGATGGGTGAACACTTACTACAATCAGAATTAGGGTTTCAGACCCTCTCAGAGTTCTTAGACAAAGGATCAATCAAGAAATGACATGATATTCAACTTGTCTAACCTCTCAAGTATCTACAAGGGATCAAGAGGACTCCCACTTTAAGGATTAAGCACAAGGCTGCTCCCTTCCATGTGGGTCAAACCTCAAGATCGTCAGTGTCACCAAATTAGGGTTTGGTCGA
The DNA here is from genome assembly GCA_022829125.1 of Lathyrus tuberosus. Lineage (NCBI taxonomy): Eukaryota > Viridiplantae > Streptophyta > Magnoliopsida > Fabales > Fabaceae > Lathyrus > Lathyrus tuberosus. The sequence continues at coordinate 4,605,228 of JALAZF010000449.1, forward strand.
CCAGGGCCTCTAGATGGAAATTTTCCTCTGGTCATGAGCCAATGCTTCAAAGCATATCCTAAAATACTACATGGAACCTCATGGGCCTAAGCATCAAGTCAATTTGACCTCAGGGGATGCATACATCAAAAATCAAGAATTAGGGTTTCTTGACCTAATTCACCCCTAAGTTGACTTTTGGGACAAATCATGAGCCAAGACCTCAAGACATGATTTAAGGGTCTCCAACATACTACATTGATCCATTTGCAACAATGGATTAATCCAAGAAGCTTGAGCAACAAGTTTCAATTTCATCTGAACCACAGTTAGGGTTTCGCGACAAAAGTCAACTGTAACTTTGACTTTTGACCAGGACATGCTCCCAAACCCTAGGACATGATTCAATATACCCTATAATACCCATGGAACATGTCCATCAAGTTTAATTTAGGTCAAAGGCATGATTTCCTAGAGGATCGCACAGTTTGGAATTCATCTGATAAAAAGTCAACTGTGCACAAAAGTCAAACTTTGACTTTTTGAGATTTTTCACTTTTATGGTTTTTTATCCCTAAAATGATGTTAATGTGTGATTTGAATCATCATTCATCAAGAAAAATCAAGAAAAGTTGGATAACTGGTAAAAGGGGTAACCATAAAAACTTAGAAAATTTTCTAAGTTATGAAATAAAGTGGCAAGGGTACCAACTTTGGAGGATCATAACTCCTAAACCACAAAGCCATTTTTCCCCATCCAAAGCTTAATTTGTAGATCTCATGGCCCTTTACAAAAGCTAAAAACTGACCCCCCCCCTCCAAATTCATTATGGATTTTGAGTTATGGTTGGATCAAAATCACTAAAAACATGAAAGTACAACTTTTCCAACACTCAGAAAAATTCTGGGCAAGGCAGATTTTGTGTTGAAACACCAAAACTTGTGGTATTTTTTCACATAGATGCAAGCTGAATCAGTTCCAAAGATAAACATCAATGTTGTTATGCATGTTGCCTACAATCCAAGCAACTCATTGGCATGAAACCACTCTACTTGAGCCAAGAGTTATGGCTGCTACAACACACCATGCCAAGGTTGCCATGAAAAATCAGTTTGTGAGTTTTCTTGCCATCCACGATTTCTGAGTCTAAAGTAATGATCACTGTGCCACTTGTATCCAATCTGATCATAACCCAACTGATCCAACTGATAGGGTTGAGTCCAAAGGCCAAGGAATCTTCCAACTTGAGATTAATGCATTTTGGCATATATGCCTTGAAATTCAAAGGCATTTATGTGAAATAGGGCACTTTCAACAAAGCCACTCTACTCAGTCAAGTTCTCTAATTAAACAACGATAAAAACATCTGAAGAATGTGAATTTGGTCAAGGTATAGCCCTGCTCTTGGGAGGGGCTAGGTTGCCTTGTGTGAGAAGAAATGCCACCAAGCCAAAGCCTTTGAATGTGATCTGATCTAGCAGCAATTCACTATTCCTCCAAGACAAGAGTTGATCACCTATAAATAGAGGTTCCAATGGATCATTCAACTCACACCAAAGCCAGTTATAGCACTGCTTTCTCTCATTCTCTCTTAAGTGCCAAGTTTTCTTGTTTTTGAGCAACCACTATCGGGTTTTGAGTTGCAGCCATAAGCAATCCATTCCAGTTGCCCAGACACGTCACATATGATGTATTTGAGGTGTCCAAACACTTAAACACCAACTGTAACACCCCCAGCTCAAAATACCTATCAACCTAGCCATTATGCTTCAATTATGCAGTTGGAGTGCTCCAGCTTGATCCAAAGACTTCCAAAGTGTTCCAAAGCTTGCAACACACTCCACAACATCCATTGAAGCTATTTAGATCATCACAACCCATCTGTAACACCTCCAACTCAAAAATCAAATTGCTCTTGCTGTCACGACCTTCAAGTAAGCCTAAACTTGGTCATCTCTTAATCTATGCATATTTCCCCGCACAATACTTTTGCCAAATGTTCATAATCATGCATAGAATGTTTCCCCTCAATTAATTGCTTTGTTTGAATCGTGTATCAAAATTCGCAGCCTTCATGCAAATTTTAGGGTTCTTGAGGTTTTGTCTTAATTTCTTATTCCATGTTAAAAATAAATGAAATTAAAGACCATAGACATGATCGTGAGGTTGAGACGAGCAGATTGATAGGTGGTTTGCATGATATAATCAAGTATTCAGTGAGATAGGAGAGAAAATGCAAATCTGGGCAAAACCCAGAACACGCGCGTGTTCTTGTGTGTTCTTGGCGCCCTTTTTTGAAAATTCAAATATTTGAATTTTGTGATTTTATTTAATTGATTCAAAAATTAATTTCTCTCTGAGTTTTAATGATTTTGAGTTGATTCTTTTTTTAATAATTCACAAAAATGTTAAACTATTTTATTTTATCAAAAAAATCCCAAACATATTATTTATTTCATATAATTGATATTTTTGCAAAGAATTAATATTTTGATTATTTTTTACATTTAAAATATTTTTTCCCTCTTGATTTTGTAAATTTTAATGAATTCTAATCATTTTTTAGGTCAAAACATGATTTTTTTAAACATTAATCCAAGACATGTTTAACAATTTTGATAATTTTAATTGAATTTTTATTCAATTAAAATACATTTTGGAAATAAATTAGGGCTTTGATTAATTCAACCCTCGTCAAACTTTTCAAACACTTTTGGGCCTCTAATAGAGTGTAAGACCCAAGCCTTTTTCTAAAATAACCTATTCTTGGGCCTCACTTATTGTATAAGTCCCTCCGGGTATTTTCAAAAACCTCGGCGCGATCGTCGTTTTGTACACAAATAACCTTGGGCCTACCCTCGAGTAGTAAGACCCATTCTTCTTTTTTAAAACTCTTTGGGCCTCTAATAGAGTGTAAGACCCAAACCCCTTTGGTAAATACACAAATTTTTGGGCCTCACTTATGGTATAAGTCCCGTTGTATTTCAAAAAGTTCGACGCGATCATAGTCCTTTGAAAAACAAACCTTGGGCCTCTCCTAGAGCTATAAGACCCAGTCAAAACCTTTTGGGCCTCTATTAGAGTGTAAGACCCAATCCCCTTTTAACCAAAACAAATTTTAAGCCTCAGATATTGTATAAGTCCCTCTGTGTTAAAAGAAAATCTCGCCGCGATCGCCATTTCAAAACAAAAATCATCTAGGCCTACCCTCGTGTTATAAGCCTCATTCTTTTTAAACTCTTTGGGCCTCTTGAGAGAGTGTAAGACCCATCCCTTTGTACAGAAAACCTTTCTTGGGCCTCAGTCACTTGTATAAGTCCCTGTACAAATTCAAACTCACAGTGCAATCACTGATAAAACCTTGGGCCTCTCCTTGAGCTGTAAGCCCCAACCTCTTTTCAAAATACTTTCTCCTTTGATTTTGAATATAATATTATTATAAAAAAATTTCTTTGTTGAACAACTAACCAAACAGTATGGAAGCTCTACAACCGAGTATGTGTTTACCTGCTTTCATTTACCGCTTTCATATGTATATAACTGTATTGTGGGGTTGTTTCGCTGTAAGTCTTCTTTCATAAACTCATATCAATTGTGTAATAATAGTATAGATATTTAGAGTTTCCCCAGCAACTACGTCTAGCACTAAGCCATGTTGATTACTCTTAATATACATAAAACTAGATCCCCATAGGATTACCAAACACAGTCTTCCCTCCTCTTGGGGTTAAACAATATGGAGACGTGAAAGGCAGCATTCTCGGTGAACCCTTTCACAGACTGTCACCTTTAGAAATCGTCAAATAAACTCTACTCCCCAGAGATGATCTTTTCTCCGTGAATGGCATCTCTTGAGTTTCTTCCAAATTCTCGAACTTTCCTGGCTTGATTTATTCTCTGTGAATAGCCTGTCTTGAATTTCTCGGGGTTTGGGGACCCACAGGCTTCCTAAAAGCATCCTCGCCTCCTCTTGGGCGTTGTACAAGGACCCATCGGCTTCTTAGAAGTATTCACAGCCTCCTCTTACGCTTCGTATAAATGATTTCTTCCTCCAGGAATGATAGCCTCCTCTTGGGCTTCGTACAAATTGTCCCTCAGCTTCTTAAAAGTTTCCAGCCTCCTCTTGGGCTTCGTACAAATTGTCCCGACGACCTCCTAATAGTCTAGATCTTGCTACTGCTGTTTCTTTGTGCATAATACAAAAGATGAAACTCTAGACTTGGACAGTATAATTCCCTTGAGTCTCAAAGACATTCTCAAGCTCCTTTCAAAACTAGGGGATGAAACCGTAGACTCGGACAGTCTCAATACCCTTTGAATTTCCCATTTCCTTAAAGAACAGGAAATAACCCTGATCCTCAAATCAAATCCCTAAGCGCAAACTGTACTCATATAAGAACTGATTTTCTCTTTATCCAACATATTGGACCTGTCACTAAACTGAAACAGTTACAATAACCTCCTCTTGGGCTTTGTACAATGATTCTCCCTAGTGGAGCTAACCTTTCCAGACTCTCTTGTTGAGTCAACCTTTAGTCTCCATCTTGGGCTTCGTACGAGATACCAAAACACTCTCCTGTTGAGTATAAAAGACTCTCCTGTTGAGTCAAACCTTTGTTGCCTCCATCTCGGGCCTCATACGAGATACAAAACACTCTCTTGTTGAGTATAAAAGACTCTCTTGCGGAGTCACTTCCCTTTTAGCCTCCACCTCGGGGTTCGTACGAGATACAAAAGCACTCTCTTGTTGAGTCCAACCCCTGTAGCCTCTCTCTCGGGCTTCGTACGGGACACATACAAATTCCATCTTGCTGGGTCGATAGCCTCCTCTTAGGCTTTGTACAAGAAAAACCCCGGTTGAGTCAGTCAACCTTTTAGCATCAAAACTATGCCTCGTTCACAGTAAACAAACATCAAAAACTCCTTTTCCCCCATCTAACTGCTGTAAGCGGCAAGCCTCTGGATTATTTACATCCATGCCAATATCCTTCTTTTAGCATGAAAAATTCCTAAGGAAAGATGGCATTGCTCTACACTGAGTTAAAGTCTTCTCCTTCAGGTTAAAACCCCCTATAAAGGAAATTATGGCATTACTAGGATTCGCATATCCCGGTTAAAGTAATTCTCCTTTATAATCAGTCACCCAACAGTTGTGACAAACAGGCCCCTTTAGAGATGACAAATTCTCTCTAAAGACAACACCCTTTAGCTTCACATCTTGGGCTTCGAACAAGATACAAATAGACCCTTCATCTTCACATCTTGGGCTTCGAACAAGATATAAACCACCTTTTAGCTTCACGTCTTGGGCTTTGAACAAGACACCAAAATGCCTTTTTCCTCCCATAGAATAGGAGGAACTACGAACGCTCTGATTTCCCTGTTTCGGTAAACAGAAATACGTAGGCATAAGATTGAAAGAAAAATCTTAGCGAGCGCACTCAACAAAAACCCAAAATCCCGTACCTTCACATATCAATCGAAAAGCATCAGTCCTAAACTCTCACCAATCGCCTGGGCACTATTTTAACAAAATAACCTAAGAGAGACCCACAATCTTTGTAGCATCTGTAAACCAACAGTCATCTGTTCAAACTCAGTTTGCAAGCAGGGTTAATTGGAGACATCTATTTCCCTTCCTTCATCAGCTTCAATAGGATAAAAAATGAATCGAACTGTAGTACCAAAGCGATAGTGCTTCGCAACCACGTCCAAAATCGCTCGCTACAGAAAAAATGGCGACTTCACAGGGGAGGTGTCATTAGGATCTATCTCACCTTAGTCATCACTCGTCACCATTTTCCACAGAAAAATGGCGACTCCACTGGGGACCACGAGATCTTGTTCTCTTTCCGTCTCTTAGGTAGAAACCTTGATTGGGGTTAAGATTTGTTGACTTCACTAGGATCTTAGGTCGAAAACCTTTAAAGTTGGGAAGGTACCACAGAATGGCGACTCTGCCGGGGAGCCATTTTTGTAAGGAACATAGGATTCATAGCTATTTAAAGTCTAGAACTTTAGGACAAATATATATATTGCTTTTCCTAATTGATATACGTGTTTATTTTTCTGCTAATGGGAATGCGTGTGATGCCGCATGTGGAAAGATTGAGAATACACATAGGAAAATCACCTTTTTTTTATAGTGCGGAAGCTATTGGGAATAACTGTTACGCGATAAACTACCCTCTTCTGAGATTTCTTTGATGGACATCACCTAGCACGGTTCCCAGCTGTCGGTCCCAAAAAATTCGCATCCAACGGTACAAACGCGAGAGTGGCGCGTAAAACACAGAGTCGCCAGCAATGTGTATTTATCCCGAGAGAGGGAAAGGAAACACTGCATAAACCTGAAGAGAAAGGGGAAAAGACATGGTCATCGCAACCATAGTCCGGGTTCGGGAGTCGGTTATGCGAGGGGAAGGTGTTAGCACCCCACGCATCCATCGTACTCGATGGGATCCACGCTTGTTATCTAAACGGAGGGTGAGCAGTCCTACTATCTATGGCTGAACAAAAGAAAATGGGGATGGGGTGACTAAGACAGACTCGGTAGGACATATTCGATGCCCTAGGCCTACGTACTCCCTCAGTGCAATGGGAAAGTCAGAGTCAATGTAGTTCGGACGGGAACTGTGGGGGAAGGTTACTCGCCAAGACAATCGCTGTCTTGTGCCTACATATCCTCAATCGGACGAGAGAAAGGAATCAGGGCTAATGTAGTTCGTGGGTACGACCACGGATGGGTAAGTGTTTTTTACGTGAACGACGAGCTCTTTTCTAAAAAAAGAAGTTTAAAACCCAACAATCCCGAAGGATAAAAAGATTTGAATTTTTTTTGTGTTTTTTAGACAGAAGTGTTTTTTTAAGTTAGTTCATAACTTGCATTGCACCAAAGTCTAGGGCACAAGGACGAATACTTAACGAATCGTCCCAAGACAAGACGCTCGCTAAGCACTCTAGAAATATGAGAGGAAGCCCCTCATTTCTCATTCCCCACGCTTAGGGCTCGTGCGCAATACACTTTATCCTTATTAAGTGTTTTCAAGAAGTTTTGAGATGAGAAGAGAGAAGACACAAAGGAAACTCTAAAGGGAAACTAAGAGTCCTAATTTTATCATGCATGGATGACTTATGGTTAGTGAGGCTTAGGAGAGACGACTACCTAAAACCAAATGCTAATCCTACTCCAAGCTTAATCAAAAATTAAGTTGGACTAGGTAGCTCTAAAGGGAGAGAATCCAAGACTTAAACAAGTCTTGAGATCCATGGGAGGAAGATAGTGAAAGAGAAGAAATGAGAAGGAGGAGGAGAAGATGAGATACAATAAATGGCAGCAAGCACATCACATCATAAATGCCCAACTCAAATCATAAAAAATGTTTCAAAGATCAAGGCAAAACAATTCAAGTAAGCATGCAAAGGTAATCATGAAAGAATGCAAGCATACTTGTATGAAATGCACAATTAAGCATACATGGACTTCATATCAAAATGAAATGAGAAAGGTAAGATGAAGATGAAAACAAGTCAGAACCAAGATCATATTATCATCAACAATTCACATATTCAAAAGTGATTCATATCATGAAGCATTATGATCCAAAGAAGTCCACAAAAGGAAAGGTAATGATATTCATCATACAATTCAAACCAAATGCATTCAACTATGCTCAAGTGAAATGAAAACCAAGTAAGGAGCTCAAGAGGCAGTAGCATATGCATCAATATCATATCAAAACCAAACTCAAGTCATACAAGTCCAAACATCAAGCAACACCTTCAAGACATGCACCAAAGTAATCCACAAATGGAAACTCAAAGTTCAAGCCCTTAAAACATACCAAAACATGATCCACAAATTGTAAAAATAAGTTTCAAAGGACCTCAACTAGGGGTAAACATCATACCAAAAACTCATGGAAAGAATCACAAAGGAACTCAATCAATTAGGCATGGCAAGTCAACTTGTGTAAAGAGGTGTCAAGATATAGTCATGCATAGGTCATTTAAGCACAAATAAGCAAACATATATCAAATGACAATTAGAAATTGTGAAATTAAAACCCAAATGACCTAATTCAGAAGCCAATCACATGTCAAAAGATCTCATAAAAATTCAAAGTTTAAGTACCTCAAACAATTAGGAAAAGATCACATAGGAACCATGAATCAATATGCAAAGGAGAGGGACTAAAATGCAATATGCAAAGAGTTTAAAAATATGAGAAAAATATTTTTAGGAACCTCAACATGTCCTCTAACAAATGCAAAAAGAATGAGATATAAATCATGTATAGATGATGAGAAAAAAAAATCAACAAGGCACGACATGCATATATGATACAATCCAAAAAGAAATTAATTAAACAATTAAATCAGAGGCACAAAATAAAATTAAAATGGAAAATAAAATTTTCCAAAATTTTATAAAACCCTAAACATGCTTCATGAATTTTTTTAGTAATTTTTGGATGCATTAATCTAATTTTAAAAATTAAAAATCAAAATGCAACAATTAAATGAAATAAAATGAAATAACACAGCCAGGGGTGCAAACAGCAACAAAATCACGTTTAAAAATTGAATGGGCTCAAAAAGGGGGTGCAGATAGCCAGCCCAGTCCACACAAACAAAAATGAGTGCAGTCCAACAAAAAAGGAAACAGTTAACTCACACCAGCCATTGGATCAATCCAACACTCCACATTCAGTTAATCAAAACCAAGGTATACATGATCAAAGGCTAGGATTAAAAGGACATGATAACACCAATACACGCGCATACACCAAATCATCAGAAATTAAAAAAACAACACGTGAACAGCACATGGCAATTTTAATGTGCTGGCAGAATCCAAACCATTAGATCACATCAACGTTCCAGATCAAGTCAACAAAATCAAAATCATGCAAGATGCGTGGTCAGGATTAAGAGCGCATGATAACAAACATGAATCATCAACACGCAAGCAATAAAATAGAAAAAGATTTTAAATGACGTGTCCCAATGTGAACCATCAGATTAACACAACCAGCGGCTGTGATTACGTCTTCTCCCTTCTGCTTCCGGTGACCTGAAAAACAAACCAGACGCCGGAGCCCTAGCTCCGGTCGTCTTCTCCGGCGACCTCAACATCAAAAATCTCCAGAAATCAAGAATAAGTACATCATTCCAACCAGAATTCAACAAGGATCTCATATATGAAATTATTTTTCACAAACAACCAACACACAAGCCAAATCGAACAGAATAAGTTTAGATCCAAAACTTTCAAACTCAAAATACACACAATCCACACGTCCAAACTCAAAACTAAATAGATCAGCATCATCAGTGAACATCATAGATCATTTTGCAAGAAAGAAAAACAAGTTACATGATCATGAAAAGTATGCTAACCTGAAAACTGTAGAGCTCCAAATAATCCAAGAACTCCTTCCAAAAGCTGCAGATCTTCCTCTTTTGAGCTCTATTTGCAAAATAAATGCAAATAGAGACTTGAATCTGGCTAGATCTAGGATTTTGTACTTGAACCCTCTTGAAATCAACTTGATGAAAACCTTGCTCTCAGCTTAAAACAATGGTTGATTCTTGTTCTATGGAGTGTGTAGATCAAGAATATGGAAAAAAAGTCTTCAGAAACCCTTAAGATGAGAGAGTTTCGAAGGAGAGAAAGTGTGAGAGCAAAAATGAAATTCTGAGCAAGAATGAGTGCATGACCTAGCTTTGTGCGTGTGAGTTAGCTTATATACACCTCATTAGTCCTCTGATCATGATTAAAATTTGATTAATCCCTTGGTTAATGAAATTGGATGGTTTATGCCAAAATGCACTTTGTGATGCCACCACTAATCCACACGTGCAAAGGCCACCAAATAAGCATGATTCACTCACATTTCTTCTGCTGATCACAAATGAATTGGATTTGGGCTTTAAAATGGTTTAATTTGTGAGATATGAATCAATTTGCAAATTGTTTATTTGTTAAATACACCATGAATAAGGCACGGTTTGGCATGAAACAAGGGTCAAAATTGGTGCTCATGGCTTGTACTTTGATGGTGTAATGTGACTTGAAGCATTAGAAGTCATTACAAGTCATTTTGAACCAAAATGCCAAAGGTGGAAAAAATGAACCATGTGAAAACCTTAAAAACCAACCTTGAGTCTTTTGATCATAACTTGAGTTTCACAAATGATATGGAGACAAACTAGTACTTTTTAGAAATGGGAGAGAGAGATCTTCAACTTTCATGTTTGAGGATAATTCAATTGAACCCTCCTTGATGATGAAAATTCAAGTTGAATGTAGTGTAAAAACTTGCCAAAAATGGAAACTTCTCATTATAGGTCATTTTCCAAATTTAGTAACTTTTGCACAAACTCTTTATTCTTGATAAATGGTATGAAACTTGACCCTTGAAGACCATATGAGGATGTGAGACCTTGAAAACCCTGAAGAGAACCTCAAAATTCTATAGTTGACTTCCCCTCTCACTGTTGACTTTTCTTGGTCTACAAGCAATTGATCCACTGAACATCTTTCACAATGCAACACTAGCCAAGTATTTCCTTCATGAGTACTTGTAAGCATATAGAACCTCATGAGAATGTATTTGAGCAAGAAAAACCCATCAAGAAGCCTTTTGTAACCCAAAACCCTAATTTGGTCCCTCTGGTTAGGAGGGAAAGATTCACTTGAAATCCTTTGCCATTCTTGACCTTGTGAAGATATGATGAACTCCTCAAACCACCTTGAGGCTTGAGACTCCTTTAAGATGAACCAAGTACCTTGATCCCATGCTAAGAACCAATGCTATGCCCAAATGCTAATGCAAGAAATGCAAAGAAACATAAGCTAGTTAGCTAAAAGCAAGAAGGCAAATTTTGGGGTGTTACAGCTGCCTCTATTCAATCAACTTGGTCCTGAAGGTATGATAGCAATGACTGTCATGTGTTCAAAGGATTCACGGAGATTGAATACCAAAAGAAAACTGAAATTTGCAATCCTCAAAGGAGGAACGACTCCACTGAGGAACAAGCAATAAATGATGCACTGTCACAACACGGACGAGTGTTAGCTATGCTGGGGATAAACACTGACGGGTGTCAAGGAATCAAAGATATCAGATACGGGCGGGTATCGAAAAGGTACACGGACGGGTATAAAAAGTCTCAATATGGACGGGTATAAAAAAGGTACATGGACGGGTGTAAAAAGGTTTCAACACGGACGGGTATCGAAAAGGTACACGGACGGGTGCAAAGAGTTTCAATACGGACGGGTATCGAAAAGGTACACGGACGAGTGTAAAAAGGTTTCAATACGGATGGGTATCAAAAAGGTACACGACAGGTGCAAAGAGTTTCAATACGGACGGGTATCGAAAAGATACACGGACAGGTGTAAAAAGGTTCAGATACGGACGGGTACTGAGAACATACATGGACGGGTGTAAAAAGGTTCAATACGGACAGGTATCGAAAAGATACACGGAAGGGTGTAAAAAGGTTTCAATATGGACGGGTATTGAAAAGGTACATGGACGGGTGCAAAGAGTTTCAATACGGAGGGTATCGAAAAGATACACGGACGGGTGTAAAAAGGTTTCAATACGGACGGGTATCGAAAAGGTACACGGACGGGTGTAACGGATAAATTTACTGGGGATTAATCTCGCTGGGGAATGGAAGGCAACGGACGGGTGTCATCAAAAGGTCAATACGGATGGGTATTGAAACAAAACACAGACGGGTGCCGAAGGAAACACGGACGAGTGTCAAACGGTAAAAACCCTGAGGGGATAAACCAAAGGACCACCTGGACGAAGGAATGTCAAATATTGCTTAGAATGACTAAATTCACCACTTGTGGAGTAAAGTCGAATGATATTCTCCTGAAATCCTGCTTTCCTGACGAAGGAAAACTCAAACCTGGCTTATGCTTCAGATGCATATGTTTGAATTTTGCCGTAATGCTCCACGCGAAGTGGAAATGCTACGCATTTGGGAGGATGCCATGCAAAGAAATGCTTATGCAATGCAAAAAGATCGTCCCAGCGAAATAAATGCTGAGAACAGAAGCAGCTCCACCGAGGACGACAAACTACATTGTCATCAAACCAAATAAAACACGTTGAGGAAAATTTCACCCTACTAGGGAAGATCACAATCACCAATTCTGCCGGAGATGGACGAATCTCCGAGAGAAAACCCACTCTGTTGGGGACGAAAATATCAACAACTCTGCTGGAGGTGGATGAAACTCCGAGAGAAAACCCACTCAACCGGGGAGTATCAAGATCAACAAATCTGCTGGAGAAGGACGAAACTCTGAGAGAATACCCACTCAGCTGGGGGGAGATAAATACTGAAGATGGAAACTCCTCCGCCGGGGATCACCAAATACTTCAGAACTTGGATTTGACGCCTGCCAAAAACGATTGGACTTAGGACCTGCTGGGGATACCATTCACCACCAGACTATGCTTGGGGATGTCGATGAGCTTAATCTGTTGTTAGGGAAATAACTTTACCCTCACCCTGCTGGGGATTAGAGCCTGTCGTTGCTGGTGAGACTATACTTTCTGACCAACTGAGGAAAGTAGACACCAGGACTCTGTGGGGATAATAACACTTTTGCCCACGAATCTCCTGCTGGAGATACAACAACATCCACCTTAGAGCAATCAACTTCTGAACGCTTGTTGGGGAATAGTAACCCAACCATGACGTCGGCTGGGGACATAATCCTCTGTACTCTTGTTGAGGGGGACGATCCTCTTATGTCCTACTGAGGGGGATGATCCTCGTCGACACATCTGCTTGGAAAATAGTAGTTGTCAACATCCACTCTGCTAGGGGATAAATAAATGTTTCCTGACTAGTTGAGGAAAAACGACTGCCCCATACTCTGTGGGGAAACACCATATGTGGGGAAAACGATCCTTAATGCTCTGATGGGGAAGAGTAAAAAAATTGTTGAGGACGATCAGACTTCAAAGTTGGGGAGAGCAGCTCTACTGGGGAGGTGCACCTGTCATCCTGCAAAACCAACAGAAAGGCTACGTGCAAAAATGATTACTTTGATTATCATCATAGTGACTGACGCCTAAGCAATTGCCACTGTTTTCCAACTTGTTTCATAAAGCTCAACATTTAGCATGTAATGTTTATCAAAAATATCGGACATTGTCACAAACAAAACAGGTAAAACAAGAAACAAAAGCTCTTTGACTGAAATGCAAACTTTATTGAATGATCGGCCTGTAAATAGGCATTTACATTTGGAAGCAATTCCTGGAAAGAGGTAATTGCGCAAAAAGCTAAAGAAAATACACATGTCGGCAATGTGGGGAACATACATCCACCATGACTCGACTCAGCTATAACCCATATGACTTGTTTATCCGCAGATACTTTGGCCTTTGAAGATGACTGACTAGACTGATTCCTTTCCTTCGAATTTTCCAAGTGTGAATAGTGATCACATATCGAACGCGGATCGTAGTCTTTGCTTTTAAATCCCTAACTTTTGCCTGGACTGCCCTTTTCGGGTTTTCAATCCACCGGGATACCCATTTTTGCCAAAGTTGCCTTTTCAGGTTTTCAACTTTGCGGGTTTATTTCTTTTTCTTTTTATCCTTAATTTTTTCCCGAACCTTTTCTTTTTATGGTTCGCCAGGATGCCCCATTTTTGCCTGAACCTTCTTTTTATGTTCAGCGGGTCTCTTTTATGCAAAGTATTTTTTGACTACATCCGCGTTCACAGGGGACGTAAAATCTTCGCCATCCATAGTTGAGAGTAATAAGGCTCCACCAGAGAAAACCTGTCTTACTACATATGGCCCTTCATAATTCGGAGTCCACTTGCCCCTGTGATCTGTTTGAGGAGGAGTGATCCTTTTCAAAACTAATTTACCAGTTTGAAAACACCGAGGACGCACTTTCTGATCAAAGGCTTTCTTCATCCTGCTCTGATACAACCGGCCATGCGCAATGGCTTTCAATCTCTTTTCTTCAATGAGGTTCAGTTCATTTAGCCGGGAACGCACCCACTCAGCTTCATCAAGCTTCACGTCTATCAGAATTCTCAAAGAAGGAATCTCAACTTCAAATGGCAGAACTGCTTCCATACCATACACCAGTGAGAAAGGGGTTGCCCCAGTTGATGTGCGTACCGAAGTACGATATCCGTACAAAGCGTAAGGCAACATCTCATGCCAGTCCTTGTATGTCACTACCATCTTCTGGACAATCTTCTTTATGTTCTTATTTGCCGCTTCAACAGCCCCATTCATCTTCGGACGATAGGGAGAAGAATTGTGATGTTCGATTTTAAAGCTCTGACATAGCTCCTTCATCATCTTATTATTCAGATTTGAACCATTATCAGTAATGATTCTCTCCGGGACTCCATACCGGCAGATGATGTCCTTCTTAATAAACCGGGCTACCACTTGTCTAGTGACGTTGGCATAAGATGCTGCTTCCACCCACTTCGTGAAATAATCAATGGCCACCAGGATAAAATGATGTCCATTCGAAGCAGTCGGCTCAATCTTCCCAATCATGTCAATGCCCCACATGGCAAAAGGCCAAGGTGACGACAAAACATTCAGAGGAGTAGGCGGTACGTGCACCTTGTCAGCATAAATCTGGCATTTATGACATTTTCGGGTGTATTTAAAACAATCAGACTCCATAGTCATCCAATAATACCCGCTCTTAACAATTTTCTTGCCATAGCATGCCCATTGGCATGAGTACCAAAGGAACCTTCATGAACCTCTTCCATTAATAGGCCTGCCTCGTGTTCATCAACACAACGTAGCAAGACCATGTCAAAGTTTCTCTTGTATAACACCTTGTCTTTGTTCAAAAAGAAGTTTCCTGATAACCTCCTCAATGTCTTTTTATCCTTGGAAGATGCCCCATCTGGGTATTCCTGACTCTTCAAAAAGACTTTGATGTCATGATACCAAGGCTTGCCATCTGATACCCCTTCAACTGCAAGTACAAAAGCAGGTCTGTCCAAGCGCATGATTCTGATTGAAGGAGTTTCATTCCAACGATTCACTTGATACATCGATGACAATGTTGCCAGCGCATCAGCCATCTGATTCTCTATCCGAGGAATGTGATGGAAGTCCACTCTGTCAAAGAAAGGTAACAACCTTCTGGCATAGTTGTTATACAGAACAAGATTTGCTTGACGAGTCTCCCATTCACCTGTAATCTGATTAACCACCAACGCAGAATCACCATAAACATCGAGGTTCTTGATTCTCAAATCAATTGCTTCTTCTAACCCCATGATGCATGCTTCATACTCTGCCTCATTGTTGGTGCATACGAACGCCAATCGGGCAGTGAAGGGTATATGAGAACCCTGTGGAGTCGTAATGATTGCCCCAATTCCGTTACCATATGAATTAACAGCTCCATCAAAAACCATTTTCCACTGAGATCCAATCTCGTTCCTTCATCAGGCAAAGGTTCTTCATAATCCTTCATCTTCAGATACATGATATGCTTATCCGGAAATTCAAACTTCATCGGTTGATAATCCTCAATTGATTGTTCGGCAAGATATTCTGACAAAACACTTCCCTTAATAGCCTTTTGGGAAACATACTGAATATCGTATTTTGTCAGAACCATATGCCAACGGGCTATTCTACCAGAAAGTGCTTGCTTCTCAAACACGTATTTGATCGGATCCATCTTCGAAATTAAGAGGGTTGTGTGGTTTAACATATACTGCCTCAAACGCTTAGCGGCCCAAGCGAGTGCACAACATGTTTTCTCCAGCATCGAGTACCTTGACTCGCAATTAGTAAACTTCTTACTCAGGTAGTAGATGGCATGCTCTTTTCTACCTGACTCGTCTTGTTGACCGAGCACACAACCCATTGAGTTCTCAAGAACCGTGAGATACATAATCAAAGGCCTTCCTGGCACTGGCGGCATAAGGACCGGAGGTTCCTGCAAGTATTCTTTTATCTTTTCAAACGCCTTTTGACAATTTTCATTCCACCTGACTGCTTGATCTTTTCTCAACAACTTAAAGATTGGTTGACACGTGGCTGTGAGATGTGAGATGAACCTAGCAATGTAGTTTAATCTCCCCAAGAAACCACGAACCTCTTTTTCTGTTTTCGGCACAGGCATTTCTTGTATGGCTCTTACCTTCGCAGGATCAACCTCGATACCTTTTTCACTAACAATAAACCCCAGCAATTTTCCTGATCTCACCCCGAATGTGCATTTGTTAGGATTCAACCTCAGTCTGAATTTTCTCAATCTTTCAAATAGCTTCTGAAGATTCACCAAATGTTCTTCCTCCGTCTGTGACTTCGCAATCATGTCATCAACATAGACCTCAATCTCTTTGTGAATCATATCATGAAAGAGAGTCACCATCGCCCGCTGATAGGTTGCCCCTGCATTTTTCAATCCAAAGGGCATCACTCTATAGCAAAAAGTTCCCCACGGTGTTATGAATGTTGTTTTATCCATGTCCTCTAGGGCCATCTTGATTTGGTTATACCCAGAGAAGCCATCCATGAAGGAAAACACCAAATACTGAGCAGTATTGTCAACTAACACGTCAATGTAAGGGAGCAGGAAATCTTCCTTTGGGCTTGCTCTGTTCAAATCCTTGTAATCAACATACATCCTAACCTTCCAATCCTTCTTAGGTACAGGCACGATGTTAGCAACCCATGGAGGATAATTTGTCACGGCAAGAAAACCGGCGTCCAACTGTTTCTGAACCTCTTCTTTGATTTTGACAGACATCTTCGGTTTAGTTCTTCTCAACTTTTGCTTGACCGGAGAACAACCTTCTTTAAGTGGTAGCCGGTGTACAAAAATATCAGTATCGAGCCCAGGCATGTCTTGGTAAGACCAGGCGAAGATGTCCACATACTCTCAGAGCATTTCAATCAATCATCCCTTGACACTGTCTTCCAATGCAGCCCCTATCATTACTTCCTTTCTGGCGTCCTCGATTCCCAGATTCACAATCTCAATTTCCTCCTAATGAGGTAAGATGATCCTCTCCTCTTGCTTCAACAATCTGGCCAACTCTTCGGGCAGTTCACAATCTTCGTCAGTTTCTTCTTCAGCTTGATAGATTGGATTGTCAAAGTCGTATCGAGCTATAGCTGAGTCATGATCGGTGTCATCTGAACAAAAAGACCTGCATGATTGATGAGGTATGTTTTATTATGTATGCAACAAAAGAAGCACATTGCCATTTTGATGTGGGTTTTTAATGCATAAAAATGAAAACAGAAGACAGAGATCAAAATATTTGAGTGTGAAAAGTCCTTTATTGATGATAAAGCAAAACATGCAACAGTTAAAAGCCCTACAAATAAAATCACCACGTCTTGGGCAAAACGCAGGATTAACATAATAGGAAAACAACGCAATTACTCGAAGCTAGTCACTTGAATGACTTTTTCAGAAGACCAGTTGCACAGACTTTCTCCCGGGACGCAAGGGCGGATCTAGCTATCCATGTCACAATCACTGTCCCCTTCTTCCTCAATGGCATTAACTCTGTCGAAGAAAACACCGGCACTAGTGAAATGGACTGGGCCATAGAATTTGGGAGGATCCCCATCTTTCCTGGATGGCTTGTATCTCAATCCATAAGTATCCCTCTTCTCCTGAACTTCAACCATTTGGCCCCACCTCTGTGAGCTACCAGCCTCTACCATAGCTTTGGCGTCTTTAAACGAAGACATAGAAACTTCAGGCTGATTTGCCCCTGCAGGCTGCTCTATAGCTTCAGACTGGAAAACCTCTTCAGAAACCTTCACCTTCTCAAACCCATGACACAACGTCTCATGGATTTCACCATCCACTTCCACGTATTTGAAGGTTGACAGCTGACTAATCATTATGTCTTCTTCTCCGCACACTGTCACTACCTGACCATCAACCATGTATTTTAGCTTTTGATGCAAAGTGGAGGTTACAGCACCTGCACCATGGATCCAAGGTCGACCCAACAAACAACTGTATGCTGGCTGAATATCCATTATATAAAATGTTGCATCAAAGATTTCCGGCCCAACCTTGATCGGGAGCACAATCTCACCAAAAACAGATCTCTTCGAGCCATCAAAAGCTCGCACCACCAAGTTGCTTGGTGTACAAATAAGTCCCCTGGTATCTAACTTCATTAACGCTTTCTTTGGCAATACATTCAACGATGATCCAGTATCAACCAATACATGTGACATCAGTGAACCACGGCACTCAATCGAAATATGCAGGGCATTATTATAATTCCTCCCAGCGGGAGTCAAATCAAGATCTGTGAAACCCAAGCCATTACCCGCATTCACGTGAGCTACAACCCCTTCCAGCTGGTTAACAAAAATCTCTTGAGGAACATAGGCTGCATTCAAAACTTTCAGAAGAGCATTCCTATGAGCTTCAGAGCATAACAACAATGACAGAATAGAAATCTTGGACGGGGTCTAATGTAACTAGTCCACGATCTTATAATCACTTTTCCGGATGAGTCTCATAAACTCCTCTACATTCTCAGAAAAAGCATCACCATCCGGCTTTACTGTAGAGTCCACAACCACTGGAGTTTGAATAGAAGCATCCATTACCTGTTTTCCCTTATCTTGACTTGAAGTACTGGGTTGATCATTAACAGGAGTAAGCACTCTACCACTTCTCGTTATAGCATCAGCTTCAACCTTAATCTCAGGATTAGAACTCACTGATGAAGTAGCCATTAATTCCTGCTTTTGTCCATTGACAAACACCTCGGTGCCATAATTCCAGGGAATAGCCTTAGAACTTTCATACAGAATGGGTCCTGCCCTTGTGATAATGACTGGAGGTGGCCTTGTCGGACCAGAAATAGTAATTGTTTTGAAAGGAATGGTGATAGTAGCAACCTTCCCACTGACAACTTCTTCTTGCTGATTACCTCTGTCAAACTGTAAGCAGCCCTCATTAATCATATTCTGGATACCCATCTTCAACGAATCACAACCATTATCCTTTGTCAAACAATCTGAACAGTTCTCATCACAACCCGGATAGACGCCACCCTTTAGCAACCTGTTTTTAACCACAGCCAGCGGAGTCTTTAGCTCCTCAACATCCATGATCAAATTCAAAGCTTCACATTCCTCAATTATCGCATTCACCCTTAGCCCATTATGATCAGGCATCGGGTTTTGAATAACATTGGGCCTAACATTCGAGAAATTGATAGCCTTGGAGTCCACAAGGTCTTGCACCTTGTGATGAAATGCCCTACACTTCTCCACAGTGTACCCCGGAGCACCAGAGTGAAAATTGCAGTGTGCGTTAGCATCTTAGCCTCGTGGGAGTTCCCCTGTTGGTGGAGCCAGGGTACGGAGCTCAACTAGACGCAACTATAGCAAATGTTGCAATAACTGTGCATATGACATTGGTGGTTGATCAAAATGCCTCTCCGCATTCCTTTATCTGTTCTGATACTGGCCCTGCTGCCTGTTCTGATTAGCATTATTCCTTTGTTGCTGTGGTGGAGGTAACGTTGCTGGGATAGTTACTGATGCTACTTGTTGATTATTGCTCTGATGCTGTTTCCCTTTTCCCCTGTGAGATGATACAACGTTGGCCTCTCCTTTCTTCTTATAACCATCAAATGGCTTCTTTCCATGCCCGGAAGATGAACCGTCACCACTAGAAACTTTTCCAGCCTTAATTCCAACCTCTACCTTTTGTCCGATAGCAATCACATCTGCAAACTTGCCTAGTGAACAAGGCAATAGCTTTTCATAATAGTGCTTAGGCAGTGTGTCCATAAACATATCCAACATCTCCTTTTCCAGCATTGGTGGCTGTACCCTAGCCGCCAATTCACGCCACCTTTGCGCGTATTCTTTGAAACTTTCATCATTTTTCTGGGACATACTCAACAGTTGGGTTCTGTTGGGAGCCATGTCTATGTTGTACTGGTAATGCTTAATAAAAGAAACAGCTAGCTCTCTCCAAGTACGAACATCTCTACTTTCTAGCGCCATGTACCATTCCAAAGACGCGTCGGACAGGCTGTCTTGGAAAAAGTGCATCATTAGCTTTTCGTC
Organism: Lathyrus tuberosus; assembly: GCA_022829125.1. NCBI lineage: Eukaryota > Viridiplantae > Streptophyta > Magnoliopsida > Fabales > Fabaceae > Lathyrus > Lathyrus tuberosus. Next base: position 4,625,328 of record JALAZF010000449.1, read on the forward strand.
CTTGGCATGGGCAGCCATCTTCCTGGTATACGCCTTTACATGAGTTCTCGGGCAGGTAGAACCATTATACTTCTCCAGTGTAGGAATCTGAATCTTGTGCGGAATGACAATATCAGGGACCAACCCTAGGTCATCCAAATCTATTCCCAGATCATCCTGTTTCACAACCCCTTTCAATTGCGCCTCAATTAAATGGATCCTCTCATCACTAACCACAGGAAGACCATCGTCTAAGCTTCTGACTGAAAAAACATCATCCTGTTGATCATTAATACGATGGCCATGGATAGCTCAAACAGCGCTTCCTTCTCCAACTATTGAAGGAATCCCACCCTGTCCACCAGCGCCAGGAATAGGAATGTTGATACCAGCATCACCTCCGCCCGGAGGAATAACACGATTAAGAAGACCACCGTGTAAGATACCATTTTCATCAACCTATGACACCAAAGGCTGAACTAGAGTTCTGAATTCATTCTGACTCTGCATCACACCCTGCATCATCTCCATGAATTGATCGATGCGAACTTGCATAGCTGCCATGTCTGCCTGAACTTTGTCCATCACTCTGCTTTGATTAAGCCTGGTAGAATACCGATGAGTTGGTTGATCAATCCTGACTGTCAAAAAGAGAGAGCATAAGAAAACCAGAGAATCCAAGATAACCTGCAATGCAAACAGAGATGATTATGCAAATGCAAATGCAAACATGTATGAACATTATCAAGGCGATCTATCCCTTGATTCCAGTTTTAACAACAGAAGAGAACTGAATTCCTGATCATATAACGAGAATAAGCATCTGTTACAACACAAGTCTGAATAAGCATAAACAAAGATCCCGACCAACAAGCCTGGCGGTGATCCCGAAAATACAAAGAAAACAACAGCAAGGAAACTAAAGCATATCATCAAGACTCAGCCGTGCTAGAATTCCCCATTCGTCATTCTTTTTGCACCAATTCTGCACTTCCTTGAGAAGCTTCTTGGTATTAGGATGCTCTGGTCTCTGAATCAACTCTTGAATCAAAAGATCCCTCCTGTGCAAGATCCCTGTCAAATAACGACTATGCAATTCCCAATCTTCTTCTCCAGAAGCTCCACCTGAACTTGAACCTTCGCTTCTGGCTCTTTTCACTTCTGCTTGGATCTTCAGCTGTTCCACATCTGCCATGGTTTCCTTGAGCTTTTCCTCAACTACTCTCCTCTCAAAGATCCCTGATAAAATCTCCTTATCCTTTTTCCGAAGCTCTGTCTTCAAACCTTTAATCTGTTCCAGATACTTGTCCTCTTTCAACCTGTTACAATTAATTGTTGTATTCCGACGGTCACGGAACTTGTGAATTCTTGACATAGCATAAGCCAACTCTTTCTTCTTGGACGAAAGGACCTTGCTAACACTTCTCAATGCTTGAGCCACTTTCTCTCTGGCGGTGGCTTCTTTAGACAATTCCTTCTTCTTCACAGCCAAAAGTTCTGATTTCAACCTGGCAACATGGATAGCTTCACCTTTTTTGTGCTTCAACTGACCAACCTCTCTGCCCAGTTCACTATTCTCCTCTCGGAGTTTTTCGTTCTTAGCCCATAACTTATCATACTTCTCTATATCAACAGTCGTGGGAGCCTCGATCATCAAAGGATACAAAGGTGGTTCCACCGGGAAGGGAAGAAGCTCTTCTTCTGCTCTTTTCTTAATCCACTCTTCATAGGAAGGAAAAGCCCGATTATTACATTTCCCGAATGAAGTTTTTCCCTTCTTGGTCACCTGCTTCCAAGCATTCACAATCTTCCTTATCATCTGTTGATCCCCAGTACCATTGAAGAATAAGGACTCTCTGATATCTCGCTCTTCGGGTGGACCTCTCAAAGGATAACCAAACTTCCTGATAACAAGGAAATGATTATAGTTAATTCCACCTTTTCTCCCTATCAAGGGTACATTAGGGAATTCTCCGCACTTACAAATAATCTCCATCCCTAGCAAATCATGGTTGAACCAAACAATGTTGTCAGCAGTCAAGCCCATTAACCTCTTTGACCACTTCAGAGAATCTCTCGTGTCAACGAAAGCGCCAGCTTCGGGGAGATGACTCAGAAACCAAGTAGACAAGAGTAGTGCACAGTAACTCACAGTTCTTCCACGCCTATTCTCATTCTTGTAGTAGACTGAGTGATACACATCACCTAGCAAGGTAGGTACGGGATTCTTTGAAATAAAGATTCTTACAGCATGCATATCTACCAGATCAGGAACATTGGGAAACAAGACAATCCCATAGATGCACATAGCCAGAATAGCTTGGAAAGCAGTCCAATTCTTCTCCTTAACATGTATGCAAGCTTGATCAAACAAGAACTTCAATAAGAAACCCTTAGCTCCTTGTTTCTCCACAATATTACTGCTCAGAACGGATTCACCAATATGAAGAGCAATGGTCATTTCTTTTATCCTGGGACGTTCTTCAGAAAAGAATACTATGTCATGCCTGATGGGGATTCCCAAAATAAATGAGAACTCCTCCAACGTTGGAGCCAAGATATAGTCTAGGAAAGTGAAGTAACGCAAAGCCGGATCATAGAACTGAAGAAGTGTATGAATGGCATCCTTCTCATACTTGGAGATACTGTAGACAAACTTCAGAAGTCTCCCATACTCTCCACTGAACTCTGTATGAACTCCGGGACCAACCATACTAATCAGCTTGTGAATCGACGTCAAGGTCGGGTCTGGGAACGAATAAGCAACAGTCTTCTTTCTCTGGACATCCATGCTAAGGCAACCTCAGAAAACCGAAATCAAGAGTAAGATGCAAGCCCTGAAAAATGTCAAACATGTTAGAATGCAAGAAAAATGATATGCACATGCAAGCATGGGATCAAGGCATCACTGCTAGACGTGCTCTGCTGCTAACTGAACAAGAACCACAACCCAGAAAACCAGAATTTCAGAATACCGAACCACTGAGATAACCAGAAACCCAGCTAATCAAACACTGATGAGAAATCCAGAAAACTGGGTGGTTTAAAGGTTTCGGTTTCCTGCAAGCCTGCAAACACCCATCCCATCTCACATGAGGGTTCTAGAAAGGCGAGGATCCTCAATATCACGGGCTCTCAGGTCAAGAAATGATGATACATTCACCATTTCTGGTTTGGCATCATCATTAATCGAGGAGGCCTCAACTGATTCCCCTCAAAAATAAGGTCATCCTATGCGAGTCCCTCAGCATTGGGTCCTCGGATCGAGAATGTGCAATGGGTTTGCCACAGAATGTGGTCTGCCACTATCACATCTCGGGAGGAGAGACGCAACTGAGGTATCGGAGAAACGGTCACCAGAGTCGACAGCTCTCTAGATCAACACCCTAAAATCTCTTGATCAAGACAAGACACACACGTCAGAATACGCAAGACACACACGTCAGAATACGTCCCAAGTTAGCCTCGTCTGGTTGTGAATTTCATGAACACACAAACGTACCAAGCGGGCACGTAGGTCCCACTACTCTCCACTCTAGTCCTAAGTGTATGCTCAAGCCTGGGTATTGGGCTTATCTCTCAGAACAACCCAACCTGCCAAACAGAAACCAACCAGCACAGCACAGCAATATCCAATATGACAGTAATAAAATGAAATGCAATGCAGTAAAAGCTGTAAAACAATAATATACAACATAATAAAGCACAACAAATAAACACCCAACGAAAAAAACAAACAAGCGCTAGGATTGACTCGCTAAAGGGGATGGACCAGTAAGAGGTCAACCAGAGTCCCCAGCAGAGTCGCCAGCTGTCGCTCCTGAAAGATTCGCATCCAACGGTACAAACGCGAGAGTGGCACGGAAAACACAGAGCCACCAGCAATGTGTATTTATCCCGAGAGAGAGAAAGGAAACACTGCATAAACCTGAAGAGAAAGGGGGAAAGACATGGTCATCGCAACCATAGTCCGGGTTCGGGAGTCAGTTATACGAGGGGAAGGTGTTAGCACCCCACGCATCCATCGTACTCGATGGGATCCACGCTTGTTGTCTAAATGGAGGGTGAGCGGTCCTACTATCTATGGCTGAACAAAAGAAAACGGGGATGGGGGTGACTAAGACGGACTCGGTAGGACATATTTGATGCCCTAGGCCTACGTACTCCCTCAGTGCAATGGGAAAGTCAGAGTCAACGTAGTTCGGACGGGAACTGTAGGGGAAGGTTGCTCGCCAAGACAATCGCTGTCTTGTGCCTACATATCCTCAATCGGACAAGAGAGAGAGAGGAATCAGAGCTAATGTAGTTCGTGGGTACGACCACGGATGGGTAAGTGTTTTTTACGTGAGCGACGAGCTCTTTTCTGAAAAAAGAAGTTTGAAACCCAACAATCCCGAAGGATAAAAAGATTTGAATTTGTTTTGTGTTTTTTTAGACAGAAGTGTTTTTTTAAGTTAGTTCATAACTTGCATTGCACCAAAGTCTAGGGCACAGGGACGAATACTTAGCGAATCGTCCCAAGACAGGACGCTCGCTAAGCACTCTAGAAAGATGAGAGGAAGCCCCTCATTTCTCATTCCCCACGCTTAGGGCTCGTGCGCAATACACTTTATCCTTATTAAGTGTTTTCAAGAAGTTTTGAGATGAGAAGAGAGAAGACACAAAGGAAACTCTAAAGGGAAACTAAGAGTCCTAATGTTATCATGCATAGATGACTTATGGTTAGTGAGGCTTAGGAGAGACGAATACCTAAAACCAAATGCTAATCCTACTGCAAGCTTAATCAAAAATTAAGTTGGACTAGGTAGCTCTAAAGGGAGAGAATCCAAGACTTAAACAAGTCTTGAGATCCATGGGAGGAAGAGAGTGAAAGAGAAGAAATGAGAAAGAGGAGGAGAAGATGAGATACAATAAATGGCAGCAAGCACATCACATCATAAATGCCTAACTCAAATCATCAAAAATGTTTCAAAGATCAATGCAAAACAATTCAAGTAAGCATGCAAAGGTAATCATGAAAGAATGCAAGCATACTTGTATGAAATGCACAATTAAGCATACATGGACTTCATATCAAAATGAAATGAGAAAGGTAAGATGAAGATGAAAACAAGTCAGAACCAAGATCATATTATCATCAACAATTCACATATTCAAAAGTGATTTATATCATGAAGCATTATGATCCAAAGAAGTCCACAAAAGGAAAGGTAATGATATTCATCATACAATTCAAACCAAATGCATTCAACTATGCTCAAGTGAAATGAAAACCAAGTAAGGAGCTCAAGAGGCAGTAGCATATGCATCAATATCATATCAAAACCAAACTCAAGTCATACAAGTCCAAACATCAAGCAACACCTTCAAGACATGCACCAAAATAATCCACAAATGGAAACTCAAAGTTCAAGCCCTTAAAACATACCCAAACATGATCCAAAAATTGCAAAAATAAGTCTCAAAGGACCTCAACCAGGGGTAAACATCATACCAAAAACTCATGCAAAGAATCATAAAGGAACTCAATCAATTAGGCATGGCAAGTCAACTTGTGTAAAGAGGTGTCAAGATATAGTCATGCATAACTCATTTAAGCACAAATAAGCAAACATATATCAAATTACAATCAGAAATTGTAAAATTAAAACCCAAATGACCTAAGTCAGAAGCCAATCACATGTCAAAAGATCTCACAAAAATTAAAAGTTTAAGTACCTCAAACAATTAAGCAAAGATCACATAGGAACCATGAATCAATATGCAAAGAAGAGGGACTAAAATGCAATATGAAAAGAGTTTAAAAATATGAGAAAAATATTTTTAGGAACCTCAACATGTCCTCTAACAAATGCAAAATAATAAGATGCAAATCATGTATAGATGATGAGAACAAAAATCAACAAGGCAGGGCATGCATATATGAAACAATCCAAAAAGAAATTAATTAAACAATTAAATCGGAGGCATAAAATAAAATAAAAATGGAAAATAAAATTTTCCAAATTTTATAAAACCCTAAAACTGCTTCATGAATTTTTTTGGTAATTTTTGGATGCATTAATCTAATTTTAAAAAATAAAAATCAAAATGCAATAATTAAATGAAATAAAATGAAATAACACAGCCAGGGGTGCAAACAGCAACAAAATCACGTTTAAAAATGGAATGGGCTCAAAGAGGGGGTGCGGATAGCCAGTCCAGTCCACACAAACAAAAATGAGCGCAGTCCAACAAAAAAGGAAACAGTCAACTCACACCAGCCATTGGATCAATCCAACACTCCACATTCAGTTAATCAAAACCAAGGTATACATGATCAAAGGCTAGGATTGAAAGGACATGATAACACCAATACACGCGCATACACCAAATCATCAGAAATTAAAAAAATAACACGTGAACAGCACATGGTAATTTTAATGTGCTGGCAGAATCCAAACCATTAGATCACATCAAAGTTCCAGATCATGTCAACAAAATCAAAATTATGCAAGATGCGTGGTCAGGATTAAAAGCGCATGATAATAAACATGAATCATCAACATGCAAGCAATAAAATAGAAACAGATTTTAAATTACGTGTCCCAACATGAACCATCAGATTAACACAACCAACGGCTGTGATTACGTCTTCTCCCTTCTGCTTCCGGTGACCTAAAAAACAAACCAGACGTCGGAGCCCTAGCTCCGGTCGTCTTCTCCGGCGACCTCAACATCAAAAATCTCCAGAAATCAAGAATAAGTACATCATTCCAACCAGAATTCAACAAGGATCTCATATATACAATTATTTTTCACAAACAACCAACACACAAGCCAAATCGAACAGAATAAGTTTAGATCCAAAACTTTCAAACTCAAAATACACACAATCCACACGTCCAAACTCAAAACTAAATAGATCAGCATCATCGGTGAACATCATAGATCATTTTGCAAGCAAGAAAAACAAGTTACATGATCATGAAAAGTATGCTAACCTGAAAACTGTAGAGCTCCAAATACACCAAGAACTCCTTCCAAAAGCTGCAGATCTTCCTCTTTTGAGCTCTATTTGCAAAATAAATGCAAATAGAGACTTGAATCTGGCTAGATCTAGGATTTTGAACTTGAACCCTCTTGAAATCAACTTGATTCTTGTTCTATGGAGTGTGTAGATCAAGAATATGGAAAAAAATCTTCATAAACCCTTAAGATGAGAGAGTTTCGAAGGAGAGAAAGTGTGAGAGCAAAAATGAAATTCTGAGCAAGAATGAGTGCATGACCTAGCTTTGTGCGTGTGAGTTAGCTTATATACACCTCATTAGTCCTCTGATCATGATTAAAATTTGATTAATCCCTTGGTTAATGAAATTGGATGGTTTATGCCAAAATACACTTTGTGATGCCACCACTAATCCATACGTGCAAAGGCCACCAAATAAGCATGATTCACTCACATTTCTTCTGCTGATCACAAATGAATTGGATTTGGGCTTTGAAATGGTTTAATTTGTGAGATATGAATCAATTTGCAAATTGTTTATTTGTTAAATACACCATGAATAAGGCACGGTTTGGCATGAAACAAGGGTCAAAATTGGTGCTCATGGCTTGTACTTTGATGGTATAATGTGACTTGAAGCATTAGAAGTCATTACAAGTCATTTTGAACCAAAATGCCAAAGGTGGAAAAAATGAACCATGTGAAAACCTTAAAAACCAACCTTGAGTCTTTTGATCATAACTTGAGTTTCACAAATGATATGGAGACAAACTAGTACTTTTTGGAAATGGGAGAGAGAGATCTTCAACTTTCATGTTTGAGGATAATTCAATTGAAGCCTCCTTGATGATGAAAAGTCAAGTTGAATGTAGTGTAAAAACTTGCCAAAAATGGAAACTTCTCATTATAGGTCATTTTCCAAATTTAGTAACTTTTGCACAAACTCTTTATTCTTGATAAATGGTATGAGACTTGACCCTTGAAGACCATATGAGGATGTGAGACCTTGAAAACCCTGAAGAGAACCTCAAAATTCCACAGTTGACTTCCCCTCTCACTGTTGACTTTTCTTGGTCTACAAGCAATTGATCCACTGAACATCTTTCACAATGAAACACTAGCCAAGTCTTTCCTCCATGAGTACTTGTAAGCATATAGAACCTCATGAGAATGTATTTGAGCAAGCAAAACCCATCAAGAAGCCTTTTGAAACCCAAAACCCTAATTTGGTCCTTCTAGTTAGGAGGGAAAGATTCACTTGAAATCCTTTGCCATACTTGACTTTGTGAAGATATGATGAACTCCTCAAACCACCTTGAGGCTTGAGACTCCTTTGAGATGAACCAAGTACCTTGATCCCATGCTAAGAACCAATGTTATGCCCAAATTCTAATGCAAGAAATGCAAAGAAACATAAGTCAGTTAGCTAAAAGCAAGAAGGCAAATTTTGGGGTGTTACACCGGCCCGCTGGTGTTCTCAGGAATCAATGATTTTGAGTGACAAGTACAAAAAATCACCCGTAGAAAACCTTTGGGGGGGTAGAGCCTTGACTTCATGACACCGACCCTTTGACCCCATGTTTTTTCTATGTTTTTGTATGCTGCATTCATGCATTCATCTAAAAAACATAAAATAAATAAATTTTTCTCCTCTAGTCTCTCTTTTTTTTTCAAATTAAACTAAGACAATGATTGCAAATGTCAGAGAAAAAAGGATTGCGCTGATGGATTTTGGTAGAAGGAGAACTCATAAGTATACCTCCAAGGTTCCAAAACTAGAGGATTTGAGAGGTTTAGCAAGGATGATCACTAACCCTGAAGCTTTCAGAGCCAAATACGGAGGTCTGCTACCCCTGTTAAGAGTCCATGTGATTGAAGGAATCATGGAATCACTCATTCAGTTTTACGATCCAGTTTATCACTGTTTCACATTTTCGAATTACCATCTCGCACCAATGCTGGAGGAGTATTCTCACTTGACCGATCGACACATTATTGATCGAGCTCCATTTTCTGGACTGGAAGAAATTCCAAAGGATCAGACCATTGCATGAGCAATTTATTTGGATGAGTCGGAAGTCAAGGCTCATCTAACCACTAAGGGTGGCATCCAAGGTTTGCCAGCCCAATCCTTGATAAAGAAGGCCTTGTACTTTTCCAGTAGACTGCTTTTGAAAGCATCTTTGTTTTGCTCACCTACGGGTTATTTTTGTTTCCCAACATTAATAACTTTGTAGATATCAACGCCATTAAGGTTTTTCTCATTGGAAACCCTTTGCCAACTTTACTCGCGGACGCGTATCATTCTGTACACTTAGGGAATTTGTACAGCGGAGGAATGATCACGTGTTGTGTACCCCTGCTATATAAATGGTTTATCTCCCATTTACCCAAGTCTGCTGCATTTTGGGATCATAAGAGTGCCTTACGTTGGTCGCAGAAGATCATGTCTCTTACCAACTCTGATATAGATTGGTGCAATAGGATTTATGAGGGAATCAGGATCATTGACCATTATGGAAACTTCCCCAATGTACCTCTCATAGGAACTAAAGGAGGAATCAACTACCAGCCGGTATTGGTTCATCGTCAATTCAGATACCAGATGAGGTATGTCCCACGTAATGCTCATCTGGAAGGTCTTTTCTTCAAAGAAGGAGAAAATGACAGAGCACTAAAGACGGAAATAGTGCATGCTTGGAAACATGTTCACAAGAAAGGATGGGAGTCTCTAGGAAAACCAGATTGTGTCTCAGTGGAGCCTTATCTCCACTGGGTACAAACTAGAGCTCTCAAGCTAAAGATACCTTATCCTCGTCACGGAGTTTTTCCACCAAGGGAGTCTGTCATGCACTTCATGACGGAAACGAAAAAACTCCAGGTTACTCTCAACAAAGTTCAATGGGAGAGGAGGTCTTGGAAGAACAAGTACCGCACCCTAAATGTGGAGTGTATCAAAATACAGCAACTACTGAAGGATAAGGATGCTCTGATCAAGATTTTGGAGCAGCATGCTGTGGATAATCAAGATGACCAAAGGAATTTGCTCGCTCATTTCACCTGGCAAAGGAATGACAACCCGACAATGGCCCAAGAGCCCCGGTCCAAGAAAAGGAAAGTACCAGAATCAGCACCCGAATTCTCCTCAGAGAGGACTCGGGACCCCTTAGCTTAGGTTTCTGTTTCTGCACCTTGTAATCTACTGTATTTCTATTTCCGTAATCCTTTGAATTTAATAAAACGGGGTTTCCCCACTGTTTGATATTTGCAATCTAATTGTCGAAGTTTATTTTGATTAAACCAAAAAACAATTAATATAATCATTGCATTCATCACTCTCACGTCACATATTCTTCTTATCTACGAATATCACGTTTGTGTCCTGGTTCTAAAGTCAAACTGTCTCATTCGTACAATACTCGGGCCAATCGTCAGAAAAAGATGGATGATCTCGAGGAAGAGAACAAAGAGTTGAAAGAAGAGATCGACGCTCTGAGAGAGGATATGAGAAAGCTTCGTAACGACATGCTAGCCATGGCAGAAGCTCAACAACAAAGAACCATGATCTTAGAGATCACCTCAACGCCCATAGTGGAGAAGTATGATCCTAGGTATCAAATGCCGAAAGATTGTCCTTGGGGCATGCCTGTTAATTATATCCCGGAAGGATATGTTCCGCCGATCGCTGAAGATCAAGAAATCACAACAGAAGCCGTTGGGCCTGAAGGTTACAAACTTCGGGAAAGCGAGGATGCCAAAGGTATACTGAGGACTCCTGAAGGTTACAAACTTCAGGAAACGCCAAGATTTGCTGTCGTAGTCATGGTACCACCCCCTGTGGTGCACACTGTCCCAGAAGGACAGATTCCGCAGATACCTTCTGATAGAAAGGAAACTATGTTCAATAGAATGGACGAGTTCCAAGAGCAGTTCCTGGAGATACAAAAGGAACTGCAAGCCATCCGCGGTCAAGATTTATTTGGAAAGGACGCCACAGACCTTTGTCTAGTCCCCAATGTGAAAGTTCCGCACAAGTTCCAAGTGCCCGAATTTGAAAAATACAAGGGTAACTCTTGCCCTTAGAGTCACTTGGTGATGTACGCTCGACGAATGTCAGCTCAGACAGAGAATCAGGACCTATTGATTCACTACTTTCAGGATAGTTTAATCAGTGCCATATTAAAATGGTACATGGTTTAAACCGCTCCACGATCAGCACTTTCAGAGATCTTGGCACTGCCTTCGTCCAACAATACAAGTACAATTTGGACATGGCGCCAGACAGAGATCAACTCAGATCAATGTCACAAAAGGACAAGGAAACCTTTAAGGAATATGCCCAGAGATGGCGTAAAATTGCTGCTCAAATTTTTCCACCTCTTGAGGAAAAAGAGATGACAAAAATCTTCTTAAAGACCTTAAGCTCATTTTACTATGATAGAATGGTTGCCAGTGCGCCCAGTGACTTCACCGAAATGGTCGGTATGGGGGTACGTCTCAAGGAAGCTGTTCGAGAAGGACGTCTAGTAAAAGACGTTGGATCATCAAGTAGTACAAAATGATATGGTAGTGTTCTCCCTAAGAAAAAAGAGCAAGATATTGGGAATATCTCTCTCGGAAAGCAAAGGCGACGTTATCAACCAGTAGCAACAGTAACTCCTGCTATCAACCCTGCGCTTGCTCCTACGTATCAGCCTCAGGTTGCGCAAAGCCAACCTAATCAACAAATGACACAACAGCCTCTTCAGCAGGCTCGTCCTCAAAACAACAACAACCGTACAACGCGGCCACCAGGATTTGATCCTATACCCGTAACGTACGCAGAACTGTTTCCGTTACTACTAGCCAAGGGGTACATCCAGACTAAGTCCCCTCTTACAGTACCGGAAAATCTGCCTTTTTGGTTCAAGATGGATCAGACTTGCCCTTACCATCAAGGAGGACCGGGGCATAACATAGAGAACTGTCTCAATTTCAAATCTGACGTGCAAAAGCTTGTTAGGAGCGGGGTCTTATCTTTCAAAGATACGAATCTGAATGTTCTCACAAACTCGCTGCCTCAACATGAGAAAGCTGCAGTCAACCTGATAGAAAGAGAGTCTCACAATGTCTATCAAATTCACGATGTACTCTTGTTAAAGACCAATCTGGTCAAGATGCATTGTAGACAGAACGGGTATGGGCATATACCACCTCATAATTATCACTAGTGTGATATCTGCTCTAAAAACAATCAGGGATGTTCTGTGGTGCAATCAGCTTTACAGGAACAGATGGATCTCGGATGGATCTAAGAGTACCAAGTTCGTGGAGTCAACATGACCTATACGAATTCCAACATCATTCAAAACCACGACATCCGTACGATGAATGTCAACTTGGTGGCGATGCACTCAAGGCAAAGCCAGTATCATAATCTACCCCGGCACGATTATAATTCCTGTCTGACTTGCTCAATAAACAAACAGGGATGCTCTTTTGTACAAAATGCCCTCCAGCTTCAGATGGATCTTGGATGGATCCAGGACTACCATGATAGGAACCACTATCAGATCAACATGGTTCAGATCTTCGATATTCGCTTGATGAACAACAACCTGGTAGATTTACATGTTGAGCAGGTCCGACTCGAGTTTCTGATATCATATGACTACCAAAGCTGTAAGGCGGGTTGCAAAAATGATCAAGGTTGTGCCCTTGTCCAGGAAGCACTTGAGCACTTGCTAAATCATTGGTGGCTTCCCATCTATATGGATGAAGACACTCAGCAGATTAGTATCAGTGACAAGAACCCTACTCGGCGTTAAAGTCAGGATGTCCGATCTGTAGAAACTAACCTAGTGAGGTTACATTGCCTTCAAAGCGGGCATGGCCAGGTGCCACCACACAACTATGAACGTTGTGGAGTCTGTTCAGAAAGTAACTAAGGATGCTACCTTGTGCGACCAGCTCTTTAGGGTCAGGTGGATCGTAGAGAAATTCGTCCATATCCGGGTTCCAGACCAATCAGCTGGACGCCAAGCTACCTTGCCAATCAAATTGAGGATGTTGTCGTAATCTCTGATCATCAGAGGACCAGGGATGTTTTTGCCATCATCCTTCTACTTGATGAATCAAGAGGTCCCAACCAGGAACGGATTGAGATTACTTACGATGGTCAGAAAAATCAGAAGCCTCCCATAGTCATCTATCTACCAGGACCATTACCGTATGAATCAACTAAGGCTATCCCTTACAAATACGTGCAACAACAGTCGAGAATGGAAAGGAAATTCCATTACCCTCCATCGTGAATATTGCAGACATCAGTCATGTAACATGGAGCGGTAGAATCTTCAACAGAGGAGTTGGAGAGTCCAGCAAAGAAAAGGAACCTCAGACAGAAGTTCCCAATTCACCGGTCGATCAATCCAGTAATCCTGGCCTTTTGAAAAACAATGATGAGATGCTGAAGCTCATCCAAAGGAGTGAATGCAACATTGTTGATCAGCTATTACAAACTCCTTCAAAGATCTTTGTGCTATCACTTTTACTCAGTTCAGAAGCACATAGGGAGGCTCTACAGAAGGTCTTGGAGCAAGCCTTTGTGGAACAGGATGTAACAATCAGACAGTTCGATAGCATTGTCTCTAACATCACTTCCTGCAATAATTTGGAGTTTAGTGATGAGAAATTACCTGAGGAAGGTCGCCGTCATAACATGGCGCTCAATATCACGGTCAACTGCCAGGACGATGCTTTAGCCTGCGTACTGGTAGACACAGGGTCAGCCCTGAATGTTATGCCAAAGTCCACTTTGATGCAATTATCATTCAAAGGTCCTCCGATGAGAACCAACGAGGTCGTCGTTAAAGCATTCGACGGATCCAGAAAAATGGTTATTGGCGAAGTCGACCTTCCCATAACCATTGGTCCTCACACTTTCCAAGTCATTTTCCAGGTCATGGATATCCGGGCAACGTACAGTTGTTTATTAGGAAGACCTTGGATACATCAGGCTGGGGCGGTCACCTCGACCCTCCACCAAAAGCTAAAGTTCGTCCGGAACGGCCAACTCGTCACGGTCTGTGGAGAACAAGCCTTGCTCGTGAGTAGCTTATCATCATCTACTTGTGTAAAACCTGAGGAGGTTATTGGAACTCAGTTCCAAGCACTTTCGGTGAGCAAGGGCAATCAATCTGAAGAGGGAACTTTCATTTCGTCATATAAAGATGCTATCAAAGCAGCCGAGAGTACCGATACAACAGGATGGGGACAACTTGTCATTCCTACTGATAATAAAGCAAAGAAGGGTCTTGGTTTTTCTGCAACCTGTACTCAGACAGCTGCCAGCAATGGAAGTCTTTATCCCATTCAAAATTTCTTCCACAGTGGAGGTTTCCTTCAACCAGTGACTCAAAAAGTACACACTATCAATGAGAAGGATCCCTCTGACATAGATGTGGAATGGAAGTCCTACCTCAACGAGGACGGTTATATGTCTCAGGAAGAGGTGCCTACGCCATTTTGCTATCCTGCATAGAGTCCGAGATTTATACCAAGGTCAGATGTCAAGATGATATACGGAGATTGTGATCCTAAAGGATGTCGTGCTCTGCCAAACTCATTAGAGGAGGACACTCTGATGAAGGAAAACTTTGACCAAAACTATTATGGCCCGATGGATGGCCTGCCAATGTGGCATCCTTACCCAGGAGACTTGGGGCAAGAGAATCAGCCTAACAATGAAAATCAGCTGAGCATCATTGAATAGAATACCTGTGTCCCCACCATGTCATGGGATCAACACCCAGGGTATCCTGAAAATACCTAGCATGATGATGAATTCGCAACGTTCGCAGGATTAGAGTTCATCAACTATGCTTTTCTCAAGGTCAACATCATCTAGAGAGATGACTCCTCCAATTCCAAAGAAGTATGGGACACCTTGGGACAACTGAGTGGTAAGTTCGACTACTTCGTTAAGTACACCGCTCCCGAAAGCTCTCGTATCAGGCTCGAAGACATCCAGCCAACTGGATGGGGAGATATACCTAAGAGCACAAATGCTATGCAAAAGGCAACAGAGGAATCCTCCTACGACAACTCTGTCTGGGAGACAGATTCCAATGATCCTGCTCCACCAGAAATCAGCGTCATCGCTGAAGATAAATCAAGGAAGGTGCCAGACTTTGTGATTCACCGAGGAGTTCGCCGCCAATGGGTTGCTGTCGATGTTCCGAAGCTTGTTCATAAGTCAGAGTAATTGCCATCTTTAACCTTTCACCCTGCCCAGGTGAAACAGATGTTTTGATAGGGCTCGCTTTCTGTAAATTTTCCCTCTTCGCTTCGATTCTCAGGAACAGCTTGAGCAACAGAATGCACAACAGGCTGAGGTTCAGTGAACAAAGGAGCTGAAGATACTGGCGAGACAAACACAGGAGTAGTTGCAAAGGGTGGCGATTAATTCGGAGGTAACCCAAATTCTGGCCAAGTAGAAGCTGGTTGCTGAGTCAGTGGAGGGTCAATAGCAGCAGGTGAAGTTTCAACAATCACAGTCCTCTGAGGTGGTTCACCTCTAGCAATCAGAACTTACAGCATTTCTGTGAGCTTGGTCATACCGGCCTTCAACTCATCAATTTCCATTCTGACTTCGGCGTTGTGTTGTTCTTGATTTTCCATTCTCAATCTGACAGCAGCTCTAGTCCCGTAGTTGTGTTGAGGAAACAGCTTGATGGCGAACAGATAACTGGAGAAGGAGACAGTTGAAATGAGTTTCTGGGATAACTCGGAAGAATGCATATGTATGCTCATGGATGCAAGAATGCATGAATGCAACAACCACAAACAAGATCACTCGAAGCACACAGGTTCAAAGGTTCGTTCTGAAGAGAACACCAGAATACCAGGTTGATAAGTCCACACTAATAAGAAATCCAAAGTACCGGGCATGTTAGAAGTCAGGGTTTCCTGCAAACCTGTAAACACCAGCCCATTCTCACATGTGGGTACTAAAAAGCCGGGATCCTTAGTTTCAGATTCTCGATTTGAGAAGCAATAGTACATTCATCCCTCGGGGTACAATACTATCGCCAAACAAAGAGGTCGTCTACTAATTCCCCCAAAAAGGATATCATATAGCAAGTTCCCAGCATTGGGTCCTCGGATCGAGACTGTGCAATGGGTTTGCCACCGAACGTGGTCTGCCACTGTCACATCCTGGGAGGAGTGTCGTTACTGAGTCCTCGGGAAATGGTCTCCAGAGTTGACAATTCCTCAAGAGAATACCTACTGGCCTGTACCAACGTACAGTAGCATGTAGCTCCTGATAGAACCTCATCTGGTTGTGGGTCTCATGAACGACAATACGTGGCCACCCCCACGCAAGCGTCATGACTATCCACTCTAATACCTATATATATGCTCAAGCCTGGGTAGTGGGCTTATCTTTCAGAACATCCCAACCAGAACAAACAAATAATAAGCAAGTCAGACAAAAAGCAGTAAATAAATCAAAGTAGGCTAAACCCCTTAAGGGATGGACCAGCAAGAGGTCAATCTGTCCCCAACAAAGTAGCCACTTTTCTGTAGCGGCAAAATCGTGAGTGTAAGCTATTGATTAACTTAACTCGAAAAGCAAGAGTCGCCACCGCACTTTTATTTTATCCAAAAAAATGGAAAGGAAAAAGAGCGAACAAAACCTACACAAGCTCTAAACAAGAACAAGTGAAGAGAGTCCAGGTAAGGGGGTTGGTTACGCAATGGGAAGGTGTTAACACCCAAAACGTCTATAGTACTCTATAGGAGCCCTTTGAAATATCTACCGCTTTTGGTCTGAAAAAGTTTGCTTGAAAAGTGATTGAGGAGATGAGAAGAGAAATTGTTTTTTAAGATTTTTGTGTTTGGAAAGACTTGTTATCTCATGCCTACGTACCCACGATGTGCAATGTAGGATCAAAACCCCGTAGTTCGTGGTACAAAGAATGAAATTTGTTTGTTTTGGTTTATTTTTAATGTAAATACAAGTCGTCATTTCTAAGCGAATAATTCCGCTTAAAGAAATGAATCATGTCTAAACTTATGAAAAAGTTAAAGGAAAAAAGTGCACGAAGGCACAAAAAGAGAGTAAGTGAGTTTGGCGTTTTTTAAGTCTTTTGAAAAAAGTGACAATATGCTTATGTAGTTTAGCATTTGATTAGGAAATGAAAGGAAAAGAGTAAAATCACTTGACAAAGTCAAGGTTTGATTATGAAAGAAGTGAAAGTTTGAAATCAAGAATGTTTTGAAAAAGAGAGACAGTTTTGAAAATTGAAGAATAGGGTGGAGAAGAAGAGATTATCCTAAAGCATAAAGTAAAAGCTAAGGAAGAGAATAGCCTAACCACACGAGTAAGCTTCCAAGTCTTCGAACCATAATTCCAAAGCAAAGGGAGAAAGGTCCTAAGTTCTAAGTCCAAGGTTCCAAGAATTGCATTGGATGTCCAAGGTCTAAGTTTAAAACTCCATGTCCGTTGCAAAGGATAGTAACCATAGTCCAAGATTAGAATCACAAGTTTTTTTAGAGGTTTTGGCCTTTATTAATGTCTTAGGTCCAATTGGACAAAAAGAAAAAAGGCATAAGCATAAACATATGTCCAACGGACAAAGGAAAATTGCAGAAACATAAACATATGTCCAACGGACAAAGGAAAAATTGCGGAAGCATAAACATGATATGAAATGATAAAAATGAAGCATAAAAGTAAAAGAGATAAGGAGCGAGAAGGAATTGTAAATGATTAGTACAATAGTAATGTTAGTAAGTTAATGATTAGTTGTTAGAGTTAGTGATCAATTATAATTGAATAATTGCACTTAGGTCAAGATTAATGAGAACTCATTAGAGGATTGATATGACCAAAGCCTCCTAACAACAAGTTTCATAAGTTTTGAACCAAAAGACAAATAATCAACTATTCTTGATAGTTTTCCGAGGCGGGACAAATTTTGGTCTATGTTAAGCGCACGCCGAGTAATTTGTTCGAGCAATTACCCTACGAATGAGGCCGGCCATGAGATGTATGTGTTAATGCATGCGAGATGAACGATATACAGATCGTCATCCTAAAGCGATGCCACACGAAAAGAAAAGGTGGTAATGATCTCGTCTCGATCGAAATTCAACAAAGGAATTTCAAGATCACTTCGACTTTCATCGATCAAAAAGAAAATAGATGAAGAAAAGTGGATCTAAAAATTATGATCCACACAACCAATCAAAAATGAAATAAAATGAGAAATCAAAATAAAAATCAAGAATCAAAAGATAATTCATGATATAAATTTTTTTAGATTTTTAAGAAATGTTAAAAAAACAAATCTAAATAAAAAGAAAAGAAAGAGAGGTGTGGAATTGAAAGAAGTGGTGGTGATGTAAATTTTATACGGGCCAAGCCCAAACCAAATCTCCTTTTGACTTTAAAAATGCAAAACAAGAAAAGAAAAAAAAAAGTGTCAAAATAAAAACCAAAATATCAAAAAAAAAAAAAGAAAACAGAGTTATCTTCTTCTTCTTCATACGAACAAAAACCGCCGGCTACTATTCACGGCAGCCATGGATGGACGAAATTGTCAGCGGCGGGAGGCGAAGTCTATGCGAAATAGATCAAAATCGAGTGCTCTCTTCAATTATGTGTTCAATTTCAAAGATTAGGTGAACACGATCTCAAAATCAAGACGCGGAAGTTCGTCGAAGTTCAACAAATACCTTCAAATTCAGGTGAAATCACTTTAGTTTATCTCTTTCTTCTTCTGAAACGCGAAATTTCCGCCGTTTTTGTTGTTGATGGTTGCGATGTGAAGTGAATTGTGAGATTTGTTTGAGAGAATTTGTGAAATGATTTGCAGGTTGGAGATGGAGTAAAGTTTTGGAAATTGGAGTGTGTGGGTGAATTGAAGACTTGAGGAAAGGTTGAGGATGGTTCAGAAATGATTTTAGCAGCGTGTTTTTGGCTCTCAAGCTTGAGGAATTAGAGTGAAAGAGCTTGTTATTTATAGGCCATGAAGAGTGAATTGAAGCTGGGATTTTGAATGAAGTTTTTTTTTTGTGTGAATGTTGCCGTTTTGATGCAATGGTTCGCGTTTCGAATTGTGTGTTGCCGTTTACATTTTGGACATGTGATTTTCTGCGTTTGATTTGCTATTGCCTTGCGTTTTGAAACTCACATGTTCTGCTTGCAGCTTGTTTTGATGTTGGCTGCGTAATGGCTGGAAAGTAATAGCATGAAGCTTGGAAAAATGGCGTGATGACTTGTGAAACGGTTTCGTAAACAGGGATGTAGGTGGCTTCAAGAATTGGCACGGCTGGAGTTTGTGCGTGCGTTGTGGCTTGTTGCAGCTTGTGGAAAAAAATGAATTTGGCTTATTGAAACTTGGAAAGAGAGGTGGGCCGTGTAGAAATGTCTCATGGCCTCTCAAATTTGCTGCTTCTTTTTTTTTTATTTTGTAAATGGTTGTATAAAAAAAAGATAATGGGCCTTTCACAAAAGATATGTGGACTTCCTTTTTTTTGGAAATTTGATTTGGATGTAAATGGTGATTGAAACAAAAAATGGTTTTTTTTTTGTAATATTGTAATTCTCTTGTTTTTGGATATTTGGTAGTGGATAATAAATTGGATAATGGATGTTGAATAATATGGACAATGGTTAGAAAAATATGAATTGGATATTAGAAAGTGGGTTATGGTTTTTTAAATGGATATTGAGAAATGGTTTAAAAAAATGGTTTATGGATTTTGAAATGAATAATGGATTATGGTTTCTAAAATAAAACAAATGATTTTTTATGGTGATGAAAGAAATTGGTTAGAAATATGGATAGTCAAAAAATGTGTCATGGAAATGAGATGGATATGAATAATTGGATATTTAGAGAATGGATAACCAAACTTTCTCACAAGCCACTGATAAAGTGCACACAGCTACCACTGAACAAGCTACAATTGAACAACGACCATTTGAATCTGATAATAAGTTCTGAACCCAAAACTCATATGACCCACTGCTTGATAAACTGAAGAATCTCAGTACAAGACACCTTGCTTTTGAACAACCACATGTGACTTGAAATCACTTCATTGTCTTTTATAAACCTGCATAACACAGAGAGAGAGAGACAAGCAAACGACAGCATATTTTTGGTATTTTTTTTTGTTAGAGGTTAGATAAACAGAAGCAAGTAAGAATAAGAGAATCACACAGGTGCTCAGGAGAAACACAGATTGTGATCTTGCTTGTGGTAATGATATGCAGATGAAATGAGTGAAATCTTAGGGGTAAAAATTAGGGTCTTACAGCTGCCCCTATTTAAGTTTCTTCTATCAGGAGATATGAAGGTTGAAAACTTCATCTCGACAAGATTGAAGATACTTAAATACATAAAACCAAATTTTTAGCCATAAGATGTCACAGGACGATATGAATGCAAAGGATGAAACAGACTGCGGGGTAACTTGAAACAATGGATATGGTAAATTGAGAGAGAATGACGCGAAAAGACACGCCGGGGAACACAAGCTATTTCTGGAGATCTGTCAAGGCGACAAGAAGTATCCATCAATAGTTGGAAAGAGAGGGACAAGACCCTAGGAAGACAAGTAGTGACATCCAAGAATGGCATTGGATAGAAACTACAAACGAGACAAAAGGTATGTCAAAAGATGTCCAAAAATGGCATTGGACAGCAACAAGAAAGTTTCTGGTAAAAACAACAGCATCATCCAAGAATAACATTGGATGGAGGTGAAAAACACTCTATTGGGGATAAGATATCCAAGAATGGCATTGGATAAAGGCACTGCAACATTCAAGAATGGCATTGAATGAGGCAACAACAAACATCAGAGTCATCCAAGAATAGCATTGGATAGAAACAAAATTCCATTTGAAAAACTTCACTGGGGACATCCAAGAATGGCATTGGATGACAAGGTTAAACATCAGAGATATCCAAGAATAACATTGGACTTGGCTGGGGAAAATGTGTCCAAGAATGGCTTTGGACAAAAGAAATCACAACATCCAAGAATGGCATTGAATGACGTGAGAAAGGTTTTGGAAAATGTAGCATAAGTATCCAAGAATGGCATTGGATAACAAGAGTTCACAATATCCAAGACTGGCATTGAATAAAGTGAGCAGGGACTTTCAGGAATGGCTCTGAAAGGTAAAGGTGGACTCATTCAGGAATGGCACTGAAAGGTAAAGGTAAATCACTTCATTCAAGAATGGCATTGAACGATAGTGAGAAAGACATCCAGGAATGGCACTGAATGCAGAGGAGAAAACTCATCCAGGAATGGCACTGAATGAACAGATAAAACTTTCAGGAATGGCACTGAAAGATATCCAAGCAAATATAATGGGGATTACAGAAGAGAGAAAAGACTTCCAGGAATAGTACTGGGAGAAACAAGAGGAACAAGATATCCAGGAATGGCACTGGAAATTAAAAGAGACAGACATCTAGGAATGGCACTGGAGTGAAAGAATACAAAGATCCAGGAAAAGCACTGGAACAAACATCTAACAACAGGACAAGATACACAGGGAAACTACAATATTCAGGAATAGCACTGGAAAGAAAGAAAATAGGCAAGACATCCAGGAATAGCACTGGAATGAAAGAAGACATCCAGGAATAGCACTGGATGAAAAGATGGGTAAACGACAACATTCAGGAATGACACTGAATGAAAAGGCGGGTAAAAGTTTTGGTAGGCACCAAGTAAGTGGGACTTTGATCACAAGGTAAGATGTTGAAAGCAACAGGACCTCGGGAAATGCATATGAGCACGAAGCAAACTTCGAGCTATGAAAATCTTTCTATGCAATGATAATATGAATGATTTATGTATGCAATGCAAATGATAGGGACAACTGAGATAGACTCCTTTGTGAGGGAAGAAAGGAACTCTGATTCCTCAACACAGGGAACACTGCCCACTCTGCTTGGAGAGAAGGTGTTGAACATATCTCTGTCACACTTATGAATTGTATCAGGCTGGTGGTCTTTTTAGGAAAGACATCTTGAGGATTCTTGAAGAAGACTGCCCCAGATTGATTGACTGATGAAGATAAACTGATCATAGCTTCAGTTTAACTACTGTAGGGAGAAAAATGAACTGATCATGGCTTCAATTCTTGAAATGACTGCTGAGGATAAACTGATCATGGCTTCAGCTGCTGTTGCTGGGGATGAACTGATCATGGCTTCAGTTCTTGAAAAGACTGTTGAGAAGGCTAAACTCAGCATGGGTCTTGAAATAGATCTTCTGGTTAACCAAATATGATAATAACTTGCACTGAGCAACAAATCTTGGATTGATTCACAACAGGATCCGGAAGTAATGTGCCCCTGATAGGATCGCTGACCAAGTTTCTCAACTGTTTGAAAATTCTTTATGAGGAAAGTTTGCCTGCAAAAAGGATTATTCAAACAAGCATGGTAATTTTAATGCAAAGCTCATGCAATTTTGAAATCAAAAAAACATTTTTGGAATGACATTATTGATGTAAAGCAAATGAAACACTTGTCAAAACACGGCGGTTTAGACATGCAAAGTGAAAGAAAAAGCAAAGGTAAAACATCAAAGCAAATGATTGGCAACAAACATAGGAGTCAGTTTACACAACCTTGCTGTAGTATGCTTTCAAAAGAAACCTAGCTTCAATTAGGTCTTTTGAAGGTTGTAACATGGTCTGGTTCACGGTTTTTGAAACAAAGGATATAGGCTCAAAGTTTATTTGTACCCAACCCGTTCTTCGTGATGATCTCCAGTCCTATGCTCAGTTAATTCAAACTATGCGTTCAGGTTCCAAATGATTTTGGAACTGTAACACAGTTATGATGATGGCTCAAGGGATTTTTTGAGATGGCAGTCACTCTTTCTTACAACATTTTATTGTTTTTTATGAGGACCTCAGTCAACTCGTTTTGTCTTTGAGGATTTTGGTAACCTCTTGATTTTTCTTTTGTTATCCCTGACTTTTGCCTGAACTGTGTCATTTGAACTTACAGTCAGCGGAATGCCCCAATTTTTGCCTAAGTCTCCTTTATAGGTTTTGACTTAGCGGGATCTTCTTTTGATTTTTTTTTCATTCTTTTTTTTTTTTGAAAGATAGTGACAGCCTGGCTTAATGATTACGGTGAACCATCATTGGCTTTTGATTTGAAAGACATCTTTGACACTTCTTGGATGTGTGCGAAGGAAAACTTGTGATTTAAACCTTTATTGGAAAGTGTTTTGCATGCACAGTCAAATTAACTGAGAACTACCCATCCCCAGGTCAAGATTGTGGGTTTTTTCGTACAGAAAGAAACTCCAACTTCTAGGCTCGAAGGGCTTGACAAGGGATTAACTTCCTTATTTCTCCAGTGTTTGGGAGTTGAAACAATGCCTGTACATCCTCAGCCAAGTTTTAAATTGAAGCATACCGTTTAGCAATTTTAGGTATTTCGTTTTCATCATCCTCCCTCCAATCTTTGCATAAACAAAAGTTTGATAAAGAAAGTGAACAGGAGATATATTTTTGTTTTGTGAAAAAGAAAGCATAAAGAGGCACACAGTGGATGTAAATGAATTGAATCAAAACATTGCAATGCTCGTTTGATTGAAATTACCATGAAAGTATAAATAAAGTTTGAAAGCAAACAAACAATACAATCAAGGAAAAATGCAAACAGAAAGAAACAAGGCCTGGTGATTAATCAGTAACAAGGATGAGCTGTCCTGTCTGAAATACTGGCTTTAGGAGATGATCCGTCTGAACTGACTCGAACTTCACTTGGCATGCTCTCTGACTTCTTCAATGTATCCAGATTCTCCTTGACTTTCAGATTGTGGACCAACAACATGGTACACGAAAGGATTCTCAGGAACAGCTTGACCAACAGAATGCACAACAGGCTGAGGTTCAGTGAACAAAGGAGCTGAAGATACTGGCGAGACAAACACAAGAGTAGTTGCAAAGGGTGGCGAGTAATTCGGAGGTAACCCAAATTCTGGCCAAGTAGAAGCTGGTTGCTGAGTCAGTGGAGGGTCAACAGCAGCAGGTGAAGTTTCAACAATCACATTCCTCTGAGGTGGTTCACCTCTAGCAATCAGAACTTGCATCATTTCTGTGAGCTTGGTCATACCGGCCTTCAACTCATCAATTTCCATTCTGACTTCGGCGTTGTGTTGTTCTTGATTTTCCATTCTCAATCTGACAGCAGCTCTAGTCCCGTAGTTGTGTTGAGGAAACAGCTTAACGGCGAACAGATAACTGGAGAATGAGACAGTTGAAATGAGTTTCTGGGATAACTCGGAAGAATGCATATGTATGCTCATGGATGCAAGAATGCATGAATGCAACAACCACAAACAAGATCACTCGAAGCACACAGGTTCAAAGGTTCGTTCTGAAGAGAACACCAGAATACCAGGTTGATAAGTCCACACTGATAAGAAATCCAAAGTACCGGGCATGTTGGAAGTCAGGGTTTCCTGCAAACCTGTAAACACCTGCCCATTCTCACATGTGGGTACTAAAAAGCCGGGATCCTCAGTTTTAGATTCTCGATTTGAGAAGCAATAGTACATTCATCCCTCGGGGTACAATACTATCGCCAAACAAAGAGGTCGTCCACTAATTCCCCCAAAAAGGATATCCTATAGCAAGTTCCCAGCATTGGGTCCTCGGATCGAGACTGTGCAATGGGTTTGCCACCGAACGTGGTCTGCCACTGTCACATCCCGGGAGGAGTGTCGTTACTGAGTCCTCGGGAAATGGTCTCCAGAGTTGACAATTCCTCAAGAGAATACCTACTGGCCTGTACCAACGTACAGTAGCAGGTAGCTCCTGATAGAACCTCGTCTGGTTGTGGGTCTCATGAACGACAATACGTGGCCACCCCCACGCAAGCGTCACGACTATCCACTTTAATACCTATATATATGCTCAAGCCTGGGTAGTGGGCTTATCTCTCAGAACATCCCAACCAGAACAAACAAATAATAAGCAAGTCAGACAAAAAGCAGTAAATAAATCAAAGTAGGCTAAACCCCTTAAGGGATGGACCAGCAAGAGGTCAATCTGTCCCCAACAGAGTCGCCACTTTTCTGTAGCGGCAAAATTGTGAGTGTAAGCTATTGATTAACTTAACTCGAAAAGCAAGAGTCGCCACCGCACTTTTATTTTATCCAAAAAAATGGAAAGGAAAAAAAGCGAACAAAACCTACACAAGCTCTAAACAAGAACAAGTGAAGAGAGTCCGGGTAAGGGGGTTGGTTACGCAATGGGAAGGTGTTAGCACCCAAAACGTCTATAGTACTCTATAGGAGCCCTTTGAAATATCTACCGCTTTTGGTCTGAAAAAGTTTGCTTGAAAAGTGATTGAGGAGATGAGAAGAGAAATTGTTTTTTAAGATTTTTGTGTTTGGAAATACTTGTCGTCTCATGCCTACGTACCCACGATGTGCAATGTAGGATCAAAACCCCGTAGTTCGTGGTATAAAGAATGAAATTTGTTTGTTTTGGTTTATTTTTAATGTAAAGACAAGTCGTCATTTCTAAGCTAATAATTCCGCTTAAAAAATGAATCATGTCTAAACTTATGAAAAAGTTAAAGGAAAAAAGTGCACGAAGGCACAAAAAGAGAGTAAGTGAGTTTGGCGTTTTTTAAGTCTTTTGAAAAAAGTGACAATATGCTTATGTAGTTTAGCATTTGATTAGGAAATGAAAGGAAAAGAGTAAAATCACTTGACAAAGTCAAGGTTTGATTATGAAAGAAGTGAAAGTTTGAAATCAAGAATGTTTTGAAAAAGAGAGAGAGTTTTGAAAATTGAAGAATGGGGTGGAGAAGAAGAGATTATCCTAAAGCATAAAGTAAAAGCTAAGGAAGAGAATAGCCTAACCACACGAGTAAGCTTCTAAGTCTTCGAACCATAATTCCAAAGCAAAGGGAGAAAGGTCCTAAGTTCTAAGTCCAAGGTTCCAAGAATTGCATTGGATGTCCAAAGTCTAAGTTTAAAACTCCATGTCCGTTGCAAAGGATCGTAACCATAGTCCAAGATTAGAATCACAAGTTTTTTTAGAGGTTTTGGCCTTTATTAATGTCTTAGGTCCAATTGGACAAAAAGAAAAAAGGCATAAGCATAAACATATGTCCAACGGACAAAGGAAAAATTGCGGAAACATAAACATATGTCCAACGGACAAAGGAAAAATTGCGGAAGCATAAACATGATATGAAATGATAAAAATGAAGCATAAAAGTAAAAGAGATAAGGAGCGAGAAGGAATTGTAAATGATTAGTACAATAGTAATGTTAGTAAGTTAATGATTAGTTGTTATAGTTAGTGATCAATTATAATTGAATAATTGCACTTAGGTCAAGATTAATGAGAACTCATTAGAGGATTGATAAGACCAAAGCCTCCTAACAACAAGTTTCATAAGTTTTGAACCAAAAGACAAATAATCAACTATTCTTGATAGTTTTCCGAGGTGGGACAAATTTTGGTCTATGTTAAGCGCACGCCGAGTAATTTGTTCGAGCAATTACCCTACGAATGAGGTCGGCCATGAGATGTATGTGTTAATGCATGCGAGATGAACGATATACGGATCGTCATCCTAAAGCGATGCCACACGAAAAGAAAAGGTGGTAATGATCTCGTCTCGGTCGAAATTCAACAAAGGAATTTCAAGATCACTTCGACTTTCATCTATCAAAAAGAAAATAGATGAAGAAAAGTGGATCTAAAAATTATGATCCACACAACCAATCAAAAATGAAATAAAATGAGAAATCAAAATAAAAATCAAGAATCAAAAGATAATTCATGATATAAATTTTTTTATATTTTTAAGAAATGTTAAAAAAACAAATCTAAATAAAAATAAAAGAAAGAGAGGTGTGGAATTGAAAGAAGTGGTGGTGATGTAAATTTTATACGGGCCAAGCCCAAACCAAATCTCCTTTTGACTTTAAAAATGAAAAACAAGAAAAAAAACCAAAGTGTTAAAATAAAAACCAAAATATCAAAAAAAAAAGAAAACAGAGTTATCTTCTTCTTCTTCATACGAACAAAAACCGCCGGCTACTATTCACGGCAGCCATGGATGGACGAAACTGTCAGCAGCGGGAGGCGAAGCTATGCGAAACAGATCGAAATCGAGTGCTCTCTTCAATTATGTGTTCAATTTCAAAGATTAGGTGAACACGATCTCAAAATCAAGACGCGGAAGTTCGTCGAAGTTCAACAAATACCTTCAAATTCAGGTGAAATCACTTTAATTTATCTCTTTCTTCTTCTGAAACGCGAAATTTCCGCCGTTGTTGTTGTTGATGGTTACGATGTGAAGTGAATTGTGAGATTTGTTTGAGAGAATTTGTGAAATGATTTGCAGGTTGGAGATGGAGTAAAGTTTTGGAAATTGGAGTGTGTGGGTGAATTGAAGACTTGAGGAAAGGTTGAGGATGGTTCAGAAATGATTTTAGCAGCGTGTTTTTGGCTCTCAAGCTTGAGGAATTAGAGTGAAAGAGCTTATTATTTATAGGCCATGAAGAGTGAATTGAAGCTGAGATTTTGAATGAAGTTTTTTGTGTGTGAATGTTGTCGTTTTGATGCAATGGTTTGCGTTTCGAATTGTGTGTTGCCGTTTGCATTTTGGACATATGATTTTCTGCGTTTGATTTGCTATTGCCTTGCATTTTGAAACTCACATGTTCTGCTTGCAGCTTGTTTTGACGTTGGCTGCGTAATGGCTGGAAAGTAATAGCATGAAGCTTGGAAAAATGGCGTGATGTCTTGTGAAACGGTTTCGTAAACAGGGCTGTAGGTGGCTTCAAGAATTGGCACAACTGGAGTTTGTGCGTGCGTTGTGGCTTATAGCAGCTTGTGGAAAAAAATGAATTTGGCTTATTGAAACTTGGAAAGAGAGGTGGGCCGTGTAGAAATGTCTCATGGCCTCTCAAATTTGCTGCTTCTTTTTTTTTAATTTTGTAAATGGTTGTATAAAAAAAAGATAATGGGCCTTTCACAAAAGATATATGAACTTCCTTGTTTTTGGAAATTTGATTTGGATGTAAATGATGATTGAAACAAAAAATGGATTTTTTTTGTAATATTGTAATTCTCTTGTTTTTGGATATTTGGTAGTGGATAATAAATTGGATAATGGATGTTGAATAATATGGACAATGGTTAGAAAAATATGAATTGGATATTAAAAAGTGGGTTATGGATTTTTAAATGGATATTGAGAAATGGTTTAAAAAAATGGTTTATGGATTTTGAAATGAATAATGGATTATGGTTTCTAAAATAAAACAAATGATTTTTTATGGTGATGAAAGAAATTGGTTAGAAATATGGATAGTCAAAAAATGTGTCATGGAAATGAGATGGATATGAATAATTGGATATTTAGAGAATGGATAACCAAACTTTCTCACAGGCCACTGATAAAGTGCACACAGCTACCACTGAACAAGCTACAACTGAACAACGACCATTTGAATCTGATAATAAGTTCTGAACCCAAAACTCATATGACCCACTGCTTGATAAATTGAAGAATCTCAGCACAAGACACCTTGCTTTTGAACAACCACATGTGACTTGAAATCACTTCATTATCTTTTATAAACCTGCACAACACACAGAGAAAGAGACAAGCAAACGGCAGCATATTTTTGGTATTTTTTTTTTGTTAGAGGTTAGATAAACAGAAGCAAGTAAGAATAAGAGAATCACACAGGTGCTCAGGAGAAACACAGATTGTGATCTTGCTTGTGGTAATGATATGCAGATGAAATTAGTGAAATCTTAGGGGTAAAAATTAGGGTCGTACACTGTCATACCCCAAATTTTGACCACTAAGATTTCCCATCATTGTGAAAATCATCATCACAATATGGATGGACTATCTTGCCTCATCAGTCTCCCCAAAGATGGGTGAACACTTACTACAATCAGAATTAGGGTTTCAGGCCCTCTCAGAGTTCTTAGACAAAGGATCAATCAAGAAATGACATGATCTTCAACTTGTCTAACCTCTCAAGTATCTACAAGGGATCAAGAGGACTCCCACTTTAAGGATTAAGCACAAGGCTGGTCCATTCCATGTGGGTCAAACCTCAAGATCGCCAGTGTCACCAAATTAGGGTTTGGTCGACCAGGGACTCCAGATGGAAATTTTCCTCTGGGCATGAGCCAACGCTTTAAAGCATATCCTAAATTACTCCATGGAACGTCATGGGCCCAAGCATCAAGTTAATTTGACCTCAGGGGATGCATACATCAAAAATCAGGAATTAGGGTTTCTTGACCTAATTCACCCCTAAGTTGACTTTTGGGACAAATCATGAGCCAAGACCTCATGACATGATTTGAGGGTCTCCAACATACTACATTGATCCATTTGCAACAATGGATTAATCCAAGAAGCTTGAGCAACAAGTTTCAATTTCATCTGAACCACAGTTAGGGTTTCGCAAGAAAAGTCAACTGTAGCTTTGACTTTTGACCAGGACATGCTCCCAAACCCTAGGACATGATTCAATTTACCCTATAATACCCATGGAACATGTCCATCAAGTTTGATTTAGGTCAAAGGCATGATTTCCTAGAGGATCGCACAGTTTGGAATTCATCTGATAAAAAGTCAAGTGTGCACAAAAGTCAAACTTTGACTTTTTTGAGATTTTTCACTTTTATGGTTTTTTAACCCTAAAATGATGTTAATGTGTGATTTGAATCATCATTCATCAAGAAAAATCAAGAAAAGTTGGATAACTTGTAAAAGGGGTAACCATAAAAACTTAGAAAATTTTCTAAGTTATGAAATAAAGTGGCAAGGGTACCAACTTTGGAGGATCATAACTCCTAAACCACAAAGCCATTTTTCCTCATCCAAAGCTTGATTTGTAGATCTCATGGCCCTCTACAAAAGCTAAAAACTGACCCCCCCCCTCCAAATTCATTATGGATTTTGAGTTATGGTTGGATCAAAATCACTAAAAATATGAAAGTACTACTTTTCCAACACTTAGAAAAATTCTGGGCAAGGCAGATTTTGTGTTGAAACACCAAAACTTGTGGGATTTTTTCACATAGATGCAATCTGAATCACTTCCAAAGATAAACATCAATGTTGTTGTGCATGTTGCCTACAATCCAAGCAACTCATTGGCATGAAACCACTCTACTTGAGCCAAGAGTTATGGCTGCTACAACACACCATGCCAAGGCTGCCATGAAAAATCAGTTTGTGAGTTTTCTTGCCATCCACGATGTCTGAGTCAAAAGTAATGATCACTATGCCACATGCATCCAATCTGATCATAAGCCAACTGATCCAACTGATAGGTTTGAGTCCAAAGGCCAAGGAATCTCCCAACTTGAGATTAATGCATTTTGGCATATATGCCTTGAAATTCAAAGGCATTTATGCGAAATAGGGCACTTTCAACAAAGCCACTCTACTCAGTTAAGTTCTCTGATTAAACAATAATAAAAATATCTGAAGAATGTGAATTTGGTCAAGGTATAGCCCTGCTCTTGGGAGGGGCTAGGTTGCCTGTGTGAGAAGAAATGTCACCAAGCCAAAGCCTTTGAATGTGATCTGATCCAGTAGCCATTCACTATTCCTATAAGACAAGAGTTGATCACCTATAAATAGAGGTTCCAATGGATCATTCAACTCACACCGAAGCCAGTTATAGCACTGTTTTCTCTCATTCTCTCTTAAGTGCCAAGTTTTCTTGTTTTTGAGTAACCACTATCGGGTTTTGAGTTGCAGCCATAAGCAATCCATTCCAATTGCCCAGACACGTCACATATGATGTATTTGAGGTGTCCAAACACTTAAACACCAACTGTAACACCCCCAGCTCAAAATACCTATCAACCTAGCCATTATGCTTCAATTATGCAGTTGGAGTGCTCCAGCTTGATCCAAAGACTTCCAAAGTGTTCCAAAGCTTGCAACACACTCCACAACATCCATTGAAGCTATTTAGATCATCACAACCCATCTGTAACACCTCCAACTCAAAAATAAATTGCTCTTGCTGTCACGACCTTCAAGTAAGCCTAAACTTGGTCATCTCTTAATCTATGCATATTTCCCCGCACAATACTTTTGCCAAATGTTCATAATCATGCATAGAATGTTTCCCCTCAATTAATTGCTTTGTTTGAATCGTGTATCAAAATTCGCAGCCTTCATGCAAATTTTAGGGTTCTTGAGGTTTTGTCTTAATTTCTTATTCCATGTTAAAAATAAATGAAATTAAAGACCATGGACATGATCGTGAGGTTGAGACGAGCAGATTGATAGGTGGTTTGCATGATATAATCAAGTATTCAGTGAGATAGGAGAGAAAATGCAAATCTGGGCAAAACCCAGAACACGCGCGTGTTCTTGTGTGTTCTTGGCGCCCTTTTTTGAAAATTCAAATATTTGAATTTTGTGATTTTATTTAATTGATTCAAAAATTAATTTCTCTCTGAGTTTTAATGATTTTGAGTTGATTCTTTTTTTAATAATTCACAAAAATGTTAAACTATTTTATTTTATCAAAAAAATCCCAAACATATTATTTATTTCATATAATTGATATTTTTGCAAAGAATTAATATTTTGATTATTTTTGACATTTAAAATATTTTTTCCCTCTTGATTTTGTAAATTTTAATGAATTCTAATCATTTTTTAGGTCAAAACATGATTTTTTTAAACATTAATCCAAGACATGTTTAACAATTTTGATAATTTTAATTGAATTTTTATTCA
Source organism: Lathyrus tuberosus (assembly GCA_022829125.1). Taxonomy (NCBI): domain Eukaryota; kingdom Viridiplantae; phylum Streptophyta; class Magnoliopsida; order Fabales; family Fabaceae; genus Lathyrus; species Lathyrus tuberosus. The sequence goes on from JALAZF010000449.1 coordinate 4,657,101, forward strand.
ATTAAAATACATTTTGGAAATAAATTAGGGCTTTGATTAATTCAACCCTCGTCAAACTTTTCAAACACTTTTGGGCCTCTAATAGAGTGTAAGACCCAAGCCTTTTTCTAAAATAACCTATTCTTGGGCCTCACTTATTGTATAAGTCCCTCCGGGTATTTTCAAAAACCTTGGCGCGATCGTCGTTTTGTACACAAATAACCTTGGGCCTACCCTCGAGTAGTAAGACCCATTATTCTTTTTTAAAACTCTTTGGGCCTCTAATAGAGTGTAAGACCCAAACTCCTTTGGTAAATACACAAATTTTTGGGCCTCACTTATGGTATAAGTCCCGTTGTATTTCAAAAAGTTCGACGCGATCATAGTCCGTTGAAAAACAAACCTTGGGCCTCTCCTAGAGCTATAAGACCCAGCCAAAACCTTTTGGGCCTCTATTAGAGTGTAAGACCCAATCCCCTTTTAACCAAAAAAAATTTTAAGCCTCAGATATTGTATAAGTCCCTCTGTGTTAAAAGAAAATCTCGGCGCGATCGCCATTTCAAAACAAAAATCATCTAGGCCTACCCTCGTGTTATAAGCCTCATTCTTTTTAAACTCTTTGGGCCTCTTGAGAGAGTGTAAGACCCATCCCTTTGTACAAAAAACCTTTCTTGGGCCTCAGTCACTTGTATAAGTCCCTGTACAAATTCAAACTCACAGTGCGATCACTGATAAAACCTTGGGCCTCTCCTTGAGCTGTAAGCCCCAACCTCTTTTCAAAATACTTTCTCCTTTGATTTTGAATATAATATTATTATCAAAAAATTTCTTTGTTGAATAACTAACCAAACAGCATGGAAGCTCTACAACCGAGTATGTGTTAACCTGCTTTCATTTACCGCTTTCATATGTATATAACTGTACTGTGGGGTTGTTTCGCTGTAAGTCTTCTTTCATAAACTCATATCAACTATGTAATAATAGTATAGATATTTAGAGTTTCCCCAGCAACTACGTCTAGCACTAAGCCCTGTTGATTACTCTTAATATAGATAAAACTAGATCCCCATAGGATTACCAGACACAGTCTTCCCTCCTCTTGGGGTTAAACAATATGGAGACGTAAAAGGCAGCATTCTCGGTGAACCCTAACACAGACTGTCACCTTTTGAAATCATCAAAGAAACTCTACTCCCCAGAGATGATCTTTTCTCCGTGAATGGCATCTCTTGAGTTTCTTCCAAATTCTCGAACTTTCCTGGCTTGATCTATTCTCTGTAAATAGCCTGTCTTGAATTTCTCGGGGTTTGGGGACCCACAGGCTTCCTAAAAGCATCCTCGCCTCCTCTTGGGCGTCGTACAAGGACCCATTGGCTTCTTAGAAGTATTTACAGCCTCCTTTTAGGCTTCATATAAATGGTTTCGTCCTCCAGGAATGATAACCTCCTCTTGGGCTTCGTACAAATTGTCCCTCGGCTTCTTAAAAGTATCCAGCCTCCTCTTGGGCTTCGTACAAATTGTCCCGACGACCTCCTAGAGGTATAAGAACAGAAATTAGTCATCCTAATAGAACAGTCTTTCAAAAAGTCTAGATCTTGCTACTGCTATTTCTTTGAGCATAGTACAAAAGATGAAACTCTAGACTTGGACAGTCTAATTCCCTTGAGTCTCAAAGACATTCTCAAGCTCCTTTCAAAACTAGGGGATGAAACCGTAGACTCGGACAATCTCAATACCCTTTAGATTTCCCATTTCCTTAAAGAACAGGAAATAACCCTGATCCTCGAATAAAATCCCTGAGCGCAAACAGTACTCATATAAGAACTGATTTTCTCTTTATCCAACATACTGGACCTGTCACTAAACTGAAACAGTTACAATAGCCTCCTCTCAGGCTTTGTACAATGATTCTCCCCAGTGGAGCTAACCTTTCTAGACTCTTTTGTTGAGTCAACCTTTAGCCTCCATCTCGGGCTTCGTACGAGATACCAAAACACTCTCTTGTTGAGTATTAAAGACTCTCCTGTTGAGTCAAACCTTTGTTGCCTCCATTTCGGGCCTCGTACGAGATACAAAACACTCTCTTGTTGAGTATAAAAGACTCTCTTACGGAGTCACTTCCCTTTTAGCCTCCACCTCGGGATTCGTACGAGATACAAAAGCACTCTCTTGTTGAGTCCAACCCCTTTAACCTCTCTCTCGGGCTTCGTACGAGACACATACAAATTCCATCTTGCTGGGTCGATAGCCTCCACTTAGGCTTTGTATAAGAAAAACCCCGGTTGATTCAATCAACCTTTTAGTATCAAAATTGTGCCTCGTTCACAGTAAACAAACATCAACAACTCCTTTTCCCCCATCTAATTTCTGTAAGCGGCAAGCCTCTGGATTATTTACATCCATGCCACTGTCCTTCTTTTAGCATAAGAAATTCCTAAGGAAAGATGGCATTGCTCTACACTGAGTTAAAGTATTCTCCTTCAGGTTAAAACCCCCTATTAAGGAAATTATGGCATTACTAGGATTCGCATATCCCGGTTAAAGTAATTTTCCTTTATAATCAGTCACCCAACGGTTGTGACAAACAGACCCCTTTAGAGATGACAAATTCTCTCTAAAGACAACACCCTTTAGCTTTACATCTTGGGCTTCGAACAAGATACAAATAGACCCTTCAGCTTCACATCTTGGGCTTTGAACAAGATATAAACCACCTTTTAGCTTCACGTCTTGGGCTTTGAACAAGACACCAAAACGCCTTTTTCCTCCCATAGAATAGGAGGAACTACGATCGCTCTAATTTCCCTGTTTCGGTAAACAGGAATACGTAGGCATAAGATTGAAAGAAAAATCTTAGCGAGCACACTCAACAAAAACCCAAAATCCCGTACCTTCACATATCAATCGAAAAGCATCAGTCCTAAACTCCCACCAATCGCTCGGGCACTATTTTAATAAAATAACCTAAGAGAGACCCACAATCTTTGTAGCATCTGTAAACCAACAGTCATATATTCAAACTCAGTTTGCAAGCAGGGTTAATTGGAGACATCTATTTCCCTTCCATCATCAACTTCAATAGGATAAAAAATGAATTGAACTGTAGTACCAAAGCGATAGTGCTTCATAACCACGTCTAAAATCGCTCACTACAAGCACCAGCTACGGCCCGTAGCAGGCAACCCCACAAACATGTTACAAGGAAGATGGCGGCAGTGAGCTGCTACGGGTGCCCGTAGCAGGCAACACGCCCAAAGTTGATTTTTGAAGCAGGGGGCAGTGATAATATTACAGTAGATATTGCCTAGGAATGGGGATACCCTGTAATGACCGAATTATTCTTGATCAAATATAATGCTTGTAATTCTTTTTTGACCGCTAAGAAATTAGGGTAGAGATATAATCTCAAAGGTTTTTCTGCTAAGGAATTAGGGAAAAATAATCTTAAGAATCGGTTAGGTTCGTTTAAAGTAATGTATCCTAGAATAAGGATTGAGAGTTTTTGCAGTGCAATTCATACACTTTCCTCTAGCATGCCTTCTCATATCTGTCTTAAGTAAAGTTTATAATTTTGTTCATTTTATTATTATTAGTTATAATTTTTCATCAATCAAACCCCAAGGAAACTTTTGTTTAATTGAATTAGCATATGCACTTATAATAATGCGCAGTCCTCGAGATCGATTCTGGGGGTAACCCCTATTATTACTACATCGTAAAAATAGTACACTTTCTATTTTAACGATCAAATTTTTGGCGCCATTGCCGGGGACTGCCAAAATATAAGTTGTTGATTTTAACTCAATTGGAATTTTGTCACTCTGTGACTAAAATTTTATTTTTGTTATTTTTTTATTTTTTTTTATAACTTTTGGATTATTACTATTATTACTAATCTGTGTCTAACATTTTTATGCGAGGAGAACCCTCAGCTAATTTTAATTTTGACACAGAAATCGAAAGAACTTTACACACAAGGCGTAGACAAGCAAGACTGGCAGCTTCAGAAGCAAAAGAAGAAAGAGTTTCTGTTCATTCGGAGCAATCAGATTCAGGTTCAGAAATAAGTTCAGACGCAGATAGAGATACTGTGATTATGGATGGAAATCAACCAGTTGAGAGACTTCTGGGCGATTATGGTGGAGCAAATGCACCGGCTGGTGGGTTAACAATAGTGAACCAACCAGTGAATGTGCCGAATTTCCAGTTGCATCCGAGCACCGTCACTCAAATTGAGTGGAGACCTTTCACCAGAAAGGTTAATGAAGATGCCAACAAACTTCTACAAATATTTCTGTCTATGAGCACCACTCTCAAGATTAAGGGGCACACCGAGGAAGTAAAAAAGTTAAGAATGTTTCCTTTCACTCTTGCGGAAGATGCGGAAGAGTGGTTCTACTCGTTACCTGCTGGGAGTATTACTACTTGGGAAGAGATGGAGAAGACGTTTCTGAATGAGTATTTTCCGGCCTCTGTTTATATCTGAAAAATATATGATATTGTGAACTTTAAACAGAAGGACGGAGAATCACTCGGCGACGCCTACAAGAGGTTCAAGAAGGTTTTGGTAGCCTATCCGACTCACAACGTGGATCAAACTGAGCAGATGCAGATGTTCGTAAATGGCCTCCGAATAAAAACTAACCAACTTATTGATACAACTGCTGGTGGATCATCCAACTTCACCACCGCGACTGGTATCAAGAAAATTATTGAAGCTATTGAAGACAATGAACATTTGGAGTTATATGATCGAAGTGTGAGTAAATTTGAGGGTGTGATTGACTTGAAGTTGAATAATCAGGTTGTGAAGGTGGAAGATCAGATTGTTGTGGAAGTTGAAAGAAGGTTAAAGGCTATGAAAGTGGGTACTCAAAGTGTGGCACAAGTTCAAACTAGTCAACCCATGAGTTGTGAGATTTGTAGTGGACCCCATTATACTGCACATTATGTTGCGACTCTGCAACAAATTAAAGAAATAAAATTCCTAAAGCAGAATAACCCCTACACTCAAACTTATAATCCGGGGTGAAAGAATCATCCTAACTTCTCCTGGAAAGATCAGAATCAACACCAATACCCACATCAACAACAGGCTCCCCAAAAAGCACAATGGGAGATTTCCATTGAGAAGATGGCAGCACATAACATGCAATTCCAGGAAGAGACCCGGAATAACCAAAGGAATACCACAGCCTCCATAAAAAATATGGAGGTTTAATTGGGTCAGATAGCTCAACAATTTACAAATTCTCAAGCACCAGGCTCCCTCCCAAGCGCCACCATACCAAATCCAAAGAGTCATGAGAATGTCAATGTTGTTACCACAAGGAGCCGGAAAGTTGCAAATGAAGAAGAAAGGGCAGCCAATGAGTATCAGTGTATAGAGGTGGATCTGGAAGTGCGAGAAAGTTAGAGAGAGCCAGAAGAAACTAGGCCAACTGAAGAGAAAAGAAAAGAAGCGGTTAAACCTAAGATCAAGTTACCATACCCCTCAAGAGTGACAAACAAGGAGACACCAGAAAAAGACTTTGAGAAATTCAGCTCATTGGTCAAAAAGTTAGAGAATAATATACCTTTCTTTGAAGCACTTGAACAAATGCATCTATATAAGAAATTCATGAAGGAGGTCATTAGGAAAAAGAAACCTAGTGGAGAGGAGTTAAAGAGTATAATTGAGGAGAGTAGTGGGGGATCACAAGGTAGGAGAATTCCAATCAAACGGAAAGATCCTGGTTCTATATCAATCCCCTATACCATAAAGGATAGAACTTTTAAGAAAGTCTTGATTGATTCGGGTGCTAGTGTGAGTCTCATGCCCCTCTCAATTTTCAAAAAGCTGTGTATAGAAAAAATAAGTGAAATGGGAATAAATCTGAAGTTTGCCGACATCACAACCAAGCGGTCATACGGCTTAGCAGAAGATGTGCTTGTGACATTGAAAACTTCACCTATCCAGTAGACTTTGAGATCATTGATCTACCTGAGGATGAGGAGACGACTATCATACTAGGTCGACCATTCTTGATGACTAGTCGGTGCAATGTGGATATTGAGGCTGGTACTCTAACCTTGAAATATTTTGAGGAGGAAATAACCTTAAAAGTGTTGGAGCTCGAGAAGCAAGGTCAAGAGGAAAGTAATCACCCCTCAGTTGGAATGATCCGAACAGTGGGAAAAAGCAAAAGCTCAAAACCACTTCTTGAAAAAGTCTCTGGAATAATCCATCAGGTTGCAGTATCTGAGTCATCTATTGCACCTAGCAATACTCCAAAATCCAGTCAAGAAGTCAATAAGAGGAAGAAACATTAAAGAAAGAAGAGAAAAAACATCAAAGGAAGAATGTGGAAGTTGGATGTGAGTTGAATCACAATGTAGCTCTTATTTCTGAATCTGACTGGTCCTCTGTTGTGGAAAAGTCAAGCAACAAAACATGGAAGCTGAAGTATCCCCCATAACTTTGGGGAGTGATTCGTCAAGCCATGCGATGTTAAACGAAGCGCTACGTGGGAGGCAACCCACGCTTTTAATGATTGAGTAATTTCTTTTTGTTGTTTGTTTTGTTTCATTTGCAGGAAATAAATAAGACCTTATGGGTGCCAGCTATGATGTAGCAGTTGATGTTGCGTTACCATCCGCCTCCTCAGTAAGGATATCTGTGAGTAACCTCTCTCGCTCTTGTTCTAACACATTGGGGCAATGTACGGTTCAAGTTTGGGGAAGGATTTACTATTTTTTTAGTTCTTCCGTTTAGACTTGTTATCTATGTTTTTGTATGTTGATTTATTGAAACCACTTTGAATCCCCCTCGAATTAGAGCCGAACATTTTTCTTGTGAGTTTTGTGATGTGTGAGGTAGTCAGGAAAGTATATAGAGTTTGAGGGAAGAGAAGTTAGAACTAGGGACATTGGGAAAGTTTGAAAACGTAGGAATGACCCAAGCACCCTAGATTCCCCGGAGTAAGAAAATGAGTCCAACGTGTAGATTTGGGCCATAGTACTTGGATTTGAGAAGTACTCCCTGATTAGTTCATAGTGATAGTCTGGCATGACTAAAAAGAATTGCATGTATAAGGTTGATTGAGAGAATGACTTAAGGCACCGAAAAAAGTGAATAATGGTGATAAAGACAACTAGTCCTTTTAAGTTGGGTAACCCTCACTCGGTTACTTAGCCTGGCGGCGGTTGAGTCTCAATTGTCGTCCCAAAGTGGACTAATAAACGCCAATAAGTGAGAAAAAAAGAGATAGTGGTGCCTAGAAAAAGTTTCGATCAATTTTGTAGATGTGAGGGTAAATGATAAAAAAAAAAGGACGCCTTAATCTGATTATCCAAATGAAAGGGGTAGAATATCGAAGAAAAGACTTAAGCCTAAAGTATAGTTGGAGAGGTAACCGAAAGGGGGATTTAGGTCCGTGGTTTTATCGCGGTATGTGTTTGTGTAATACCTCCGTTAACGGACGATTACCAAGAGAACTAGTTTTAGCCAATCGGAACAAAGGCTCACATATAAGTATCGACGCACCTTACCTTCACAAGTTTTTATTTTAAATGGTACAGTTTGATCTAGAAAGTATGTATGCAAGCTTGTTGCTTGAGGTCCAGCAACGATTTAAGTTTGGGGGAGTTTGATCGATGGTTTTCATATGTTATTTTACTGTTTATTTTAGTTAATCTTTTGTTATTATTTATTTGTTTTAAATCTCTTTTACCGCATTTTATGCCTTAGTTGTGTCCTTTAGTGTTTTCAGGTACAAGAGAATAGTTGAGCCAAAATCGGGTAAAAAACGTCAGAAAGTCGAAGAATAGCACTCATGAAGCAGTGGCCTGCTACAGGTGCCCGTAGCACCTGCTACAGCCCGTAGCAGCCAACCCCACAAACATGTTACAAGGAAGATGGAGACAGTGAGTTGCTACGAGTGCCCGTAGCACCCGCTACGGCCCGTAGCAGGCAACACGCCCAAAGTTAATTTTTGAAGCAGGGAGCAGTGAGTTGCTACGGGTACCCGTAGCACCTGCTATGGCCCGTAGCGGCAGGTGACACTAATTTCCTAAATTTTTCATATTTTTGCCATATGTTAAGTTGTGGGGGCGCTTTGGGTATTTCCAACCGATCTGAGTGATTTTCTACTATTTAGATAAGTTTTGGCAAGAGAAAAAAGACTTTTGATATTACGAAAGATTTTACAATAAAGTTTGGATGCTATCAAGTGATCGGGAGAAGGAAGATTTTTCATGTGCCATCGCGATTCAAGATCAAATTCATCTGTTATTCTTGTAATGTCTATCTCTTATGTTGTAATTTCTTTTAGTATTATGAGCGGCTAAACCCCCCAATGCTAGGGGGTGTCCCTGAATTGCATTTGTAATGAACCGAATTTCCATTGTTCTATGAGATATTGCTTTTTCCTTAGTCTTTTGTTATGCAATGTTTTTAACGCTTTTTCGATCGGACAAATTGAAATTGATTTACGGTTAGGGTTTAGGTCGGACCAACCAACCTAACGTTTTTACATAATAATATTACAGTAGATATTGCCTAAGAATGGGGATACCCTGTAATGACCGAATTATTCTTGATCAAATATAATGCTTGTGATTCTTTCTTGACCGCTAAGGAATTAGGGTAGAGATAGAATCTCAAAGGTTTTTCTGCTAAGGAATTAGGGAAAAATAATCTTAAGAATCGGTAAGGTTCGTTTAGAGTAATGTCTCCTAGAATAAGGATTGAGAGTTTTTGCAGAGCAATTCATACACTTTCCTCTAGCATGCCTTCTCATATCTATCTTAAGTAAAGTTTATAATTTTGTTCATTTTATTATTATTAGTTATAATTTTTCAACAATCAAACCCCAAGGAAACTTTTGTTTAATTGAATTAGCATCTGCACTTATAACAACACACAGTCCTCGATATCGATTCTAGGGGTAACCCCTATTATTACTACATCGTAAAAATAGTACACTTGTTATTTTAACGATCATGCATTGACACCAGTCGCATCTGACTATGTAAGCATGGATATCGTGCCATAATGTTGGCCAGAAAAGGCCTGCTTGAAGGATTTTGGCGCATGTATTAGATGTGTTGGCATGTCCACCATAAGTTGTAGAGTGACAATGATTGATTATACTTTCTACTTCCTCCTCGTGCACACAACGATGAAATATGCCGTCGGCACCTCTCTTAAATAGGAGTGGTTCATCCCAATAAAAGTGTTTTACATTAGTGAAGAACTTCTTCTTCTTCTTCTGTTGATATTTTAGATCAGGGGGTACAATATCGACGACTAGGTAGTTAACAAGATAAGCGTACCAAGGTACGCGAGTTACAACTAAAGCATTTTCAATGTTGAATTCTAATTCGGGGTCGGGGTCATTGCTGTGATTGGTTCCAACAGCTGCTATAAGTCTATCATAGGTAAAATCATCATTTATGGGTACTAGGTTGGGTTTTAAATATTATAGCCTCGAAAGGTGGTCAGCTACTACGTTTTTGGTGCCTTTCTTATCACGCATTTCTAGGTCAAATTCTTGTAGTAAAAGGATCCAGCGCAGTAATTTGGGCTTATCGCCCTTTTTTCTTAACAAATATCGAATGGATGCGTGATCTGTGTAAACTATTATTTAGGCTTCGACTAAATAGGATCAGAATTTGTCTATAGCGAAAACTACGACGAGGAGTTCCTTTTCGGTTGTGGCATAATTAAGTTGGGCGGCGTCTAAGGTTCTACTGGCATAATAAATAACATGTAATCTCTTGTCTTTTCTTTGTCCTAAAACAGCATCAACAGCGAAATCGCTTGCATCGCACATAATTTCGAAAGGTTGGTTCCAATCAGGAGGTTGCATAATAGGTGTGGAAATCAGTGCTTATTTGAGGTGTTTGAATGCTTCGAGACATTTATCGTCGAAAATGAATTCAACGTCTTTCATCAGAAGGCCAGTTAAAGGTTTGGTTATCTTAGAGAAGTCTTTGATGAAACATCGGTAGAAATCGGCGTGTCCAAGAAAGCTTCAGACATTCCTAACTGTTTTTGGTGGTTGGAGGTTTTCTATAACCTCTATCTTGGCTTTGTCAACCTCGATGCCTCTCTCAAATACTATGTGTCCAAATATTATACCTTCGGTGACCATGAAGTGACATTTCTCCCAGTTTAGAACTAGGTTTACTTCCACGCATCTTTCTAGAATTCTTTCAAGAATAACTAAGCATTTTTTAAAACTGGATCCGCATACCGAGAAGTCGTCCATAAAAACTTCCATGATCTCGTCAAGGAAATCAGCAAAAATTGATATCATTCAGCGTTGGAAAGTAGCTGGGGCATTTCAAAGTCCGAATGGCATTCGTCGATAAGAAAATGTTCCATAAGGGCATGTAAAGGTTGTTTTCTCTTGATCATCTGGATGAATGGGAATTTGGAAAAATCCTGAGTATCCATCTGAATAACAAAAGTAAGAATGTCTGGCTAAACGCTCAAGCATTTGATCTATGAATGGAAGAGGGAAATGATCTTTCCTAGTTACTTTGTTTAGCTTTCTATAGTCGATACACATACGCCAACCGATTTCTATACCTTTTGCGACTTGTTCTCCTCTCTCGTTTTGCACAATTGTGACACTTCCTTTTTTAGGTACCACAAGTACAGGGCTTACCCACTTACTATCAGAAATTTGATAAATTATTCCAGCCTCTAGTAATTTCAGCACTTCCTTTTTTACCACGTCACTCATTATAGGATTTATCCTTCTTTGATATTCTCTAGAGGGTTTAGAATCCTCTTCTAGCATAATCCGGTGCAAGCACGCAGAAGGACTTATCCCTTTGAGGTAGATATGTTATAACCAAGGGCTGCAGGATACTCTCTCAAGACATCTAAGAGTTAATTGGTTTCGTCACTATTTAAGGTAGTGCTTACTATAACTGGATGATTTAGTTCTTCATCTAAAAACTCGTATCTCAGATTCTTAGGTAGCTCTTTAAGCTCTATTGATGGTTTCTTAGAACATGGCATATGGCTCGGGGTGAGTGTTAAGCATTCATAAAGACTATCATCTATATAAGGTTACATAAATTTGTCGTCCTCCAGGATGGGGGTCAATGATAATTTAATTGTTTCGGTGGGTTCTTCTTGGTCTAACTCTCTTATGCACTCATCGATGATATCGATGGCACAACAGAAGTCATCAATGGAAAGTGCCATTAAGAATTTGGATAAGATAAATTCTACTTTCTCATCACCTACTTCGAAAGTTATCTTTCATCTCTTGACATCTATTATAGCTCCAGTTGTCGATAAAAAGGGTCTACCTAGAAGGATATGGATTTCATCGTCTTCTTTAATGTCTATAACGACAAAGTCTGTTGGAATGTAAAGTTGACCGATTCTGACTGGGATGTCTTTTAAGATACCTATAGGGTATTTAACTGACCTATCAACCAATTGAAGGGACATCCTAGTTGGTTACATATCTCCTAGGTTTTGTTTATTACAGACGGCTAAAGGCATTAAGCTCACGCTGGCTCCTAAGTCCCGAAGGGCTTTATAGATGACATGATTTCCTAAAATACAAGGTATAGAAAAACTTTCGGGGTCTTTCTCCTTTTTAGCTAATTTTTTTCAGCAATAGAGTTGCATTCTAATGGTTTAGGGTCATCAAGTCTACGTTTGTTGGTTAAGATGTCTCTAAGGAATTTAGCATAAGATGGTATTTGGGTGATGGCTTCAGTGAATGGGATCTCAACGTGGAGTTCCTCAATCACTTTTACAAACTTTTTGTATTGGTTGTCTAATTTGGTTTGTTTAAGTCTTTGCGGATATGGGATAGGTGGTTTATAAGGACGGGGTGGTATATAAACTTGGTTAACCCCTTCATTATCTTTGACTTCTTTCTGCTTTTCAGGTTCTACACTCTCCTCATTTTGTTTCTCAGGTGTGGCTACAACATTTTTCGTTGGTTGTTCTGGCTTCTTCAACCTGGGATCTTCTGGTTCATCATAAGTGGTTCCACTCTACAGGTCAATATCATTAGCATTCCCCTTGGGGTTAGGTTGAGGTTGTCCAGGAAATTGTCCTCCCGGCGTAGCCTGAGCAGCTTGTTGTTAAGCTACTTGAGAGATTTAGGTTTCAAGCATTTTGTTGTGGGTTACCACAGAATCAACTTTGGTGCCTAATTGGGTAATCAGCTCGTTTATGTGAATGTTTTGGTTCATGAAATCTTTGTTTTGCTGAGTTTGGGCCGAAATGAAGCTCTCCATGATTTTCTCAAGATTTGATTTCTGAGGAGCAGCTTGCATAGGCTGTGTCGGTCTTTGGGCTTGAAAACCTTGGGGTCTTTGGGGTGCAGAATTCTTATTAGGGTTATTGTTTTGATAAGAAAAGTTTGGGTGATTCCTCCATCCAGGGTTGTAAGTATTTTAAAAGGGGTTTCCTTGGGCATAATTGACCTGATCTGGGTTTGGTTAAGCTAAGAGACTACATTCAACAGTTATATGTCTCGGGGTTCCACATATTTTGCATCTGGGTTGAACTACAGCTACGGTAGTTGTATGGTTAACAGACATACTCTCGACTTTTTGAGCAAGGGCGTCCATTTTAGCTTTCATCATATCTAGGCAACTGACTTCGTATATACCTCCTTTGGGCTACTTCTTCTCCACTGATGTTCGTTTCGTCCCCTATTCGTAATGGTTTTGTGCCATATCTTCAATGAGAGCGCAAGCCTCGGGGTAAGGTTTGTTCATCAGTGCACCACCGGCGGTAGCATCAATGGTCATCTTTGTGTTATAGAGAAGTCCATTGTAGAAGGTGTGAATAATTAGCCATTGTTCTAAACCATGGTGTGGACAGGCTCTTAATAGTTCTTTATATATTTCCCAAGCGTCAAAAAGAGATTCGCCGTCTTATTGGGTGAACCTAGTTATTTGGTTTCGTAGGACAATGGTCTTACATGGTGGAAAATATCTAGCAAGGAAAACTTTCTTTAGGTCATTCCATGTGGTTATTGAATTGGGTGGAAGGGAATCTAACCATGATCATGCTTTATCTCTGAGGGAAAATGGAAATAATCTTAGACGTATCGCCTCAGGAGGACAACCATTGGCTTTTAGGGTATCTGCTAATTGGATAAAAACTTTTAAATGTTGGTTCGGATTCTCAGTAGGGAGACCAACGAACTGGTTTTGTTGCACTAATTGTAATAGAGCGGGTTTCAAGTCAAAGTTATGAGCTTCGATAGTTGGGTTTACTATACTCGAATGGGGTTCTTCATTAGAGGGTAAGGCGAAGTCCTTAAGAGGTTTTGGTTTTGTTCTTCGGACATAGCTCTTCTAATCTTTTGGAGCCAAAGACTTGCACGTGCGTATCTTTCGGGCTCTTCTATTGGATCTACTAAGTTTCTGGTACTGCAAGTTCTTCGCATATACCAGTAAACAGAAAAGGAAAATGCCTAAATCTTGACGGTGTGACAACAGGGTACAAAAAATTTGACGAAGTTGATCCCCAACAACGACGCCAAAAACTTGATCATGCGTCAGTGCCTTCTGCAAGTATACGGACTACGTCAGAGTAATATAAAAGATTATCGTTCCCACAGAGACCAGTGTCAAGCTATCTATAACTATCATTACAGTGTTTTATTTTAGGCTAATCAAACAGGGTTGCAAAGTGCATGGAAAATTAAAATAACTAAGATAGAATAAATTCAGAGAAACAATACTAGATGCAATTCACATCGATCAGACAATACTTCTATTGTTTCTAAATAGAATTACTTATGGGGCAATATTTTCTTCCTTGAAAAAGAGTTAGTTAAAAAGGAACCATCGCGTTAGCGTAATCGGAACCAGATTTGACCTCTAATCTATACCAGGCGCTCACGCTGCACCGACCACGTATTGCGTTAAAGTGAAAAAAATCCTTTTTTATGTAACTACCTCGAAGACTCAGTTAAAAAGTGCTTTTGATTGGAAACTTTTAACACAAAAGGGTTTCCGGCATATGCTCGGCCAACCGGATCTTAAACCTATGAACGCGTCCAAAAATAGTTTTAAAATCACTTTCTAATAATATTAAACTTTCCTAATTGATTAACAAAGTGCTTTCACTATTTTTCTTAATAAAAAACTAACCAATTTTTATCTTAAGTGTTAGACGGATTTCGATCTTACCCGACGTAATCACTGATCTACTTTCGTAATATCCGATTAAATAAACCACAGAAAAATTGTATTAAAACTAAAACAGTCCCTAAATCATTCCTACAGATAGAACATGTGGAGTATCGTCAAAACGACGATCCTCGTATTCCAGCACTAATGATTTAGTTGGACATGACTACGGTAAACAACATAGCATATAATTGATTATTGAAATAAGTCATTTAGGGAAAAGACGTGTTACATGTGCAATTGGTTTTGAAAAGGTAATAACAAGGACGGTAAAATAAATCAATGTAAAGCGTGCGAGACAATAAAGAAAATAACACAGAATGATAAAGTAAAGGCGATGCGAGAAATAAACAATAATAAAGCAGTGTGAGAAATAAACAAATGTAAATGTGATGCGAGAAATAAATAATAAAAATGCGAATTGAATTAAAAACCTACTCCAAATCGGAGACTAGAATCTGTTACAAGAATGGTAAATAAAATAACGACAAGATTCGAACTTCTACTCTACGATGCTCCACACTCGCTCACAACAATGGTACGATAATTCCCCGACGTGACGAATTATCGCTTTTACAGAGTAAATCTATGCTTATGCTGCAACTAAGAGTGGATACTAGAAAATGAGAAACTAAGTCTTATTTATAGTGATACATAGCCTTGGACGTCAAGCAAGAGCTTCAAAAATTGTGGGATAGAAATATGTTGGTCATGGCTCCATTCTCCAGCCGCCTTTGACTGGCTCATGAAAAACAAAGAGGGCGCCCGCCATCTAGGCATGGCGTCCGCCATGTATGTATTTGGGGATGGATGTGGTCTTATAACCGTTGGGTCATGGGAGAAGCCCTACACCTCACGGCTACCCCCATGGCCAACGCCATGTGGAACGCCATGTGTGTAACCAACACTGTAATCTCCATTTTTTGCTCTTTTCCCTTTGTTTCTTCGTGAAAGGCACTTATTAGGAAATGTACCTGAAAATAAGACAAAACACAAGCATAATGCAAGAAAATAACAATTAAAGGACAATAAACATGTGCAATCCGAGCCAAATATGCAGTGTGTTTTAGTGTTATCACATCCTATGACTGTGGGGAGTATTAAGGAGTTATCTCCCTAACCCTAAGTCACCCTTTAGTTGTGGGGCCCTTCACTATCATCTTTGGAAGAAGATACAGTTGTTCCCCTTTGTTGAACCTTTTAGAGTAGGGTTTCTCATTAGGCTTCGATGCAGCTACATCGCATTTTGCCCTTGGAACATCATGCTTAGTTGTCCAAGCTTCCTTTTCAACCTTCTTCTTCCTCTGATGATGCCTCCACTAGGTAGGCGTCATATGATTCTTACTCTTGTAGGTCGGGAGGACATGTGACTTTTCCTTTGTCTCTTTATGGGCCTTGTTGCTTGGCATCCTAGGCTTGGGATTAACCTCATTCTACTTCGGATGATCCGCCCCCTTTTGGTTGAGGGGCTTCACCCACTTTTCCTTGGGTGTGCTTGCTTAAGGCCTGAAAGTTTTCTGTCGAGGCTGCTGAAACTGCCTCTTGTACTCTTCATTCCTGCGAGGTCTGCCCCTATTGTTTGAAACGAACCTATTTGTTTGACCTCCACACCTTACTCTTCTCAGGTCGAACCTCTTGGAGTTTTCCAGTTTCTTTGCTGATTCTTTGTCAAACACAGCACTCCACCGCGGGCACAACATGGTCTTAGAATTATTGAGCTTACATTGTTCAAGGAAATTAATTAATCCCTTTTTAGACTGGGGATAGACCTCTTGTAAGTCAGAATCAGCAATAGCGGAGATCTTTTCTCCCTTGTCGACATCCATGTTGGAGCCATCAGCAACTTCCATCATCAATATCTCTATAAGCTCAACATAGTGGGCCTCCTACGTTTGCATGGGGTCTGTGTCCACTTTCATTGATGACTTTGGCTTTTCGCCAAATTGCAATCTTCCATCATTCAAAGCTTTTTGAACCAAATCCTTGAAAAGCACACATTGAAAAGTTTTATGACCCAAAAAATTATGGTACTTACAAAAACCCCTCTTCTTCCTTTGTTCCAAATGAGGAGTTTATAAACTAGGGGGTATTATAATCTGATCATCTTTGACTAATAAATCAAATATTTAATTACATTTTGTAATGTCAAAAGTGTAAGTTCTAGTGACGAAATTCTCATTTTTATTGATCTCGACAGGATTCTTCCCGTTCGATGGTTTCAGTAACTTATAAACATAATGAGGGGGGTTCTGGCTTCAGTTCGGCCACATTGACCTCCCCTTCCTCAGAACCATTATCAACTATGTCAGAGACATAGTTATCTGCCTCTATGTAAGCAACTTTTTCCTTTTTGTGATATTTATTTGTCCTGGCCTTTTTTAGATTTTAGGTGTTTGACTTGGCGAACCATGTCTGCCAATTGTGCCATGTCCCTAAGATATTGAGTATCCAACTTCTTCATAATTGAATAGTTTAGACCATCAACGACCATTTCTACCAATTCATGCTCAGGCACCTGGGTGAAACACCTTGCCTTAAGAAGTCTGAACATATTCAAATAGTCATCTATTGACTCGGGGACTTTTCGCCTAACACTTGCCAACTCTTTTAAACTAATTTTTGAATGTCCCATATAAATCTGTTCATGGAATAGCCTTTCTAACTGACTCCAAGATTGGACAGAGTGTGTGTGTGTCAGGTGGGGGGGGGGAGTTGTGAACTAAGTGAAGGCATTCTTTATCAGAGAACTCAGGAAGTATTTCATCTTCAAATTCTTATTATTTACTATGTCGCCAACCTCATTTTAATATCAGGTGACATGTTCTACTGTCGACTCGTTGGTGTCTCCGAAGAACTTGGTAAACTTTGGGACTTTCCACCCTTTGGATAACTCCATCTGTTGAACATACTCTGACAAATGAGATATAAAATTTGGTCGGTGGAGTCCCACATTAAGGCTATTTTGGGCAAAAATTTGTTCGACCACGTTTGTTATATTATTCTGTCATGCAAAATTGTTTTGCTGGACATACCTATGGTCAGCATTCTGATTCCTCTGAACCACCAGAGGTCTAGGGTTGTTTTGTTCTATTTGTTCTGCCTCTTCCATGTTCAGGGGAGGTTCTTGTTGTAACCCTTGGTTTTGGCCTACAGTGGCCTGAGCTCTCCCATTCTCAGGAGTTTCGACCACTCTAACATTAGATATTTGTGGGGTAGGTCAAACTTGTATCGGGGGCGTGCCAAAGAAATTAGCGATACACCCCATTTGACTTGCCAATACTTCATAAGTCTGATTTGTATTTGCAATTAACGGGCTAAAAATAGTTCCCATTTGTTGGGTGAGAGTGTTTACTAACTCCAAATTACTCTCATCCATCTGCTGCCTCATGGCTATCATAGAAGTTGTATTCAAATATGGTGTGTTATGGGGGATGTAATTTATCCCTCCTGATCGTGCCATATTATTGATGGTCGACGCTGAGGCATTATATGGATTGTATAATGGTGTTATGGCCATCACATTATCACTAAAGGTTGACATATTTGGTTGAAGGTTAGCCATCATATATGTTGGCATACCATACGAGTAATCTCTGCCAGGAGGTGGCATTGAGAACCCAAACAAAGGTCTCGCAATCGCATGATTATTAAGAGAATTCCCTAACTGCGGTGGGGGTGCAGCCCACTGCGATGGCATTATTACGATTGGTGTTGTTGATACCACCAGAACAGTTGTCCTAACTGGTGTCGAGAGAACTGGGTCCTCAACCATCGACACGACTGGTTGTTGCACTACATTTTAAGGATTGTTCTGGGGGTTGACATTATCTACAGGAGGACGATACATTCTAGACAAAGCCTTACCACTCCTCAATTGCATACAAAATACCCATACAAATTCTTTAAAATAGAACACTATTTAAAAAAAAGAAACAAGTAAATCTATACATAAATAGGAAACTTAGCACATGTTCCTTTGGGAGTGCCAATTTGTTTACGCTGAAAAATGGTAAACATCCATTGGTCTCCAAATTAAGGGTTACTTGCTAGATCAACTAGTGAATCCTAGGACATCGTGCCAAATAACCACTTGTTTTTTATTTTCTTAGGTTAACGTGATTGTTTTCGACTTGGTCGAAAATAAGTTCTTAAGTAACTATAAGCACGTAGAGACGTCGACTTCGACTACTTCAGAAATGCATACAAGAAATGATAGAGATTGGAAATGTTGAATGAAATAACTTGAGTCGTATTGAAAGAAAGTAACTAAATCAAAGTGAACATTTAAAATTAGAAACTTTGCATTGAAAGTAAAGGTTGGTAGTTCATTTGTTCTTACATTCTCTCAGCCATTCGCTCATTTCTCTAAACGCTGATACTTTGAATTTTCAGTGAGATTTTTGTAATACAACGAACACGCTTAATTCAACATAATGAACTCCTATATGTACAAGTATAAAATAACAACTCCTAACATTTCTATCTTCAGATTTTGCCATATGAAGCTCTGCATGCAACCTGTCTCTGTGCTTTCTCCACGTATCTCTTCAGAAGGAAAACTACATGCAATTATTGATATTCGAAAGTAACATTGTGCACCAAAATAACCGCCTTGTCGACCGATTTGCCACTTTCGTAAGGACTACGCGGTCGATGCTATCACTTAGTCGAAATGTCACTTGCAACATCTAAAAAATTCAGTAAGTCTGGATTCTAGTCGACCCAAGACTTCTCGTCTTTGCCCTTGTTTACTGAGGTTTTTCCTTCGTCAAAAAACCCAGCTAACACTGTGAAATCTCTTTCTTTTTCTCCAAACCCCCAAGCCTCTAATATTATAACTAACAATCTTCATAATATCAATATCACTCCTGGTTAACCCCTGCGGATCTACTTATCCTTGTTACCCGCCTTTTTCATTTAATTTGGGTGCTGCTAACTTATCTCTTTGTTCATTCACAACCAGTTGCTGCACCACCTCACCTTCCTCTCAAATATTCACCACCCCTATATCTTTCTCGAAATCCCAAACCCCTTGAGCCAACTCTCGCGCTTCACTATGTAATATTTTCCAGCATTTCCATTTTGAACTATCAATAATTGAGTTGTGATTAGAAGGTATTTGAAGATCAGTATGAGCCATCACCGAGTTTGTTTGCTTTTTTAGAGACCTTTTTCATTCTTTCTTCAATTTACTCATTTCATTAATGATATGTCTTCTTCTTTTCCTTTCCTTATGATTAAAAGGTGTGCCTTCTGTTGCTTTTGCTGATATCGTTGCATCATTGATAATGGCAGCCCCTTTCAACGATGTATGATTCGTGTCGGGCCTTCTCTATTGTTCTGCCTCTCCTTTAATGATTGCTATATTAGGAACTCTCTCTTCTACCAATGAGTTATCAGGATTTCCAACTTCTGATTTGCTATGGAGTTCTAAATTTAGAGTCCTCTATACTGTAGCTAGGTTTACTATTGAATGTTTTACGCTTTCGTTTTGAGGCTCAGGACTAAACTCAATTCTTCCAAGTTGGGTTGGGCTCACATTTTTGTTTCCACCCTTAGCTTGTTGATGCAATAAGTCCATACTTCTAGAAACATGTGTACTTGGTATTGAGACCACTAAATTATTCGGCCCATCTTCTTCACTTTCATTCAAATGTTGCACATATTTGAGATTTTTTACTTGGGCCTACAGTTGTAAATGTGGCCCGATAATACCTCTAACTTATGAGTGTTGACTGATACTTTGTTCCATTGTTACAGCCGCCTGCACAATGTCTACATTTGTACGCTTGAACATGTCTTGTGAGTTCCCCAATGGAGTAATGCACATGTTGTTCTTTCCTGCCTCGAGTGTACAACTGTGATGATTGCATGTCTTCCATGTGGGGTCCTAGACGCCATGCATTATGGTTTTGAAGTTTTCTTCTAGTTGTAGATTTTCCACGTCGTCTTCCTTTTTCCAGTCTCCTAACGACAGCGACACATACCTTTCAGTGTCGGTGAAATCTTCACCCACATCTTCCTCTGCTTCTTCCGCAATTTTCTAAACTTCAAGTGGACATGGGAATGACTTTTCTATAACTTTATGGCGAAAATTTTGTTTTTGATCTTCACCTTAATAACTTTTTTTATGTATTCCAAAGAGGTTGTTCTGAGTAAACATATGGCGACGTCCAGTCTCTCTCTTATCTCTATAACCTTGTCCACCATTACTAAATTTCCCATTGTAATGCATAAGTTTAAAAAGAATTGTATATTGTAAGCATGCAGAGGTACACTGATAAACCGAATCTAAATGAACCGCTCCGTCATTGAGCTTTCTGGGCTCCATCTTCTAACATATTTTAAGTATTGAAGGAATAATTTTTCCTCATCTTTAAGTAGTGAATGAAACTCTTCCGTGTCTTTCACAGTGATGAAAAGTTTATTGCCTCCCATTGAAAATGTTCGAATCGTTAAGATTCCTGCATCATTGAATTTCTGTTGTATTGCTTAAACTTCTTCGATGTTGCGAACTTTTCCCACAAAACCTTTCATTGCCCAAGTGAGGTCTTCTTCCTTAGATGTATACTACATACCTCTCACGTTATGTCCTCCATGCATTAGATTACTTCCGAGAACTTGTGCATAACTATGTACTTCTCTATATACTTGTGGACTACTTCTTCCTTTGCTTCTTGTGATATTGTCTTGGTTTTGTTGCCTCTCCAGTCTTTTGAATTGGTCTTTCTCGTTTGTCCTCCGATCCTTCTGATTTATATCAACTTTGTTCTCTCTTTTGAATCTTGAGATGTTTGCCCATACCTTATATGATCCGAACCAGGTATTTTTAAGCCTATCTTCGAGTCTTCGGGTGTTGGAAACTTTTGTGAATCTCACAAATCCAAACAGTTTACCTTCTTTGTTATGTTTATTTTGGATGAGGATATCTACTAGCCTTCCATATCTTGAGAATGCTTCCTTTAGCTCATGTTTTTTGATGTCATTGGGAATATTTGTGAAGTAACTGGTGGTTATTTCCTCTTTCCTTTTAGTCCTGAAAGCAGTTAGTCTACTCTCTTTCTTCTTTCTATAGCTCACGTAAGTCCATTATCTATCCCATCTCTCTCCACGCTTCTCCCTCTCTTGTTAAAGCTCTCCTTCACTTTCTCGTGGTTTCTCTCTATCTCTCTCTGGTTCTCTCATCTCTCCCTGGTTTTTCTCTCTGTTCAAGTACACCATCATCTAAATCATAATCATTTAAAACCTTACTTCTGAAGCGAGGAGTGAAGAATGAAAGTTTTGGTGCCACTTGTCAGTTTTGTATCAACTTACTACCTAAGACAAGAAGGTGCATAGTCTTTCCCAGAAATACCCTTCCAATAAAATCACATTAACACTACATTTTGTCCTTTATAGTAATTAACTAATACATTATTCTTGACCAATGACAACATCTCTTTTATCCAAGTGGCATAACTATTGCCACTACATTTCCAAATTTCAAACATTGCCTATCAGTAGTACTTTCCCTCTCTCTTTCCCGTCACAACCTTTCCCTTTCTCTCTCCCATTTTCTCTCTTTTCCTCTCTCTTTGGCCATCAAACCCTAGCACGCCGCCGTCGAATCTCTGTGAATTGGAAGACGAAGCGATCTCGCAAATGCAGAAACTTATGGCTCCGTAAATATTCATCTCCTATTATATGGTATCGTAGAAACTCATATTTCATTTCAATCTCTCTTCACTCCTTTTCATTTTATTTATAATTCGGCTATGGATTTGTTAATAATTATTGTTATTTTCTTTTTGGTCTCAGTTTTGATTTCAGTAATCACCATTATTGGGCTTTAACTTCATTCAACCCTTACTCCTTTTGTTCTTTTTTAGTTTCAACTTTTGTAGTATGCAAACAATTAGGTTTTGTTACCTATCACTGTTAAGATTTAACATTTGAGCTTAGTTTATCTTTTTCTGCAAAATATATAAATATACAACTAATTAAGTTCTGTGTATGGCTAATTTTAGTTGATTTTGCAACTTTCGCAACATTTTAAGTGGTTAATGTAGCTAAAATAGACGGCTAATCAAGATTTTAGATGTCATTAACCATAATTTGAACGTGTTAAAATCCATAATTGTGGGTGTTTTTTTTCTTGAATGCAGGCAGTGGCGTATACATCAGTTCATGTATTCAGCATTGCAACAATCTGGTTCTTAGGCTTTGGCTTCTGTTTATTACTTCGCATTGTTTGTTACTTCTGTCGTAAATCTGAGCCTTATGGTTATTCTCCAACATGCTACACATTTTCCTTTATTCTTCTCTCTTTTCCTAGCACGCCGCCGCCGAATCTCTGTGAATTGGAAGACGAAGCGATCTCACAAATGTAGAAACTTATGGCTCCGCAAATCTTCATCTCCGATTGTATGGTATCGTAGAAAATAATATTTCATTTCAATCTCTCTTTCACTCATTTTCATTTTATTTATAGTTCGGCTACGGATTTGTTAATAATTATTGTTATTTTCTTTTTGTTCTCAGTTTTGATTTCAGTAACCACCATTATTGGCCTTTGTAACGCCCCATTTTCCTTTTATTATTATTTGCGAATGATTATACGTTGTTGTAATCGATTATGTGTTGTTGTGCTTTCGTTGTGTTTTGTGTACCCGTGGTGAAGGGTAGTGGACTTAAGTAGTAGGTCTTGGGCGTAGTAGGGGTGTATGGCTAATAACATAGAGATTAGCGGTGCGTAGAGTAATGTTGATCGGATTATTTAAATTATTATTTGTTGACTAATTTATTTCATTAGTTGAGTGATAATGTTGATATAATAAGATAATTAACACAACACAATGCATTTACTTGCCCTTAGGCCATAAACCATCATCACAACATTTCATCACATGCATTCACATCATATAAAAGCACACAAGTCATACGTTATATATCCAAAAACATATCGCATAATTACACATCAATCGCACACAATTACGACGATAAAGGTTGATAAAACGACACATTTCCAAATTCCCGACACAATTAAATCGGCCACTAATCTCAAAACATTTTTATAAGAAATAACATTTCATTAGCTTCCCAACACATCTGATCGCGCCTCGATCCGAGCTACGGATCAAACGTTATGAAGGAAACAAAACTGCACAAACTGTCATGTTCGCTAGGAGAACCTTCTAGCGAGCATTCGCTACCACCTTCGCTAGGCGAATGTCCAGGCGAAACCACAAACAGACCAAAATAGACATAAAGTTTGCTAGGCGAACTCCTTGGCGAACCTTCGCCTTGTCGTTCGCTTCGCGAACCTCTGGGCGAACCAAGGCAGCAACAAACAGAACTGAAAAGGTACAAAGTTCGCTAGGCAAACGCCGCTAGCGAGCATTCGCTGACCTTCGTTGACGGGTTCGCTAGGCGAACCCTCGAAAGCTGTTCGCTAGGACTTGCCCCAGGTTCGCTAGACGAACCCTGGAAAACTCAGAATCCCAACAGCGCTGTTATTCACCCCAAAACCAACATTTCATCCACCAAAACACTATCAAGCCATAACATAACAACCAAAACATTCCCCAATCATAACAGCAAGTATTCTACCACATTTATATCGCATTTCAACCGCGAAAACATCGATTTCTATCAATTGTTCATAAATTTAACCCAATGGAACACATATATTTTTCGACCAAACATTCAAACAAATACATACATATACATATACAATCGAAATATAATAGGAACTTATCACCCTTACCCAATTAATCGAAGTTCAAGCTTTGATTTGGATGTTTTCTTTTATCCCAAGTTTTTCCTCTTCTTTTCCCTTCTCTTCCTTTCTCTCTTCTCTTTTTTTCTCTCTCTATTTTCTCTCTAAACTCTCTTTTCTTTCTTTCTTATAATAACAAATATCTAAACCCCTAAAAAGACTATTTTACCCCTCAGCTCAAATATCTCGCAAACGCTCTCAAAACGCGATAAAACATAATAACGATGAAAAATAATATATTGCCAAATAAAAGTCAAGAATAAAATAATATAAAAACAAAAATAATTAAATCGACTCGATTAAATAAATCGGACAAAATGGGCCATTACAGTCAGCAACTGAGATTAGAAGCTTTTTGGGTTTAGCTGGTTATTATCGTCGGTTTTTAGAAGGCTTTTCGAAGTTGGCACTTCCGTTGACGCAGTTGACCTGCAAGGGTAAAGCGTTTGTATGGGACATTCATTGTGAGAAGAGTTTCATTGAGCTGAAGAAGAGATTGACTATAGCTTCGGTGTTGATTTTGCCAAAACCAGATGAACCGTTTGTAGTGTACTGTGATGCTTTGCTGATGGGTTTGGGAGGTGTATTGATGCAACATGGTAAAGTTGTGTCTTATGCTTTGCGACAGTTAAGAGTTCATGAAAGGAATTATCTAACTCAAGACTTGGAACTAGCGGCAGTGGTTTTTGTGTTGAAGATTTGGAGGCATTATCTTTATGGCTCTAGATTCGAAGTATATAGTGATCATAAGAGCTTGAAGTATCTGTTTGATCAGAAGGAACTAAATATGAGGCAGAGGAGATGGTTTGAATTTTTGAAGGATTATGATTTCGGCTTAAATTATCACCCCGGAGAAGCTAATGTTGTGGCTGACGCTTTGAGTCAGAAGACATTGCATATGTCTGCTATGATGGTGAAAGATTAGAATTGATTGAACAATTCAGAGATATGAGTTTGGTTTGTGAGCAGACACCATATAGTGTGATGTTGGGAATGCTGAAGATCAAAAATGAATTTCTGAACAGTATCAGAGAGGGCCAGAAGTTGGATGTGAAGTTGGTGGATTTGATAGTTGGAAATGATCGGACCGAGAATAACGAGTTCAGAATGGATGAACAAGGTGTGTGGAGATTCTGTGACAGGATTTGTATTCCTGATGACGCTGAGATGAAAAGGATGATTTTAGAGGAGAGTCATAGGAGTAGCTCGAGTATCCATCCAGGAGCTACAAAGATGTATCAGGATTTGAAAAAGATATTTTGGTGGCCTGGATTGAAGCGGGATATGGCTCAATTTGTGTATGCGTGTCTGACTTGTCAGAAGTCAAAAGTGGAACATCAGAAGCCTACTAGTTTGATGCAACTGTTAGATATTCCAGAGTGGAAATGGGACAATATTTCTATGGATTTTGTGACAGGGTTTCCTAATACGCCGAGAGGACATGATTCTATTTGGGTAGTAGTGGATAGACTGGCGAACTCGGCACATTTCATTCCGATTAATATCAGTTTTCCTTTGCAGAAGTTGGCAGAGATTTATATTCAGGTGATTGTGAAGTTGCATGGAATCCCATTGAGTATTGTGTCGGATCGAGATCCAAGGTTCACTTCCAGATTTTAGGAGAGTTTGCAGGAAGCTTTGGGATCAAAGCTGAGATTAAGTTTGGCTTATCATCCGCAGACGGATGGTCAGACGGAAAGAACTATCCAGTCCTTGGAAGATCTGTTGAGGGCTTGTGTTCTTGAACAAGGAGGTGCTTAGGATAGTCATTTGCCACTAATTGAGTTCACCTATAATAATAGTTATTATTCCAATATTGGAATGGCGCCTTTTGAAGCGTTGTATGGTCGTAGGTTTTGAACGCCTTTGTGTTGGCACGAATCTGGTGAGAGTGTGGTGCTCGGACCTGAGATTGTTCTGCAAACTACCAAAATAGTGAAGCTGATCTGGGAGAAGATGAAAGCTTCGCAGAGTAGGCAGAAGAGTTACCATGATAAGAGGAGGAAAAATCACGAGTTTCAAGAAGGAGATCATGTGTTTTTGAGAGTCACTCCGGTGACCGGTGTTGGACGTGCTTTGAAGTCGAGGAAGCTTACTCCTAGATTTATTGGTCCGTATCAGATTTTGTCAAGAGTTGGACTTGTTGCTTATAGACTGGTGTTGCCGCCGCGTTTGTCGAACTTGCACGATGTGTTCCATGTTTTGCAGCTTCAGAAGTATGTTTCGGATCCGTCACATGTGATTCCGATGGATGATGTAGAAGTGAGAGATAATCTCACAGTCGAGGCCTTGCCAGAGCGGATTGATGATCGCGAGGTGAAGTAGTTGATTGGCAAGGAGATTGTTCTCGTGAAGGTAGTATGGGGAGGTACTGTCGGTGGGAACATGACTTAGGAATTGGAGAGTAAGATGCGAGAGTCGTATCCAGAACTATTTGTGTAAGGTAAATTTTCGAGGACGAAAATATTCTAAGTGGGGGAGAGTTGTAACGCCCCATTTTCCTTTTATTATTATTTGCGAATGATTATACGTTGTTGTGATCGATTATGTGTTGTTGTGCTTTCGTTGTGTTTTGTGTACCCGTGGTGAAGGGTAGTGGCCTTAAGTAGTAGGTCTTGGGCGTAGTAGGGGTGTATGGCTAATAACATAGAGATTAGCGGTGCGTAGAGTAATGTTGATCGGATTATTTAAATTATTATTTGTTGACTAATTTATTTCATTAGTTGAATGATAATGTTGATATAATAAGATAATTAAAATAATTAAGAGGTGTATTGAGTGGAAGGGTTTTATGGTAATTAGATGAGAGTTAAGTGAGGGCAAATAAGGCGATTCATTAATTGGGGTATATGAGAGAATTAGAGAGTGAGAGTTCATTATTTTGATTCCACGTGAAAAAGTGAAAGAGGGAGAAAAGCTAGGGCAAGAGGAAGGAAGGGAGAATCCATTGAAGTTAGGAAAGCTCGTCACTTTAAGGTAAGGGTGGGAATTCTTTATCTCTTAAGGGTTTGATGATACATGTATGTGGGTAGAATTGTTAGGTTGAATCCATAAGAATGTTGTTTGAGGGTTGATTGGGGTTTTGAGGATAATTTCATAATTGCATGATTGGAATTAATGAAATTAATGTAGTTGATTTGTATTGTTGGAATGCATATGTTAGAAATAGGTAGTAATGGCATAATCTGTGGAAAAAGTGTGTTAAAAATCAGTTTGAGTGCAGAAAATCGCAGTTGGGGAGATGCTGTTATCACAGGGTTTTTCTGCTAAAATCGCAGAGCCCGCTTAGCGTGGTCTAGCGCGCTTACCACGGCCTGGAGGAATTTTGCCTCCTCGAGGCAGTGAGTAGTGCGCTTAGCGCCGGGGGGGGGGGGGGGGGGGGATGGGCACGCTTAGCGCGGCCTGGAACTGAAAAACATAATTTTAATTGCTGAAAATTAGTGGAAATTGTATGCTTTATATTATATAAATGTTGTTTTGTTGCTGTGACGTCGTGAGCATGTATTGAAGTATTATATGCTTGTTTTGTTGATGTTGATGTGGTAACATAAAATGCATGATTAAATGATGCAAAGGTGTGTAGGGGTTGTAGGGCATAATGAGGTATTGATTGTTGATGTGATGTAATAATGGTATGCCATGCGTTCGTGTTAGTCATTGTTGCATGTTGTCGTTGAAGGTGCATAAGCATATGCATGAGTTGAAGGATGGCGTGTACCCATGTGGGGTGTGAGCGTTTATCTGGATTCCTTGATGGAATCAATGTTGTTGTTGTTGAGGTGATTGTGTGCCCATGTGGGGTGTGAGCAATAACGATTGTCGTGTGCCCATGTGGGGTATGAGTGACTAATTGACGTTCCGACGGGAACTATGATCATGAAATAGGGATCGAAAATGGTACCACATGCATTAAGTCTAGTTGGTGTCTCTTTGCATTTCTTTTTGATAGTTGTGTTACGTTGTGATTGGATTGATTATCTGTGTTGTGTTGAATTGTGCGAATTGTGTTGGAAGTGGTGACGTGGGTGATATACTTAATAATTTATACTTGCACATTATATCATCTTATTCTTTAGATTGATTGAGAATCTCACCCCTTCTGTTTGAATGTTGCCTCCACGTGGGTAACGTGCAGGTGATCAGGATTAGTGTGGTGTCAGAGTGAGTGAAGATGAAGTCTTCTGCTTTGCTTGTCGTGTCGGCGTCTGCTCTGATGTGTAACACCGGGGTTTTGGAACGCTTAGTTGTTTTGTTTATTTGGTTGATGTTTAATTGAAGGATTTGAACTAGTATTTTGGTTATGGTGTTAAATGACTATTCTTTCGCTGCAGATTAAAAGATTTTTTTTTTTTTGAAAAATGATTTAAGTGTTACATGTCTATTTCATGAGCAGGTTTTTGTTGAAGTAGCATCCTGAATGCACTTGTTGTTTCCAATTGACTATGATTTTTTTTATTATTTTATTAATATTATAGCACGGGGGTTTAGGGTGTTATAGGCTTTAACTTCATTCAACCCTTACTCCTTTTGTTCTTTTTTAGTTTCAACTTTTGTATTATGCAAACAGTTAGGTTTTGTTACCTATCATTGTTAAGATTTAACATTTGAGCTTAGTTTATCTTTTTCTACAAAATACATAAATATACAACTAATTAAGTTCTTTGTATGGATAATTTTAGTTGATTTTTCAACTTTGGCAACATTTTAAGTGGTTAATGTAGCTAAAATAGATGGCTAATCAAGATTTTAGATGTCATTAACCATAATTTAAAGGTGTTAAAATCTATAATTGTGGGTGTTTTTTTTCTTGAATGCAGTCAGTGGCGTATACATCAGTTCTTGTATCCAACATTGCAACAATCTGGTTCTTAGGCTTTGGCTTCTGTTTATTACTTTGCATTGTTTGTTACTTCTGTCGTAAATCTGAGCCTTATGGTTATTCTCCAACATGCTACACATTTTCCCTTATTATTCTCATATTGTTCACAATTACAACAATGTATGTACAATTTCTCCTTTTTTTTAATTGATTTTAGATTTAGTTTAATCTGCATAAAAAATTATGCGTCTCTCTGTGTTAACAGGATTGGATGTGCGGTTTTATATTTTGGCCGGCATAGTTTTCATTGCAGCACGACATCAACGTTTCAGTATGTGGTATATCAAGCTGACTCTACTGTGGATAAACTAAGGAATGTTTATGATTTCCTTGCTCAAGCTAAGCAAGTTGGAATCGGCCGTGTTTTTCTCCCAGTCAATGTTCAAACTGATATCGATGAGGCAGAAACAGATATCAACGCTTCTGCTGGCACAATTTTTGAGAATTTAGACAATATTCAAGATCTATTAGATTCTGTGTAATGATTTTATAGTCGATTAATCATTACGCTTTCAACTTCATATACTTTTTCTTTTCGGTTTTTCTCTATAAAATGTATATCGTGAGCCTAATACAGGAGGATGGCGCTCATCAAAATAGTCGCATCAAGGTAATGGAAGGGGCATGGGTGGATGAATGGGCGGTGGCGTGGTTTTGGTGATTCTCTTTCATTCATCATTTTTTACATTTTTAAAGTGATTTGCATCTTTGAAAAAAAATTAATATGTTGAAGGGTGCTTATGTGATTATTATTTATTTAATCGACGGCTTTAAAAATAGTTCCGTCTCATTTCATGTGTGTTAATAGTTAAGACCATGTGTTTCTTAAGAATGATTTTAAATTGTTTCAGGATTTCTGTTGCTCCAGTGCCAATCAAACTTTTTGATTATTTCCTTTCCTTTTCTTTTCCAGGGAAACAAACTCATGGAAACGTTGTAACATTTTCTCGGTATGATGCAATTGCTGTTGAACCCCAACCTGAACTTCAACCATATGAAAACTCACCACTTCCCTTAGCTGCTGAGAGAACAAGAAGAAAAGATCAGCAGAAGGCGGCGAATATGAGTTTGACTTGGACTTGGCTTGGAAAATGCTTGATGTTTCTAGATCCATTGTTGAAAAGCAATCTGTCACCGTCTGAGGACTATTGGATTAAGTAGTGGTTTCCACATTCAATAGTATTCAAGCCTCCATCGACACTATTACAGGCCATGTGTTATAGACACATTCAATAGTATCCGACCATTTTTATAAGAGACCTTCTTATTCAGGCCCATTGGCTCCCGGTTCAGGCTAGGCAAGGGCCATAGGCCGAGGAAACCAATGAAAAGTGCAGCCAAGGGAAGTTTCTTAGTGTCTGACCTTGCATTATGAGTTTAATTTCTCCCATTCTGTTTTCTTGCCATTTTTCTATGTTTCTTGCATTTCTCTCACAAAACGATAAGTTTAACTACATATAATGGTTGTTTGGCTTATGCTTCTGCAACAGGACATGAAAATCAGCATACTTATTAGCAGGATTTTTTGGTATAACAGTAGGTATAACTTTAATTTCTGTTTGAAACAAAATATTTAGTTACATTTAACTTGCATCAAATATGGCATGTATTGTGCATAATAGATTTCTTAGGGATTAGTGATTATGTTAATGTAGATACATTAAGAGATGCTGACATGGTTAAAGTGGATAACATGCTTGATGAAAACAAAGAAGAAGAAAGTTCTGCCGAACCAACTTACAAACAAGACCGAGATGGTAACATGTTATCAAAAGAAGGTTCATTTTGTTAATGGTATAAATGTTTTTCCTAAATAATCTTTGTTATTCGTTTTGTAGGTTATGATTATTGGATGGAACAATGTCCAATGGATATGTGTAGATACTCATGTACATTGCATTTGCAATCGTATTGGATGGGTTTCGAGATAAGGCACACAACACGTTTACTTTAAAGATGCCCGAAATTTGCATGAACTGTGAGTCTGTAAGCATTTGTCAGCAAGAACAAATTTTCTCTTTCATTACCTAGCTTTTATTTACCCTACTAACTTATTTCAAAATATCTTAAATTTGATGGAATTTGTTAAGTTCTCTTCCATGTGCCATGCCAGCGAAATTCAATATTGGAAGAAACAAGAAAGGCCCCACAATGGTGGTTTCTAAGGGAAGAATGAGTTGCAATAAATCCTCTCTTGGTATGCATAAATACTCACTCACATTGACTATATAGTATATAGTACTATAAAATTTACTATATAGTATATAATACTATAAAATCTAGTATATGTAAAGCATCTCTCTGTCTTTAATATGAATTTGAACATGTAGGATTTAGAAGGACAATTCTACTACATTACAACCTCGTTGTGGAGAATGTGGTGTATGTAAGTTCTGCCCATCCTGCCTTTCCTTGAGTACAACACTGAGTTTCTTCTTCAGAGTCGGAAGCTGAAGCATGTGTTTGAATTTAGAGTTGGAAACTGAAGTATGCTGGTTATTTTGTTGTTGCTGCTTCATTGGCAGTTGAAGCTAGGTGTATGGATCTGGCGATCATTATGTTAATAGTGATTGTGTGAAGCACATGCTATAGGTTGATCAGGTTTTTCTATCTATTTCTTTGAATTTCATTGTAGCTTCAGTTTTGTAACAAGGGTTGCTTTTCCTGTTGCCTATTTCTGATCTTTTTTAAGTCTATAATATCTTACCGATTAATGAACAACAATCTTTGGTATTTGAAGCTTGCATTACATGCACAAAACATGTGTCACTTTACCTCAAATCCAAAAAAACAATACATTAATTAAACTCAACTGCAACCAAATCAATTGTCTATCACAGACTTTGTACATATGTTATTCCTACATGTTATAGCATATGTTATTCCTACATGTTATAGCATATGTTATTCCTACATGTTATAGCTGCAGATCTTATAGCTACAACACTCCATTGTGGATCCGCGGATTTCAGAATAACAGCAATGCCGAAAGCATGAGGACAAGCCATGGATGTTCCTGTCATGAAATTATAGGCACTTGATAAGAACGCATATGTGCCAATTCTAGTGGAAGGTTTATTAGGAACATAAGTAGCAACTGGTGTAATGTCAGGCTATTTGAAGGACCTCTTGAAGTGTAATGTGCTGCAACTGGTGTCGGTTTTATTCCAACATATGTTTGTTGAAACTTGATACTTGCCGTAGGATTTATGTTGCTACTAATATTTGTGTTGCTTGGCCATGTAGGTTGAAGGATCAAATCATGATAATTAAATACCATTTGGAAAATAAAATTAAGAATGCACTAGGTGTCGGCAGCAGAATGTTTTGTTTCTAACAAATATGATTCAACTGAATACTTATTATTTTCTCATGTGTTTTTGACAGGGATATATTTGAGACTCAGTATTTGAATGCGACGTTGGGTTTCTTTTGGACAAAACTCTATACACATTGCTTCTTATGATTGTGGATTACTTGCTTCACTTCATATGATGAAATGGCTTGGAATTGATTCTAATTTGAACTATCCATGGTTGAATAAGCCATTGTTGCTGCAACTCTACACACATATAACACGGGTTCTAATTTTAGCTTGATCGAAATGTGAGTTTCAAATATCTATGCTCCATGGTTTTTTGATGTTTGTTGAGTTATCATGTTCTTTAAGAGTTTAAGAATTTCTGTTCAATAACTAAGCGGTTCTTCACAAACGCATTTCTCACGCCATAACGATGCTCACCACTCCGTTCACGGTTTGCGGCTCAACTAAGTTTCAGATTGTGTTCCAGTTCCGAAATTACTCGCGGTTTCGGTGAGTTTCCATTTTGAATCATGAGTTACTTTCAGTTCACTTCCGGTTTCGAGTTTAGTTCAGAAACATTTACAAGTTCCATATTTGACACTTGCTATTACTCCCTTCTGCATAGTGTTTGCGGTTGTTTGGGTAGTTAAACGTCATGTGTCGTATGAGTGGATTGGTCAAGATATTCTTGTAAGAATAGTTTTATTAATGCCACTTCATCTTTTAGTTATAAAACATTCCTCGACAATACTTAAGCAGATATGCATGTTCGCATTCACAAGCTTGAACAAGATCTAGGTTATTGACTTCTTTCATTTGATCAGCTTATGGCTTTTATTCATTATCATTAGTCCTATTTCTTCGACTCTATCTATGTAAAATGCGTATGTTGTATTTAATGAATTACGATGTTGACGTTGTTGTATCTTTCGTCTTATTAGAGTGATAATATGACAAATAAGTGGCATATATACATGACAAAGGATGGAAGGATTTCCCT
This sequence comes from Lathyrus tuberosus, assembly GCA_022829125.1. Classification (NCBI taxonomy): domain Eukaryota; kingdom Viridiplantae; phylum Streptophyta; class Magnoliopsida; order Fabales; family Fabaceae; genus Lathyrus; species Lathyrus tuberosus. The sequence goes on from JALAZF010000449.1 coordinate 4,690,189, forward strand.
GACAGGATTGTCGCTGGCCAAATGTGAATACCTTGTCGATGCTATTATCGATTCTTATCATAATGTCAGCTGAAACTCGGCGAGACGCCTTTTGAAACAAGCATATATTTTTGGTGAGTATTATACCAAATCATAGTTATCGGCGCATGACAATAATTCTATTATGTATGCATTGATTGTCATACATATGTGCACCTGATAGTCCCTTTGGAAATTCTGTTGGAACCTTGATTAAGTTGAATCAAAGTGTTGATGTATACTTATAGTATTTTTGTTATTGCTGCAACTCTACTGCAGTCAACTCTACTGCACGGTGGAGTGAAAATCTCATTCTCTTTTCTAACAATGTCAATAGGCAAAGCATATTTGAGTATTTAAAGATTAAGGGAAGCTTCATAATGATTTGCAATAGTTGTGAGCTTTATATTGATAAATAATTGAATATGACTATGAGATTTTACAAAATTTGGTACTCTGATATCTGCTGTGCAAATGTTATACCAGTTCAAATGTCTTAAATGAGTCTCTGTTGAATGATTAACATATGTAGCTAATTAGTTTGTCTTCAGCAAATATTCACATTTAGTCCCTCCAACTAGGAGTACCAATCTTCTGTAATCTTGGATTCATGCAAACTAACTATGAAGTTTATTTGCTACATCAGTTATTAACTTAATGAATGAAATATATTTAAACTTTGATGATATTGTTGTATTTAGACATGATTCACAACAAGATATCTTGGCATAATTTGATTCATATAATGTGTCAATATGATGGAGTAAAAAATACAACATTTATGCTAAGTTACATGGATTGTAAAACAACTTCGATCCAATATTCATTTGCATTTAATCTAATTGCCATATGGCAATAACATATGGTACATTTCTTTCAGTAAAGATATACCGGTGCTATGGTGGGTGGGAAGAAGAAATGGTTAGGCTGTTGATTGTTGCATTAGTGATTGAGGCATCATTAACACAAAATCTAATGAAATGAAATTCTGTATCAGGTTGGCAAGTGATATCATGAAAATATAATAATTTAAGGCAGACATTTATTCCCTGTGCATCGTGTAGCCCTTTATTGCTTAATGAAGGTTTTTTTTTTATAATTTTCCTTGCCCCATTGTTATATATAATTACTATTATGCGTGAAGGTTCCTTTTCTTTTTTAGTTTATCTGCTACACAATTTTGTTTCTTATTATGTGCGAAGGTTCCTTTTCTTAAATGAGTTTTAATACTATATCTCTATTAATGTTTAATATTATATCTCATACTTTTTCTCATAAATATTGCGATCAATATGCATTTCAGTACAATTCTATAGTACAAAATTATTTCTATTCCGTGTATTTGTAAAAAGTTTGAATATTCTAAAAGGCATATTCAAATCCTCACGGGTCAATACCAGAACAATACCTATTCGTTTTTAAATATTTCTTTTCAAATATACATTTCCATTTAAATATATTTTATATTATCTTAGATAAATTTATCCGTGCGAATTCACATGTATGCTGGACCAATACCTACTCTTAATAATTTTTAATTCAACATTTATTATTTATTGTTAATACATTTAAATATATATTAAAAAATAGCCACAAACATTCAAATATTTTATCGAATAATTTAAAATAGGAATGAATATACTCGTGCGGGCGCACGAATCTTCTACTAGTTGACATTAAAAGGTAAATAAAAATGTGTTTTATCATTTACATGGTTGTACTTATGTGTGTAATTATTTTAAATAGGAAAGGGCGTTTTAGACATATCACTTAGATATTCTAATCATACTTATATGAGAATTTTTTGTTGGGATTTTTGAGGAAAATGGGGTTATTGAGGTCAAATATCTTTTTTTAATTAATGGAAGAGTAGGTATGTAAATACTTTTTTCTGCAGCCATAATTGATTTGCCACCAGAAAGAATCCAATGACCATGATGACATTCTTGGAACTTTACTTTTACCCCCACTTACCTATTCTACAAATCCACAAACTGAACTGACACACACAAAGTCACAAACAAGATAAACTCTTGAAACTTCTCTAGAAAAAATGGTGGTGAAAGTGTACGGTCCAACCTATGGTTCTCCGAAAAGGGTGTTGGTGTGTCTGTTTGAAAAAGAAGTTGAGTTTGAAACAGTTGATATCGATCTCTTGAAGGGAGAGCATAAACAACCCGATTTCCTCAAACTGCAGCCTTTTGGAGAGGTTCCTCTTATTCAAGACGGTGACTATACCCTCTACGGTTAGTTACATCACTCCTTTACTATTTTCTCCATGTTTTTTCAGTGCTTTTTAGTTTAAGATTACCCCTTAGTTTTACTCACCTTATAGATCTAGTTGCAGGGTTAAAACTGTTCATACTAATAGAATAATTTCACACAAAAATTTCAGAATCTCGAGCAATAATCAGATACTATGCTGAAAAGTACAAGAACCAAGGTACTGATTTGTTAGGAAAGACAATAGAAGAGAGGGGTCTTGTGGAACAATGGCTTGAAGTGGAAGCTCATAGCTTTCATCCAGCAATCTACAACTTGGTCGTCCAAGTTCTCTTTGCTCCATTAAAGGGTGTTCCTTCTGACCAAAAAGTGATTGAAGAGAGTGATGAAAAGCTGAAAAAAGTGTTGGATATTTATGAAGGAAGACTATCAAAGACAAAGTACTTGGCTGGTGATTTCTTCAGTCTTGCTGATCTCAGTCATCTTGCATTTGGTCACTATTTGGTGAATCAAACAGGGAGAGGAAATTTGGTTAGAGAGAGGAAACATGTGAGTGCTTGGTGGGATGATATTAGTAGCAGACCCTCTTGGAAGAAGGTTCTAGAGTTATATAAATACCCTGTCTAATGGTTTGGTTTGTGAACAATGCTCTAAACACCTCTAATAAGAGACTTGGTATGAGAGGACTTTCTTTAGTGGCTTTTATTACTTGCTTTGAGAATAAAATGGAGGCTATTGCAATGTACTGAACTTTTGTTTGATCTCTAGTTTGGTCTGTTCTAGTTAATATGTTGTAGGAAGCTCCAAATATATGTATGGTTTGTTAAATCTGGTTTCAGCAATAAAATTTGATGTTTGGTCATTTTGAATTACAATTGATTATGAGGTATGATTTCAAAAAATTATTCGAGTATATCTGATGACATTATAATTTGAACAAGTTTGTATAAATAGTTTATGACATGTTAATAAGTTATTTTCTGTGTATCTTCATAAGTTCTCTAATATGAGTAGCTTACTGATAAACTCTTTGAAGAAGGAATAAGGAAATAACTAGCTGTGGAGATTGGCTTTCTTCCAGTGCTGACCTTGGCCAATTGATCAGTTTCATTCTGTTGTGGTGTTTCTAATCCAGAATCAGTAGCTGTGGGGTTCTTGGGCTTCATCATTGGCTTGCTTTATATCTCAGTTTGGGTAGTCTTGTTTCTTGTGGTGGTGGATTTTCTGTCCTGCTCCTTGTATCTGTGGTTTGGCTTATCAGGTGGTTTTAGTTGTTGGCAATTGGCTGCTGTTTTATAGAGGACGGGTTTGGTCAGTGGGGGCTTGGTGTTAGTAGCCTTTTTGTTTTCAGGTGGTTTGGATCCTTGGTGTTTGGTTTTGGTAGGTTAGAGTATCAGGTTGTTATTTCATAGATTTTTAGTTTCTATTTTTTACTTCTTAGTCTGTTGAACTTGGTGTATTTGTAGCACTTCTTGTGCTGGTTATTAATAAATTAGCTTTTGGCCTTTCCAAAAAAAAAACTAGCTGGTTTATCAATGTCAGTTGAGTAGAGATATGAAAACTGTGTGAGACTGCAAGACCAACGAGACAGTTATTTAATGGCTATGCCACAAAATTCATAAATCTTTTTGTTTGCCTTTTGCACCAAACTTGTGATCATCTAAACTCCAAATTTTTAATTTACAGTCATGATAGATTATTTGACAGTCAAGACCATCCAACTTCATGTATACCGATGACATTACGAAATATTACGAGCGAAAATCGGACAAATCGATGAAATTATGAGCAAAAACGAAACTAAAATATGGAAGAATTGAACAAAATTGCAAAAGAATGAGAAATATGGACTTAGTAAAAAATTGAAGAAAAAGGGAAGAAAATAACTAAGTTTGCTTATGGAATTCTCGCGGCCGCGATGCTGACATTGTGGGCGCGGAGATGTTACATCGCGGTCGCGATGCAAACCAACGCGGGTGCGATGAAGCGAAAAGTCTGACACGTTTTGCAGCTTTAAATAGAAAATTTGAAAATCTTTTTAGAAAATTTGAAATGCTTTTCAGGGTTTTCAAATTTGAGATAGAAAGTGACAATTATGAGCTTTTGGAGCACGATTTTCTGAAGTATTAGAGTCATTTGAAAGTTTATTTTCCATAGATTTTGATGGAGACTCCTTATCAACTCATGATAATGTTATTGGCACTATCAGTAGTTAAGTTGTTTTAGATTAGGTTGTTAGACAATGGCTAGGATCTAGGAGTAGGGGGGGAGGATTGAATAGATCCCTCGAACTTTGCACGCAAATGGCTTTCCAAAAAATTGATTTTAAAAGTTTTTATGGAAGCGACCACTGAATCACGTCTACAACGAACCTCTACTAAAAGGATCAGATATGTGTATCGTGTTTAAGGAATGAAAAGACGGATGAGAAAGTTTAAAACTAATTCAACAAACGCACAGCGTAATCAACAGAATTATTTTACTTGACTTTTATCCAAATTCCAACGAGATAGTATTGACAAAAATTAATCACAAAGTACTCTCGATTTTGCGCTTAATCAATTTATCGAACACTTGGAGTGCACGACACTCCAAGTGAGTATTTCCGATTAATGTGAATATCGAGCCTACACAAGATACAATCCAAGGGATTGCATCGTTTTAGCAAAGTAATTTTTCAGCTCTCGATTACACTAAAACAGAAAATTCAGATCAATTGATACTTCGCAAACTCGAATATTATCAAAACGTAATAAAGTAAGGAAAGAGAGAACAAACACGATTTGATTAGGCAGTTCCCCAATCGTCCTCGCTTTGGGTACCTCTGCCCCCAATTCCACAATTGGAATTGATATATATATATATATATATATATATATATATATATATATATATGTTGCTGTTTGCAAATTGTTTATACAAGAGAAGAACAATGAACATCCAAACTTTCAAACGTCTTTGATTGTTGATGCAGAGTCTTCTCTCCCCTTGATTCAAGACGAATCAAGTTCCTCGAATTCGGTTGAACAAATCACCATCTCACGCTACTAGACTGCAAGAAACCACTGTTCTCCAGTCACCTTCACTCGGTCGATTTCGATCATCCGCAATTCGATCCCCAAACCTTTCTTCTACGATCCTCCGACTGTAGCTACTAAACCGAACGAATACTCTGTTCTTCGGTTACCTTCGCACGGCTGAATCCCTGTAGAACGAAACGGTTTGTGCCAAAAACCCCCCAAAATCTCCTTGATTCTTGGGGATAAAACCTAAGGTTTTATTCAAGAAACACCTACCAATTCTCAACCCAGAAATGAAGATCACAACACTTCCTAATTCTGAACGTTATCACTTTAAAACAATGGGCGACACAAACAAAGATGATTATGTGTGATTTTTTGTTTACTCAAGGTTGAAGATGAAGATGAAGAGAAAGATTGGTATCTATTTTCACGTTTCTTGTTTTTGAAATGTGAATTGACCCAACTATATATAATGAATAAAATGACCAACAATATGAAGTAACAGAAATAACAGAAAAATTGAATGCAGAAAAATCAGTTCAGACAACCATGGGTTGACCGCTCCTTTAATGAGGGTCGGCGTGAGCTATCCCGTAGGATTGTCTACGCAAATTGAGTGAACATGCGTCGACTCATCAACACCTTGCGTCGACGCAAGCCTGCAGATTTTGCAGAAATTCAAATGTCCAGAAGCATGCGTCGACGCATGCAACAGGGGGGGTTAGCGTGCGCTATCCCGAACTTTTCACAAAACTTGTTCAAGACAGCATGAGTCGACTCATGCTCACCTTGGGTCGACTCAAGACATGCAGATTTTCAAAAACTCATTTTTCTGCATGTTTTTACTGACCAAGACTCGAAACAAGTATACCAATCATCAATATTATGATCATGCACATGTAGAAATTGTGTAGACTTCTTCCTATATGTTTAGACACATAAAAATTGATGGTTAGATGCAATTTTCCCGACAATGAAGTGATACCGCTCAAATTACAATCTAATGATTATCTTATTTGTTGACATCATTAAAACCAAAATAGATGAAAGACCTTAGCCCTCACATACTCCCCCTTTTTGATGATGGCAACACTGTTTATCTATCTCTTGATTTGTAATTTGAGGACGGAGAAACTCCCCCTATCTTTAACACTTTAATATCTGCTGCTAGCTAGTATGCTTCTCCCCCTTTGACAACATCAAAAAGAGTAAAAGAAGGTGGTCAAAGAAATATCATTATAACTAGTAATGGTTCATTCACCAATTTAAAAAATAGCGACACCAACAAGCATCCACATATGATACAGTTAATGCGATACTATAAACGGATAAATACGGAACGCAAGAAGCAAACACAATTCATTCCATAGTTCAAAACATAAAGTCAAGGACAACCTTAAACATAGTTCAAATTAAAACAAACCAAAATAACATGCAACCAAACAACAAAACATAGAATTAAAACACAAGTAATATGATGCACTAAGAATAATGCTAATCTCTATGGTCTCCTCCTCCTAAATGGGTGACCTCTTCCCCTGTAATGGTGGCCTTGTGGTGGCAGCTCCTCGAGAGACTGATTCAACTCTATCACTGTGATGTTGAGAATGCCTAGACTGTTGGTCAGGTTTTGAGTCTGAATTGTCTTGGCATTTTCCAAATGAGTGAATCTGGTCATGGAGGCATCAGCAAACCTAGTGAAGTTTTGTGTATGAGCAGCCAACTGATTGGAAAGTGAAGTGAACCTCTCCTGCTGAGCATTGTACCTCTGATCTTGTAATTCCCGGAATTGCTCTTGTTCGAGGTTCATTTGGTTCATCATGGCCAGGATTTCTTCAGAGGCCTGGAACTCTTGCTCTTGCTATGGCTGCGGAGTCGGAGGTGTAGAATATTCAGGTTGGTGATGTAACCACCCAATTCCCATCACGAATAAATAATACATAACTAAATCAGAGTAAGTAAAAATTTATTTTTCCGACAGAAACAAGGATGCCACATCAATAGAAAGAAAATACAATCCATGCTCATAAATTTTGATACATAACACAAAATGGAATAACCTCAAAGAGAAACTTTTTCCATACAAAAGGAAAGTTCAATTATGGAATAAAGCGGAAAGATCCATAACTGACTTGTTTTACAAATAAATGGTTTTATAACATCAAAATATTCATACAAAGTTAATACAAAATATATCCAACAAATGTATACATATATAACAAAAGCGTTCCCCGACTCCCGTGTTACGTATCAGAGCAGACAGAATGACAAACGGATGGAGAACTAATCTTCACAAAAGCCTCCAATACTACTAATCTGCAATTGCCTCATAGAGCAACAAACCACAATAGAAGGGTGAGAAATAACAACTAAATCAAGATTGCATAATAATATGCAACACATATAATTTCACATGCATAATTATTCTCACCACAAGCATCACATATTAATACATATAGCATGCCACAAATACATAACATATTCCTAATAATCCAACAACATATCATATATCAATTATACCATCATAATCACATATTCACACATAAGGCATACCAAAGTTATAACATATGGAAACACACCACTACATCACATATATTCATATATATCATATCATCCATAACCAATGCATTTAACACAAATGCATAACAAATCACCAATGCTATCACAAGCTCAATCCATAATCAATCAATTCACAATTCCCCACACATAATCAATCCATTCATGATTTTCCACACATAATCAATCCATTCATGATTTATGCAAATGCAGAGAGACCGACACAACGACTCTATGCAAATGCAATGCGGTATCATCCATCCATCATTCTCATTATTAGTTCACTCAGGAACTATTGGAATCATCACTTGTTACTTAGTGTAACTCCCCGTCGGGAAAACGATGTTCCCCGTCGCTTTAGGTCCTCTTGGTATAAGGCTCACGACGTTTATGGATCGCTTTAGGTCCTCTCGGTATAAGGCTCACGATCCGATCGCTTTAGGTCCTCTTTGTATAAGGCTCACGATCGTCTATAATCATCGCTTTAGGTCCTCTCGGTATAAGGCTCACGATGTTATAGCGGATTCCCTCTGGAATCGTTTCGTCGCTCACACCCACTAGGGCACACGACATCACAAGATGCATATCATGATGCTTGGCATACAATGACTCATGACAATCAAATGCATCTTCACAAATCAACAATATGGATTATCTCATCATCATTATTCATGCATTGGAAATCAATTCAAACAATGCATTTACTTGCCATAAGGCTATCAAATAACACACATTGAATTTCACATAAACCATGCATTTCATCATAATCCACAAACCACAACAATTAGCATTTTAGCATATACACTCATATAAATGCACATCAAGAATTACTCACCATCAACCACAACAATCCTACAATCATACAATGATATTCACAACACTAGGATTCACGCCACAAAGGCTACCCAGAACAACATACATTAATACCATACATTTGTATTCAAGTCAACAAAGTATTTTGCCATAAGGCCACAACAATTACAACAACTTATCACATGCTTCAACATCATATAAACCACATAAAATCTCCACGTTATATAACAATAGCACAACACACGGTAAAACACCAACCGCACGCATTTAACACGATAAAAACCCGACCACCCAACACTTTTACAAAACCATGACTTAAATAATTCATCTACTTCCCTCCAAACCATTTTAAATAGAAATAATATTTTACGGTTTAAAAATTATGAAGAAAACAAAATAGAAAATATGTCACGTTCGCTCCAGTATTCGCTAGGCGAACCCTAGCGAACCAAGGCAGAGGAAAACATGCATAAAGTTCGCTAAGCGAGCTTCTGGGCGAACATTCACCTTCTGCTCGCCCCGGGCTTCGCTAGGCGAACCCTCGACCAAACATTCGCTTTCGCATTCGCCAGGTTCGCTAAACGAACAAAGCAGAATTTTGAAATTCGTAGCAGTGAGAACCCAGAAACATTTGGGTCCAAAATCCCAATTCTTCACCCAAAACACTTCCAAACAGCACAACCAAGCATAATCAATGATCATATGCATAATACGATTACACTACGCCATTTATATCGATTTTCAACCGTGAAAACATCGATTTCTATCAATTGTTCACAATTTCAACCAAATGGAAAACATATATTTTTCAACCAAACATTCAAACAAATACATACATATACATATACAAGCATGATATAATCGAAACTTCTCACCCTTACCCGATTAATCGCGCTTGAAATGGAGCTATGTCGATTTTCCTCTTCTCCTCTCTTTCCCTTCTCTTCCTTTCTCTCTTCTCTTTTTATTTATTTCTATTTTTCTCTCTTTCTAACCTCTATTTTCTATTTTATGAAAAATAACCAAGCAAAAAGACCAAAATACCCCTACACTCAAATATCTCGCAAACGCTCCCAAAACGCGACAAAACATAACAACGATGAAAAATAATATATTGCCAAATAAAAGTCAAGAATAAAATAATATAATAATAAAAATAATTAAATCGACTCGATTAAATAAATCTAACAAAAATTGGGGCGTTACAGGTGTCAGTCATATTCGTCACTTTGTTGTTGCCAACCATAATTTGAAGGGACATAAGCATCCCCAAGAGCAGTCCAACTGTTGTTTTGCCATTGACCCCAGCCCTGATTATCAGAATCTTCCTCTGGTTGAGACTAACCCATCCATGCCGCATTATCTTCGTACTCCATATTCACATTAGCATTGTCACCACCTTGGTTGTCATTTTCATGTCCTTCCGCAATATCTTGGTCTTCAGGAACATTTGGAAACGGGTGAGTTGATCTAAATTTGTACTTGTACTCATTTTCAACCGGATCCCAAGCATAACCCATCATGATGAGAGTCTTTTGCTTAAATTGATGCTTAGATGAAATATTGACATAACGAATGTTCGGAACAGAGATACCAACCTTGTTCAAGATATTTTGAATACATGATGCATAACCCAAAGCAGCACCTTTTGTGGAGTCGCGAAGGGAAAACATACGGTATGTGAAATAATATGGCACATTGATTTTGATCTTGTTCTTCAGAATGTAGACAAGATAAACCTCAGCTTTATCCACTCTAGAAAAACCTCCTTTCTTTGGTCACAAAATGCGAGAGGCAATCCACTGCAGAATGCGATCAACAAATTTCATATGACCCGTTGTAACATTTTTCGGAAACAGCTCGCTAGAGTTCAAAGCAGTTTTAAACTCATAGTTGGCAACAAACTTGGTGTCAGTCACTTGAGGAAGATTTTCATCAGTTTCCAAACTGAATAAACTAGTCCATACAACATTGTTCATAGAATGAGACGCGTTATTCATAGAATACGTAAAATCCGTACCTTCAAATTTTCCCTCAATCCCGCAATAGAACAAGCGAACCAGATCACAGTTAAACTTATCATCACATTCAAGAAATTCATCAAAATTCTGAGCATTTAGCATGTCAATTACCTCGGTGAGATGATAATCAGGAGCCATCAAGGAGTAGTATGCATGTTGTCAAATGACAGCACGGTTGCGAAAATCATTATTGAAAGACTCAGACAGAGCATAGGAGAGTAGAGACATAACATTTACTGGAGTTGAAGAGGTTCCGACTCTTGATGTTGAAGCTCTTGTAGACCGTTTACCAGTTACCCGTTGAGACGCCATTGTTGAAGAAGGTGAGGAAGAAGATGAACAGTGCGCAGTGAACAGTGCGCAGAGGATGAATGATGATAGTGTTCTTGCTTCCAGAAACCTTGTGAAACCCCCTTCTTAAAAACCTTGTGAATTTAAACTTTGTGGGTTTTGAGATTTAAGGGTTTTGATGGATTTTAAATGGGAAGTTGGAAGAGAAGGAGAGGAGAAGACCAAGAAAGATCAGATTTATGACATGTAATGAAGAAATATTAAGTGCAATGAAAATATGTAATGCCATTTAGGGACACTAGGTCGGCGCGCACATTCCCAATAAAAAGGGATTCAGAGTTCGTCAGGTGTGCGTCGACCTAAACATTGGATGCGTCGGCGAAAGCTGACGCCACCCGTTTGTTTTCATTAAGAAAAATTTTAGTTCATGAGTCGACCTATGGCATCCTTTGGTCGACTCATCCAAGTGAAACATGGAAAAATTTAAATTTTTGCATACAAATGTTCCAAAATAAGATAAATAAACATGCAAACACATAGATCGAACATCCAAATGAATAATATATGCTAACATATGTAATAAACATCAATTTTAAAGAACTTTTCATGGTACACAAAAAATTTACGAAGCAGAACGATATTACCTTGTTCATGATGAATGATGAGAGCCCTCACATATAGCTCAATGACTCTTTGCATTGTTAGTCAAAAGTATAAACAAGCATATATATATATATATATATATATGTGTGTGTGTGTGTGTGTGTGTGTGTGTGTGTGTGTGTGAAGAGCAACTATGTTAGAGGAATATCAAACACGATCCGAGATGTCGAGAACGCCAAGTTCCCTACGGATGTGAAAGAAAGGCTCTGTAGCTAGTGGTTTTGTAAAAATGTCAGCAAGTTGATTTTTAGTATCAACATGCTCAAAGACCACATCACCTTTCTCTACATGATCCCTAAGAAAATGATGACGTATTTCGATATGCTTGGTGCGTGAATGTAATACGGGGTTCTTAGTTAGGTTAATAGCACTAGTGTTATCGCACAAAATGGGAATACAATCAAGTTTTAAATTGAAATCAAGCAATTGTTGTTTAAGCCATAGGACTTGAGCACAACAACTACCGGCGGCAACGTATTCCGCCTCGGCTATTGACAAGGCAACAAAAACCTGTTTCTTGCTATGCCAACTCACCAAGGAATTTGCGAAAAAGTGACACGTGCCACTAGTGCTTTTCCTATCCGATTTGCACCCGGCAAAGTCGGAATCGGAATAGGCAACTAAGGAATAAACACTACCTTTAGAATACCACAACCCATACTTTAGAGTACCGGAAAGGTATCGAAGTATGCGCTTAATTGCTTTTAAGTGGGATTCTTTGGGACGTGCTTGATACCTCGCACACATGCATACACTGAACATAATGTCGGGTCGTGATGCGGTAAGATAAAGAAGAGATCCAATCATACCTCGATACCTCTTTACCTCTACATCCTTACCATTTTCGTCACGATCAAGATTGGCACAAGTAGGCATAGGAGTATCTATTGCCTTACAGTTTAGCATGTCGAAACGTTTGAGAAGCTGAAGACAATATTTTGTTTGACTCACAAACGTGCCCTCTTCGATTTGTTTGATTTGCAATCCGAGGAAATAGTTGAGCTCCCCCATCATGCTCATTTCAAACTCCCCCTGCATCAAACTAGAAAACTCCTTGACCAAGGTCATGTTAGTAGACCCGAAGATAATATCGTCAACATAAATTTGTACCAAAATTAAGTGTTTTCCTTGACGTTTAATAAAAAGGGTTATGTTAACCTTCCCTCTTGAATACCCTTGATCAAGTAAAAATTTGCTTAGACGTTCATACCAAACCCTAGGGGATTGTTTAAGTCCGTACAAAGCACGTTTAAGTTTGTAGACATGATCAGGATATTCATGGGATTCAAAACCCGGAGGTTGGGCTACATAAACCTCTTCATTGATGTATCCGTTAAGGAAAGCACTTTTAACGTCCATCTGAAATAGTTTGAAATTTTTAGTGCAAGCATAAGCAAGTAAAAGGCGTATAGCCTCGAGTCGGGCAACTGGCGCATAAGTTTCCTCATAGTCGATTCCTTCCTCTTGGTTATAGCCTTGCGCTATAAGCTGCAGTTTGTTTCGTGTTATAACTCCATTTTCATCAAGTTTATTCCTAAACACCCATCGGGTGTCGATTACTCGATGACCTCGCGGAGGGGGGACAAGGTCCTACTCCTGAATTGATTTAGTTCATATTGCATTGATAAAAACCAATGCTCATCGAGTAACGCCTCCTTTGCGTTTTTAGGTTCAACTTGTGACACAAAAGCGGAGTAATAACAAAAGTTACTAAGTTTAGAGCGGGTGGTTACTCCCTTAGAGATGTCACCAATGATATTGTCGATTGGATGGTCTTTGGAAGACTTCCATGCTGGAGAAAGGTCATCTTCATTAGTTGGATGATCCTCCTCACTCTTCATAGGTTGGTGACCCTTTTCCTCCTCAATACGCACTGCTTCGGGCTGATCAGTTCCTTTATCATTGTCCTTGAGTATGTCTTCTGAAGATACACCTGCACCATAAAAAAACTACCTTCTCCGACATTTTTCGGATAAGACTCATCAAAAGTAACGTGTACCGACTCTTCAACACTTCGTAACCTTTTATTATAAATTCTATAAGCTTTACTTAACTGAGAGTATCCAAGAAAAATAACCTCGTCGGCCTTGGCATCAAACTTACCAAGTGTCTCTTTCCCATTGTTTAACACGAAACACTTGCAACCAAAGACATGAAGGTGAGAGATATTTGGCTTACGCCCTTTTAAAAGCTCATACGGTGTCTTGTTTAGAATAGGCCGGATGAGCACCCTATTCAAAACGTAACAAGCCGTACTGATGGCATCGGCCCAAAAGTAATTTGGAAGTCCACTTTCATTGATCATAGTCCTTCCAAGTTCCTCCAAAATTCTATTTTTACGTTCCACCACCCCATTTTGTTGAGGGGTATGTGGTGCGGAAAAATTATGATCAATTCCATGGGATTCACAAAATGCTTCAAACAAATGGTTTTCAAACTCACCCCCATGATCACTTCGAATTGACACAATGTTCGTGTTTAACTTGTTTTGAGATAACTTAGCAAATTTTTCAAAGGCCGAAAAGGTATCACTCTTATTTGCTAGGAAAATAGTCCAGCAAAACCTAAAAAAGTCATCGACTATTACAAAACCATAATAGTTACCACCTAGGCTTTTAACCCTAGATGGTCCAAAGAGGTCTATATGGAGGAGCTCAAGGGGTCTCATAGTTGAAACGATGTTTTTAGATTTGAATGAGATCCTTGTTTGCTTCCCCATTTGATAAGCATCACAAAGATGATCTTTTGTGAATTTGATTTTGGGCAAACCGATGACTAGGTCTTTAAAGACTATTTTCTTAAGCAAATCAAAATTAATATGAGCCATCCGTCTATGCCACAACCATGAATCTTCATTCATGGTGACTAGACACTTGTCTCCATTCAACGATACCTCATTTAAGTCTAGCATATAGACATTGTTCACCCTTAAACCTTAAACACATCCTTCTTGTCGCTATCTTTAACTATGCAACAATCTTTTGAAAACGATACTTTGTAATTCTTGTCACATAGTTGACTAATGCTTAAAAGGTTGTGTCTAAGGCTTTCCATAAGAAGCACATAAGAGATAGTAGTAGATGAGGGGTTACCTACACTACCTTTGCCGAGAATCTGTGCCTTATTTTTATCTCCGTAGGTGACAAACCCCTTTTTCTTCGCCACAAAGTCGATGAAAAGAGATATGTCTCCTGTCATATGTCTTGAGCAGCCACTATCCAGAACCCATCTTCTTTCGGTGGTCTCAAGACTTTGTACCTACAAAATAATCAAGGGAGAGTAGGTACCCAATTCTCATTGGGTCCTTTGCGGTAAGTGAAACCAAGATCGCACTTGGGCAACCATTGATAAATGCCTTTTGGAACAAGAAATCTTCTAAAACGACATTTAGCAATAGTATGACCAGGCTTGCAACAATATAGGCAATCACGGTTCATTTGGAATTTACCTTTGCTATCTCTATCTCGAATCACATACGTATACCTTTAATACAGATTATTCATACTTTCTAGATAATGTGTTCGATCAATAGCAAACGTAACTTTAGGTTTAAGAGCCTTGTCTAATTTGGCCTTAAGGGTTCTTACCTCTTTTTGCCAAATATGACAAGTATCACAGCCCCCAAACTTGAACCATGGAGACTTATTCTCATCAATCTTAGCTTTTGATGCATTCACCATGAAGTTTTTAAGAGCCTCCAATTCCTTTTCAGAATTGGAAACTTTTCTCTCCAAGTATTTAAAAATCTTTTTGTTCGAGGCTAAGCATTGAAAAGCTTCCTTAGCCTCGTGGTGCAACATATCAAAAGCCTTTTGTAATTCTAAATGAGACATAGTATTAGAATGATCATATTTAGAGTGTTTTACCTCTTTCTTCTTGTTGTGACGTGCCATAAGACATAGATTAACGGATTCACTTTCGTCGCTTGAGCTGTCATCCTTTTCTGACTCACTATCGCTCTCCCAAGCGATGTATGCTCGTCTAGACTTGTTTGACTTTTTTTGTTGACGACTCTTATCTTTATCCTTATCCTTATGTTTCTTAAGTGATGGACAATCCGGCTTGTAGTGCCTGGATTTTCCGCAGTTGTAACATGTTCCTTTAACCTTGCCATTCTTATTGCCTTCATTTTTAGATTGCCTCCTAAATATGACTAGATTTTTATCCGAGTGTTGAATCTCATTCTTCCGAACGTATCTATTGTATCTCTTCACAAATAGACTCATGTCATCATCGGAGTCATCATCGGAGTCATTGTTGGTTTCATCATCACTTTTCTCTTTAGATGTGGACTTTAAACAAGAAGCCTTAAGAGCAATCGACTTCTTTTCCGTATCTTTTTTTCTCCTTCTTTATACTCTTCTCATGTTTTTCAAGGTGCTCATGCTCATCGAGTTTGCCAAATAATGTGGTGAGGTCTAGAGTAGCTAGATTATTGGCCTCCTTGATCGCGGTGACCTTCGGTTGTCATTCCCTATTAAGACACCTCAAAATCTTATTAGTAGCAACCTCGTTTGGAATTGGTTTACCAAGTACATGCAATTTGTTGATAATATGAGTAAATCGTTTTTGCATATCCGCAATGGTTTCCCCTTGCTTCATGTAAAAAAGATCGAACTCTTGCGTTAGTGTGTTGATACGGGCCATTTTAACATCATTAGTGCCTTCGCGGGCTACTTGTAAAGCATCCCACATGGCTTTGGCCGTTTCACAATGAGAGACTCGATAATACTCGTCAACTCCCAAAGAGGAGATCAACATATTTCGAGCCTTCCAATTATAGCTGTACTTTTTCTCGTCCTCCTCATTCCAGTGAGCTTCGGGTTTGGGAACGACAACGCCTTTAGCGTTGGTCATTGTAATTTCCATAGGACCGTTTAAAATAACGTTCCAAACCTTCCGATCTATGGAATTTATATGGACGAGCATACAATCCTTCCAGTAGTTGTAATTCTCGCCTGTAAAAATTGGAGCTCTATTATAAGCCCCTTTAGGTTTGTTCGCCATATTCAAAGAAGTTTTACAGAAGCACCAGATAAACTGGAGCTCGTGATACCACTTGTTAGACGATGGCTTGGATCTAGAAGGGGGTTGAATATATCCCTCGAGTTTTACACGCAAATGGCTTTCCAAAAAATTGGTTTTAAAAGTTTTGATGGAAGCGACCACTGAATCACGTCTACAACGAACCTTTACTAAAAGGATCAGATATGTGTATCGTGTTTAAGGAATGAAAAGACGGATGAGAAATTTTACAGCTAATTCAACAAACGCACAACGTAATCAACAAAATTATTTTACTTGACTTTTATCCAAATTCCAACGAGATAGTATTGACAAAAATTAATCATAAAGTACTCTCAATTTTGCGCTTAATCAATTTATCGAACACTTGGAGTGCACGACACACCAAGTGAGAATTTCTGATTAATGTGAATACCGAGCCTACACAAGATACAATCCAAGGGATTGTATCGTTTTAGCAAAGTAATTTTTCAGCTCTCGGTTACACTAAAACAGAAAATTCAGATCAATTGATACTTCGCAAATTCGAATATTATCAAAACGTAATAGAGTAAGGAAAGAGAGAACAAACACAATTTGATTAGGCAGTTCCCCAATCATCCTCGCTTTGGGTACCTCTACCCCCAATTCCACAATTGGAATTGATATATATATATATATATATATATATATATATATATATATATATATATATATATGTATATGTTGCTGTTTGCAAATTGTTTATACAAGAGAAGAACAATGAACATCCAAACTCTCAAACGTCTTTGATTGTTGATGCAGAGTCTTCTCTCCCCTTGATTTAAGATGAATCAAGTGCCTCGAATTCGGTTGAACAAATCACCGTCTCACGCTACTAGACTGCAAGAAACCACCGTTCTTCAATCACCTTCACTAGGTCGATTTCGATCTTCCGCAATTCGATACCCAAACCTTTCTTCTATGGTCTTCCGACTGTAGCTACTAAACCGAATGGATACTCTGTTCTTCGGTTACCTTCGCACGGCTGAATCCCTGTAGAACGAAATGGTTTGTGCCAAAAACCCCCCAAAATCTCCTTGATTCTTGGAGGATAAAACCTAAGGTTTTATTCAAGAAACACCTACCAATTCTCAACCCAGAAATGAAGATCACAACACTTCCTAATTCTGAACGTTATCACTTCAAAACAATGGGCGACACAAACAAAGATGATTATGTGTGATTGTTTGTTTACTTTAGGTTGAAGATGAAGACGAAGATGAAGAGAAAGATTGGTATCTATTTTCAATTTTCTTGTTTTTGAAATGTGAGCTGACCCAACTATATATAATGAATAAAATGACCAACAATATGAAGTACAGAAATAACAGAAAATTGAATGCAGAAAAATCAGTTCAGACAGCCATGGGTCGACCGCTCCTTTAATGAGGGTCGGCGTGAGCTATCCCGTAGGATTGTCTACGCAAATTGAGTGACCATGCGTCGACTCATCAACACCTTGCGTCGACACAAGCCTGTAGATTTTACAAAAATTCAAATGTCCAGAAGAATGCGTCGACGCATGCAACAGGGGGGTTAGCGTGCACTATCCCGAACTTTTCACAAAACATGTTCAAGACAGCATGAGTCGACTCATGCTCACCTTGGGTCGACTCAAGACATGTAGATTTTTAAAAACTCATTTTTCTGCATGTTTTTACTGACCAAGACTCGAAACAAGTATACCAATCATCAATATTATGATCATGCACATGTAGAAATTGTGTAGACTTCTTCCTATATGTTTAGACACATGAAAATTGATGGTTAGATGCAATTTGCCCGACAATGAAGTGATACCGCTCAAATCACAATCTAATGACTATCTTATTTGTTGACATCATTAAAACCAAAATAGATGAAAGACCTTAGCCCTCACATAGGTCTTTTAAAATTGTTGGATCATATGATTGTTTGATATTATTTAAATTCCTTTATGTTATTATCTTATTTAATTGTTATTGTTTTCTCATTCTTGTTTGCGAACCAAAACAACATAACCCCCATCCCCTTACCATTATTTCTTTTAAATCACAGTGTTAATATCTTGTTAAATTTACAATTTCGGTGGAGGCGAGTTTTTGATTATTTTAAAACTATTGATACACTTGCTAGTTTAACCCATCAAATATTTGGCATCTGGAGATTATTGATAATTCAACAAGACAATATTCGTGCGTAGTTTGTTATTTTTAAATATTTATACTTAATTTTGAATTTTCATTATTGCTATTTAATTGCTATTTTATCTTTATTTTTGTTTTAGTTTGTTTTAGTTTTTAGTTTCTAATTTTTAGTTGGTTATTATTAATACTTAGAATTTTATTTTTGTTATTTTTTTATTTTCTACTTTTATTTTCTATTTTTTATTGTTATTATTTTATTTTTTATTTTTATTTTTGTTTTTGTTTTAGTTATTGTTAATTATTTTTATTTAGGTTATTTTAATTTTTGTTAATTTTAAATTTTCATTTTATTCTATTTTTCCAGTTTATATTCTTAGTTTTTATCTAGTTCAGTGCTACAGAGATATTTTTTTTTTCTGATTATGTGTGTGAGGTAAAAGATGACATGAATGTTGGAGTTGACTTTTAACTTAATATGCTAGCACAACTTCAAGCTTTATCAAAATAAATTGTTGCTTCAACTCTAGTTCTAGCAAATGTTAGTCCAGTTAGTGCTTACGATGTGATTTTTGTGGTGAAGGTCAGGCAAATGGCTATTGTGTACCATACATTAAAGAAGTGCATTTTGCAGGAAATTACCAAGAGACAGATCCTTACTTTGACGCCGATAACTCATGGTGGGATGATTATTCAAATCTTAATTGGAGTAACAATCAATGTCAAAATTTTACTACATGCATCATAAGATTGGTGAATAAAGTAAAAGCATGTGAAGAGACAATCACTGAGCAGTATGTGATTGGCAAAATCTTGAGATCTTTAACATAGACTCGATAACGTAGTGGTTGAAATTAAATTCTCCAAGGATATTTCAACTATGAGCAAAGAAGAGTTGCAAAGTTCTCTTAAGGCTCATGAGCAGAGAATGAAGAAGAAGAATGTTGACAAAGCAAATGCTATAATTGCTTTGCATGTCCATTTCATTGGAAAAGACAAGAAGGTGAAGGGAAAGTGGTACATTAATAGAGGTAGAGGAAACTATCAAAATAATGGTGGAAGAGACTCCCAAAATTCCAACAATTCAACATTTCAAAATTGTGAAAGCAGCCAAACAAAGGTGGTGGATCAAACAATTACAAAGGTGGAAACAATAGAGGAGGAGAGGAAGAAGGAAATAAGATAAAAGAAATGTCTAATGCTATAATTTTCAAAAGCTTGGACATTTTCCTCGTGAATGTAATGCCAACAAGAATGATCCACAAGAAGCTGAAGCAAAGTTTGCATGGCAAGAGGATGATGAGAGCACATTATTGATGGCGATCACTGAAGTTAAAAATAGATCAGGAAGCACCTGTGACCGGTCACCATCGATTGATAATGTGATGGTGACTACGCGAGAATATGCAGAATACAAGGATAAATGATACCTTGACTCAGGGTGTTCAACTCACTTGAAGGGAATGAAGGATTGGTTTCTAAAAATTAATCAAGCGATGAAAAAAGGTCAAATTCGTGGATGAAAGCAAACTAGTACCAGAATGGATTGGTGATATATCAATAAAGAGGAAGAACGATGAACATTCTTTTATTAAAGATTTGTTGTATATTCGGAGAATCAAGTGTTATCTTTTAAGCATTAGTCAATTGCTTGAAAGGAATTACAAGATTCACATAAAAAACAAAGTGCTAAAATTATGGATGCAAATGTGAGTTTTTTTCCTAAAGGCCTCTATGGCTCAAAACATAATTTTCAAAGTTAAATTGAAAATAATGGAGCATATGTGTCTTTCAACGATTACTAGTAGGGAAGAATGGGTATGGAACTATAGGCTTGGGCATTTGAACTTCAAAGATCTCAATGATATGTAAAAAAATAACATGTTTATGGGGTTGCCATTGATCAATATACCATTTCAAGTATGTAAAGAGTGTGTGCAGACTAAGTAACATCAAGGCAGCTTTAACAAAGATGCAAGATGCAGAATCAAGTGTCATCTTAAGGTAGTGTATTAAGATGTTTGTGGATCGATGCAAGTTGACTCAATAGGAGGAAATAGGTAATTTGTCACTTTCATTGATGATTATAGTAAAAAGTTGTGAACTTACTTGATCAAAAGAAAAGATGAGGTGCTGGAAGTATTCAAGAAGTTAAAATCCATGGTTAAAAGACAGCGATCACAAAATAAAACCTCTAAAAATAGACGATGGAGGTGAATATCTCTCAAATAATTTTAGGGAAATTATGTGATCAAAAGGGCATTGTACACGATTTCGTGCCACCATATATGCCTCAACAAAACGGAGTCGTCGAGAGGAAGAATCGATCAATTATGAACATGGTGAGAAGCATGTTAAAATGGAAGTACTTGCCAAAAGAATTTTGGGGAGAAGCAGTGTCCATAACTGCATATTTGTTGAATAGGTGTCCAACAAAGAAGTTGAAAAATATTACACCTGAAGAATCATAGTCCCGATTCATTCCAAATATGAGTCACTTGAAGGTGTTTGGTTTAGTTACGTATATACATGTTCTGGATCAACTTAGACAGAATTTAGATGACAAGGGATAACAAATGATACTTGTTGGGTATCACCCAACGGGTGGCTACAAACTTTATGACATAGTTAACAAGAGAATCCTAATCAGTAGGGACAAAGTTAACAAGATGAATGATGTTGATGATGGATGATGAAGAGCTTCCAATTTCTTTTTCTTCTTCTTATACTAGGTTTTCTTTCTCCTTTCTATATTTCCTCTTCCAAGTCCTCCTACTTTGTTGGAAATTAAAGAAAAAGAAGTGAAATGATAGATAGAAGTATCATATAGGGAAAAGTTGGTAAGACTTTGTGGCTTGTGTGGTCATAAGGTGGTTACCAACTTGTGGTAGAAAAATGAAACAATTAGTAGTAACATAAATATTAAGTGGTATAATACCTAATATTTGTTTTATTAGAGCAACTGACTCATTATTAATGTTATTAAAATGTCTCTATTGTACCAATTAATAAAAGGTCAGTTTTGAATAATATTAGTTAAGTCAATATGAGCTCATTAGTTACTCTAATTACCCCAACTGATAACTTTCAGAGCATTTAGGAACTCAATTTATCTCAACGGGTGTTATTTAAAGTATTTTAGGAAATACAGGGTATTACATTGCTGCTATCAAAGAATGAAGATGAGCAGGATATTAATCCAATGCAGTACAAGAGGTTGATTGGATCATTGCAGTACTTGTGTAATACGAGACCGGACTTGGCATATAACGTGGGCACAATGAGCATATTTATGGGGAAGCCAAAGGCATGACATTTGGCAATAGCCAAGAGAATTCTGAGATATGTCAAAGGTTCGATTGGCTGCGGAATTTTGTTTCTCGAAACAGATAAAGGTGAAGGTGAGAAAAACACAAGAAGGGGGTTGAATTGTTGAATTGTTTTGACTTCTTATTTCTTTTTAAAGCTCTTTGTTTTGACAACATAGAATCTTACTTAGAGGTAAGAGGTAGGCAGTGGATAAATTATTCAAGAAAGAAGAGAGACACACAGAGTTATTCTGTTTCCTCTTATAACTCGAAAGTAATCTAGTCCCCTTGTATTACAAGAGATTTTCACTATAATCACATAAGATTAAAATTTGCTCAAGCACACATGCAAGAGACTTCCAACGCTTAAACATAATGTAAGAGACTTATATGCTAAAGCACACAAGCAAGAGACTTCCAATGCTCAAGAACACAAGCAAAAGACTTGAAATGCTCAAGCACAAAAGTAAGAGACTTCTATGCTCAAGAACACAAGCAAGAGACTTCTCTGCTCAAGCACACACGTAAGAGAGTTCAAATGCTTAAACACTAACTAAGAAACTTCTAACAATCTACCTTATAGATAAAATATTTTTTGGCTTAATACACTTGATATACAACCAAATGTGTAGAAAAAATACAACTCAAGAAGAACTATTTAAGACTTAGGGATTTCTAGAATATTCAAAGGTAATAAATCCTAAGCTAAACTTGTGCTTATGCTTTGACAGAGTAACTACTCTTTCAGTGTCAATGGTTCGTTGTTATTCTTAAAGTCTTTATCTCCTTAAATAGAGAAGGAAATGAGTCATTGAAAATCTAGCACAAAAGAGTCCTTGAGAAGCTTGAATAAATACGCTGAGATGTTGCTTCAAATGGTTAATGTCGTTGAAAGCTTGTTTGAAATTCCTTTGCTACAAGAGGAATTATCAATTGCATCCCAATGTCGCACCTCAAAAAATCTTCAAAAATACGACCCACGCGCAAAAGGCGCTGAAGAAATTGCGGTTCGACAGAGTTGCCACCGAAATTTATTTATCCCAAAAGAGGGAAAGGAAAATATCGAGAAAATATTTAAGGAGAATAAGAACATGGTCGTCACAACCACATTCTGGGTTCGGGAGTCGGTTACGTGAGAGGAAGGTATTAGCACCCCCTTACGTCCGTTGTACTCAACGGGAACCTCTTAATTCGAATTGTGATGAACGTTAGCTAAGCTTATTTGTTTTCTTCTCAATGATAGATGCGAAACGGTACGATAAAAGGGAATAAATGCTAAGGGGAGAATGAGTGGTTTTAGGATAGGGTGCTCGCCAAGGATTGGGACCCTTGTGCCTACGTATGCTCATTCGGACGAGAATGAGGAATCAGAGCGCTCGTAGTTCGACTACGAGAATGGATAGAGGGAGTGACAGAAAAATATGGAAGTGTGCTCGCCAAAATCATCACAATCTTGTGCCTACGTATCTTACATTCGAATGAATAAAGAATCAGAGCGTCTGTAGTTCGTGGATACGACCACGAAAAGAAAGGGTTAAAATGACGATTACTCGAAGCTTAAGAAAGGCTCCTCGGGCCTAAATAATCAGAAAAGTGAGTCAATGGCTCCACTCTCTCTCTCTCTTTTTCATCTAAGTGATTGAAAAAAAGGTTTGAAGGTTATCGAGTTGGAAGCATTTTAGAGGCGTCAATTGTTCACACACGTGTAAGAGAACTCGTACCCAAACAACTAAAGAGAGATCAAAGGCTCAATCCCCCTCTTTTTCACCTTGAAAAGAGTTTCGATAGTTGTTAATCGTTTTGAATTTTGATTGAGAAAATCCGCTTGACGTTGGATCAAGGGTTTGATTGTATGCGAAGAAGATGATTGTGAGGCAAAAGGCACTCGACTTAAAAGGTTGTTTTGGAAATGGCTCAACGACGAATCGAGGGTTTGATTGAAAAAGGTGTGAATCGATTCTAGTCCCTAGGAGTGCTCCTAGTAACGAAACCATGATGAAATGTGAGAGTGTATGCGTTAGGTTGATGGCGATGCTAATGAGCAATTGACTTACGAGGGTGTTTTGAAAATGGGCTCGACGATGAATAGAGAATTAGTTTGAAAATGGTTTAGTCTAGGCTACTCCCTAGGGGTGCTCCTAGTAAACAAACCACAATAAAAAAGCGAGTAAAATGCGTACATCGGAATGGGAGCGGGGTACATGTAAGTTACATGGGATTGCACGAAATAAATGAGATCATTGTAAGGTAGCCAAGAGGAAGCCGTGTGTGTGCGAGGTGTCCTAAAACTAAGCCACGAGCAAGAGTCGGACAAAATCTCCTTTACTAGGTTTTCTGTACATAGTCCAAGTTCCGTTGCTCGGAAAAGTAACCAACAGTCCACCAATTTAGTTTTTTAGGGTTTCGATCGTTTTAGTGTGTTTTTGAATAGTGTGAACAAGGTATGAAC
Source organism: Lathyrus tuberosus (assembly GCA_022829125.1). NCBI lineage: Eukaryota > Viridiplantae > Streptophyta > Magnoliopsida > Fabales > Fabaceae > Lathyrus > Lathyrus tuberosus. Next base: position 4,714,723 of record JALAZF010000449.1, read on the forward strand.
AAGATATGATAATGATATGATGATGAATAATATGAGCAATATGAACAAGAGTAATAATATGAACAAGATATATCGATGGAAAAGTAAATCAAGAATATATTGACAGACATTAAAGTTAGTGGTTAGTGATTATCGTTAATTATTATTGTCGGATGAATCAGATAGACTTTAGCGTTAAACCATCGTAGCACGATCTATGATGAAAATCATGCTATAGGAGGTCGCACAAGGAGAATGATATTTGTGCTAAAACACGATAGAGAAATGATATTGAATCATTCTCTAAAGAAATCGTGCCACACGAAAAGAAAAGCGGATGATCTCGTCTTAATCACAAACTTTCATCGAATAATCGATGGTAACATATCAAGATCCCAAAGTATAGAAAGTGATCTCGATGATCACTCACTACAGATTTGAAATAATGGAGGTTAATCAACTTCAATAACCAACATCTATGATGTTAAAGACTTCATTGACCAATGTCAAAATCGAAAAGAAAATCAAAGATGAAAATCAAAGTAGAAACGAAAAGTGAAGATAAATCAAGAAATAAGATCTAAACAATATGATAACCCAAATATAATCAAGAGAGGTTTGAGAAAACAAAATAATGCTTAACAAAATCTAAACCAAAGTTTAAAATACAATTTAATTATCCAACATCAAAATCTAAACCACAAATCAATTATCAAAAATCAAGTTGATTAAAATCTAAACAAGAAAATGGAGATAAAGTAGGATCCATGGAAGGTAACAGAGCATGGAGTCATTTGGGCTTAAACAACCCATCATCCTCTCCAAAATGAGCACGGTTTATTTTAAAAAACAATATAAGGGAGGTGTGAAATCAGACGGGCCTTAAGCCCAAAAGCCAACGGATGAAAATAATTAACAACAACAACAACGCCTAATTATTCAAGGCCATGTAGGTTTAAGTTCACAAAAAAAAATTACCAACATCAAACCCAGCCACATGGTACACAACATCTCCATATTCTACTTTGAAAAAGAAAAAGTAACCAAAAATCAGATCAACAACTCAAGGTCAAAACAAGGTCGACATGTTGCAACGATGGTATCGACCTTCCTCACGCCGTCTTTTGCTGGATTCTCAGGTTTGTGATTCGGCTTATCTCGTTCTCCTCCTTCTATTTCATCTTAATCTTCTTCTCGTTTTGTTCAACTGGGTTCTGATTTGAAGAGGTTTGGTAAATGGGTTTGAAGGTTGAAAGGGTTTCGGAATGAAGGTGTGGTTTGGTTTTGATTTGGGGGAGAGATTTTGAGATGAGGATGAAGCTAGCGAATTGGGTTTTTCTGGACAAAGGGGAATTATTGAGGATTGTTGTTGATTTTGGTTGTTGTCGCTCCCGGGATTTTCATCCAAGTACAAACGCGAAAGTGGCGCGAAAACAGAGTCGCCAACAATGTGTATTTATCCCAAGAGAGGGAAAGGAAACACTGCGTAAACCTGAGGGAAAGGAAAAAGCATGGTCATCACGACCAAGAGAAACAGGTAAGGACTCGATTACGTGAGGGGAAGGTATTAGCACCCCCACGCGTCCATCGTACTCGATGGGATCCACGCTTGTTGTCAAATCAAAAGGTGAGTTATCCTCAAGTCTACGGCTAAACAGAAAACGGGGAGGGGAAAACAAAAACGGACTCGCAAGGACCATCGCAATCCAATGCATACGTATCTTCGTGGATGAACGAAGAATCAGAGTCAATGTAGTTCGACGGACAGGTCGAAGGTTGGGAAGGCTGCTCGTCGAGATATCGCATCTCGTGCCTACGTATCCTCAATCGGACGGGAAAGAGGAATCAGAGCAAACGTAGTTCGACCTAACGAGACCGGTAAGTGTTTTTTACATGAGCGACGAGCTCTTTTCTGAAAATGGTTTGAAACTCAACAATCCCGAAGGATAAAAAAGGTTTGAATTCATTTTTGTGTCTTTTAGACAGAAGTGGATTGAAGTTAGTTCGTAACTTGCATTGCACCGAAGTCTATGACATAGGAACAAATGAATGGAAAATCGACCCAAGATGGGACGTCCACTAAACACTCTAGAAAAATGAGAGGAAATGCCTCATTCCTCATTCCCCACATACAAGGCTCATGCGCAATACACGTTACCTTTATTAAGTATCTTAGAATTGTTATGAGATGAGAAGAGAAGACTCAAGTCGAAAAGAAAATGCTACGGGAATTCTATCCTAAAGTTGTCATGCAAAGATGGCCCTAAGGTTGAGGTAAGAGGGGAAAATTATACCTAATGTTAGCATGCATGGTTTGAATCCTAATGTCTATCCTATTCCAAGCTTAATCAAAGATTAAGTTCGACTAGGAAGTCCTAAGGGAACAAGCAAGAGCAAGGCAAAAACCAAAGAAATAAACCAAAAACAGCGGCTACAACAGCGCTCCAGCACCTGCACAGTGGTAAATTCCAGTACATACACCAAACAACATTCAACAGCTCAAGTTTCCAACACAAAACGGGTGTAAAAAGCAACAGGCAGCAAAGGTATACAATTGACAACATGTTAAACAATTCAGAACAGCAAGTGTAAAAAATAGGGCAGCATGAAACTCATCCAAACAAATACCCATGCAAGCAACGATTGCAAATGAACACACATAGCAAGGCAAACCAAGCATAAAGGTTGCAAGCATCAAGAATGAACAACATGATCATGTTAACAATTTAAGAACAATTACTCAACAAAGTTGCACAAATCAAACATTGATCGAAACGTCATGCATAAGCAACCACGGAAACAAACAACAATCATGCACCATATGTCCAGCAAGTTGAGCATTAGTCAAGAATTAACATGATTCAAATGTGTGTGCATCGTGTTTATTGCATCAATTAATCAACAATGCAAACATAAACATTCATCGATAAAAACCAAGAATTGCATGTCGAAGAATCGTGTTCATTCAATGGTGTGAGGTGAAATAGCTCAAGAATAATCCGCAAATCATCAACATATTAATCCATGAAGTTTAGACATGCAAAGTATCTCAAACAAACAAGAAAATGCAAGAAAATCACATTCTGTAGCAGTGGTAACCGGTTATCAGATATGCTGTAACCGGTTACTCAGTTCAAAATAGCTAAAAATTAAGCAGGAAATAACAGGGTAACCGGTTAGCAGATACGTTGTAACCGGTTACTCTGCAATAGAATTCAAAAAAACCAATTTCAAAAGCACTTTTAAGAAGCTTATCACTTCTCCAAACATCCAAATGACCATGCAATCAATTAATCACGAAATTCACATCAAATATCAGTAATCAAACACCAATTAGATCCAATAATCATCAACATCAACAATCAAAATTAAGCAAATGGATCAAAACACAAGCAAAACCAAGGATCTACATTGAATAAGTTGTAAATAAGCTAAATCAAGTATAGATCTAAGGAAAACCAACCTACAAAGCTGAGAATTACTTTGGTGATTGTTGCAAACGAAAATTGATGAATCCAGGCAAGAAATCCAAGATCTATGCAAGAAACTTCGAGATTCTAGCAAGAAACTTCAAGATCCAAACAATGTGATGATTTTGCTTCAAGCTTTCTCCAAAATCAGTTTCAAAAGCTCAAATCCAAGAGTAAAACAACAACAAATTCAAGATTATTTCAAGAATTAGTGAATGGATGAAGGTTTAGTTCCAAGATCAACAAATTTCATTGCAAAATTTGTTGAACTTTGATGGAGGAACTTTGAGTGAGGGTTTTGGAATGAGAGAAAAGTTGAGAGAAAATGGAGTGAGATGTGTAGAAATATTCAGAAAATGGATCAAAGTTATGTGAGGTTTGGAATGAATTGATTTAAATAGAAGCTAGGTTAGGAATTCAAATGTGGTTTGGAGTGTGGGTTAATGAGTGGAATGGAGATTAGGAATGGAATTGGAAAAAAAGAATGGGGAATTAGAGTGGAAAATGTTGGAAAGAATTTGAATTTTAGGTGGAAAATGATGAAAATAAATCAATTCTAGATCCTTCCCACACATGCGCAAGCCAAGCACATGATCACAAATGATGCAAACTTAATTTTTTTCAAGCTGCGCCCAGAGTAACCGGTTACAGCATATATGCTAACCGGTTACTTAGTTCAAAAACCTTAAAAATACGCAGAAAAACCAAAGGGTAACAGGTTATCGGATATGCTGTAACCGGTTACTCAGTTCAAATTTTGAATTTTGGCGCCTTTTGGAGGGAAACTTGGAAAAGTGACCCCTGACCGCTGTTTTGAACCCCGTTAAGCCTCCAAAACTCAAAATTTGATATTGCTACTGAGTAACACTTGAAATGAAATACAAATTCTTGCTGACACCTCAGAATATCCTGCTGGATTAATAATGCCTGATACCGGATAACTTGATCAAAAATGACTGTCTGAGCTTCTGATTATCAAAATGTCTAATGAGCAAAATAAAAGTTCAAAAGACCTTGAAAGCTATCTGCTTGGCTGAGAACACTATTCAAAATCATACTAGAACTGATGACGCCATGAGCTGCTGGAAAATACCTTGACCCCATGTGTAAAGGAAACATGCCAATGTAAAATGACGATGCGAATGAAATGAAGCATAAGCCAAGAAAAAGAGTTAGAGACAAGGAGACAAATTTTAAGGTGTTACAGCTGCCCCTATTCAAACTTCTTGGATCCGAGGGTATGGAAGCAAAGGCTTCCAGACGATCGGGATACACGGAGATAGAATACCAAAATAACCGCACAAATTTGCGTCCTGCAAAAGGAGAGACGACTCCGCTGGGGAACCAGTAATAAAAGGTGTCAAATCATAACACGACCGAGTGTCAGAGATCAATACGGACGAAGTATTGACATGGATTGAAACAAACACGGACGAGTATTGACTACGCTGGGGATAAACACGGACGAGTGTACAACAATTCACACACGAACGAGTGCTGAAAGAACACGAAAGGGTGTCTAAAAGGTTCAAACACGGACGGGTGCTGAAAGAACACAGACGGGTCTCAAAGGCTCAAACACAGACGAGTGCTGAAAGAACATGGACGAGTTCCTAAAAGGTTCAAACACGAACAGGTGTTGAAAGAACACGGACGAGTATCTAAAAGGTTCAAACACAGACGGGTACTGAAAGAACACGGACGGGTGTCTCAAAGGTTCAAACACGGGCGGGTGCTGAAAGAACATGGACGGGTGTCTCAAAGGTTCAAACACAGATGGGTGTTGAAAGAACACAGACGAGTGTCTAAAAGGTTCAAACACGGACGAGTGCTGAAAGAACACAGACGGGTGTCTCAAAGGTTCAAACACAGACGGGTGCTGAAAGAACACGGACGAGTGTCTAAAAGGTTCAAACACGGACGGGTGCTGAAAGAACACAGACGGGTGTCTCAAAGGTTCAAATGTAGATTTGTGCTGAAAGAACACAGACGAGTGTCTAAAAGGTTCAAACACAGACGGGTGCTGAAAGAACACGGACGGGTGTCTCAAAGGTTTAAACACAGAAGGGTGTTGAAAGAACACGGACGGGTGTCTCAAAGGTTCAAACATGGACGGGTGCTGAAAGAACACAGACTTGTGTCTAAAAGGTTCAAACATGGATGGGTGCTGAAAGAACACGGACGGGTGTCTCAAAGGTTCAAACACGGATGGGTGCTGAAAGAACACGGACGGGTGTCTCAAAGGTTCAAACATGGACGGGTGCTGACAGAACACGGACAGGTGTCTCAAAGGTTCAAACACTGACGGGTACTGAAAGAACACGGGCGGGTGTCTCAAAGGTTCAAACATGGACGGGTGCTGAAAGAACACAGACCTGTGTCTAAAAGGTTCAAACATGGACGGGTACTGAAAGAACACGGGCGGGTGTCTCAAAGGTTCAAACACGGACGGGTGCTGAAAAAACACGGATGGGTGTCTCAAAGGTTCAAACACGGACGGGTGCTGAAAGAACACAGACGGGTGTCTAAAAGGTTCAAACACTGACAGGTGCTGAAAGAACACGGGCGGGTGTCTCAAAGGTTCAAACACAGATGGGCGCTGAAAGAACACGGACGGGTGTCTCAAAGGTTCAAACACGGACGGGTGCTGAAAGAACACGGAAGGGTGTCTCAAAGGTTCAAACATGGACGGGTGCTGAAAGAACACGGACGGGTGTTAAAAAGGTTCAAACACGGATGGGTGCTGAAAGAATAAGGACGAGTGTCTCAAAGGTTCAAACACGGGCGGGTGCTGAAAGAACACAAACGGGTGTCTCAAAGGTTCAAACATGGATGGGTGCTGAAAGAACACGGACGAGTGTCTAAAAGGTTCAAACACGGACGAGTGCTGAAGGAACACGGACGGGTGTCTCAAAGGTTCAAACACGGACGGGTGCTGAAAGAACACGGGCGAGTGTCTAAAAGGTTCAAACACGGACGGGTGCTGAAAGAACACGGATTGGTGTCTCAAAGGTTCAAACACGGACGGGTGTCTAAAAGGTTCAAACACGGACGAGTGCTGAAAGAACACGGACGGGTGTCTAAAAGGTTCAAACACGGACGGGTGCTGAAAGAACACGGACGAGTGTCTTAAAGGTTCAAACACAGATGGGTGCTGAAAGAACATGGACGAGTCTCTCAAAGGTTCAAACATGGACGGGTGCTGAAAGAACACGGACGTGTGTCTAAAAGGTTCAAACATGGACGGGTGCTGAAAGAACACGGACGGGTGTCTCAAAGGTTCAAACACGGATGGGTGCTGAAAGAACACGGACGGGTGTCTCAAAGGTTCAAACACGGACGAGTGCTGATAGAACACGGACAGGTGTCTCAAAGGTTTAAACACTGACGGGTGCTGAAAGAACCTGGGCAGGTGTCTCAAAGGTTCAAACACTGACGGGTGCTGAAAGAACACAGACGAGTGTCTCAAAGGTTCAAACACGGACGAGTGCTGAAAGAACACAGACGGGTGTTTCAAAGGTTCAAACACGGACGGGTGCTGAAAGAACACGGACGGGTGTCTAAAAGGTTCAAACACTGACGGGTGCAGAAAGAACACGGGCGGGTGTCTCAAAGGTTCAAACACAGACGGGTGCTGAAAAAACATGGACGGGCGTCTCAAAGGTTCAAACACGGACGGGTGCTGAAAGAACACGGACGGGTGTCTCAAAGGTTCAAACACAGACGGGTGTTGAAAGAACACGGACGGGTGTCTAAAAGGTTCAAACACAGACGGGTGCTGAAAGAACACGGACGGGTGTCTCAAAGGTTCAAACACAGATGGGTGCTGAAAGAACACGAACGGGTGTCTCAAAGGTTCAAACATGGATGGGTGCTGAAAGAACACGGACGTGTGTCTAAAATGTTCAAACACGAACGGGTGCTGAAAGAACACGGACGGGTGTCTCAAAGGTTCAAACACGGACGGGTGCTGAAAGAACACAGACGGGTGTCTAAAAGGTTCAAACACTGACGGGTGCAGAAAGAACACGGGCGGGTGTCTCAAAGGTTCAAACACAGACGGGTGCTGAAAAAACATGGACGGGCGTCTCAAAGGTTCAAACACGGACGGGTGCTGAAAGAACACGGAAGGGTGTCTCAAAGGTTCAAACATGGACGGGTGCTGAAAGAACACGGACGGGTGTTAAAAAGGTTCAAACACGGACGGGTGCTGAAAGAATAAGGACGAGTGTCTCAAAGGTTCAAACACGGGCGGGTGCTGAAAGAACACAAACGGGTGTCTCAAAGGTTCAAACATGGATGGGTGCTGAAAGAACACGGACGAGTGTCTAAAAGGTTCAAACACGGACGAGTGCTGAAGGAACACGGACGGGTGTCTCAAAGGTTCAAACACGGACGGGTGCTGAAAGAACACGGGCGAGTGTCTAAAAGGTTCAAACACGGACGGGTGCTGAAAGAACACGGATTGGTGTCTCAAAGGTTCAAACACGGACGGGTGCTGAAATAACACGGACGAGTGTCTTAAAGGTTCAAACACAGATGGGTGCTGAAAGAACATGGACGAGTCTCTCAAAGGTTCAAACATGGACGGGTGCTGAAAGAACACGGACGTGTGTCTAAAAGGTTCAAACATGGACGGGTGCTGAAAGAACACGGACGGGTGTCTCAAAGGTTCAAACACGGATGGGTGCTGAAAGAACACGGAAGGGTGTCTCAAAGGTTCAAACACGGACGAGTGCTGATAGAACACGGACAGGTGTCTCAAAGGTTTAAACACTAACGGGTGCTGAAAGAACCTGGGCAGGTGTCTCAAAGGTTCAAACACTGACGGGTGCTGAAAGAACACAGACGAGTGTCTCAAAGGTTCAAACACGGACGAGTGCTGAAAGAACACAGACGGGTGTTTCAAAGGTTCAAACACGGACGGGTGCTGAAAGAACACGGACGGGTGTCTAAAAGGTTCAAACACTGACGGGTGCAGAAAGAACACGGGCGGGTGTCTCAAAGGTTCAAACACAGACGGGTGCTGAAAGAACACGGGCGAGTGTCTAAAAGGTTCAAACACGGACGGGTGCTGAAAGAACACGGATTGGTGTCTCAAAGGTTCAAACACGGACGGGTGTCTAAAAGGTTCAAACACGGACGAGTGCTGAAAGAACACGGACGGGTGTCTAAAAGGTTCAAACACGGACGGGTGCTGAAATAACACGGACGCGTGTCTTAAAGGTTCAAACACAGATGGGTGCTGAAAGAACATGGACGAGTCTCTCAAAGGTTCAAACATGGACGGGTGCTGAAAGAACACGGACGTGTGTCTAAAAGGTTCAAACATGGACGGGTGCTGAAAGAACACGGACGGGTGTCTCAAAGGTTCAAACACGGATGGGTGCTGAAAGAACACGGAAGGGTGTCTCAAAGGTTCAAACACGGACGAGTGCTGATAGAACACGGACAGGTGTCTCAAAGGTTTAAACACTGACGGGTGCTGAAAGAACCTGGGCAGGTGTCTCAAAGGTTCAAACACTGACGGGTGCTGAAAGAACACAGACGAGTGTCTCAAAGGTTCAAACACGGACGAGTGCTGAAAGAACACAGACGGGTGTTTCAAAGGTTCAAACACGGACGGGTGCTGAAAGAACACGGACGGGTGTCTAAAAGGTTCAAACACTGACGGGTGCAGAAAGAACACGGGCGGGTGTCTCAAAGGTTCAAACACAGACGGGTGCTGAAAAAACATGGACGGGCGTCTCAAAGGTTCAAACACGGACGGGTGCTGAAAGAACACGGACGGGTGTCTCAAAGGTTCAAACACAGACGGGTGTTGAAAGAACACGGACGGGTGTCTAAAAGGTTCAAACACAGACGGGTGCTGAAAGAACACGGACGGGTGTCTCAAAGGTTCAAACACAGATGGGTGCTGAAAGAACACGGACGGGTGTCTCAAAGGTTCAAACATGGATGGGTGCTGAAAGAACACGGACGTGTGTCTAAAATGTTCAAACACGAACGGGTGCTGAAAGAACACGGACGGGTGTCTCAAAGGTTCAAACACGGAAGGGTGCTGAAAGAACACGGATGTGTGTCTCAAAGGTTCAAACACGGACAGGTGCTGAAAGAACACGGACGGGTGTCTCAAAGGTTCAAACACGGGCGTGTGCTGAAAGAACACGAACGGGTGTCTAAAAGGTTCAAACACGGATGGGTGCTGAAAGAACACGGACGGGTGTCTCAAAGGTTCAAACACGGACGGGTGTTGAAAGAACACAGACGAGTGTCTAAAAGGTTCAAACACGGACGGGTGTTGAAAGAACACGGACGGGTGTCTCAATGGTTCAAACACTGACGGGTGCTTAAAGAACACGGGCTGGTGTCTCAAAGGTTCAAACACTGACGGGTGCTGAAAGAACACAGACGGGTATCTCAAAGGTTCAAACACGGACGGGTGCTGAAAGAACATGGATGGGTGTCTCAAAGGTTTAAACGCGGACGAATGCTGAAAGAACATGGACGAGTGCTGAAAGAACACGAAAGGGTGTCTCAAAGGTTCAAACACGAACGGGTTCTGAAAGATCACAGACGGGTGTCTATAAGGTTCAAACACGGACAGGTGCTGAAAGAACACGGACAGGTGTCTAAATGTAACGGTCAGTTTTTTAATATTTCCTTTTTCCGTGCTTTTTGGTGTTAATTGGTCGAGTCTTTATTTTTAATTGAGCAATATTTATGTTAATTGCTAATTGGTGTGATTATATGTTATTTTTGCACATTGTGTATTTTTACCGTTTTTGAGAGTTGCGGGGAAAATTGGAATAGGGGGTATTTGACATATTTCATAATAAATAGTATTAGTTAATAATAGTTAGTTTAGATATTTATTAGAAATGTTTAGAATTTTTAAGTTAAGAAAGTATAAAAGAAAATAGTTAGTATAAGTTTAGAAAAGTTAGTAAGAATTTCCAAAAGAGAAGAAAAAGAGAGAAGAAGAAAAGAGAAAAGAAAGAAGAAAAGAGAGGAAAACTTGTGAAGGAAGAAACCAATCTCCCGACTTTCTAGAACACGATTAAATCGGGTAAGGGTGCGAAACTCGGTTATTATATCATTGTGTATGATTATATATGTTTTGTGTGGATGTTTTGGATTGGTTTTCCATATGTTTCCGTTTACGCCGTATTGGACGAAATCGTTAGAAACCGATGTTTTTACGGTCGAAAAGTCGTATAAATACATGTGTTGGTTGGTTATATGTATGTGAGTTTCTGTTTTAAAGTCTCATGAAGTTTGGATATGTTTCGGTTAGTTTTCGCTATGTTTCCGTTATTTTGTCCGTTTAGGTCGAATTGTAGGAAGTCGATAGGAACCGATGTTTTCACGGTTAGAATTTGAAATAAATTACGTAGTTGTATCGAGTAAGGTTAGGTCGTCGTATGTCGTGATTTTTATTCGATTTGATGATGTTTGAAAATTCTGGTTTTTGGAAGGTTGAAATTTAATCGAAAAATCGAACGTCGTAGAAATTTCGTTTATGTGTTCTAAAATGTTCTTATGTATTTGGTGGTTGCGCGTATATGTTTGTTTCGGTGAAAATGTTCGATTTAGTCGAGTTTTCGGGCAAAAGGAAAAATGGCAGCAAAGGTGTATTTTGAGAAATTCTGATTTTTGAGAAAAACAGGGCTATGCATCGATACATAAGCTATGTATCGATACGAAATGGATTATGTATCGATACATAACCCTTATGCATCGATACATACTGTGAAAATTGGGAAAAACAACATTTTCACTACAGCATGTGTCGACACATGCGTGCTATATATCGATACATGTGGCTTTTTGTATCGATACATAAGCCTATGTATCGATACATACTGTGCTGAACCATGAAAATCTGGTTTTTCGGGGAAACTTCGGAAATTCATATCTCTTGAACCGTAAGGCGGTTTTAACCCTCGTTCGAAGCGTTAGAAAGCTAACGAGATGCTCTTTCTAGGAAAAATAGTTTTGGGGTCTGAACTTGGTCCAATTGGTACAGTTTTTACGAACCGTTTCGTTGTGTCGAGCGTCCGGTTTATGTTTCGCATTATTTTGAAATATTCATATCTTGTTAACCGTTTATCGTATTTAAGAGTTCTTTATACCGAATCGAAGCTATCGATGAGTACTTGTTGATGATGGTAGAAAATATTATTTTTGGCCGACTTTTAGCCGACTTTTCTGAGAAACCGTAAAATGGAATTTTTGAGTTATTTTCTATATTGTGCGATAGAATGTGGTATGTTATGAGATGGTTTGTGTGATGATTCTTTGATGGTATATTGGTGTTTGTGGCCATTTTGGGCAATTGTGTGCATTACTTTATATGTACTTGAAATGCATGATTTAATGTATGAGCTTTGATTGCCATGGGTCATTATATGACATGCATCATGTGGTAGACATTGTAGATCCCTTTGTGGGTGTAAACAATGCAGTTAGACATTGTAGATCCCTTTGTGGGTGTAAACAATGCATGAAGACATTGTAGATCCCTTTGTGGGTGTAAACAATGCATGTTGAATTGTAGATCCCTTATGGGTGTAAGCAATTGTTGTATTGATCGTGTGCCTATTATAAAGGACTAAAAACGATCCATAACGTCGTATGCTTGGTGATAAGTGGTAGCGACGGGGAACATCGTATGCCCGACGGGGAGTTACCCTAAGTAACGAGCGATGATTCCAAGAGTTCCTGGGGGACTAATGGTACCGCATGCATAGAGTCGTTGTGTCGGTCTCTGTGCATTTGCATAATTCATTACATGAATGTTTATGTGTTGAATTTTGAGAAGGAATTGTTATGCATTGTGTTAATGTATAGGCTTGTGTGATTGATGTGTGAAATGGGGTTAATATGTCTTGTATTGTTTACAAGTATCATATTTGTATGGTGAGAATAATTGTGCATATTTTGCTAAGTGTTATATAATGATATGCAAGTATATTATAATCCTGTTTCTCACCCTTCTGCTGTTTTATAATGCTCTATGAGGCATTGCAGATTAGACGATGGAGGTCTTTTGCGAAGATTAGTGTCTTCGTCTTTTTGTCGTTCCGTCGGCTCTGATATGTAACACGGGTAGTCGGGGTTCGAGTGTAGACGTTTCTTTGGGCTTGTATATAGTGGCTTTGTATGAACATGTATATGACATACTTATCTTTTGTGATGACATCAGTTATGGATGTTCCGCTTTAATTCTGTAACTGAATGATGGTATTTTGGAACTGAGTTCCTATGTTTATATGGCTATCAGGTTGTTATATATCTATATGAGCAGGTTGTTTTAGTTCACGTTGGTGTGGCATCTCTGGCTATATCATGATAAATTATTCTTTGCTCTGATGTTTTATTTATAAGAATAGTTTACTCCGATTTTTGTACGGGGTATAGAAGGGGTGTTACATTAAGTGGTATCAGAGCCAATGTTTGGTTTGTCCGACCATGTTGTCGTGTCTGTTGTGTCTTGTTGGTCTGTTGCACTTTGTTGAGTGGTTGTTTAACCATAATTTGCTATCGTTGGGAACGTTCAGATTATGGCTGGAAGAGGTGCTGCTGCTATGACTGCGGCCATGCAAGCTATGGCGCAAGCGATGCAGAATTTACCCAATGCTGCGGCGGACGAGGAGTCGCGTAGTATGGATAAGTTTCAGAAGAATAACCCACCGAGCTTCAAGGGTACTCATGATCCTGAGGGAGCACAGATTTGGCTGAAGAAGATTGAGAAGATCTTCCGTTTCATTAGGTGTTCCGAGGATCAGAAGGTGCAGTTTAGTACTCATATGTTGGAAAAGGAAGCTGAAGACTGGTGGGTGAATGCTTCTCAGAGGTTTGAGGAGGATGAGATAGTGGTTACATGGGCTGTGTTCAAAGATGCTTTTCTGGAGAAGTATTTTCCGGAAGATGAGAGAGGTAAAAAGGAAATTGAATTTCTTGAACTGAAGCAGGATAATTCCTCTGTTGCGGATTATGCTGCTAAGTTTGAAGAACTGGTGAAGTTTTGTCCCAATTATAATACGGCTGGTTCGGAGAGGTCTAAGTGTCTGAAATTTGTGAATGGCTTGAGGCCAGAAATCAAGCAAGGTATCGGTTATCAGGAGATAAGACAGTTTTCAGTGTTGGTGAACAAGAGTCGGATTTTTGATGAGGATAGCAAAGCACGTGCTACTCATTACAAGAATCTGAATGATAAGAAAGGAAAGGGGCAGTTTAGAGGTAGGCCTTATGTGACTTCTGTTGATAGGGGGAAACAGAAGGCTACTTTTGATAGGAAGCCGAGTGGTGGAGGAATGAATTCTTCTGTGAAATGTTACAATTGTGGTGGTTTAGGTCATCGTATATCGGAATGTAAGAGGAATATGAATAATATGAATAGGTGTGCTAATTGTGGGTTGAAGGGTCATGTGGCTGCTGATTGTAGGAGGAATGCAATCAAGTGTTATAATTGTGGGGAGAATGGTCACTATAGTACAAAGTGCACGAAACCAAGACAAGCTCAAGCGGGCGGAAAGGTGTTTGCATTGGCTGGGACTCAAACTACGAATGCAGACCGTTTGATTAAAGGTACATGCTTTATTAATAGTACACCTTTAGTTGCTGTTATCGATACGGGAGCGACTCATTCGTTTATTTCGTCTGAGTGCGCGAAGCGTTTGAACCTTGCGTTAACTTTGATGGGTGCTGAAATGGTTATTGAGACTCCTGCTTCAGGGTCGGTAAATACATCTTTGGTGTGTATGAGTTGTCCTTTAACCATGTATGGTAAAGACTTTGTTATGGATTTAGTATGTTTGCCGTTGGTGGGATTAGACGTGATCTTGGGTATGAACTGGTTGCAATTTAATCGAGTTCATATAGATTGCTATCACAAATTAGTAAGGTTTCCTTCTATGGAAGATGATGAATTTGAGAGTTTCCAATCCACTAAAGAGTTGAAGAAACTTTTAGCGGACGAAGCTCAATTGTTTGGTTTGTTTGCATCATTGTCGGTGGAGAGTAAAGTTGAGCTTGATGTGTTTCCAGTGGTGTGTGAATTTCCAGAAGTATTTCCGGAAGATATTACGGATGTACCGCCGAAAAGAGAAGTTGAATTTTCTATTGATCTAGTTCCGGGTACTAGACCGATTTCGATGGCACCGTATCGTATGTCGGCATCGGAATTGGTAGAATTGAAAAAGAAATTGAATGACTTGTTGGACAAGAAATTTGTAAGGCCAAGTGTTTCTCCTTGGGGTGCTCCGGTATTGTTGGTAAAGAAGAAGGACGGGAGTATGCGGTTATGCATTGATTATCGACAGTTGAACAAAGTGACAATTAAGAACAAATATCCGCTTCCAAGGATCGATGATTTGATGGACCAATTGGTTGGTGCGAATGTTTTTAGCAAGATTGATTTGAGATCAGGATACCACCAGATTCGTGTGAAAGGAGAGGATATTCAAAAGACGGCCTTTAGGACACGGTATGGTCATTACGAATACTCCGTGATGCCATTCGGGGTTTCTAACGCGCCGGGTGTGTTTATGGAATACATGAATCGTATTTTTCATGAACAGTTGGATCGTTTTGTGGTTGTGTTCATCGATGATATTTTGATTTACTCTAAGTCTCAAGAGGAGCATGAAGAGCATTTGAGAATTGTGTTGCAAATTTTGAAAGAGAAACAATTGTATGCTAAGTTGTCAAAATGTGAATTTTGGCTGTCGGAAGTAAGTTTCCTTGGACATGTTATTTCCGGTAGTGGTATTAGTGTTGATCCATCCAAGATAGATGCGGTGATGCAATGGGGGGCTCCTAGGTCGGTTACGGAGATTCGAAGCTTTTTAGGCTTGGCAGGTTATTATCGGAGGTTTATTGAGGGATTTTCGAAATTGGCACTTCCTTTGACGCAATTGACTTGTAAAGGAAAGGCTTTCATTTGGGATATTCATTGTGAAGAGAGTTTCAATGAGCTAAAGAGAAGGTTGACAACGACTCCGATCTTGATTTTGCCTAATCCTAATGAACCATTTGTTGTGTATTGTGATGCTTCATTGACGGGTTTAGGTGGTGTTTTGATGCAAGATGGAAAAGTTGTGGCATATGCTTCTAGACAATTGAGAGTGCATGAAAAGAATTATCCTACGCATGACTTGGAGTTAGCGGCCGTGGTGTTTGTTTTGAAAATATGGAGGCATTATCTTTATGGTGCGAGATTTGAAGTTTTTAGTGATCACAAGAGCTTGAAATATTTATTTGATCAAAAAGAGTTGAACATGAGACACAGGAGGTGGCTAGAACTTTTAAAGGATTATGATTTTGGTTTGAATTACCATCCGGGTAAGGCAAACGTGGTGGCCGATGCTTTAAGTCGGAGGTTGTTACATATGTCCGCATTGATGATGAAAGAATGGGAACTTTTAGGAGGATTTTAGAGACTTGAGTTTAGTTTGTGAAATGACGCCGAGAAGTGTGAGACTTGGTATGCTACATGTTACAAATGATTTTCTTGAAACGGTAGGTGAAAAGCAAAAGTTGGACTTGTAATTCGTTGATTTGATGTTGAATGAGAATGAAGATTTCAAAGTTGATAATTTTGGAGTTTTGAGATTCCGTGGTCGTATTTGTATTCCCGATGATGTGGAGTTGAAAAAGATGATATTGGAAGAAGGGCACCGAAGTAACTTAAGTATTCATCCGGGAGCGAACAAAATGTATCAAGATTTGAGAAAAATCTTTTGGTGGTCCGGATTAAAGAGGGACGTTGCTCAATTTGTGTATGCATGCTTAACTTGTCAAAAGTCTAAGGTGGAACATCAAAAACCGAGTGGATTTATGCAACCGTTGGATATTCCGGAATGGAAATGGGATAGTATATCGATGGATTTTGTTACGGGATTGCCGAATATGCAAAGAGGTCATAATGCTATTTGGGTAATTGTTGATAGGCTTACTAAATCTGCTCACTTTATTCCAATTGATATTAGTTATCCTTTGGAGAAGTTAGCCGAGATTTATATTCTTGTGGTGGTGAAGTTACATGGAGTTCCTAAGAGTATTGTATCGGATAGAGATCCTAGGTTTACATCGAGGTTTTGGGAGAGTTTACAAAAGGCTTTGGGTTCTAAGCTAAGATTGAGTTCGGCTTACCATCCGCAAACGGACGGTCAAACCGAGAGGACGATTCAATCGTTGGAGGATTTATTGCGTGCTTGTGTACTCGAGCAAGGTGGTGCTTGGGATGGTTATTTGGCGTTGATTGAATTCACTTACAATAACAGTTTTCATTCAAGTATAAGTATGGCACCATTTGAGGCTTTGTATGGTCGGAGATGTCGAACACCTTTGTGTTGGCATGAAACCGGCGAGAGGACGATAGTTGGACCGGAAATGGTACAACAAACAACGGAGAAAGTGAAGTTTATTCGGGAGAAGATGAAAGCTTCTCAAAGTAGACAAAAGAGCTATCATGACAAGAGAAGGAAAGATCTTGAATTTCAAGAAGGCGACCATGTGTTTTTGAGAGTTACACCGGTTACGGGTGTGGGTCGTGCTCTGAAGTCGAAGAAGTTGACTTCTCGTTTTATTGGTCCATATCAGATATCCGAAAGAGTTGGTGCAGTGGCTTACAGGATAGCATTGCCACCGAATCTTTCGAATCTACATGATGTTTTCCATGTTTCACAGCTACGAAAGTATGTTCCAGATCCGTCTCATGTGATTCCGATGGATGAGGTTGAGGTAAGAGATAATCTTACGGTTGAGGTTTTACCGGTGAGGATTTTAGATCGCGAGTTGAAAAGGTTAAGAGGCAAGGAGATTGCACTTGTGAAAGTGGCGTGGGGAGGCGCTGCTGAGGGCAATTTGACTTGGGAATTGGAAAGTCGGATGCGGGAATCGTATCCGGAGTTGTTTGGATCAGGTAATATTTTCGAGGACGAAAATTTCTCAAGTGGGGGAGAGTTGTAACGGTCCGTTTTTTAATATTTCCTTTTTCCGTGCTTTTTGGTGTTAATTGGTCGAGTCTTTATTTTTAATTGAGCAATATTTATGTTAATTGCTAATTGGTGTGATTATATGTTATTTTTGCACATTGTGTATTTTTACCGTTTTTGAGAGTTGCGGGGAAAATTGGAATAGGGGGTATTTGACATATTTCATAATAAATAGTATTAGTTAATAATAGTTAGTTTAGATATTTATTAGAATTTTTAAGTTAAGAAAATATAAAAGAAAATAGTTAGTATAAGTTTAGAAAAGTTAGTAAGAATTTCCAAAAGAGAAGAAAAAGAGAGAAGAAGAAAAGAGAAAAGAAAGAAGAAAAGAGAGGAAAACTTGTGAAGGAAGAAACCAATCTCCCGACTTTCTAGAACACGATTAAATCGGGTAAGGGTGCGAAACTCGGTTATTATATCATTGTGTATGATTATATATGTTTTGTGTGGATGTTTTGGATTGGTTTTCCATATGTTTCCGTTTACGCCGTATTGGACGAAATCGTTAGAAACCGATGTTTTTACGGTCGAAAAGTCGTATAAATACATGTGTTGGTTGGTTATATGTATGTGAGTTTCTGTTTTAAAGTCTCATGAAGTTTGGATATGTTTCGGTTAGTTTTCGCTATGTTTCCGTTATTTTGTCCGTTTAGGTCGAATTGTAGGAAGTCGATAGGAACCGATGTTTTCACGGTTAGAATTTGAAATAAATTACGTAGTTGTATCGAGTAAGGTTAGGTCGTCGTATGTCGTGATTTTTATTCGATTTGATGATGTTTGAAAATTCTGGTTTTTGGAAGGTTGAAATTTAATCGAAAAATCGAACGTCGTAGAAATTTCGTTTATGTGTTCTAAAATGTTCTTATGTATTTGGTGGTTGCGCGTATATGTTTGTTTCGGTGAAAATGTTCGATTTAGTCGAGTTTTCGGGCAAAAGGAAAAATGGCAGCAAAGGTGTATTTTGAGAAATTCTGATTTTTGAGAAAAACAGGGCTATGCATCGATACATAAGCTATGTATCGATACGAAATGGATTATGTATCGATACATAACCCTTATGCATCGATACATACTGTGAAAATTGGGAAAAACAACATTTTCACTACAGCATGTGTCGACACATGCGTGCTATGTATCGATACATGTGGCTTTTTGTATCGATACATAAGCCTATGTATCGATACATACTGTGCTGAACCATGAAAATCTGGTTTTTCGGGGAAACTTCGGAAATTCATATCTCTTGAACCGTAAGGCGGTTTTAACCCTCGTTCGAAGCATTAGAAAGCTAACGAGATGCTCTTTCTAGTAAAAATAGTTTTTGGGTCTGAACTTGGTCCAATTGGTACAGTTTTTACGAACCGTTTCGTTGTGTCGAGCGTCCGGTTTATGTTTCGCGTTATTTTGAAATATTCATATCTTGTTAACCGTTTATCGTATTTAAGAGTTCTTTATACCGAATCGAAGCTATCGATGAGTACTTGTTGATGATGGTAGAAAATATTATTTTTGGCCGACTTTTAGCCGACTTTTCCGAGAAACCGTAAAATGGAATTTTTGAGTTATTTTCTATATTGTGCGATAGAATGTGGTATGTTATGAGATGGTTTGTGTGATGATTCTTTGATGGTATATTGGTGTTTGTGGCCATTTTGGGCAATTGTGTGCATTACTTTATATGTACTTGAAATGCATGATTTAATGTATGAGCTTTGATTGCCATGGGTCATTATATGACATGCATCACGTGGTAGACATTGTAGATCCCTTTGTGGGTGTAAACAATGCAGTTAGACATTGTAGATCCCTTTGTGGGTGTAAACAATGCATGAAGACATTGTAGATCCCTTTGTGGGTGTAAACAATGCATGTTGAATTGTAGATCCCTTATGGGTGTAAGCAATTGTTGTATTGATCGTGTGCCTATTATAAAGGACTAAAAACGATCCATAACGTCGTATGCTTGGTGATAAGTGGTAGCGACGGGGAACATCGTATGCCCGACGGGGAGTTACCCTAAGTAACGAGCGATGATTCCAAGAGTTCCTGGGGGACTAATGGTACCGCATGCATAGAGTCGTTGTGTCGGTCTCTGTGCATTTGCATAATTCATTACATGAATGTTTATGTGTTGAATTTTGAGAAGGAATTGTTATGCATTATGTTAATGTATAGGCTTGTGTGATTGATGTGTGAAATGGGGTTAATATGTCTTGTATTGTTTACAAGTATCATATTTGTATGGTGAGAATAATTGTGCATATTTTGCTAAGTGTTATATAATGATATGCAAGTATATTATAATCCTGTTTCTCACCCTTCTGCTGTTTTATAATGCTCTATGAGGCATTGCAGATTAGACGATGGAGGTCTTTTGCGAAGATTAGTGTCTTCGTCTTTTTGTCGTTCCGTCGGCTCTGATATGTAACACGGGTAGTCGGGGTTCGAGTGTAGATGTTTCTTTGGGCTTGTATATAGTGGCTTTGTATGAACATGTATATGACATACTTATCTTTTGTGATGACATCAGTTATGGATGTTCCGCTTTAATTTTGTAACTGAATGATGGTATTTTGGAACTGAGTTCCTATGTTTATATGGCTATCAGGTTGTTATATATCTATATGAGCAGGTTGTTTTAGTTCACGTTGGTGTGGCATCTCTGGCTATATCATGATAAATTATTCTTTGCTCTGATGTTTTATTTATAAGAATAGTTTACTCCGATTTTTGTACGGGGTATAGAAGGGGTGTTACACTAAAAGGTTCACACGGATGGGTGCTGAAAGAACAAGGACGGGTGTCTAAATGGTTCAAACACGGACGGGTGCTTAAAGAACACAGATGGGTGTCTAAGGTCAATACGGACGGGTATTGGCTGAAAAAGTTCAAACACGGAAGGGTGCTGAAAGGACACAGATGGGTGTCAAAGGTCAATACAGATGGGCATTGGCTTAAAAAGTTCAAACACGGACGGGTGCTGAAAGGACACGGACGGGTGTCTAAGGTCAATACGGACGGGTGCTGAAAGAACACAGATGGGTGTCTAAAAGGTTCAAACACGGACGGGTGCTGAAAGAACACAGACGGGTGTCTCAAAGGTTCAAACACGGACGGGTGCTGAAAGAACTCGGACGGGTGTCTAAGGTCAAACACGAACGGGTGATGAAAGGACACGAATAGGTGTCTAAGGTAAATACGGACGGGTTTTGAAAGGACACGGACTAGTGTCTAAGGTCAATACGGACGACTATTGGCTTAAAAAGTTCAAACACGGACGAGTGCTGAAAGGACACGGACGGGTGTCAAATGTCAATACGGATGGGCATTGGCTTATAAAGGTCAAACACAGACGGGTGCTGAAAGGACACGGACGGGTGTCTAAAGGCGTATGGTAACCTCACTGGGGATTGAAGTGCTAAACCGAACACGGACGAGTGTTTAAAATCAATACGGACGAAGTATTGAGGCAATGAAAAAGATCATGGACGAGTGTTTAACGCTAACAATCTTGAGGGGATAAACCAAAAGACCACCTAGATGGAGGGGTGAAAAGAAACCACGGACTGACGATCCTGACAAACTTTGTAGGGGTATACCAAATAGTATCTCCAAATGACCAAGTCCACTGCTTGGGGTATAAAGTTAGATGATATCTCCTAAATTACTATTCTTCCTGTTAGGGAAATGCCTGGCAAATGAGAATTCAAACATGGCTTATGATTCGAATGCATATGTTTGAATTTTTCTATGGCGTAATGCTCCATATGAAACGGAAATGCTACGCTTTTGGGAGGATGCCATGCAGAATGCTCATGCAATGCAAAGGATCGCTCCAGTAAAATAAATGCTGAAGACGAAGGCAACTCCACCGGGATAACAAATTAAATTGTCTCCGAAAACAAAACCTTGATGAGGAAGTCACACTGAACGACCTTCCTGATTACAACCTCTGCTGGAGACGAAAACCCAAAAAAAACTTCCACTCTATTGGGGATGGTGAATAACAACTACTGAAAATGAAACCTAAAGGTCTGCTACGAAATACAGTGCCAATAACCATTGGACTTTAAAACTGCTAAGGATGTCAACCAATTGTTGATCAAACTGTTGCGAGGATTACCACCAAATCTGCTTGGGGATACCACTGAGCTTAAACTGCTACTGAGGAAATAACTTTACCCTCACCCTGCTGGGGATTAACTCAAACCGCTGTCAACGAGATTAAACTTCCTTACCGACTAAGGAAAATATACACCAAGGTTCTGTGGGGATGATAATATCTTCGTCCACAAATCTCCTGCTAGAGATACGACAACATCACCTTGGAGAACTCAACTTCTGAATGCCTGCTGGGGAATAATAATCCAAACACAACTTCGGCTGGATAAACAATCCTCTGAACTCTGGCTGGGGAGAGCAACAATCTCCTGAGGATGACGAAATTTCAATGCTGAAGAGAGTAACTCTACTGGGGAGAAACCTTGCTACCCTGCACACAAAAACAACAGAATATTCTACATGCAAAAATGGCTATCTCGACTACCATCCATAATATCCGTTGCCTGAGCAATTTCCATTGTTTTCCGATATGCTCCGCAAAGCTTAACATTTTCGCATGCAATGTTTATCAAAATATCGGACGTTTTCACAAACAAAACGGTAAAATTAAAAACATAAATGGAAAGCTCTTTGAGTGAAAATGAAAATTTTATTGAATGAATTGGCCTGTAAATGGGCATTTACATCTAGAAGCAATTCCTGAAAAGAGGTAATTGCGCAAAAAAGGTAAAAAGAAAATACACATGTCGGTAATGTGGGAACAAATATCCACCATGATTCAATTCAGCTATGACCCATATATCTTACTTATCCACAGATGCTTTGACCTTCGAAGAGACTGACTGGACTGATTCTTTTCCTTCAAAATTTCCAAGTATCACAAGTGCTCACAGATCGAACGCAAATCGTAGCTTCTTGCTTTCAAATTCCTAACTTTTGCTTGGATCGCCCTTTTCGGGCTTTCAATCCACCGGGATATCCATTTTGCCAAAGTTGCCTTTTCAGGTTTTCAACTTCGCGGGTTTATTCTTTTCTTTCTCATTTTATCCCTAATTTTTGCCCGAACCTTTTCTTTTTGTGGTTCGCCGGGATGCCCTTTTTTCCTGGATCTTCTTTTTATGTCCAGCAGGCCTCTTTTATGCAAAGTATTTTTTGACTACGTCTGCGTTCACAGGGGACGTAAAATCTTCGCCATCCATAGTTGAGAGTAATAAGGCTCTGCCAGAGAAAACCTTTCTTACCACATATGGCCCTTCATAGTTTGGAGTCCATTTGCCCCTGTGATCTGTCTGAGGAGGAATGATCCTTTTCAAAACCAACTCGCCTATCTGAAAACACCGAGGGCACACTTTCTGATCAAAGGCTTTCTTCATCATGCTCTGATACAACCCGCCATGTGCAATGGCTGTCAATCTTTTATCTTCGATAAGGTTTAGCTGATTCAATCTGGCCTGTACCCACTCAGCTTCATAAAGCTTCACATCTTCCAGAATTCTCAAAGAAGGAATCTCAACCTCTAATGGTAGAACTGCCTCCATACCATATACCAATAAGAAAGGAGTTGCCCCAGTTGATGTACGCACCGAAGTATGATAACCGTGTAAAGTATAAGGTAACATCTCATGCCAGTCTTTATACGTCACCACCATCTTCTGTACAATCTTCTTGATATTCTTATTCGCTGCCTCAACAGCCTCATTCATCTTCGGACGATAGGGAGAAGAATTGTGATGTTCAACCTTAAAGCTCTGACATAGCTCCTTCATCATCTTATTGTTCAAATTTGAACCTTTATTAGTAATGATTCTTTCTGGGATTCCATAACAGCAGATGATGTCATTCTTGATAAATCGGGCTACCACTTATTTGGTGAAGTTGGCATACGAGGTTGCTTCCACCCACTTCGTGAAGTAATCGATGGCAACCAATATGAAACAATGCCTATTAGAAGCAGTCGGCTCAATCTTTCCAATCATATCAATGCCCCACATGGCAAAGGGCCAAGGAGATGATAGTACATTCAGAGGAGTAGGCGGTATGTGCACCTTATCAGCATAAATATGGCATTTATGGAACTTCCTGGCGTATTTAAAACAATCGGATTCCATAGTCATCCAGTAATACCATGCTCTCAACAATTTCCTAGCCATAGCATGCCCATTGGCATGAGTACCGAAAGAACCCTCGTGAACTTCTTCCATCAATAAGTCTGCCTCGTGTTCATCAACACAACGTAGCAAGACCATGTCGAAGTTCCTCTTATACAACACATCGTCTTCATTTAAAAAGAAGTTTCCTGCCAACCTCCTTAGAGTTTTCTTATCCTTGGTAGACGCACCCTCTGGATACTCTTGACTCTTCAGAAAACACTTAATATCATGATACAAGGGCTTGCCATCTGATACATCTTCGACTGCAAACACAAAAGCTAGTATGTCCAGACACATGATTCTGATTGAGGGAGTTTCATTCCAACGGTTCACCTGATACATTGAAAACAGCGTTGCCAACGCGTCTGCCATCTGATTTTCCAACCGGGGTATATGATGAAATTCCACCCTGTCAAAGAAAGGTAACAACCTTCTGGCATAGTTGTTATTAGGCACCAGATTTTCCTGACGAGTTTCCCATTCTCCTTTAATCTGATTAACCACCAACGCAGAATCACCATAAACATCGAGGTTCTTGATTCTCAAATCAATTGCTTCTTCCAACCCCATGATGCATGCTTCATACTCTGCCTCGTTGTTGGTGCATATGAACGCTAACCGGGCAGTGAAGGGTATATGAGAACCCCTTGGAGTTGTAATGATTGCCCTGATTCCGTTACCATATGAGTTAACAGCTACATCAAAGACTAGCTTCCATTGGGATCCAATTTCAGGTCCTTCGTCAGGCAAAGGCTCTTCACAGTCTTTCATCTTTAGAAACATGTTATGTTCATTTGGAAATTTAAACTTCATCGATTGATAATCTTCAATTGGTTGTTCGGCCAGATACTCTGATAGAACACTTCCCTTAATGGCTTTTTAGGAAACATACTGAATATCATATTCTGTCAGAACCATCTGCCAACGGGCTATTCTTCCGAAAAGTGCTTGCTTCTCAAACACATACTTGATCGGATCCATCTTTGAAATCAACAAGGTTGTATGATTTAGCATATATTGCCTCAAACGCTTTGCGGCCCAAGCGAGTGCGCAACATGTTTTTTCCAGCATCGAGTACCTTGACTCACAATCAGTGAATTTCTTGCTCAGGTAATAGATGGTGTTGGTTCTTGGATTGGCTAGAATTTTGGTAAAACAAAGTTGTGCAATGTTAATGTCACATGGGTGATGTCTTAACATTGGTTTATGTTAAGTGTTTAGCTTGTTGAAGTTATGAAGTCTGATGTCTCATGTGATGTCATGACATCAGATATGCAGATCAATAAAACATCAGGTTTGAGATGTTTTTAGGGTTAAGCGTTTTAGCTGGATTTTGGAAGAGCTGGCAGAGTAATTGGATGCGAATATCTTGGATGAGATATTTTCTGTTACAAACAGATTTGATGCAGATTTGTAGAAGTGTTTAAAGGCTGAAGATTTAAGAAGATTTTGAGAGAGAAAATCTGTTGAAGATTCAGTTTTAAATAAGAAATCAGGTCAGATATTGTAGCGGGTCCAAGACCAGATCAAATAGCTATATAAAGCGTATCAATCCTTGAAGAAAGCAACGAAGAAAGAGAGCTAAAGACAGAGTTTCGTTTGAGTCTTCGTGTTTGTATTGTAAACCATTCTAGTGTGAATTGGTGTTGTTGTTTTGAGTTGTTCTTGATCAAAGCTGTGAAGCAGAATCAAGTTGTGTTATTCAAAGTGTGTGATCTTTGAATTATATCACTGAAGTGATTTAGGGATTGAGTAGTGTTCTCATACCTAAGTGGTCTATTAGGTAGAAGGTTCATTAAGTAGAGATTAAGTTTAGGAGATGTCAACTGGGTTGTTGAGTCTGTAAATTAATTCTACTGATAGTGAAATTCATCCATGGCTTGGTAGCCCCCAGACGCAGGTAGTTAAACCAAACTGGGTGGACAAATCATTGTGTTGATTATTGTTTTACATTGTCTATTGTAGAGCGTGTTGTTGTGACATCACACGTAACATCACATATCTGGTGCCAGAATTTCAATTGGTATCAGAGCAGGCATCCTGCTCTGAATCTGGGTGAGATCAAGGGCTGATAATTTCTGGTAAAGATGGACAAGGAAGTTGGTGGATTTGTGAATAGACCCCCTATTTTGGATGGCTCTAATTATGATTATTGGAAGCCAAGGATGATTACCTTCTTGAAATCCTTGGACAGCAGGGCTTGGAAGGCTATCATAAAAGAATGGAAAACACCTGTTGTTGTTGAGAAGGATGATGCTGGGAAAAAAATAGAAGGCAGCTCAAAACTGAAACCTGAAGAAGAATGGACCAAGGAAGAAGATGAGCTTGCCCTTGGTAATTCCAAAGCGTTAAATGCTATTTTCAATGGAGTTGATAAGAACATATTTAGGTTGATCAATACCTGTGAAGTTGCCAAGGAAGCTTGGGACATCTTGAAGACTACTCATGAAGGAACTTCAAAGGTTAAGATGTCAAGACTTCAACTTCTGACATCAAAGTTTGAAAGTCTAAAGATGAAAGAAGATGAAACTATTCATGACTTTCATATGAGTATTCTTGAGCTGTCCAATGCCTTTAGTGCTCTTGGAGAAAAGATGACTGAAGAAAAGCTGGTGAGGAAAATCCTTAGATCCCTTCCCAAGAGGTACAAGATGAAGGTGACTGCAATTGAAGAAGCTCAAGACATTAGCAAAATGAGAGTTGATGAGCTTATTGGATCTCTTCAAACATTTGAGCTAGGGTTAAGTGAAGAGGAACCCGAGAAGAAGTCCAAGAGTATAGCTTTGGTTTCCAGTTCTGAAGAAGCCAAGAAAGGGATAGAGGATGATTCTCAGGAAGAGCAGTCTCAGGCTATTGCTTTGCTGGGTAAACAATTCAACAAAGTTATGAAGAGGATAAATAGGAGTTATAATCCCAATATCAAGAACATTACCTCTGACATCAACAGATCAGGAGAACAAGGGAAGAAGTCTAAAGATGAAGAAAAATCCAATAATGACAAAGGGATACAATGCTTTGAGTGTGAAGGGTATGGACATGTCAAGAAGGAATGTCATACTTTTCTAAAGAAGCAGAAAGGGTTATCAGTTTCTTGGTCTGACAGTGAGAGTGAATCTGAAGAAAATTCAGCTAAACTTGTTAGAGCTATGGTTGGGGTTTATGAGTCAGATGATGATTCTTGTGATGATGAGGTTACTTATGATGAACTTGCTGTCACTTATAAAGATCTTTTCATAAGAAGTGAGCAAGTGTGTCTTGAAGGAGAAGAGCTGAAGAAAACCATAGTACAGTTAGAAGCTGAAAAGACTGAACTTGAAGCAGAAGTCAGTATGCTTAACTATAAACTGGACTCTATGACCAAAACTATCAGAATGTTGAACAATGGTACTGATGCATTAGACAACATTCTTAGTATTGGGAAGATGGCTGCAGACAAATGTGGTTTGGGATTCACCAGTGATGCAGGTTCTATCACCTCCAAACCAGTAATGTTTAAACAAATGTTAAAACATCCTGACAGAACTCCATCTAAAAAGAAATACAGACACTGGAGATGTCACCATTGTGGATGTTTTGGACACATTAAGGCTTATTGTTATAAGCTACATGGATATCCTCAGAAGGCTCATTAGGTTGTTTCCAAACAGAACTGTTATAAAGGAAGGCAGGTTACCAAGCCTAAGAAGCAATGGGTCCCTAAAGTTAAGGTTACCAGCTTGATAGCTCACACTTCTTTAAGGGTTTCTACCAAAGAAGATTGGTACTTTGACAGTGGGTGTTCAAGGCACATGACTGGAGTAAAGAATCTGTTGGTAGATGTGAAGCTTCACTCTTCAGGCTATGTTACATTTGGCGATGGGGTCAAAGGAGAGATAAAGAGGAGTGGTAAAATGAACCGTGCTGGTGCTCCCAGACTGGAGGATGTTCTTCTTGTTAAAGGACTGACATCAAATTTGATTAGCATTAGTCAACTTTGTGATCAAGGATTCAAAGTAGACTTTACAAAGTCTGAATGCAGTGTCAAAGATGATAAAGGAGAAGTCATTATGAAGGGAGCCAGGTCTAAGGACAATTGTTATCTTTGGGTGCCACAAGACTCAAATTCTTCCACTTGTGTTTTTGCTAAAGAAGATGATGTCAAAATATGGCATCAGAAGTTGGGACATCTTCACCTAAAGGGAATGAAGAGAATCATCTCCTCAGAAGCAGTCAGAGGAATTCCCAAACTTAATATTGAGGAAGGAAAAGTGTGTGGAGACTGTAAAAAAGGGAAGCAGACAAAGATGTCTCATCCGAAGCTTCAACATGACACCGCCTCCAAGGTCTTGGAACTACTTCATATGGACTTGATGGGACCTATGCAGGTTGAAAGTCTGGGTGGAAAGAAATATGCATATGTAGTTGTGAATGACTATTCAAGGTACACCTGGGTGAGCTTCATCAAAGACAAATAAGAGGTGTTTGATGTTTTTAAAGATCTTTGTCAAAGACTCCAAAGAGAAAAGGAGAGTACTGTTATCAGGATAAGGAGTGACCATGGAGAGAGTTTGAGAATAGTAAGTTTGAAGAATTTTGCTTTGCTGAAGGTATAAGTCATGAGTTTTCATCTCCTATTACTCCTCAGCAAAATGGAGTAGTTGAGAGGAAGAACAGAACTATCCAAGAGTCTTCTAGAGCTATGATCCTTGCCAAGAAACTTCCCTATCATTTCTGGGCTGAAGCCATGAATACTGCCTACTACATTCACAACAGGGTTACCCTGAGAAGAGGCACTTCATCCACTCTGTATGAACTATGGAAGGGAAGAAAACCTAATGTTAAATACTTTCATGTTTTTGGAAGTAGATGTTATATTCTGGATGATAGAGAACAAAGAAGAAAATTGGATTCCAAAAGTGATGAAGGAATATTTTTGGGATACTCTACCAATAGCAAAGCATATAGGGCGTTCAACTCTAGAACCAAGGTAATGATGGAGTCCATCAATGTGGTGATTGATGACAATGATAAGTAGGAAGATGATGATGTCCTAGATGATGTTGGAACATCTGTTGGTGAAGTTGCACCAGAAACTGAAGACAGAAGTCCAACTCCTAGTGTTGCTACTGCTGAGCCTGAAACTGAGCAACCTCATAAAGATCCCTCTATCAGAGTGCAGAAGGACCACCCAAAGGAGCTCATTATATGTGATCCAAATTCTGGAGTGAGGACTAGGTCAAGAGATGTTATAGCGAGTTCATGTTTTGTCTCCAAAATTGAGCCAAAGAATGTCTAGGAAGCATTGACTGATGAGTTTTGGATAAATGCAATGCATGAAGAGCTGGAGCAATTCAAGAGGAATGAAGTATGAGAGCTTGTACCTAGGCCTGATGGAGTTAATGTGATTGGCACTAAGTGGATCTACAAGAATAAATCTGATGAACAAGGAGTGGTCACCAGAAACAAGGCCAGATTAGTTGCTCAGGGATACACTCAGGTTGAAGGAATTGATTATGATGAAACCTTTGCTCCTGTGGCAAGACTGGAATCTGTCAGATTGCTCTTAGGGGTGGCTTGTAATTTCAAATTCAAGCTTTTTCAGATGGATGTTAAAAGTACCTTCTTGAATGGTTACTTAACTTAAGAGGTATATGTTGATCAACCAAAAGGATTTATTGATCCAACATTTCCTGACCATGTGTACAAACTAAGGAAAGCTCTATATGGTTTGAAGCAAGCACCAAGAGCTTGGTATGAAAGGCTTACTGAATTCCTGGTTGTGAAGGGCTACAGAAAAGGAGGGATTGACAAGACTTTGTTTGTTAAAGAGGAAGGGGGAAAATTGATGATAGCTCAAATCTATGTTGATGACATAGTATTTGGTGGGATGTCAGATGCAATGGTGAAACATTTTGTGGAACAGATGCAGTCTGAATTTGAAATGAGTCTTGTTGGTGAGCTAAACTATTTTCTTGGTCTACAAGTTAGACAAATGGAGGACTCCATATTCATTTCTCAGAGCAAGTATGCAAAGAACATAGTGAAGAAGTTTGGTCTAGAGAATGCTAATCACAAGAGAACTCCTGCTCCTACTCACCTAAAATTATCCAAGGATGAACATGGTGTCAGTGTGGATCAAAGTTTATATAGAAGCATGATTGGGAGCCTATTGTATCTCACAGCTAGCAGACCTGACATTGCTTTTACTATTGGAGTTTGTGCCAGATACCAATCTGAGCCTAAGGTTAGTCACTTGAATCAAGTAAAGAGGATCCTGAAATATGTTAATGGCACTAGTGACTATGGTATGTTGTATAGTCATGAATCTGGGACTGAGTTAAGGGGATATTGTGATGCTGACTGGGCTGGGAGTGCTGATGATAGGAAAAGCACTTCAGGAGGTTGTTTCTTCTTAGGAAATAATCTGATATCATGGTTTAGTAAAAAGCAGAACTGTGTGTCCCTTTCTACTGCTGAAGCTGAGTACATAGCAGCAGGGAGTAGTTGTTCTCAACTTGTTTGGATGAAGCAGATGTTAACAGAATACAATGTCAAGCAAGATGTCATGACATTGTACTATGATAATTTGAGTGCTATCAATATCTCTAAGAATCCTATTCAGCATAGCAGAACCAAGCATATTGATATAAGGCATCATTTTATAAGAGATTTGGTTGAAGACAAAGTAGTTGCCTTGGAACATGTTGCTACAGATAAACAATTAGCTGACATTTTCACTAAAGCCTTAGATGCAAACCAATTTGAAAGTTTGAGAAGTAAATTAGGAATTTGCATTTATGAAGATTAAATGTGCTAGAGAGTGTATTAAGCAGTTGTATTCTTTATTAGAAATTGATTTTATTCAACTGCTGAAGGCATACAGGTTTGAAGTACATCATTAGTTACAGATTATCCCAACCCCCTGCATCTAGAAAAGCTTTCCAGTCTTCATCCCAATCATCATCAGTAGCTTGCTGGTGCACAGGAAGCTTCTTGCTTGGTTTCATGGTTGTTTCTGAGGTTCTACCTGACTTTGTGGTTCCTGAAGAAGTTTCAGCTGCAGTCATTGTTTTGCTCCCCTTCTGAGGTGGATCTGAAGTCTTGTCCTTCTGCTTGAAGTTCTTTGCTGCATCTTTGATGTTTGACTGGCTTATTCTTGGTTGCCAAGTGGTGCTGCTAGAAGGAAGAAAGGCTTGTGTTTATAATAAAAACAAGGAGCATAGTTTGTATCGACTGAACAGTCAATGTGTTGGAACTTGTGTTTGACCATGTCTTTATGTCAGGACATTGAGGGAACTTGTGTTTGGTGATTATCCAATTATGGCTAAAAAGGGGGAGAGTTAGCCTAGGTGTGTAGAGTGTATCCTATCTAAGATCTGGTGTGGTGCAGATGTTGAGGGGGGAGATTGGGTGAACAACTTAGTTTGGTTCTAAGATCTGGTGTGGTGCAGATGTTGAGGGGGAGATTGGTTGAACAGCTTAGCTTGGTTCAGTTTTTTTTGGGGGAGCGTGACCATTATTGTTGTGAGCTGATGAAGTATGTGCAGCATTTTAAAGCTGTTTGAAGAAGTGCTGCTAGGAGTTTTATACTAATTTTTATCCGCTGCTGAAGTCTCTGATGTTGCAGAGATTGTTTTAGCCAAAATTAGCCAAAGGGGGAGATTGTTGGTTCTTGGATTGGCTAGAATTTTGGTAAAACAAAGTTGTGCAATGTTGATGTCACATGGGCGATGTCTTAACATTGAGTCTTAACATTGGTTTATGTTAAGTGTTTAGCTTGTTGAAGTTGTGAAGTCTGATGTCTCATGCGATGTCATGACATCAGATATGCAGATCAATAAAACATCAGGTTTGAGATGTTTTTAGGGTTAAGCGTTTTAGCTAGATTTTGGAAGAGCTGGTAGAGTAATTGGATGCGAATATCTTGGACGAGATATTTTCTGTTACAAACAGATTTGATGCAGATTTGTAGGAGTGTTTAAAGGCTGAAGATTTAAGAAGATTTTGAGAGAGAAAATTTGTTGAAGATTCAGTTTTAAATAACAAATCAGGTCAGATATTGTAGCAGGTCCAAGACCAGATCAAATAGCTATATAAAGCGTATCAATCCTTGAAGAAAGCAATGAAGAAAGAGAGCTAAAGACTGAGTGTCATTTGAGTCTTCGTGTTTGTATTGTAAACCATTCTAGTGTGAATTGGTGTTGTTGTTTTGAGTTGTTCTTGATCAAAGCTGTGAAGCAGAATCAAGTTGTGTTTTTCAAAGTGTGTGATCTTTGAATTATATCACTGAAGTGATTTAGGGATTGAGTAGTGTTCTCATACCTAAGTGGTCTCTTAGGTAGAAGGTTCATTAAGTAGAGATTAAGTTTAGGAGATGTCAACTGGGTTGTTGAGTCTGTAAATTAATTCTACTGATAGTGAAATTCATCCCTGGCTTAGTAACCCCCAGACGTAGGTAGTTAAACCGAACTAGGTGAACAAATCATTATGTTGATTGTTATTTTACATTTTCCATTGCAGAGTGTGTTGTTGTGACATCACACGTAACATCACATATCTGGTACCAGAATTTCAGATGACATGTTCTTTTCTACCTGACTCGTCGTGTTGACCGAGCATACACCCCATTGAGCTCTCAAGAACCATAAGATACATAATCAACGGCCTTCCTGGAACTGGCAGCATAAGGACCGGAGGTTCCTGCAAATATTCTTTTATCTTTTCAAATGCCTTTTGACAATTTTCATTCCACCTGACCTCTTGATCTTTTCTTAGCAACTTGAATATCGGTTCACACATGGCTGTAAGATGAGAGATGAATCTAGCAATGTAGTTCAACCTCCCCAAGAAACCACAAACCTCTTTTTCTGTTCTTGGCTCAGGTATCTCATGTATAGCTCTTACTTTTGCAGGATTAACCTCGATACCTTTTTCACTGACAATAAACCCCAGCAATTTTCCAGATCTCACCCCGAAGCTGCACTTGTTCGGATTCAACCTCAGCTTAAATTTCCTCAACCTTTCAAATAGCTTCTAAAGATTTACCAAATGTTCCTCCTCTGTTTGTGACTTCGCGATCATGTCATCAACATAGACTTCGATCTCTTTGTGAATCATATCATGAAAGATAGTCACCATTGCCCGCTGATAGGTTGTCCCAACATTCTTCAATCCAAAGGGCATCACCTTGTAGCAAAACGTTCCCCACAGTGTTATGAACGTCGTCTTCTCCATGTCCTTTGGGGCCATCTTGATTTGGTTATACCCAGAGAAGCCATCCATGAAGGAAAATACCGAATATTGAGCAGTGTTATCCACTAACACATCAATGTAGGGAAGCGGGAAATCTTCCTTTGGTCTTGCTCTATTCAAATCTCTGTAGTCGACACACATTCTGACCTTTTCGTCCTTCTTAGGCACAGGCGCAATATAACAAGAAACCCAGCATCCAACTGCTTTTGAACCTCTTCCTTGATTTTCACAGCCATATCCGGTTTCGTCCTTCTCAGTTTCTGCTTAACCGGAGTACAACCTTCTTTGAGCGGCAGCCGGTGTACCACAATATTAGTGTCGAGCCCGGGCATGTCTTGGTAAGACCAGGCGAAGATATCCACATACTCTCGAAGCATTTCAATCAATCTTCCCTTAACATCGTCTTCCAAAGCAACCCCAATCCTTACTTCTTTCTTTGCGTCCTCGGTTCCCAGATTAACAGTCTCAATTTCCTCCTGATGAGGTAGAATAACCCTTTCCTCCTGTTTTAGAAGTCTGAACAACTCTTCCGGTAAGTCACAATCTTCGTCAGTCTCTTCTTCAGCCTGATAGATAGGATTGTCGAAGTCATACCGAGCCATAGCTGAATCATTATTGGTGGAATGTGAACAAAGAAACCTGGATGATTGATGATATATGTTTATTATGAATGCAACAAACAAAAACACATTGCCATTTTGATGTGATTTAATACAAAAAGTAAAACAGAAAAACAGGGATCAAAATATTTGAATGTGAAAAACGTCCTTTATTGATGACAAAATAGTAAACGAAAACATCAAAGCCCTACAGACAAGCATCACTACGTCTTGGGCAGAACGTAGGATTCAACATAAACAGAAAACAAAGGCAATTACTCTTAACGGGTCACTTGGGTGACTTTCTCAGATGACCAATTGCATAGACTTTGACCAGGAGTGCAGGGACGGATCCACTCATCCATGTCACAATCACTATCCCCCTCATCACCAATAGCATTGACCCGGTTGAAGAAATACCCAACACTTGTGAATTAAATTGGGCCAACATACTTGGGAGGCTCTTGAAATTGTCTGGGTGGCTTGTACCCCAGTCCATAAATATTCTACTTCATCTGAACATCAATGACTTGGCCCCACTTCTGGGAACTGCCAGCTTCAACTACAGCGCGTGCATCTTTGAAAGAAGACATCGAAACTTTCGGCTGATTTACCACTTCGGGTTGATTAACCACCTTAGGCTGACTGACTACATTGGGAGGCTCTTCAGGAATTTTCACAGCTTCAAAGGCTTGGCACAGGGTTTCATGTATCCCACTATCCACCTCCACATATTTGAAAGTGGATAAGTGACTCACCATGATGTCTTCCTCACCACAGACTGTCACTACATGGCCATCCACCATGTATTTCAGCTTCTGATGCAGCGTTGATGTTACTGCCCCAACGCTATGGATCCAGGGGCGACCCGATAGACAGCTATAGGCAGTTTGAATGTCCATGATATAAAAAGTGGCATCAAAAATCTCAGGACCGACTTTGATTGGCAATACAATTTCTCCAAAAAATAGACCTCTTAGAACCATCGAAAGCACGCACCACCAAGTCACTTGGCGTGCAAATCAGCCCACAGGTATCTAACTTCATCAGAGCCTTCTTTGGCAACACATTTAAGGATGATTCGGTGTCAACTA
Organism: Lathyrus tuberosus; assembly: GCA_022829125.1. NCBI lineage: Eukaryota > Viridiplantae > Streptophyta > Magnoliopsida > Fabales > Fabaceae > Lathyrus > Lathyrus tuberosus. Next base: position 4,749,311 of record JALAZF010000449.1, read on the forward strand.
ACACATGTGACATTAAGGAGCCTCAGCACTCCACTGAAATATGTAGAGCATTGTTGTGATTCCTCCCAGCTGGAGTCAGATCTAAGTTTGTGAATCCCAAACCATTACCAGCATTCACGTGAGCCACAACCCCTTCTAGCTGATTAACGGATATTTCTTGAGGTACATATGTTGTGTTCAAAACCTTCAGCAATGCATTCCGGTGCGCCTCAGAGCACAACAGCAGAGATAGGATGGATATTTTGGATGGCGTCTGATGTAACTGATCAATAATCTTGTAATCGCTTTTTTTGATTAATCTTATAAATTCCTCCATATTTTCCGAGAAGGAGTTGTCAACTTGTTTTGTCGCAGAGTTATTCACGACCTACCTCTGTACAGAATCATCCATCACTTGTTTCCCTTTATCCTGTTTCGAACTGCCAACCTGATTATCTGACGGGATGAAGACTCTACCACTTCTGGTGATAGCCCTTACGTCAATAGTCTTTCCAACCTCTGAATTCATGGCTGATGCCCCCACCAATTCTTGCTTCTTTCCATCAACAAATACCTTAGCCCCATAGTTCCACGGGGCGACTTTGGTACTTTTATATGGGACTGGCCCGGGAACTGTAATGATGACCGGCGCTGGTCTCGTCGACGCTAATATATTTATCGTTTTGAAAGGAATTATTATAGTGGAAGCATCACTCTCTTTGTCAGTAATTTTTCTCTACTGATCACATCCGTCGAACTATAACTGTCCTTCATTAATCAATCTCTGAATACCTGATCTCAACAAATCACAACCGTTGGGTTGCAACCCACATTCAGAACAACCCTCATCACAACCAAGGAACACCCCTCCCTTGAGCAATATTTCCTTCACCACACACAAAGGAGTGTTCAACTCGTTCACATCTAAAACCAAATTCAAGGATTCATTATCTTCAACAATGGCATTAACCCTTGGTGGAATGCCCTACACCCTTCAATCGTATGCCCTAGGGCACCGGAGTGGAAATCATAATGTGTGTTAGCATCATAGCCCGGAGGTAGTCTCCCAGTGGGCGGAGCTAAAGTGCGGAGCTCAACTAAACGCAGCTATAGCAGGTGTTGCAACAATTAAGCGTATGACATGGGTGGCTGATCAAAATGCCTTTCAGCATTCCTTTGTCGGTTTTGATACTGGCCGGGCTGCCTGTTTTGGTACTGATTAGGAGTATTCCTCTACTGCTGAGGTGTAGCTGGAATAGTTACAGAGGCAACTTGTTGATTGTAATTCTATCGAGCCTTTTCCTTACCATTGTATGATGAAACATAATTTATGTCTCCTTTTTTCTTTTTGTAGTTTACATACGGCTTCTTCCCTCCTCCCGATGAGGATCCATCGTTACGTGATATCTTTCCAGTTTTGATCCCAATCTCTACTTTTTCTCCAACTAGGACCAAGTCACCAAACTTTCCGGGTATACAAGGTACCAGATTTTCATAATAATGACCATGCAGGGTGGCCATAAACATATCGATCATCTCCCACTCTACCATGGGAGGCTGTACTCTAGCTGCCAATTCCCGCACCTCTGGGCGTACTCCTTAAAATTCTCATTGTTTTTCTGCGACAAACTTTGCAATTGTGTTCTGTTAGGAGCCATATCAGTATTGTACTGATAGTACTTAACAAAAGCCTCCAAAAGTTCCCACCAGTTACAAATATGGCACCTTTCTAACTGTATGTACCATTCAAAAGACGCCCCAGACAGGCTATCTTGGAAGAAGTGCATCAGTAACTTTTCATCATCAGAATAGGCAGCCATTTTTCTTGCATAGGCCAGGACGTGAGTCTTCGGGCAAGTAACACCGTTATACTTCTCGAAAGTAGGCACCTGAAACTTGTGCGGAATCCTGACGCTGGGGACCAGTCCCAAGTCATCCATATCCAAACCCAGGGAATTCTGATTCTCAACTGCTTTCAATTTCTCTTCAATCATCCTGAATCTCTGATCGTTACCAGGCTGGGGTCAACATCCCCACCTGGCAGAGAGAAGACATCATCTTGTTGATCATCATAGCGACGATCGTGCACTGCACAAACACTGTTGCCTCCTCCCACTATAGAAGGAATCACAACATTCTCTCCTCCACCCAGAGGGATGACAACAGAAGGGACAGGAACACCTTCACCTGGAGGAATAACAGGAATACCATTACCATCAACACCTCCGCTCGGAGGAATGACACCATTGTGAAGGCCACCATGAAGGATACCGTCTTCATCAACTCTTACGACTAGAGGCTAGACCAGAGTCCTTAACTGCTCTTGACCTTGAGCAACACCTTGCATTAACTCCATAAACTGAGCCATGCGAGCTTGTATCGCAATCATCTCAGCTTGCATTTGTTCCATGGCTTTCTTTTGGTTTTGTCTGGTAGAGAATCGGTGAATGCGTTGATCAGCAATCCTGTCTACAAAAAAGACAATATGAGAAACCCAGATATGTACCTGTTATGCACAATGATTATGAATATGCAAATGCAAATGAACATGTTTGAATATTCGCAAGGCGATCCGCTCCTTGATTCTAGTTTAACAACAAGATAGAACGGAACTTCTGCTCATATATTAAGAAAACCAGAGAATAACCATTTGTCAATAATTACAGCCCAAGATACAGATAGAGGTTTGATAATCAAAGATCCCAACCAACAAGCCTGGCGGTGATCCAAACATGATAAAAGAGAAAGAGAAAACTATGACATATCATCGAAATCCACAAGTGTCAATCCTCCCCAACCATTATGCTCTCTGCTCCACTCTTGCGCTTCTTTGAATAGCTTCTTGGTTTCGGGATGCTTCGGCTTCTGGATCAACTCCTGAATGAGGATATCTCTTCTGTGCATGATCCCTCTTAGGTATCGGCAGTGCAACTCCCAAGCATTTTCTTCGAAAACACCCTCCATGCTAAGACCCTCACTTCTAGGCTTCTTCACTTCTGCTTGAATCTTTAACTCCTCTATAGCAGCTATGGCCTCATTGAGTCTGTCTTCGACTGCTCGTCTTTGGAATGTCTCTAATAAGATCTCTTCATCTTTCTTCTTGAGCTTCAGTTTCAAACTCTCGATCTGCTCCAGATACTTATCTTCTTTCTGTTTGTTGGCAGTCATTGCAGTGTTGCGGTAAGAGTTGAACTTGTGAATTTTTGACAAAGCTTTGGCCAAGTATTCCTTTTTAGATTTGAGAACCCTACCAACACCCTTTAGAGCTTGCCCTACCTTCTATCTGGCTGTGAACTCGTCAGCTAACTCTTTTTCCTTCTTGGCGAGAAGCTCCATCTTCATCTTGGCAGTATACATAGCCTCACCTCGCTCATGCTTCAGCTGACTAATTTCTCTACTCAAATCTTGATTCTCTTCTCGCAGCTTTTCTGTCTCAGCCCACAGTTAATTATACCTTTCTATCTTTACTGTAGTAGGTGTCTCAATCATCAGAGGGTACAAGGGTGGTTCTACTAAGAAAGGAAGAAGCTCCTCTTCCGCTCTTTTCCGGATCCACTCCACATACAGAGAAAAAGCCTTGTTGTTACACTTCCCAAATAAGGTCTTTCCTCTCTTAAAAACTTGTTTCCAAGCATTCACAGCTTTCCTTAACATCTCTTGGTCTTCAGTGCCATTGAAAAATAGGGACTCTCTGATATCTTGATCCTCAGGGGGAACTCTCAATGCATATCCAAACTGCCTGATAGCTAGGGAAGGGTTATAATTAATTCCGCATTTCCTCCCTACTAAAGGTACATTTGGGAATTCTCCACAGTTGAAAACGAGCTCTATTCCCAGCAGACTATGATCAAACCAAACGATATTATCAGTAGTCAGTCCCATCAACCTCTTGGACCACTTCAAAGAACCCTTTGTATCCACAAATGCCCCAGTCTGAGGAAGATGACTCATAAACCATGTAGATAGGAGTGGCGCACAACAACTTATAGTCCTTCCTCGCCTATTCTCGTTCTTGTAGTGGACCGAATGGTATACATCACCAAGAAGAGTAGGTACAGGATTTCTCAAGATAAATATCCGAACCGCGTGCATATCAAGAAGATCGAGGATGTTAGGGAATAAGACAATTACATAAATGCAAAGAGATAGTATAGCATTGAAAGCGGACCAACTTCTCGCCTTAGCATATAAGATAGCTTGATCAAATAGAAACTTCAGAGGGAAACCTTTAAATTCTTGCTTGTCAACAATATTATTACTCAGAATGGATTCTCGAATGTGAAGAGCAGCTGCCATTTCTTCCAGGCCTGGATGTTCTTCAGAGAAGAAAAGGTATCTTTGGCTCGAGGGAGATTCCCAAAATAAATGAGAACTCTTCCAAATTTGGAGCCAATATATAATCCGGGAAAGTGAAACAGTGCAAAGAAGGGTCATAGAATTGCAGGAGCGTATGAATGGCATCACGCTCATTCTTTGAGATATTACGAACAACCTTCAATATCTTCCCATATTCATCTTTGAACTCAGTGTGAACCCTAGGATCGGTCATACTAATCGTTTTGTGAATCAAATTCAAAGTTGGGCCTGGGAACGTGTACGCTACATTCTTCTTCCTTTGAGCGTCATGACAGGAAAACTTTAACAACTGGAATCAAGGGTAAGATGCAAGCCCTGAAAAATTTCAAACATGTTAGAATGTAAGAAATGATGAAAATGCAAACATGGGATCAAGGTATCAAGTTGCTCTGAACATCTGATGTGCTGTCAACTGAACAAGGACCACAAACCCAGAAACCCAGAATATCAGAACATCAGATCACTGAGATAACCAGAAAACCAGGTAGATAACTACGATGAGAAATTTGGAAAACCAGGTAGGTTGAAGGTTAAGGTCACCTGCAAACCTGCAAACACCCATCCCCCATCACACGTGGGTTCTAGAAAATTGAGTATCCTCAGCGTCGGATTCTCGATTTGAGAAGCAATAGTACATTCATCCCTCGGGGTACAATACTATCGCCAAACAAAGAGGTCGTCCACTGATTCCCTAAAAAATAAGGTCATTATATGTAAGTTCCCATCTTCGGGTCCTCGGATCAAGAAGTATAATGGGTTTGCCACTTCTGGTCTGCCATTACTACCTCTTGGGAGGAGTGCCTCTACTGAGTCCTCGGGGAAATGGTCGCCAGAGTCGACAACTCTCTAGATCAACACCCCGAAATGTACAAGACGCGCACGTCCGAATATCTCCCAAGAAAACCTCGTCTGGATGTGAATTTCATGAACACCAAACATACCAAGATGGAACGTAGGTCCCACTACTTTCCCCTCTAGTCCTAAGTGTATACTCAAGCCTGTGTATTGGGCTTATCTCTCAATGAATCCCAACCCGCCAAACAGAAAAACCAGTATGGCACAGCGCAGTCCAGCATATGATAACAATGAAATGTAATAAATGCGGTAAAAACAGCAATGTACAGTAATATACAACAAATAAAGCACAACAATAAACATCCAATGAAACAAACAAGCGTTAGGATTGACTCACATAGGGATGGACCAGTGAGAGGTCAACCTGTCCCCAGCAGAGTCGCCAACTGTCGCTCCCGGGATTTTCATCCAAGTACAAACGCGAAAGTGGAGCGAAAACAGAGTCGCCAGTAATGTGTATTTATCCCAAGAGGGGGAAAGGAAACACTGCGTAAACCTGAGGGAAAGGAAAAAGCATGGTCATCGCGACCAAGAGAAACGGGTAAGGGACTCGATTACGTGAGGGGAAGGTATTAGCACCCCCACGCGTCAATCATACTCGATGGGATCCACGCTTGTTGTCTAATCAAAAGGTGATTTATCCTAAAGTCTACGGCTAAACAGAAAACGGGGAGGGGAAAACAAAGACGGACTCGCAAGGATCATCGCAATCCAATGCCTACATATCTTCGTGGACGAACGAAGAATCAGAGTCAACGTAGTTCGACGGACGGGTCAAAGGTTGGGAAGGCTGCTCGTCGAGATATCGCATCTCGTGCCTACGTATCCTCAATCGGACGGGAAAGAGGAATCAAAGCAAACGTAGTTCGACCTAACGAGACCGATAAGTTTTTTTTACATGAGCGACGAGCTCTTTTTCTGAAAACGGTTTGAAACTCAATAATCCTGAAGGATAAAAAAGGTTTGAATTTGTTTTTGTGTTTTTTAGACAGAAGTGGATTGAAGTTGGTTCGTAACTTGCATTGCATCGAAGTCTATCACGTAGGAACGAATGCATGGCAAATTGTCCCAAGATGGGACGTCCACTAAACACTCTAAAAAACTGAGAGGAAACCCCTCATTCCTCATTTCTCACATACAAGGCTCATACGCAATACACATTACCTTTATTAAGTATCTTAGAATTGTTATGTGATGAGAAGAGAAGACTCAAGTCGAAAAGAAAACGCTACGGGAATTCTATCCTAAAGTTGTCATGCAAAGATGGCCCTAAGGTTAAGGTAAGAGGGGAAAATTCTACCTAATGTTAGCATGCATGGTTTGAATCCTAATGTCAATCCTATTCCAAGCTTAATCCAAGATTAAGTTAGACTAGGAAGTCCTAAGGGAACAAGCAAGAGCAAGGAAAAAACTAAAGAAATAAACCAAAAACAGCGGCTACAACAGCGCTCCAGCACCTGCACAGTGGTAAAATCCAGCACATACACCAAACAACATTCAACAGCTCAAGTTTACAACATAAAACGGGTGTAAAAAGTAACAGGCAATAAAGGTATACAATTAACAGCATGTTAAACAATTCAGAACAGCAGCTGTAAAAAACAGGGCAGCATGCAACGCATCCAAACAAATACCCATGCAAGCAATGATTGCAAATGAACACGCATAGCAAGGCAAACCAAGCATAAAGGTTGCAAGGATCAAGAATGAACAACATGATCATGTTAACAATTTAAGAACAATCACTCAACAAAGTTGCACAAATCAAACATTGATCAAAACATCATGCATAAGCAACCACGGAAACAAACAACAATCATGCACCATATGTCCAGCAAGTTGAGCATTAGTCAAGAATTAACATGATTCAAATGTGTGTGCATCGTGTTTATCGCATCAATTAATCAACAATGCAAACATAAATAGTCATCGATAAAAATCAAGAATCGCGTGTCGAAGAATCATGTTCATGCAATGGTGTGAGGTGAAACAACTCAAGAATAATCCACAAATCATCAACATATTAATCCATGAAGTTTAGACATGCAAAGGATCTCAAACAAATAGGAAAATGCAAGAAAATCACATTCTGCAGTAGTGGTAACCAGTTATCAGATATGCTGTAACCGGTTACTCAGTTCAAAATAGCCAAAAATTACGCAGGAAACAACATGGTAACCGGTTAGGAGATACGCTGTAACCGGTTACTCTGCAACAGAATTCAAAAAAACCAATTTCAAAAGCCATTTTCAGCAACTTATCACTTCTCCAAACATCCAAATGATCATGCAATCAATTAATCACGAAATTCACATCAAATATCAGTAATCAAACACCAATTAGATCAAATAATCATCAACATCAACAATCAAAATCAAGCAAATGGATCAAAACACAAGCAAAACCAAGGATCTACATTGAATAAGTTGTATATAAGCTAAATCAAGTATATATCTAAGGAAAACCAACCTACAAAGCTGAGAATTGCTTTGGTGATTGTTGCAAACGAAAATTGATGAATCCAGGCAAGAAATCCAAGATCTATGCAAGAAACTTCGAGATCCTAGCAAGAAACTTCAAGATCCAAACAATGTGATGATTTTTCTTCAAGCTTTCTCCAAAATCAGTTCCAAAATCTCAAATCCCATAGTAAAACAGCAGAAAATTCAAGATTCTTTCAAGAATTAGTGAATGGATGAAGGTTTAGTTCCAAGATCAACAAATTTCAATGCAAAGTTTGTTGAACTTTGATGGAGGAACTTTGAGTGAGGGTTTTGGAATGAGAGAAAAGTTGAGAGAAAATGGAGTGAGATGTGTAGAAAAATTCAGAAAATGGATCAAAGTTATGTGAGGTTTGGAATGAATTGATTTAAATAGAAGCTAGGTTAGGAATTCAAATGTGGTTTGGAGTGTGGGTTAATGAGTGGAATGGAGATTAGGAATGGAATTGGAAAAAAAGAATGGGGAATTAGAGTGGAAAATGTTGGAAGGAATTTGAATTTTTGGTGGAAAATGATGAAAATAAATCAATTCTAGATCCTTCCCACACATGCACAAGCCAAGCACATGATCACAAATGATGCAAACTTAATTTTTTTCAAGCTGCGCCCAGAGTAACCGGTTACAACATATATGCTAACCGGTTACTTAGTTCAAAAACCTTGAAAATACGCAGAAAAACCAAAGGGTAACAGGTTATCGGATATGCTGTAACCGGTTACTCAGTTCAAATTTTGAATTTTGGCGCCTTTTGGAGGGAAGCTTGGAAAAGTGACCTCTGACCGCTGTTTTGAACCCCGTTAAGCCTCCGAAACTCAAAACTTGATATTGCTACTGAGTAACACTTGAAATGAAATACAAATTCTTGCTGACACCTCAGAATATCCTGCTGGATTAATAATGCCTGATACCGGATCGCTTGATCAACAATGACTGGTGGAGCTTCTGATTATCAAAATGTCTAATAAGCAAAATAAAAGCTCAAAAGACCTTGAAAGCTATCTACTTGGCTCAGAACACTATTGAAAATCATATTGGAATTGATGACGCCATGAGCTGCTGGAAAATACCTTGACCCCATGTGTAAAGGAAACATGGCAATGCAAAATGACGATACGAATGAAATGAAGCATAAGCAAAAAAAAAAGAGTTAGAGACAAGGAGGCAAATTTTAAGGTATTACAGTTGTCACGGTGTTTACTCGGTTTTTTTGCAGAACTTGTAGAATGAGGGAGGAAGAGTTGAATTTATAGGAAAGGTTTGAGGTTTTGCAATTGAGATTCGTTGTCGTTTCATTTCAACTTTCTGCGTTTTGGTTGTTGTACGATTTGTGATTGTGGTGCGAACAAATGATGGATGGTGCGTATTGTTGTTGTGCAGGATTTGGAAACAGTGGCTGAGGTGGACTGTTGCGTATTCGTTTTGCAAGTTGTTTGTCGTTTGTGAACGAATTTGTTGCAGGTGTATACAAGTTATGGTGTACGTGAATGGTTATTGCTGCTGCAGGTCTGAAGTTTGTGCTGCTATTGTTTGAATGAAGTGGTGCGGAGTGTGGCTTGCGGGTTATGCGTAGCGTTGTTCGTCATAAACTGGAAGTGAGTATTGGAAAACTGGCTGAAAGTTATGTGTGGAGTCGCGTTTTGCTATTGCTGTTATTGGTTTTATGAAATGAGGATGCGGTTTGGTGGGTGAATCGTGGGGTGGTCACGTGAGGTTTTTGAACCATGGGATGTGGCAAATGCTTTAATGAGAATGATCTTATTTTGTGAGAATATATTTTTGGAATTTTGTGGTAATGGTATAATGAACTCTTGCCTTTTTGATGATTTTGTACAAATAAATTGGTATGATGGGTTGGCTTGTTTATGGCTAAAACTTGAAATGGGATTTGTATTATTTCTTGAATTACATGAACAAATAAATGGATCAAAGTCATTTGGATAGAAAAAATGAAAATTGGATATGATGAATAATTAATTAACATGGTTTTGAAAAATGGATTATTTGGATATTTGAATAGAAATAAAATGGATTTTGGTGTATGGACTCCAAGTGGATAAAAAAAGAATGGTTAATTGGATGCACAAAATGGTTTATGGTTTGGATTAATTAAATTGGATAAAAATGGTTAAAAGAATGGATAAAAATGGTTAAAATGTGGATATGGATTATTGGATTAAAATTAGATAAAAATGGAGAATGGATTAAAATTGGAAATAGAAAATGGATTAAAAAGAGGTTTAGAAATTGTAATATGAATGGATAGATGAATATTTAGGAAATATGGATATTGTTTTAAGAAATGGGTTTAGAATTGGTAAATGAACCCAAAATTCATATATACACCTCTAATAACTCCTAATTTAATCTTGAAAAAAAGCATGAACATGAAGCAAATCAGATCTTCAAATATATTAGGGCCTTGAAACAAAAAGATCAGAAGAATATGACTTGAAACATGAATTGTACTATCCAGAAACCTTAATTGTAAACGAACCGATCCTTGATGATTTTCAACCATGAAGCAATGACAACTTGACACAGTCTGATAACTTGATCCATACACAGATGACTTGATCATGAAACCAAATTCTTGCCTGACCAAGATTAGGTCAAACCAGACGACCCTCAATCAATACTGCACACACTCCTGACTGGATACCCTCAAATGAAGCACAGATTAGGCAACAGGAAAACAACATATATTTTTTGGATTTTTGAATAATTGTCAGTGGATGGATGTGCAGATGAAAATTATCACTACTACAAAACGGCCAAACAACAACGCCAGATTTACAACGGCATCCTATACACCATTCTTATAGTGCGTACTGGATGCGCGCACATTATTTTAATTAGAAATCTCAAGGGTATAATAACGGTTTTTATGAAAACCGTGGTGATACAATCTAGCTATCATGGGTTCGAACCTCATCACCCTCAAATAGTTTATCCCTTTGGTGTAAATGCTCCCTTTTTAAGTTTTATTAATATTTAACTAAAAAATAATAAGGATATCACGACGAATTTTTCTCAAAACCGTTGTTACAAATTGAAGCTTCTTTTTATGTATTTTAAACACCAAGTATATATATATCAATTTATCCATTGAAACAACCCTAACACCAACGCCGTCACCATTGTCGGGAAGAAGACAACAACAACAACAAAGTGTTCTACTTTAAGGTGTTGCAATGTCACATTTGAAGACAAAATCATCCAAAGGTGTTTCTACGTCTTATTCCAGTGTAAAATCTCGATCTGGAAATTTTTGTGGTTGTGATGGTCGTATGGTTTCGTATCAATGCAAGAAGGTACAAAATAAAGGAAGGTTTTTTTGGAGATGTCCATTTTGGAGGAGCGATGAAACATGTAATTGTTCATATGGGATGAAGACGTGGGAGAAAGAGATGGAAATGACGATGAGAGCATTATGAAGTCAGAGTTGGAAGCTGTGGGCTATCTGAAGGTTATGTATGAGGATTTAAAGAAAAAGAACAAGAATTTGAAGAACAAACTGAAATCAGAGATATTTTCTAGAAATATCAAGATGTTATATTTTTTTGTCTCCTTTATGTTTAATATTTACTTTGTTATGAAATGTAATAGTTAAATTACGGTTCGAATTACATTGTTGATGTTTAAATTGCAGATGCATTGTGAATTACATTGTTGATGTTTAAACTGCAGATGCATTAAGTTAGAAGTTAAGGCGCACATTTTCTTTTTTATTTATTTTAAAATTCATAAATAAAAGGGTTATCACTACGGTTCTTCTGGTTAACCGTAGTGATATATTTATAATAAATAAATACCTATGTATACGGTTTTTATTTATTTTAAAATTCACAGATAAAAGGGTTATCACTATGGTTATTCTGGTCAACCGTAGTGATATATTTATAATAAATAAATACATATCTAAACGGTTGTTATTGTTAACCGTTGTGAAATAGTTTACCCATATATAATCGAAATAACTTTCACTTAATTGACAGTAATGTTGTTACCTTCAAAGTGAAACCCTAGAACCCATTTTTTCTCTTCGTTTTCACCATTAGTCGTGAATCTTGTGCTTCATACATTAAGGTATTCTTCTTCTTCCATCTATTGTTAGATATTTCCCATTATCTCGTTTGTTGCATGTTGTTTTTGTTGATTGTTCTCATTTTTTCATATTCGTTTTCACTACCTTAACAAAGACCATACTTTGGAAACTTCATAATGTTTGTGTTGCTATGGAAAAATGTACAAGAAGCATGAAGCTATGATGGAAACTTCATCCACCTTGTACTTTTTTTTCATAGCATCACGAACAAGATGTTAGTAAATGAAGATACAACAGTGTAAGCAAACTTTATCTAGTTTTAGAAGCAATGAAAAGAAGTATAAGAAGTATGAAGCTTTTGTGTAAGCTTCTTCCTCCTTATATTTCTTTTTCATAGCTTCCCAAACTAGTTCAACATCATAATTGATTCCTGTTCCGCGATTAGTTTCATTAAAAGGTGTGTTATTCCTGTTCCTCTCTTTACTCATCACCGGATTATGGTTTTAGGGTTTGTTTTCAACTGAGGATGCTCATTTTTGAAGTTTGCTTTGTTTCCTTTCAGGTTAAGGGGATGATACAAGGTGATGATGCTGGTGGAAGCAAGCGTATTATATCAGTTTATAATTTCTGGATTTGGTATAGAATGTTGTTTGAGTTTATCATATTCTATTTACATTGTTTGTTTAACTAACCATCACTTAAAGTTTGCTGGTGGTAGCAAGCATATTATATGAGTTTATAATATCTGGTTCTGATATAGAGTTTTGTTTGAGTTTATTATATTCTATGTAGATTGTTTGTTTCACTAACCCTCACTTAAAATACATTCAGTTAATTTGACATAGATACTTATAATCTGCAAATTAAGTTGTATTTGAAAACCAACTTAAACAAACCAATGTTGTTTTCTGATTGCATGCCTCTCATAATTTATCTCACGTTCTTTTATATATAGATTATGGTATAATGATCTGGCTCCTTAGATGCATCGCCATCTTCCATTATAGTTAAATCAAAGATGAGGCAAATTATCCAATGTCTTGTTGATCTTATGGAAATTTAACTATAATCGAAGATAGCGATATATCGAAGGAGTTAGATCAATAAACCACAATATATGTAAAAGAGCGTGAAATGCACGATGAGACGAATGCAATCAGAAAACAACATTGGTTTGTTTAAGTTGGTTTTCAAGAACAGTTTAATTTGCAGATTATAGACATCTTCATCAAATTTAATCCATGTATATTTATTTAGTGAGGTGTTTGGAAAACAAGCAATCTACATTTAATATAATAAACTTAGGGTACTTACAACAACGGTTATATATTGTAACCGATATCATAAGTAATTTATGTTTTATATAAATTCGCTACTGATGGGTTTCGAACCCAGAACCTAAGTGTATGTATCACAACGGTTTATTATTATAACCGTTGTGATATATGGCGCGCGTCCTGCCTTTCAACAACGGTTTCCAGACCATTGTAGAAACAGTGAACTTACAACGACAATCTACATAACAACGCCTTCGCCCGCGTCATTATATGTCATTCCCAACCATTGTTAAATGGGTTTTTCGTAGTAGTGTATACACAGATAGGACAAATTTGGGGTATGATAGATGCCCATATCTAATTGGCTTGAACCTAGTAAGATGAACTGCTACGGCGTTCATTCTTTTGAGGTAGAAGTCAATTAGATATGAAGAAGACTCCGAATTTGTCTGAAAAGGAAAAGCTTAGGAGATGGAATGATAGATCAATGTCGACCCTTGAGTAAACACTGAATAACTCGCAAAGTCGTTATTACCAAAAGGATGATAACAGAAATTTCTAGCACCAAAAGGATGACAGTCCTATCACCAAAAGGGTGACAGTGAACTCATAATACTCAACTTGCTATTACCAAAAGGATACCAGTAAGCACGCACACTCACAGACCCTCCACCAAAAGGATGAAAATGAGGTCAATACTCACTATTACCAAAAGGATAATAGTAAGTACACACACAGAGACCCTTCACCAAAAGGATGAAAATGAGGTCCAAACTCGCTATTACCAAAAGGATAATAGTAAGTACACACGCAGAGACCCTTCACCAACAAGATGAAAATGAGGTCCAAACTCGCTATTACCAAAAGGAAAATAGTAAGTACACACGCAGAGACCCTTCACCAAAAGGATGAAAATGAGGTTCAAAATCGCTATTACCAAAAGGATAATAATAAGTACACACAGGTAACTCCGAGACCAAATGGATGACAGATCTATCACCAAAAGGATGATAGTGAACACGGACGACTCCGACACCAAAAGGATGACAGATCTATCACCAAAAGGATGATAGTGAACATAGACGACTTGACACCAAAAGGATGGTGGATCTACCACCAAAAGGATGATAGATAACACATGCAACGACCCTTCACCAAAAGGATGAAAGTGAGGTTGAAACTCGCTATTACCAAAAGGATAATAGTATGTAAACACTTAGGATTCTGGTATTGTCGTTCACCAAAAGGATGACTCACAAACCAAATAATCCACTAATTACCGACACCAAAAGGATGACAGGTCTATCACCAAAAGGATGATAAAGAACACATGACTCCGACACCAAAAGGATGATGAACCTACCACCAAAAGGATGATAGTGAACACGGAGATATCTGACACCAAAAGGATGAAAAATCTATCACCAAAAGGATGATAGTAAACACACACGCAACGACCCTTCACCAAAAGGATGAAAGTGAGGCAAAAAATTGCTATTACCAAAAGGATAATTGTAAGCAAACACACACAGACCCTTCACCAAAAGGGTGAAAATGAGGTCAACTCGCTATTACCAACAGGATAATAGTAAGTACACGTAGGATTCTGATGTTGTCATTCACCAAAAGGATGATACACAAAACTAATGACCCACGAATTACCGACACCAACAAGATGATGAATCTACCACTGAAAGGATGATAGAGAACACATAGATATCTGACACCAAAAGGATAATAGACCTATCACCAAAAGGATGATAGAAGACACACGCGCAATGACCCTTCACCAAAAAAATGAAAGTGAGGTCACAACTTATTACTATCAAAAGGATAATAAAAAGCGAAACGATATCAAAGGCTATCATTCACCAAAAGGATGATACACAAACCAATGGTTCACGGATCGCCGACACCAAAAGGATGACGGTAAGATCAAACAACACAATTTACTACCACATAAAGGATGATAGAAACTCCCTAATTTTTATAATCACCAACACCAAAAGGATGAAGGTTAAATTGAAATGACATGCACGGCTACCATCAAAAGGATGATAGTAAATTTATGATTTTGAGAGTTGCCAACACCAAAAAGATGAAGGTCGGGTTGAATTGACAGGGTTTGGCTACCACCAAAAGGATGATAGTAAGGCAATCGACAAAAGTTCAAGTTTGCTGGATATATGATGAGTGAGACTTGTTCGGAGACATCAACAAAAGGTTGAGGAACACCATGCTTGTCAACAAAAGGTTGAAAGGAATCAACTCACTGGATAACGCCCAAGAGAAAGGTTAAATTTTTTTTGGAGAAAAGTGCTAACTAGTATGAGGATAGAAACTTGATCAACAAAAGGTTGAAGAAAACCAATTTAATGAGGAACTCCCACTGACTCGGAGAAAGGCTACTGGCTGGGCTGGGGGTGACAACTTCATCAACGAAAGGTTGAGGAGGACAACTCAACGAGGAACGCCCATTAACTTGCTTGGAGATCGCAACTTTATCAACAAAAGGTTGAAGTAACTCCATGAGGAACGCCCACGAATTTGAAGGAGATGCCCCTGGCTTGGCTAAAGATTGTTTTGTGTTTGATCAAAAAAAGGTTTAAAAAACTTTGTGAGGAATGCCCACAGATTTGCAGAAGATGCCCCTGCCTGGGCTGAAGATTGCCTTGGAATCTCGAGATTGATCCTGGATCTTGACTTATGCATGTATGAATGCTTGGTTTTGTAATGATGTTCCATATCGAATGGAAGTGCAATGCAAATGCTGACGTGCTGAGATGGAAGTACTGGGGAAGTATGATTAGGTTTTTCGTATGCATATGATGCACATGATGCTTATGATGACAAATGAGATGCATATGATGCGTATGATTGCAGACAGGTGATTGGATATGTTTTGAAGAGAGTACCAGCATGATGGACTTTTGGTAGTTGCTAATGCGGATTGGACTTTGGGTGGTGGGAGGGATTGATTTCCTCGACACTCAGTTTGTTGAAGATGCCAAGATTGAAGCAGACAAAGATGCTCTCGATACTCTAAGTTTGTTCACTTGATGATAAGTCGTGAGTTTGTTCTAATAGAACCACAACTCTTATGCTCGATGGTTAGGATAGCCTGAAAATGAGCGTAGCAACAAGATCAACTCATGAAGACTGTGCTTTTGATTTGAGCTCGATGATTGTCTAGCAAGATATACTTGATTAAGTTGAAGATACAGAGAGGATCTTCCCTCTTGCAACTTGTTTTACCCCAGTCTGAACAAGGTAATGGTCTGCCCCTGATTAACCAATTCTTAAGTGATTTGATCTTTGAAAGCTAAGTTTTGATGTGATTTGAGATGGCTTGCCCCTGATCGAGCTGTTGAAGGATTTGCCCCAACTTAAGAGTTTTGAGGTAGCCTTGATTCGGGTCGGCACCACTGAAAGTTCAAGTTCCCCTTTGATTGCCCCCTGTTGGAGTTGTCTTGATGTCAAGCACTGATTTGTAGTTAAAATTGTACATTCACAAATGGTGATCTTAATGCAATGTTCATGCAAGTTTTGAAAAAGTCGTTTATTGGAATGTTGTGATAGTGTGAGATGAATGAACCGTTAGCCCAAACATTGTGTTGATTTTGCTGGTGAGTGAAAGATACGGCAAGAAGAATGACACTAGTGCTGAAGATTAGCAAATATGTGGAGAGTCAGTTTACGCAACCTTGCAATAGTATGCTTTCAGAATAAACCTCGCCTCAATTAGGTTTTTTGGGGGTTGTAACGTGGTTTGGTTCATGGTTATGAAACAAAGGATATAAGGCTCAAAACTTGGTTTGTACCCACCCCTTCTTCGTGATGATCTTCAGTCATACGTTCAGTTAATTCTGCACAGGCTTGTCTTCCAAAAGGGTTGACGGTGTAAGCGCGATGATTCAAGGTTCGCTCGAAATATCAGTCACCTTATTTTGCTTTTGATGGATGCCAATGACCTTTTAATTTGGATATGGTGGTCACCTGATCTTATTTTGTTTTTGTTGAGGGTTTGAGGCCCTCTTTTGTTTTTGCTTTTGATCCATAACTTTTGCATGGACTGATTTTGCTTTTCGAGTCCATCGGGATTGCCTTGATTTTTGCCTAAATCGCTTTATGAGGTGTTCGACTTAGCAGGCTTTTATTTTTTGATTTTGTTTTCTTTTTATTTTGTTGGAGGATTGTGACTGCCAAGTCATAGGTCATTGATGAGCAATCGATATGTCTTTTGGATTTTACTTTGTGATTTGAGTGCGTAGTTAGGTTAACTGAACACTACCCTGCCCCAGGTTGAGTGTAAGGGTTTGAAGATCCGAAGGAAACTGATACTTCTAGGCTCGAAGTGGTTAAATAGGGATTAACTCATTGTCTCTCCGGTGTTTGGGGGATTGAAATAATGCTTGTACGTCATCGGTCGGATTTTGTCCGAAAGCATACGGTTTGCAATTATGGGTATTTCGTTTTCATCATCCTCCCTCCAATCATTGCTAAACAATAGTTTGATAAAGGGAGTGAAGTGGAGAAGTGTGTGTCTGTACTTTGCAGTAAATAGAAACAAATGAGTGAATACGACATAACTAATTCAAAATATGCATAATCACTTACATTAATAAAACCAAATACAAACGACAATGTTTAAAGCAACTAGTACTTCAACACACAAAAACAAAATACAAGAATGCAAATGATGGAACGACAGGATGACTGCCTTCTTCGGGGAGATGAACTTGACTTGATGCTGGCACTAGTTTGGCGGCGGCAGAGGGTTATTGATGACATTTAGAGACCTTTCATTAAATGTGAGAAACTTTGAATCGATCAGATCTTGAACTTTGTGTTTGAAGGCTCTGCAATCCTTGATCGTGTGCCCTGGGGCGCCCTTATGATACTCGCAGTGAGCATTAGCATCATAGTCTGGAGGAATGATAGTTGGAGGAGCTAGGTCTCTCAGAGTAATCGCCCTCTTTTCCAACAATCTAGCAAAGATCTGAGCATACGACATTAGTAGACGATCCAAGTTTCTTTCTGGCCTCCTCGTCCTTTGTTGATTTGGCTGACACTACTGTTAAGCAGCTCGTTGTTGTTGATTCTGAGGTGGATATTGATACCCTTGCTGATTATATAACTGTTGCTAGAGAGCCTGTTGTTGAGGCATTGGAGCTTGAACAGCTGGATGATAAGGCATTGGAGCATATTGAGCAGCAACAATATACGAATATTGGAAGTAAGGGATTTGAACAGGCATTGAAACAGGAGCTTGTTGTTGAGCTTTCCCTTTCTGAGTAGAGATGGCATTTGTTTCTCCCTCCTTTTTCTTGTATCAATTGAAAGGCTTCTTGGTTTCAGTCTGACTACCAAAACCTCCCTAGATCTTTTCGCTTTTCAGACCTTCTTCAATTCTCTGACCGACAGTTACCAAGTCAGAGAATCCAGCAGAAACACTACCAATTAACCTCTTGTAGTATTGGCCTTGCAAGGTACCCATGAAGATGTCGATCAGTTCATGATCAACAAGTGGAGGATGCACCCTTGCAGCTAACTCTCTTCAGCGTTGCACATGCTCCTTAAAGGATTGTTGTCCTTTTGAGTCATACTCTAAAGTTGAGTACGGTTCGGAGCAAGGTCAGTGTTGTATTTGTACTGCTTGACAAAAGCATCAGTTAGCTCAGCCCAAGTATGCACACTACTACGCTCTAGTTGCATATACCATTCGAGAGATGCTCCAAACAAACTGTCTTAGAAGCAATGAATCATGAGCTTTTCGTCTCTGGCGTAGGCAGCCATTTTGCGACAGTACATCTTCAGGTGAATGTTGGGACAGTTGAGACCTTTATACTTCGAGAATTCTGGCACCTTAAACTTGGGAGGAATGACAACATCTGGAACCAAGCATATTTCTAAAGCATTCAAAGAAGTTGAATTGTGCCCCTCTATGACTCGGAGGTTCTCAGCTAAATCATGGCACATTTTGATAGCTTCAGAATCCGGAGCAGTAGCAGGATTGAAAATTGGGTTAACAACATGATAGTTTTGCACCTCATCATACTCATCTGGCATATTTCCTTCAACATGGTGAACAAGAATCTGAGTAACAATAGGTTGGGCTTGCGGAATTGCTCCAACAGTAACCCCAGAGGTTGGAAATGGTTGAGAAGTGGCTCCTTCAGCGGTAGGAGTGAATTTCATCGGTATTCCATAGGTGATAGGATTTGGAACGGGGACTGAGAGCCTTGAAGTAGATCCTTGCACAGGCATATTGTTGTTGGCGGCAGTAGCCTCACGCAGTTCTTCCTCCTTTCTGGCCATAACGATGTGTCGCAACTGCGAAAAAACAACCGGTGAGAAACTAGAACAGAAGAGTCGCCACCGAACGTTATTTATCCCGACGCAGGGAAAGGAAATGATCGAAGAAAACCTGAAGGAAGGGAAAGACATGGTCATCGCAACCATAGTCTGGGCTCAGGAGTTAGTTACACGAGGGGAAGGTATTAGAACCCCCTCGCGTCCATCGTACTCGATGGGATCCACGCTTATTGTCTAATCAAAGGGTGAGTTATCTAAATCCTACTGCTAAACAGAAATGAGAAGGGAGAAAAAATGGAAAAGTGACTCGGTAGGACATCGCCGTCCTAGGCCTACATATTCCCTTGTACAATGCGAAAGTCAGAGTCAACATAGTTCAGAGGACTACGGGCTAAAGGGGGGAGGTTGCTCGCGAAGACATTGTCGTCTCGTGCCTACGTATCCTCAATCGGACTAGAAGGAGGAAATCAGAGCAGTCGTAGTTCGACCTACGGGTCGAAAAGGTGGAAAGAGGGCTCGCCAAGACATCACCGTCTTGTGCCTATGTATCCTCAATCTAACCAGAAGGAGGAAGTAAGAGCGTCCGTAGTTCGTGGGACTACGGAAAAAGGTGGAAGGGTGCTCGCCAAGACATCGCCGTCTTGTGCCTACATATCCTCAATCTATCTAGAGAGAGGAAATCAGAGCGGTCGTAGTTCGACCTAACAAGGTCTTTGTGTTTTTTATGAGCGAAGTTAAATTCGCGTCCGACAGTTAGGGTCGATGCCTGTTTGCAACTGAACGGAAGTAACGTGCTCTTTTCTGAAAATGATTTGAAACCCAATGATCCCGAAGGATGAAAAAGATTTGAATTTGTTTTTGTGTTTTTTAGACAGAAGCGAGTTGAGTTAGTTCCTAACTTACATTGCATTAAAGTCTATGACACGGGAACAAATGCCTCGCATAGTCACCCCCCCCAATGGGATGTATGCTCAACACTCTAGAAGAATGAAGGGAGACCCCTCATTATTCATTTCCTATGCTTAAGGCTCATGTGCAATGCACGTTATCCTTATTAAGTGTTTTAGAATTATTATGAGATGAGAAGAGAGAACTCAAAGGAAAAAGAAAACACTACGGGAAATCTATCCTAAAGTTATCATGCAAAGGTGGCCCTAAGGTTAAGGTAAGAGGGGAAGATTCTACCTAATGTTAGCATACATGGTTTGAATCCTAATTTCTATCCCATTCCAAGCTTAATCAAAGATTAAGTTGGACTAGGAAGTCCTATGGGAACATGCAAAAGCAAAGAAAAAACAAGAATATAAACCAAAACCAACAGCTACAATAGCGCTCCAGCACCTGCACAACGGTAAATTCCAGCCAATACACCAAACAGCATTCAACAGCTCACATTCAGCACAAAAATAGGTGTAAGAAGGCAAACAGCAGCATATACAACAACACATGTGCAAAGGGACAGCAGTGGAAAACATGGTAGCATGCGTTCAAAAATAATTCAAACATGGAATAACGAACATGCATCAAGCATTACACATTCTTCAATCAAACATGATGACAATCACACCACACACCATGGTAAACAATTCTTGAAAACATGAAAGAGTGCACATCATTTGACAAATGAACAAATTAAATCAAACATGCACTTCATGAAGTTAAAAGTAAACAAGCATATGCAACACAACTCCAGCAACAATCCACAATCACCGTGTTCATCGCATCAAGAAATCAACAACGCAAACATGAAAATTCATCAATGAAAACTAAAAGTCGTGTGTCGGAAAATCGTGTTCATACAATAGTGTGAAGTGTAACAGCATCAAAACAGTCCACACATATGTGTCATATCAATTCATGAAGATTAAAAGTGGAACGGGATCGAAACATGCCCAAAAATGTACAAAAATCACACTCTGCAGCAGTGTTAATCGATTAACCAATTGCAGTTCATTTTGGTTAATCGATTAACAGCTCTCATTACGTAAAATTTACACTGGTTAATCGATTAACCAAAATGAACTGGTTTTGGTTAATCGATTAACCCTGCACCAGAAGCAGAAAATCAGTTTGAAAAATCACTTTCAGCAACAAAATCACTTATGCAATCATTTCCAATGATCATGTAATCAACAATGCACGAAAATTAAGTACAATCACAGTAATCGAACATCAATTAGATCCAACAATCATGAACAACAACGATTAAATTCCAGAAAATGGATCAAATCACAAGCAAAACCAAGGATCTACATTGTATAAGTTGGAATTAAGCTAGAGAAAGCATAGATCACAGAAAAATCAACCTACAAAGCTGAGAATTGCTTTGGTAAGTGTTGCAAACGAAAATTGATGAATCCAAGCAAGAAATTCCAAGATCTATGAGCTCCTTGCAAACAAAAGCTGGAAATCCAAGCAATAAGCTAACAATGCTCCAAAATCATTTCCAATAAGCACTTCTGAAATTTCAGATCTAGATCCAAATGAAAATCACCAATGCAAAGCAAAAATGAAGTGGTAATGAGAGGCTTTAGCTCAAGAATTAACAAGTTCCAATGAAGAACTTGTTAATCTCTATGGAAGAGCTTTGAGTGTGGTTGAAAATGGAGGTTGGGAGTGAAAGTGAGAGAGAATAGAGAGAATTCTAAAAATTGAGAGTGAAAAAAATGATCCCTAGTTGGTGAGGTTTGGAATTGATTCGGTTAAATAACCCCTAGGTTAGGAGTTAAGTTTGGGTTTGGAATGAGGTTTAGTGGGTGGAAATGGGAGTGAAAAATAAACTAGGAAAGGGATTATGGAATTAGAGTGGAAATTGGGTGGAAAATAATTCAAATTAGAAGCCTCTCTAGATCCTTCTACTGGTGTGAAAATGAAATGGTGATTAAAAATTTGAATTCAAAAAGTACAGTGCTGAAAAATGAGGTATTTGGGCAAGTTTTGCCTTGGTTAATCGATTAACCATTTTTAGTACAAAATGTGATAATCGATTAACACAAGGAAAATTTGAATTTGACGCCTTTTGGAGGGAAACTTGGAGAATTGTCTGATTCTACTTGTTTTGAGCCATATTGGACCTCTGAAACTTGTCATTTGATATTAGCACTGAAACACACTTGAAATATGTTGTGGATTCTATTCTGCACTTGAAATATCTTACTGAAAAATACCGCCTGGTGCTGAATCACTGATAAAAAATGACTGCCAGAGCTTTTGACCATCAAATCATCTAGTGAGCAAAATAAATGCTCGAAAAGACTTCGAAAGCTATTTGCTAGGCTCTGACTACTGCTGAAAATGATACCGAAACTGATGACACCATGAGCTACTGGAAAACGCCTTGATCCCATGCCCTAAAGATACATGCAAAATGACAATGTATAATGAAATGAAACATAAGCCAGTTAGACTTAGAAACATGAGGGCAAATTTTGGGGTGCTACAGCTGCCCCTATTCAATCAACTTGGATCCAAGGGTAAGGAAGCAATGGCTTTCAGACATTCAAGGATGCACGGAGATTGAATACCAAAAGAACCCTGAAATTTGCACCCTGTGGGGAGGTAAAGTATTTGCCAACCGAAGCTGGACTTAGAGATAGCGGATACCAACCAATAGTTGGGACAAAAGATACTAACCAATAGTTAGGATACCAAGGACACCGACCAAAGGCGTACTCACCACAAAAGAGACCAACCAATAGTTGGGATGATGAAGAGACCAACCAATAGTTGGGATGAAATACACTAACCAAAAGTTAGGATAACGAGGACGCCGACCAAAGGCGTGCTCACAACAAAAGATACCAACCAATAGTTGGGATGAAAGATACTAACCAATAGTTAGGATGAAAGGGTGGGCCAACCAATAGTTGGGATGAAACATACTAACCAACAGTTAGGATGAAAGAGACCAACCAATAGTTGGGATAAAAGGTGCCAACCAATAGTTGGGACAAACCAAGGAGACCAACCAATAGTTGGGATGAAATAAAGGGAACCAACCAATAGTTGGGATTGCAAAAAGGGTACCAACCAATAGTTAGGATACAATATACTAACCAATAGTTAGGATAACAAAGGAGACCAACCAATAGTTGGGATTGCAAAGGGGACCAAGCAATAGTTGGGATAACAAAGAGAAGACCAACCAATAGTTGGGATGAAAGATACTAACCAAAAGTTAAGATAACGAGGACGCCGACCAAAGGCGTATTCACAACAAAAGAGACCAACCAAGAGTTGGGACAAAGGGGACCAACCAAGAGTTGGGATACAACCAAGATACCAACCAATAGTTGGGACAAAGGGGACCAACCAATAGTTGGGATGAAAGATACTAACCAATAGTTAGAATGATGAAGGGCATCAACCAATAGTTGGGATAAAAGACATTAACCAATAGTTAGGATAAAAGAGTGGACCAACCAATAGTTGGGATAACGAGGACGCCGACCAAAGGCGTACTCACAACAAAAGAGACCAACCAATAGTTGGGATGAAATATACTAACCAATATTTAGGATAACAAAGGAGACCAACCAATAGTTGTGACAAACAAAGAGGACTAACCAATAGTTGGGATAAAATACACTAACCAATAGTTAGGATAAAAGAGGAGACCAACCAATAGTTGGGACAAACAAAGAGGACCAACCAATAGTTGGGATGAAATACACTAACCAATAGTTAGGATAAAAGAGGAGACCAACCAATAGTTGGGATAAACAAAGGGGACCGACCAATAGTTGGGATGAAGGATACTAACCAATAGTTAGGATAACAAAGGAGACCAACCAATAGTTGGAATAAACAAAGGGGACCAACCAATAGTTAGGATGAAGGATACTAACTAATAGTTAGGATAACGAGGACGCCAACCAAAGGCATACTCACAACAAAAGAGACCAACCAATAGTTGGGATAAAAGATACTAACCAATAGTTAGGATAACGAGGACGCCGACCAAAGGCGTACTCTACAATAAAGATACCAACCAATAGTTGGAATACAACAATGGGGACCAACCAATAGTTGGGATTCAAACCAAAGGGGACCAACCAATAGTTGGGATAAGTCAAAGGGTACCAACCAATAGTTGGGATAACAACAGGTACCAACCAATAGTTGTGATGAAAGCTACTAACCAAAAGTTAGGATAACGAGGACGCCGACCAAAGGCGTACTCTACAACAAAGATACCAACCAATTTTTAGGACACAGGAAATACAGGAAGTAGAATCAACGGACTTACGACCTGAAGAGCAGATGACTCCATTGGGGAAAAAAGAAGCTTAAACAGACAACTCTGCAGGGGAGCATACGATAGTTCTTCTGAAAAAGAACAATAATCAATTAGGGTATAAATTCAAACAACACACCCTGAGTTATGCCACTTTTGCTGGTGAAATAGTCTGGCAAAAAGAATCAAACCTGGCTTTTGCTTCACATGCATATGTTTGAATTTTTCTATGGTGTAATGCTCCATACAAAATGGAAATGCTATGCATTTGGAGGATACAATGCAAATGATGCTTATGCTATGCAAAAGAACCAGCTCAGCGAAATAAACGCTGAAAACAAAGGCAACTCCACCGGGGACGACAACCTAAATTGTCTCCAAGATCAAAACCCTGCAGAGGAAAATCACACTGAACAACTTTGCTGACCCAAGCCTCTGTTGAAGATGAAACCCAAAGAGAAATTCCCCTCACTGGGGGCTACAAATAACCTTTATTAAAGATAACGCCCAAAACTTGACGCTTCTTCTCTGCTAAGGGAATTAAGAATGACAACTATTGAAGATGGAACCCAAAACCTGTTACTGAAAAGTGCCAATAACAATTGGACTTAGAACCTGCTGGGGATGTCAACCACCGTTGAACAAACCGCTGCTAGGATTACCACCAAACTCTGCTTGGGGAGAGAAGTCAACAATACTAAATCGGCCGAGGGATATCATTGAGCTTAACTTGCTGTTGGAGGAAAGACTTTACCCTGCTAGGGATTAGAGCATGTCGTTGCTGACGGAATTACACTTCCTGACCTGCCGAGGAAAGTGAGTACCAGACTCTGTGGGGAAGATAACGTCTTTTCACGTACATCCAACACATCTTGTGCTGGAGATATAACAACATCTACCTTGGAACAATCCGCTTCTGGCTGCTTGCTGAGGAATAACAGACCAACCATGACTTTGGCTGGGGAAATAATCCTCTATATTCTTGCTGAGGAGAGTATACTCTGTTGAGGATGATGAAATCTCAATGATGGGGAAAGTAACTCTACTGGGGAGAAACAATCTTGTTACCCTGCAAACATACAACAATAACAGGATATTCTGTATGCAAAAAATGGCAACCTCAATTACCATCCATGATATCCATTGCCTAAGTAATTTCCATTATTTTTCGCTATGCTCCGTAAAGCTTAACGTTTTCACATGCAATGTTTATCAAAATATCGGAAGTTTTTCACAAACAAAACAGTAAAAGTAAAAACATAAATGGAAAGCTCTTTGAGTGAAATGAAAATTTTATTGAATGAACTGGCCTGTGAATAGGCATTTACAAATGGAAGCAATTCCTGAAAAGAGGTAATTGCGCAAAAATAAAAAGAAAATACACATGTCGGCAATGTGGGAACATATATCTACCATGATTCAACTCAGCTATGACCCATATGTCTTGCTTATCCACAGATGCTTTGACCTTCGAAGAGACTGACTATACTGATTTCTTTCCTTCAAAATTCCCAAGTGTCAAAAGTACTCACAGATCGAACGCAGACCGCAGCCTCTTGCTTTCAAATCCCTAACTTTTGCCTGGATCGCCCTTTTCGGGTTTTCAATCCACCGGGATACCCATTTTTGCCAAAGTTGCCTTTTCAGGTTTTCAACTTCGCGGGTTTATTCTTTTCTTTTTATTTTATCACTAATTTTTTCCCGAATCTTTTCTTTTTATGGTTCGACGGGATGCCCTTTTTTGCCTGGATCTTCTTTTTATGTCCAGCGGGTCTCTTTTATGCAAAGTATTTTTAGACTATGTCTGCATTCACAGGGGACGTAAAATCTTCGCCATCCATAGTTGAGAGTAGTAAGGCTCTACCAGAGAATACCTTTCTTACTACATATGGTCCTTCATAGTTTGGAGTCCATTTGCCCCTATGATATGTTAGAGGAGGTAGGATCCTTTTCAAAACCAATTCACCTGTCTGAAAACACCGAGGACACACTTTCTGATCAAAGGCTTTCTCCATCTTGCTCTGATATAACCGGCCATGTGCAATGGCTGCCAATCTCTTATCTTCGATAAGATTCAGCTGATTCAACCTGGAATGTACCCATTCAGCTTCATCAAGCTTTACATCTGCCAGAATTCTCAAAGAAGGAATCTCAACCTCTAATGGTAGAACTGCTTCTATACCATATACCAATGAGAAAGGAGTTGCCCCAGTTGATGTACGAACCGAAGTACGATAACCATGTAGGGCATAAGGCAACATCTCATGCTAGTCTTTATATGTTACCACCATTTTCTGCACAATCTTCTTGATATTCTTATTTGCTGCCTCAACAGCACTATTCATCTTCGATATGGAGAAGAATTGTGATGTTCAATCTTAAAGCTCTGACATAGCTCCTTCATCATCTTATTGTTCAAATTCGAACCATTATCAATAATGATTCTCTCCGGGACTCCATAACGGAAGATGATGTCCTTCTTTATAAACCGGGCTACCACTTGTTTAGTGACGTTGGCATACGAGGCTGCTTCCACCCACTTCGTGAAATAATCAATGGCAACCAAAATGAAACGATGCCCATTGGAATCTTTCTAATCATATCAATGCCCCACATGGCAAAGGGCCAAGGAGATGACAATACATTCAGAGGAGTAGGCGGTACGTGCACCTTATCAGCATAATTCTGGCATTTATGGCATTTCCTGATGTATTTGAAACAATCGAACTCCATAGTCATCCAGTAATACCCTACCCTCAACAGCTTTCTAGTGCATTTATGGCATTTCCTTCATATAATTGCTGTAAGCGGCAAGCCTCTGGATTATTTACATCCACGCCACTGTCCCTCTTTTAGCATGAGAAATTCCTAAGGAAAGATGGCATTGCTCTAAACTGAGTTAAAGTCTTCTCCTTTAGGTTAAAAATCCCCTATAAAGGAAACTATGGCATTACTGGATTCACATATCCCTGTTAAATTAATTCTCCTTTATAATCAGTCACCCAACAATTATGACAAACATATCCCTTTAGAGATGACAAATTCTCTCTAAAGTCAACACCCTTTTAGCTTCACATCTTGGGCTTCGAACAAGATACAAATAGACCCTTCAGCTTTACATCTTGGGCTTTGAACAAGATACAAACCACCTTTAGCTTCACGTCTTGGGCTTTGAACAAGACACCAAAACAACCTTTTTCCTCCCATAGAATAGGAGGAGCTACGATCGTTCTGATTTCCCTGTTTCATTAAATGGGAATACGTAGGCATAAGATTGAAAAATCTTAGCGAGCGCACTAATCAAAAACCCAAAATCCCATACCTTCATACATCAATCTAAAAGCATTAGTCCTAACATCCTACCAATAGTCTAAACCCTGTGTTCTCAACAAAATAACCTAAAAGAGACCCACAATCTTTGTAGCATCTGTAAACCAACAGTCATCTGTTTAAACTTAGTTTGAAAGCAGGGTTAATTAGAGACATCTATTTCCCTTCCTTCATCAGCTTCAATAGGATAAAAAATGAGTCGAGCTGTAGTACCCAAAAGCGATAGTGCTTCGCAACCACGCAAAAAAACTCGCGCTACAGAAAAATGGCGACTCTGCTGGGGATGGTATTTTTATTCAATGTATTATCTTTTCCCATCTCTTAGGCAGAGACATTGAGTTCACGTTCATGTCACAGAAATGACAGCTCTGTTGCGGTGTCATTGTCTGTATAGGATCATAAGACTAGAGGTCTAGGATGATTAAGACAAATATATATACTTCTTTTCCTAATTGATATCTGTGTTTATTTTTCTGCTAATGGGAATGCGTGTGATGCCGCATGTGGAAAGATTGAGTATACACCTAAGATAGGTGATGGCAATGTGGGTAATCTTACTGGGAGTGAATTCTAGTTAAGAGCCCCTGATCGACCATCAAACTCAGTGGAGACTCCCTTTGCAGATACATTGCCTATATGACTTTGGTTGTTGAAAGTAGTGTGGTCGACTGGGTTATCTGAGAAGCTGAGGTTGTTAACAGACTTAAGCCATTTTGTAGTGCGGAAGCTATCGAAAATAGTTGTCACGCAATTCTACCCTCATCTGAGATCACTCCAGGATACATCAGCTCGCTGGCGATCCGCTTGCTGTTGTTATCCCAGAGGGGTCAATGATTTTGCGGACAGGTACACAAAATCACCAGTATAAACCTTTGGATGGGGGGGGGGGGGGTAGAGCCTTGACTTCATGACACCGACCCTTTGACCCAATTTTTTTTCTATGTTTTTGTGTGTTGCATTCATACATTCATCTAAAAAACATTAAAATAAAGAAAATCTTCTCTTCTAGTCTCTCTCTTTCAAATTAAACTGAGACAATGATTGCAAATATCAGAGAAAGGAGATTGCGCTAATGGATTTCGGTAGAAGGAAAACTCATAATTACACCTTCAAGGTTCCAAAGTTAGAGGATTTGAGAGGTTTGGTGAGAATGATCACCAACCATGAGGCTTTCAGAGCCAAGTATGGGGGACTGCTGTCCTTGTTAAGGGTCCACATATTGAAGGAATCCTGTCCACATTAATCTAGTTCTACGATCCGGTCTATCACTATTTCACATTCTCGGATTATCAACTAGAACTGACACTGGAGGAGTACTCTCACTTGAATGATTTACATATCAATTATCAAGCTCCATTTTCTGGACTGGAAGAAATTCCAAAGGATCAGACTATTGCACGAGCAATTTATTTGGACGAGTCGGAAGTCAGGACTCACCTGACCACTAAAGGTGGCATCCAGGGTTTGCCAGCCCAGTTCTTGACAAAGAAAGCCCTGTACTTTGCAAGTATAGGGAACGCGGCCTCTTTCGAGAGCATCTTTGTTTTGCTCACCTACAAGTTATTTTTGTTTCCCAACATCGATAACTTTGTAGATATCAACGCCATTAATATTTTCCTGATTGGAAACCCCGTACTGACCTTACTCACAGATGCGTATCATTCGGTACACTTAAGGAATTTATACAGTGGAGGGATGATCACATGCTTTGTACCCCAGCTATACAAATGGTTCACTTCCCATTTTCCCAAATCTGCTGCATTTTGGGATCAAAAGAATACTTTACGTTGGTCGCAGAGAGTCATGTCTCTTACCAACTTGGACATCGATTGGTACAATCGAATCTACGATGGGATGAGAATCATTGACCGTTGTGGAAATTTCCCAAATGTACCCCTTATAGGAACTAAAGGGGGAATCAACTATCATCCGGTGTTAGTTCGTCGTCAATTTGGATACCCGATGAGGCATGTCCCGCGTAGTGCTCGTCTGGAAGGTCTTTTCTTCAAGGAAGGAAAAAATGACAGGGCACTAAAGACAGAAATAGTGCACGCTTGGAAACACGTTCATAGGAAAGGACGAGAGTCTCTAGGAAAACCAGACTGTGTCTCGATGGAGCCTTATCTCCATTGGGTACAAACTAGAGCTCTCAAGCTGAGGATGCCTTACCCTCGTTAGGAAGTTCTTCCCCTAAGGGACTCTGCCCTTTATTTTATGTCTGAGACGGAAAAACTTCAAGTTACTCTCAGCAAAGTTCAGCATGAGAAGAGGTCTTGGAGGAACAAGTACCGTAGTCTCAATGTGGAGTGTAAGAAAATACAGCAGCTATTAAAAGAAAAAGATGCTCTGATTGAGATTTTAGAGCAACATGCTGTAGAAAATCAGGATGACCAAAGGAATTTGCTCGCTCCTTTCACTTGGCAAAGGAATGACAACCCAACAACGGCCCAAGAGCCCTGGTCAAAGAAGAGGAAAGCACCTGAACCAGCACTTGAGCCCTCTTTAGAGAGGACTCAGGATCCATTAGTTTAGATTTCCTTTTCCAGCACTTTGTAATCTACTGTATTTCCATTTCCGCAATCCTTTGAATTCAATAAAACGGGGTTTCCCCACTGTTTGATGTTTGCAATCTAATTGTCGATGTTTACTTTGAATAAACAAAAATACCTAATAATCATTGCATTCATCATTCTCATAAACACATTCTTCTTACCTATGAATCTCACGTTTGCGTCTCGATTCTAGAGTCAAACTGTCTCATTCGTACAATACTCGGGCCAATCGTCAGAAAAAGATGGATGATCTCGAGGAAGAGAACAGAGAGTTGAGAGAAGAGATCGACACTCTGAAAGAGGATATGAGAAAGCTTCATAACGACATGCAAGCTCTAGTAGAAGCTCAGATGCAACAACAAAGGACTGTGATCTCAGAGATCACATCAACGCCCATAGTGAAGAAGTATGATCCTAGGTACAAGATTCCGAAAGGTCGCCCCTGGGACATGCCACTTAACTATATCCCAGAAGGATATGTTCCACTGATCAATGAGGATCAGGGAACCGCAGCAGAAACCGCTGGGCCTGAAGGTTACAAACTTCAGGAAAGCGAAGATACAAGGGGCATGACTGCAACTCCTGAAGGTTACAAACTTCGGGAGGCACCGAGAGTCTCGGACATAATGACTATACCACCACCTCTGGTATACACTGTCTTGGAAGGACAGATTCCACAGATACCTTCTGGTGGAAACGACAGCATGATCGGCAGAATGAATGAATTCCAGGAACAATTCCTGGAGATGCAGAAAGAACTGCAAGCCCTTCGCGGTCAGGATTTATTTGGAAAGGACGCCGCAGACCTTTGCTTGGTCCCCAATTTGAAAGTCCCACATAAGTTCCAAGTGCCCAAATTTGAAAAATACAAGGGTAATTCTTGCCCTCAGAGTCATCTGGTGATGTACGCTCGGCGAATGTCCGCTCAAATAGAGAACCAGGAGCTACTGATTCACTACTTTCAGGATAGTTTAACCGGTGCCGCATTAAAATGGTACATGGGTTTAAACCGCACTAAGATCGACACATTCAGAGATCTTGGCGCTGCTTTCGTTGAACAATATAAATACAATTTGGACATGGCACCCGACAGAGATCAACTCAGATCGATGTCACAAAAGGACAAGGATACCTTTAAGGAGTACGCTCAGAGATGGCGTGAAATTTCCGCCCAGATTTGTCCACCTCTTGAGGAAAAAGAGATGACAAAGATCTTCTTAAAGACCTTAAGCTCATTTTACTACGTCAGAATGGTCGCCAGTACGCCCACTGACTTCACGGAGATGGTGGGCATGGGAGTTCGTCTTGAGGAGGCCGTCCGAGAAGGACGTTTAGTTAAAGACGCTAGATCATCGGGTAGTACAAAATGATACGGTAGTGCTCTCCCTAAGAAAAAAGAGCAGGATATTGGGAATATATCTCTCGGAAAGCAAAGGCGACGATATCAACCAGTAGCAGTTGTAACTCCTGCTATCAACCCTGCGCTTATTCCTACATATCAACCTCAGGTTACGTAGAGCCAACCGATTCAACAGCAATATCAGCAAAGGACACAACAGACTCTTCAGCAGGCTCGTCCTCTGTACAACAACAATCGTGCAACGCGACCACCAGGGTTTGACCCTATACCAATGTTGTACGCAAAACTGTTTCCATTACTACTGGTCAAGGGGCATGTCTAGACTAAGTCTCCTCTTACAGTACCGGAAAATCTGCCTTTTTGGTTCAAAGCGGATCAGACTTGTCCTTACCATCAAGGAGGACCAGGGCATAACATAGAGAACTGTCTCAGTTTCAAATCTAATGTGCAAAAACTTGTTAGGAGCAGGGTCTTATCTTTCAAAGATATGAATCCGAATGTTCTCACGAACCCGCTGCCTCAACACGAGAAAGCTGCAGTCAATTTGATAGAGGGGGAGTCTAACAACATCTATCAAATTCATGATGTACTCTTGTTAAGGGCCAATTTGGTCAAGATGCATTGTAGACAGAGCGGATATGGCCATGTGCCACCTTATAATTATCACCAGTGTGATATCTGCTCCAAAAATAATCAGGGATGTTCTGTGGTGCAATCAGCTCTACAGGAACAATTGGATCTCGGATGGATCCAAGAGCATTGAGTTCGTGGAGTCAACATGACCTATATGAATTCCAACATCATTCAGAACCACGACGTCCGTGTAATGAATGTCAACTTGGTGGCAATACACTCAAGACAAAGCCAATATCATAATCTGCCATGGCACGATTACAGTTCCTGTCTGACTTGCTCGGTAAACAAACAGGGATGCTCTTTTGTACAAGAGGCCCTCCAGCGTCACATGGATCTAGGATGGATCCAGGACTACCATGATAGGAATCCCTATCAGATCAATATGATTCAAATATTTGATATTCGTCTGATGAATACCAACTTGGTGGAGTTACATGCCAGGTAGGTCCAACTCGGTTTTCTCACTTCACATAATTATCAGAGCTGTAAAGGATGTTGTGAGACTAACCAAGGGTACGCTCTCGTTCAAAGAACTTTACAACACTTGTTAAACCACTGGTGGCTTCCAATCTATATGGATGAAGACACACAATAAATCAGTGTGGTTGATGGGAACCCTACTCGGCAACAAAGTCAGGATGTCTGATCTACAGAAACTGACCTAATGAGGTTACATTGTATTCAAAGCGGGCGTGGCCAGGTGACACCACACAACTATGAACGTTGTAGAGTCTGTTTGTAAAGTAACCAAGGATGCTACCTTGTGTGAGCAGCTCTTCAGGGTCAGGTGGATCGTAGAGAGATTCGCCCATGTCCGGGTTTCAGACCAATCAACTGGACGCCGGACTACTTCACTGATCAAATCAAAGACGTGGTTGTAATCTCTGACCCTGAGAGGAATAAGGATGTTTGTACCATCGTCCCTCTACTGGACGAATCAAAAGTTCTTAGCAAGGAACTGATTGAAGTTAATTACGACAGTAAAAAAAATCAGAAGGCTCCTGTAGTTATCTATTTACCGGGACCGTTATCGTATAAATCAGCTAAGGTGATCCCTTACAAATATGGTGCAACGATAATTGAAAATGGAAAGGAAATTCCATTACCCTCCGTCGTGAATATTGCAGACATCAGTCGAGTAACACGGAGCGGTCGAATCTTCAACCGAGGAGTTAGAGAACCTAACAAAGAAAAGGAACTTCAGAAAGAAGCTCCTGATCCACCAGTCCATCAATCCAGTAATCCCGACCTTTCGAAAAACAATGATGAGATGCTGAAGCTCATCCAAAGGAGTGAATACAACATTTTTGACCAACTGTTACAAACTCCTTCAAAGATCTCTATGTTATCACGTTTACTCAGTTCCGAAGCCCACAGGGAGGCTCTACAGAAAGTCTTAGAGCAGGCCTTTGTGAAATAGGATGTGTCAATACGGCAGTTCGATAGCATCATTTCTAACATCACTTCCTGCAATAACTTAGGATTCAGTGATGAGGATTTGTCAGAGGGAGGCAAAAGTCACAACATGGCGCTCAATATCACAGTCAACTGCCAGGACGATGCTTTAGCCAGCATACTGGTAGACACAGGATCAACCATCAACGTTATGCCGAAGTCCACTTTAATGCGACTATCATTCAAAGGACCCCCGATGAGGGGCAGTGAGGTCATCGTCAAAGCATTTGACGGGTCTCAGAAAACAGTTATTGGCGAAGTCGACCTTCCCATAACTATTGGTCCTCATACTTTCCTAATCACTTTCTAGGTCATGGACATCCGGGCAACATACAGTTGCTTATTAGGAAGACCTTGGATACACCAGGCTGGGACGGTCACTTCGACGCTGCACCAGAAACTGAAATTCGCCAAGAACGATCAACTCGTCACGGTCTGTGGAGAACAAGCCTTGCTCGTGAGTAACTTATCATCATCTACTTGTGTAGAATCCGAGGAGGTTGTTGGAACTCAGTTCCAAGCACTGCCATTGAGCAATGAGAATCAATCGGGGAGAAGAACCTCGATTTCCTCGTATAGAGATGCTCTCAAAGTGATCAAAAGTAACAATACGAAAGGATGAGGCAGCTTGTCATTCCCACTGATAAAAAAACAAAGAAGGGTCTTGGTTTTTCTGTAACCTATACCCAGACAGCTGCTAACGATGAAAGTCTTCATCCTATTCATGATTTCTTCCACAGTGGAGGTTTCCTTCACCCAGTGCCTCAAACAGTCCATACTATCAACGAGGAGGATCCCTCCGATATGGATGAGGAATGGAAGTCCTATCTTAACGAGGATGGTTATATGTCTCTGGAAGAGGTGCCTACACCCTCTTGCTATCCTGCACAGAGTCCGAGATTTATACCCAGGTCAGACGTCAAAATGATATACAGAGATTGTGATCCGGAAGGATGCCGTGCTCCACCCTACTCATTAGAGAAGGACACTCTGATGAAGAACAACTTTGACCACGACTATTATGGCCCGATGGATGGCCTGCCTATCTGGAAGCCGTACCCAGGAGACTCAGGACAAGAAAATCAGTCGAACAATGAAAATCAGCTGAGCATCATTGAACAGAATACTTGTGTCCCCACCATGTCATGGGATCAACACTCAGATCATTCATATAATATCCCGTACGACGATGAATTGGCAAAACTTGCCGGACTAGAATCCATCAACTATGCTTTTCCCGAGGTCAACGTCATCGAGAGGGATGACTCCTCCAGTTCCAAAGAAGTGTGGGACACCTTGGGACAACCAAGTGGAAATTTTGACTTCATGGTCAAGTACACCGCTCCCGAAAGCTCTCGTATCAGGCTCGAAGACATCCAGCCAACTGGATAGGGAGATATACCTGAGAGAACAAATACTATGCAAAATACAACAGAGGAATCCTCCTACGAAAACTCTGCCTGGGAGACAGATTCCAATGATCCTGCTCCGCCAGAAATCAACGTCATTTTTGAAGACAAATCAAGGAAAGTACCGGACTTTGTGATTCACCGAGGAGTTCGCCGCCAATGGGTTGTTGTCGATGTTCCGAAGATTGTTCATAAGTCAAAGTAATTTCCGTCTTTAACCTTTCACCCTGCCTAGGTGAAACAGATGTTTTGACAGGGCTCGCTTTCTGTAAATTTCCCTCTTCGCCTCGCACAAAGCGATAGAGTTTTGTTTTATAGGGCTGTAGTTTCAAGAATCGACTTGTTCATTAATAAAATAACGTCGTTCTGTAATTTCCGTATTAATTGCTGTTTTCTCTTTTCGTTTTTCAGAAAATGGTAATCCTAAAAAACAAGTCAATAATAAAGACAAGCAGTAAAAGAAATACACTGCACACACTTTTGCATTCTCTCTATCTCTTCTAAAACACAAATCATACTGTCATGCAGATTGCTTGTTTTAAGCCCCGTTGAAACATACGATCTGATGCCTTTTCCCGACTTTGAGTTCCCGGTATTTAGGGCTGAAGAAGAAGTTGACAACGAAATTCCAGAGGAGATCTCCCGATTACTCAGACAAGAGGAAAGGTCCATTGAACCTCACAAAGAACCGTTGGAAATGGTCAAGTTGGGCTCAGAAGAAGAGAGAAAAGAAGTCAGGATTGGGGCACTGCTCAGTTCAACGGCCAAAAAGAGTTTGACAAAGCTTCTCAAAGAGTTTCCCGATGTATTTGCTTGGTCCTATCAGGACATGCCAGGGTTGGATACCAGAATCGTGGAACATCACTTACTGTTATGGTCAGAATGTCTGCCAGTAAACCAGAGGTTGAGACGGACTCACCCAGACATGGCCATCAAAATCAAAGAGGAGGTACAAAAACAGATTGACGCAGGTTTCCTCGCCACATCGAAGTATCCTTAATGGTTAGCCAACGTAGTACCCGTTCCGAAAAAGGATGGAAAGGTCAGAATGTGTGTCGACTATAGAGATCTAAACAAGGCTAGTCCAAAGGATGACTTTCCTTTACCACACATTGACATGCTAGTAGACAATACAACAAAGTTCAAAGTCTTCTCCTTCTGGGATGGATTCTCGGGCTATAACCAGATCAAAATGGCGCCGAAAGACATGGAGAAAACTTCGTTCATTACCCCATGGGGTACCTTCTGTTACAAGGTAATGCCGTTCGGTTTGAAGAACGCCAGGGAAACCTATCAGAGGGCCATGACTACTCTATTTCATGACATGATACCTAAAGAAATCAAAGTGTATGTCGATGATATGATTGCAAAATCTAAAACAAAGGAGGAGCATGTGACCCACCTGTCAAAACTATTCAACCGTTTACGAAAGTACAAACTCCGCTTGAATCCCAATAAATGCACCTTCGTGTCTGTTCAGGGAAACTCTTAGGATTCATCGTTAGCCAGAAAGGAATTGAGGTTGATCCTGACAAGGTCAAGGCCATTCAAGAAATGCCTTCTCCGAAAACTGAAAAACAAGTCAGAGGATTCCTGAGACGTTTGAACTACATCTCCAGATTCATATTCCTCATGACCGCGACATGTGCGCCAATTTTCAAATTACTCAAAAAGAACCAGGACTGTGTTTGGACAGAAGACTGTCAAACCGCTTTCAACAGTATTAAGGAATATCTGTTGAACCCACCGATTTTATCACCTCCAGTGGAAGGAAGACCACGGATCATCTACCTCATAGTCCTAGAGGACTCCATGGGTTGTGTACTTGGCCAACAAGACGAAACCAAAAGGAAAGAGTCTGCCATCTACTATTTGAGCAAGAAATTCACCGACTGCGAGACTCGGTACACTATGCTTGAGAAAACTTGCTGCGCTTTAGCTTGGGCAGCCAAACGTCTTCGCCAGTACATGATTCGTCACACTACTTGGTTGGTCTCCGAAATGGATCCAATTAAGTATGTATTTGAAAAACGTGCTCTCACGGGAAGGATTGCACGTTGACAGATGTTGCTATCAGAATACGACATCGAATACCACGCTCAAAAAGCTATTAAAGGGAGTATTTTAGCTGATCATTTGGCTCATCAATCGATTGACGATCAGGAATCAATCGGGTTTGACTTCCCGGACGAAGATGTCATGTATTTGAAAATGAAAGATTGCGATGAACCGCTACCCAGTGAAGGGCCAGAACCAGGTTCCCAATGGGGACTAATTTTTGACGGAGCTATCAATCATTACGGAAACGGAATTGGGGCAATCAGCATAACACCTCAGGGTACCCACATTCCTTTCACCGCTAGACTTACGTTCAAGTGCACAAACAATGAGGCCGAATATGAAGCTTGTATCATGGGTCTCGAGGAAGCGATTGATTTGAGGATCAAGAACTTGGATGTATATGGCGACTCAGCTTTGGTCGTCAATCAGATCAAAGGAGATTGGAACATATACCAATCAAGATTGATTCCGTACAAAGATTACGAATGAAGGTTGTTACCCTTCTTCAACAGAGTCGAGTTTCATCATATCCCTCGTGAGGAGAATCACATGGCTGATGCATTAGCCACTCTCTCTTCCATGATTAGTGTAGGTCAAAGGAATGACTTACCTAAGATCGACATAATGCGCCTTGAACGGCCCGCTTATATCTTCATGATTGAAGCAGTCATAGACGACAAACCTTGGTATCACGATATTAAATGCTTCCTTCAGAAACAAGAGCACCCACCTGGGGCATCCAGGAAAGATAGAAAAACCCTCAGAAGGCTAGCAGGCAATTTCTTCATGAGCGGTGATACACTCTATAAGAGGAACTTTGACATGGTCTTGCTTCGATGCGTCGACAGACCATAAGCAGACATGCTGATAAAAGAAATTCACGAAGAGTCCTTTGGCACTCATGCCAACGGACATACAATGGCGAGAAAAATTCTAAGAGCAGGGTACTATTGGTTGACAATGGAATCTGATTGCTACAAGTACATGAGGAGATGTCACAAGTGTCAGATATACTCAGACAAAATCCATGTACCGCCTACACATCTCAAAGTTCTTTATTCCCCATGGCCTTTTTCCATTTGGGGAATCGACATGATTTGCGTGATTGAGCCCAAAGTTTCAAACGGACATCAGTTCATCCTGGTAGCCATTGATTACTTCACCAAGTGGGTCGAAGCAGCATCATACGCCAATGTAACCCGACAAGTGGTGGTCCGATTTATCAAAACCAATATCATTTGTCGTTATGGTGTTCCGAGCTAGATCATTACAGATAATGGATCTAACTTGAACAATAAGATGATGAAAGAGTTGTGTGCTGAGTTCAAAATCTAACATCATGACTCATCTCCCTACCGACCCAAGATGAACGGAGTGGTAGAAGCGACTAACAAGAACATCAAAAGGACCGTTCAAAAGATGGTTGTAACCTACAAAGACTGGCACGAGATGCTGCCCTTTGCTCTTCACGGTTATCGCACATCTGTCCGCACTTCAACAGGGGCAACCCCTTTCTCTCTAGTTTATGGCATGGAGGCAGTACTCCCCATAGAAGTAGAGATCCCATCAATCCGGGTATTAATGGAAGCTAATCTTACAGAAGCTGAATGGTGCCAAAGTCGGCACGAGGAACTGAATCTGATCGAAGAAAAACGAATCACGACAATATGCCATGGTTAGTTGTATCAACAAAGAATGAAGAAGGCGTTCGACAAAAAGGTCCGACCTCGTTTCTTCAGGAAAGGAGACCTTGTGCTAAAAAAGATACAATCATTTCTCACTGATTCTCGGGGCAAATGGACTCCAAGCTATGACGGCCCCTATGTGGTCAAGAAAGCTTTCTCAGGCGGCGCCTTGAGACTTGCAACCATGGATGGAGAGAAATTTGCCTACCCCACAAATGTTGACGTAGTCAAGAAATACTTCGCCTTAAAAAAAATGTCTCGGTGGATTGAAAACCCGAAAGGGCGGTCCAGGTAAAAATTAGAGACACAAAGCAAAAAATCATCCCGGTGGATTGGAAATCTCAAAGTACAATCCAGGAAAAAGTTAGGGATAATGGCAAGTAACTATGTTCAACAGGGGCAAGTCCCTCAGCTGCAGTCATGCCATCCGTCAGGAAAAATCCAGTCAAGGTCATCTTTGACAGAAGTTCAGGATGCCCCGAAGTCAAAGTT
Organism: Lathyrus tuberosus; assembly: GCA_022829125.1. NCBI lineage: Eukaryota > Viridiplantae > Streptophyta > Magnoliopsida > Fabales > Fabaceae > Lathyrus > Lathyrus tuberosus. The sequence continues at coordinate 4,788,856 of JALAZF010000449.1, forward strand.
GGTTGAAGGATAGTGGTCGTTATGTTTCAATGTAGCCCTTTTCCCTTAAATTACCATTTTCTAACTTTGTAAATACTCTATGGAATCACGTGTTTTGCTGATTTCCATCCTATCTATACAATTTGAGCCCTTGTGCTTTTGTTTGCAATTCTTATTTGTTTTAGCTTTACAGGACGACATTTTAACATGATCAACGATTCTTGAAACGAAACAAAATTAATTTACTTGTTAAAAATTTTCTGCTTTAAAATAAAGATGGCAATTTCTTTTGACTGTTGAACATCGAAAGAACATCGATCGCTTCTCCCGAAGTAAGCGAGCTTTAAAGTGTAGAATAAAAGTACTCCTTCTAAACCAGTGCACCTGAATGAAGGATTAGCTGTGTCAGAGACCATTGTTTCATCTGACACCCCCGACAGAGTTCTTATCTCCTAAGCCCGACCAACGTAGCTCCCCACGAGGACTACTTATCCTAAGCAAGGCATAATTGCTATCTTGAACCAGTGATACCTCTTCGTCCCCAACAGTGGCCGAGTATCCAGTCGTGTTCATCTATTAGTTTGTATGTCGTGTCGTTTTGTCAGCATATACACACATACATCATGCATTACTACTTTGCGTTCATACTCATGTTGTATCACTATCACTCTAGTCAGTCTTATCCCCTATTGATAACAGTTCTCTCAATCGAGTTGTCAGTTCTTTCCTCGTCAGGAAATGTTGCGGCTGCACTACCTCTCTCCTCCAGCTTATCTCTAGATTAGAGTTGGCCCTTGACCACTTTGATAACTTGAACCTCTGAAAAACCAGAGAATCCTCAGCCAGCATCACTCTTCGCCATGGAAGATGATATCTTCGCTTTCCCGGATTAAGGAAAATCCCTAGAGAAAGCCTCACAACTAAGGACTTTCAGCAACACATTAGTTTTTCTCTCCGGAGAGTCGATCTTAATGAAGTCATCAGCACCTCAAAATTGGATCGCATCATATGGCATTTCTCCGAGAAGATCTCGAAGAAAAGTATGATGTAATATCCCCAAGCGACAGCAGTCTCTCAAGAGACTTGCTTTTCCCAATAGAGTCGACAAATGGCGTCTCCAACAGAGAAGTTTGTACCCCTCTACAATTCAAACAGATGGGTCCCCCCAGCAAGTCTGACATCAAAATTTCTTCCATCAAATGGCATCTCCCCAGGAAAATTCGGCGAGAAGTTTGAGGAAAACTGCTACGCATAGCGTCTCTTGTAAATAAAGTTTATTGACAAAAGAAACCGAGACCAGATCCTTGGTAGGAAACCAAGATCGAGGGGAAGTTTATTTCAAAAACTGAGACCAGTTCCTTGGTAGGAAACCAGGATCGAGGGGAAGTTTATTTCAGAAACTGAGACCAGCTTCTTGGTAGGAAACCAGGATCGAGGGGAAGTTTACCTTTTCTAAGCATCATTGCTTAGCAAAAGAGGAATGATGCAGGAACTGCCATTCATAACCACCATCAAAATTTTGGGTATTCCGATATTTAATCCTCTTGCACCCCGAATGCCCGAATACCTTCGTCATTCACACCTTCGGGTCCAAGAAGATTAAATAGGGGCATCTGTCATACCCCAAATTTTGACCACTAAGATTTTCCATCATTGTGCAAATCATCATCACAATATGGATGAACCATTAGTCTCCCCAAAGATGGGTGAGCATCCACTACAATCAGACTTAGGGTTTCAAGCCCTCTCAGAGCTCTTAGACAAAGGATCAATCAAGAAATAACATGATCTTCAACTTGTATAGCCTCTCAAACATCCATAAAGGATCAAGAGGACTCTCACTTCAAGGATTAAGCACAAGGCTTCTCCCTTCTAGGTGGATCAAACCTTAAGATCGCCAATGTCACCAAATTAGGGTTTGGTCGACCAGGGCCTCCAGATGGAAATTTTCCTCTGGGCATGAGCCAACGCTTCAAAGCATAACCTATGATGCTCCAAGGTATCTCATGAACCCAATCATCAAGTTAATTTAGCCTCAGGGGATGCATTCATAAAAAAAAAAATCAGGAATTAGGGTTTCTTGACCTAATTCACCCCTAAGTTGACTTTTGGGACAAAACATGATCCAAGACCTCAAGAGGGGATTTGAGGGTCCCTAAAACACTACATTGATCCATTTGCAACAATGGATTGATCCAAGAAGCTTGATTCCCAAGTTTCAATTTCATCTGAACCACAATTAGGGTTTCGCAGAAAAAGTCAACTGTGCCTTTGACTTTTGACCAGGACATGCTCCCAAACCCTAAGACATGATTCAATACACCCTATAAAACCTATGAAATCAATCCATCAAGTTTGATTTAGGTCAAGGACTTGATTTCTTAGAGGATCGCACAGTTTGGAATTCATCTGATAAAAAGTCAACTGTACACAAAAGTCAAACTTTGACTTTTTGAGAATTTTCACAATTATGGTTCCTTAACCCTAAAATGATGTTAATGTGTGATTGGAATCATCATTCATCAAGAAAAATCAAGAAAAGTTGGATAACTTGTAAAAGGGGTAACCATAAAAAACTTAGAAATTTTTCTAAGTTATGGAACAAAGTGGCTAGGGTACCAACTTTGGAGGATCATAACTCCTAAACCACAAGGCCATTTTTTCCCATCCAAAGCTGGATTTGTAGCTCTCATTACCCTCTACAAAAGCTTCAACTACACCTCATTCCAATTCATCATGGATTTTGAGTTATGGAATGATCAAACTTACAAAAAGTGAAAATGTCACTTTTTTCCAACACTTAGTGAAATTTTCACTAAGTCAGAATCTGCCTTCACTTTTTTCCAAATGTAGGGGCATTTTTCACTTGGATCCAAAAAGTATCAAAACCAATAATGATCAAACAATTGTTGTATCATATGAGGGCTTTCCAAAATGGCCAAGAAATCCATCAAATTCCACTTGAGCCATGAGATATGACAATGGCAATATGCCTTGCTGAAAACTGCCAAGGCTAGGCAGAATCTTGCACTTTTGCTCGATTTGGCAAAATCAGATCATTCCAAGCCTTGTCATCACTTTGGACACATCTGAGGATCAAATATAAAGGGGACAAACATTGATCCAAGCCTCCAAAGTCCTTGGAACAAGAAGTAGCATGCCAAACCTAGAATTGCCTAAAAGAGGGACAAGACTCCAATTTTGGATTGGAGCATTCAATACATACACCAAGGTGGCATGGACTAAACCATTGCCAACTGAATTCAGTCAAGACTTATCCAAGACCAAGGGAACCAACAGCCTGTGCCCTAACCTCTAGTCAATGGCTAGAGGAGACTTGGATTCTCATTGCTCAACATTGGCCAAACCTATGCAGCAGTTTCCATTCACTATTCCTTGCAAAACAAACTTGCTCTACTATAAATAGAGCTCATTTGTCATCAGTTTGAGTACACCAAAGCCATCAAACAGATGCTTTCCTCAAAATCTCCTACTTCACTCCAATTTTGCCTTCCAAAGCAAGTCACTATCGAGTTTTGAGTTTGAGAGCAATTCCAATCAAACCAATCGCACAAAAACCTCATAAACATCATATAGAAGTGATCCAAACACTCACATAACATTTGGAACACTAAAATCACAAAATCACCAGCCAACTGCTCAAGCCTTTGACAGATTTGCAGTTGAGATGCCAAATCAAGTTCCAGCTCAAATCAATCCACTCCAAGCATCCAGACACACTCCATAGCACCTAGGGAAGCTGTCCATAACCTTAGAACCAAGCTGTAACACCTCTAACACAAAACACGATCACCAGCTGCAAGTGTTAAGCATGAGCTCTTCTAACTCTATGATCCATGCAATTTTTGCTGCACAATAATTTGGCCATATGTTCATAATCATGCATGGAGTGTTTTCCCTCAATCAATTGCATTGTTTGAATCGTGTACGGAATTTCTGAACCTTCATGTAAATTTTAGGTTCTTGAGGTTTCTCTTTGATTTCTTATTCCATGTTCAAAATAAATGAAATTAAAGACCATAGACATGATCGTGAGGTTGAAACGAGTAGATTGATATGTAAATTACATGATATAATCAAGTATTCAGTGAGATTGGATAGAAAACGCTAATCTGCAGAAACAGAGGAAGGGCGCGTGTTCTTGCCATGTTCTTGGCGCCCTTTTTCAAATATTTGAATATTTGAATTTTGTGATTTTATTTAATGTATTCAAAAATTAATTTCTCTTTGAGTTTTAATGATTTTGAGTTGATTCTTTTTTTAATAATTCACAAAAATTTTAAAATATTTTGATTTACCAAAAAATCTCAAAAATATTATTTATTTCATATAATTGATTATTTTGAAAAATATTAATATTTTAATTGTTTTTGACATTTAAAATATTTTTTCCTTCTTGATTTTGCAAATTTTAATGACTTCTAATCATTTTGTAGGTCAAAACTTGATTTTTGAAACATTAATCCAAGATCACAATTTGTTTTCCACATGTTTAACAATTTTGATCATTTTAATTGAATTTTTATTCAATTAAAATACATTTTGGTAACAAATTAGGGTTTTTGATTAAGTCAACCCTCATCAAACTTTTTCAAACTCTTTGGGCCTCTAGTAGAGTGTAAGACCCAATCCTTTTTGAAAACCAAATTAATTTGGGCCTCAGTGTATTGTATAAGTCCCGATACCGTCAAAAAAAATTTGGCGCGGTCGTCTAACAAATTAAACCCTTGGGCCTACCCTCGTGTTATAAGCCACATTATTTTTCTTTAAACACCTTTGGGCCTCTAATATAGTGTAAGACCCAACCCCCTTTTAAACAAAACTATTTTGGGCCTCAGATATTGTATAAGTCCCTCTGCGTTAAAAGAAAATCTCGGCGCGATCGCCAGTTCAAAAACCATTTTTTGGGCCTCTCCTTGAGCTGTAAGCCCCACCACTTGTATAAAAATAAACCTTTTGAGCTCTTTAGAGAGTGTAAGACCCATCCCTTTGTACAGAAAACTTTTTGGGCCCCAATCACTTGTATAAGTCCCTGTACAAATTCCACAGTGCAATCGCTGATAAAACTTTGGGCCTCTCCTTGAGCTGTAAGCCCCAACAATCTTTTCAAAGCACTTTCTCCTTTGATTTTGAATATAATATTGTTATCAAAGCTTTCTTTGTTGAATAACTAACAAAACAGCATGGAAGCTCTACAACCGAGTAAGTGTTTACCCGCTTTCTTTATCCGCTTTCATATATATATATATATATATATATATATAACTGTGTTGTGGGGCTGTTCACTGTAAGTCTTCTTTCACAAACTTTTATATACTTGTCAAATATCAACTGTGTAATACTAGTATAGTTATTTAGAGTTTTCCCCGACAACTACGTCTAGCACTAGGTAAAAGCCCCGTTGATCGCTCTTAGATATAGTCAAAACTAGATCCCCATAGGATTACCAGACACAGTCTTCCCTCCTTTTGGGGTTAAACAATATGGAGACGTGAAAGGCAGCATTCTCGACGAACCCTTTCTCAGACTGTCACCCTTAGAAGTTGTCAAAGAGACTTTACTCCCCAGAGATGATCTTTTCTTCGTGAATGGCATCTCTTGAGTTTCTTCCAAATTCTCAGACTTTCCTGGCCTGATCTATTCTCTGTGAATGGCATGTCTTGAACTTCTCGGGGTTTGGGGACCCACAGGCTTCTTAAAAACACCCTTAAAAATTGACAAAGAAACTCTAACTCCCTAGAGATGATCTTTTCTCCGTGAATGGCATCTCTTGAGTTTCTTCCAAATTCTCGAACTTTCTCGGCTTGATCTATTCTCTGTGAATGGCATCTCTTGAACTTCTTGGGGTTTGGGGACCCACAGGCTTCTTAAAAGTATCCCGCCTCCTCTTGAGCGTTGTACAAGGACCCTTCGGCTTCTTAGAAGTTCTCATGTCTTCTCTTGGGCTTAATACAAGGACCCTGACAACCTCTTAAAGGTATAAGACAGAACTTAATCATCCTTTGTTAGAGCAGTCTTTCCAGCATCAAAACTCCGGCCATTTAAGGGTTGATACTCATCCCTTAAAGCCCGTGCCTCCTATTGGGCATTATACAAAAGATGAAACTCTAGGCTGGGACAGTCTAAAAACCCCTTGAGTCTCAAAGGCATTCTCAAGTTCCTTTCACAAATCGAAAAAACACTTATCGCTCGAAAAGTCGGTGTCTCTCATGAGAGTTCCTCACCCTTTGGCCTGCCTATGGATTTAATCCTCAGCAGTAACCCAACCTTCTCTTGGGCATTATACAAAGATCATTCACTATCTGAGAATCAATTTCTCCAAAACACCAGTAGACTTGGACAGTCTCAATACCCTTTGGATTTCCCATTTCCTTAAAGAACAGGAAATAACCCCAATCTTCTGATCAATACCAAAGTAAAACCTCACCTGGAATCAGTCTCTTTATAAGAATTGATTTTCTCTTTTATACAACATACTGGACCTGTCACTAAACTAAAATAGTCACCAGCATAGATACATCCTCTTGGGCTTTGTACAATGATTCTCCCCAACGGAGCTAACCTTTTCACACTCTCTTATTGAGTATAAAAGACTCACTTATTAAGTCAAGCACCTTTTTGCCTCCATCTCGGGCTTTGTACGAGATACAAAAACACTCTCTTGTTGAGTATGAAAAACTCTCTTGTTGAGTCAACCTCCTTTTAGCCTCCATCTCGGGCTTCGTACGAGATATAAAAACACTCTCTTGTTGAGTATAAAAGATTATATTGTTGAGTCAAACCTTTAGCCTCCATCTCGATCTTCGTACGAGATACAAAATCACTCTCTTGTTGAGTATAAAAGACTATCTTGTTGAGTCAAACATTTTCAGCCTCCATCTTAGGCTTCGTACAAGACACATATAAAAGAACTCTCTTGTTAAGTTAACCCTTTTAGCCTCTCTCTCGGGCTTCGTACGGAACACATAAAAACTCCCTCTTGTTGGGTCAATAGCCTCCTCTTTGGCTTTGTATTAGAAAACCCCGATTGAGACAATCAACCTTTTAGCATCAAAATCTGTGCCTTGCTTATAGTATAAAACCATCAAACAACTCCTTCATCTAATTGCTGTAAGTGGCAAGCCTCTGGATTATTTACATCCACGCCATTGTCCCTCTTTTAGCATGAGAAATTCCTAAGGAAAGATGGCATTTCTCTAAACTGAGTTAAAGTCTTCTCCTTCAGGTTAAAAATCCCCTATAAAGGAAATTATGGCATTACTGGATTCACATATCCCTGTTAAAGTAATTCTCCTTTATAATCAGTCACCCAACAATTGTGATAAACAGACCCCTTTAGAGATGACAAATTCTCTCTAAAGTCAACACCCTTTTAGCTTCACATCTTGGACTTCGAACAAGATACAAATAGACCCTTCAGCTTCACATCTTGGGCTTTGAACAAGATACAAACTACCTTTAGCTTCACGTCTTGGGCTTTGAACAAGACACAAAAACAACCTTTTTCCTCCCATAGAATAGGAGGAACTACGATCGCTCTGATTTCCTTGTTTCATTAAATGGGAATACGTAGGCATAAGATTGAAAAATCTTAGCGAGCGCACTAATCAAAAACCCAAAATCCCATACCTTTATACATCAATCAAAAAGCATCAGTCCTAACATCCTACCAATAGTTTAAACCCTGTGTTCTCAACAAAATAACCTAAGAGAGACCCACAATCTTTGTAGCATCTGTAAACCAACAGTCATCTATTTAAACTTAGTTTGCAAGCAGGGTTAATTGGAGACATCTATTTCCCTTCCTTCATCAGCTTCAATAGGATAAAAAATGAATCTAGCTATAGTACCCAAAAGCGATAGTGCTTCGCAACCACACAAAAAAACTCGCGCTACAGAGTGTCCCTACCCCTTCTCCCCAGTATGAAGATAATAACCCTCTCTTGGGATTCGTGGCTGACTTGGAACGTGAAGCATTGGAGGCTAGTAAAGGTAAGACTAACACCCAGCCTCCTGTAGGGTCTGTTCCTCCACCTGAGTATAATGGAGAATCATGACCTATACATATACCTGTCATTCGTGAGGTCTCTAATGACTGGCACCTCCAATATGGAGAGGAGGATTCAAGGAAGGTAGTGCGTGAAACCAAGCTGGCTGCCATGGAAGGAAGAGAAGCGGATGAAAAGTATAATATGATTGAAGAACGATTAAGGGTTGTGGAAGGATCCAAGGTCTTTGGGGTTGATGCTTTGGAAATGTGTCTGGTACCCGATGTGGTCATACCTCCTAAGTTTAAGGCACCTGACTTCGAGAAGTATAAAGAGGTTAGTTGCCCAAAAAACCACATTCGGATGTTCGCCCGAAAGATGGATGCCCTTGCTAAGAATGAGAAGCTGATGATACACACTTTCCAAGACAGCCTTAGTGGGGTGTCCTTGGACTGGTATATGCAATTGGAGAGGGCTCACATTAAGACTTGGGAAGACCTTGCAAGCGCCTTTCTGAAGCAGTACCAATATAATATGGACATGGCGCCTAATCATATACAATTACAAAACATGTCCCAAAAAGGGAATGAATCTTTTAAGGAATACGCCCAGAGATGGAGGGAACTAGCCTCTCGTGTGCAACCTCCATTGCTGGAAAATGAGCTGGTAGATATGTTCATGGGAACGTTGTAAGGGCTATATTACAAAAAGATGATTGGGTCTGTCTCAACTAGATTTACAGATTTTGTTATCAATGGGGAAAGGATCGAGAATGGATTAAAAAGCGGAAAGATTGGAAAGTCGTCTTCCAGTCAACATAACAACAAAAGGTACTCTAGAAGCAGCTCGAAGAAGGAGGCCAATTCCGTTTCTTCTGATAGGTATACTCAAGTACCTTATAACCCTTATGTGGTGGCTACGGCCTCTAATCAAGCGTCTCCTACGCACCAAATCCAATAGCCAAGGGCGCCACCTCCGCAAAATAAAAAACAACAGAAGTATCCCCGAAGGGAACAAAGGAGGCCATGGAAGGATTTTGACCCTATACCCACCACATATACTCAGATCCTGCCTGTACTAATTCAAAAGGGACTGGTAGAAATCAAGCCATTAGGGCCCCCTCCTACGCCTCCTCCTCGAGGGTATGATGCTAATGCTAGATGTGATTATCATGCTGGATCGTCGGGGCATACGACTGAAAAGTGTTTAGCCTTAAAGTTTAGGGTGCAAGATTTGCTAGATCAGAAGGTCATTAACTTCAGTTATAACAATCCAAATGTAGGAGATAATCCTTTTCCAGGGCATGCTGGGCCAACTGTTAACTCCATTGAGGGACTGGGAGAGAATGTCATAATCAGAGGGGTAGAACAACTAAAGACCCCTATGACTAAAGTAAGGGAAGTATTGATTGGGTACGAGGAGTTTGAAAGGATGCACGGTAACTGTGAGGATTGCGCGTCTGATCCCGATAACTGTAAGAAGATGAAGAAGGTCCTCCAACAATTAATGGACTAAGGGATAGTACATATTAGGTACTTAAGGAATATGAATGAGGTGGCTGCCTTAGAATCCCAGGGGAAAGTACCTTCTGAGATTCCATACCAGAAAAAAGGAGTTGCGACTCCTGTTCAAATATCAGTTCCAAGGTATGCACAAGCGCCTATTCAAATACCAGTTCCCAAGCCTGCACAGGCACCCATTCAAATACTAGTTTCAAGGCCTGCACAGGTTCCTATTCAGATATCAATTCCGGTACCTGCACGAACACCAATTCAAATACCTGTTCCTGCACCAATCAAAGTTCCAGTGCCTGCAAGGTCAGAAGGCCCTATCACTTTCCATGTTCCAGCACCATTTCCATATGAAAGCACTAAGACTGTACCTTGGAAATATGACATCACTGCATCCGTGGGAGGAAAGGCTATAATACCATCACCAGTTGTTACTAACATAGCTGGTATTGGAGGGATGACCCGTAGTGGAATAGTATACTCCTCATAACAACCTAAGAAGGATACCCCCGAAAGCTCAAAGGGGAAGGAGACCACAAATACAGGTGAGAGATCTTCCAAGAAGAATATATCTCAAGAAGACGCCGAGGAATTTTTTAGAATCATAAAGAAAAGTGATTATAGGGTGGTGGACCAACTGAATCAAACACCGTCCAAGATCTCCATTCTATCCTTGTTGTTATGCTCGGAGGCGCATAGGGAATCCCTGCTGAAGGTCCTAAATGAAGCCCATGTCACCAAAGATATATCAGTGATTCAGTTCGACGAGGTAGTCGCCAATATCGCCGCCAACACCTGTCTGGGTTTCAGTAGTGAGGAATTACCTCTTGAGGGGCAAGCACATAATAAGGCCTTGCATATATCAGTCAAATGTCAAGACATTATTCTCTCAAGGGTGCTAGTGGACACAGGGTCTGCTCTAAATGTCATGCCTAAGGATACCCTTATGAAATTAACATCTGTAAGGACCTTTATGAAGACCAGTTCCCTGATTGTTAGGGCTTTCGACAGTTCGAAAAAAATGGTAATTGGGGAGGTAGACATACCTACAGTGGTGGAATCACATACCTTCATGATCACTTTCTAAGTCATGGACATCAATCCCTCCTACACTTGTCTTCTAGGACGACCATGGATTCATGTTGCTGGCGCAGTTAATTCCACACTTCATCAGAAATTGAAGTTCATATCTGGGGACAAATTAATAATTGTTGATGGGGAGGAAGACATGTTTGTCAGCCATCTCTCGTCATTCAGATACATAGAAGTGGATGGGGAGACATTTGAAATACCTTTCCAAGCTTTGGAGGTTGCAATGGTCAGTCGTAAGCAAGTCGTTCGACAAGAGGAAAGGCCAAAAAGGATCACAGACTTAATCTAGAATGGGGATACTAGGGGCTGGGGCAAGGTGATAGAGGTACCTGAAAAAAGGATCAGTTCGGGCTAGGTTACAAACCAGCTAATAAAGTGGTTCAGAAGTCTCGTCAGATGACATTTCCTCCTCTCAAAGAAACTTTCCATAATTTCGGATTCAGAGATGAAGATCAAGTGACTGCAATTGAAGAGGAAAATAAGGGGATACCAGATTGGGTGTGCCATTGCTCACCCGATACGGTTCTCAACAATTGGAGGGCCATCGAGATTCCTGAAATGATTCCTGTTGCGAAGTAATTTACTTTTTTCTTTAAAATAATAATAAGTCCTTTGCTATGCCCAAGGCAAATGGACAAGCTTTGTAGGGCCACCTTTTGTTTCATTGAATTATTTAATAATAAAATCGCATTTTTGCTTTCAATCAAGATCTTTTTCTTTCATTTTCTGTTTGTTCAAAATGGCAATACACTTTCTTTCTATACTTCCATTCACATTAATTCAAGAAATAATAAACAATAAAAATCTCCCTCCTGCAGATTTAAAATGAACCTATTGAAAATAACACTGCAATAATTCCTTACAACTTTGAGTTCCCGATTAACCAAGCGGAAGAGGGTGATGAGGACGATTGTGAACTCCCGGAAGAGTTGGCCAGACTATTAAAGCAAGAGGACAAAGTAATACAACCTCATCAGGAACCAGTGGATGTGATCAATCTGGGAACTTAAGAAGACAAGAAGGAGGTTAAAGTCGGTGCTTCTTTAAACAAGGACGTAAAGGAAAAGTTGATCAAGCTGCTACAAGAGTATGTGGACGTGTTAGCTTGGTCTTACCAAGATATGCCTGGGTTGGATACAGATATTGTGGAACATAAGCTACCGCTCAAACCTGAATGCCTGTCGGTTAAACAAAAGTTAAGGAGGACTAGACTGGATATGACTCTCAAAATCAAGGAAGAGGTTAAAAAACAGTTTGATGCAGGGTTCTTAGCCGCAGTAAAGTACCCGGAATGGGTGGCCAATATTGTGCCTGTGCCAAAGAAAGATGGGAAGGTCAGAATGTGCGTAGACTATCGAGATCTCAATAGAGCAAGTCCTAAAGATGATTTTCCACTACCCCACATTGACGTGCTGGTGGATAACACCGCTCAGTTTTCGGTCTTCTCATTTATGGATGGGTTTTTCGGATATAACCAGATCAAGATGGCTCCCACCGACATGGAAAATACCACTTTTATTACTCCATGGGGAACCTTCTTGATAGTTCCTGGATTGGCTGGAATTTTGGTAAAACAAAGTATATTCAATGTTGATGTCAAGGTGCTGATGTTGCAACATTGAAGTCTTAACACTGGGCTGTGTTAACTATTTAATTGCTGAAATTGGATGTCTGATGTCACACAGGTGATGTTGTAACATCAGATCTGCAGAATTAACAACAGCAGGATATGTTGTTAGGGCACGCGTATTAGCTGGAATTGTGGAGAGTGGTTGACTCATTGGATGAGAATATCTTGGGATAGATATTTTCTGTTACATGGGAGATTTGATTGCAGGTCTGTTGGAGAATTAAAAGGTTGAAGATTTAAAAAGATTTTGGGGATAAAATCTGTTTTGAAGATTCAGTTTTAATTAACAAATCTGATCAAATATTGTGACAAGTCCAAGCCTAATTCAGGAGCTATATAAAGCGTACAAGACCAAAGGAAAAGGTACAGAAAACATTCAGAAGATCAAGAGCAGGAGGCTTAGTGTCTAGAGTTTGTTTAAAGTGCTTGTATTTACACTATTCTAGGGTTTGAATAGGTGTTGAGTTTCTCTCCTCTCTAGATGCTGTGAAGCAATAGAGAGTGGTTGATTGATCGAAGCTGTGAAGTAAGATCAAGGGTACTCAAAGTGGTTTCTTTGAGTGTGTGTAAGGGATTGAGTGGTGTTCTCATACCTAAGTGGTTTCTTAGGTAGGAAGTCATTAGTAGAGTATAAGTTTAGGAGATTGTCAACGGGTTGTTGAGTCTGTAAATTATATCTACAAGTAGTGAATTCCATCCCTGGCTTGGTAGCCCCCAGAGTAGGTTGGTTGTAACCGAATTGGGTCAACAATTCTTGGTGTTATTTTACTGCTATTGCTGTCCATTGTGCAGAGTGTGTTGTTGTGACATCACACCTTAACATCACACGTCTGATACCAGAATTTCACTTCTGTTACAAGGTAATGCCCTTCGGGTTAAAGAACACTGGGGCAACTTATCAAAGGGTAATGGTGACCATCTTTCATGACAAGATACACAAGGAAATAGAGGTTTACGTCGATGATATGATCGCTAAATCACAGACTGAGGAAGAACACATAGTCAATTTACAAAATTTGTTTGAACGACTGAGGAAGTTCAAGCTATGACTAAATCCTGCGAAGTGCACTTTTGGAGTTAGATCTGGGTAGTTGTTGGGGTTCATAGTCAGTCAAAGAGGTATAGAAGTGGATCCCGATAAAGTAAAGGCTATTCAAGAAATGCCAGCTCTGAGGACTGAAAAGGAAGTATGGGGATTCCTGGGGAGGTTAAATTACATCGCTAGGTTCATCTCCCACCTTACTGCTACTTGTGAGCCAATCTTCAAGCTATTGAGGAAAGGTCAAAGCATCAGTGGGGTGATAACTGTCAAAAAGCCTTCGATCGAATTAAAGAATATTTGCAAGAACCACCCATATTGGTGCCACCAGTACTTGGGAGACCGCTCATAATGTACCTAACGGTGCTCGATAATTCGATGGGCTGTGTACTCAGACAACAAGATGAAACAGGGAGAAAAGAGCACGCAATTTATTACTTAAGTAAGAAGTTCACCGATTGTGAATCCAGATATTCACTCTTGGAGAAGACCTGTTGTGTGCTTGTATGGGCCGCCCGACGATTAAGACAATACATGGTGTGCCATACTACTTTCTTGATATCAAGAATGGACCCCATCAACTATATATTCGAGAATCCTGCAGTGACTGGGAGAGTGGCTCGGTGGCAGATGTTATTGACTGAGTATGACATCCAGTATGTCACTCAAAAAGCCACAAAAGGAAACATATTAGCCTATCATCTCGCTCATCAACCAGTAGACGACTATTAGCCTATGCAATTTGACTTCCCCGATGAGGATGTGATGGCTGTAAGAGATGATGATATTCTAGATTCCTACAAAGGACCTGAACCCGGATCTCGATGGAAGCTTATATTCGATGGTGCCTCAAATGCAGAAGGACACGGGGTAGGAGCTGTCATAACTTCCCCAACAGGATTCCACATACCTTTCACTGCGAGAATATGCTTCACATGTACTAACAATATGGCAGAATATGAGGCGTGTATCTTGGGGATCAGTGAAGCCATTAACCTTGGAATTAAGATCTTAGAAGTATATGGAGATTCGACGGGGATGTACTTTATAAAAGGAATCATGACATGGTGTTGCTCTGGTGTTTAGATGGACATGAACAAGACATGCTTATCAAAGAAATCCACGAGGGATCCTTTGGAACTCACGCAAATGGGCATGCAATGGCAAAAAAGATTCTCCGAGCAGGGTATTATTGGCTGACTATGGAATCAGACTGCTTCAAATATGTCAAGAAGTGCCACAAGTGTCAAATCTACGCGGATAAAATTCATGTGCCGCCTACTCCTTTGAACATCTTAACTGCTCCTTGACCTTTCTCTATGTGGGGAATAGGCATAATTGGGATGATCGAGCCAAAAGCATCGAATGGACACCGATTCATTCTAGTTACCATTGACTACTTCATTAAATGGGTAGAGGCTGCTTCCTACACTAATGTGACAAGGCAAGTAATTGCACGATTCATAAAAAAAGGAGATAAGTTGTCGCTATGGGGTTCCTAATAAGATCATCATGGATAATGGGCTTAATCTAAACAACAAAGTAATGGATGAACTATACGAGAGTTTCAAAATCGATCACCATAACTCGTCGCCTTATCGCCCGAAGATAAATGGCGCGGTAGAGGTAGCCAATAAGAACATCAAGAAGATCATCCAGAAAATGGTGAAGACCTATAAAGATTGGCACGAAATGCTCCCTTTCGCACTACATGGCTACAGAATCTCAGTTCGTACTTCGACAGGAGCTACTCCTTTTTCCTTGGTATACGACATAGAAGCGATACTCCCTATTGAAGTAGAGATTCCTTCACTAAGAGTCGTAATGGAGACTAAGCTGGATGAAGCAGAATGGGTACAAAATAGATTTGATCAACTGAACCTCATAGAGGAGAAGCGCATGGCTGCTGTATGTCATGGTCAATTATATCAGCGAAGACTCAAAAAGGCATTCAACAAGAAAGTGTGTCCTCGCTTATTCGAAGAAGGAGCCTTGGTATTAAGAAAAGTGCTACCCATCTATAAAGATCCTCGTGGCAAATGGGCCTCGAACTATGAAGGACCATATGTCGTAAAGAGCGCATTCTCTAGTGGAGCTTTGATGTTGGCTACTATGGATGGAGCAGATTTATCGCGACCGGTGAATTCTGATTCAGCCAAAAAATACTATTCCTAGAAAAAGAGGATAAAAGCCCGCTAAGTAGAAAACCCTAAAGGGCGACTTAGGCAAAAATTAGGGCGACCCGGTGGATTGAAAACTTGAAAGAGCAACCCAGGCAGGAATTAGGGACTTGAATAAAAAAGGATACCCGACAAGTCGAAAACCCTAAAGGGCGGCTTAGTTGAAAAAAAATGGTATATCATCCTGGTGGACTAAAACTCGAAAAGAGAGGTCCAGGAAAAATTAAGGATATCCAAAAGGCATATGACTAATAGCACTTATGGTCACGCAATGGGAATTAGGAAGGGAATGATCAATCCAGTCGTCATCTTCGGAAGCGAAGTGTCATGGCCTCGGAGGCTTAGGGATGTTAGTTTGTGTTTGAATTCAATAGGATCATAATAAATTTGTTTTTTCTTATTTCCATTTTTCATCTTTTGTAGTAATTTCTCCTTATGAGGGTTATTTTCCTTATGTATTATTGCCCATTTATGGGCCCATTTTCAATAAATAATATTTTCTTTGCTTTCCAATTACTCTGCTTGATCACGAAATGTTGATTAATTATAGGATAATGCATTGAAACATTGGGTATAATCAAAAGCTTTTAAGAGGAAAATGTAATTTACTTCGATTTCGAAACGTTAAAAGGATCATATTCTTCTAATTTAAGCATGGGGTCTATACATTGACAGCCACAGTTCGATCATTGTGGGAGTTGCATCGAGAAAATAATACGCATCTCCAAATATCAAGAGCATATGATTGGTCACACTCATCAACGGGGTCAAGGGTTTAAGGGTCCGGAAGTCAGAACATTACAGAAGATATTCTACAAACACATGCATTGCATATCATAAAAGAGGCGTTAACCCAAATAATGCATCATGCATAAGAACATACACACTTTTAAACATGCATACATGGCATAAGTTTATAGTTTCTCTCAGGGATACCAGGGTTTAATTGGATATTTCACTATGGGTTTATTACCAGGGATTTTAGGATATCAACTTAGCACCTATCGGGTTCTGCGGTCAAAATTAGGGTCGTACTTGTATTTAATCGTCTCCTCCTCAAAAGGAGGAAGGCTCATCGACATCATCCTTCTGATTCGAAGACGATCAAATAGGGGCAGCTGTAGTACCCTAAATTTTGACCAGTGGTTTGTTACTATTTTTGGATTTTTGTGCTACCAGAGGGTGTCATTTAGGTGGCATTGGGCTTCTGAGATTGTTAATTTTTAGGCCCTTTTTTTTAGAATTAAAAGTTTTAGTTTAATTAATTAAATAAAATTAGGATTTTGTTTTAGAGTTGTCTATTTTTAAACTATCCTTTTGAATAATATTTTTGGTTCATTTTTAAATTTTTTTGTTACTTAAATAATTATTGGCTTTGCTCTACTTTTACTAAATTAAGGGTTAGATTTAAATTTTAAATCATAAGTTGGTTATTTCATTAGGCATTAATGTTTAGGGCTTTTCTGATTAATTAAGGTTGTAGTGATATTTAGATCCATTTGGGAAAATAACCCAGCCTATTATTATTATTTTTATTTTATTATGCATTTTATTTATTCGTTAATATGGTTATAATTTTTATTGCAAATATATTATTTATTTATCTTATGGTTATTATTAACTAATATTTATTTTTAATATGGTCATTTTTTATGATTAATTAGGTTGTTAAATATTTACGCGTCTTGTGGTTATATTAATAAGTATTATTTCCTTATTTATTTATTATTTTATTTTAGTACTGAATGGTCAATTTTGTTGACAAACAAAGGGGTCGTCTTCCCCAACCAGCTCTAACCCTAATTCGTGCAGAAAGAGGATCGTATCAAAGTAAATCATCTGTCATTTAATTTGGCAATCAATTTAGTACAACAGATTACAGTCATATCTGAATAAGTCAAAATTACAAATATCAGATCAAAACCCTAATTCTAAAAATCAGAACAAATCAAATCAATTAAAAATAACATCTAAAGTTTCCAAAAACCAATCTAATCTAACTTAACTCTAAACCTAATTCCTAAGTCTATAAAAAGATAAGAGAATTCTTTTAGAGAGGTTGGACTAGGAGAAAACGGAACCCAGCAGTGACGAATCCTCGATCTAGGAGCGTACCTGCGAGTCAAAAAAGAGAGGAGATTAGAAACGCGAACAGAGGAAATAGGATAACAAATTGCTACGAGTATCACTGCAAGGAAGGTAATATAAGAACTTAACTTTTGATTGTTGTGTGTTGAAGGTTTTTTCTGGAAATTTTGGGGGTTAGGGTTCATATCTGGGGTTAGGGTTCATCGCATGAGGGTTAGGGTTCCTAGGGTTCTTCACGAACCCTAGAGAACTAGGTTGATTTCTGGGTTAATTAGGTTAGGGTTCATGCTTTAGGGTTAGGGTTCTTGGGGGGGGGGGTTAGGGTTCTTAGGTTTAGGTTAGGGTTCTTGGTTGTTGAAACTTCCGGTTGAATCCTCAACCGGATTCTAGAAATTAGGGGTGGTTGGTGGTTGTCACGCGGTGGCCGGAAGGCTCATCGGCAACGGAAATCTAGAGAGAGGCGAGAGAGATTTGGGATAAAGAGAGAAGGAGAGGGTTAGAGAGAGAAACGGAAGTGAACAATGAGAGTTCTAAAGAGAACTCAAACTTGTACTCCCTCTCTTTGCTGCAGGATTAGAGACACATGGTCTCCTTCGTGGCCGTGCGATCACGGGACTTTGACCACTTCAGGGAGCGCGTGCCTTCCGTGTCCTCTCAGTTGACTTCCCATCATGATCGTCCATTGCACATACGCTGGGATCAGAGGCAGAGATTGGTTGTAGATCAGGCATGCCCTGGTCCGTCGATTAACCATCAGACGGTGTAGGGAGAGTCAAAGGTCAGACTCTTCCCAGCGCAAGCACACCCCCGTAAGTGGATTTGGGCCTAGCTCCCTCTGCTATCTGCACCTCCAGATAGCAGGCCCGTTACTAGTTTAGCATAAAATACACCCCCTGGGTTATTTTTAGATAATTAAATTAACAACTTGATTTATTTATTTAATCAGGGTTTAAATCTTAATTTAGGGTTTTTAATAATTAAATTAATAACTTAATTTAATTATTTAATTAGGTTAATTTTTAATTGGGTTAGATTTTTAATTTAGGGTTTTAATAATTAAATTAATAACTTAATTTAATTATTTAATTAGGTTAAATTTTAATTAGGATTTAGGTTTTTTTTAATTAATTAAATTAATAACTTAATTTAATTATTTAATTGGGTTAAAATTTTAATTTAGGGTTCTTCTCAATAATAAAATTAATAACTTAATTTAATTATTTAATTAGGTTAAATTTTAATTAGGGTTAGAAGTAGGATTTTAGGGTTTTAATACTTACATTAATACCTTAATTTAATTATTTAATTAGGATAAATATTTAGGTGTTTTTTTTATTTGATTTCTTTAATTTCTGGTTGTTTTCATAATAAATAGTTTTATATATTGGAAATAATTTATTTAAGAGAATAGAGATTTAATTTTATGTAGGAATTTTATTTAGGAAATTTTGGGGTGGGGTTTAACTTTATATTTTATATATTTAACATAGTTGGTTTATTCTTTTAAAAAATAGGAATTAAATTTTATTTAGGAATTTTACTTAGGATTTTAGGGGTTAATTTTGGGTTGGGCTTTAATTTCTTAGTCCATATATTTACAACATTTTGTTTATTCTTTTTGAAAAGTGGGAATTTATTTTAATTCAGGAATTTTATTTAGGAAGTTTATTTAGGATTTTTAGGGTAATTTTGGGTTTGGTTATTATTTCATTTTAATTTATAATTTATATATATTTAAAATATTTTGTTTATCTTTTTTTGCAAAAAAAATAAATATAACAATAAAGGTATTGGTTTTTGGATAAAGCATTTTGGGAAATTTGGCGATTTACTAAAAGTTGTTTTAGGGTTTATGTTAAATAAGAATTAGTCTTGGTAGATTTTAATTTGGAAAATGTGGTTTTTTTTGGATAAAAATAAATAAAAGTAAATTTAATTTAATTTTTAGGGATTAAAATTCTGTTATGTTAGGATTTATATTAAATTTAAGAAACTTTTTGGGATAATTTGGGGAATTGTTTTGCTATATTTTTAGCATAAATGGTATTTTGGATTTTATAAAATTCTATGGAATTTGAGGATTTTATTGTTTTTTATAAGGGATATAAAAGGGAATTTTAAGGATTTAAAATTTGGGATAAAACTCTTTGTCCAAGAGTCTAAATAAAGGTTGGGGTTTAGGGATAAATCTCTTAGGTTCCAAGAGTTAAAATATAGGTCAAAGGGATAAGGGATTAAGGGATAGAACTCTCCAACCGAGAGTATAAACAAGGGATAAGGGGTTAAGGGATAAAACTCTCCAACCAAGAGTATAAACAATGGACAAGGGATTTTTAAGGGATAAAACTCCTTATCTAGGAGTATAAATAATAGATTAAGTGATAGAACTCCTTATCTAGGAGTATAAATAATAGATTCGGGGATAAAACTCTTTATCCAAGAGAATAAATAGTGGATTAGATTTGGGACTAGGATTAGGATTAGGGGGTAGGAATAAGGGAGGTGAACTACGGTTACTCTGATCCTTCAAATTGAAGGTACGTAGGCATAGGGTAGTAAACCCTAGCGAGTACATTATTTAAAAATCTTAGGATTCTTTTGTAAAATAAATAAAAATTAGACAACAAACAAACAAACCCTAGAACTTAAGAAGGATCCCATTGAGTACAATGGAGGTGAGGGGTGCCTAACACCTTCCCCTCACTTAACCGACTCCCGAACCGTAGGAATCTCTGCCCTTGGGATTAAGGATTTTTAGGTTTATCATTATTTTCATTAAAAAATATGGTGGCGACTAAAAAAATTTTAGCCGATCGCGACAACTAGCATCAATCCACTGAAAGCCGGTTGTTACCTTCGCTTGCAGTTCAATTTCAATTAAGTTGGTGCGTACATAAGAGTCGCTACCCTGTACCTTTCCTGATGGTTCCTGAAGATCCTGCTTGAACTCTTCATTTTAAGGAATTTCCAGAAGATTGGATGTTTGAAAACTCCAATGACATGTGTTGTTGATCTTATAGGTTATAAGGATCCCTTTTTTGGCTCAGTAATCCTGTTGTTATGAGGATTCTGACCATCTTCCATCCCTGTTGTTATGAGGGTATATTAAACACATTTCTTTTAAGGATTTCATCCTATTGTTATGAGGATTTTGTCTGCAGATTCTATTATTATGAGAGTCTATGCCCTCTATTGTTATGAGGAGTATTTTCACTGATTCTATTGCCATAAGAATCTGTTTTATCTCCTATTGTCATAAGGAATATTGGGATTAATCCTATTGCTATGAGGATTGTATTTTGTTTCATTTATCTTATTGATATAAGGATTCTTGCTTTATATTTTGTTCTAGAGTGTCAGCCGGTCATGTTTGAACCTATTGATCAACTGTTCTAGATATTACCCGGTGGAGACCGTCCTGTGATGTTTCATTTTGAAATTTCCCCTTTCATCTTTGATCTCTTGTAAGAAGATCTTGTTCCTGTCTATCTTTTCCAATGATCTCAGGTCATGTCTGAACTTGTTGATAAATCACTTTGGGTATCCCCAGTGGGTCTCCCAGTCCCCGGTGGTGTTTCTTGGGATGTTCCCAATGTGGTCTTTTCTTTTCTGGTCTTTGCTTTTGACCATCTTGGTTTGCATTATGCATTCAGTATTTATCATTCCATCATGGAGCATCATACTAGAGTTCATTGCAGGTATGCACTGTTCCTAGCATTTATTTAAGCCAGTTTTGTCTGTAGCATAGCATACCATTGCATCTGGGGCAAAATTTCTGGTTATTTCTGTATTTAAATACCTTTCACTTTGATTCCCTGAGGGTTGTCACCACTCAAGAAATCCAATGAAGTTATTTAAATAGGGGCAACTGTCATACCCCAAATTTTGACCCTAGATGTCATCATCATCTAGGAAGCATTCAAGCATTGAATTGCTAACCCTAATCTTGTTCAAGTTGTTTCTTGTTTGGTTTCATGTGAAATTAGGGTTTTGCTCAAGGAAATCAAGGGAATCCTCACATGATCAGTCAATGTTTTGGAATGATCATCAACCCCTCAAGCTTACATACACTCAAGAGGCTTCTCCTTGTCAAGAATCAAGTGCAAGATGGTCTCATTACAAGTTCTATGGAGCTCAAAGTCATCTGGTCACCAATTAGGGTTTCATTAGAAAAAGTCAAATGTGCCTTGACTTTTGATCAAAGCATGATCCCAAGCCTTGGGACATGATCCAAGACACCCTAATACATCCTTTGAGTCCATCCATGATGATTAAAAGATTCAAGAATGCAAGATCACTGAAGATCACACAGTTGAATTCAACTGATAACACAAGCTTCATCTGACAAAGTCAACCCTTTGACTTTTAGGGTTTTTAGTCCAAACTAAAGTCATCAAGCCAAATTTCATCAAGACATGTTTGATCAATGAGTTTGAGCATTAAAAACCAAGATTTGGAAGGTTTCTTGCAAAAGGGGCAAAGTTAAGAAACTTGAAAATTTTCTAAGTATGGAAAAACGCTAGTTGTGAAGCTAACCTTGAAAGATCATAAATCCCAATCTACACAGCCATTTTGTGTGCTCCGAAGCTCAAATTAAAGCCCTTAGAACATACTACAACTTTGTATGAGAGGTGGAAACCTCAAAAAATACTTGGATTTTGAGTTATGAGACTTCAAAGTTTGAGAAAACCATGGGACACTTAGAAATTTTTCAAGACAAGTTTTTGGTCCTTAGAAGCATCAATCATTGAAGCCAGTTTCCATTATGATCCTTTGAGATTCAGAATTTTTGTTAAACATAAAAGTTTTAGAGAATATTTGGGGCTTTTCAAAAAGTACAGGAACTCCCCAATCCCATTTGTGAGCTAGGAGATTCGAAGCCTTGAAGTTGGGGTTTTGTAACTTGAATTTCAAGGTCATGAACATGATGAACTTGTTGAAAACCATTCCAAACCTGCATGATCTTGCTTTTCAGACCTTGTTGCTTCCAAATATACCATTGATTATAAGTTTTTACTAGTTTTGAAACATTACACAAGAGGTTGAAGCATCAATTCAAGTTTCATTCCATTTAGAGAGGTTTTTGCCATAAAGCTCACAATGCTACTCTTGAAAAGTAGCTTTAATCACAAACCTTTTGCCTTGAGACTCAAACTTGTTCCATCTGCAGAAGCAAGCTCAAAAGGAGATTACAACTCTCAATATGCACTTGTACCTTGCATTGGAGCTATGAGAGCCATGTACTTGCCAAGTTCAAATCCAACCAAACCATGGAACTTCAAGTTATAATCCTCCATAACCTCTTTACCTCTACTCTTCCCCTATAAATAGATGATGATTCTTGTCTCAAAACACAACAAAAAACACACATCATAGAGCATCAAAACGTCCTCATACCAGAACTGGTATTTCAAGTCATCACTTGAAAACTAAGAATCACCAACTTGCAAAAACTCCTCCAAAACAGTTTCCAGCCATAAAACTTCCATTCCAACCCTTCACACAAACCATAAAACACTTCTTAAGAGTGTATAAACTCTCACAACCTTCAAAGACCTCATAGATCAAAAAGTCAACTCTCAACCCCTTGAAAGTTTGACTTTCTGCATCTTCTCATCCAAGTCACTTCCCAATTCATTTCCAAGCCTTCCAACCCTACAAACACCTTCTAATAATCACTCTTGAGTTGTTCCAAGCATTGTCTCATTACTGTAGCAAGCATATTGAAGTTTGAATTGGAGCTTCAAGAGGTAATTCTACTATAAACTTGGACTCTTTAAATCCTGTTACATCTTGATGTGCACTAAGTATAAACTTGCTTGATATGATGATGATGATGATATGTCTGAACCTTTAGTGAGTGTTATTTAGGCCTGTGTACAACTGTACCATAGAAGTTGCAAACTTGTGTTTTATGGAGGTTTTACTATCGGGTTTTGGTTTAGAAGCACCTTTAGAAAACAACAAATGATGCCATTGTAATCCTTGTGAAAAAAATACACAATTTTCATTTTTATTGCACTGCATTTCATGAAGTATAGAGAAAGATATGATAGTTTTTGTAAATGGTGGATTGATGGTGTCTATGCTGCAGCAAGAGGGCCATGGCGCCCTTCTTGCCTTGGGAAATTAAGTTTACTTTAGGTTATTTTTGTTCCACCCAATTAATGGATGTAACAGGCCACCTCAGTGGCGCAAACCTTGCCTTGCCATGTCTTGTACACGCTATTGTCCTGGGTTCAATCCTCAGAGATCACCCTTTTCACCTTTTTTCAGCGCTTTTCATCTTTTAGCATTTAGGACAAGATTTCATATATATTTTAATACACGCGCTTTTTATACAAGCTATTCACATGGCTCAGTTGGTTAAAGATTTTAATCTCAACCAAAGGGTGCGTGTTCAAGTCCCATGAGGGCCATGTCCCTATTTTTTTATGACCTGTTTTCTTCATTCCTTTTGCAACTTCAACTGGTCATAACTTCTTCAATATTAATCATTTTTAACCCACTCTTTTTGCAAAATACTCATGTTGTTGTCTATTTTCTGTTTATGAATTTAGATTTCCAAAAATAATTATTTTTGAGACACTTATTCATGTTTGAAATGAGTGACCATTTTAGGGATCATGTTGTTTCCCTTGGTTGTTTCCTTTGATTTCCTTTGCCCTTATGGACATGTTTGAGCCATTTGCAACCTGTGTGAACCTTGTGTAATATTGTGGACTTGTGTACCTTTGTTTCAATTTGTTTTCAAGGAATTTTCAAATGTATGTTTACATGAAAATGTATGTTGGATTTCTAACCATGCCATGAACTTTTGTTTAGTCATGTTGGGCTCTAACATGTGATTCTCTTCCATGTTTATATGATTTTGATGTGTGCATGTACCCTTGCTTGAGTCATACTATTTTTAGGTATCCTTAAATCTTTGTTTTTTCTTTGAAAATGACTTAAAACACATGATTGTATGTGTGGACCTTTGTGAAGTCTCCACCTTGTTTGTAACCATGCTTGAACCCTAATATGCATGTTTAGGTTGTTACCTACTAGTATTAACATGTCCAACTTGTAACCATGCCAAAAGTGTCCAAGTAATGTCTTAACTTGTTCACATGACATTTGAACTTTCAATATGCCATCTTTAAGCATTCTCACATGCAATCTTTTGTATGCTTGCATATTCATCCACATGTTATTGTCATAAACATGTCCCTCTTGCTCAAGTATGTTTGGTTGTTGCCATTTGCTTGTTTTCAAATTATACCCATGATAAGTAATGTCTTAACTTATCCATGTATGTTTTGAACTTGGATTGTTATCATGACTCATGTATGCTTTACTTTATCTTTGAACTTCATTCATGTATAGGTATTGTTATAACCTTTACATATTAAACTTGAACTTTGTTTTCTTCCTTGTTTAAGTGATGTCTTGACTTATAGATGTACACTTTGAACCCTTGATTTTATCTGTGTTTAAGTGTTGTCATAACTTTCACATGTTAATTTGAACTTTGAATCTCATCATGTTTAAGTGTTGTAATAACTTATCCATGCTTTGAAATTTTTAAATTGTATTCATCATTAAGTGTTGTTACAACTTATCCTCCTTTGTCTTATATTCATGATTAAGTGGTGTTAGTAAACCCTAAAGCATGTTGCCTTATCCATGACCTTAGTCTTGTTGGAACTATATCTCATGTCTGTTTTGATGTTGTAACATCTTTGTTTTATTGAACCTAACTTGGTTGTCACATGTTAATTTGAACTTTCTTGAACTTTGAACATACTAGGTAGTTACCTTGTCTATTCATGACTTTGTTAAGTCCTTGCTCTAAATGTTGTCACATTTATCTTTATGCTTTGGTTGTAACCATATGCTTTACCTTTTCCATGCTAACATCATGTTTGGATGTTACTTTGATTTACTTTCCATTGATATCATGTTTGAATATCATATTTATTCATATCATCCATACTTAATCATATCCCTTTTAACTTTGTTAAGTTATTCCTCCAAGAGATGTTAGTTTGTTAGTTTCCATCATTATCCATCCCTTTGACCTTGTTAGAGTCATTAGGTTTTTTTGAGTCTTAGACTTAGGATAGAATTTACAACTCCTTTGACTTTGTCAAGTCAAGTAAGTGTTAGGACATAACACTTAATCCCCTTTGAATCTTGATCATAATCAAGTATTCATCCATCTCTATTAAGGTGAACTACAAATGCTCTGATTCCATCCTTGTAAGGATATGTAGCCACAAGACCACGGAGTTTTGGCGAGCATACTTAGTAACTAAACCCTTAGGTTCCTATCTCTCACTTATAACTGTAACACCTCAAAATTTTCCCTTTTTTTTTAGCATTAACTGGCTTATGTTTCATTGCATTCTTGCATTATCATCTTTGCATATCATGGGTTCTTGGCATGGGATCAAGGCATCTAGACCAACTCAAGAGAAGAAGATGTTTTCCAAGGTTTCAGCAAAAGCTCGTGTGTGCTATCCAGGACACCAAGAGGAGAGATAGTCTCAAGGTCTTCATTACTTGAACCACAAAGGAGCCTTGGACCTCAAGGTATCGTATTGGTCCATCACCTCATCAGAAGATTGCAATTGGCAAGAGATTTCAAGTGAATCACATACTCCTAGCCTGATTTTTCAAATTAGGGTTTTGAGATTCCTGAGTTTAACACCACAACGAGCATGTTCTCTAAGTCTTTATCATCACCAAATGACATTTCTCATCTTTGTTGGAGAGGATATACATCATACTCAGAGGAATTTGGATTTGGAGGATATGCTGATTTCTCCTAGACTGAGGGTTCAAGATTAGGGTTTGGCATAAAATCAGTTTATTTCTGATTTTTGGGCAAGACTTAATTCTATGGTATTCCTCATGTCCTTAGGTGCATAAGGTTGGAAGATTGTCCATCAATTTGGTTTGAAAGAGTTTCAATTGATCAATTGAATGAAAATCAGGAGAATTGGGGAAAAGTCAACTGTGCAGAGGAAAAAGTCAACTCTTGACTTTTTGAGGTCAAAATATTGTTCCTCATGTCAAATATGATCATTGGTGAGGGTTTGATCAAGAAATGTCAAGAGATTCACAAGAAATTAAAGGATATGAAAAGTTGCCAAAAATAGTAATGAAGGGTTTCCATTTATGGCAAGTTTTGTCAAGCTGAGGGATAGCTTTAGGGCATTCTTTTTCCATGTTCCAAGCTTCAAACTCAAAGGTTATGGAGGCCTATCAAAAGTTCACATTCCAAGCTTCAAAACCATAACAAGAACGTGCCCATTGGATCAAAATTGAGAGAGATATGATCAATTAAAGTTGGGGCAAATCAAGGCAAAATGGCAAGTCATGACCAGTCAGCACGCAGTCATTTTCACATACACCTTGTGTGCGTGTTTTGTCCAAGTTCATAGCAAAATTTCTCCAAGATGGAGACTCCAGATGAAAAAATGTTCAACATGAGTTTTGTTCCTCTCAATCTCCTCTACAACTTTGATGTTGGGGAATTTTTCATATGATCAACCATTCGGGAGTTGTGGTCAAAGTAGGGGCCTCAACCTGAGTCATTCACATGCATGTGGGCTGGGCACGAGCTAGGCAAGGTGGCATGCCAAGTTGCATTGAGGCAATTTTCACCATGTTTGCCTTGGTACAATCGATTTGCATAAGTGTGCAATCGAGTGCACCCCTTCAGTTTTCACATTTTTAGCTTTGCAAGGGTGTCCAATCGATTTGCACTGCTGTGCAATTGATTGCACTGTGGCGGATTTGCCAAAAACCTTCATTTTTCAACACTATATCAATTTCCAATGCACCACATTCACTTGGGATCAATGCTATATCAGTAGAAGGATCTAGAGGATTGTAGAATATGATTTCATTTCCATCCAATTTCCACTCTAATTCCACATTCCCTTTCCAAGTTATTTTTCCCTTCCAATTCCACTAACTCTAAACCTCACTTTCATTCCAAACCTAAGTCATATTTAAACCAATTTGATCCAAACCACACACAATTACACTTCATTTTTCTGATTTTTCTACACTTCTCATTCAGAATTCTCTCTCAATTCTCTCTCACTTTTTCATTCTCCATCTTCATCTTCAACCTCTCACCAAAGCTCCATATTCATAGATTCACATATTCTTCATTGGAATTTGTGAATTCTTGAGCTAAACCTCCATCACATCCTCATTCTTGATTCAATTCTGCAGTAGCAACTTATTTGGATCTAGGTTCAAGATTTTGGAATCACTTCTTGGAGAGCTTTTGCTTATTTGTGGTGTGCATAAGTTGGATCATGTATGCTTTTTACCTTGCTTGAACATTTGTTTTCCTTTGAAAATGATTATGGTTAATGTTCAACTAGTCTTGATGTATGTTAATGTGAAGTTGTCTTGCATGTTTGGATTGGATGATCATGATATGATTTAAGTTCTGACCTTGCTCCATTCTCACTTCATTTTGTTCACATCACCTTTGTAAGAACACGGTTTTCCGACACACGACTTTTGATTTCAATTGATGAATGTTCATGTTTGCGTTGTTGCCTTCTTGATGTGATGAACAAGTTGCACACATATTTGAATCATGATACCTCTCGACTAATACTCAACTTGCTGGATTTGTAATGCATGATCATTATTTGCATCCATGTTCGCTTATGCATGACGTTTTGATTGATAATATAGGAGTGCAACTTTGTTGAATATGCATGTTCTTGATTTGTTTACATGTCTTTGATTTGTCCATACCTAGTTGCTTGATGATTAATTGGATGTATGCTTGATATGATTAGTCATTATTGAGATCTTTCTATGAGCATTTGTTTGGATACATTGCATGCTGCCCTGTTTTTCATTGTTGTTCCTTTGCACATGTGTTGTTATATGTGCTGCTGTCTGGCCTTTTGTACCCCTTTTTGTGCTGAATTGTGTGCTGTTATAAGCTGTCTTGCTTGTGTGCTGCCTTTTACCGCTGTTTTGGTGCAGGTGCGCGGTGGTAGCTACTGTTTTTGTTTATTCGTCTCCTTTTCCTCCTTCGTCTCCTTCACCCCTTCTCTTCCCTTGAATCTCAAGACTTGTTTAAGTCTTGGATTTATTCCCTTAGGGCTACCTAGTCCAACTTAATTTTCGATTAATCTTGGAGTAGGATTAGCATTAGGCTTCCCTTTGCATGTTAACTTAGGTAGATATTTCCCCTTACAAACTCAACTATAGGGCCACCTTTGCATGACAACATTAGGAACAATTAGTTTCCCTTTAGTGTTTTATTTTCCCTTGAGTCGTCTCTTCTTATCTCCTAACACTTCTAAAATAATTAATAAATATAACGAATATTGCGCTCAAGCCTTAAGTGTAGGAAATGAAGAACGAGGGGTCTCCCCTCCTCTTCTAGAGTGTTTAGCATACGTCCCATTTGGAGACGACCATGCGATTCACTCGTTCCCGCATGGTAGACTTTAGTGCAATGTAAGTTACGAACTAACTTCAATCCACTTCTGTCTGAAAAAGCACAAAAACAAACTCAAACCTTTTTCATCCTTCAGGATCGTTAAGTTCACATCATTTTCAGAAAAGGGCACGTTACTTCCATCTCGTCGCAAACAGGCATCGACCCTAACTTCCGGACGCGAATCTAACATCGCTCATAAAAAAACACTAACCGACCTTGTTAGGTCAAACTATGACTGCTCTGATTTCCTCTTTCTCGTCTGATTGAGGATACGTAGGCACAAGACGACGATGTCTTGGCGAGCAACCTCCCCCTTAGTTCGTGTCCGAACTACGTTGACTCTGACTTTCCCATTGCATGAGGGAATACGTAGGCATAGGACGAGAGATGTCCTATCAAGTCACTTCTTTTTATTTTCTCCCTCGTTTCTTCGTTCCTTTCCGTTCCCGTTTCTTCTCCTTTCCAGCAGTAGCGGAGCTCCAGACGACGACACCCTTTGAACGAGACAACAAGCGTGGATCCCATCTAGTATGATGGATGCGGGGGGGGGGGGGGGGGTGCTAACACCTTCCCCTCACGTAACCGACTCCATTACCCGTTTCTCTTGGTCTCGAGACCATGTCTTTTCCCTTCCCTCAGGTTTACGCAGTGTTTCCTTTCCCTCTCTTGGGATAAATACACATTGCTGACGACTCTGTTTTCCGCGCCACTTTCGCGTTTGTACCATGGATGAAAATCCTGGGGAGCGACAATAACCCAAACACAAAACAATAGTAAACAATCACAAATACTAGTAAAAGGTTCCTATAGAGTACTATAGATGCTTAGGGTGTTAATACCTTCCTTAAGTATAACCAATCCCCGACCCCCAAAATCTCTTAGCATTTGTTACATTGCAAACTTAGGGTTTTTTTTACGATCTTTACCCTTTCCCTTGGATAAATCAAAGCTTGGTGGTGAATATTCAAAAGATTTGTGATTCAAGTTTAATCAATAGCTTGATATCCTATTTTCACCGCAACACTTATGCTGACAAAACAGACATGACATATAGACTGGTGATGAACACAACAGGATACTCGACCACTCTGGGAGATGGGGGTATCACTGGAGATTTTGAAGGTAGTAGTTTTGTTTGGGAACAAGGATTCCTGTGTTGTTTCTGATTTTCGAAGGTACAAACCTGCTAGGGATAGAAACTCGTTCTTAATTTTTAAGGGTAAACTCTACTGGGGAGAAAAACCAAACGTTGGTTCTCAGAGTTAAAAACTCTACCGGGAATGACAGATGGAACATTCCATCTGAAGTAATTGATCCTTCGTTCAGGGTGTACTGATCACAAGGAGTATTTTGATTCTGCATTTTGAAGTTTGATCACTTCTGGAGAAGCCGTCGATGTTCCTTTTTGTGCTCAGTAATCAAAAGGAGTTGTCATCCTTATTTTAAAAGTAGAAGTAAATTTGAAATTTCCGTTTTGAAAACAAAAGTAAATTCATTTTTTTTGTTTCAAGAACGTTGATCATATTAAAATGTCATTTTGCAAAGCAGAATAAATGAGAATTGCAAACAAAAGGAACAAGGGCTCAAATTTATTGATAGAATGATAATCAGCCTGATGCGTGATTCCACAAAGCATTACAAAGTTTAGAAAATGGTAATTTAAAGGAAAAGGGTCTACATTGAAACATAATGACCACTATCCTTCCACCAACTTTGAATTCTGGATATTCTTGAGCTTCTGTCGAAGGTGACCTCTAATTGAGGATTTCTTAACAAATGACGTATCCTGTGATGAGCAAATCTTGTCGGATGCAGTTACTTGCCATGAATCCCTAACTTTTGCCTAGATTACCTTTTCAGGTTTTCAATCTATCGGGATAATTATTGTTTATGTCTCTAATTTTTGCCTGGACTGCCCTTTCGGGTTTTCAGTCCACCGAGACGTTCTTTTTTACCTAAGTCGCCCTTTCAGGTTTTCAACTTAGCGAGCTTTTGTTTCTTTTCTCTTTTTTGTTTTGTTTTAGGAGAAGTATTTCTTGACTGCATCAACATTTGTGGGTATGTAAACTTTTCTCCATCCATGGTTGCGAGTCTTAAGGCACTGCCTGAGAAGGCTTTCTCAACAACATAGGGGCCATCGTAATTCGAAGTCCATTTGCCCCTAGAATCAGTGAGAAATGATTGTATCTTTTTGTGCACGAGGTCTCCTTCTCTGAAGACATGAGGTCGGACCTTTTTGTCAAATGATTTCTTCATTCTTTGTTGATATAACTGACCATGGCATAAAAACGTCATTCTCTTTTCTTCGATTAGGTTCAGTTCATCGTATCTACTTTGACACCATTCAGATTCTGTTAGCTTGGTTTCCATCAAGACTCTTATTGATGGGATCTCTACTTCTATTGGGAGCACTACTTCCATGCCATATACTAGAGAGAAAGGGGTTGCCCCTGTTGAAGTGCGGACGGATGTGCGATAATCGTGAAGAGAAAATGGTAGCATCTCATGCCAATCTTTGTAGGTTACAACCATCATTTGAATGATCTTTTAGATATTTTTCTTAGCTGCTTCTACCGTTCCATTCATTTTAGGCCGGTAGGGAGATGAGTTATGGTGTTCAATTTTGAACTCAACATATAATTCCTTCATCATCTTGTTGTTCAGGTTTGATCCATTATCAGTAATAATATGGCTTGGAACACCATAATGACAGATGAGATTGTTCTTGATGAATCAGACCACTATTTGCCTAGTCATATTGGTGTATGATGCTGCTTCAACCTATTTGGTGAAGTAATCAATGGCTACCAGAATGAATCGATGTATGTTTGAGGCTCTGGGTTCGATCATGCCAATTATGTCGATTCCCCATATAGAAAAAAGCCACGGAGAAGAAAGAACTTTGAGATGCGTTGGCGGTACATGGATTTTGTCGGCGTATATCTAACACTTATGACACTTCCTCATGTATTTGTAACAATCGGATTCTATTGTCAGCCAATAATCTTGTTCTCAGAATTTTTCTTCCCATTGTGTGTCCATTGGCATGAGTGCCAAAGGATCCTTCATGAATCTCTTTCATTAGCATGTTTGATTCATGTCTGTCTACGCATCTGAGCAAAACCATGTCAAAGTTTCTCTTGTAGAGCACATCATTGTTCAGGAAGAAGCTGCCAGCCAGTCTTCTGAGAGTCTTCCTATCTTTTCTTGATTCCCCAGGCGGGTATCCTTGTCTTTGAAGGAAGCACTTGATATCATGATACCATGGTTTGTCATCGATGACGACTTCCACTGCAAATATGTAAGCAGGCCTATCAAGGCGCATTATGTCAATCTTGGGTACGCCGTTCCATCAACTCACACTAATCATGGAGGATAGGGTAGCTAGTGCATCAACCATGTGGTTTTCTTCACGAGGAATGTGATGAAGTTCAATCTTGTCGAAGAAGGGTAACAACCTTCTTGCATAGTCTTTGTAGGGAATCAGTCCCAATTGATATGTGTTCCACTCTCCTTTGATCTGATTTATAACCAGGGCTGAGTCTCCATACACATCCAAGTTCTTTATCCTTAAGTCGATAGCTTCTTCAAGACCCATGATGCAAGCTTCATACTCGGCTTCGTTGTTTGTACATTTGAATGCTAATATGGCAGTGAAAGGGATATGGGTACCCTGAGGCGTTATGATGATTGCCCCAATTCCATTTCCATAAGCGTTGACAGCTCCGTCAAATATTAGTCCCCATTGGGAACCTAGCTCTGGCCCTTCGCTTGGTAGCAGTTCATCGCAATCTTTCATTTTTAGGTACATGACATCTTTGTCTGGGAAGTTAAATTTGATCATTTCCTGATCGTCAATCAGTTAATGAGCCAAATGATTGGCTAAAATACTTCTTTTGATGACTTTTTGAGCATGGTACTCGATGTCGTATTCTAACAACAACATCTGCCAATGGGCAATTCTTCCTGTTAGAGTAGGCTTTTCAAAGATGTACTTGATCAGATCCATTTCAGAGACTAACCAAGTAGTGTGACAAATCATGTACTGGCGAAGACGTTTAGCTGCTCAAGCCAGAGCGCATCAAGTTTTCTCGAGCATAGTGTATCGAGTTTTACAGTCCCTGAACTTCTTGCTCAAGTAATAAATGGCGGACTCTTTTCTCTTTGTTTCGTCTTGTTGGCCAAGTACACAGCCAATGGAATCTTCCAAGACTGTTAGGTAGATGATCAGTGGTTTTCCTTCCACTAGAGGAGATAGAATAGGTGGATTCAGCAGATATTCTTTGATGCTGTCAAAAGCCTTTTGGCAGTCTTCTGTCCATATACAACTTTTATTCTTTCTGAGTAGTTTGAATATTGGCGCGCATGTCGCGGTCATGAGGGATATGAATATTGAGATGTAATTCAGACGTCCCAAAAATCCTCTTATTTGTTTTTCAGTCTTTGGAGCAGACATTTCTTGAATGGCCTTGACTTTGTCGGGATCAACCTCAATTCTATTTTGGTTGACGATGAATCCCAAGAGCTTTCCTGAACGAACACCGAATGTGCACTTATTGGGAAGCGGAGTTTGTATTTTCTTAGACGCTCGAATAATTTTGAAAAATTCTCCACATGTTCTTCTTCTGTTTTAGATTTGGCAACCATGTCATCGACGTACACTTCAATCTCTTTGTGCATCATGTTGTGAAATAGAGTTGTCATAGCCCTTTGATAAGTTGCTCCTGCGTTCTTCAGACCGAACGACATTACTTTGTAGAAAAAGGTGCCCCATTGGGTGATGAAGGAAGTTTTCTCCACGTCTTCTGGCGCCATTCTGATTTGATTATAGCCCGAGAATCCATCCATGAAGGAGAACACTTTGAATTTTACGGTGCTGTCAACTAGCATACCAATGTGTGGTAGGGGAAAATCATCCTTTGGACTTGCTTTATTTAAATCCCTGTAGTCTAAACACATTCTGACTTTCCCGTCTTTCTTGGGAACTGGCACTATGTTGGCTAGCCATTGAGGATATTCTGAGGTGGCAAGGAAACCTGCGTCGATCTGTTTCTGCACTTCCTCCTTAATTTTGATGGCCATATCTAGATGAGTCCTTCTCAGTTTTTGTTTGACTGGCAGACATTCTGGTTTCAAGGGTAAGTGATGTTCCACGATGTTGGTATCCAACCCGGGCATGTCTTGGTAGGACCAAGCAAACACATATGAAAACTCTTTGAGCAGTTCTATCAGGCCTCCTTTGACAGTTGGACTGAGTAGTGCTCCGATTTTAACTTCTTTTCTCTCTTCTTTTGAACCTAAATTGATCACTTCCAACGGTTCTTGGTAAGGTTGAATGGATTGTTCCTCATGTCTGAGTAGTCGGGATATCTCATCTAGAATTTCTTCGTCCTCTTCTTCTACGACATTACTTTGTAGAAAAAGGTGCCCCATGGGGTGATGAAGAAAGTTTTCTCCACGTCTTCTGGCGCCAATCTGATTTGATTATAGCCCGAGAATCCATCCATGAAGGAGAACACTTTGAATTTTATGATGCTGTCAACTAGCATGCCAATGTGTGGTAGGGGAAAATCATCCTTTGGACTTACTTTGTTTAAATCCCTGTAGTCTATACACATTCTGACTTTCCCGTCTTTCTTGGGAACTGGCACTATGTTGGCTAGCCATTGAGGATATTCTGAGGTGGCAACGAAACCTGCGTCGATCTGTTTCTACACTTCCTCCTTAATTTTGATGGCCATATCTAGATGAGTCCTTCTCAATTTTTGTTTGACTGGCAGACATTCTGGTTTCAAGGGCAAGTGATGTTCCACGATGTTGGTATCCAACCCGGGCATGTCTTGGTAGGACCAAGCAAACACATATGAAAACTCTTTGAGCAGTTCTATCAGGCCTCCTTTGACAGTTAGACTGAGTAGTGCTCCGATTTTAACTTCTTTTCTCTCTTCTTCTGAACCCAAATTGATCACTTCCAATGGTTCTTGGTAAGGTTGAATGGATTGTTCCTCATGTCTGAGTAGTCGGGATATCTCATCTGGAATTTCTTCGTCCTCTTCTTCTTCGGCTTCAAATACCGGGAACTTAAAGTTGGGAGAAGGCATTGGATCGTATGTTTCAATGGGGTTTAAAATAAGTAATATGCACGACGTGATGATTCCTTTTTAGAAAAGACAGAGAGAATGCAAAAGTGTGTGCAGTGTGTTTTTGTGAAAACGCTTATTTTTTATTTTGGTCTATTTTTTAGGATTACCATTTTCTGGAAAAGCGAAAAGTGAAAATAGCAATAAATGCAGGAATTCAGAATGACATTATTTATTTATGATTTGTCGATTCTTGAAACACAATCCTATAAAACAAAACTTTTTCGCTCTGGGCGAAGCGAAGAGGGACATTTACAAAAAATCAAGCCCTATAAAACATCCTTTTCACTCGGGCAAAGTGAAAGGTCAAAACAAAGACAAGACAATTACTTTGATTTATGAACGACATTCGGGACATCGACCACATCCCAATGGTGACGAACTCCTCTATGGATCACAAAGTTCGGTATTTTTCTTCCAGGATTGTCTTCAGTAATGACACTGGTTTCTGGTGGAGTTGGGTTACTAGAATCTTCTTCCCATGCAACGTTATCATAAGAGGATTCCTCTATTGTATCTTCAACAGTGTTTTCATTTTCAAGAGGATCTCCCCATCCAGTTGGCTGGATGTCCTCATATCTGATGTGAGAACTTTTGGGAGCAGTGTATTTCACTAGGAAGTCGTACTTGCCGCTTGGCAGCCCAAAAGTATCCCAAGTTTCTGAAGGGATAGATGAGTCGTCTTCTTTAATGACGTTGACCTCAGGAAATGCAAAGTTGATAAATTCTTGTCCTGCGATTCTTGCAACTTCATCAACATGGCGTTGGACATCTTTGGAATATTCTGGGTAAGGATTCCATGACTCTAGGAGAACAGGTATATTTTTCTCAAGGTCATTCAGTAGATATGCATTATCTGTCTGACTCTTTTGCCCTGAGTCCTCCATGTAAGGTTTCCAAATGGGCAAATCATCCATAGGATCATATGAGTTGTAATCAAAGTTGTCTTTCATCAGAGTATCTTCCTCTAATGAGTTGGGTGGAGCACTACATCCTTCGGGATCACAATCTCCGTAGATCATTCTGATGACTTATCTTGGTATATATCTAGGACTCTGCTTTGGAGAGCAAAACGACATGTATGCTTCTTCCTGAGATATGTATCCTTCATCATTGAAATAGGATTTCCACTCTTCATTTGTATCAGAAGAGTTGTTCTCCTCGATGGTGTGGACTTCTTGGGAAATCGGGTGGAGAAAATATCTATTGTGGAAGAAATCTTGAATGGGACGAAAGCTTTCATCCTTTTTTTGTAGTCTTGGTAAGTGCTGAACAAAAACCGAGACCTTTTCTTGTCTTTTTATCACCAGGAACCACAACTTGCCCCCATCTTTTTGTGTCACCGCTTCCCATTATTTGGAGAGCATATTTGTATGAGGAAATTGACGTTCCTTTCTCTTGGTGATTCTCATTGTTCACCGAGAGTGCTTGAAATTGAGTTCCAATAACCTCCTCTAGTTCTAAATATGAAAATGATGATAGGTTGCTCGCAATTAAAGCTAGTTCTCTTCATACTGTGACCAACTTATCGTTCTTGACAAACTTCAGCTTCTGGTGAAGTGTCGAAGTGACTTCCCCTGCTTCATGTATCCTAGGTCTTCCTAGTAAATAGCTGTATGCTGCTCGGATGTCCATGACCTGGAAAGTGACTTGGAAAGTGTGAGGACTAATGGTTATGGGAAGGTCGACTTCGCCAATAACTATTTTCCTAGATGTGTCAAAAGCTTTGACAATGATCTCACTACCTCTCATCGGAGTACCTTGAAAAGATAGCCGTACCAAAGTTGATCTTGGCGTGACATTCAAGGATGAACTTGTGTCTACCAGTACGCTGGCTAAATCATCATCCTGCCAATTGACCGTGATATTGAGTACCATGTATGATTCTTACCTTCCTCTGGAAGTTTTTAATCACTGAAACCCAAATTGTTGCAAGAAGTGATGTTGCTAATAATACTGTCAAACTGACCCACTGTCACATCTTGTTCTATAAAGGCCTGTTCGAAAACTTTCTGTAGAGCTTCTCTGTGAGCTTCTGAACTGAGCAGGAGAGATAACATGGATATCCAAGAAGGAGTTTGTGATAATTGATCCACGATGTTGTACTCACTCTTCTAGATGAGTTTTA
The DNA here is from genome assembly GCA_022829125.1 of Lathyrus tuberosus. Classification (NCBI taxonomy): domain Eukaryota; kingdom Viridiplantae; phylum Streptophyta; class Magnoliopsida; order Fabales; family Fabaceae; genus Lathyrus; species Lathyrus tuberosus. The sequence goes on from JALAZF010000449.1 coordinate 4,826,125, forward strand.
ATATTTCATCGTTATTTCTCACAGGCTCTATACTGCTGGATTGGCCAATTTGTTGATTAGGAACTTTAGCTTGAGGTTCCTTTTCTTTTGTAGGTTCTCCAACTCCTCTGTTGAAGATTCCACCGCTTCGGGTGACCCGACTGATATCAGCAATGTTAACAACGGATGGTAGCGGAATTTCTTTTCCATCTTCTATTGTAGTCGCACCGTACTTGTATGGAATAACTTTCTCTGACTTGTATGGTATTGGTCCTGGCAAGTAGATGACCACATGGGCTATTTGGGTCTTTCGACCGTCATAACTAATCTTAATTGGTTCTTTTCTACTGTCAAGAGGGACTTCCAAACGCTTTGGTTCCTTGAGCAAAGGAATTATGGTGAAAACGTCCTTGTTAATTCCATAATTAACAGGTTCTCTTCTATTGGAGACTGTGATAGTCCTTTTGTCTAGTAGTCCTTGGACCTTGTTTTGGACGAGGGGACATCCTTGCACCATGTTGATTGACTGAGAATTTAGGCGTAGCTGGGTTTTACCTTAGTCTACCTGATGCTGGAGAGATGCTCGCACAAGGTAGCATCCTTGGCTATTTTCTAAACATATTCCACAACGTTCATAATTGTGAGGTGGCATCCTGCCGTACCCACTTTGTATGCAGTGTATCTTTACCAAATCCGTTTCCAGCAAGCGAATGTCATATCTTAGGTGTCTATCCGATTTCCATTGGTTATGCTAACTTGATGTGTGTCCTCGTCTTGGTAGACTGGGAGCCACCAATGGTCCAACAGATGTTGAAGAGTTCTTTGTACAAGTGCGCAACCTTGATTGTTTTTGGAGCAAACTTTGCAGTCCTGATAATTATGCTAGGACAGAAAACTGAGTCTGACTTGCTTGGCATGCAATTCCCCTAGACTGGTATTCATTAATCTAATGTCAAAAATCTGAATCATGTTGACCTGATGATCATTCCTTTCATGGTAGTCTTGGATCCATCCAAGATCCATTTGACGCTGGAGGGCCACTTGTACAAAAGAGCATCCATGATTATCTTTTGAGCAGATCGAATAAGCATTGTAATAGTGCAGCGGAAAATTATAGTACTGACTTTATCTTGAATTCATTTCCACTAGATTGACATTCATTGCGCGGATGTCATGATTTTGAACAATGTTTGAATGTTCATGGGCCATATTTACTTCACGAATCCTATGATCCTGAATCCAGCATAGATCCATCTGCTCTTAAAGAGATGTTTGTACAATGACACATCCTTGATTGTTCTTGGAATAGATATCACATTGATGATAGTTATGAGATGGTACATGACCATACTCGCTTTTCTTGCAATGCAGGTTTTACCAGATTTGTTCCTAGTAGCCGTATATCGCGAATTTGATAACTGCTGTCAGGTTCTCCTTCTATCAAGTTTACTGAAGTTTTTTCATGTTGCGGCAACATATTTGTTTGAACAATCAAATTCGTATCTTTGAAAGATAAAACCCCGTTTCTGACGAGCTTTTGTACATCAGATTTAAAGTTGAGGCAATTCTCAATGTTATGTCCTGGTCCTCCTTGATGGTAAGGGCAAGATTGACCGGCTTTGAACCAAAAAGGCGGATTGTCCGGTATTGTAAGAGGAGTTGTGATTTGAACGCCCCCCTTGGCTAGCAGAAGTGGAAATAATTTTGCATATAACATTAGTATGGGGTCAAACCCTGGTGATCGTGTGATACGATTGCTATTATTGTACTACGGGCGTGCCTGCTAAAGAGGCTATTGTTGCCTTTGTTGATACTGTTGGTGATTTAGCTGGCTCTGAGCAATCTATGGTTGATATGTCAGAGCTGGTGCTGGGTTGATAGCGGGAGCTACTGCCGCTACCTGCCAAGGTTGATACCTTCACCTTTGCTTACCCTGAGAGATATTACTGATATCTTGCTCTTTCTTCTTTTGGAAAGCACTCCTGTATCTTTTAGTACTGCTGGATGGCTCTGCCTCTTTGACTAACTGGCCTTCTCGGACTGCTTCCTCAAGGCGTACCCCCATGTTCACCATTTCAGTGAAGTCACTTGGTGCACTTGCAACCATTCAGACATAGTAAAACGTGCTTAAGGTTTTCAAGAAGATTTTGTCATTTCCTTTTCCTCGAGAGGGGGACAGATCTAGGCGGCGATTTCACGCCATCTTTGAGGATACACTTTGAAGGTTTCTTTATCTTTCTGGAACATTGTGTAGCGCGGTTTTTGTGGTTTCGAATCACTAACACTTTAGTACTACAGTTTGATTCATTTTTTATCCTATTGAAGCTGATGAAGGAAGGGAAATAAATGTCTCCAATTAACCCTGCTTGTATACTGAGTTTAAACAGTTAAAACAGTTGGTTTACAGATGCGGCTTTAGTTCGTGGGCCTCTCTCTGCTTATTTTGTTCAGAACGAAATACCGTGACTGTTCATGGGGAATTTGTTGGGATACTGCGCTAGATGGGATGGAGGTAGGGCACTTTGGGTTTTTTTGATTAGTATGCTCGCTAAGATTCTTTTTCAATCTTATGCCTACGTATTCCCGGGATAGGGAAATCAGAGCGATCGTAGCTCCTCCTATTCTATGGGAGGAAAAGGTGTTTTGGTGTCTTGTTCAAAGCCCAAGACATGAAGCTAAAGGTGGTTTATATCTTGTTCAAAGCCCAAGATGTGAAGCTGAAGGGTCTATTTGTATCTTGTTCGAAGCCCAAGATATGAAGCTAAAAAGGTGTTGACTTTAGAGAGAATTTTTCATCTCTAAAGGGGAATATTTGGTCTGTTGGCACAACTGTTGGGTGACTGATTATAAAGGAGAATTACTTTAACTGGGATATGTGAATCCAGAAATGCCATAATTTCCTTTATAGGGGATTTTCAACCAGAAGGAGAAGACTTTAACTCAGTTTAGAGCAATGCCATCTTTCCTTAGGAATTTCTCATGCTAAAAGAGGGAGAGTGGCGTGGATGTAAATAATCCAGAGGCTTGCCGCTTACAGCAATTAGATAAAGGAAAAGGAGTTGTTGATGTTTGTATACTGTGAGCAAGGCACAGATTTTGATGCTAAAAGGTTGATTGCCTCAACTAGGGTTTTCCTTATACGAAGCCTAAGAGGAGACTATTGACCCAACAAAAGGATGCTTTTGTGTCTCGTACGAAGCCCGAGATAGAGGCTAAAAGGGTTGAATCAACAAGAGAGTGTTTTTATACTCACCAAGAGAGTGATTTATATCTCGTACGAAGCCCGAGATAGAGGCTAAAGGTGATCGACTCATCAAGAGATTCTTTTTATACTAAACCAGAGAGTGTTTTGTATCTTGTACAAAGCCCGAGATAAAGGCTAAAAGAGGATTGACTCAACAAGAGAGTCTTTTATACTCAACAAGAGAGTGTTTTAGTATCTTGTACGAAGCCCGAGATGGAGGCTGCAAAGGTTTGCTCTGACGGGAGAATCATTTGTACAAAGCCCAAGAGGAGGCTAGGGTTACTGTTTCAATTGAGTGACAGGTCCAGTATGTTGGTTAAAAGAGAAAATCAGTTCTTATATGGGTAATGTTGTACTCATGGATTTGATCTGAGGATCTGGATTATTTCCTGTTTTTTTTTAAGGAAACGGGGAATCCGAAGGGTATTGAGACTGCCCAAGTCTACGGGTGTTTTCTTCCTATTTTTGAAAGGAACTTGAGAATGTCTTCGAGACTCAAGGAGATTAGACTGTCCAAGTCTAGAGTTTTATCTTTTGTACTATGCTTAAGAGAGATCAAGAGACAGTACGTTCGCGGTAGAAATATCTAGACTCTTTGAAAGACTGTTCTATTAAGATGACTAATTTCTGTTCCTATACCTTTAAGAGATCGTCGGGACAATTTGTACGAAGCCCAAGAGGAGGCGAGAAAAACTTTTAAGAAGCCGAAGGGACAATTTGTACGAAGCCCAAGAGGAGGCTATCTTCCCGGAGGAAGAATCATTATACGAAGTCTAAGAGGAGGCTGTGAAAACTTCTAAGAAGCCGACGGGTCCTTGTACAACGCTCAATATGAGGCGTGGATGCTTTCAGGAAGCCTGTGGGTCCTTGCACTAAGCCCAAGAGGAGGCTGATGAACAGTTCCAGAAGGGGTTTCACTTGGAACATTTGGCCTTCTGTATATGAACTATTCAAGAGGGAGATTTCTTTGATCTAGTTATCTAAAATTGTTGTAAAAGAAAATTCTCATGGTTTAGGTTATGTTGAAATATCCAGGAGAACGTCGGATGTAAGGAGACGAGGTTTTGTCTAGTTCTAGACGTAGTTGCCGGGGAAACTCTAAATATCTATACTAGTATTACACAGTCGATATGAGTTTACGAAAGAAGACTTACAGTGAAACAACCCCACAGTACAGTTATATATATATGAAAGCGGTAAATGAAAACGAGTAAACACTTATTCGGTTGTAGAGCTTCCATGCAGTTTGGTTAGTTTGTTCAACAAAGAAAGCTTTGATAACAATATTATATTCAAAATCAAAGGAGAAAGTGCTTTTGAAAGGAAAATTGGGGCTTACAGCTCAAGGAGAGGCCCAGGGTTTAATCAGTGATCACACTGTCGTTTTGTACAAGGACTTATAAAAGTGACTGAGGCCCAAGAAAGGTTTTCTGTACAAAGGCGATGGGGCTTACACTCTCTCAAGAGGCCTAAAATGATTGAAAGAAAAAGAAATGGGGCTTATAACACGAGGGTAGGCCCAAATGATTTGTTTTTTGAACTGGCGATCGCGCCGAGATTTTCTTTTAATGCAGAGGGACTTATACAATATCTGAGGCCCAAAATTATTTTGTTTAAAAGGGGATTGGGTCTTACACTCTATTAGAGGCCCACAGGTGTTTAAAGAAAAAGAGTGGGGCTTATAACACGAGGGTAGGCCCAGGGGGTTTTGTTTGAAAAATGACGATCGCGTCGAGATTTCTTTAACGTACTGGGTCTTATACAATGCATTGAGGCCCAAATTATTTTGGTTTACAAAATGGGTTGGGTCTTACACTCTACTAGAGGCCCAAAATGATTTTGAATGGGTCTTATAGCTCGAGGAGAGGCCCAGATGGTTTGTTTTAAACGGGCGATGATCGCGCCGAACTTCTGAAATACAACGGGACTTATACAACATTTGAGGCCCAAAATAGTTTTGTATTTACAAAGGATTGGGTCTTACACTCTATTAGAGGCCCAAAATCTTTTTAAAGGGTTTGATGAGGGTTGAATTAATCAAAACCCTAATTTGTTCCCAAAATGTATTTTAATTGAATAAAAAATTCAATTAAAATGATCAAAATTGTTTAACATGTGGAAAACAAATTGTGATCTTGGATTAATGCTTCAAAAATCATGTTCTAAAATATTTTAACATTTTTGTGAATTATTAAAAAAGGAATCAACTCAAAATCATTAAAACTCAGAGAGAAATTAATTTTTGAATCAATTACATAAAATCACAAAATTCAAATATTTGAATTTTTAAAAAGGGCGCCAAGAACAAGGGCAAGAACACGCGCCACCCTCTGTTTCTGCAGATTTGCGTTTTCTATCCAATCTCACTGAATACTTGATTATATCATGCAATCTACATATCAATTTACTCGTTTCAACCTCACGATCATGTCGATGGTCTTTAATTTCATTTATTTTAAGCATGGGATAAGAAATCAAAGAGAAACCTCAAGAACCCTAAATTATGCATGAAGGTTCAGAAATTCCATACACGATTCATACAAAGCAATTGATTGAGGGTAAACACTCTATGCATGATTATGAACATATGGCCAAATTATTGTGCAGTAAAAAATGCATGGATCATAGAGTTAGAAGAGCTCATGCTCACCTCTTGCAGCTGGTGATCGTGTTTTGGGTTAGAGGTGTTACAACTAGGTTCCAATGATCTGGATAGCTTCCCTAGGTGCCATGGAGTGTGTCTGGATGCTTGGAATGGATTGAAATGATCTGGAACTTGAGATGGTACCCCAACTACAAATCTGTCAAAGGTTTGAGCAATTGGCTAGTGATTTTGTGATTTTGGTGTTCCAGATTTTATGTGAGTGTTTGGACCACTTCTATATGATGTTTATGAGGTGTGTGTGTGATTGGTTTGATTAGAATTACTCTCAAACTCAAAACCCGATAGTGACTTTCTTTGGAAGGCAAAACTGGAGTGAAGAAGGAGATTTTGAGGAAAGCATCTGTTTGATGGCTTTGGTGTACTCAAACTGAGCACAAATGAGCTCTATTTATAGTAGAGTAAATTTGTTTTGGGATCAATAGTGAATGGCAACTGCAGCAGAGGTTTGGCCAATGTTGATCAATGAGAATCCAAGTCTCCTCTAGCCATTGACTAGAGGTTAGAGCACACAGTTGTGGTTCCCTAGTTGTTGGATCATTCTTGACTGAATTCGGTTGTAAATGTGTCAGTCCATGCCACCTTGGTGCATCCATTAAATGCTCCAATCCAAAATTGGAGTCTTGTCCCTCTTTTAGGGATTTCTAGGTTTGGCATGCTACTTCTTGTTCCAAAGACTTTGGAGGCTTGGATCAGTGTTTGTTCCCTTTAGATTTGATCCTCAGATGTGTCCAAAGTGATGACAAGGCTTAGAATTATCTGATTTTGCCAAATCGAGCAAAAGTACAAAATTCTGCCTAGCCTTGGCAGTTTTCAGCAAGGTATATTGCCGTTGTCATATCTCATGGCTCAAGTGGAATTTGATGGAGTTCTTGGCCATTTTGGAAAGCCCTCATATGATACAATAACTGTTTGATCATAATTGTTTTTGATACTTTTTGGATCCAAGTGAAAAATATCCCTACATTTGGAAAAAAGTGAAGGCAGATTCTGACTTAGTGAAAATTTCACTAAGTGTTGGAAAAAAGTGACATTTTCACTTTTCTTGATTTTGATCATTCCATAACTTGAAATCCATGGGGAATTGGAATGAGTGGTAGTTGAAGCTTTTGTAGAGGGTAATGAGAGCTACAAATCCAGTTTTTGATGGGAAAAAATGGCCTTGTGGTTTAGGAGTTATGATCCTCCAAAGTTGGTACCCTAGCCACTTTGTTCCATAACTTAGAAAATTTTCTAAGTTTTTTATGGTTACCCCTTTTACAAGTTATCCCACTTTTCTTGATTTTTATTGATGAATGATGATTCTAATCACACATTAACATCATTTTAGGGTTAAAGAACCATAATTGTGAAAAATCTCAAAAAGTCAAAGTTGACTTTTGTGCACAGTTGACTTTTTATTAGATGAATTCCAAACTGTGCGATCCTCTATGAAATCAAGTCCTTGACCTAAATAAAACGTGATGGATTGACTTCATAAGTGTTATAGGGTGTATTGAATCATGTATTAGGGTTTGGGAGTTTGTCCTGGTCAAAAGTCAAAGATACAGTTGACTTTTTCCGCGAAACCCTAACTGTGGTTCTGATGAAATTGAAACTTATTGCTCAAGCTTCTTGGATTAATCCATTGTTGCAAATGGATCAATGTGATGTATCTGAGACCCTCAAATCCCCTCTTGAGGTCTTGGCTCATGTTTTGTCCCAAAAGTCAACTTAGGGGTGAATTAGGTCAAGAAACCCTAACTCTTGATTTTTTGTGAATGCATCCCCTGAGGCAAAATTGACTTGATAATTAGGTTCATGATGTTCCATGGAGCATCATAGATTATGCTTTGAAGCATTGGCTCATGCCCAGAGGAAAATTTCCATCTGGAGGCCCTGGTCGACCAAACCCTAATTTGGTGACACCGACGATCTTAAGGCTTGATCCACCTAGAAGGGAGAAGCCTTGTGCTTAATCCTTGAAGTGGGAGTCCTCTTGATCCTTTGTGGATGTTTGAGAGGCTAGAAAAGTTGAAGATCATGTCATTTCTTGATTGATCCTTTGTCTAAGAGCTCTAAGAGGGCTTGAAACCCTAAGTCTGATTGTAGTGGATGCTCACCCATCTTTTGGGAGACTAATGGTTCATCCATATTGTGATGATGATTTGCACAATGATGGGAAATCTTAGTGGTCAAAATTTGGGGTATGACAGATGCCCCTATTTAATCTTCTTGGACCCGGAGGTGTGAATGGCGAAGGTATTCAGGCATTCGGGGTGCAAGAGGATTAAATATCGGAATACCCGAAATTTTGATGGTGCTTATGAATGGTAGTTCGCGCATCCTTCCTCTTTTGCTAAGTAATGATGCTTAGAAAAGGTAAACTTCCCCTCGATCCTGGTTTCTTACCAAGGAACTAGTCTCAGTTTCTAAATTAAACTCCCCCTCGATCCTGGTTTCCTACCAAGGAACTGGTCTCAGTTTCTGAATTAAACTTCCCCTCGATCTTGGTTTCCTACCAAGGAATTGGTCTCAATTTCTTTTGTCAATAAACTATTTTGACAAGGGGTACTATGTGTAGCGATTTTCCTCAAACTTCTCGCTGAATTTTCCTAGAGAGATGCCATTTGACAGAAAAACTTTTGATGTCAGACTTGCTGGGGAACCCATCTGTCTGAATTATAGCGGGGGTACAAACTTCTCTGTTGGAAATGCCATTTGTCGACTCTATCGGGGAAAACGAGTCTCTTGAGAGACTGCCTTCGCTTTGGGATATTACATCATACTTTTCTCGAGATCTTCTCAAAGAAATTCCATACGATGTACCCAAGTTTTGAGGTGCCGATGACTTTGTTGACATTGACATTCTGGAGAGAAGGACCAATGTGTTACTGAAAGTCTTTAGTTGAGAGGCTTTCTCTAGGGATTTTCCTTAATCCGAGAAAGCAAAGATATCATCTTCAATGGTGAAGAGTGACATTTGTTGAATGTTTTCTCTGGTCTTTCAGAGGTTCAAGTTATCAAAGTGGTCGAGGACCGACCTCATCCCAGAAATAAACTGGAGGAGAGATTGTTCAGACACGACGTTTCTTGACGAGGAAAGAACTGACAACTCGATTGTGAAGACTTTTATCACTAGGGGACAAGACTGACCAGAGTGATAGTGATGCAATATGAATGCGAAGGTAAACCAATAATGCATGATGTATGTATGTTTATGCTGACAAAACTGACGTGACATACAAACTGACGGATGAACACGGCGGGATACTCGGCCACTGTGGGGGATGATAAGTATCAATGGTTTACGATAGCAATTCTGCCTTGCTTAGGAGAGATAGTCCCTGCGGGGACCACCGTTGGTCGGGCTTAGAAGGCAAGAGCTCTGTCGGGGATGTCGGACGGAATATTTGCATCTGACACAGTTGATCCTTCGTTCAGGCGTACTGGTTTAGAAGGAGTACTTTGATTCTGCACTTTGAAGGTCGCTTACTTCTGGAGAAGCGATTGATGTTCTTTCGATGTTCAACATTCAAAAGAAATTGCCATCTTTATTTTAAAAGCCGAAAAAGTTTTAACAAGTAAATTCATTTTTGTTTTATTTCAAGAATTATTAATCATGTTAAAATGTCGTCCTGTAAAGCTAAAACAAATAAGAATTTCAAACAAAAGCACAAGGGCTCAAATTTTATTGATAGGATGGAAATCAGCCAAACGCGTGATTCCATAGAGTATTTACAAAGTTAGAAAATGGTAATTTTAAGGGAAGAGAGCTACATTGAAACATAACGACCACTATCCTTCTACCAACTTTGACTTCGGGGCATCCTGAGCTTCTGTCGAAGATGGCCTTGACTGGAGTTTTCTTGACGGATGATGTAGCTGCTGCCGAGGGACTTGTTTCTTTGTTGAACGTAGTTACTTCCCATTATCCCTAATTTTTGCCTGGATTGTACTTTGAGGTTTCCAATCCACCGGGATGACTTTTGATCATGTCTCTAATTTTTGCCTGGACCGCCCTTTCGGGTTTTCAATCCACCGAGACGTTTTTTTATTTATTTAGGTGAAGTATTTCTTGACTACGTCAACATTTATGGGGTAGGAAAATTCCTCTTCGTCCATGGTGGCGAGTCTCAAGGTGCCGCCTGAGAAGGCTTTCTTGACCACGTATGGGCCATCATAATTCGGAGTCCACTTGCCCCGGGAATCAGTGAGGAATGCTTGTATCTTTTTGAGCACAAGGTCTCCTTTCTTGAAGACGCGAGGTCGAACCTTTTTGTCGAAGGCCTTCTTCATTCTCTGTTGATACAACTTACCGTGGCATAGAGCTGTTATTCGTTTTTCTTCGATCAGATTTAGTTCATCGTGTCGATTTTGACACCACTCAGCTTCTGTTAGCTTAGCTTCCATCAATACTCGGATTGATGGGATCTCTACTTCTATGGGCAGTACTGCCTCCATGTCATACACTAGAGAGAAAAGGGGTTGCCCCTGTTGAAGTGTGGACAGATGTTCGATAACCGTGAAGAGCAAAGGGCAGCATCTCGTGCCAATCTTTGTAGGTCACAACCATCTTTTGAACGATCCTTTTGATGTTCTTATTAGCCGCTTCTACCGCTCCATTCATCTTGGGTCGGTAGGGAGATGAGTTATGGTGTTCGATCTTGAACTCTGTGCACAACTCTTTCATCATCTTATTGTTCAAGTTAGATCCATTATCAGTAATGATCTGGCTTGGAACACCATAACGACAGATGATATTGGTTTTGATAAATCGGGCCACCACTTGTCGGGGTACATTGGCGTATGACACTGCTTCGACCCATTTGGTGAAGTAATCAATGGCTACCAGGATGAACCGATGTCATTTCGAAGCCTTGGGTTCAATCACGCCAATCATGTCGATTCCCCATATGGAAAAAGGCCACGGGGAAGAGAGAACTTTGAGATGTGTTGGCGGTACAAAGATTTTGTCTGAGTATATCTGACACTTGTGACATCTCCTCATGTACTTGTAGCAGTCGGATTCCATGGTCAACCACTAGTACCCTGCTCTCAGAATTTTTCTCGCCATTGTATGTCTGTTGGCATGAGTACCAAAAGACCCTTCGTGAATTTCTTTTATTAGCATGTCTGCTTCTGGTCTGTCGACGCATCGAAGCAAGACCATGTCAAAGTTCCTCTTATAGAGTGTATCACCGCTCAGGAAGAAACTGCCTGCTAGCCTTCTGAGGCTTTTTCTATCTTTCCTGGATGCCCCAGGTGGGTACTCTTGTTTCTGAAGGAAGCATTTGATATCGTGATACCAAGGTTTGTCGTCTATGATTGCTTCAATCGTGAAGATGTAAGCGGGCCATTCAAGGCGCATTATGTCGATCTTAGGTAAGTCATTCCATTGACCTACACTAATCATGGAAGAGAGAGTGGCTAATGCATCAGCCATGTTATTCTCCTCACGAGGGATGTGATGAAACTTGACTTTGTTGAAGAAGGGTAACAACCTTCTTACGTAATGTTTGTATAGAATCAGTCCTGATTGGTATGTGTTCCAATCTCCTTTGATCTGATTGACGACCAAAGTTGAGTCGCCATATACATCCAAGTTCTTGATCCTTAAGTCGATCGCTTCCTCGAGACCCATGATACAAGCTTCGTATTCGGCCTCATTGTTTGTGCACTTGAACATAAGTCTGGCAGTGAAAGGAATATGGGTATCCTGAGGTGTTATGATGATTTCCCCAATTCAGTTTCCGTAATGATTGACAGCTCCGTCAAAGATAACTCCCCATTGGGAATCTGGTTCTGGCCCTTCACTGGGTAGCGGTTCATCGCAGTCTTTCATTTTTAGATACATGACATCTTCGTCTGGGAAGTCAAATCCGACTGATTCCTGATCGTCAATCGGTTGATGAGCCAATTGATCGGCTAAAACACTTCCTTTAATGGCTTTTTGAGCGTGGTACTCTATGTCATATTCTGATAACAACACCTACCAACGGGCAATCCTTCTCGTGAAAGCAGGCTTGTCAAAGACATACTTGATTGGATCCATTTCAGAGATTAACCAAGTGGTGTGACAAATCATGTACTGGCGAAGATGTTTGGCTGCCCAAGCCAGAGCGCAACAAGTTTTATCGTGCATCGTGTACAGAGTCTCGCAGTCGGTGAACTTCTTGCTTAAATAGTAGATGGCAGACTCTTTTCTTTTTGTTTCGTCTTGTTGGCCAAGTACACAACCCATGGAGTCTTCTAAGACTGTTAAGTATATGATCAGTGGTCTTCCTTCCACTGGAGGTGATAGAATCGGTGGGTTCAACAGGTATTCCTTAATACTGTCAAAGGCGGTTTGGCAGTCCTCTGTCGAAACGCATTCCTGATTCTTTTTGAGTAATTTGAAAATCAACGCACATGTCGCGGTCATGAGGAATATGAATCTGGAGATGTAGTTCAAATGTCCCAGGAATCCTCTGACTTGTTTTTCAATTTTCAGAGAAGGCATTTCTTGAATGGCCATGACCTTGTCAGGATCAACCTCAATTCTTTTTGGCTGACGATGAACCCTAAGAGTTTCCCTGAACGGACACCAAAGGTGCATTTATTGGGATTCAAGCGGAGTTTATACTTTCTCAACCGCTCAAATAGTTTTGATAGGTGGGTCACATGCTCCTCTTCTGTTTTAGATTTGGCAATCATGTCATCGACATACACTTCGATTTCTTTGTGCATCATGTCGTGAAACAGAGTAGTCATAGCCCTTTGATAGGTTGCCTCGGCATTCTTCAAGCCGAATGGCATTACCTTGTAACAAAAAGTACCCCATGGGGTAATGAACAAAGTTTTCTCCATGTCTTTCGGCGCCATTTTGATTTCATTATAGCCCGAGAATCCATCCATGAAGGAGAAAACTTTGAAATTTGCTGTACTGTCAACCAGCATGTCAATGTGTGGTAAAGGAAAGTCGTCCTTTGGACTAGCCTTGTTTAGATCTCTGTAATCGACACACATTCTGACCTTTTCGTCTTTTTTCGGAACTGGTGCTATGTTGGCTAACCATTAAGGATATTCTGACGTAACGAGGAAACCCGCGTCAATCTGTTTCTGCACCTCCTCTTTAATTTTGACAGCCATGTCTGGATGAGTCCGTCTCAACCTTTGTTTTAGCGGCGGACATTCCGATCTTAACGGTAGATGGTGTTCCACGATGCTGGTATCCAACCCTGGCATATCCTGATAGGACCAAGCGAATACATCAAGAAACTCTTTGAGAAGCTTTGTCAAACTTTCTTTGATAGTTGGACTGAGCAGTGCCCCAATCATGACTTCTTTTCTCTCTTCTTCTGAGCCTAAGTTGACTGTTTCTAGCAACTCTTTGTGAGGTTCAATAGACCTTTCCTCTTGTCGGAGTAATCGGGAGATCTCTTCTGGAATTTCGTTGTCAACTTCTTCTTCAGCCCCAAATACTGGGAACTCAAAGTCGGGAGAAGCATCGGATCGTATGTTTCAATGAGGTTTAAAACAAGCAATCTGCATGACGTGATGATTTGTGTTTAGAAGAGGTAGAGAGAATGCAAGTGTGTGCAGTGTATTTCTTTTACTGCTTGTTTTTATTATTGAGTTGTTTTTTAGGATTACCATTTTTTGAAAATCTAAAAGAGAAAATAGCATTTAATGCGGAAATTACAGAATGACCTTATTTTATTAATGAACAAGTCGATTCTTGAAACTACAGCCCTATAAAACAAAACTCTGTCGCTTTGGGCGAAGCGAAGAGGGAAATTTACAGAAAGTGAGCCCTATTAAAACTACCGTTTCACCTGGGCAGGGTGAAAGGTTAAAGTAAAGATGGAAATTACTTAGATTTATGAACAATCTTCGGGACATTGATAACAACCCATTGGCGGTGAACTCCTCGTTGAATCACAAAGTTTGGTACCTTCCTTGATTTTTCTTCAGAAATAACGCTGATTTCTGGTGGAGCTGGATCATTGGAATCTGTCTCCCAGGCAGAGTTGTCGTAAGAGGATTCCTCAATTGTATTTTGCGTAGTATTTGTACTCTCAGCTGTATCTCCCCGTCCAGTTGGCTGGATGTCTTCGAGCTTGATACGAGAGCTTTCAAGAGCGGTGTATTTGACCTTGAAGTTATATTTTCCACTCGGTTGTCCTAAGGTATCCCACACTTCTTTGGAACAGGAGGAGTCATCTCTCTCGATGACGTTGACCTCGGGAAAAACATAGTTAATGAATTCTAGTCCTACAAACGTTGCAAATTCATCGTCGTGCTGGATAAGTTCGGAATGACCTGAGTGTTGATCCCATGACATGGCGGGGACACATGTATTCTGTTCAATGATGCTTAGCTAATTTTCATTGTTCAGCTGATTTTCTTGCCCCAAGTCTCTGGGATACGGCTGCCCGATAGGCAAGCCATCCATTGGGCCATAATAGTCGTGGTCAAAGTTGTATTTCATCTGAGTGTCTTCCTCTAATGAATTTGGCGGAGCACGACATCCTTCAGGATCACAATCTCTGTATATCATTTCGACATCTGACCTCGGTATAAATCTCGGACTCTGTGCGGGATAGCAAAAGGGAGTATGCGTTTCGCCCTGAGACGTATAACCATCCTCGTTGAGATAGGACTTCCATTCTTCCTCTGTATCAAAGGAATCATCTTATTGATGGTATGCACTTCTTGAGTCACTGGTTGAAGGAAGCCTCCACTGTGGAAGAAGTTCTGAATGGGATGAAAACTTTTATTGTTCGCAGCCGTCTGAGTACAGGTTGAGGAAAAACCAAAACCTTTCTTTGTTTTATTATCAGTAGGAATGAGAAGCCGCCCTCATCCAGTTGTATTGGTATTCTCGACCACTTTGATAACATCTTTGTATGAGGAAATCGAGGTTCCTTTCTCTGATTGATTCTCATTGCTCACCGTAAGCGCTTGGAACTGAGTCGCAATAACCTCCTCGGGTTCTACACAAGTAGATGATGATAAGTTGCTTACGAACAAGGCCTGTTCTCCACAGACTGTGACGAGTTGGCCGTTCTGGACGAACTTTAGCTTTTGGTTGAGGGTCGAAGTGACCGCCCCAGCCTGATGTATCCAAGGTCTTCCTAATAAACAACTGTATGTTGCCCGGATGTCCATGACCTGGAAAGTGACTTGGAAAGTGTGAGGACCGATAGTTATGGGAAGGTCGACTTTGCCGATAACCATTTTTTTGGATCCATCAAATGCTTTGACGACGACCTTGCTGGTTCTCATCGGAGGTCCTTTGAATGATAATTACATCAAAGTGGACTTTGGTATAACATTCAGGGCTGACCCCGTGTCTACTAGTACGCTGGCTAAAGCATCGTCCTGGTAGTTGACTGTAATGTTGAGCGGCATGTTTTGACGACGACCTTTTTCAGGTAATTCCTCATCACTAAATCCTAAGTTATTGCAGGAAGTGATGTTAGAGACATTGCTATCGAACTGTCTAATTGTTACATCTCGTTCTACAAAGGCTTGCTCCAAGAATTTCTGTAGAGCCTCCCTGTGCGCTTCTGAACTAAGTAACAGTGATAATACCGAGATCTTTGAAGGAGTTTGTAATAGCTGATCAACAATGTTGTATTCACTCCTTTGGATGAGCTTTAGCATCTCATCATCGTTTTTTGAAAGTTCAGGATTACTGGATTGACCGACTGGTGGATTGGGAACTTCTGTCTGAGGTTCCTTTTCTTTGTTGGGTTCTCCAACTCCTCTGTTGAAGATTCTACCACTCCGTGTTACTCGACTGATGTCTGCAATATTCACGAAGAATGGTAACGGGATTTCCTTTCCATTCTCAATTGTTGTTGCACCGTATTTGTAAGGGATAACCTTAGTTGATTCATACGGTAGCGGTCCCAGTAAATAGATGACTATGGGAGCCTTCTGATTTTTCTGACCATCGTAAGTAATTTCGATCCGTTCTCGGTTGGGAACTCTCGATTCGTCAAGTAAAGGGATAATGGTACAAACATCCCTAGTCCTCTGATGATCAGAAATTACGACGACGTCCTCGATTTGATCAGCGAAATAGTTGACTAATCCAGAACTTGACCATGGTTGAATCTCTTTGCGGTCCAACTGACTTTGAAGGGCTGCTCGCACGAGGTAGCATCCTTGATTATCCACTGAACAAATTCCACACCACTCATAGTTGTGTAGTGGCACCTGGCCACATCCGCTTTGAATACAGTGTAACCTTCCTAGGTCTGTTTCCATCGACCGAACATCCTGACTTTGATATCTAGTAGGATTCCCATTAGTGATACTAATTTGCTGGGTGTCTTCATCCATATAGATTGGAAGCCACCAGTGGTTCAATAAGTGCTGAAGTGTTTCCGGGACAAGGGCACATCCCTGATCGTCTTCACATCCCGCTTTACAGCTCTGATAATCATGTGATACCAGGAACCCGAGCCGGACCTGTTTAGCATGTAACTCCACCAAGCTGGTATTCATCAAACGAATATCAAAGATTTGAATCATGTTGATTTGATAATGATTCCTATCATGGTAGTCTTGAATCCATCCAAGATCCCTCTGACCCTGGAGGGCCTCTTGTACAAAAGAGCATCCCTGTTTGTTTACCGAGCAAGTCAGGCAGGAATTATAATCATGACGTGGCAGATTATGATACTGGCTTTGCCTTGAGTGCATTACCACCAGGTTGACATTCATCGCACGGATATCGTGGTTTTGAATGATGTTGGAATTCGTATAAACCATGTTAACTCCACGAACTCGGTGCTCTTGGATCCATCCGAGATCCATCAGTTCCTGTAGAGCTGATTGCACCACAGAACATCCTCGATTGCTTTTAGAGAAGATATCACACTAGTGATAATTATGAGGTGGCACATGGCCATATCCACTCTGTCTACAATGCATCTTGACCAAGTTAGCCCTTAACAAGAGTACATCATGAATTTAATAGGTGTTGTTAGACTCTCCCTCTATCAAATTGACCGTAGCCTTTTCGTGTTCAGGCAGCGGGTTCGTGAGAACATTCAGATTCGTATCTTTGAAAGATAAGACCCCGCTTCTAACAAGATTTTGCACGTCGGATTTGAAACTGAGACTGTTTTCTATGTTATGCCCTGGTCCTCCTTTATGGTAAGGGCAATTCTGATCCACCTTAAACCAAAAAGGCGGATTTTTTGGTACTGTAAGAGGAGACTTAGTCTGGACAAGCCCCTTGGCCAGTAGTAACAGAAATAGTTCTGCGTACGATACGGGTATAGGATCAAATCCTGGTGGTCGCGTTGTACGGTTGTTGTTGTATTGAGGACGAGCCTGCTGAAGAGGCTGTTGTGTCCTTTGCTGAAATTGCTACGACTACGGTTGGATTTGAGCAACCTGAGGTTGATACGTAGAAACAGGCGCAGGGTTGATAGCAGGAGTTACCACCGCTACTGGTTGATATCGTCGCCTTTGCTTTCTGAGAGAGATATTCCCAATATCCTGCTCTTTTTTCTTAGGGAGAGCACTACCGTATCGTTTTGTACTACTTGATGATCCAGCGTCTTTAACTAAACGTCCTTCTCAGACGACTTCCTCAAGACGAACTCCCATTCCCACCATTTCGGTGAAGTCGCTGGGCGGACTGGCAACCATTCTGTCGTAGTAAAATGAGCTCAAGGTTTTTAAGAAAATCTTTGTCATATCTTTTTCTTCAAGAGGTGGACAAATTTGAGCGGCAATTTCACGCCATCTTTGAGTGTATTCCTTAAAGGTTTCCTTGTCTTTTTGCGACATTGATCTGAGTTGATCTCTGTCTGGTGCTGTAGCACCCCAAAATTTGCCCTACCTTTTTCTGGCTTTTGTTTCGCATTCATCTGCATTTTCATTAACTCATAATCATATCATTGCATTAGTCTTCTAAGACATGGGATCGAAGGGTTTTCTTATTATCAGTATTTTCCTATTCAGAGGTTAAGTGCTCATTCAGTTATGATCAGGTGGAAGTTTGACTTCATCTTGGTCAAATCATCAGGAGTTTTGCTTCAAGTGCAAGTTATCTATGTTATTGGTTTATTTCTTAGGAAGTGCGCATCAAGGGTTAGTTTGTTATGCGCTGGAGTTCAAGTTATCAAGCATTGGTTCATGTGGGGTTAATTTAAAATTCAGGATCTGTGGATTTATTTTCCCAGAGATTTATTCAGACAGATTCATGTGAGGATTCACTTGATCAAAGATTCAGAGGATGTGTGATTTAGGCGTTTTGTTTCAGTGATAGTTGTGTGCCTTTAATTGGGTGTTGTGGAAAGTCGAGAGTTGGTGTAATGTAGTTATCCATTCAAACCATTTCTTTTATCCATTCTTTTCATATCCATTATATCCAAAATTCCTAAATATCCACTTTAAATCCATTTTCTTTCCTAAGCTATTCATATCCATTTTCTAACCCATTATCATCCAAAATCCATTTTTCATCCATTTCAATCCAACTTCCTCTTTTTTATATTTTATCCATTTTAATCCATTTTCAAGTTTATTATTCATTATCCATGTCCAAATATCCATTGAAAAATTCATAAACCTTTTTTTTATCCATTTAAACATCCAAGTCCATATAACCATTACAAAAAAATCCTACAAATAAAACCCCATTTGCACTTACATTAAACTCATTACAATAAACCCAAAAATATGTATATATAGTCAAAATCCATTTGAACCACACTCACTTAATACGTATTAAAATTCTCACACCACAAACTCCCATGTGCCACCTAATTTGTACACATCCACAATTCGCACATGAACCCCACAACCTTTACACACCGCATACCACAACAAAACCGTACGCAATTTTGATTCCATTTTCCAAATTTCACCACACTACCACTCACGCACAAGCCATAACAGAATTCAGCTACAACACGATTTCAAAGGCAGTGCACGACTTTGATATCATTTCACAGAAATTCACAGCCAAAAGTTCTAACAGAATTACAAGTAAAAGCCCATTCTACCCCTGGCGTCACATTATAAAACCAACACCCTGTTCATTCACTCAGCATCTCCAATTTGAAAAGCTGCAAAGGAAACCAGCGAAATAAAAATGTTGTGGAATTAAGCTCCATTTTTTCAGAAAATATCAACACAACACCTTCATCACCAACTCCATAGATCCCTTCTTCGCAACACAGTTCCTTCTACTCATTCAATCATAAAACCTGCAAAATAGCTCAACAAATTTTCAAACCTGCAAACTGTTGAAACAGCAACAAACGACCACTCACCATTTCCAATTCATCATTCATCATCTCCATTATTCTTCAATACACCACTAATAATCTTCAGACCAAAAAGCCGCAGGTTCCATCATCATCAGTTCTCCATCTCCAAATCTCTGCAATTCTACAGAAACCGCAACAGCATCTTCAAATTCTCACCAACAGAAAACCACATCTCATCTTCAAACCTTCAAGAGCTTGCTTCTATTTTCGAAAAGCTTCTTCAAATCACTCCATTCTGCAACTCTCTCAAACTACAGAAACAAAAAAAATAACTCATCAAACGATTCAACCTCAGATCTGCAAGCAGGGAGAGGCTGAAGGTTGCAATGTTACAATGTAAGCAGTACAGAAATTGAAGAAGAAGAACTAGACAACAACAGCGCAAGATCATAACACGAGGAAGCGAGATACCCGGAGGATTTTTCTGGTTGCTTTGCTGCCGTCGAAGACGCCATCGGAGCGACTCCGATTAGTAAGCATTTCTCTCCTTCACGTAAATATTGTTTGTTTTCGACTAGGCTGGAATACTTGTTGTCTGTTGATTTGCAATTTGAGTTGTGTGATAATTTGTTCATGTGTATGCAATCTTCATTTTCAGTTGTGCATTTGTATCTGTGAACTTTGGTTCGAAGCATTTCCATGGCGATTTGCGTTAGAGTCGTGCAGAGGAAGGTTTATGAGGTTGAGAGAAGGAGAGAAGCAGAGGGAGCTTACGACAAAGAGAGGTTTCGGACGGAGGGAGGAGGTTTGAATACGAAGAAGCCATTGGAGGTCGGCGGTGAGATCTTTGTACGAAGAACAGGGAGAGTGTTGAGAGTCTGCGGAGAGGGTTTGAATCGAAGGTGTATGGTTATGGAAATCACGGTGCGGCGTCGCTTTCGCCGGCGGCCATGAAATTTGGTGCGAAGGGAAAGTGACAGTGGAAAGAAGAGAGGAAAAGGACGATAGAGGGAGAAGAGGTTGACGGCACGTTTGAAAGGGATAAAGTTGATGCTGAAGGTGTCTAGGGTTTCTTTTGCTATTAACCCTCACAACTTGGACTGGGTTAAAAGGCCACACACCCAATTATTACCTTTCCACCGCCTTTTTTTGCTGTGTACCCCCCTTGGCTAAGAGGGAGGTTAATGGGCTTGAAACGTGGAGCCCAACGTCTGGCTCTATCACCACCCCCCTTTGTCCGCATGGTGTTATTTTTCTTTGGGCCTAATACCTTAAGCCCACACTTGTTTTCTCCACCCCTCTTTTAACTTGTTTTAGTTTTGAAATTAATTCTTTAGGTTTTGATATTAATTTTAGAATTAGAGTTTAATTTTAGAATTAATCTTGTTTCTAATTTTTCTAATTAACTCTTAATTTGGTTTTGATTATTTCTTTTTAATTAGTTTTAATTAGAGTTTAGAATTTTGATTAATTGTTTTTAATTAGATTTCTAATTTTGATCCTAGATTTTAATTAGTCTCCTTCTAATTAGAAGCTTTCTTTTTAAATTGACTTTTTAATTAACTCTTTTTATTAGAATTTAATCTTGACTTAGAACTACTTTTTAGAAGTTAATTGTGAATTAATTTAGGATATTTTTCAATTATAAATTAACTTCAATTAACTTTAGGTTTAATTTTAGAATTAGCTTTTAATTTTAGATTAACTCTTCTTCTTAGAATTTAATCTTCTTTTTAATTAGCATTTTAATTCTAACTTGGTTATTTTTGGTTAATTGTTGACCATGATTTTAATTGCCTATTCTGTTTAATTCCTGATTAAATACTTATTTGATTTTCTCTTTGTCATTGAGTTGTCCGGTGTTTACTTGTTGATTACCTCTGTATTCACATGCTCCCTTAAGGCTCCTAGTCCGACTTAATTTCCGATTAAGCTCAGAGTAGGATAGACATTAGGCTCTCAATCCAAGCATGATAACATTAGGTTAGCTCCCTCCTAATCCTAAGCCTCACTAACCATAGGTCACCCATGCCTGATAACATTAGGACTCTTAGTTTCCCTTTAGAGTTTCCTTTGGGTCTTCTCTCTTCTCATCTCAAAACTTCTTGAAAACACTTAATAAGGATAAAGTGTATTGCGCACGAGCCTTAAGCGTGGGGAATGAGAAATGACGGGCTTCCTCTCATCTTTCTAGAGTGCATAGCAGGCGTCCTGTCTTGGGACGATTCGTTAAGTATTCGTCCCTGTGCCCTAGACTTTGGTGCAATGTAAGTTATGAACTAACTTAAAACACTTCTGTCTAAAAAATACAAAACAAATTCAAATCTTTTTATCCTTCGGAAAAGAGCACGTTACCTTCCGTCTGAGTCGCAAACAGGCATCGACCCTAACTGCCGGACGCGAATCTAACGTCGCTCATAAAAAACACTTACCCATCCATGGTCGTACCCATGAACTACGGACGCTCTGACTTCCTCTCTCTGGATAGATTAAGGATACGTAGGCACGAGGATCCCTATCCTTGACGAGCACCCTTCTCTCGCACCCATGCGATTGAGACACTTCCTCCTTTCCTTTCTTCCGTAGTGCCGTGAACTACGGTCGCTCTGATTTCCTCTCTCTCGTCCGATTGAGGATACGTAGGCACGAGGATCCCTATCCTTGGTGAGCACACTAACAACTAACTCCCCTCTTCTCTCACACCCTTGTGATCGAGACCAACCAGTTAACCGAGCCTTTTCTCTCTCCCTAGTGCGATCGAGACCTTTCCGACCCGTAGGTCGAACTACAACTGCTCTGACTTCCTCTTTCTCATCCGATTGAGGATACGTAGGCACAAGACGGCGATGTCTTGGCGAGCAACCTCCCCCCTTAGTTCGTGTCCGAACTACGTTGACTCTGACTTTCCCATTGCACTGAGGGAGTACGTAGGCCTAGGGCATCAAATATGTCCTACTGAGTCTGTCTTAGTCACCCCATCCCTGTTTTCTTTTGTTCAGCCATAGACAGTAGGACAACTCACCCTCCGTTAGACAACAAGCGTGGATCCCATCGAGTACGATGGATGCGTGGGGTTCTAACACCTTCCCCTCGCATAACCGACTCTCGAACCCGGACTATGGTTGCGATGACCATGTCTTTCCCCCTTTCTCTTCAGGTTTATGCAGTGTTTCCTTTCCCTTTCTTGGGATAAATACACATTACTGGCGACTCTGTGTCTTCTGCGCCACTCTCGCGTTTGTACCGTTGGATGCGAATCTTTGGGGAGCGACAGGTGCCATGTCCAAATTGTATTTATATTGTTGGACGAAGGCAGTGCCAAGATCTCTAAAAGTGCTAATCGTAGTGCGGTTTAAACCCATGTACCATTTTAATGCGGCACCGGTTAAACTATCCTGAAAATAGTGAATCAGCAGATCCTGGTTCTCTGTCTGAGCTGACATTTGCCGAGCGTACATCACCAAATGGCTTTGAGGGCAAGAGTTACCCTTGTACTTTTCAAAATCGGGTACTCGGAACTTGTGTGGGACTTTCACATTGGGGACCAAGCAAAGGTCTGCGGCGTCCTTTCCAAATAAATCCTGACTGCGAATAGCCTGCAGTTCCTTCTGTATTTCCAGGAACTGCTCCTGGAATTCATCCATTCTACCGAACATACTTTCCTTTCGATCAGAAGGTATCTGTGGAATCTGTCCTTCCGGGACAGTGTGCACCACAGGGGGCGGTACCGTTACTACGGCAGTGAATCTTGGCGTTTCTCGAAGTTTGTAACCTTCAGGAGTCCTCATTATGCCTCTGGCATCCTCGCTTTCCCAAAGTTTGTAACCTTCAGGCCCAGTGGCTTCTGCTATGATTCCCTGATCTTCAGTGATCGGTGGAACATATCCTTCTGGGATATAGTTAACAGGCATGCCCCAGGGACGATCTTTTGGCATTTGATACCTAGGATCATACTTCTCCACTATGGGCATTGAGGTGATCTCTGAGATCACAGTTATTTGTAGCTGAGCTTCTGCCATGGCTTGCATGTCGTTACGAAGCTTTCTCATATCCTCTCTCAGAGCATCGATCTCTTCTTTCAACTCTCTGTTCTCTTCCTCGAGATCATCCATCTTTTTCTGACGATTGGCCCGAGTATTGTATGAATGAGACAGTTTGACTCTAGAACCGAGACATAAACGTGAGATTCGTAGGTAAGAAGAATACGTGACGTGAGAATGATGAATGCAATGATTATATTAATTGTTTTTTTGGTTTAATCAAAATAAACTTTGACAATTAGATTGCAAATATCAAACAGTGGGGAAACCCCCATTTTATTGAATTCAAAGGATTGTGGAAATGGAAATACAGTATATTACAAAGTGCTGGAAACAGAAACCTAAGCTAATGGGTCCCGAGTCCTCTCTGAGGAGAACTCGGGTGCTGATTCTGGTACTTTCCTTTTCTTGGACCGGGGTTCTTGGGTCGTTGTCGGGTTGTCATTCCTTTGCCAAGTGAAAGGAGCGAACAAATTCCTTTGGTCATCCTGATTTTCTACAGCATGTTGCTCCAAAATCTCAATTAGAGCATCCTTATCTTTCAGCAGTTGCTGTATTTTGGTACACTCCACATTGAGAATACGGTACTTGTTCTTCCAAAACCTCCTCTCCTGTTGAACTTTGTTGAGAGTAACCTGAAGTTTTTCCATTTCAGTCATGAAGTACATGACATATTCCCTTGGCGGAAGAACTCCGTGACGAGGATAAGGCATCTTTAGCTTGAGAGCTCTAGTTTGTACTCAGTGGAGATAAGGCTCCACTGAGACACGGTCCGGTTTTCCTAGAGACTCCCATCCTTTCTTATGAACATGTTTCCAAGTGTGCACTATTTCCATCTTTAGTGGCCTGTCATTTTCTCCTTCCTTGAAGAAAAGACCTTCCAGATGCGCATTACGCGGAACATGCCTCATCGGGTATCCAAATTGACGACGAACTAAGACTAGATGATAATTGATCCTCCCTTAGTTCCTATGAGGGGTACATTGGGGAAGTTTCCACAACGGTCAATGATTCTGATCCCGTCATAAATCCTATTGTACCAATCTATGTCAGAGTTGGTAAGAGACATGATTTTCTGCGACCAACGTAAGGCACTCTTATGATCCCAAAAAGCGGCAGACTTAGGAAAATAGGAGATAAACCATTTATATAGAAGGGGTACACAACACGTGATCATTCCTCTGCTGTATAAATTCCTTAAGTGTACAGAATGATACGTATCTGCGAGCAAGGTTGGTACGGCATTTCCAATGAGAAAAACCTTAATGGTGTTGATATCGACGAAGTTATCAATGTTGGGAAACAGAAATAACCCGTAGGTGAGTAAAACAAAGATGCTTTCAAAAGCAGTCACGTTCCCTATACTAGCAAAGTACAGAGCCTTCATTACCAGAAACTTGGCTGGTAAACCTGGGATTCCTCCCTTGGTGGTCATGTGAGTCTCGACTTCTGACTCATCCAAATAGATTGTTTTTGCAATGGTCTGATCCTTTGGAATTTCTTCCAGTCCAGAAAAGAGAGCTTGATCATTAATCGGTAGATCAATCAGATGAGAATACTCCCCAGTGTTGGTGCGAGCTGGTAATCCGGGAATGTGAAACAGTGATAGACCGAATCGTAAAACTGAAAGAGTGCCTCCAGGATTCCTTCAATTACATGAACCCTTAACAGAGGTAGCAGACCTCTGTACTTGGCTCTGAAAGCGTCAGGGTTAGTGATCATCCTTTCTAATCCTCTTAATTCCCTTAGTTTTGGAACCTTGAAGGTATACTTGTGAGTTTTTCTTCTATCGAAATCCATTAGCGCAATCCTTTTCTCTCTGACATTTGCAAACATTGTCTTAGTTTAATTTGAAAAAGAGAGACTAGAAGAGAAATTTTTTTTTTCTTAATGTTTTTTTTAAAATGAATGCATGAATGCAACATACAAAAACATAGGAAAAACACGGGGTCAAAGGGTCGGTGTCATGGAGTCAAGCCTCTACCCATCCCAAAGGTTTATACTAGTGATTTTTGTACCTGTCTCTTAAAATCATTGATTCTTGTCGAGATAACATCAGCGGGCCGGGAACCTTGCTAGGTGATGTATTTCTAAGAATCTCAGAAGAGGGTAGTATCGCGTGACAACTATTTCTGATAGCTTCCGCACTACTGAAAGAGGTTTTTTCTAGGTGTATACTCAATCTTTCCACATGCGGCATCACACACATTCCCATTAGCAAAAAAATAAACACAGATATCAATTAGGAAAAGCAGTATATATATTTTTCTTAATGTCCTAGACTTTTTAAGAGTTATGAATCCTATGATCCTAACAGAAAATGGATCCCCGGCAGAGTCGCCATTCTGTGGTACCTTCCTAACTTAAAGGTTTTTTTACCTAAGATCCTAGTTAGGGCCGATCCTAGCAATAATGACATTTCCCCGATGGAACCGTCATTCGGTGATACCTTGTGAACCCAAGGACTCGTCTTAAGAGAAGGGTTCAACCAGAGAGATAAGAGAGACAAGATTCCTTTGTTTGGCCCCACGGTGGGCGCCATTTTTCTTGTGAAATTGTCTAAACTTAAGGTTTCCTCCTAAGAGACGGGAGAAGAACAAGTAGCTCCCACAGTGGTCGCCATTTTTTATGTAGCGCGGTTTTTGGGGTTTCGAATCACTATCGCTTTGGTACTACAGTTCGATTCATTTTTTATCCTATTGAAGCTGATGAAGGAAGGGAAATAGATGTCTCCAATTAACCCTGCTTGCATACTGAGTTTAAACAGTCAAAACTGTTGGTTTACAAATGCGACTTTAGTTCGTGGGCCTCTTTCTGCTTATTTTGTTCAGAACGAAATACTGGGAATGTTCATGGGGAATTTGTTGGGATACTGCGCTAGATGGGATGGAGGTAGGGGACTTTGGGTTTTTTTTATTAGTATGCTCGCTAAGATTTTTTTTCAATCTTATGCCTACGTATTCCTGGGATAGGGAAATCCGAGCGATCGTAGTTCCTCCTATTCTTTGGGAGCAAAGGGTGTTTTGGTGTCTTGTTCAAAGCCCAAGACATGAAGCTAAAGGTGGTTTATATCTTGTTCAAAGCCCAAGATGTGAAGCTGAAGGGTCTATTTGTATCTTGTTCAAAGCCCAAGATGTGAAGCTAAAAGGGTGTTGACTTTAGAGAGAATTTGTCATCTCTAAAGGGGAATGTTTGGTCTATTTGGCACAACTGTTGGGTGACTGATTATAAAGGAGAATTACTTTAACTGGGATATGTGAATCCAGCAATGCCATAATTTCCTTTATAGGGGATTTTCAACCTGAAGGAGAAGACTTTAACTCAGTTTAGAGCAATGCCATCTTTCATTAGGAATTTCTCATGCTAAAAGAGGGACAGTGGCGTGGATGTAAATAATCCAGAGGCTTGCCGCTTACAGCAATTAGATAAAGGAAAAGGAGTTGTTGATGTTTGTATACTGTAAGCAAGGCACAGATTTTGATGCTAAAAGGTTGATTGCCTCAACCGGGGTTTTCCTTATACGAAGCCTAAGATGAGGCTATTGACCCAACAAGAGGATGCTTTTGTGTCTCGTACGAAGCCCGAGATAGAGGCTAAAAGGGTTGACTCAACAAGAGAGTGTTTTTATATGTGTCATGTACGAAGCCCAAGACGGAGGCTAAAAGGGTTTGACTCAACAAGAGAGTCTTTTATACTCACCAAGAGAGTGATTTGTTTCTCGTACGAAGCCCAAGATAGAGGCTAAAGGTGATCGACTCATTAAGAGAGTCTTTTTATACTCAACAAGAGAGCGTTTTGTATCTCGTACAAAGCCCGAGATGAAGGCTAAAAGAGGATTGACTCAACAAGAGAGTCTTTTACACTCAACAAGAGAGGGTTTTTGTATCTCGTATGAAGCCCGAGATGGAGGCTGCAAAGATTTGCTCTGCTGAGGAGAATCATTTGTACAAAGCCCAAGAGGAGGCTAGGGTTACTATTTCAATTGAGTGACAGGTCCAATATGTTGGTTAAAAGAGAAAATTAGTTCTTATATGGGTAATGTTGTACTCATGGATTTGATCTGAGGATCGGGATTATTTCCTGGTTTTTTAAGGAAACGGGGAATCCGAAGGGTATTGAGACTGCCCAAGTCTATGGGTGTTTTCTTCCTATTTTTGAAAGGAATTTGAGAATGTCTTCGAGACTCAAGGAGATTAGACTGTCCAAGTCTAGAGTTTTATCTTTTGTACTATGCTTAAGAGAGATCAAGAGACAGTACGTTCGCGGTAGAAAGATCTAGACTCTTTGAAAGACTGTTCTATTAAGATAACTAATTTATGTTCCTATACCTTTAAGAGATCGTCGGGACAATTTGTACGAAGCCCAAGAGGAGGCGAGAAAAACTTTTAAGAAGCCGAAGGGACAATTTGTATGAAGCCTAAGAGGAGACTATCTTCCCGGAGGAAGAATCATTATACGAAGCCTAAGAGGAGGCTGTGAAAACTTCTAAGAAGCCGACGGTCCTGGTACAACGCCCAAGAGGAGGCGGGTATGCTTTCAGGAAGCCTGTGGGTCCTTACAATAAGCCCAAGAGGAGGTTGATGAACAGTTCTAGAAGGGGTTTCACTTGGAACATTAGCCTTCTGTATATGAACTGTTCAAGGGGGAGATTTCTTAGATCTAGTTATCTAAAATTGTTGTAAAAGAAAATTCTCATGGTTTAGGTTATGTTGAAATATCCGGGAGAACGTCGGATGTAAGGAGACGAGGTTTTGTCTAGTTCTAGACGTAGTTGCCGGGGAAACTCTAAATATCTATACTAGTATTACACAGTCGATATGAGTTTATGAAAGAAGACTTACAGTGAAACAGCCCCACAGTATAGTTATATATATATATATATGAAAGCGGTAAATGAAAGCGGGTAAACACTTACTCGGTTGTAGAGCTTCCATGTTGCTTGGTTAGTTTGTTCAACAAAGAAAGCTTTGATAACAATATTATATTCAAAATCAAAGGAGAAAGTGCTTTTGAAAGGAAAATTGGGGCTTACAGCTCAAGGAGAGGCCTAGGGTTTAATCAGTGATCGCACTATCATTTTGTACAGGGACTTATACAAGTGACTGAGGACCAAGAAAGGTTTTCTGTACAAAGAGGATGGGTCTTACACTCTCTCAAGAGGCCCAAAATGATTGAAAGAAAAAGAAATGGGGCTTATAACACGAGGGTAGGCCCAGATGATTTGTTTTTTGAACTGGCGATCGCGCCGAGCTTTTCTTTTAACGCGGAGGGACTTATGCAATATCTGAGGCCCAAAATTATTTTGGTTAAAAGGGGATTGGGTCTTACACTCTATTAGAGGCCCACAGGTGTTTAAAGAAAAAGAGTGGGGCTTATAACACGAGGGTAGGCCCAGGGGGTTTTGTTTGAAAAATGACGATCGCGCCTAGATTTCTTTAACGTACTGGGTCTTATACAATGCATTGAGGCCCAAATTATTTTGGTTTTCAAAAAGGGTTGGGTCTTACACTCTACTAGAGGCCCAAAATGATTTTGAATGGGTCTTATAGCTCGAGGAGAGGCCCAGATGGTTTGTTTTAAACGGGCGATGATCGCGCCGAACTTTTGAAATACAACGGGACTTATACAACATTTGAGGCCCAAAATAGTTTTGTATTTACAAAGAATTGGGTCTTACACTCTATTAGAGGCCCAAAATGTTTTTAAAAGGTTTGATGAGGGTTAAATTAATCAAAACCGTAATTTGTTCCCAAAATGTATTTTAATTGAATAAAAAATTCAATTAAAATGATCAAAATTGTTGTACATGTGGAAAACAAATTGTGATCTTGGATTAATGTTTCAAAAATCTTGTTTTTATCCACAAAATGATTGGGAATCACTAAAATTTAAAAAATCAAGATGGAGAAAATATTTTAAATGTCAAAAACAATTAAAATATTAATTCTTTGAAAAAATATCAATTATATGAAATTAATAATATTTTTGGGATTTTTTTGTAAAATATAATATTTTAACATTTTTGTGAATTATTAAGAAAGGAATCAACTCAAAATAATTAAAACTCAGAGAGAAATTAATTTTTGAATCAATTAAAGAAAATCACAAAATTCAAATATTTGAATTTTCAAAAAGGGCGCCAAGAACAAGGGCAAGAACACGCGCCACCCTCTGTTTCTGCAGATCTACGTTTTCTATCCAATCTCACTGAATACTTGATTATATCATGCAATCTACATATCAATATACTCGTTTCAACCTCACGATCATGTCTATGGTCTTTAATTTCATTTATTTTAAGCATGGGATAAGAAATCAAAGAGAAACCTCAAGAACCCTAAATTCTGCATGAAGGTTCAAAAATTCCATACACGATTCATACAAAGCAATTGATTGAGGGTAAACACTCAATGCATGATTATGAACATATGGCCAAATTATTGTGCAGCAAAAAATGCATGGATCATAGAGTTAGAAGAGCTCATGCTCACCTCTTGCAGCTGGTGATCGTGTTTTGGGTTAGAGGTGTTACAGCTAGGTTCCAATGATCTAGATAGCTTCCCTAGGTTCCATGGAGTGTGTCTGGATGCTTGGAATGGATTGAAATGATCTGGAACTTGAGATGGTACCCCAACTGCAAATCTGTCAAAGGTTTGAGCAATTGGCTAGTGATTTTGTGATTTTAGTGTTCCAGATGTTATGTGAGTGTTTAGATCACTTCTATATGATGTTTATGAGGTGTGTGTGTGTGATTGGTTTGATTGGAATTGCTCTCAAACTCAAAACCCGTTAGTGACTTACTTTGGAAGGTAAAATTGGAGTGAAGAAGGAGATTTTGAGGAAAGCATCTGTTTGATGGCTTTGGTGTACTCAAACTGAGCACAAATGAACTCTATTTATAGTAGAGCAAGTTTGTTTTGGGATCAATAGTGAATGGCAACTGCAGTAGAGGTTTGGCCAATGTTGATCAATGAGAATCCAAGTCTCCTCTAGCCATTGACTAGAGGTTAGAGCACAGAGTTGTGGTTCCCTAGTTGTTGGATCATTCTTGACTGAATTCAGTTGTAAATGTGTCAGTCCATGCCACCTTGGTGCATCCATTAAATGCTCCAATCCAAAATTGGAGTCTTGTCCCTCTTTTAGGGATTTCTAGGTTTGGCATGCTAAGTGTAAAATTCTGCCTAGCCTTGGCAGTTTTCAGCAAGGTATATTGTCATTGTCATATCTCATGGCTCAAGTGGAATTTGATGGAGTTCTTGGCCATTTTGGAAAGCCCTCATATGATATAATAACTGTTTGATCATAATTGGTTTTGATACTTTTTGGATCCAAGTGAAAAATGCCCCTACATTTGGAAAAAAGTGAAGGCAGATTCTGACTTAGTGAAAATTTCACTAAGTGTTGGAAAAAAGTGACATTTTCACTTTTCTTGATTTTGATCATTCCATAACTTGAAATCCATGGGAAATTGGAATGAGTGGTAGTTGAAGCTTTTGTAGAGGGTAATGAGAGCTACAAATCCAGCTTTGGATGGGAAAAAATGGCCTTGTGGTTTAGGAGTTATGGTCCTCCAAAGTTGGTACCCTAGCCACTTTGTTCCATAACTTGGAAAATTTTCTAAGTTTTTTATGGTTACCCCTTTTACAAGTTATCCCACTTTTCTTGATTTTTCTTGATGAATGATGATTATAATCACACATTAACATCATTTTAGGGTTAAAGAACAATAATTGTGAAAAATCTCAAAAAGTCAAAGTTGACTTTTGTGCACCGTTGACTTTTTGTCAGATGAATTCCAAACTGTGCGGTCCTCTATGAAATTAAGTCCTTGACCAAAATCAAACTTGATGGATTGACTTCATAG
Source organism: Lathyrus tuberosus (assembly GCA_022829125.1). NCBI lineage: Eukaryota > Viridiplantae > Streptophyta > Magnoliopsida > Fabales > Fabaceae > Lathyrus > Lathyrus tuberosus. The sequence goes on from JALAZF010000449.1 coordinate 4,857,116, forward strand.
GTGTTATAGGGTGTATTGAATCATGTCTTAGGGTTTGGGAGCATGTCCTGGTCAAAAGTCAAAGATACAGTTGACTTTTTTCGTGAAACCCTAACTGTGGTTCTGATGAAATTGAAACTTGTTGCTCAAGCTTCTTGGATCAATCCATTGTTGCAAATGGATAAATGTGATGTATCTGAGACCCTCAAATCCCCTCTTGAGGTCTTGGCTCATGTTTTGTCCCAAAAGTCAACTTAGGGGTGAATTAGGTCAAGAAACCCTAACTCCTGATTTTTTGTGAATGCATCCCGTGAGGTAAAATTGACTTGATGATTGGGTTCATGATGTTCCATGGAGCATCATAGATTATGCTTTGAAGCATTGGCTCATGCCCAGAGGAAAATTTCCATCTGGAGGACCTGGTCGACCAAACCCTAATTTGGTGACACCGGCGATCTTAAGGCTTGATCCACATAGAAGGGAGAAGCCTTGTGCTTAATCCTTGAAGTGGGAGTCCTCTTGATCCTTTGTGGATGTTTGAGAGGCTAGACAAGTTGAAGATCATGTCATTTCTTGATTGATCCTTTGTCTAAGAGCTCTGAGAGGGCTTGAAACCTTAGGTCTGATTGTAGTGGATGCTCACCCATCTTTGGGGAGACTAATGGTTCATCCATATTGTGATGATGATTTGCACAATGATGGGAAATCTTAGTGGTCAAAATTTGGGGTATGACACATTGTTCTGAGCTGGTCCTTATCTGGTGCCATGTCCAAATTGTATTTGTACTGCTAAACAAAAGCTGCACCATGATCTCTGAAAGTGTTGATCTTGGTACAGTTTAAACTCATGTACCATTTGAGTGTGGCACCGGTTAAACTGTCTTGAAAGTAGTGGATAAGTAGTTGTTAGTTTTCTGTCTGGGTAGACATTTTCTGGGCGTACATTACCAAGTGACTTTGAGGGCAAGAGTTTCCTTTGTATTTTTCAAAGTCAGACACCTTAAGCTTGTGCGGTATCTTTACATTAAGGACCAAACAGAGGTCAGCAGCGTCTTTACCAAACAAGTCCTGTCCGCGAATGGCATGCAATTCTTTCTGCATTTCCAAGAACTACTCTTGGAATTCATTCATTCTTTCGTATACTTCTTCATTTCTGCCAGAAATGGCCTGCAGAATTTGTTACTCTGGGATAGTATGTATCACAGGTTGTGGTATAGACATCATTGCGGTAACTCTTGGCGCTTCAGTGACCTAAAGTTTGTTACCTTTAGGAGTTTCTATTGTAACCCTTGCATCTTCATTTGCCTGAAGTTTGTAACCTTCAGGTCTGGAGGTTCCTACTATAGCTTCTAGGTCTTCAGTGACCGGAGGTATATATCCTTCAGGTACAAAATTGAAAGGCATGCCCCAGGGAAAACCTTTGGGCATGTTGTACTGAGGATGACTGCCAGGTGTCTCAAATGCTGGTGTAGACATAATCTCTGAGATCACAGTCCTTTGAGGTGGTTGATCCTGAGATGCTGCCAGGGATTCAATCGTGTTGTGGAGTTTCTCCAAGCTCTCCTTCAAAGTGTTGATTTCTTCTCTTAGTTCTTTGTTCTCTTCTTCGAGATCATCCATTTTCTTTTGCCGATTGGCCTGAGTATTGTACGAATGAGACAGTTTGACTCTAAAGCGAGACACACGTGTAAGACTCAATGATAAAGATGTGTTAATGATGAATGATATGAAAAGAATGAGAATTATCTTTTTGTTTTGTTTTCAAAAGAACTTTTAACAATTATGTTGTAAATATCATACAACAGTGGAAGCCTTTTATTGAATTCAAAGGATTGCAGTATCTTACAGGGAAAAGTACATTATTTTACAAAGTGCTAGAGGGAAAACTATGCCTATGGATCCTAAGGTATTCCTGAAGAAAGCTCAGATGCTGATTGCTGAATTTTTCTCTTCTTTGATTGGGCCCCTTCAATTGTTGTCGGGTCGATGATCCTTTGCCATGTGAAAGGAGAGAGCAAATTTCTTCGTTCCTCTTGACTTTCTATAGCATGCTGCTCCAATATCTCAATCAGAGCATCCTTTTCTTTCAAAAGCTCTGGGATTTTTGTGCATTCCAAGCTGTCAATCTGGTACTTGTTCTTCCAAGAGTTCTTCTCGCATTAGACCTTGTTGAAAGCGATCTGAAGTTTTTCTGTGTCACTCATGAATTAAAGAATGGTCTCTTTCCGGGGGAAAACTTCCTGACGAGGGTAAGGCATCTTCAATTTAATGGCTCTAGTTTGCACCCATCGGAGGTAAGGTTCTGCAGAGATGCAGTTTGGCCTTCCTAAGGACTCACTTCCCTTCCTATTAACATGTTGCCAGGCATGCACAATTTCTTTCTTTAGTGCTCTGTCATTTTCTCCTTTCTTGAAGAAAATACCTTCCAGATGAATGTTATGTGGTACATTCTTCATCGGGTATCCAAGTTGACGGCGAGCTAAAATTAGATGATAGTTGATTCCTCCTTTAGTATCAATGAGGGGTACATTAGGGAAACTTCCACATTTGTCGATGATTTTTATTTCATCATAGATCTGCTTGTACCAATCTATGTCAGAATGAGTGAGGGACATAATGTTCTACGACCATCGTATACCACTCTTGAGATCCCAGAAAGCAACAGACTTGGGTAAGTGGGAAATAAACCATTTGTAGAGTAATGGTACACAGCATGTGATCATCCCTCCACTGTATAAATTCCTTAAATATACTGAATGATAAGCATTTGTGAGCAAAGTTGGGACTGGATTCCCAATTAAGAATATCTTGAAAGCATTAATATCGACGAAGCTGTCAATGTTGGGAAAGAGGAATAACCCATATACGAGCAGAACAAAGACATCCTCGAAAGCTGTTATGTTTCCTATGCTGAGAAAGTATAGGGCTTTCTTCATCACGAATTTAGTTGGAAAACCCTGGATTCCTCCCTTGATGGTCATGTGAGTTTTGATATCTGACTCATCCAAAGAAGTAGCTTTTGCAATGGCTTGATCTTTTGGAATTTCTTTCAGTCCAGAAAATGGATCTTGATCAGTGATAGGTAAATCAATCAGATGTGAGTACTCTTATAGTGTCAGTGTGAGCTGATAATCTGGAAAAGTGAAGCAGTGGTATACTGGATCATAGAACTGAACCAATATAGACAAGAATCCTTCCACCATGTTGACCTTCAAAAAAGACAACAATCCTCCGTGCTTTTAGCTCTGAAAGCCTCGGGATTAGTAATCATCCTTCCCAATTTCCTTAGGTCTTCCAGTTTTGGAATTTTTAAGGTGTACTTGTGCGTTTTTCTTCTTCCGAAATCCATAGCACAACTTCTGATATTTGCAACGATTAATTTAGTTCTTTTTAGAAAAAGAGTTTTTTCTTTTGATAAAAGTTTTTTTTAATGAATGCAATGCATGGATGCATGAATGCCACAAACAAAAACATTTGAAAACATGGGTTTAGGGGTTCATCGTCACAAGCATGGATCCATGGATCTACCTATCCCCAAGGTGTGTACTAGGGTCTAATTTTTTGTACCTGTAGAACGGGTTCTAACAAAGGTTCCCAAAATCATTAACCCCTCTCAAGAATATTAACAGCAAACCGAATGACTCATGAGAGCTGTAATATCCTCAAGATGAATCTCTTTTGAGTGTAGTATCGCGTATCAACTATTCCCGATAGTCACCACACTACGTCCTAACAAAGGTTAAGTGGGTAAATGTCTATAAAGCCTCAGCTTCAAGGGTGCCCAGTGGAAAAAGATATGTTTTCACGACTTGCTCGTTCAACATCAGTAATTCCAAAAGGGTGCCTCCACTGATTCGGTGGACTTTCAAGTTAGCTTGGTCGGGACTCACTCCCTATAAGCCTTCCTGAGTCCGCCACCACTTATCTTAATGTGCTCTCGGACTCACCACATGTGTATTAATCACATTCCCAGATAGTAGTAATTTAAACAAGTATAGCAGATAAACAGATAGTACGATAGTAAATGATATAAAATGAGAAAGCAAATAAAATAGCAGAAAAATAAATGCAATGCAAGGCCTAAACCTCTTAGGAAATCTAATCCTAGTCCCCAGCAGAGTCGCCATTTTTCAGTAGCATCAGTTTTAGTGACGCGACCACTACCGCTTTTAACGATACTTTCTGATTTATGTATTTATCCTATGAAGCTTGAAAGGAAGGGGAAGATATCTTAAACTAACCCTGCGTGCAAGTTTTTTCTTTAACAAATGCAAAGAGATCGGGGATCGGGATTTGGTTATACAAAGGGAAGTTATTAACATCCAGAGTATCTATAGTAATCTATAGGAACCTTTATTTACATATATTTTCTACTGTTTGAAATGCTTTCTTAAGTCTATCTGTCGTTGATTGGGAAAAGTTTCTCCTTTGGGAGGACAGAGGAAATGTTTTTGTTGTTTTTTTTTTGGTGTTCTATTATTTTTTGGAAGGTACTAGACCTAAGATTTTTGATTTGTGTGCTCTCTAAGATTTCACAATCTTATGCCTACGTATTTCCGTAAAGAGATTTGGGAAATTAGAGCAATCGTAGTTCCTCATATTATATGGGACGAAATTTGGTGTCTTGTTCAAAGCCCAATATTGAAGCTAACAGGGTATTTATATCTTGTTCGAAGCCCAAGATTGAAGCTAAAGAGTGTTTGTGTCTTGTTTAAAGCCCAAGATTGAAGCTAAAAGTTGATTGAGAGAGAGAATTTGTCATCTCTAAAGGGATAAATCTCACCTATTCATCACAAATGTCGAGTAATTGGTTATAAGGGAAGTTACTTTAACTGGGATGTGTGGAATCCAACAATGTCATATTATCCTTTATAAGAGAAATATCAAGAAGGAAGAAGCTTTAACTCAGTGTAGAGCAATGCCACTTTTTCCTTTGTGAATATTTCATGCTAATAGAGGGACATTGGCTTGGATGTGTAGAATCCAGAGGCTTGCCACTTACATCAGTTAGATGAAAGAGAAATTTTAGCCATGATAAAGGAAGGACTCCAGCTTGGATTTTGAATCAACAAGTGTGCCACTTACATCGATTATCTGAAAAAAAAGGTTTTGATTGTTTGTTTTGATATGTGATGTATAGAGGAAATGTCCTCCTACAGAGAGGACTCATGGTCTCATCTGTGGGGATGATGGATTTTGTGCCTTGATCAAAGCCCAAGGTTGAAGCTAAAAAGGAAAGGTTGGGGGTTGACTCCACTGGAGATGTTTTATTTGAGTATCTTGTTTGAAGCCCAAGATGATGAAGCTGCAGAGTTTGAGTATAGCTTTAAAGAAAACTGACTCAACTGGGGAATATGATATTTGTCTTGTACAAAGTCCAAGATTGAGGCTAGCTGGTTAAATCATTATATGAAGCCTAAGAGGAGGCTGACCCTTGCTGAGGATTTATTCAAATCCAGGAGAAGGTGTAAACTATTTTGAGGATTCAAAAGGGAAAATAAGTCTTGCTGGTGATTAGAGCAGAGTTGATTTATCAGATGCCATGAGGCTCTGATACTTTTTGAAGATTTTTTGATGGTAACCTGACCCTGGCTAGGGATTTTAAGGTGAAAATCAAGTCTTTGGGGGTCAGAAGGGATTTAAAGATGAGTTTGAATGCCTTAGAGGTTTTAACTCTTTTGGGAATTGATGTATTGCTAAAGATGATTAGGATTTATCTTAAGCTTTTAGGAAGCCTGAGGGTTTTTGCATTAAGCCCAAGAGGAGGCTGAGACTACCCAAGTCTCTTAAGAAGAGGCAGACTCTAGTTGAAGAAAGATCTTTGTATGATACCCAAGAGGAGGCTGAGGGTTCTGAAGATCAACCCTTGAATGATTGGATGTTCTAGAGTTTTTTATTTTCCTGAGGATTGAACTGGTAGAGATGACTAAATTCTATCTTATGCTTTTAGGAAGTCTTTGGGTCCTTGTACTAAGCCCAAGAGGAGGTTGGGATGCTTCTAGGAAGCCTGTGGGTCCTTGTACTAAGCCTAAGAGGAGGCTGTGGGGAACTTCAAAGAAGCCTGTGGGTCCTTGTACTAAGCCCAAGAGGAGGCTGTGGGGAACTTTTAAATAGCCTATGGGTCCAAGCCTAAGAAAAGTTTAAGAAAACTTTCACCGTCAAATAACCCTTTCTTTGTTGAACAGTTCTAAGGTTTGAAGAAATTCAAAAGAGGTTTCACCGGGAAATTACCCTCTCTGGGGAAATGAATTTCTTTGTATAAGAATAAACTAGTTGATTAAACTAAGTTATAAGTATTCTACTGTTCTACCTAAGTGTGAACTGAGGATGACCTAACTACTGAGGGAACTCTAAACAGGTATGCACAAGTATATACAGATAAGTGGTTTAACAGTTATATAAATAAGTATGCATTAAAAAGGTGATGGGTCTTATTCTCTGGATAAAGGCTCAAGTGTATTGTGATTGGTTGTATTGATTATCACTGTATGATTATGGTTTTGAGAAATTGAAGAAAGTTTTGAGAAAACTTTGAATTTGAATTTGGATTAAAATAATGTTGTTGTTATTTGAATGAATTGAAAAGAAAGTTTGGGGCTTATAACTCAAAGAGAGGCCCAAGTGGTCTAAGAGCAGTTTCACCAGGAATAATGCTCCTCTTAGTACCAGCGTAATTTGAATCTTATTTTTATTAGATAAAAAAAGGAAAAGGATGGACTTACACTCTATTAAGAAGCCCAAGTTAATATATTTTAAATGAAAGAATAGTATTGGGTCTTATACTCGGGGAGAGGCCCAGGTATTTTCAAATAATTTAAAACAGACAGGTGATTTTGAAAACAGCGATATGGGGCATACAACTCAAGGAGAGGCCCATGGAGGTTGTTTACTATTTAAAACAAAATTTATGTACAAATAGATTGGGGCTTATACTCAAGGAGAGGCCCAGATGATTTATTTTGAAAACAATGATCGCATTGCAATACCGAAAGACGTTGTGGGACTTATACTCTAGCAGAGACCCAAAATTTATTTATGTAAATAGGGGGTTGGGTCTTACACTGTAATAGAGGCCCAAGTGTGTTTGAAATGAAGTTTTGAAAAGTTGAATCAAAGAAAACCCTAATTTCATTTTTTAAAGATGTTTTTTTAAAGAAAAATCAATTAAAAATGATAAAAAAAATACCAAAGAAATTTAATAAACATGTTATGAATTATGTTTAGGGTTTGAAAAATAAGGTTTTATCAACATGATGATTTAAAATCAAATTGGTTTTGAAAAATCAAGAAAAAGAAATTATTTAAAATGTTTAAAACAAATTTAAAATATTTTTTTTAATATTTAAAAATATATTAAATAAAATATTTTTTGTGATTTTTTGGTGAATAAAATATTTTTAATGTCTGAGTGATTTTTTGTGCAAAAAATCATTTTCAAATAATTAAAATTGATTAACAAAAATAATTATTGAAAATAATATGAAAATATTAAAAAAATATCAAAAATGTGGAAAATTGGACACAATGGCATGGGTGGGTGTTGAACTCACGCTCTCCAATACAAACACACTTGAAAACACATGCTGCTACCACTGGGGTGGTGATACATCAGTGTATCAAAACCACCCCATAAATACATAAGGGTGACAAAATGCCCCAGGCCTGGCCCAAGGCGCCATGGCCATGGCTGGGCAAGAACCAAGTTTTGGTTCAAATACAAGAAGGTCATAACTTTCTTATTTCTCCATGAAAATGGATGAAATAAAGATGTATCCTACCTATAATTTCATGAGGAATTCAATGGTGGTCTTGGAATTTTCTAAAAGTGCCTACATTTTAAAACCCGATAGTGGTTTCAAAATTGGTCAATATTTGCAAGTTCTATGCTACAACTCTATACAAGCAATAATAGCATGGCGAATTAGTTCAAGCACAACAAATTTGATATGTATGACATGTTCATGATCAATGTACATCAAAGCAATGCATATTTCCCAACGTTCAAGTTGTTATGCACTTACCTTTGAAGCTCCACTTGCTATCTTTCAAGATACTTGTGACAGAAGTAATCCAATGCCTTAGACACTCTTAATAAACCCCTTAGAAGCTTTTAGGATGATCCAAATCAAAAGGAAACCTCTGGAACAGAAACTGGCTCCTTCTTGCAAAATTAGCAAAAATGACCAAAATAGCAACTTCCTCAATTGGTGTTACAGTTGAGGAACACTTGTTGGAACAGTTTAGGGATGGTATTTGGAGAGTGTTTGAAGTGTTGTCTGGCTTTGAAAGTGATTGAATCAAGACATGGCTTGAAAAATACAGAAAAGTCAAAATTTGAGGTTTTGATGGTTGATTTTCTGATTTTGGTGTTGTGAGATGAAGATGAAGGTTTGAACACCTCCAATGGATGATTTGTAATGTGTTTGGATGGTGGTTTGAGTAGTTCAAGCTCTGGTTTTGAGAATTTCAAGTTTGATCCCTGAAACTTTGAAATTTGAAGTAAGAGAGGGAGAATGAAAAAACAAGGCTTTGGTATTATTTTGGTGTGGTTTGAAACATCAAAAATGACCTCTATTTATAGTAGAGGAAGTTTGTCTTGCAAGGAATAGTGAATGGGGGTTGGATCACCCTATTATCCAATGGATATGGCTATGTGTTCAAAGTCTCGTCTAGCCATTAACTTGAGTTAAACTTTGCAGGTTTAGGTCTTCTGATCCTTGGATAAATCTTGACTCATTTGGACTGATATGGTTTGGTTCATGACACCTCAATGCATCCTTTCAATGCCATTTGACAAAATTGAATTTTGGATTTGCAACATTGATGATCATATGCCAAAAGGATAGAATTTTTGACTAATTGACCTTATGATTCAGATTCTTCATCATTTAGGTTAATATTGGACAGAAATCCAATGATGCAAGTGTCCAAAATTGGTTCAAGAAATCTTGGGATACAAGTCATGTGCAAATGCTGTCAAAAAGCAGTTTTTATCAAGGCATGTTGTGAGGTTCATAACTCCTTGCTCAAGTTGAATTAATGGATGTTCTTGTACTCTTTGGAAAGCTTGTATATCATACTTTAACTTTGATGTTTACATTTGGTATTGATTCCTTTTGGATCATAATGAAAAATGCCTCCAAAGTTGGACAAAACATGAGATAGATTCTGCCTAAAATTTTTATAAGTGTCAATGTTCAAATCTTATGAAACCCTAACTTTATGGTCTTATAACTCAAAATCTAGGCATTTTTTTACCATGGATCAGTAGGACACTTTTGTAGTATGTAATGAGAGCTTTCATTTGAGCTTTGGATGGAATAAAATGGTTGCTTGAATCACAAGTTATGGCCTTGCAAAGTTGGGTAAAAATCACTTTTTTCCATAACTTAGTGAAATTTCAAGTTTCTCAAGGTTACCCTTTTTGCAAGTAACCTCACTTTTCTTGATTTTTCTTGATTGATCATGATCCAAATCACAAGTTAACATTGTTTTTGACCTAAAGAGGCCATGTTTGTCAAAAAATCCCAAAAGTCAAGCTTGATTTTGGTCACAGTTGACTTTTTGTATCAGATGAATTTTGAACTTTGTGATCCTTTATGAAATCAAGTCCTTGGGATAAACTGAACCTAATGGATGGATTCCATAGTTTTTTTAGAATTTTTTTAATCATGTCCCAAGGTTTGAGATCATGCTTTGTTCAAAAGTCAATGGTATGGTTGACTTTTTCTCAGAAACCCTAGTTTGTGGTCCAGATGAATTTGAATCCTTGCATTGCTTATGAACCAAGTTTTTAGAATCAATTCAAACTTGTGAATGTATCAATATGATGCATTTGAGGTCCTTAAATCATCTCTTGAGGTCTTGGCTCATGCCTTGCTCCAAAATTCAACTTGGGGATTGAATTACATCAAAACCCTTATTCTTGATTTTTGATGAATGCATCCCCTGAGGCTATTTTGAACTTATGAATGGACTCATGAGGTCCTTTTGATCTTCTTGAATCATACATTGAGGTATTGGTTCATGCCCAGATGAAAATTCCTCCCTGGAGGCCTTTGTCGATCAAAATCCTAATTTGGTGACACTGGTGATCTTGAAGCTTGATCAACTTGAAATGGTGCATTTTGTGTTAAATTCTTGATGTGGGAGACCTCTTGATCCTTCATGGATGTTGAGAGGCTTGAAAAGTTGAAGATCATGTCAATTTTTTATTGATCCTTTGCCTGAGTGCTCTGAGAGGGCTCAAAACCCTAATTTTTGGCTAGAGTGAACACTCAACAATCTTTGAGAGGATTGATGAGGTATGAAGGTACATCCATATTGTGGTGATGATTTGCACAATGATGTGAACCCTTGTGGTCAAAATTTAGGGTATGACAGAGACCATATGCAACGTCATTTGGTATGACAAAAGTCGCTTCTGCGCCAAAGAAGCAAGTCTGCTTCTGTACCTACTCACATTCAGAAAGATTCTAAGAAGACAATATGTTGCTGATGCAATGCTCTCTTGGATTCTGCATCTGAGCGTAACTCTGATGATTTACTTCTGAAGGCCTTCTAGATTATGAAGTTGTTCTCTTCTGAATACTAAGTGCTAAAGAATTTGAAGACAAGGTTCTGCTGAACAAAGTTCTGAAGACTCTAAAGACTTAAGTTTCTGAAGACTAAGGGTTCTGAAGACTAAGTGCTAAAGATTATGAAGACAAGGTTCTGGTGAACAAGTTCTGAAGACTCTGAAGACTTAAGACTCTAAAGACCCAGTGATCAACTCTTCTACTCATGCTTCAAACATCTCTATCCAGAAGCCTCTGATGTACAAAAGAGATCAAAAGTTTGCGAGGGAAATAGTACATAGTACATATCAAAATGTTCCATTTCACTACCATTCCACTACCCTGATTTTGTGGTGAAAAGGACAACTTTTGTGTACGATTTTCATCCCTACATAATGACATTCTTTCATGTCTCCAGCTCACTCAAGGATATTCCTGATCTGCCTTCCAACGGATCTTTTACTGGCTATATAAGGACTTGATAACTTGAAGAAAAGTGTGAAGAACTACAACGCAAGAACACAACAACGGAAAAACTCATACTGTGTGCAAATTTTCTTTAAGTCTTTTTAAGATATTCATTGTGTTTATATTTGCTTGAGTAGAAGCATTTCATTGTAAACATTTATCTTTCACAAACTGTTATTTGTATTTCCTTAAGGGACCAATTAGGTCAGAATCCTTAAGAAGACTTAGACAGCTAGTCTTTGTGGTTGTTAGTCACCAGCGGTTGCTAGTGCATATTGTAATTAATTGATTATATTGGATTAAGTCCTTAAGTATAAGGAAAAACCACATTGGCGGGTGGACTGGATTAGCTTGATAGTTTTCAGGTGAACCAGGATATATCGTGTGTCTTTCTCTCTTGTTTAGTTTCTTTGTGATTTCTGTTTGAGTGTATTAATAAAAAAGCCTTCATTTTTTAAAACCCAATTCAAACTCACCTTTCTTGTGTTTTTATCACACCTTCACATACATCACATAATCATGCAACCCTCCAAACACCCTGAAACCAAGTTGCTGCCACCACCACAGGGATAGAAACGCTTGTAATAACTCCCTGTGTCGGATGCTTCCGACTCTGCTTCTCACACCATAAACACATCCATGAAACTTCGGGCGCAAAAGTTTGTATCTCTTTTCATTTATTTTTTTCTTTTAATCATGTGTGTGTGCGCGCGCGCATGTTTGCGCTCTTTATTGTTATGATATTTTATTTGAGTGTTTGAGTTTTAGATACAATGGATATTTGAGGGAAAAAGTATCATGTCAAAACAAGTTGAGAAGAGAACATGACTGAGAGAGAATGTAACCATGCTTAAGAGACACATTAAGCACGAAAAAAATTTGTGATTCAGTTTTCCTGGGAAATGAATCGCGTGAGAGGGAGGCGAGAGATGTTTAGTTTACTTTTTTCTTTAGTTTTGCTAACTTTTTTATTGAATATTTCTTTTATTTTATTTTTTACTTTTGTTATTTTTAAATATGGCTGCCACATGTTCATAGATCATTGGTAGCATTGAGTTTTTAATAAAAATGGTCAAATATGTGTTACTGCATGTTGCAAAAGGGGCGTTGCCCCCTCTCTTTATGATATAATTTGTTTTTTCTCTTTTCTATTTTCTATTTACTTTGATATTATTATTATTATTATTATTATTAATTTTTTTTATTAATTTTTTTTTTTGCAATTAGGCTTTAGTCTTGGGCCCTAGGCCCATTTTGTTTATACTCAATGGAACCCCAATGCATGCTTCACACCTCCCCTTTTTGGGCTTTCTAGCCTATTTTCATTTTATTTATTTATTTTTTCCTTCATTTTTTATTTTTATTTCTTTCCTTTTCATACTTTATTATTTTATTGAACAATATTTTCTTTTATTTCTTTTTTCGAAATGTGGTTAAATTAAAAAAAAAAGATTTTCCTTTTAATTTAAATTATCCAAAAAAAATTATCAAAAAAATTGTTATTAATATTTACTCATTTTTGTGTTTAATATCTTGCACTATCATTTATTTTCCCTTTTGTTTCGATCTTATTTATTTTGATTAGTTTACATTATTATTACTATTATTATTATTATTATTATTATTATTTGCTTTATTTCCTTTTTATTTATTTCTTTTCCTAAATGACAAATGTACCCCATCTCTTTGATTGTAGTTATCTATTTATTCCTTTTATTTTTACCTTTAGATAGTTTGTTTAATTAAACTAATAAATAATTGACAAAATAAAATCAACATTTTCTAAAATAAAAACACTTGGGCAAAACCAAGTTTTCTTTTGAAAAATCAACTTTAACCATCATTTCATAATCATTCCAGCTTCCAAACCTTTCACCATAAATCATTTCATATTCGCAACGCAAATAAAAATGCTTGACCCAATATCAAGTCATTTTCTGAAATAAATTCAAGATGATTAATCTAAACAACTTTGACCATTTTCAAATAAGGGAAGAAAAAGACTACCTGGGTGTAACGTTCAGTCATAGTCTCTTGTATTAAATCCAAGTTATATGAACATGCAAGTCCTAAATACCTATCTTCCAACCCAAAAAATATATCCAACACATCCAAACCATTTTGCCTTGTGGCATACCTTCAAACTCTTTTTAAATGAAAGATGTTTCGTCCATTTCGAGAAGATGCAAATGAGCTCCGTTCCTACATGCGTAAGAAGTTAGAACGCTTTCGCTCGAATGTGACAAGAGCAAATCTAAGAGAATCCAGATTATGTTATCCATTCTAATGTAGTGTAAATGCTCACTTCTCAATGTTTTGGGTAGTAAGTAATGTTTTCTTCTCGATTGCAACAAGGTTCCTCTCACTAAAATCGACCAACAAACAAAAATTTTCTACCCATAACTACGCAGCCTTGAGTTCTCGATCGCACCCGTAGATACGTAGAAGCGAGACTCACAATCTCGTCAGGCACATTATTGTTGTAGCGAGCGATTTTGGATGTGGTTCTTAAGCACTGTCGCTCTGGGAGGGTACTACAGGTCGATTCATTTTTTGTCCTATTAAAGCTGATGAAGGAAGGGAAATAGATGTCTCCAACTAACCCTGCTTTGCAAACTGAGGTTAAACAGTCAAAACTGTTGGTTTACAGGTGCGATCGACGTGGGGGGGCCTCTCTTATGTTATTTTGACCGAGTTTAGACTTTTGGTGGGGAATACGGACTCGGATGTTTTGATTGATATGTGAGGATTTATGAGCTGAGGTTTTTGATGTGGTTTGCTCGCTAAGATTTTTCTTTCAATCTTATGCCTACGTATTCCCGTTTACCGAAACAGGGAAATCAGAGCGATTGTAGTTCCTCCTATTCTATGGGAGGAAACGGTGTTTTGGTGTCTTGTTCAAAACCTAAGACATGAAGCTAAAGATGGTTTATATCTTGTTCAAAGCCCAAGATGTGAAGCTGAAGGGTCTATTTGTATCTTGTTAGAAGCCCAAGATGTGAAGCTAAAGGGTGTTGACTTTTAGAGAGAATTTGTCATCTCTAAAGAGGATCTGTTTGTCACAACTGTTTGGTGACTGGTTATAAAGGAGGATTACTTTAACCGGGATATGTGAATCTAGTAATGCCATAATTTCCTTTATAGGGGATTTTCAACCTGAAGGAGAAGACTTTAACTCAGTTTAGAGCAATGCCATCCTTCCTTAGGAATTTCTCATGCTAAAAGAGGGACAATGGCGTGGATGTAAATAATCTAGAGGCTTGCCGCTTACAACAATTAGATGGAGGGGAAAGGAGTTATTGATGTTTGTATACTATGAACGAGGCACATCTTTGATGCTAAAAGGTTGATTGACTCAATCGGGGTTTTCTTATACAAAGCCTAAGAGGAGGTTGTTGACCCAACAAGAGGATGCTTTTGTGTCTCGTACGAAGCCCGAGATAGAGGCTAAAAGGGTTGACTCAACAAGAGAGTGTTTTTATATGTGTCTTGTACGAAGCCCAAGACGGAGGTTAAAAGGGTTTGACTCAACAAGAGAGTCTTTTATACTCACCAAGAGAGTGATTTTGTATCTCGTACAAAGCCCAAGATGGAGGCTAAAAGGTTGTTTGACTCAAAAAGAGAGTCTTTTATACTCAACAAGAGAGTGCTTTGGTATCTCGTATGAAGCCCGAGATGGAGGCTAAGATGTTTAACTCAACAGGAGAGTCTTTTATACTCACCAAGAGAGTGATTTTGTATCTCGTACAAAGCCCGAGATGGAGGCTAAAAGTTTTGCTCCGCCGGGGAGAATCATTTGTACAAAGCCCAAGAGAAGGCTAGGGTAACTGTTTCAGTTGAGTGACAGGTCCAACATGTTGGTTAAAAGAGAAAATCAGTTCTTATATAAGTAATGTTGTACTCATGGATTTGATCTAAGGGCCGGGACTATTTCCTGTTTTTTAAGGAAACGGGGAATCCGAAGGGTATTGAGACTGTCCGAGTCTACAGGTTTTATCTTTTGTACTATGCTTAAGAAATAGTAGTAGTAAGATCTAGACTCTTTGAAAGATTGTTCTATTAAGATGACTAATTCCTGTTCCTATACCTCTAGGAGGTCGTCGGGACAATTTGTACGAAGCCCAAGAGGAGGCGAGAAAACTTTTAAGAAGCCGAGGGACAATTTGTACGAAGCCCGAGAGGAGGCTATCTTCCCGGAGGAAGAATCATTATACGAAGCCTAAGAGGAGGCTGTGAAAACTTCTAAGAAGCCGACGGGTCCTTGTACAACGCCCAAAAGGAGGCGGGGATGCTTTTAGGAAGCCTGTGGATCCCCAAACCCCAAGAAGTTCAAGACATGCCATTCACAGAGAATAGATCAAGCCAGGAAAGTTCGAGAATTTGGAAGAAACTCAAGAGATGCCATTCACGGAGAAAAAATCATCTCTGGGGAGTAGAGTTTCTTTGACAATGTCTAAGGGTGACAGTCTGTGAAAGGGTTCACCGAGAATGTTGCCTTTCACGTCTCCATATTGTTTAACCCCAAGAGGAGGGAAGACTGTGTCTGGTAATCCTATGGGGATCTAGTTTTGTTTGTATTTAAGAGTGACCAACAGGGCTTTACCTAGTGCTAGACGTATTTGTCGGGAAAACTCTAAATAACTATACTAGTATTACACAGTTGATATTTGATAAGTATATAAAAGTTTGTGAAAGAAGACTTACAGTGAGCAGCCCCACAATACAGTTATATACATATGAAAGCGGTAAATGAAAACGGGTAAACACTTACTCGGTTGTAGAGCTTCCATGCTGTTTGGTTAGTTGTTAAACAAAGAAAACTTTGATAACAATATTACATTCAAAATCAAAGGAGAAAAGTGCTTTGAAAAGATTGTTGGGGCTTACAGCTCAAGGAGAGGCCCAAGGTTTTATCAGTGATTGCACTGTTGTTTCAAATTTGTACATGGACTTATACAAGTGACTGAGGCCCAAGAAAGGTTTTTTGTACAAAGGGATGGGTCTTATACTCTCTCAAGAGGCCCAAAGGGTTTAAAGAAAAAGAATGGGGCTTATAACACGAGGGCAGGCCCAAGGGTTTGATTTTTCAGCTGGCGATCGTGCCGAGGTTTTCTTTTAACGCAGAGGGACTTATACAATATCTGAGGCCCAAAATTGTTTTGGTTAAAAAGGGATTGGGTATTACACTCTATTAGAGCCCCAAAATGATTTTTGAATGGGTCTTATAGCTCGAGGAGAGGCCCAAAGATTTATTTTACACGGGCCACGATCGCGCCAAACTTTTGAAATACAATGGGACTTATACAATAGGTGAGGCCCAAAATTGTTTTGTATTTACAAAGGATTGGGTCTTACACTCTATTAGAGGCCCGAAAGTGTTTTGAAAATGATTTGTGAGGGTGAAAATCAAAGAACCCTAATTTGTTTTTCCTTTAAAAGTAAATATTAAAATCAAATAAAAATACCAAATAGGCTTGAATAAACCACTTGTGATTTTTGTTTAAGGTTTTAAAAAATGAGGTTTTAATCACAAGAGATATTAAAACTCATTTGGTTTTGATTTTCAAAGTAAATATTCATTTTTTAAAATGTTTAAAACAATTAAAAAGGAATTTATTCACAAAAATACTAATTATATTAAATAAATAATATAAATTTAATTTTTTTGTGGAATAAAATATTTCAACACTTTTGTGATTTTTTGCAAAAAGAACCAATAAAAAATAATTAAAATTGAAGGAGTTATTAATTTTCCAATTAATTAACAAAATTTGAAAATATTGGAAAAAAATAGCAAAAAGGTGAAAAAACACAAAATGGCATGGGTGGGGTTTGAACCCATGACCTCAAGGTTATAGGGCGCGCGCCTTACCACTAGGGTGGTGATACATCCGTTGATTGAAACAAACCAACAAATGCACAAGGCTTGCCTTGTTTTCTAGGCCTGGCCAAGGCAAGGCAAGGAAAGTTTTGCCAAGAAACGGGAAGGTCCATAACTATCTCATTTCTCCATGGTTGGGGACAAAATTTATATGCATCTGGCCTAGAATTCACAAGGAATCCAATGGTGGTGGTATTTTTTTCAGATCATGTTCCCTCCTCAAAATCCGATAGTGGTTTTGAAATAGGCCTATAATTGCATTTTTTATGCTACACTTTGGTACAGGCATGAATTACATGATAAATTAGTTTAAACACAACATATATAACATGTATGAGATGTGCATGATCAGTGGACTTCAAAGCAATGCATATTTTGGAAGATTCAAGTCATGATGCTTACTTCTCTTTTGAACCTTTGGAGTTTTTGTGCTATCTGCAAGTTTCTTGTTCCAGAAATGGTTTGATGCTTTGGACACTCTCAAATGATCCCTTAGAAGATTTTAGGATGAGTGGAATCAGCTGGAACCTGCAAAAACACAAACTGGCTCTTTCTTGCAAAAGGGGTTAAAATGGCCAAAATAACAACTCCCTCAAATGGTGTTTCAGATGTTGGGAGCCATTTGGGACAGTTCAAGGATGATATTTGGAGTGTGTTTGAGCTCTTATCTGGTTTGGAAAGTGACTGCGTCAAGACATGGATTGAAAAATGCAAAAAAAAAAGCCTATTTTGAGGTTTTGAGAAGTGACTTTATGATTTAAGGATTACAGGTCACTTGTGAGAGTTTGGACAACTTAGATATGACATATTAGATGTGTTTGGATCATGAGCTATGATGGAAATGCTCTTTAACTCAAAAGCTCAGAGTTACCTTGCTAAAGAAGGTATTTTTTCCTAAAGAAAGTGATTTTGAGGAAAGCATCTGTTTGATGGCTTTGGTGTACTCAAACTGAGCACAAATGAGCTCTATTTATAGGAGAACAAGTTTATTTTGGAATCAATAGTGAATGGCAACCACAGCAGAGGTTTGGCCAATGTTGGCAAATGAGAATCCAAGTCTCCTCTAGCCATTGACTAGAGGTTAGAGCACAAAGTTGTGGTTCCCTAGTTGTTGGATAATTCTTAACTGAATTCAGTTGCAAATGTGTCAGTCCATGCCACCTTGGTGTATGCATTAAATGCTCCAATCCAAAATTGGAGTCTTGTCCCTCCTTTAGGGATTTATAGGTTTGGCATGCTATTTTAGGTTCCAAAGACTTGGGAGGCTTGGGATCAGAGTTGGTTCCTCCTTTGTCCTCCCTTGAGGTGTTCAGATGGATAGAGTTGCTTGCCCTTTGCAAAATTTGAGCAAATCGAGCAAAACTCCAAAATCTGCCTTGCCTTGGCAGTTTTTAGCAAGGCATGTTGCCATGGTCATATCTCATGGCTCAAGTTGAGTTTGGTGATGTTCTTGGGCATTTTGGAAAGCCCTCATATGACACAACAACTGTTTGATCATATTAGGTCTGGATACTTTTTGGATCCAAGTGAAAAATGCTTCTACGTTTTGAAAAAAGTGAAGACAAATTCTGACTTAGTAAATATTTCACTAAGTGTTAGAAAAAGTGGCATTTCATGTTTTCAGCCACTTTGATCATTCCATAACTCAAAATCCATAATGAATTGGAATGAGGTGTAGTTGAAGCTTTTGTAGAGGGCCATGAGGGCTACAAATACAGCTGGAGGCCCTGGTCGACCAAAACCCTAATTTGGTGACACTGGCGATCTTGAGGCTTAATCCACTTAGAAGGGAGCAGCCTTGTGCTTGATTCTTGGTGTGGGAGCCCTTTTGATCCATTGTAGAGGTTTGAGAGGTTAGACAAGTTGAATATCATGTCATTTCTTGATTGATCCTTTGTCTAAGAGCTCTGAGAGGGCTTGAAACCCTAAGTCTGGTTGTAGTGGATGCTCACCCATCTTTGGGGAGACTAATGGTTCATCCATATTGTGATGATGATTTGCACAATGATGGGAAATCTAAGTGGTCAAAATTTGGGGTATGACAGATGCCCCTATTTAATCTTCTTAGACCCGGAGGTGTGAATGGCGAAGGTATTCGGGCATTCGGGGTGCAAGAGGATTAAATATTGGAATACCCGAAATTTTGATGGTGGTTAGGAATGGAAGTTTGCGCATCCTTCCTCTTTTGCTAAGCAATGATGCTTAGAAAAGGTAAAAACTTCCCCTCGATCCTGGTTTCCTACCAAGGAACTGGTCTCAGTTACTGAAATAAACTTCCCCTCGATTCTGGTTTCTAACCAAGGAACTGGTCTCAGTTTCTGATATAAACTTCCCCTCGATCCTAGTTTCCTACCAAGGAACTGGTCTTAGTTTCTGATATAAACTTCCCCTTGATCCTGGTTTCCTACCAAGGAACTAGTCTCAGTTTCTTTTGTCAATAAACTTTCTTGACAAGGGACGCTATGCGTAGCGGTTTTCCTCAAACTTCTCGCCGAATTTTCCTAGGGAGATGCCATTTGATGGGAAAACTTTTGATGTCAGACTTGTTGGGGAACCCAATCGTCTGAGTTGTAGAGGTGTACAAACCTCTCTGTTGGAGACGCCATTTGTCGGCTCTATAGGGGAAAACATGTCTCTTGAGAGACCGCTGCCCCTTGGGGTCTTACATCATACTTTTCTCGAGATCTTCTCGGATAAATGCCATATGATGCGATCTAATTTTGAGGTGCTGATGACCTTTTCATCAGCGGTTTTTTCGGAGAACAACTGCTGTATTGTCGAATCGCTGCTTAAGAGGCTTCCTCTGGGGATTTTCCTTAATCTTGGAAAGCGAAGATATCATCTTCGATGGCGAAGGGTGACATTTGTCGAGGGTTCTCTGGTTTTTCAGAGGTTCAAGTTATCAAAGTGGTCAAAGGCCGACTTCATCCCAGAAATAAACTAGAGGAGAGGGGTTGTTCAAACGCAACGTTTCTTGACGAGGAAAGGACTGACAACTCGATTGAGAGGACTGTCTATCACTAGGGGACAAGACCGACTAGAGAGATAGTGATGCAATATGAATATGAATGTAAATCAATAATGCATGATGCATGTATGTATATGTTGATAAAACTGACGCGACATACAGACTAATAGATGAACATGACTGGATTCTCGGCCATCGCGGGGCGAAGAAGTATCGCTGGTCCAAAAGTAGCAATTCTGCCTTGCTTAGGAGAAGTAGTCCCTGCGGGGAACAACCGTTGGTCTGGCTTAGGAGGTAAGACCTCTGCCGGGGGTGTCAGATGAGCCATGGTCTCTGACACAACTGATCCTTCATTCAGGTGCACTGATTTTAGCATGAGTACTTTAATTCTGCACTTTGAAGCTCGATTACTTTTGGCGAAGCGATCGATGTTTTTTCGATGTTCAACAGTCAAAAGAAATTGCCATCTTCATTTTAAAAGCAGAGAAGTTTGACAAGTAAATTCATTTTTTTGTTTTATTTCAAGAATCGTTGATCATTTTAAAATGTCGTTCTGTAAAGCTAAAACAAATAAGAATTGCAAACAAAAGCACAAGGGCTCAAATTTTATTGATAGGATGGAAATCAGCCAAACGCGTGATTCCATAGAGTATTTACAAAGTTTAGAAAATGATAATTTAAGGGAAAAAGGGCTACATTGAAACATAACGACCACTATCCTTCTACCAACTTTGAATTCGAGACATCCTGAGCTTCTGTCGAAGATGACCTTGACTGGAGTTTTCTGATGGATGACGTAACTGCTGTTGAGGGATTTTCCCCTGTTGAACATAGTTACTCGCCCTTATCCCTAATTTTTGCCTGGATTGTACTTTGAGATTTCCAATCCACCGGGATGATTTTTGATCATGTCTCTAATTTTTTCCTGGACCGCCCTTTCGGGTTTTCAATCCACCGAGATGCTTTTTTTATTTATTTAGGCAAAGTATTTCTTGACTACGTCAACATTTATGGGGTAGGCAAATTCCTCTCCGTCCATGGTTGTAAGTCTCAAGGCGCCGCCTGAGAAAGCTTTCTTGACCACATATGGGCCGTCATAATTCGGAGTCCATTTGCCCCGAGAGTCAGTGAGAAAGGATTGTATCTTTTTGAGCCCGAGGTCTCCTTTCCTGAAGACGCGAGATAGGACTTTTTTGTCGAACGCCTTCTTCATTCTTTGCTGATACAACTGACCGTGGCATAATGTCGTGATTCGCTTCTCCTCGATCAGATTCAGTTCATCGTGTCGACTTTGACACCATTCAGCCTCTGTTAGCTTAGCTTCCATCAATACCCGGATTATGGGATCTCTACTTCTATGGGGAGCACTGCTTCCATGCCATACACCAGAGAGAAAGGGGTTGCCCCTGTTGAAGTGCGGACAAATGTGCGATAACCGTGAAGAGCAAAGGGTAGCGTCTCGTGCCAGTCTTTGTAGGTTACAACGATCTTTTGAACGATCCTTTTGATGTTCTTGTTAGCCGCTTCTACCGCTTCGTTCATCTTAGGTCGGTAGGGAGATGAGTTACAGTGTTCGATCTTGGACTCAGTGCACAACTCTTACATCATCTTATTGTTCAAGTTAGATCCATTATCTGTAATGATCTGGCTCGGAACACCATAACGGCAAATGATATTGTTTTTGATAAATCGGACCACCACTTGTCGGGTTACATTGGCGTACGACGCTGCTTTGACCCACTTGGTGAAGTAGTCAATGGCTACCAGGATGAACTGATGTCCGTTCGAAGCCTTGGGTTCGATCATGCCAATCATGTTGATTCCCCATATGGAAAAAGGCCCTGGGGAAGAGAGAACTTTGAGATGTGTTGGCGGTACATGGATTTTGTCAGAGTATATCTGACACTCGTGACACCTCCTCATGTACTTGTAGCAGTCGGATTCCATGGTCAACCAGTAGTACCCTGCTCTTAGAATTTTTCTCGCCATGGTGTGTCCGTTGGCATGAGTGCCAAAGGATCCTTCGTGAATTTAATTTATCACCATGTCTGCTTCTGGTCTGTCCATGCATCGGAGCAAGATCATGTCAAAGTTCCTCTTATAAAGGGTATCACCGCTCAGGAAGAAGCTGCCTGCCAATTTTCTAAGGCTTTTCCTGTCTTTCCTGGATGCCCCAGGTGGGTACTCTTGTTTCTGAAGGAAGCATTTGATATCGTGATACCCAGGTTTATTATCTATGACTGCTTCGATCGTGAAGATGTAAGCGGGCCATTCAAGGTGCATTATGTCAATCTTAGGTAAGACGTTCCATTGACCTACACTAATTATGGAAGAGAGAGTGGCTAATACATCAGCCATGTGATTCACCTTATGAGGGATATGATGAAACTCGACTCTATTAAAGAAGGGTAACAACCTTCTTGCGCAATCTTTGTAAGGGATCAGTCCTGATTGGTAAGTGTTCCAATCTCCTTTGATCTAATTGATAACCAGGGCTGAGTCACCATATACATCCAAGTTCTTGATTCTCAAATCAATCGCTTCCTCGAGACCCATGATACAAGCTTCGTATACGGCCTCATTATTTGTACACTTGAACGTAAGTCTGGTAGTGAAAGGAATATGGGTACCCTGAGGTGTTATAATGATTGCCCCAATTCCGTTTTCGTAATGATTGACAGCTCCATCAAAGATTAGTCCCCATTGGGAATCTGGTTCTGGCCCTTCACTGGGTAGCGGTTCATCGCAGTCTTTCATTTTTAGATACATGACATCTTCGTCTGGGAAGTCAACTCCGATTGATTCCTGATCGTCAATCAGTTGATGAGCCAAATGATTGGCTAAAACACTTCCTTTAACGGCTTTTTGAGCGTGGTACTCTATGTCATATTCTGAGAGCAACATTTGCCAGCGGGCAATCTTTCTCGTGAGAGCAGGCTTTTCAAATACATACTTGATTGGATCCATTTCTGAGATCAACCAAGCAGTGTGACGAAGCATATACTGGCAAAGACGTTTGGCTTCTCAAGCCAAAGCACAGCAAGTTTTCTCAAGCATAGTGTACCGAGTCTCACAGTCAGTGAATTTCTTGCTCAAATAGTAGATGGCAGATTCTTTCCGTTTGGTTTCGTCTTGTTGGCCAAGTACACAACCCATCGAGTCCTCTAAGACTGTGAGGTAGATGATCAGTGGTCTTCCTTCCATTGGAGGTGATAGAATCGACGAGTTTGACAGGTATTCCTTGATACTGTCGAAGGCGGCAACGCAGTCCTGGTTCTTTTTCAGTAATTTGAAAATCGGCGCACATGTCGCGGTCATGAGGAATATGAATCTGGAAATATAGTTCAAACGTCCCAGGAATCCCCTGACTTGTTTTTCAGTTTTCAGAGAAGGCATTTCTTGAATGGCCTTGACCTTGTCAGGATCAACCTTAATTCCTTTCTGGCTGACGATGAATCCTAAGAGTTTCCCTGATCGGACACCGAAGGTGTATCTATTGGGATTCAAGCGGAGTTTGTACTTTCGCAAACGCTCGAATAGTTTTGACAGGTGGGTCACATGTTCCTCTTCTGTTTTAGATTTGCCAATCATGTCATCGACATACACTTCGATTTCTTTGTGTATCATGTCATGAAACAGAGTAGTCATGGCCCTTTGATAGGTTGCCCCGGCATTCTTCAAACTGAACGACATTACCTTGTAACAAAAGGTACCCCATGGGGTAATAAACGAAGTTTTCTCCATGTCTTTCGGCGCCATTTTGATCTAATTATAGCCCGAGAATCCATCTATGAAGGAGAATACTTTGAACTTTGTTGTACTGTCTACCAGCATGTCAATGTGTGGTAAAGGAAAGTCGTCCTTTGGACTAGCCTTGTTTAGATCTCTGTAATCTACGCACATTCTAACCTTTCCGTCCTTTTTGGGAACGGGTACTATGTTGTCTAACCATTGAGGATATTCTGACATAGCGAGGAAACCCGCGTCAATCTGTTTCTGTACTTCCTCTTTGATTTTGATGGCCATGTCCGGGTGAGTCCGTCTCAACCTCTGTTTTACTGGCAGACATTCCAATTTCAACGGTAAGTGATGCTCCACGATGCTGGTATCCAACCCTGGCATATCCTGATAGGACCAAGCGAATACATCGTGAAACTCTTTGAGAAGCTTTATCAAACCCTCTCTGGCAGTTGGACTGAGCAGTACCCCAATCCTGATTTCTTTTCTCTCCTTCTCCAAACCTAAGTTTACCGTTTCCAACGGCTCTTTGTGAGGTTCGATGGACCTTTCCTCTTGTTTAAGTAGTCGGGAGATCTCATCTGGAATTTCGTCGTCATTTTCTTCTTCAGCCTCAAATACCGGGAACTCAAAGTTGGGAGAAGGCATTGGATCATATGTTCCAACTGGGTTTAAAACAAGCAATCTGCATGACGTGATGATTTGTTTTTAGAAGAGATAGAGAGAAAAATGCAAAAGTGTGTGCAGTGTATTTCTTTTACTGCTTGTTTTTATTATTGAGTTGTTTTTTAGGATTACCATTTTCTGAGAAACGAAAAGAGAAAACAGCAACTAATGCGGAAATTACAGAACGACGTTATTTTATTAATGAACAAGTCTATTCTTGAAACTACAACCCTATAAAACAAAACTCTGTCGCTTTGGGCAAAACGAAGAGGGAAAATTTACAGAAAGTGAGCCCTATCAAAACACCTGTTTCACCTGGGCAGGGTGAAAGGTTAAAGTAAAGACGACAATTACTTAGACTTATGAATAATCTTTGGAACATCGACAGCAACCCATTGGCGCGAATTCCTCGGTGAATCACAAAGTCTGGTACCTTCCTTGGTTTGTCTTCAGAAATAACGCTGATTTCTGGCGAAGCAGGATCGTTGGAATATGTTTCCCAGGCAAAATTGTCGTAGAAGGATTCCTCAGTTGTATTTTGCATAATATTTGTGCTCTCAGGCAAATCTCCCCATCCAGTTGGTTGGACGTCTTCGAGCCTGATACGAGAGCTTTCAAGAGCGGTGTACTTGACCATGAAGTTAAATTTTCCACTTGGTTGCCCCAAGGTGTCCCACACTTCTTTGGAACTGGAGGAGTCATCTCTCTCAATGACGTTGACCTCAGGAAAAGTATAGTTGATGAATTCTAGTCTGGCAAGCTTTGCCAATTCATCATCGTACTGGATAAGTTCGGAATGACCTAATTATTGATCCTATGATATGGCGGGGACACAGGTATTCTATTCAATGATGCTCAGTCGATTTTTATTGTTAGGCTGACTTCTTGCCCCAAGTCTCCTGGGTAAGGCCGCCACATTGGCAGGCATCCATCGGGCCATAGTAGTCGTGGTCAAAGTTGTCTTTCATCATAGTGTCTTCCTCTAATGAGTTTGGTGGAGCACGACATCCTTTTGGATCACAATCTTAATATATCATTTCGACGTCTGACCTCGGTATAAATCTCGGACTCTGTACGGGATAGCAAAGGGAGTCTACGTTTCGCCCTGAGACGTATAACCGTCCTCGTTAAGATAGGACTTCCATTCCTCATCCGTATTGGAGGAATCTCCCTCGTTGATGGTATGGACTACTTGAGGCACTGGGTGAAGTAATCCTCCACCATGGAAGAAGTCCTGAATGGGATGAAGACTTTCATCGTTAGCAGCTGTCTGGGTGCAGGTTGCAAAAAAACCAAGACCCTTCTTTGTCTTATTGTCAGTAGGAATGACAAGTTGTCCCCATCCTGTTGTGTTGGTACTCTCGACCGCTTTGATAGCATCTTTGTACGAGGAAATTGAGGTTCCCTTCTCTAATTGATTCTCATTGCTCACCGTAAGTGCTTGGAACTGAGTTCCAGCATCCTCCTCGGGTTCTACACCAGTAGATGATGATAAGTTGCTTACGAGCAAAGCCTGTTCTCCATAGACTGTAACAAGTTGGCCCTTCTGGACGAACTTTAGCTTTTGGTGGAGGGTCGAAGTGACCGCCCCAGCCTGGTGTATCCAAGGTCTTCCAAGTAAACAACTGTATGTTGCCCGGATGTCCATGACTTGGAAAGTGTGAGGACCAATAGTTATGGGAAGGTCGACTTCGCCGATAACCGTTTTTCTGGATCCATCAAATGCTTTGATGACAACCTCGCTGGTTCTCATCAGAGGGCCTTTGAATGATAATTGCATCAAAGTGGATTTCGGCATAACATTCAGGGCTGACCCTGTGTCTACCAGTACGCTGGCTAAACCATCGTCCTGGCAGTTGACTGTAATGTTGAGCGCCATGTTATGACAGCGACCTTCTTCAGGTAATTCTTCATCACTAAATCCCAAGTTATTGCAGGAAGTGATGTTAGAGACAATGCTATCGAACTGTCTGATTGTTATATCCTGTTCTACAAAGGCTTGCTCTAAGACTTTCTGTAGAGCCTCCATGTGCGCTTCTGAACTGAGTAAAAGTGATATCACTGAGATCTTTGAAGGAGTTTGTAATAGTTGATTAACAATGTTGTATTCACTCCTTTGGATGAGCTTAGCATCTCATCATTGTTTTTCGAAAGGTCAGGATTACTGGATTGACCGACTGGTGGATCAGGAGCTTCCGTCTGAAGTTCCTTTTCTTTGTTAAGTTCTCCAACTCCTCGGTTGAAGATTCGACTGCTCTGTGTTACTCGACTGATGTCTGCAATATTCACGACGGAGGGTAATGGAATTTCCTTTCCATTCTCGACTGTGGTTGCACCGTACTTATAAGGGATAGCCTTAGTTGATTCATACGGTAGTGGTCCCGGTAAATAGAAGACTATGGGGGCCTTCTGATTTTTCTGACCATCGTAAGTAATTTCGATCCGTTCCCAGTTGGGAACTATCGATTCATCAAATACAGGGATGATGGCACAAACATCCCTTGCCCTCTGATGATCAGAGATTACGACCACGTCCTCGATTTGATCAGCGAGGTAGTTGACTGATCCAAAACTTGACCATGGTTGAATCTCCTCGCGGTCCAACTGACTTTGAAGGGCTGATCGCACGAGGTAGTATCCTTGATTATTCACTGAGCAAACTCTACACCGCTCATAGTTGTGTAGTAGCACCTGGCCACGTCCGCTTTGAATGCAGTGTAACCTCACTAAATCTGTTTCCATCGACCGAACATCCTGACTTTGATATCTAGTAGGATTCCCGTTAGTGATACTAACTTGCTGGGTGTCTTCATCCATATAGATTGGAAGCCACCAATGGTTCAACAAGTGCTGAAGTGTTTCCTGGACAAGGGCACAACCTTAATCGTTTTTGCAACCCGCTTTATAGCCATGATAATCATGTGATACCAGGAACCCAAGCCGGGCCTGTTTAGCATGTAACTCCACCAGGATGGTATTCGTCAAGTGAATATCAAAAATTTGAATCATGTTGATTTGATAATGATTCCTATCATGGTAGTCTTGAATCCGTCCAAGATCCATCTGACGCTGCAGGGCCTCTTGTACAAAAGAGCATCCCTGTTTGTTTACCGAGCAAGTCAGGCAGGAATTATAATCATGATGCGGTAGATTATAATACTGGCTTTGCCTTGAGTGCATTTCCACCAAGTTGACATTCATCGCATAGATATCGTGGTTTTGAATGATGTTGGAATTCGTATAAACCACGTTAACTCCACGAACTCGGTGCTCTTGGATCCATCCGAGATCCATCTGTTCCTGTAGAGCTGATTGCACCATAGAACATCCTCGATTGCTTAGCAGATATCACACTAGTGATAATTATGAGGTGGCACATGGCCATATCCACTCTGTCTACAATGCATCTTGACCAAGTTGGCCCTTAGTAAGAGTACATCGCAAATTTGATAGGTGTTGTTAGACTCTCCCTCTATCAAATTGACTGTAGCCTTCTCGTGTTGAGGCAGCGGGTTTGTGAGAACATTCGGATTCGTATCTTTGAAAGATAAGACCTCGCTCCTAACAAGCTTTTGCATGTCGGATTTGAAACTGAGACAGTTCTCTATGTTATACCCTGGTCCTCCTTGATGGTAAGGGAAAGTCTGATCCACCTTAAACCAAAAAGGCGGATTTTCCGGTCTTATAAGAGGAGACCTAGTCTGGACATGCCCCTTAGCCAGTAGTAACGGAAATAGTTTGCGTACGATACGGGTATAGGATCAAATCCTGGTGGCCGCGTTGTACGGTTGTTGTTGTATTGAGGACGAGCCTGCTGAAGAGGTTGTTGTGTCCTTTACTGAAATTGCTGCGAATGCGGTTGGCTTTGAGCAACTTGAGGTTGATACGTAGAAACAGGCGCAGGGTTGATAGCAGGTGTTACAACTGCTACTGGTTGATACCGTCGCCTTTGCTTTCTGAGAGAGATATTCCCAATATCTTGCTCCTTTTTCTTAGGGAGAGCACTACCGTATTTTTTAGTACCGCTTGTCAACCAGTGTCTTTGACTAGACGTCCTTCTCGAACAGCTTCCTCGAGACGCACTCCCATACCGACCATTTCGGTGAATTCGCTGGGTGTACTGAAGACCATTCTGTCGTAGTAAAATGAGCTCAAGGTCTTTAAGAAAATCTTTGTCATCTCTTTTTCCTCAAGAGGTGGACAAATTTGAGCAGCAATTTCACGCCATTTCTGAGCGTACTCCTTAAAGGTTTCCTTGTCTTTTTACGATATTGATCTGAGTTAATCTCTGTCTGGTGCCATGTCCAAATTGTATTTATATTGTTGGACGAAGGCAGTGCCAAGATCTCTAAAAGTGTTAATCGTAGTGCGGTTTAAACCCATGTACCATTTTAATGCGGCACCGGTTAAACTATCCTAAAAGTAGTGAATCAGTAGGTCCTGATTCTCCGTCTGAGCTAACATTCGCCGAGCGTAAATCACCAAGTGGCTCTGAGGGCAAGAGTTACCCTCGTACTTTTCAAAATTAGGTACTTGGAACTTGTGCGGAACTTTCACATTGGGGACCAAGCAGAGGTCTGCGGCGTCCTTTCCATACAAATCTAGACCGCGAAGGGCCTGCGGTTCCTTCTGCATTTCCAGGAACTGCTCCTAGAATTCATCCATTCTATCGAACATACTTTCTTTTCTACCAAAAGGTATTTGTGGAGTCTGTCCTTCCAGGACAGTGTGCACCACAGGGGATGGTACCGTTATTCGGCAGTGAATCTTGGCGTTTCCCGAAGTTTGTAACCTTCAGGAGTCCTCAATATGCCTCTGGCGTCCTTGCTTTCCCGAAGTTTGTAACCTTCAGGCCCAGCGGCTTTTGCTATGATCCTCTGATCTTCAGTGATCCGCGGAACATATCCTTCCGGGATATAGTTAACAGGCATACCCCAGGGACGATCTGTAACACCTCCAATCTATACCCCCAAATAGATAAAGCGATAAAAATTTCATCAGAGTATAATTAAACATTCATGGCATAGACTGAGGAGTCACATCAATTGAGACAAAACACAATAAACCTGCTCATAAAGATATGAAACAATCAGGTAGCAATTAATAGAGGAACTTAGTTCCTACTACCCACAAATCAGATACAGAATAAAAGTGGAAAATCTGCAACTGAATCTCATATATATATATCACATAAAGAGTTTGTCTGTCATACATAGATCCATACATGCACAATCCAAAAGATATATATACATGATAATCACACTGGATCTCCCCGACTACCCGGTGCTATATATCAGAGTCGACCGACAAAAGAATGAAGACCTAAGCTTCACAAAAAGACCTCCAGCAATCTAATCTACAATGCCTCATAGAGCACTAAAACAGTAGAAGGGTGAGAGACACAATCATAATATAATTGTATATAATTATATAATGACACAAAATTATTCACGTAAAATATTCTCACCACAACTTACACCAGAATTCAAATACAAAACAACACAATACATATTTCATATATCCATCACCAATGCATATCAATCATGCACAATACAATTATCACCAACACAAATATATATATATATATATATATATATATATATATATATATCTCAACTCATCAATTCCAATCACAATTCCACACAAAATCAATCCATTCATGATTTATGCAAATGCACAGAGACCGACACAACGACTCTATGTAATGCAATGCGGTACCACCCATCCATTATCTCAACACTAGTTCAGTCAGGAACTATTGGAATCATCGCTTGTTACTTAGTGTAACTCCTCGTCGGGAAAACGATATTCCCCGTCGCTTTAGGTCCTCTTGGTATAAGGTGCACGACATTTATGGATTGCTTTATATCCTCTTTGTATAAGGCGCACAATCCGATCGCTTTAGGTCCTCTTTGTATAAGGCGCACGATCGTCTAGAATCATCGCTTTAGGTCCTCTTTGTGTAAGGCGCACGATGTTATAGCCGATTCTCTCTGGAATCATTTCTTCGCTCACACCCACTAGGGCACACGACATCACAAGAATGCATATCATGATGCTTGGTATACAATGACTCATGACATTCAAATGCACACATATATGCAATCATCTCACTCAACAATAATCATGCTTTGCACTTAAGCCCAAAACAATGCATTTAATTGCCATAAGGCCACAAAACCTCATCACAACATTTAAACACATGCATTCACCTCATATAATCAGCACACAAGTCATACAACAGATATCACCAGCACATTGCATGACAACACATCAATTACGCACAATTAAACCGGTAAAAGTCGACAACACGACACATTTCCAAATTCCCGACTTAATTAAATCGGTCAACAATCTCAAAACCATTATCATAAGAAAGTACAGTTCAATAGCTATTCAACGATACCAAGAATGTTAAAAACGGATAATCGGAGCACAAGTTACGGACTGAACAAGAAAAGTAATCGCGAAAAACACAATTATGCAATCTTCCTGGCCATACACATATTGCCCTGAGCCATACGCGTATTGCCCAGCTCCCTCGCCCATTCCATACGCGTATTGCCTAACTTGATACTCGTATGGGCAGAGACCAATTCTTCCTAAAAATCCCTCTAAAAACTCCAATACGCGTATTGCCCTCAACCTTACGCGTACCATTACGCAAATGGGTAGATGGCCGAGAAAAATGGAACCCCATACGCGTATTGTCCTCACTCCTTCAATGCCATACGCGTATAGCCTTAACCAATACGCGTATTGCCTTGAGTGATACGCGTATGGGCAGTGGAAAAACCAGAAATTTCCTGCATAATTTTTCTGCGAAATTTACCTAAAAATCACTCCCAATCTCACCTAAACACCATAAAATTACCAATTGAATGCCTAACAACATGTATCTATCATGTGTCAACAATAAGGGACACTAAAACATGATTTCAGACATAAATTATATCAATTTCTAACAATTCCAACATATTATGGGTTTTACTCTATATTTCAATTTCAATCCAATATCAACCAAAAACATACATACATAATCATACACAAGTATAATATAATCGAGTTTTGCACCCTTACCCAATTTAATCGTGTTTTTGAAAGTCGGTTGATCGATTTCTTAATCCATAAGTTTTCTCTCTTTTTCTTCTCTTCTTTTCCTTCTTTCTCTTTTTCTTCTTCTCTTTTTCTTTCCTTCTTATTTTTCTCTCTTTTCTTTCTATTTTCTAACTTAAGGAAAATAAAGCAAAATGACCAAATTACCCCTACACTCAAATATCTCGCTAACGCCCCCAAAACGCGATAAAACATAACAACAATGAAAAAGAATATATTTCCAAATAAAAGTCAAAAATAAAATAATATAATAATAAAATAATCAAAACGACTCGATTAAATAAAACTAACCAAAACTGGGGCGTTACAACTCTCCCCCACTTAGAAATTTTCGTCCTCGAAAATATTACCTGAGACGAACAACTCTGGATACGACTCCCGCATCTGACTCTCCAACTCCCAAGTCAAATTGCCCTCAGCAGCGCCTCCCCACGCTACTTTCACAAGTGCAATATCCTTGCCCCTTAACCGCTTCGACTCGCGATCCAAAATTCTCACTGGTAATGCCTCCACCGTAAGGTTCTCCCTTACCTCAACTTCATCCATCGGAATCACATGCGACGAATCCGGAACATACTTCTGAAGCTGTGAAACATGGAACACATCATACAAATTCGACAGACTCGGCGGCAACGCCACCCGATAAGCCACAGCACCCACTCTCGCGGATATCTGGTAAGGACCAATAAATCGAGAAGTAAGCTTCTTCGACTTCAATATACGACCAACACCCGTTACCCGCGTAACTCTCAAAAATACATGATCGCCCTCTTGAAACTCAAGATCTTTCCTCCTTCGATCATGATAACTCTTTTGCCTACTCTGAGAAGCCTTCATTTTCTCACCTTGTCTGTAGTCTGTTGAATCAATTCGGGCCTAACCACCGTACTCTCACCAGATTCATGCCAACACAACGGTGTTCGACATCTTCTTCCATATAACGCACGCTTCAAAAGGTGCCATTCCAATACTTGAATGGAAACTATAATTATACGTGAATTCCACCAACGCAAGATAACTATCCCACGCGCCACCTTGTTCAAGAACATAAGCCCGCAACAAATCTTCCAACGACTGAATCGTTCTCTCCGTCTGTCCATCCGTCTGAGGATGATAAGCAGAACTCAATCTCAATTTAGAACCCAATGCCTTTTGCAAACTTTCCCAAAATCTCGAGGTAAACCTCGGATCTCGATCTGAAACAATACTCAACGGAACACCATGCAGCTTCCCAATCACACTGATATAAATCTCAGCTAACCTCTCCAAATAAAAACTGATGTCAATCAGAATGAATGCGCTGATTTAGTCAGTCTGTCCACAACCACCCAAATAGCATTATGCCCCCTCCGTGTATTCGGCAACCCTGTTACAAAATCCATAGAAATGCTATCCCATTTCAACTCAGGAATATCCAACGGTTGCAACAAACCACTAGGCTTTTGATGTTCCACTTTCGACTTTTGGCACGTCAAACACGCATACACAAACTGAGCGACATCTTTTTTCAATCCAGACCACCAAAAGATCTTCTTCAAATCTTGATACATCTTATTAGCTCCCGGATGTATACTCAAATTACTCCGATGTCCTTCCTCCAAAATCATCCTTTTCAAGTCCAAATCATCAGGGATACAAATTCTACCACAGAATCTTAAAACACCATTATCATCCACTCTAAAATCACCATTCGTATCTTTTTCTCCAACCAACATCAAATCCACAAATTTCACATCCAACTTCTGTTTCTCGCTTACGGTCAACAGAAACTCATTAGTAACCTTTAGCATACCCAGCCTCACGCTGTCGGATGCCACTTCACACACCAAACTCAAGTCTCTAAAAGCTTCCAAAAGTTCCCACTCTTTAACCATTAAAGCGGACATATGCAACGATTTCCTACTCAACGCATCGGCTACCACATTAGCTTTACCAGGATGGTAATTCAAGCCAAAATCGTAGTCCTTCAAAAATTCCAACCATCTTCGTTGCCTCATATTCAACTCTTTCTGATCAAACAAATATTTCAAACTTTTATGATCACTAAAGACTTCGAATCTTGCACCAAAGAGATAATGCCTCCAAATTTTCAACACAAAAATCACTGCCGCTAATTCCAAATCATACGTAGGGTAATTTTTCTCATGCACCCTCAACTGCCTCGAAGCATAAGCCACAACCTTACCTTCTTGCATCAACACTCCACCTAGCCCAATCAAAGACGCATCACAATACACCACAAATGGTTCAGTAGGTTTCAGCAAAATCAAAATCGGAGCTGTCGTCAATCTTCTCTTCAGCTCACTAAAACTTTCCTCACACCGTATATCCCAAATGAACGCTTGCCCTTTACAAGTTAACTGGGTCAAAGGAAGTGCTAATTTGGAAAAACCTTCAATAAACCTTCGATAATATCCAGCCAAACCCAAAAAGCTTCTAATTTCAGTAACAGATCTAGGAGCCTCCCATTGTAGAACTGCTTCTACTTTAGATGGATCCACAGCGATACCGTTACCTGAAATCACATGACCAAGAAAACTCACTTTTGACAACTAGAACTCACACTTGGACAATTTGGCAAAAGTCTCTTTTCCTTCAAAATTTGCAACACAATGCGTAAATGCTCCACATGTTCCTCCCGAGACTTATAATAAATTAAGATATCATCAATAAACACAACAACAAATCGATCCAAATGCTCGTGGAAAATACGAATCATATACTCCATAAACACACTGGCACATTAGAAACCCCGAACGGCATCACAGAATATTCATAATAATGACTGTATCGTGTCCTAAAAGCCGTCTTCTGAATATCTTCCTCTTTCACCCTAATCTGATGATAACCTGATCTCAAATCAATCTTACTAAACACACACGCACCTACCAACTGGTCCATCAAATCATCAATTCTTGGAAGAGGATACTTATTCTTAATCGTCACTTTATTCAGCTGGCGATAATCAATACACAGTCGCATACTTCCATCTTTCTTTTTCACCAATAAAACTGGAGCACCCCAAGGCGACACACTTGGCCTCACAAACCTCTTTTCTAACAATTCACTCAACTGCTTCTTTAACTCAACCAACTCAGATGCCGACATACGATAAGGTGCCATAGAAACAGGTCTAGTACCAGGAATTAGATCTATAGAAAACTCCACCTCTCTCTCTAGCGGCACATCTGAAATATCCTCAGGAAACACCTCAGGAAATTCACACACAACTGGAAACACATCAAGTGAAACTTGACTATCCACAGTCAACGATGCAAACAACCCAAACAACTGAGCTTCATCCGCCACAAGTTTCTTCAACTCTTTGGTAGATAAGAAACTCGAGTCCTCGTCTTCCTCAAGAGAAGGAAATCTTACCAGCTTATGATAACAATCAATATGAACCCGATTAAACTGTAACCAATTCATTCCCAGAACCACATCTAAACCCTCCAACGGCAAACACACCAAATCCATCTCAAAATATTTACCATAAATGGTCAAAGGACAACTTAAACAAACCAAAGAAGTAGTTACTGACCCCATTGCTGGAGTATCAATAACCATCTCTGCACCCATCGAAGACAACACAAGATTCAAATGCTTCGCGCACTCAGACGAAATAAACGAATGAGTCGCTCCAGTATCAATAATAGCAACTAAAGGCGTACTATTAATAAAACAAGTACCTCTGAACAGACGATTTGCACTAGAAGTCTGAGTTCTTGCCAATGCAAAAACTTTCCCACCAACTGGAGCTTGCTTCGGTTTTGGACACTTTGTACTAATATGACCAGGTTCACCACAGTTGAAACACTTCACCACATTCTTCCTCTTGCACTCAACCGCTACATGTCCTAAACCTCCACAATTGGAACACTTCCTCGTATCTTTTCTGCATTCATATTGATGATGTCTTAATTCATCACACCTAAAACATCTCGGAGAATTAGACATACCTCCTCCACTTGACCTTTTCTCAAAATTCCCCCTTTGCTTACCCTTATCAGCTGGTGTCACATATGGACCACTATGAAACGATTGTTTCCCTTTCCTTTCGTTCACACTCTTATAGTGAGTAGAACGAGCTTTGCTATCTTCTTCATAAATCCTACAACAATCCACCAAATCAGAAAACCTTTGAATTCTCTGATAACCAATTGCCTGCTTAATCTCAGGACACAATCCGCTCTCAAACTTCACACACTTAGAAAACTCCGCAGTCGCTTCAGCATAATATGGATAAAACTGCACAAGCTCCACAAACTTAGCAGTATAATCAACAACAGACATATTACCTTGTTTCAATTCCAAGAACTCTATCTCCTTCTTTCCTCTAACATCTTCGGGAAAATACTTTCTCAGAAACTCAACACTAAACAAAGCCCAAGTGACTTCTTCCCCTGCAGCTTCCAACACCTGACGAGTACTAACCCACCAGTCATCCGCTTCCTCCTGCAACATGTGAGTACCCAGTCTCACCTTCTGATCCTCAGCACAATCCATCACTCGGAAAATCCTTTCAATCTCCTTCAGCCAAATCTGAGCACCATCAGGATCATGTCACCCTTTGAAGACAGGCGGTTCGTTCTTCCTGAACTCATCATTCCCAGCAGCATTAGGTGCACCCTGCACAGCCCGAGCCATAGCTTGCATAGCAGCAACCAATGCAGCGTCATTCCTACCAGCCATATTCTGTTCATATACAATAACAACAACTATGGTTAAACAAACAGCTTACCCAAACACAACGACCAACAAGGACTGACACAAACTGACACGGACTGGCTCTGATACCACTTGATGTAACACCCCCAATCTATACCCCAAATAGATAAAGCGATAAAAATTTCATCAGAGTATAAGTAAACATTCATGGCATAGACTGAGGAGTCACATCAATTGAGACAAAACACAATAAACCTGCTCATAAAGATATGCAACAATCAGGTAGCAATTAACAGAGGAACTTAGTTCCTACTACCCACAAATTAGATACAGAATAAAAGCGGAAAATCTGCAACTGAATCTCATATATATATCACATAAAGAGTTTGTCTGTCATACATAGATCCATACATGCATAATCCAAAAGATATATATACATGATAATCACACTCGATCTCCCCGACTACTCGGTGCTACATATCAGAGCCGACCGACAAAAGAATGAAGACCTAAGCTTCACAAAAAAAAACCAGCAATCTAATCTACAATGCCTCATAGAGCATTAAAATAGCAGAAGGGTGAGAAACACAATCATAATATAATTGCATATAATTATATAATAACACAAAATTATTCGCGTAAAATATTCTCACCACAACTTACACCAGAATTCAAATACAAAACAACACAATACATATTTCATATATCCATCACCAATGCATATCAATCATGCACAATACAATTATCACCAACACAAATATATATATATATATATATATATATATATATATATATATCTCAACTCATCAATTCCAATCACAATTCCACACAAAATCAATCCATTCATGATTTATGCAAATATACAGAGACCGACACAACGACTCTATGTAATGCAATGCGGTACCACCCACCCATTATCTCAACACTAGTTCACTCAGGAACTATTGGAATCATCGCTTGTTACTTAGTGTAACTCCCCGTCGAGCAAATGATGTTCCCCGTCGCTTTAGGTCCTCTTGGTATAAGGTGCACGACGTTTATGGATTGCTTTAGGTCCTCTTTGTATAAGGCGCACAATCCGATCGCTTTAGGTCCTCTTTGTATAAGGCGCACGATCGTCTATAATCATATCTTTAGGTCCTTTTTGTATAAGGCACACGATGTTATAGCGGATTCCCTCTGGAATCGTTTCGTCGCTCACACCCACTAAGGCACAGGACATCACAAGAATGCATATCATGATGCTTGGCATACAATGACTCATGACATTCAAATGCACACATATATGCAATCATATCACTCAACAATAATCATGCTTTACACTCAAGCCCAAAACAATGCATTTAATTGCCATAAGGCCACAAACCCTCATCACAACATTTAAACACATGCATTCACCTCATATAATCAACACACAAGTCATACAACAGATATCACCAGCACATTGCATGACAACACATCAATTACGCACAATTAAACTGGTAAAAGTCGACAACACGACACATTTCCAAATTCCTGACTTAATTAAATCGGTCAACAATCTCAAAACCATTATCATAAGAAAGTACAGTTCAATAGCTATTCAACGATACCTAGAATGTTAAAAACGGATAATCGGAGCACAAGTTACGGACTGAACAAGAAAAGTAATCGCGAAAAACACAATTATGCATTCTTCCTGGCCATACGCGTATTGCCCTGAGCCATACGCGTATTGCCCAGCTCCCTCGCCCATTCCATACGCATATTGCCCAACTTTATACGCGTATGGGCAGAGACCAATTCTTCCTAAAAATCCCTCTAAAAACTCCAATACGCGTATTGCCTCACTTCATACGCGTATTACCCTCAACCTTACGCGTACTATTACGCAAATGGGCAGATGGCCGAGAAAAATGGAACTCCGTACACGTATTGCCCTCACTCCTTCAACGCCATACGCGTATTGCCTTAACCAATACGCGTATTGCCTTGAGTGATACGCGTATGAGCAGTGGAAAAACCAGAAATTTCCTGCATAATTTTTCTACGAAATTTACCCAAAAATCACTCCCAATCTCACCTAAACACCAGAAAATTACCAATTGAATGCCTAACAACATGTATCTATCATGTGTCAACAATAAGGGACACTAAAACATGATTTCAGACATAAATTATATCAATTTCTAACAATTCCAACATATTATGGGTTTTACTCTATATTTCAATTTCAATCCAATATCAACCAAAAACATACATACATAATCATACACAAGTATAAGATAATCGAGTTTCGCACCCTTACCCGATTTAATCGTGTTTTTGAAAGTCAGTTGATCGATTTCTTAATCCACAAGTTTTCTCTCTTTTTCTTCTCTTCTTTTCCTTCTTTCTCTTTTTCTTCTTCTCTTTTTCTTTCCTTACTATTTTTCTCTCTTTTCTTTCTATTTTCTAACTTAAGGAAAATAAAGCAAAATGACCAAATTACCCCTACACTCAAATATCTCGCAAACGCTCCCAAAACGCGATAAAACATAACAACAATGAAAAATAATATATTTCCAAATAAAAGTCAAAAATAAAATATATAATAATAAAATAATCAAAACGACTCAATTAAATAAAACTAACCAAAACTGGGGCGTTACACAATCTTTCGACATTTGATACCTAGGATCATACTTCTCCACTATGGGCGTTGAGGTGACCTCAAAGATCACAATTCTTTGTAGCTGAGCTTCTGCCATGGTTTGCATGTCGTTACGAAGCTTTCTCATATCCTCTCTCAGAGCATCGATCTCTTCTTTCAACTCTCTGTTCTCTTCCTCGAGATCATCCATGTTTTTCTGACGATTGGCCTGAGTATTGTACGAATGAGACAATTTGACTCTAGAACCGAAACACAAATGTGAGATTCATAGGTAAGAAGAATACGTGACGTGAGAATGATGAGTGTAATGATTATATTAATTGTTTTTTTTTAGTTTAATCAAAATAAACTTCGACAATTAGATTGCAAATATCAAACAGTGGGGAAACCCCCCATTTTATTGAATTCAAAGGATTGCAGAAATGGAAATACAGTAGATTACAAAGAGCTGGAAATAGAA
The DNA here is from genome assembly GCA_022829125.1 of Lathyrus tuberosus. Classification (NCBI taxonomy): domain Eukaryota; kingdom Viridiplantae; phylum Streptophyta; class Magnoliopsida; order Fabales; family Fabaceae; genus Lathyrus; species Lathyrus tuberosus. The sequence goes on from JALAZF010000449.1 coordinate 4,896,248, forward strand.
ACCTAAGCTAATGGGTCCCGAGTCCTTTCTGAGGAGAACTCGGGTGTTGATTCTGGTACTTTCCTTTTCTTGGACCGGGGCTCTTGGGTCGTTGTCGGGTTGTCATTCCTTTTCCAAGTGAAAGAAGCGAGCAAATTCCTTTGGTCATCCTGATTTTCTACAGCATGTTGCTCTGAAATCTCAATTAGAGCATCCTTATCTTTCAGCAGTTGCTGTATTTTGGTACATTCCATATTGAGAATGTGATACTTGTTCTTCCAAGACCTCCTCTCCTGTTGAACTTTGTTGAGACTAACTTGAAGTTTTTCCATTTCAGTCATGAAGTACATGACAGATTCCCTTGGCGAAAGAACTTTGTGATGAGGATAAGGCATCTTTAGCTTGAGAGCTCTAGTTTGTACCCAGTGGAGATAAGGCTTCACTGAGACACAGTCCAGTTTTCCTAGAGACTCCCGTCCTTTCTTATGAAGATGTTTCCAAGCGTGCACTATTTCCATCTTTAGTGCCCTGTCATTTTCTCCTTCCTTGAAGAAAAGACCTTCCAGATGAGCGTTACAAGGGACATGCCTCATTGGGTATCCAAATTGACGACGAACTAAGACTGGATGATAATTGATTCCTCCCTTAGTTCCTATGAGGGGTACGTTGGGGAATTTCCACAATGGTCAATGATCCTGATCTCGTCAAAAATCCTATTGTACCAATCTATGTCAGAGTTGGTAAAAGACATGATTTTCTGCAACCAACCTAAGGCACTCTTATGATCCCAAAAAGCAGCAGACTTAGGTAAATGAGAGATAAACCATTTATATAGCAGGGGCACACAACACGTGATCATTCCTCCGCTGTATAAATTCCTTAAGTGTACAGAATGATACGCATCTGCGAGCAAAGTCGGTACAGGGTTTCCAATGATAAAAACCTTAATGGCGTTGATATCTACAAAGTTATCGATGTTGGGAAACAAAAATAACCCGTAGGTGAGTAAAACAAAGATGCTTTCAAAAGTAGTCACGTTCCCTATACTAGCAAAGTACAGAGCTTTCTTTACTAGAAACTTGGCTGGTAAACCTGGGATTCCTCCCTTGGTGGTCAGGGAAGCCTTGACTTCTGACTAGTCCAAATAGATTTCTCTTGCAATGATTTGATCCTTTGGAATTTCTTCCAGTCCAGAAAAGGGAGCTTGATCAGTAATATGTAAATCAGTCAGGTGAGAATACTCCTCCAGCGTTGGTGCGAGCTGGTAATCTGGGAATGTAAAACAATGGTAGACCGGATCGTAAAACTGAATGAGTGCCTCCATGATTCTTTCAATCACATGGACCCTTAACAGAGGTAGCATACCTCCGTACTTAGCTCTGAAAGCCCCATGGTTAGTGATCATCCTTGCTAATCCTCTCAAATTCTCTAGTTTTGGAACCTTGAAGGTGTACTTATGAGTTCTCCTTCTACTGAAATCCATGAGCGCAACTTTTTTCCTCTTCTATTTGCAATCATTGTTTTAGTTTAATTTGAAAAAGAGAGACTAAAAGAGAAAATTTTCTTTGCTTAATGTTTTTTAAATAAATGCATGAATACATCACACAAAAACATAGAAAAAACATGGGGTCAAAGGGTCGGTGTCATGAAGTCAAGGCTCTACCCATCCCAAAGGTTTATACTAGTGATTTTTGTACCTGTCTCTCAAAATCATTGATTCTTGTCGAGATAACATCAGCAGGTCGGGAACCGTGCTAGGTGGTGTTATTTCAAAGAACCTCAGAAAAGGGTAGTATCGCGTGACAACTATTTCCGATAGCTTCTGCACTACTGAAAGAGGTTTTTCCTAGGTGTATCCTCAATCTTTCCACATGCGGTATCACACGCATTCCCATTAGCAATAAAATAAACACAAATATCAATTAGGAAAAGCAGTATATATATTTGTCCTAATGTCCTAGACTTTTAAGAGCTATGAATCCTATGTTCCTGACAGAAAATGGCTCCCCGGCGGAGTCGCCATTCTGTGGTACCTTCCCAACTTAAAGGTTTTGACCTAAGATCCTAGTGAAGTCAACAAAAAATTCTTAACCCCAGTGAAGTCCCCACTCTTTGGTTTCTACCCCAGAGATGAAATATGGCCCCACGGTGGGTGCCATTTTTCTGTAGCGAGCGATTTTGGACGTGGTTCTTAAGCACTGTCGCTCTGGGAGGGTACTACAGGTCGATTCATTTTTTGTCCTATTGAAGCTGATGAAGGAAGGGAAATAGATGTCTCCAACTAACCCTGCTTTGCAAACTGAGGTTAAACAGTCAAAACTGTTGGTTTACAGGTGCTATCGATGTGGGGGGACCTCTCTTAGGTTATTTTGATCGAGTTTAGACTTTTGGTGGGGAATACAGACTCGGATGTTTTGATTGATATGTGAGGATTTATGACCTGAGGTTTTTGATGTGGTTTGCTCGCTAAGATTTTTCTTTCAATCTTATGCCTATGTATTCCCGTTTACCGAAACAGGGAAATCAGAGCGATCGTAGTTCCTCCTATTCTATGGGAGGAAACAGTGTTTTGGTGTCTTGTTCAAAGCCCAAGACATGAAGCTAAAGGTGGTTTATATCATGTTCAAAGCCCAAGATGTGAAGTTGAAGGGTCTATTTGTATCTTGTTCGAAGCCCAAGATGTGAAGCTAGAGGGTGTTGACTTTTAGAGAGAATTTGTCATCTCTAAAGAGGATCTATTTGTCACAACTGTTTGGTGACTGGTTATAAAGGAGAATTACTTTAACCGGGATATGTGAATCCAGTAATGCCATAATTTCCTTTATAGGGGATTTTCAACCTGAAGGAGAAGACTTTAACTCAGTTTAGAGCAATGCCATATTTCCTTAGGAATTTCTCATGCTAAAAGAGGGACAATGGCGTGGATGTAAATAATCCAGAGGCTTGCCGCTTACAGCAATTAGATGGAGGGGAAAGGAGTTGTTGATGTTTGTATACTGTGAACGAGGGACAGCTTTGATGCTAAAAGGTTGATTGACTCAACTGGGGTTTTCTTATACAAAGCCTAAGAGGAGGTTGTTGACCCAACAAGAGGATGCTTTTGTGTCTCATACGAAGCCCGAGATAGAGGGTAAAAGGGTTGACTTAACAAGAGAGTGTTTTTATATGTGTCTTGTACGAAGCCCAAGATGGAGGCTAAAAGGGTTTGAATCAACAAGAGAGTCTTTTATACTCACCAAGAGAGTGATTTTGTATCTCGTACAAAGCCCGAGATGGAGACTAGAAGGTTGTTTGACTCAACAAGAGAGTATTTTATACTCAACAAGAGAGTGTTTTGGTATCTCGTACGAAGCCCGAGATGGAGGCTAAGAGATGTTTGACTCAACAGGAGACTCTTTTATACTCACCAAGAGAGTGATTTTGTATCTCGTACAATGCCCAAGATGGAGGCTAAAAGGTTTACTCCACTGGGGAGAATCATTTGTACAAAGCCCAAGAGAAGGCTAGGGTAACTGTTTCAGTTGAGTGATAGGTACAGCATGTTGGTTAAAAGAGAAAATCAGTTCTTATATGAGTAATGTTGTACTCATGGATTTGATCTGAGGACCGGGACTATTTCCTGTTTTTTAAGGAAACGGAGAATCCGAAGGGTATTGAGACTGTCCGAGTCTACAGGTTTTATCTTTTGTACTATGCTTAAGAAACAGTAGTAGTAAGATCTAGACTCTTTGAAAGATTGTTCTATTAAAATGACTAATTTCTGTTCCTATACCTCTAGGAGGTCGTCGGGACAATTTGTACGAAGCCCAAGAGGAGGCGAGAAAACTTTTAAGAAGCCGAGGGACAATTTGTACGAAGCCCATGAGGAGGCTATCTTCCCGGAGGAAGAATCATTATACGAAGCCTAAGAGGAGGCTGTGAAAACTTCTTAGAAGCCAACGGGTCCTTGTACAACGCCCAAGAGGAGGCGGGGATGCTTTTAGGAAGCCTGTGGGTCCCCAAACCACGAGAAGTTTAAGACATGCCATTCACAGAGAATAGATCAAGCCAGGAAAGTTCGAGAATTTGGAAGAAACTCAAGAGATGCCATTCATGGATAAAAGATCATCTCTGGGGAGTAGAGTTTCTTTGACAATGTCTAAGGGTGACTGTCTGTGAAAGGGTTCACCGAGAATGCTGCCTTTCACGTTTCCATATTGTTTAACCCCAAGAGGAGGGAAGAATGTGTCTGGTAATCCTATGGGGATCTAGTTTTGTTTGTATTTAAGAGTGACCAACAGGGCTTTACTTAGTGCTAGACGTATTTACCGGGGAAAACTCTAAATAACTATACTAGTATTAAACAGCTGATATTTGACAAGTATATAAAAGTTTGTGAAATAAGACTTACAGTGAGCAGCCCCACAATGCAGTTATATACATATGAAAGCGGGTAAACACTTACTCGGTTGTAGAGCTTCCATGTTTTCTGGTTAGTTGTTCAACAAAGAAAACTTTGATAACAATATTATATTCAAAATCAAAGGAGAAAATTGGTTTGAAAAGATTGTTGGGGCTTACAGCTCAAGGAGAGGCCCAAGGTTTTATCAGTGATTGCACTGTTGTTTCGAATTTGTACAGGGACTTATTCAAGTGACTGAGGTCAAAGAAAGGTTTTCTGTATAAAGGGATAGTTCTTATACTCTCTCAAGAGGCCCAAAGGGTTTAAAGAAAAAGAGTGGGGCTTATAACATGAGGGTAGGCCCAAGGGTTTGATTTTTCAACTGGCAATCGTGCCGATGTTTTCTTTTAACGCAGAGGGACTTATACAATATCTGAGGCCCAAAATTGTTTTGGTTAAAAGGGGATTGGGTCTTACACTCTATTGGAGGCCCAAAATGATTTTTGAATGGGTCTTATAGCTCGAGGAGAGGCCCAAAGGTTTATTTTACACGGGCGACGATCGCGCCAAACTTTTGAAATACAACGGGACTTATACAATAGGTGAGGCCCAAAATTGTTTTGTATTTAAAAAGGATTGGGTCTTACACTCTATTAGAGGCCCAAAAGTGTTTTGAAAATGATTTGTGAGGGTGAAAATCAAAGAACCCTAATTTGTTTTCCTTTAAAAGTAAATATTAAAATCAAATAAAAATACCAAATAGGCTTGAATAAACCACTTGTGATTTTTGTTTAAAGTTTGAAAAAATGAGGTTTTAATCACAAGAGATATTAAAACTCATTTGGTTTTGATTTTCAAAGTAAATATTAATTTTTTAAAATGTTTAAAATAATTAAAAAGGAATTTATTCACAAAAATGCTAATTATATTAAATAAATAATATAAATTTAATTTTTTTTGGAATAAAATATTTCAACATTTTTGTGATTTTTTGAAAAAAGAACCAATCAAAAATAATTAAAATTGAAGGAGTTATTAATTTTCCAATTAATTAACAAAATATGAAAATATTGGAAAAAATAGCAAAAATGTGAAAAAACACAAAATGGCATGGGTGGGGTTTGAACCCACGACCTCAAGGTTATAGGGCGCGCGCCTTACTACTAGGGTGGTGATACATTCGTTGATTGAAACAAACCAACAAATACATAAGGCTCGCCTTGTTTTCTAGGCCTGGCCAAGGCAAGGCAAGGCCAGTTTTGCCAAGAAACGGGAAGGTCCATAACTTTCTCATTTCTCCATGGTTGGGGACAAAATTTATATGCATCTGGCCTAGAATTTCACAAGGAATCCAATGGTGGTGGTATTTTTTTTAGGTCATGTTCCCTCCTAAAAATCCGATAGTGGTTTTGAAATAGGCCTATAATTACATTTTCTATGCTACACTTTGGTACAGGCATGAATTACATGATAAATTGGTTCAAACACAACATATATAACATGTATGAGATGTGCATGATCAGTGGACTTCAAAGCAATGCATATTTTGGAAGATTCAAGTAATGATGCTTACCTCTCTTTTGAACCTTTGGAGTTTTTGTGCAATCTGCCAAGTTTCTTGTTCCAGAAACGGTTTGATGCTTTGGACACTCTCAAATGATCCCTTAGAAGCTTTTAGGATGAGTGGAATCAGCTGGAACCTGCAAAAACACAAACTGGCCCTTTCTTGCAAAAGGGGTTAAAATGGCCAAAATAGCAACTCCCTCAAATGGTGTTCCAGATGTTGGGAGCCATTTGGGACAGTTCAAGGATGATATTTGGAGTGTATTTGAGGTCTTATCTGTTTTGAAAAGTGACTGCATCAAGACATGGCTTGAAAAATGCAAAAAGGCTTATTTTGAGGTTTTGAGAGGTGACTTTGTGATTTAAGGATTACAGGTCACTTGTGAGAGTTTGGACAACTTAGATATGACATATTGGATATGTTTAGATCATGAGCTGTGATGGAAATGCTCTCTAACTCAAAAACTCAGAGTTACCTTGCTAAAGAAGGTATTTTTGCCTAAAGAAAATGATTTTGAGGAAAGCATCTGTTTGATGGCTTTGGTGTACTCAAATTGAGCACAAATGAGCTCTATTTATAGTAGGGCAAGTTTGTTTTGGGATCAATAGTGAATGGCAACCACAACAGAGGTTTGGCCAATGTTGGAAAATGAGAATCCAAGTCTCCTCTAGCCACTGACTAGAGGTTAGAGCACAGAGCTGTGGTTCCCTAGTTATTGGATCATTCTTGACTGAATTCAGTTGCAAGTGTGTCAGTCCATGCCACCTTGGTGTATGCATTAAATGCTCCAATCCAAAATTGGAGTCCTGTCCCTCCTTTAGGGATTTCTAGGTTTGGCATGCTATTTTTCGTTCCAAAGACTTGGGAGGCTTGGGATTAGAGTTGGTTCCTCCTTGGTCCCCCCTTGAGGTGTTCAGGTGGATAGAGTTGCTTGCCCTTTGCAAAATTTGAGCAAATCGAGCAAAACTCCAAAATCTGCCTTGCCTTGGCAGTTTTCAGCAAGGCATGTTGTCATGGTCATATCTCATGGCTCAAGTTGAGTTTGGTGATATTCTTAGCCATTTTGGAAAGCCCTCAAATGATACAACAACTGTTTGATCATATTAGGTCTTGATACTTTTTGGATCCAAGTGAAAAATGCCCCTACATTTTGAAAAAAGTGAAGACAGATTCTGACTTAGTGAAAATTTCACTAAGTGTTGGAAAAAGTGGCATTTCATGTTTTCAGCCACTTTGATCATTCCATAACTCAAAATCCATAATGAATTGGAATGAGGTGTAGTTGAAGCTTTTGTAGAGGGCCATGAGGGCTACAAATCCAGCTATGGATGGGGAAAAATGGCCTTGTGGTTTAGGAGTTATGGTCCTCCAAAGTTGGTACCCTAGCCACTTTATTCCACAACTTAGAAAATTTTCTAAGTTTTTATGGTTACCCCTTTTACAAGTTATCCCACTTTTCTTGATTTTTCTTGATGAATGATGATTCAAATCACACATTAATATCATTTTAGGGTTAAAACCCCATTTTTGTGAAAAATCTCAAAAAGTCAAAGTTGACTTTTGTGCACAGTTGACTTTTTGTAACATGAATTCCAAACTGTGCGATCCTCTATGAAATCAAGTCCTTGACCTAAATTAAACTTGATGGATTGATTTCATAGGTGTTATAGGGTGTATTGAATCATGTCCTAGGGTTTGGGAGCATCCTGGTCAAAAGTCAAAGGTACAGTTGACTTTTCTCGCGAAACCCTGACTGTGGTTCAGATGAAATTGAACCTTGTTGCTCAAGCTTCTTGGAGTAATCCATTGTTGCAAATGGATCAATGTAGTGTGTTAGAGACCCTCAAATCCTCCCTTGAGGTCTTGGCTCATGATTTGTCCCAAAAGTCAACTTAGGGGTGAATTAGGTCAAGAAACCCTAATTCCTAATTTTTTATGTATGCATCCTCTGAGGCTAAATTGACTTGGTGATTGGGTTTATGATGTCCCTTGGAGCATCATAGGTTATTCCTTGAAGCATTGTCTCATGACCAGAGGAGAATTTCCATCTGGAGGCCCTGGTCGACCAAAACCCTAATTTGGTGACACTGGCGATCTTGAGGCTTAATCCACTTAGAAGGGAGCAGCCTTGTGCTTGATTCTTGTTGTGGGAGCCCTTTTGATCCATTGTAGAGGTTTTAGAGGTTAGACAAGTTGAAGATCATGTCATTTCTTGATTGATCCTTTGTCTAAGAGCTTTGAGAGGGCTTGAAACCCTAAGTCTGATTGTAGTGGATGCTCACCCATCTTTGGAGAGACTAATGGTTCATCCATATTGTGATGATGATTTGCACAATGATAGGAAATCTTAGTGGTCAAAATTTGGGGTATGACAATTGTGACCCCTTTATTTTTTTTTCTTTTACTTTAATAACTCGAGGAAAGCTAACTTTTCAAAAGTTAACACTTATGCACAAACTAACTAATGGTTCTTGTTGAATACAACAGACGTGAGAGGTGTTAATACCTTCCCTTTGCATAATCGACTCTCAAACCCGATTTGGTTGTGAAGACCATATCATTGTCGTTATTTTAAGGGTCTTATCGTTATTTTCCCTTTCCCTTTTTGGGAATAAATAAAGTTTGGTGGCGACTCTGTTAGTCATCCGTGAGTGTTAGAAGCACCTGCAAAGGTCATATTTTTCCAGATGCGCCAAACGCTACTATACTGTCATCATAAAGTTTCCTTTTATTAGATCAGATCTATTTGAGGAATTGGACGTATGAAGGAATTTGGGTTATGAACCCCGAAAAGTGAATAGTAATGTGGAGCTTTTTCAAGAGCTCCACAAACTTCTTAAACTGACCCTCAGTCTTAGACTTAGCAAGTCTCTGAGGGTATAGAATGGGCGACTTATAAGGGGGAAGAGGTACATATGGTTGTTCCTTCTCAATTGCCTCCTTTGCTTTGGGTGCATACCTATTATCAACTACTGGTTCTCTTACGGGGCTCTTGTTAGGCATTCTCTTTGGATCCTTCTCTAAACTCCATCATATTGTCTGGTATCTAATTCTATGATCAATGAGGTCATGTAACTCCATCCAACTTTACATTGTGATGGAATAAGCATGTCACTTTGGATTGGGTTGTGGCTGGCCAGAAAATATTCTAGCTGGGGCAATAGTGGCTGTTTGTTGTTGGAATACTTGCGAGATCTGAGTCTCAAGCATCTTGTTATGTGTGGCCATGGCATCTACATTATTTGCTAACTGTTTGATCAACTCATTTGTATGAATATTCTGGTTCATAATCTCTCTGTTTTTCTGAATTTGAGACATGTAATTTTTTCTATCATTAGCTTTAGATTAGACCTTTTAGGTGCAGGATAAGCAACATGGGATCCTTTATGATTCTGGAATCCAAGAGGAGTAGGAGGCGGAAGGATAGGTGCAAAGAGAGCATTATTGTTCGTATAGGAGAATTTCAGGTAATTTTTCCATCCAGGATTATATGTATTGGAATAGGGATTCCCCTGCGCAAATTAGCCTGGTCATATGAAGACTCAAATAACAACTGGCAGACAGTAGTCACATTTCCTTGGACTTCAGTGATTTCACAGTTTGGAGTCATAACAACTACGATAGATGTAGGGGTAATGATCAGATTATCAATCTTTCCGGTAAGGGCATCTAATTTTGCACTCATGTGATCAAGGCCTCTCAATTCGTACATACCTCCTTTAGGCTGAGACTTTTCAACGGGAATGCACTTGCTTCCCCACAATTAATGATTATGGGCCATGTTTTCTATAAGTTGGTTGGCCTCAAATATGTGCTTATCCATCAGAGCCCCTCTAGCCGCAACATCAATTGTCATCCTCGTATTATATAGAAAACCTTAGTAAAAAGTGTGGATAATCAACCACTTCTCTAAACCATGATGCGGGAAAAGTATCATCATGTCCTTATATCTTTCCCCAGCTTCAAAAAGGGATTCACTATCTGCTTGTCTAAAACAAGTTATTTGGTTTCTTAATATTTTCATCTTACTAGGCGGGAAATATCTAGCTAAGAATACCTTCTTAAGCTTATTCCATGTGGTGATGGAATTGAATGGTAGGGATTTTAGCCAAGCTCTGGCTCTACCCCTCAAGGAAAAGGGGAAAAGATGTAGTCTAATGGCTTCTGGGTGGTCATAAGTATCTCAAGGAATATAACCTCAAATAATGAGATACAAGTATCCTGTTTACAAAGTTGCTTTAAGAAAGCAGATTACACAAAGTATAAGTACAACAAAATAATCACACAATAACCAACACAAGCTTTATGTATATTTTCAATTCACAATAATAATATGTTCAGAAAAAGCTTTATAGCGTGAATAGGTTAGTAAGTTAGCGGAATTAGAAACTTCATTCATTCTTCCAAGTCTCCTTTATATAGGCAATGAAAAGATCCCTTGGAGGGTAGAATGGAAATCTTCACAAATGAGCTGCTACCTTGCATACCGGTCTGCAAAGGTAGGAGACATATTGGTACATTAGTACAGTCCTTACTCCATAAAATCACCATAATAGAAGAATATTTGATCTTGTATTGTGTACTATTTTTCTCACATAAAACTTTTTGATCTTATCTTCTAATCTTCATAGGCTTCTAAGTAAATGATGTTGAAGCATGTTTCGAAGGATCAAGAGTCTGGTTGAAAGAAACTTCAGAACCTTGGTCTTCAGAGTCTTGACACAATTCCTCCGAACCTGGTGTTCAGAGTCTTCAGAACTTGTTCTTTAGAATCTTGAGAGCTTGATAAACCTTCAGATGCTCTTCTATCAGAGTCATAGTCAGAATTTTTAGCACAAACGTTCATCAGAACCGTTGTCTAAGAGCATTCCAAAACTTGACGTAATCTTGTGAATAACAAATTTGTATCTCTTCAGAGTCAAAGTGTGTTGTGTCCATAATTTAATGATGTCACACGCCAATTCTTCAAAGTCAAAACCTCTTAGCAAAAGCTACACACTAGACAAAACCATTAGGGTACAAAATTGTTCTCTAAGAAACATTGTATTGTTATCATCAAAACTAAAGGCCAGATGCAGAACCACATCTTGTTCTTACAGCTTTGCTTCTCCCTTGAAGTATATTTGTAACAAAAATAATTTCATATTTAGGTACCCATAGTCATATGGGTCCTCTGGGGTTAGTTCTGGCAGGTTTCTTCTTATTTTGTACCTTTGCTCTCATATGGTAAGGCTTAGGATCATTCAAGACTTTTTATTTAATCGTTTGTTGTCTTGAATGGATCTTGGCCTTAGGTTCAGAACCTTAGCTCCTGATATCTTATGTTCTGGTTTCTTCAGAACACTTGAGTTTAGAGTCTTAGGTTCTAGTTTCTTTAATACCTTTGACTTTAGGATCCCAGGTTCTGGTTTCTTCATAACCTTTGACTTAACATTTTTAGGTTCTGACTAGTTCATAACCTTTGCATTTTCAACAGCGGGTACAAAATGAGAGTCTAGTCCCTTTTTTAGTAGAGCTTGAAGAAGAAAGATTTGTTGGTTTACTCAAGGTTTCAAACCTTGGATTAAAATATTTTTGGAAAGTAACCAATACCTTCCCCCTTTGCTTCTACTTACACCATAAATCATGGATGCAGTTTTAGTTCTAGTAAAGTTAGTTATGATAAACTCCTTAAGAGCCATTTCATGTTCATCAAGGGGTTTATCATACACTTCTTATACTAGAGAAATATGGTTTCTCTCTAAGGCTTCATTTCCATTTTGAAAAGTTTTTAATTCACCTTTCAAAAGATCATATTGCTTTTCCAATATTTTTAGGTGTCTGGCTTTCTCTTAACACCAACCCATAAGGAATTGAATGAAAGTAATTAAATTAGAACGAGATCGTTTAGAAAATACCTCATCCTCTTCTTCAAAATCTGAGTCAGATTCTGTTTTAGAAGATGTAAGAGCCATCAAAGAAACATTGTCTTGTTCTTCATCCTTTTCAGAGTCTTTTTCATTGTCAAGTTCATCCCATATTGCCATGAAACTATTATTGAACTTGTTTCTGAAGTTGTACTTCCGACAACTTCCTTTCTTTAACTTCTCCTTTTGCACAAGTGACCAGGCTTCTTGCAGTTGAAGCATCCATTCTGATCATCCTTCTTTTCTCTAGAGCTTGATATAATAAAGTTACTGCTTCTGCTAGAGAATATTTTGTTCTTCTTAGCCAGATACTAAAAATATTTTGATGATAAATGCTATTCCCTCATCATCTGAATCATCTTCAGAAACTTCTACATGAGAAGCTTCTTCAGACTCCCAGACTTGAGGAGCCTTGGCAAATTTAGAAACAAATTTCAAAGTAAGAGGCTTTGACTTCCTGGCACGTTCATCTCCATTGAGCTCTATCTCATGGCTCTGAAGGTTGTTGATATGGCTTTAAAGACTTAAAGTGTTTAAATCTTTGGCCTTCTGGATAGATGCCACCTTAGGTGTGTATATGACAAGAAGACTCCTAAGAATCTTCTTGAAATGATCAGAGGTACTATAACTCTTATTCAGAATCTGAATTCCAGATACAAGAACTTGAAACCTTGAGAACATGGTTTCAATTTCTTCATCATCCTTCATTATGAACAACTCGTACTATTGAACTAGAAGGTTAGCCTTAGTTTCCTTAACTTGTTGATTCCATTCATAAGTAGCACACATGGATTCAAAATGATCTTAGCAGTAGATTTATCAATAATCTTGATGTACTCATAATGGGTAGACCATCAACCAAGGTGCCTCTAACTCTATGATCTTTTATATAGGTCTTTTTCTGAGCAGGTGTAAGAGTTTTTTATTCAATGACCATTCCTAGTCCATTAACTGGAATATCAATTCCATATTCCAGAATGTCCCATAACTCATTATCAAGACCTATGATATGAGTATACATCTTACTCTTCCACCATTCAAACTCATTAGAGTCCCCATTAAAAATTGGAGGTATAGATGTATAATTATTCTTTTCTGAAGTGATATAATCACGATTAATAGAAACGTGTGGATTAGGAGTAACATTATCAGATTCAGGAACTCTATACATGATTCAATATGTTTTTATCAAGATCTTTCCTGCACCACTGTTAAGTGTTTAACACAAACCAGATTCTGATACCAACTAATGGTTAGAAAAACACAAGAAGGGGAGGGGTTGAATTGTGTTGAATTTTTCTTTCTTTTAAAGCTCTTGTCAGATTCTAAACACAAAGTATAGAATCTGATTCAAAGGTAAGAGGTATGTAGTGGATAAATAATGCAAGAAAGTACAGAGACACACAAATTTATCATGGTTCCTCTCACAACTCGAGAGTAATCCATTCCCCTTGTACTTACAAGATATTTTCACTATAATCACACAAGATTATAATTTGCTCAAGCACACAAGCAAGATACTTCCAATGTTCAAACACAAAGTAAGAGACTTATATGCTTAATTACACAAGAAAGAGACTTCCAATGCTCAAGCACACAAGCAAGAGATTTCAAATGCTCAAGCACACAAGCAAGAGACTTCTATGCTCAAGCACACAAGCAAAAGACTTATATACTCAAGCACACAAGCAAGAGACTTCAAATGCTCAAACACTAAGTAAGAGACTTCTAGCAATCTACCTACCAGATAAAAGATTGTTTGGGGTAATACACTTGATATACAATCAGAGGTGTAGACAAAATACAAAGGTAAAAGACAAGGGTAACTGCTCTTTATAAAAAGGTAATAAATCCTAAGTTAAATTTGTGTTTATCTTTTGATAGAGTAACTGCTCTTTGAATGTCAATGGTTCATTATTATTCTTCAAGTCTTCAGCTCCTTAAATAGAGAAGGAAAAAATCCGTTGAAGATCTAGCCCAAAAGAGTCTCTGAGAAGCTTGAATAGAGATGATGAGATGTTTCTTCAAATGGTTAATGTAGTTGAAAGCTTGTTTGAAGTTCCTTTTCTACAAGAGGAATTATGAATTGCTTCCTAGTTGAATCTATGAAGAAAAAGCTCAGGTCTTCATGTGATCAAAAGAAGACAAAGTAGGCTCAGAGGTTGAAATTGACCTATCAAAGTCACCTTGGTCCTAACGCGTTGACTAGTATTTAGATTCTTATCGGAATAGGAAGACTTCTTCAAAGTCTGGTCTTCAGAGGTTGACTTCTTCAAACTCTAACATTCAGGAGTTAACTTCTTCAAATGTTGACTTCTTTAGAGTCTTGTCTTTATCTTCTGATAATTCAGATTTTGATCTTTAAGCTTCTCTTAAGATGTTCACAGTCAGAACCAATACTTGGATTATTCATGAAATTTTAGTCTATGGTCCTGCATACTTGAACAAATATTAGTATACCCAATTGTTTTTTACATATGTTGTTATCATCAAAACCTAAGGGATATGGTACAACCAATTTTGTTCCAACAAAAGGTAAAAGCTGTAAATTACTCGATTATACTGACTCAAAAAGTGTGGAAATAAATATGAAAAAATCCACTTTTGGATACATCTTTATGTAAGGAGAAACACCAATATCTTGGTGTTCTAAGAAGGAAGCAATTGTTGCGCTAACTTATTTCGAGGCTAAATACATTGCAGCGTCTATGTGTGCATGTAAAGTTGTATGTTGATGAATTTAATGAAGGAGTTGTGCAGAGAAGAAAATGAAATTGTGACTTTAATGATAGACAATGTTTCTGCTATAAACCTTGCCAATAATCCCATTGCACATGGGATAAGCAAGCATATAGAGATGAGATTTCACTACTTGAGAGAGCTTGTGAGTGAAGGAAAATTGAAGTTGGGGTATTGCAAAAGTGAAGATCAAGTGGCCAATTTGCTAACTAAAGAAGTCAATTAAAGTGTTTAAGAGGTTGAAGAAGAATATGAGTATGGAAGACTTGAACTAAGGTGGTGTGTTGAAGAAAAATAAAGTTAAAGTAGGGTGTAACAGTTATAGGTTTGGTGTAATCGGTTACCGCTCTGGTCAATAGAAAAAATATTAAAATAGTGGGGTTTGTAACCGGTTACCATCCTTCCAAAATTTCCCAAAATCAAAATTGTGGGGTTTGTAACTAGTTATAGGTTTTATGTAACTGGTTACATGGTCAAAAATTTTTTTCTTTCAATTAGTTGATTAGAAGTACAATTGTGTATCGATGTATAAGTACCTAATTTAGGTTATAAATGCAAATTCCCCTTTTTTCACCAATTTCTCTCTCTCTCTCTCTCTCTCTCTCTCTCTCTCTCCCCTTCTCTCTCTCTCTCTCTCTCTCTCTCTCTCTCTCTCTCTCTCTCTCTCTCTCTCTCACACACACACACACACACACACACACACATACACACACATACACACACACACACACACACACTTGTTCATCATTGTGATCGGCGTAATTTGGTTAGGATGGAAATCGAGGTGTATGTATGGGTGTTTCTTGATGAGGATGAACATTTTGTTGATTTGAGGTAGGAAAATCACATGGGTTGTTAATAAATTTGGTGTTGGAGAAGTATGAATAGGGTAGTGATTTAAACCAAGGCATATACTCTTGGCTTGGATTAACTTGTCCATCAAGTATTGATCCTGTCAAGACAAATTTGTGTCAGTTCCTTCATTTGTGTTGCCCGTCTTTGTATAACAATGTATATAGTTATTCCCACGTCTTTTCCATATTCATTTGAGGAATCTAGGTGGATTTGGCATCTCATCTTGGTACCTAAATTGACGTTTCACCATGTTTGTCTGATGCATGAGCATATCATTGATGTTGTTGTACTCAAAATAAAAAAAAATCGTCAAAATGTTTTTTCACCAAATCAAGACATGGTCTCCACATAAATTAACACATTGTATATAATAAATGTTAGTATAATGAAATTTATTTTAAAAATAGATTACTTAGTAGTAAAGTGAGATGCATTACATCTTTTGTCTTCATATGATATATTCCATTTTGTATGTCGAGGGTTATTAGTGTAATTCACCCTTTTGCAACCACATTATCTGCGCGTGAAAAATCTTCGAGCCATCTCACACTCGATGATACAACAGAGGGAAAAGGGAAATATCGTTAAAAATTCAATGGAAAGAGAAATGGGTAAGGCTGTCGGTTTTGCGAGGGAAAGGTATTAACACCCCTCACATCCGTCGTACTCAACATGAACCATTTTGATTGTTCTTTGCGTGGATGGGTGTTATTATCTAAAGGTTACTTGTGAAAGGGGAAAAATAAGTTTTAAATTAGTGTGCTCGCCAAGGATTTGCATCCTTGTGCCTACATATCCTTATAGTGCAAAAAGGAAATCAGATCTCTGTAGTTCGGGGTAGAAAATAAGTGTGTGTTGGTTTCTTTTAAGCAACAGTTATAATCATATTCTAGAAGTGTGTAGACGTTAGTTGATTTGATCCTAGTTAGGATTCTCCAAGCTTTTAGTCTGACTTCTAAGGAACAGATTATAATAGTTCTTTTATGAAAAGAAAGAAATAGTTATTTTTTAAAAAAGTTTAAGTGTCAAAAGGAAAATAAAGAGTTGATTGAGTTGAAACAAAAGAAAAATTTGTTTGAATTGAATTAAAAAAGAAGCTTGAATAGAAAAGATTTGTGAAATGGGGAAAGTGTTTCTTGGATGTTGGGGAAGTGTTGTTTAAACTAGGATTGTGTTGTTTAAATCCTTAAAGTAGGTGTGTTCGAGTAAAATAGGTGTGATGTTAACCATTAAATGGTGTGGCCAATGTAGAATTGTAGGATTTTTCCTATATCCAAGGATCAAGACCTACAAAAGGGTTTTGCCAGAGCATAGAGCTCCACAGGGAATAAATGAGGGTTGCTAGAGCATAGATCTCCCAAGGGCAATGCATGAAGGTTTCCAAAGCATGGAACTCCATTGTACGATGCATAGGAGTTGGTAAAGCATAGAGCTCCACATGGGAAAATAAAAGAAAAGGGTTTGCCAGAGAATAGAGCTCCACAGGGCAACGCATGAGGTTTGTAACAGCATAGAGCTCCACATGGAAATGCATGAGGGGTATTGATTTAGAGATGGGTGCTTGACCATGAGGTGCTTAACCCAAAGAAGGTATGGATGTCAAAGAAGGTTGTGTTTGGTCCAAAGAGAAGAGTGTTGTGAACTGTTGATTGTTACAGTGTCTGTGGGGAATAAGGCTTGTTAATTATTTAATTTGAATTGCACTAAAGTTTGAGTCGAGGTGAATACTTTGAACAAATGGGTCAAGCATCCCGTATCCAAAGATATTCAGAATAAGGATAAGAATACTCCCTCTCATTCCTTATCCACTACTTAAGGCTCGTGGTGCGCAATTCGCATCATAACTAACAAGTGTTGCAAGGAGAATCTTTATGTTGTGCTTAAGAAGTGATCCAGTATTGATGTCCAGAGTCTTCATGGTCTTGCAGGAGAAGCTTGACTTGAGTTGAGTTCAGTGCCAATACAGAGAACTAACCCTACATGATGGTATCAAGTTCTGCTTAAATTGCTAGAGGAATCAGAAGACTCACCTACAAGGCGGAGAATTTCCCCGGAGCTATAGAAATTAAAGAAGATGACGATGAACAAGAATATCAGCAAGCTTGCAATGAGGTAAACAGCTAGACCTTTCTTCTTGCATTATTATCTTATTCTTCTTCTTCTTCTCCAAACCATACTTCGTAGGCGTTGATATTGTTTTGTTGTGTTGTTATTGTAATACCTTGGTCGCATGCGTGTGAGAGATGCAGAGAGTGGGATTCGATTGAGAGTGAGAGAATTCTGAGATACTTGATTTGAACAAACATAGAGAGAATTCAGAATGTGGTAAATGATTGTGATTGTGATTTTTAGTGAGGGAATGATTGTGATTATTGTGTAATGATACTCAATCCCTTAATCTGAGAGTGAGGGAATGATTATATAGAGCTTAATTCATGTAACTGATTGGGGCAGAGCTAGGCAGCAGTTATGAGAGTTAATTCTGTTAGATTTCAAAGGCAATGTTAGTTAGAAGTTAGTGATCTGTTAAGATTTTGCTAAGTTAGTTATGAATTAGTTTAGAAGGTGTGTTGAATCAATTAAAATTATTTAGCAATGTTAGAGTTCAGTTAAGTTAGTTGCAGTTAGTGAGTATGCTATCAAAGATGTTAATGAATGTTAAAAAATCAGTTAAGGCCTTCTTTGTGTTAGTTAGAATGAATGATTTATTAGTTGTATTGAAGTTATGTTAAAATGGGAGAAGTAAAACAGTTATGTTAGATGAATAAATGCTATAGTTTGTGGATGAAAATGTTAGAAAATTGCCAATTAGAAAAGTGTTAAAATGTTAGAAAGTTAACATTAATAAAATTGTTAGTCTTGTTACTCAATTAGTGAAATTGGATGGATTTAGTTTCTGTTAGAGTAAAATGTGGTTTTGAAATTGTTGTTGTTATGTTAGTTAAAATGAAGCTAAAGGTTTGTTAGAAAATGAGTTGGTTAATGTAGGTCAGTACAGTTGCTATAAAGTAGCTTAAAATCAATTTATTTGGAGATATTTGAATTGATACAACAAATGGAATTGGTTGGTTGGAGGAGGTAAAAAATAATGTTAGTAAAACTAATGGATAAATGTTAGAGTGTGTCATGTTTTGCTATCAAATAATTGATGAAAGCAAGGTAATGTATGCTAATGAAAACAAGTTATTGTATGTTGATGTGAACAAATTATTGTATGCTAATGTGAAAAAAAAGACAGTTGAGTTACTTAATCACTTGATATGTTAGGAACTTTGTTAAGCTCAGTTAACCATAGCTATTTGAATTGGTAAGGACTTATGGATTTCCATGAAAATTAATATTTCTATGTTTGAAGTGTGTTAGCTTTGGAGCTTGTTGTGTCAATTTGTATTAGTGAAGAATGAAAATGTTAGAGTTTATGTGATTTTGAGCATGGTTGAATGTTATACTTATTGAGAATATGAAATGGTATTGGATATGAATTTGAATCATGGCTTGTATTAGTACATGAAGAATTTGAATTGAGATTGATTATGCTAGTATGCTAACTGTACATGTTGGTTTGATTGGTGTAGGGTTGACTTTGCTTTGAAGAAAACATCATCATGCCATAGAGGATTACTTGGTCATGAAGAAAGCTTGGATATGAAACAAGTGAAGATCAAAATGAAGCCAATGTTTGGATTAGAGTAGGTAGTTGAGTTTGGCCAACTGGTTGACTTTGGTCAACTGGTTGACCATAGTCAACTGTTAGGTCAAAAAGTGTGGTTTTTGTGTAAAGTTTGTGATTTTGATTTTTTTTTGTGATGTAATATGTATCTTGAATGGTACTTGTATGGTTGTAACTTATTTTCCAAGAAATACAAATGTTCTTCTCTCCAAAATCCAAGCTTTGAATACTTGAATTGAAATTGAACCTCCTGAATGGATATTTGGAAATCTAAATAAAGCTTGATCTTGAACATAATCTTGAATCTTTTATGAACCATAGTGCCCTGTCTTCAATCCAGACCAAATAGCTAAGGGACTAATGTATGGAAAAAGGCCCATAAAGAGATTAATCAATCAAATACATACTTCCATGGTTGACCATAGTGATACTTGCAATCCCTTACTAAATCCAATACAAAGATGCAACCCCTATGATCCATAGGTGCTAAAGATCAAGAATTAGGGTTCCATGGCTTTGAATTCAAGAGAAATGTCATCATTAGTCAATGTATTATATGATGCCCTAGATTTTGTCCTCAGGGAAACCCTAGCTCCATGTTAATAATGAACATCAAAAGGCCTTTGAATCAATGATTTTTACTTCAAAAATGCAATGGTAAAATGAATGTTTTATGATGCCACTGAGTATGCAGGTGAACTATGGACCACAAGTCAGATGAAAGTGAAAAAGGGAGGGTAAATTTGTTGGTATGACACCCATCTATAATGAATTGAAAATAAATTTTAAGTGACTAAAAAGTTTAATATTTTATAAAAAGTGCTTATAATAATCCTGAAATTGGCTGACAATATCCTTCATCTTCACATGTGTACTCTATCAGACACATTGCACAAAACTTTATGCTTGAAATCAAGGAAAAAACACGTCGCAAAAAATCTAAACATGGGTAATGATCTTTGGTTATCGTTACTACTACTTCTATTTCAACTAAAATAATTATACTTATTCTTTTTTTATTGTTTATGCATGACAAGCATAAAATGAGGCTACATTTGAATTTTACTACGAGGAAATACATCAAGAAAATATAAAAGCATTAAACTAGGTAGACAATACTCCAAGAGAAAAGTGGGCTCGATCATGTGACTAAGGTCAAAGATGAGGCCACATGAAAACCATCATCATTCTCGAATCAATGAACTCCATGTTTATGGCCACTTGTAACCTACTTATTACAACTTTGGATAAATCAACATACTTTAGATCGAGATCACTGTTTGGGAAGCGATGAAATGATTGGACAAAAGTGATTGCTTTAGGAAAATTATTCACATTGTAAAATTCCAGGCTTTCCATGTGCCTTGCTCACATGATATTGCAATGTGTTATAACATAAAACATGAGTATTTTATGCACATAGAAAATGTGTACAAAGTTGTTACAATCTTTAGATTCTACGAACAAAGTTTCTTCAATGTTCTTCACGAAGAAAAATAACCTCAATATGAAGGTGATACTCTTTGCCACAATGACTTTATGTGAAGGAAAAAGAAAGGTCGCCTAAACACTACCCGTCTTAGAATTGAAATGGACAATACTGATAAACAAAAAAATGTGGGATTTGTCGCCTAGCCAAACATAGATGTAGAAATTGCCCATATGCTACAAGCACTTCTAAATAATTATTTCTGTTTATTTTAACTTCACCTTATAATCAAGTTATTAATTATTTAAATATAACTTTTTTGCTGTAACAAGTACGAAATATATTTAAAATGTACTACACTAGGTTACAACACAACATGACACAAACATAAAATAAAGTCACATCAATTAAAATATAACATATGATTAGTAACAATTAATCAATGACAACACATAAAAAAACAGATCTTCAACTCCCTTGTTTACTTCTGCTCTATGTTTTTAAACATACCATGCTCATCTAAATCCTTATGTACACGATACCATTTATATAAGTAGGTACCATATGGAATGTTATATGTCAGTGTTATGTATGGGCAACAATATTCTTGTTTTCTTACCTTTCTAGTTCGAACGCCTAACTGTCAAAAACTTGTTTTGATGAATGCAATCATTATTCTAAAATTTCAATCTGGATCTAGGCAAATGATCAAATTCTTATCCTGGTCATAAAACATAACATCAATGATAGACATTATTATTAAGTATGTGAAATGAATAAAGTGAATATACAACCTACTTACACTCAACTATTCATAGATTTCCATACAACAAATTCAATGTGAGGAAGGCTTCTAACATATCTAATGGGAGGAAAATTTATAATCAACTCAATGGGCGAAAGTATCCTTTTAACACACACACACACACACACACACACACACACACACAGATATATATATATATATATATATATATATATATATATATATATATATATATATATATATATATATATAAATTGTTATAATTTAAATATTTCTTACATATATAATATAATTAATTATCATATATAATATTCAAAACAAATATTAATGAAATAAAAAGGTTTCGTTTGGTAGTAAGTTAACTTCCTAATAGATTACGGAAGTTAGCTTTCAGATTTTCTAGATATGTATAGTTTGTTGATTTTTACATGTTCTATCCTTTAGATTTGACTTCTTTGATTATGATATGAGTTTTCTAGTTTATTTAAAAGTAAAATATTTAACAACCAAGAAAGATTAAGACATGATGTCATACCACAAAATTTGACCACCAAGATTTTCCATCATTGTGCAAATTGTTACTATAATATGGATGTACCTTCATGCCTCATCAATCTCCTCAAAGATGGTGGAGCATTCACTGCAATCAAGAATTAGGGTTTTAAGCCCTCTTTGAACACTTAGACAAAGGATCAATCAAGGAATAACATGATCTTCAACTTGTCTAACCTCTTAAAAAATTCACAAAGGATCAAGGTAAATCCCACATCAAAAATCAAGCACAAAGTTGTGACATTCCAAGTGTTTTAAGCCTCGAAACACCCGATGTCGCCGAATTCGGGTTTGGACGACCGGGACCTCCAGAGTGAAATTTTCACAAGAGGATGAGCCAAGACTCCAACATGTAACTCAATATGCTCAAAATAACCCTAGGGATTCATTTTCAAAGATGAATGACCCTCAGAGGATGCATTCCTCAAAAGTCGGGAATCAGGATTTTACGCGCCGAACCGCTCCAGAGCCAAAAATCAAAACATGACTTTTTTGGCAAAAATGATCCTTATGACTCATATTTCATAAAATATGATTTATAATGTCATTTGAACAAGAATTGATCAAGAAAACAAGATAACTTGTAAAAGGGGTAATCTTGAAAAATTGAAAAAAATTTTAAGTTACTAAATTTGAATGATTTTGGTACCAACTTCCAAGGATCATAGCTTGTGATCCAAGCAGCCATTTTGGGTGATCCAAAGCTTGATTTGTAGGTCTTCCTACATTCTACAAAAGCTTCAACTACCTCAAACTCCAATTCTTCATGGATTTTAAGTTATGGAGTGATCAAAATGACAAAAATGAAGAAAATGACACTTTTTCAACACTTAGTGAAAATCTGCCTAAGTTGTCAGGCTTGGACATCAAAGTTCATGAGGTTTTTTCAGTTAGATTCAAATAGTTTCAAGACCAACTATGATCACACATGAATTTTATCATTTGAGGGATCTTTAAAAAGTACAAGAGCCTCCCATAACTCAACCTGAGCAAGGAGATATGATCCCCTCAAAATCACCATTTCCAACTGTCTTGTACAGGGCAGAATTTGGTGTTTTGCTCGATTTAACAAATTTGAATAACTCCAAGCCTTGTCATCCATTTGGACACATCAGAGGATAAAATCCAAGGGGAATGATCTGATCCCCAAGCCTCCCAAGTCCAAGAATCTACATATAGCCCTAACAAACCTAAAAAGGCTAAAAAGTGCCAAGAATCCAATTTTGTTCCAATGCATTCAATGGATGCATCAAGGTGGCATGAACTGAGGCAAACTTAACTGAATGAGTCAAGCCTTATCTCTGAACCAAAAGACCATAGGCATGTGCTCTAACCTCAAGTCAATGGCTAGATAAGACTTGAGATTCCATTTGATCCACATTAGCCACAGACCTGTTGCAGTTGCCACACACTATTACTGCTAAAACAAACTTGTTGCACTATAAATAGCCATCAATTGTGATCAGTTTGAGTACACCAAAGCACCCAAACCGATGTTTTCCTCAAAATCTCTTCTTCACTCCAACTTTTCCTTCTAACTCAAGTCACCATCGGGTTTTGAGATTCAGAGTGGTTCCAACCAATCACACACACACCTCATAAACATCATGTATGAGTGATCCATAACACAAAATCACATCTGGAACATCAAATTCCCAAACTCACCATCCAATTGCTCAAGTTCTTGAGAGAGTTGCAGTTGAGGTACCACAACCAGTTCCAACTCATTCCAATCCACTCCAAGCATTCAAACACATTCCTTGGCACCTAAGGAAGTTGTCCAGATCATTGGAACCTAGCTGCAACACCTCCATCATCAAACTCGATCACCAGCTGCAAGAGGTAGGCCTGAACCCTTCAAACTCTATGATTCATGCATCATGAATGAATTTTTGAGTTACCATCTTGTTTATGCATGTTTGTAGAGTAATAACCCTCAATCAATTGCCATGAATGCATTGTGTATGGAATTTCATTGTGTTCATGCTGAAATTAGGGTTCTTGAGGTTTTCTCTTGATTTCTTCCTCCATACTTAATATAAATACAATTAAACTATATGGTTGTGATCCTTGTTCAAAAACAAACAAGATTGGTACTTGAATCGTGCAAAACCATTGAGAAATCATGGAGAAAAGTGAGAAAACGTAAATCTGCAGAAACAGGGCACACGGGCAAGAACTTAGTGTTCTTGGCGCCCTTTTTCAAATTTTCAAATATTTGAATATTTTGATATTTTTGTTAATTGATTCAAAAATTAATTTCTCTCTGAATATTTGTGCTTTTGAATTGATTCTTTTTTTCAAAATTCACACAAATGTTTAAATATTTTATTTTACAAAAAAATCCAATTTATATTATTTTTTAATATAGTTAGAATTTTTGTAATTAATTTCATTTTATTTGTTTTAAACATTTTATTTGTTTTTATTTGTTGTAAGCCCCATTTCTTGTATAAAAATAACCTTGGGCCTCTAATTGAGTGTAAGACCCAACCGTCTTTTGTACATAAATAATTTTGGGCCTCAGTCATTGTATAAGTCCCAATACAATTTTCAGATCAACGGTACGATCACTGTTTTTCATCTGGGCCTCTCCTTGAGTATAAGCCCCAATCATCTTTTCAAAACAACTTCCCTTTTGATTTAGGTTCAAAGACATAGTTGTTATCAAAACTTTCTTTAATTTCTTGAACAACTAACCATACAGTTGTTACTATGGAAGCTTGCTCGCCTGTAAGTTTTAAATAGCTTTCTTTTACATACTTGCACACACACACACACACACACATATATATATATATATATATATATATATATATATATATATTTGTTTGTATTGGAAGCTTACTCACCTGTAAGTCCTTTTACCCTCTCTTTTACAAACAGTATATATTTCATCTGTACATATATACCTATATATTATCTGCTTAGAGTTTTTCCCGGCAATTAGGTCTAGGATTAGATAAAGCCAGTGGTCACTCTTTCAACTCAGTCAAAACTAGTTCCCCATAGGAATTCCAGATACAGTCTTGCCTCCTCTTGGGCTTATACAATATGGAACAAAGAGAAAGGAATTATTCCCGGTGAGACTTTTCTCAGACTATCACTATTAGAAAATTGTCAAAGAAATTCATTTCCCCAGAGAGGATTAATTCTCGATGAAACCTCTCTTGAATTTCTTCAAACCCTAGAACTGTTCATTAAAGAAAAGATTATTCTCGGTGAAACCTTTCTTGAACTCTTCTTAAGTTTGGACCCACAAGCTTCCTAAAAGCATCCCCACCTCCTCCTGGACTTTGTACAAGGACCTTACGGCTTCTTATAAGTTTTCATGCCTTCTCTTGGGCTTAATACAAGGACCCTGAAGACCTCTTAAAGGTATAGGACAGAACTTAGTCATCCTTTGTTAGAGTAGTCTTTCTAAAGAGTCAAAACCTCAGTCCAATTTAAGGGTTGAATCTCATCCCTTAAAGCAATAGCCTCCTCTTGGGCATCATACAAAGATAAAGTTTTTCACACCAGTAGACTTGGACAATCTAATCTCCTCTGGGATCTCAAGGACATTCTCAAGTTCCCTACAAACACAAGAGAAACCCTGGTCATTTAATCAATCTCTAGTAGAGTTAAAACCTCCGAAGGTTCAAAAACTCAAACTTTCCCAGCTAGGGTCAAATCACTACCAATAAACCTTTATCAGAACCTTAAGGCATCTGATATTTCAACTCTTTTATAAATCCTCAGTAAGAGTTGATTCCCCATTTTGGACCTGTCTCTGGATCCCAATAATCCTCAGCAGAAGCCAGCCTCCTCTTAGGCTTTGTATACTGATTTTCCTCACCAGAGTTAATCTCAGAAGCACTTTCTTGTTGAGTCAATCACGTTTTAAAGCACTCTCTTGTTGAGTCAATCACCTTTTAAAACACTTTCTTGTTGAGTCAGTCTCTTTTTTTCAGCCTCAATCTTGGACTTTGTACAAGACACCATAAACACTCTCTTGTTGATTCATTTTCTTTTAGCTTCAATCTTGGGCTTCGTACAAGACACATATAAACTTTCTCCAGCAAAGTCAAAATCTTCATAACCTCCTCTTACGTTCTGGATAAATATCTTCCTAGCGGAGTCAATTTCTCCCAGCCTCATCTTAGGCTTTGTATAATGATTTTCCTCAGTAGAGTTAGCCTCCATCTTAGGCTTTGTACAAAACAAATTATACTCTCCAGTTGAGTCAATCCCATTTTAACCGTAATCTTGGGCTTTGTACAAGACAGATAAAACCTCTCACTAGTAGAGTCAGTTTCTTTTTTTAGGCTCAATCTTGGGATTTGTACAAGACACCATATAAAATCTCCCTAAACACTCTCTTGTTGATTCAGTCTCATTTTAGCCTCAATCTTGGGCTTTGTACAAGACAAACAAAATATTTTCCCAGAAAAGTCAGCCTTTAGCCTCCTCTTAGGCTTTGTATAATGATATCCCCCAAAAGAGTCAATCTCTTTTAGCCTCAATCTTGGGCTTTATACAAGATAGATAAACACTCTCTTGTTAAGTCAGTCTTTTCTAGCCTTTTCTTAGGCTGTATAAGGACTTCCCGAGTAGAGTCAATCAATCTCTTAGCTTCAACCTTGGGATTTGATTAAGGCATACAAAAATCAACATCCCCTCAGAGGAAATCCAAATCTCTCTGTAGGAAGACATTTCTTTGTATATCACATATCAAAATAGACATTCAAATCGAATCCTAATCCCAAATAATTGTTGTAAGAGGCACACTTGTTGATTCAAAATCCAAGCTGTAGTTCATCTTTTATCCTGGAAAACTCCTCTTTCATCTAATTGCTGTAAGTGGCAAGCCTCTGGATTATTTACATCCAAGCCCATGTCCCTCTCTTAGCATGAAAGATTTCTAAGGAAAAATGGCATTGCTCAACACTGAGTTAAAGTTTTCTCCTTCAGGATAAATCCCCTATAAAGGAAATTATGGCATTGCTGGATTCACATATCCTAGTTAAAGTAATTCTCCTTTATAATCAGTCACCCAACAGTTGTGATAAACAGACGAGATGTCTCCCTTAAGAGATGACAAATTCTCTCTCCGTCAAACCTTTAGCTTCGATGTTGGGCTTCGAACAAGACACAAATAACCTTTAGCTTCAATCTTGGGCTTCGAACAAGACACCAAAACATCTTTTTCCTCCCATAGAATAGGAGGAACTATGATTGCTCTGATTTCCCTGTTTTCTTTAAACGAGAATACGTAGACATAAGATTGCGAAATCTTAGCGAGCATATCAATCAAAAACTTTAGGTTCAGTACCTTCATACCAATCAAAACTGAGGTCCAGTACTTCACCAAAATCGTCAAAATCTCTCTCTCTCTCTCTCTCTCTCTCTCTCAAATATCTCCCAAAGAAGAAACTTTCCCATTTACAGATAAACACCCCCGAGTAGAAAGTAGTAAGGATAATTGCTAATGACCTGTGGATAACCACATATAGGATGGATAACTGACAACTCCCCATTGTATAACCTGACCCTGAACTCCCCGAATATCTTAAGCGTTTGTTCAGTTAAACATTCGCGTGCAAGGTTTGTTTTAGATATCTTCCCTTTCCTTTCCAACTTCATAGGATAAATAAGAAATCAGAAAGTAGCACCCCACTCCTAATTGCGGTGAGGAGAAACCCATGGCGATAAGGTGGTCGCGTCACCGACAAAAATCACACGCTACAGGAAAATGGTGACTCTGTTGGGGAGCCAAATTAAGACTAGAATTCCTAAGAGGTCTAGGATGTTAGTTTTAGTAATATACTATATATATATATATATATATATCGCTTTTCCTACTTGATATCCATGTTTATTTTTCTGTCAATGGGAATGCGAGTGATGTCGCATCAGGAAAGTTTGAGAGAAACCTAAGATAAGGGGTGGCATAGACAGGGGGTCTTATAGGGAGTGAATCCCGAATAAGCGAACCTGGTAGACCACCAAATCAGGCGAGGGCCGGTAGGATTCAGCCTGCTGATCACGATCGTTGTTGAAAGCAGAGTTTTCCTAATGCGGCACCTGTGAACCTGAGGATTTAGTAGGCATTAACCTTATGACCACTTGGTAGTGCGGTGACTATCAGAAATAGTTGATACGCAATACTACACTTAAATGAGATTACCCTAGGATGCTACAGCTCGCTCGGGTGAACCAGCTTGCTATTGTTATCTCTAGGGGGTCAATGATTTTGGGAACCTTATGATCCGTATTACAGGTACAAAAATTAACCAGAATACAACCTTTGGGGATGGGTAGAGCCATGACTCCATGCTCATGACGCTGAACCTTTGAACCCTTATTTTTTCAATGTTTTTGTGTGTTGCATTCATGCATTCATTTAAAAAACTCTTAAACAAAGAAAAAATCTTCTTTTCTCTTCTCTCTTTTTTCAAAATTAAACTGAAACAATGATTGCAAATATCAGAGAGAAAGATTGCGTTATGGATTTCGGTAGAAGAAATATGCACAAGTACACCTTCAAGGCTCCAAAACTAGAGGATTTAAGGGGGTTGGCAAGGATGATCACCAACCCTGATGCTTTTAGAGCTAAGTATGGAGGGTTGTTATCTCTGTTAAGGGTCCATGTAGTTGAAGGAATCCTGTCTACACTGATCCAGTTCTACGATCCGGTTTATCACTGCTTCACGTTTCCGGATTACCAACTGGCACCAACATTAGAAGAATACTCTCACCTGACTGATTTACCCATCACTGATCAAGCTCCTTTTTCTGGACTGGTAGAAATTCCAAAGGATCGGGTCATCGCAAGAGCCATTTGTTTGGACGAATCAGAAGTCAGGACTCACATGACCACCAAAGGAGGAATCCAAGGTTTACCAGCTAAGTTTTTGGTGGAAAATGCCCTGTACTTCACCAGTATAGGGAACGTTACTAATTTCGAGGATATCTTTGTCCTACTCACATACGGACTGTTCCTTTTTCCAAACATAGACAACTTCATTGATACCAATGCTGTTAAGATATTTCGGATTGGAAACCCCGTACCAACTCTGCTTGCAGATGCTTATCATTTTGTACACTTAAGGAATCTGTACAGCGGAGGAATGATCACATGATGTGTATTGCTTTACAAATGGTTCATTTCCCGTTTACCAAAGTCTGCTGCTTTTTGGGACAATAAGAGTACTCTACGTTGGTCACAAGGAATCATGTCTCTTACCAACTCTGACATAGATTGGTATGATAGGATTTATGAGGGGATAGAGATCATCGACAGATGTGGAAATTTCCATAATGTACCCCTCATAGGAACTAAAGGAGGAATCAGCTATCATCCAATTTTAGTTCGCCGTCAACTCGGATACCCGATGAGGCATATCCCGCATAATGCTCATCTAGAAGGTCTTTTCTTCAAGGAAGGGGAAAATGACAGGGCACTAAAGAAGGAAATAATGCATGCCTGGTAGTATGTTCACAAGAAAGGAAGAGAGTCTCTAGGAAGACCAAGTTGTATCTCCATGAAACCTTATCTCCACTGGTTGCAAACTAGAGCTCTCAAGCTGAGGATGCCTTACCCTCGTCAAGAAGTTTTTCCGTTAAAGGAATCTGTCCTTTACTTTATGTCTGATGTAACACCCCTTTTCCCATCGCGAATAAATAATACATAATTAAATCAGAGTAAATAAAAATTTATTTTTCCGACAGAAACAAGGATGCCACATTTTAAAGAAAGAAAACACAAACCCTGCTCAATTATTTGATACATAACACGAACTGGGATAACATAAAAGAGAAACTTTTTCCCGTATAAAAGGAAAGTTCAATTATGGAATAAAGTGGAAAGGTCCATAACTGACTTGTTTTACAAAATAAATTATTTTATAACATCCAAATATACATAGAAAGGTAATACAAAATAAATCTAACAAAGGTATACATATATAACATAATCGTTCCCTGACTCCCGTGCTACGTATCAGAGCAGACACCAAGACCGACAAAAGAACGGAGGGCTAATCTTCACAAAAGCCTCCAAGACTACAAATCTGCAATTGCCTCATAGAGCAACAAACCACAGCAGAAGGGTGAGAAATAACAACTAAATCAAGATTGCATAATAATATGCAAACACATAAAAATTCACATGCATAGTTATTCTCACCACAAGCATCACGTACTGATACACATAGCATATATCAATCACACCAACATAATCACATATTCACATGTAAGGCACACCAAAGTAATAACATATGTAAACACACCACCACATCACATAGCACATGTCTATACATAACACATATCATCCATAACCAATGTATTTATCACATATACACCTCAATTCACCAATCCAATCATAAATCTCAACACATACTCAATCAATTCACAATTTTCATATATAATCAATCCATTCATGATTTTCCACACATAATCAACCCATTCATGATTCTCACACATAATCAATCCATTCATGATTTATGCAAATGCACAGAGACCGACACAACGACTCTATGCAATGCATATGCGCTACCATCCATCCATCATCTCAACACTAGTTCACTCAGGAACTATTGGAATCATCGCTTGTTACTTAGTGTAACTTCCCGTCGGGCAAACGATGTTCCTTGTCGCTTTAGGTCCTCTCGGTATAAGGCTCACGACGTTTATGGATTGCTTTAGGTCCTCTTTGTATAAGGCTCATAATCCGATCGCTTTAGGTCCTCTTTGTATAAGCCTCACGATCGTCTATAACCATCGCTTTAGGTCCTCTCGGTATAAGGCTCACGATGTTATAGCAGATTCCCTCTGGAATCGATTCATCGCTCACACCCACTAGGGCACACGACATCACAAGAATGCATATCATGATGCTTGGCATACAATGACTCATGACATTCAAATGCACACATAATGCAACCATCATCATGCATATTTTTCAACTCATTAATTCCATACATTCACAATTCAACAATATGAATTATCTCATCATCATTATTCATGCATTGGAAACTAATTCAAACAATGCATTTACTTGCCATAAGGCCACCAAATAACACACATTGAATTTCACATACACAATGCATTTCATCATAAACCACAAACCACAATAATTAGCATTTTATCATATGCATTCATATCAATTCACATCAAGAATTACTCACCATCAACCATAACAATCATACAATGTATTTCACCACACAGCAACATCATTATCATACATTGAAATCAAACCCAAAACAACACATTTATTTCTCCATAAGACCACAAACCATAATCACCAACACTAATCATATATATTCACATCATATAACAACACACAAGCTATACGATACATATTAAAAGCATGTCACATGATAACACGTCAATCACATATAATTACGACGGTAAAAGCCGACAAAATGACACTATTCCAATTCCCGGCTCAATTAAATCCGCCACTACTCCCAAAACCATTATTATAAGGAAGAACATTCCATTAGCTCTCCAACGCATCAAACCGCGCCTCAAACCGACTTACGACCCAACCGTTATAAAGAAAACAATTTAGAAAAGCTGTCATGTTCGCAATGCGAAGCTCCTAGCGAGTCCTTCGCCCCCCATTCGCAGTGCGAATACCCCAACGAACCATGGCGAAAAGGAAAATAGCCTACAGTTTCGCAGTGCGAACTCCCAGCGAACCTTCATTGTCCCCTTCGCAGTGTGAATCCCCCAGCGAACTGTGGCAGAAAGAAAAACAACACAATGTTCGCAGTGCGAACCTCACGCGAACGTTCGCTTTCCCCTTCGCTGGCCATTCGCAGTGCGAACCTGCGAAACCAGAAAAACCCAGCAGCGCTAACATAGGTCATTTGGGTCCAAATTCATCATTCTCCCACCCCAAACACTTCCAATTCATGCTATAACAACCAAAACATGATCCAAACCTAACAACAAGTATTCTACGCAGTTTATATCGAATTTCATCCGTGAAAACATCGATTTCTATCAATCGCTCCTAATTTCAATCGATACGAAAAGTCGCGAAACAACCAAAACAATTACAACAAACAACACATATACATACACAAGCAAGATATAATTGAAACTTCTCACCCTTACCCGATTATTCGCGCTCGAAACGGAGTTGTGTCGATTTTTCTCTTCTCCTCTTTTCTCTCCTCTTCCTTTCCTTCCCTTCTCTTTCTTTCCTTTTTCTTTCCTTTCTCTCTATTTCTCTCTAATCTCTATTTATATAAAATATCTAAACCCCTAAAAAGACTATTTTACCCCTCAGCTCAAATATCCCGCAAACGCTCTCAAAACGCGATAAAACATAAACAGCGATGAAAAATAATATATTGTCAAATAAAAGTCAAGAATAAAATAATATAAAACAAAAATAATTAAATCGACTTAATTAAATAAATAAGACAAAACCGGGGCGTTACAATTCTCCCCCACTTAGACATTTTCGTCCTCAAAAATATACTGAGACGAACAACTCCAGACACGACTCTCGCATCCGACCAACAACCTAACATGCCAACAAAAGCCCACCACGAATAACACAAACTGAAAAACCACCTCGCTAACAGCAACTACTACAACGACACGACACGACGACAACTACAATGACAAGATGCAAAGCCCATACAATGTACTTGACGACCAACTCACGACTCCAGGAATACCCTAGTTACAAACCCACATGTTCACTCTTGAACCAAAACACAACAAGATCGTTACCATCACCGTAGGTAACACTCCTCTAATTCCCCACAAAGGAATTATCCACTCGCACTCGAACCATCACCATGGAAACGGGCAACCACACAAACAAGAACATAAAGTTCCACGACACCAGATCGTTCAACAACCTCTACATAACCATAAAACCAACATCCTTGTCACACAACAATATTACAATAATGCTACGCTCCAACAATCAAACACATAACCAAAACATCCATCTACTTAGTAGCCCATGAATAATATTTAGACCTTTCACTTAACACTACCATTCTGAAACGTCCAATAGTCTCATTATTCCTACATGTTTCCAATGTTCAACTTATGAATCCTTACCAGTCACACACCCAAATATAAAATGTACCACATCACGCTTCCGCTACGCACTCTGATTACTCGTAACCATCAAAACTACCAATCTCACGTCCAAAGTCTAACTCTTTCTCATATTCTCCAAAAATCATTGTTCACTTTTAATATACCCAACTTCACACTCTACTGTGTTATCTCACACACCAGACACAAGTCTCTGAACTGCTCAAATAATTCTAATTCTCGGACCATCAAAACAACCATGCATAAAAACTTACTTAACTCTTCAGGCACAACCTTAGCTTTTCCCGAAGGATAATCCAAGCCAAATTCATAACTCGTCACGAATTCTAACCATCCTCGTTGTCTCATACCCTATTCCTTCAGACCAAATAAGTACTCTAAACTCTTGCGATTACCAACCACTTCGAACCTAGAACCATAAAGATAATACTTCCAAATATTCCAACACAATACAACCGCAACCAAATCCAAATCTAGAATAGTATAGATCCTTCTATGAATCCTCACTTGTTGTAAAGCATAAGCTACGACTTTACCCCATTGCATTAACACACTGACCAAACTCATCAAAGACACATCACGATACCTCACAAACGGTTTATCAGAATCACGCAGTATCAAAACTGTAGCCGTAGATAACTTCTACTTCACCTCACCAAAACTCACTCACAACGAACATCCAAAATAAATGACTTACCCCTTGCAAGTCAACCAAAGTAACGAAAATGCTAACTTGGAAAAGTCTTCCATAACCTCCGGTAATAAACCAACTAAAGTAAAAAAAGATTCTAATCTCCTCAACCAACTTCAGAGCCTCTCATTGTAGAACTGCATCTACTTTCGATGGATCCTTAACCATACTCTCATCCGAAATAACATATCCAAGAAAACTAACCTTTTTCAACCCAAGTTCTCACTTGAATAACTTAGCATAAAAATTCCTTTCTTTTCCACACTTGCAATTCTATTCTCAAACACTCCATTTGTTCTCCCTCTGAGTTCATAACAAATCCGAACATCCTAAATCAAAACCACTACGAACTTATCAAATTAAATATGGAAGATACGATTCATCCACTCCACAAACATTCCAGACACCTTACTAACACCGAACAACATCACTGTGCATTGTAATGCCTAACCAAATTCCAAAAGATATAAATTCTTAAAGCTTTTGCAAAACTTCCCACTGGGTAACTGGTTACTCTCATACAAGCTTAACCGAGTAAATAACAACCTATTTCGAGGATAACAAACATAGCCAATCACATTAAATCAATCAGAGCCTCAACTCACACAATTCGCCACCCTTATCAAATGTTCCAAACAATTGTAATTTCAATCAAACTCAACCAAACCATTATACGCATCATGCTTGTTATTCCATTTAATCATCCATCCTTTTTGTTACTAACAATACTGGAGCTCTCTAAGACGACACACTTGGTCTCACAAATCCCTTTTTCCAGTAAATCTTCTCACTGCTTTTTCAGTCTGGGTACTTCTAATGCTAACATCCAATATTCCATCCGGAAACACATCTGAAAACCATGCACAAATGACGGCCCATCACTATGGCCTTTCTGCCAATTTCCAGAACACTATCATCACAAACAAGATAACATCTGAGTTTCACTTCCTAAAAGTTCTTCTACTTACTTAGCAGATCCAAACCTCAAATCTTCCCCTTCGTCAAATTTGAGTTCACACTCTACTCTCGGAGAACAACCATTAACGATAACCAATCGTTCTCTCTCAATAACTTCCCAACATGTCCAACATACCAACACCTCTAATCTGTCTCATCTTCCAGTATAAGAAGCTTTATTGACCCAATCAAAACAATCTGTAATCCTTTTCTTGATTCCAAATAATTCATTGCACACACTATCAAGCCAGAAAGACACGTCTATTCCATCCAACATAATTCCATCAACAAGAGATTAAGGGTGATCAGTTCCTTAATTTGTCAATAGACAGCCGACAATCATGATGGGGTATAAACCGTCTTTACCAAACTATAATAGCATTTCATGCATCTCGTGCACACCACTACCTAAGGCACAATTCCTTAGTCGACATAAACCATACCTCCGCATTCCCTCCGGAACCGGGAACAACATCGTCCAAACAACACTTACACTCTTGCAACCAACGGCACACTGAGCCAATGTTCCACAACTGAAGCAACTTGGAGAAGCACCAGCTTCTCCCCTACTTATCTCACTCTCACACCTGAAGACAAAGGATTAGAAAACTAGAAAGCACTGACAGTGTTTCACACACATATCATGTACTAAGGAACAAACAACATCGACAATATTCAACTGTCACACCAACTGACTCAACAACTTGGCCGGACGGACCGACCTGCTCTGATACCACTGATGTAACACCCCTTTTCCCATCGCGAATAAATAATACATAATTAAATCAGAGTAAATAAAAATTTATTTTTTCGACAGAAACAAGGATGCCACATTTTAAAGAAAGAAAACACAAACCCTGCTCAATTATTTTATACATAACACGAACTGGGATAACATCAAAGAGAAACTTTTTCCCGTATAAAAGGAAAGTTCAATTATGGAATAAAGTGGAAAGGTCCATAACTGACTTGTTTTACAAAATAAATTGTTTTATAACATCAAAATATACATACAAAGGTAATACAAAATAAATCTAACAAAGGTATACATATATAACATAATCGTTCCCCGACTCCCGTGCTACGTATCAGAGCAGATACCAAAACCGACAAAAGAACGGAGGGCTAATCTTCACAAAAGCCTCCAAGACTACAAATCTGCAATTACCTCATAGAGCAACAAACCACAGCAGAAGGGTGAGAAATAACAACTAAGTCAAGATTGTATAATAATATGCAAACACATAAAAATTCACATGCGTATTTATTCTCACCACAAGCATCACGTACTAATACACATAGCATATATCAATCACACCAACATAATCACATATTCACACGTAAGGCACACCAAAGTCATAACATATGTAAACACACCACCACATCATATAGTACATGTCTATACATAACACATATCATCCATAACCAATGCATTTATCACATATACACCTCAATTCACCAATCCAATCATAAATCTCAACACATACTCAATCAATTCACAATTTCCACACATAATTAATCCATTCATGATTTTCCACACATAATCAATCCATTCATGATTTATGCAAATTCACAGAGACCGACACAACGACTCTATGCAATGCATATGCGGTACCATCCATCCATCATCTCAACACTAGTTCACTCAAGAACTATTGGAATCATCGCTTGTTACTTAGTGTAACTCCCCGTCGGGCAAACGATGTTCCCCGTCGCTTTAGGTCCTCTCGATATAAGGCTCACGATGTTTATGGATTGCTTTAGGTCCTCTTTATATAAGGCTCACAATACGATCGCTTTAGGTCCTCTTTGTATATGGCTCACGATCGTCTATAACCATCGCTTTAGGTCCTCTCAGTATAAGGCTCACGATGTTATAGCAGATTCCCTCTGGAATCAATTCGTCGCTCACACCCACTAGGGCACACGACATCACAAGAATGCATATCATGATGCTTGGCATACAATGACTCATGACATTCAAATGCACAAATAATGCAACCATCATCATGCATATTTTTCAACTCATCAATTCCATACATTCACAATTCAACAATATGAATTATCTCATCATCATTATTCATGAATTGGAAACCAATTCAAACAATGCATTTACTTGCCATAAGGCCACAAAATAACACACATTGAATTTCACATACACAATGCATTTCATCATAAACCACAAACCACAACAATTAGCATTTTATCATATGCATTCATATCAATTCACATTAAGAATTACTCACCATCAACCACAACAATTATACAATGTATTTCACCACACAACAACATCATTATCATACATTGAAATAAAACGCAAAACAACACATTTATTTCTCCCTAAGACCACAAACCATCATCACCAACACTCATCGTATATATTCACATCATATAACAGCACACAAGCTATACGATACATATTAAAAGCATGTCACATGATAACACGTCAATCACATACAATTACGACGGTAAAATCCGACAAAACAACACTATTCCAATTCCCGACTCAATTAAATCGGCCACTACTCCCAAAACCATTATTATAAGGAAGAACATTCCATTAGCTCTCCAACGCATCAAACCGCGCCTCAAACCGACTTACGACCCAACTGTTATAAAGAAAACAATTTAGAAAAGCTGTCATGTTCGCAATGCGAAGCTCCTAGCGAGTCCTTCGCCCCCCCATTCGCAGTGCGAATACCCCAGCGAACCATGGCAGAAAGGAAAATAGCCTACAGTTTCGCAGTACAAACTCCCAGCGAACCTTCGCTGTCCCCTTCGCAGTGCGAATCCCCCAGCGAACCATGGCAGAAAGTAAAACAACACAACGTTCGCAGTGCGAACCTCACGCGAACGTTCGCTTTCCCCTTCGCAGGCCATTCGCAGTGCGAACCTGCGAAACCAGAAAAACCCAGCAGCGCTAACATAGGTCATTTGGGTCCAAATTCATCATTCTCCCACCCCAAACACTTCCAATTCATGCTATAACAACCAAAACATGATCCAAACCTAACAACAAGTATTCTACGCAGTTTATATCGAATTTCATCTGTGAAAACATCGATTTCTATCAATCGCTCCTAATTTCAATCGATACGAAAAGTCGTGAAACAACCAAAACAATTACAACAAACAACACATATACATACACAAGCAAGATATAATTGAAACTTCTCACCCTTACCCGATTATTCGCGCTCGAAACAGAGTTATGTCGATTTTCCTCTTCTCCTCTTTTCTCTCCTCTTCCTTTCCTTACCTTCTCTTTCTTTCCTTTTTCTTTCCTTTCTCTCTATTTCTCTCTAATCTCTATTTATATAAAATATCTAAACCCCTAAAAAGACTATTTTACCCCTCAGCTCAAATATCCCGCAAACGCTCTCAAAACGCGATAAAGCATAAACAGCGATGAAAAATAATATATTGTCAAATAAAAGTCAAGAATAAAATAATATAAAACAAAAATAATTAAATCGACTCAATTAAATAAATAAGACAAAACCGGGGCGTTACATCTGACACGGAAAAACTCTAAGTAGCTCTTAACAAAGATCAATGGGAGAAGAGCTCTTGGAAAAACAAGTACCGTATCCTCAATGTGGAGTGTACCAAAATTCAACAACTGTTAAAAGAAAAGGATGCTCTGATTAAGATATTAGAGCAACATGTTGTAGAAAGTCAATAAGACCGAAGAAATCTTCCCGCTCCTTTCACTTGGTAAAGGACTAACAACCCGACAACGGCTGAATAACACCAGTCAAAGAAAAGAAAAATACCAGAACCAACATCTGAGCTCTCTTCAGAGAGGACTCAGGATCCATAAGCTTAGACATTTCCTTTTACAGCACTTTGAAAAATACTGTATTTTCCCTTTCTGCAATCTTTCAAATTCAATAAAACAAGGTCTCCACCCTTTTACTGTATGATATTTGCAATCTAATTGTTAAAGTTTCTTTTTGAAAACAATAAATATATATAACTTTGCATTTCATTCATCATTCTCATATACCGCGTTCTTCTTATCTTCGAATCTCACGTATGTGTCACGATTCTAGAGTCAAACTATATCACTCGTACAATACTCGGGCCAATCGAAAAAAGAAAATGGACGATCTCGAGGAAGAGAACAGAGAGCTGAGAGAAGAAATCGACGCTCACCGTGACATGCAATCCCCGACAACAGCTCAGAGGCAACAACAAAGGACTGTGATCTCGGAGATCACATCTACGCCCATAGTGGAGACGTATGATCCTCGATACAACATTCCTAAAGATCACCCCTGGGGCATGCTTATCAACTTTTTCCCTGAGGGATACATCCCGCCGGTCACTGAAGACCCAGAAAATGCAGTAGGAACCACTAGGCCTGAAGGTTACAAACTTCGGGAAAGCGAGGACGCAAGAGTCATGGAAGTAACTCCTGAAGGTTACAAACTTTGGGGCATGGAAGCACCAAGAGTCACCGCTGTAATGACTATACCGCAACCGGTGGTACACACTGTCCCAGAAGGACATATTCCACAAGTAATCTCTGGTGGAAACGAAGACATGTACGAAAGAATGAATGAGTTCCAACAGCAATTCCTGGAGATGCAGAACGAACTGCACGCCATTCGCGGTCAGGATTTATTCAGAAAGGACGCCGCAGAACTCTGTCTGGTCCCTAATGTGAAAATCCTGCACAAATTCAAGGTTCCTAACTTTGAAAAATACAAGGGCAACTCTTGCCCTTAAAGTCATTTGGTGATGTATGCTCGAAAGATGTTAACTCAGACTGAAAATCAACAGCTACTGATCCATTATTTCCAGGACAGTTTAACCAGTGCCACTATCAAATGGTACATAGGTTTAAACCGCACCAAGATCGCTACTTTCAGAGATCTTGGGGCAGCCTTCGTTCAACAGTATAAGTATAACCTGGACATGGCACCAGACAGAGATCAACTCCGAGCAATGTCACAGAAGGACAAAGAAACTTTCAAGTAATATGCTCAAAGATGGCGTGAAATTTCCGCCCAGATCTGTCCCCCTCTAGAGGAAAAAGAGATGACCAAGATCTTTTTGAAAACCTTGAGCTCATTCTATTACAACCAAATGGTCGCCAGTGCGCCCAGCAACTTCACTGAGATGGTGAACATGGGGGTACGCTTGAAGAAGCAGTCCGAGAATGACGATTGGTCAAAGGTGCATAACCATCTAGCAGTACCAAAAGATACGGTGGTGTTTTCCCAAAGAAAAAAGAGCAAGATATTGGTAATATCTCTCTCAGAAAGCAAAGGCAAAGGTATCAACCAGTAGCAGCGGTAACTCCCACTATCAACCCTGTGCTGGCTCCAATGTATCAACCTCAGGTTGGTAAGAGCCAACCAAATCAACAACAGTATCAACAAAGGACACCACAGCCTCTTCAGTAGGCTCGTCCCCAGTACAACAATAACAATCGTACGACACGACCACCAGGGTTTGACCCTATACCGATGTTGTACGCATAACTATTTTTACTCTTACTGGTCAAGGGGCAAGTCTAAACCAGGTCTCCTCTTACAGTACCGGAAAATCCTCCTTTTTGGTTCAAAGCGGATCAAACTTGCCCTTACCATCAAGGAGGATCGAGGCACAACATTGAAAACTGTCTCATTTTCAAGTCTGATGTACAGAAGCTTGTTAGGAACGGGGTCTTATCTTTCAAAGATACTAATCCAAATGTTTAGACGAACCCGTTGGCTCAACATAAGAAAACTGCCATAAATTTAATAGAGGAGAAATTTAGCCATAGTTATCAAATTCACGATGTACTCCAATTAGGAACTAATCTGGTCAGGATGCATTGTAGACAGAGCGGGTACGGTCATGTAACGCCTCACAATTATCACCAGTGTGATATCTGCTCAAAGAATAATCTAGGAAGTTTCATAGTGCAATCAGCTCTACAAGAACAAATGAATCTCGGATGGATTCAAGATCATCGAATTAGTGCGGTCAATATGGCTTACGCAAATCCCAACATTGCCCAGAACCACAACATTCTGGTGATGAACGTCAACTTGGTGGCAACGCACTCAAGGCAAAGTCAACATCATGATCTGCCACGACACGATTATAATTCCTGTCCGATCTGCTCAATAAATAATCAGGGATGCTCTTTTGTACAAGAGGCCCTCCAGCGTCAGATGGATCTCGGATGGATCCAGGATTACACTGATAGAAGTAGCCATCAAGCTAATATGATTCAAATCTTTGATATTCGCTTAATGAATACCAGTCTGGTAGAATTACACGCTAAGCAAGTCAGGCTCGGGTTTCTGGCTTCACATGATTATCAAGGGTGCAAAGTGTGTCGTGTAGACGACCAAGGATGTGCACTTGTCCAAAGAACACTTCAACACTTGTTGGACCACTGGTGGCTTCCGATCTACTTGGATGAAGCTACACAATAGATCAGTATGACTAATGGAAATCCTACTAGATATCAAAGTCAGGATGTCCGCTTGATGGAAACAGATCTATTAAAGTTATACTACATACAAAGCAGGCGTGGCCGGGTGCCACTTCACAACTACGAGCGTTGTAGAGCTTGTTCAGAGAACAACCAAGGATGCTACCTCGTACGAGTAGATCTTCAAAATCAGTTGGACCGGAAAGAGATCCGACCATGTTCAAGTTTTGGTTCGATCAATGTGATGCTAGACTATCTTCCTAATCAAAGCAAAGACGTTGTCATAATCTCCGATCAGGGAAGGACCAGAGACGTATGCACCATAATCCCTCTACTCCATGAATCAAGAGTTCCTCTTAACTGTAGAAAAATTCTCAACCTCAACCCAATTGAGGCTGCCTACGATGGTCAGAAAAATTAAAAGGCCCATGTGGTTATCTATCTGCCAGGACTAATACCGTACAAATCTGATAAAGCTATACCTTACAAGTACGGTGCAACAACAATAGAAAATGGAAAGGAAACTCCATTACCCTCCGTCGTGAACATTGCTGACGTCAGTCGAGTCACTCGGAGCAGCTGGATCTTCAACAGAGGAGTTGAAGAACCTGCCAAGGAAAAGAAACCTCAAACAGAAGTTCCAAACCAACCATTCGGGTAATCCAGTAATCCCGACCTTTCAAAAAACAACGATGAGATGCTGAAGCTTATCCAAAAGAGCGAGTACAACATTGTAGACCAACTGTTGCAAACTCCTTCGAGAATCTCTGTGCTATCTCTCTTGCTCGGTTCTGAAGCTCACAGGTAAGCCTTGCAGAAAGTCTTAGAGCAAGCTTTCGTAGAGCAAGATGTGACGATAAGACAATTTGACATCCTCATCTCCAACATCACTTCCTGCAACAATTTAGGATTCAGTGATGAAGAACTGCCAGAAGAAGGCAAAAAATACAACATGGCGCTTAAAATTACAATCAATTGCCAGGACGATGCTCTAGCCAGCGTACTAGTAGATACAGGGTCAGCCCTGAATGTTATGCCAAAATCTACTCTGATGCGACTATCATTTCAAGGATCTCCGATGAGAGGCAGCAAGGTCATCGTCAAAGACTTCGATGGATCCAGAAAAATAGTTATCGGTGAAGTTAACCTTCCCATAACTATCGGTCCTCACACTTTCCAAGTCACTTTTCAGGTCATGGACTTCCGGGTAGCATACATCTATTTATTAGGAAGACCTAGGATACACAAAGTTGGGGCAGTCACTTCAACACTTCACCAGAAGCTGAAGTTCGTCAAGAATGACAAGCTAGTCACAGTATGCGGAGAGCAGGCCTTAATCGTGAACAACTTATCATCATTCTCCTGTGTAGAACCCGAGGAAGTTGTTGGAACTCAGTTTCAAGCACTCTCGGTGAGCAATGTGAATCAATTAGAATGAGGGACATCGATTTCCTCATACAAAGATGCTCTCGAAGTAATCAACAGTAACGATGTAAAAGGATGGGGATAGCTTGTCATTCCTACTGATAACAAGACGAAGAAAGGTCTTGGTTTTTCTCCAGCCTGTACTCAGATTGACAAGAAGGATGAAAGTTTTCATCCCATTCAGGACTTCTTCCACAGTGGAGGCTTCCTCCACCCAGTGTC
Organism: Lathyrus tuberosus; assembly: GCA_022829125.1. Lineage (NCBI taxonomy): Eukaryota > Viridiplantae > Streptophyta > Magnoliopsida > Fabales > Fabaceae > Lathyrus > Lathyrus tuberosus. The sequence goes on from JALAZF010000449.1 coordinate 4,938,893, forward strand.
TCAAGAAGTACACACCATCAATGAGGGTGATTCCTCCGATACAGATGAAGAGTGGAAGTCCTATCTCAGTGAGGACGGTTATATGTCTCAGGAAGAAACGCATACGCCATTTTGCTTTCCCACGCAGAGTCTAAGATATATACCCAGATTAGACGTCAAGATGATATACGGAGATTGTGATCCTGAAGGATGTCGTGCTCCGCCTAACTCATTAGAGGAGGACACTCTGATGAAAGACAACTTCGACTATGACTATTTTGATCCCCTGGATGAGTTTCCTATCTGGCAACCATACCCAGAAGACTTGGGGCAAAAGAGTCATCCCTATGATGCATATCAGCTGAGCATCATTGAAAAAAATACCTACGTCCCCAGTATATCATGGGATCATTACTCAGGATATTCTTAAGATATCCAGCACAACGACGAATGTGCAAAGATTACAGGACAAGAATTCACCAACTATGCTTTTTCTGAGGACAAACCAAGAAAGAAGGTACCAGAATTTGTGATTCATTGAGGAGTTTGCGGCCAATGGGTTGCTGTCGATGTCCCGAAAGTCGTCCATAAGTCAAAGTAATTGCCATCTTTGTTTTAACCTTTCACCCTGCCCAGGTGAAACAAATGTTTTTATAGGGCTCACGTTGTAAATATACCTCTTCACTTCATCCAAAGCGACAAAGTTTTGTTTTATAGGGCTGTATTTTCAAGAATCAACTAAATCATAAATAAAATAATGCCATTCTGTAATTTCCACAGTTATTGCTGTTTTCACTTTTCGCTTATTCGGAAAATGGTAATCCTAATAAACAACTCCAAAATAAAAACGAGCATTTTTCAAAAAATACACTGCACGCACTCTTGCATTCTCTCTATCTCTTCTAAAAAATAATCATCACGTCATGCAGATTGCTTGTTTTAACCCCGTTGAAACATACGATCCAATGCCTTCTCCTAACTTTGAATTCCTGGTATTTGAGGCTGAAGAAGAAGAGGACGCTGAAATTCCAGAAGAGATTTCCCGATTACTCAGACACGAGGAAAGGTCCATTGAACCTCACAAAGAGCCGTTGGAAATGGTTAACTTGGGTTCAGAAGAAGAGAGGAAAGAAGTCAAGATTGGGGCACTGCTCAGTCCGTCTGTCAAAGAAAGCTTGATAAGACTTCTCAAAGAGTTTCAAGATGTATTTGCTTGGTCCTATCAGGACATGCCAGGGTTGGATACCAGCATCGTGGAATATCATCTACCGTTGAAATCAGAATGTCCGCCGGTAAAACAAAGGCTGAGACGGACTCATCCAGACATGGCCATCAAAATCAAAGATGAAGTGTAGAAACAGATTGATGCAGGTTTCCTCACCACCTCAGAATATCCTCAATGGCTAGCCAACATAGTGCTAGTTCTGAAAAAGGACAGAAAATTCAGAATATGTGTAGATTACAGGGATCTGAACAAAGTCATTCCAAAGGACGACTTCCCCTTACCGCACATAGACATGCTGGTAGACAGTACAACAAAGTTCAAAGTCTTCTCCTTCATGGATGGATTCTCGAGCTATAATCAAATCAAAATGGCACCGGAAGACGTGGAAAAAAATTCGTTCATCACCCTATGGGGCAACTTTTGTTACAAGGTAATGCCATTCGGTTTGAAGAATGCTGGGGAAACTTATCAAAGGGCCATGACTACTCTGTTTCACGACATGATGCACAAAGAAATCGAAGTGTATGTCGATGATATAACTGCCAAATCTAAAACTGAAGAGGAGCATGTGACCCACCTGTCAAAGTTATTCGAGCGTCTGAGAAAGTACAAACTCTGCTTGAATCCCAACAAATGCACATTCGGTGTCCGTTCGGGAAAGCTTTTAGGGTTCATCGTCAGCTAGAAAGGAATTGAGGTTGATCCCGACATGGTCAAAGCCATTCAAGAAATGCCTTCTCCAAATACTGAGAAACAAGTCTGAGGATTCCTGGGACGTTTGAATTACATTTCCAGATTTATATTCCTCATGACCGTGACATGCGTGCCAATCTTCAAATTACTCAAAAAGAATCAGGACTGTGTATGAACAGAAGACTGCCAAAAAGCCTTCGACGGTATCAAGGAATATTTGTTGAATCCGCCTATCCTGTCACCTCCAGTGGAGGGAAGACCACTGATCATCTACCTAACAGTCTTTGAAGACTCAGTGGTTTGTGTACTTGGCCAACAAGATGAAACGAAAAGAAAAGAGTCTGCCATCTACTATCTGAGTAAGAAATTTATCGACTGTGAAACTCGGTACACTATGCTTGAGAAAAATTGCTACGCTCTGGCTTGGGCAGCCAAACGTCTTCGCCAATATATGATTCATCACACTACTTGGTTAATCTCTGAAATGGATCCAATCAAGTACGTATTTGAAAAACCTGCTCTCACGGGAAGGATTGCCCATTGGAAGATGTTGCTATCAGAGTATGACATAGAGTACCATGCTAAAAAATCCGTCAAAGGGAGTATTTTAGCCGATCATTTGGCTCATCAACCGATTGACGATCAGGAATCAATCAGATTTGACTTTCTAGACGAAGATGTCATGTATCTGGAAATGAAAGATTGCGATGAACCGCTACCCAGTGAAGGGCCAGAACCAGGTTCCCAATGGGGACTAATCTTTGACGGAGCTGTCAATAATTATGGAAACGGAATTGGGGCAATCACCGTGACACCTCAGGATACCCATATTCCTTTCACCGCCCAACTGACTTTCAAATGCACAAACAACGAGGCTGAATACAAAGCTTGTATTATGGGTCTCGAAGAAGCGATCGACTTAAGGATCAAAAACTTGGATGTGTATGGAGACTCAGCCCTGGTTATCAATCAGATCAAAGGAGATTGGAGCACATACCAATCGGGATTGATTCCCTACAAAGATTACGTAAGAAGGTTGTTACCATTCTTCAACAGAATTGAGTTTCATCATATCCCTCGTGAAGAAAATCACATGGCTGATGCACTAGCCACTCTCTCCTCCATGATTAATGTAGGTCAATGGAATATCGTACCTAAAATCGACATAATGCGCCTTGAAAGGCCCACTTACATTTTCACAATTGAAGTAGTCATAGATGACAAACCTTGGTATCACGATATCAAATGCTTCCTTCAGAAACAAGAGTACCCGCCTGGGGCATCAAGAAAAGACAGGAAAACTCTCAGAAGATTGGTTGGCAGCTTCTTCCTGAGCGGTGATACACTCTATAAGAGAAACTTTGACATGGTCTTGCTCCGATGCGTAGACAGACCAGAAGCAAACATGCTGATGAAAGAAATTCACGAAGGATCCTTTGGCGCTCATGCCAACGGACACACAATGGCGAGAAAAATTCTGAGAGCAGGATACTATTGGTTGACCATGGAATCCGATTGCTACAAGTACATGAGGAAGTGTCACAAGTGTCAGATATACGCTGACAAAATCCATGCACCGCCTACGCATCTCAAAGTTCTTTCTTCTCCATGGCCTTTGGAATCGACATGATTGGCATGATCGAACCCAAGGCTTTAAACGGACATCGATTCATTTTGGTAGCCATTGACTATTTCACCAAATGGGTCAAAGCAGCGTCATACGCCAATGTGACCAGACAAGTGGTGGTCCACTTTATCAAAAATAATCTCATATGCCGTTATGGTGTTCCAAGCCAGATCATTATGGACAATGGATCTAACTTGAACAATAAGATGATGAAAGAGTTATGCGCTGAGTTCAAGATCGAACACCATAACTCATCTCCCTACCTACCTAAGATGAACGGTGCAGTAGAAGCGGCTAATAAGAACATCAAGAAGATTGTTCAAAAGATGGTTGTAACCTACAAAGACTGGCATGAGATGCTACCTTTTGCTCTTCACGGTTATCGTACATCTGTCTGCCCTTCAACAGGGGAAACCCCTTTCTCTCTAGTATATGGCATGGAAGCAGTGTTCCCCATAGAAGTAGAGATCCCATCAATCTGGGTATTGATGGAAGCTAAGCTAACAAAAGCATAATGGTGTCAAAGTCGACATGATGAATTAAATCTGATCGAAGAAAAGCAAATAACGGCTCTATGCCTTGGTCAGTTGTATCAACAAAGAATGAAGAGAGCGTTTGACAAAAAGGTCTGACCCCGTGTCTTCAGAAAAGGAGACCTGGTACTAAAAAAGATACAATCATTTCTCACTGATTCCCTGGGAAAATGGACTCCGAACTATGACGGCCCCTATGTGGTCAAGAAATCCTTCTCAGGAGGCGCCTTGAGACTCGCAACCATGGATGGAGAGGAATTTTCCTACCCCACGAATGTTGATGTAGTCAAGAAATACTTCGCCTAAATAAAAAAAAATGTCTCGGTGGATTGAAAACTCGAAAGGGCAGTCCAGGCAAAATTTAGAGACATAATAAAAAAAAATCATCCCAGTGGATTGGAAATCTCAAAGTACAATTCAGGCAAAAGTTAGGGATTAATGGCAAGTAACTACGTCTGATCAGTTCAACTCTTCAGCAGTCACGCCATTCATCAGAAAACTTTAGTCAAGGTCATCTTCGACAGAAGCTCAGGATGTCTAGAATTCACAGTTGGTAGAAGGATAACGGTTGTTATGTTTCAATATAGCCCTTTCCCCTTAAATTACCATTTTCTAAACTTTGTAAATACTCTATGGAATCATGCGCTTGGCTGATTTCCATCCTATCAATAAAATTTGAGCCCTAGTGCTTTTGCTTGCAATTCTCATTTGTTTTAGCGTTACAGAATGACATTTTTAATAGGATCAACGACTCTTGAAATAAAACAAAAATGAATTTACTTGTCAAAATTTTTTCTTCTTTTAAAATAAAGATGGCAATTCTTTTGACTGTTAAACATCAAAAAGAACATCGTCCGCTTCTCCGAAGGTGATTGAACCTCAAAGTGCAGAATCAAAGTACTCCTTCTAAACCAGTGCACCTGAATGAAGGATCAACTGTTTCAAATGTGATTTTCCCATCTAATATCCCCGACAGAGTTCGTATCTCTTAAGACCGATTGAACAATTCTTTCTCCCGATGGGGACCGTCTCTCCTAAGCAAGGCATGATTGCTATCTTGGACCAATGGTACTTTTCATCCCCCGCAGTGGTCGAGTATCCAGTCGTGTTCATCCACTAGTCTGTATGTCGCGTCAGTTTTGTCAGCATAAATATACATACATCATGCATTATTGATTCATATTCATATTCATATTGCATCACTATCACTCTAGTCAGTCTTTTTCCCAAGTGATAAAAGTCTTCTCAATCGAGTTATCAGTCATTTCCTCGTTAGGAAATGCAGAGTCTGAGCAATTTCTCCCCAGTTTATTTCTGTATTAGAGCCGGTCCTCGACCACTTTGATAACTTGAACTTCTGAAAGGCAAGAAAACATTCAACAAATGCCACTCTTCACCCTTGAAGATGATGTTCTCGCTTTCCCGGATTAAGGAAAATCCCCAGAGGAAGCCTTTTAACCGAGGACTCTCGACAATACATCAATTTCTCTCTGAAAATTTGCTATGAAATAAGGTCATCATCACCTCCAAATTTGATTACATCACATGGCATTTCTCCAAGAAGATCTCAAAAAAAAGTATGATGTAATACCCCCAAGCAGAAAACAGTCTATTAAGGGACTCGTTTTCCCTAGTATAGTCAACAAATGGCATCTCCAATAGAGAAGTTTGCACACCTCTACAGCTCAGACAAATGGGTCTCCCCAACAAGTCTGACATCAAAATCTTTTCCATCAAATGGCATCTCCCTAGTAGAAGACTCGGTGAGAAGTTTGATGAAAACCGCTACGCATAGCATCCCTTGTCAAGGAAGAAACTCGACAAGAAGAAACTGAGACCAGTTCCTTGGCTGAAGACCAGGATCGATGGGAGGTTTATTTCAAAAGAAAATTGAGACCAGTTCCTTGGCTGAAGACCAAGATCGAGGGGAGGTTTATTTCAAAAGAAAACTGAGACCAGTTCCTTGGCTGAAGACCAGGATCGAGGGGAAGTTTATTTCAGAAACTAAGACCAATTTCGTGGCTGAAAACCAGGATCGATGGGAAGTTTATTTCAGAAACTAAGACCAGTTCTGTGGTTGAAAACCAGGATCGAGGGGAAGTTTTACCTTTTTCTAAGTAACATTGCTTAGCAAAAGAAGATGGATGAGCGAATTGTCATTCATAACCACTGTCAAAATTTTGGGTATTCCGATATTTAATCCTCTTGCACCCCGAATGCACGAATACCTTCGCCATTCACACATTCGGGTCCAAGAAAATTAAATAGGGGCATCTATCATACCCCAAATTTTGACCACCAAGATTTCCCATCATTGTGCAAATTATTACCATAATATGGATGTACCTTCATGCCTCATCAATCTCCTCAAAGATGGTGGAGCATTCACTGCTATCAATAATTAGGGTCTTAAGCCCTCTTTGAACACTTAGACAAAGGATCAATCAAGGAATAACATGATCTTCAACTTGTCTAACCTCTTAAAACATCCGCAAAGGATCAAGGTAAATCCCACATCAAAAATCAAGCACAAAGTTGTGACATTCCAAGTGTTTTGAGCCTCGAAACACACCGATGTCGCCGAATTAGGGTTTTGGACGACCGAGACCTCTAGAGTGAAATTTTCACAAGAGGATGATCCAAGACTCCAACATGTGACTCAATATGCTCAAAATAACCCTAGGGATCCATTTACAAAGATGAATGACCCTCAGAGGATGCATTCCTCAAAGTCGGGAATTAGGGTTTTACGCGCCGAACCGCTCCGGAGCCAAAAATCAAAACATGACTTTTTTGGCAAAAATGATCCTTATGACTCATATTTTCATAAAATATGATTTATAATGTCATTTGAACAAGAATTGATCAAGAAACCAAGATAACTTGTAAAAGGGGTAATCTTGAAAAATTGAAAATTTTTCTAAGTTACTAAATTTGAATGATTTTGGTACCAACTTCCAAGGATCATAACTTGTGATCCAAGCAGCCATTTTGGGTGATCCAAAGCTTGATTTGTAGGTCTTCCTACATTCTACAAAAGCTTCAACTACCTCAAACTTCAATTCTTCATGGATTTTAAGTTATGGAGTGATTAAAATGACAAAAATGAAGAAAATGATACTTTTTCAACACTTAGTGAAAATCTGCCTAAGTTGCCAGCCTTGGACATCAAAGTTCATGAGGTTTTTTCAGTTGGATTCAAATAGTTTCAAGACCAACTATGATCACACATGTATTTTATCATATGAGGACTCTTTAAAAAGTACAAGAGCCTCCCATAACTCAACCTGAGCAAGGAGATATGATCCCCTCAAAATCACCATTTCCAACTGTCTTGTACAAGGCAGAATTTGGTGTTTTGCTCGATTTGGCAAATTTGAATAACTCCAAGCCTTGTCATCCATTTGGACACATCAGAGGATAAAATCCAAGGGGAATGATCTGATTCCCAAGCCTTCCAAGTCCAAGAATCTACATATAGCCCTAACAAACCTAAAAAGGCTAAAAAGTGTTAAGACTCAAATTTTGTTCCAATGCATTCAATGGATGCATCAAGGTGGCATGAACTAAGGCAAACTTAACTGAATGAGTCAAGCCTTATCTCTAAACCAAAAGACCATAGGCTTGTGCTCTAACCTCAAGTCAATGGCTAGAGGAGACTTGAGATTCCATTTGATCCACATTGGCCACTGACCTACTGCAGTTGCCACACACTATTGCTGCCAAAATAAACTTGTTGCACTATAAATAGGCATCAATTGTGATCAGTTTGAGTACACCAAAGCACCCAAATTGATGCTTTCCTTAAAATCTCTTCTTCACTCCAATTTTGCCTTCTAACTCAAGTCACTATCGAGTTTTGAGATTGAGAGTGATTCCAACCAATAACACACATACACACCTCATAAACATCATGTATGAGTGATCCATAACACAAAATCACATCTGGAACATCAAATTCCCAAAATCATCAGCCAATTGCTCAAGTTCTTGACAGAGTTACAGTTGAGGTACCACAACCAATTCCAGCTCATTCCAATCCACTCCAAGCATTCAAACGCATTCCTTGGCACCTAAGGAAGCTGTCCAGATCATTGGAACCTAGCTGCAACACCTCCATCATCAAACTCGATCACCAGCTGCAAGAGGTAGGCCTAAACCCTTCAAACTCTATGATCCATGCATCATGAATGAATTTTTGAGTTACCATCTTGTTTATGCATGTTTGTAGAGTAATAACCCTCAATCAATTGCCATGAATCCATCGTGTATGGAATTTCATTGTGTTCATGCTGAAATTAGGGTTCTTGAGGTTTTCTATTGATTTCATCCTCCATACTTAATATAAATGCAATTAAACTATCTGGTTGTGATCCTTGTTCAAAAACGAACAAGATTGGTACTTGAATCGTGCAAGACCATTGAGAAATCATGGAGAAAAATGAGAAAACGTAAATATGCAGAAACAGGGCACGCGGGCAAGAACTTAGTGTTCTTGGCGCCCTTTTTCAAATTTTCAAATATTTGAATATTTTGATATTTTTGTTAATTGATTAAAAAATTAATTTCTCTCTGAATATTTGTGTTTTTGAATTGATTCTTTTTCTCAAAATTCACACAAATGTTTAAATATTTTATTTTACAAAAAAATCCAATTTATATTATTTTTTTAATATAGTTAGAATTTTTGTAATTAATTTCATTTTATTTGTTTTTAAACATTTTATTTGTTTTTATTTTTTGTAAGCCTCATTTCTTGTATAAAAATAACTTTGGGCCTCTAATAGAGTGTAAGAACCAACCCTCTTTTGTACATAAATAATTTTAGGCCTCAATCATTGTATAAGTCCCAGTACAATTTTCAGATCAACGGTACGATCACTGTTTTTCATCTGGGCCTCTCCTTGAGTATAAGCCCCAATCAACTTTTCAAAACAACTTCCCTTTTGATTTAGGTTCAAACTCATAGTTGTTATCGAAACTTTCTTTAATTTCTTGAACAACTAACCATACAGCTGTTACTATTGAAGCTTGCTCGCTTGTAAGTTTTAAACAGCTTTCTTTTACATACTTGCACATATAAATATATATTTGTTTGTACTGGAAGCTTGCTCACCTGTAAGTCCTTCTACCCTCTCTTTTACATACAGTATATATTTCATCTGTACATATATACCTGTATATTATCTGCATAGAGTTTTCCCCGGCAATTAGGTCTAGGATTAGATAAAGCCAGTGGCCACTCTTTCAACTCAGTCAAAACTAGTTCCCCGTAGGAATTTCAGATACAGTCTTGCCTCCTCTTGGGCTTGTACAATATGGAACAAAGAGAAAGGCATTATTCTCGGTGAAACTTTTCTCATACTGTCACTATTAGAAAATTATCAAAGAAATTCATTTCCCTAGAGAGGATTAATTCTCGGTGAAACCTCTCTTGAATTTCTTCAAACCCTAGAACTGTTCATTAAAGAAAAGATTATTCCCGGTGAAACTTTTCTTGAACTCTTCTTAAGTTTGGACCCACAAGCTTCCTAAAAGCATCCTCGCCTCCTCTTGGGCTTTGTACAAGAACCCTTCGGCTTCTTAGAAGTTTTCATGCCTTCTCTTGGGCTTAATACAAGGACCCTGAAGACGTCTTAAAGGTATAGGACAAAACTTAGTCATCCTTTGTTAGAGCAGTCTTTCTAAAGAGTCAAAACCTCAGTCCCATTTAAGGGTTGATTCTCATCCCTTAAAGCAACAACCTCCTCTTGGGCATCATACAAAGATAAACTTTTTCATTCCAGTAGACTTAGACAATCTAATCTCCTCTGGGATCTCAAAGACATTCTCAAGTTCCGTACAAACATAGGAGAAACCCTGGTCATTTAATCAATCTCCAGTAGAGTTAAAACCTTCGAAGGTTCAAAAACTCAAACTTTCTTCCAAATTTCCCCAGCTAGGGTCAAATCACTACCAATAAACCTTTATCAGAACCTCAAGGGATCTGATATCTCAACTCTTCTGTAAATCCTCAGTAAGAGTTGATTCCCTATTTTGGACCTTCCTCTGGATCCCAATAATCCTCAGCAGAAGCCAGCCTCCACTTAGGCTTTGTATAATGATTATCCTCAGCAGAGTTAATCTCTGAAGCACTCTCTTGTTGAGTCAATCACCTTTTAAAGCACTCTCTTGTTGAGTCAATCACCTTTTAAAACACTCTCTTGTTGAGTCAGTCTCTTTTTTTTAGCCTCAATCTTGGGATTTGTACAAGACACCATAAACACTCTCTTGTCGAGTCATTTTCTTTTAGCCTCAATCTTGGGCTTCGTACAAGACACATATAAACTTTCTCCAGTAAAGTCAAAATCTTCATAACCTCCTCTTAAGCTCTGGAAAAATATCTTCCCAGCGGAGTCAATTTCTCCCAGCCTCCTCTTAGGCTTTGTATAATGATGTTCCTTAGTAGAGTTAGCCTCCATCTTGGGCTTTGTAGAAAACAAATCATACTCTTCAGCTGAGTCAATCCCATTTTAGCCGCAATTTTGGGCTTTGTACAAGACAGATAAAACCTCTCACTAGTATAGTCAGTTTCTTTTTTTAGCCTCAATCTTGGGCTTTGTACAAGACACCATATAAAATCTCCCTAAACACTCTCTTGTTGAGTCAGTCTCATTTTAACCTGAATCTTGGGCTTTGTACAAGACAGACAAAATCTTTTCCCAGAAAAGTCAGCCTTTAGCCTCCTCTTAGGCTTTGTATAATGATATCCCCTAAAAGAGTCAATCTCTTTTAGCCTCAATCTTGGGCTTTGTACAAGATAGATAAACACTCTCTTGTTGAGTCAGTCTTTTCTAGCCTCCTCTTAGGCTTTGTATAAGGACTTTCCCAATGGAGTCAATCAATCTCTTAGCTTAAACCTTGGGCTTTGATCAAGGCATACAAAAATCAACATTCCCCCAGAGGAAATCAAAATCTCTCTGTAGGAAGACATTTCTCTGTATATCACATATCAAAACAGACATTCAAATCAAATCCTAATCCCAGATAATTGCTGTAAGAGGCACACTTGTTGATTCAAAATCCAAGCTGTAAGTGGTAAGCCTCTGGATTATTTACATCCAAGCCCATGTCCCTCTCTTAGAATGAAAGATTCCTAAGGAAAAATGGCATTGCTCAACACTGAGTTAAAGTTTTCTCCTTCAAGATAAATCTCCTATAAAGGAAATTATGGCATTGTTGGATTCACATATCCCAGTTAAAGTAATTCTCCTTTATAATCAGTCACCCAACAGTTGTGATAAACAGACGAGATGTCTCCCTTTAGAGATGATAAATTCTCTCTCCGTCAAACCTTTAGCTTCAATCTTGGGCTTCGAACAAGACACAAATAACCTTTAGCTTCAATCTTAGGCTTCAAACATGACACAAATACCCTTTAACTTCAATCTTGGGCTTTGAACAAGACACCTAAACATCTTTTTCCTCCCATAGAACAGGAGGAACTACGATTCCTCTGATTTCCCTATTTTCTTTAAACGGGAATACTTAGGTATAAGATTGTGAAATCTTAGCGAGCATATTAATAAAAAACTTTAGGTCCAGTACCTTCATACTAATTAAAACTGAGGTCCAGTACCTCACCAAAATCATCAAAAACTCTCTCTTTCTCTCTCTCAAACATCTCCCAAAGAAGAAACTTTTCCATTTACAGATAAACACCCTCGAGTAGAAAGCAGTAAGGATAATTGCTAATGACCTGTGGATAACCACATATAGGATGGGTAACTGACAACTCCACATTGTATAACCTGACCCTGAATCTCTTAAGCGTTTGTTCAGTTAAACATTCGCGTGCAAGGTTAGTTTTAGATAGCTTCCCTTACCTTTCCAGCTTCACAGGATAAATAAGAAATCAGAAAGTAGCACCCCACTCCTACCATTGCGGTGAGGAGAAACCCATGGCGATAAGGTGGTCGCGTCACCGACAAAAATCGCACGCTATACATGGTAGAGTGGCCTACATGCATCGCCTGTGCCACTTCATTTGATGCAGAAGCATCGTCTTCCCGAATTCACGTGTCTCTGACATCGTCTTCCCGAAGACATGTGTCCCTTCCATCAATCCTTTGGTAAAATGAGGGTGCTCATTAACGAAGTGTTTAGATGTGTGTTATGAACGTCCAGAAGTTAATTTTCGTAGTAGTTCAAGAGCATTTTCAAAATTCTTTAGGATGATGCTTCACCATTAAAGATGGTAAAATCAATCCTTAAAAAAAATTCTGAAATGACTATAGATGGGCGGAAGTCCAAATAGTCAAAAACCTTTCGTCCATTCGGTGAACGATGATTATTATTTTAGGAGAACACTCTGGTACCCTTACATTTAGTTAAATATTATATTTAATGTGTGACATTATGGAAATAAATGTTTAAATTTGTGGCACAATGGTAAAAGACTTTCTCCTATCATTATCAAAATCCAAAATAGTCAACTGGTAAATAAAGACACTAAAAGACTAGTCCCACGTCTGAGTACATAATGTTCCACTAAACACATGTCAATATTAATATTTTAGCGTCAACTTCTTTACCTATCTTTAAAAGTTGAGTAGTGTACTCCAAACCAATTAATTAATTCTATTTTATTTTATCATATTTAGTTATTTATTAAATTATTTAAATTTGAGAGGTTTTCGAGACAATTTGATTTATGGGTAACTCAACTTAACTTTTTCTAATTGGTCGAAAGGAATTTCCCTAAAATTTTAAGTTAAATATTTTTTATATAATATAAATTAAAAATTATTTTTAATTTAGATTACTGCAGTGGATCTCAAAGGTCAGCCTACAAGGGGCATATAGCTTGACCTATTTAAGCCTGACTTGTCATGACCTATTTAATAAAAAATGCTAGGCTTAGGCTCTTTAAAAAACCTAATTAATTAAATAAGTCAGAATTATGATATTTAAAAGTCTATAAAGCCTTATAGGTCAGCTTATATATGCATATCTTTTAGAAATCCATAACCTACCATATAGTAATCTTCTTCCTCGAAAAGTGGTTCTACCTCCGACCAAGACTTGAAAAAAAGACCATCAAAATTGTCCCCCGATCCCAATTCATCTCACATAACCAACCTATCATCTAAGAAGGAAGACACTGACATACACATCGGCAGATACCTCTTCAACAACTCTAATGAGAAAAACAACACGCTCACCTTTAAGTGGAAAAAAATATTCAACATGTATATGTAAATCGCACGCCACTTATAATCGACCAAACTCAAGAGGTGATCAATTTGTTATAGCTTGATCGACCACCGAGTGACTAAACGTGAACTCAATAATCTATAATATTATAATATCCCATGCATGATGAGGCACTCTAAAAACACGAAGCTAATGCATTTTTTTAAAAGCTTTAAACTGTAGCATCCATGTAAATAACTCCACAAACCGCTTTGACCCAATCAACTAGGGGTGTACGTAGGCAAGTTTGAGTTGGGTTTGGCCAAATCGAATACCTAATCCATATAAGGAACTCTGATTTTGGTGAGGTAAAATAACCATCTGTAACATCATTCGATCGGTTCGGAAAAATCCACTAATTTCTGGTTGGGTTGGGTCGAGTGGGTGGTTACCTAAATAATTTTTTCTGTTTTGTTAGTACTAAATGACTAAATAATGAGTCATCATATTTTTTTTCATAAAATTTACTCAACATTTTTATTTTCTTAAAAAAAATTAGACAACCTATTTTTATTATTTTTTAGCGTCACAAAATAATAAAATATAGTATCAATTAATAAAAATTAACAGAAAATACTAGTTAAAGTCATGGCTCACTAAAATAATAAATGTTATAGAGATTAAAATTGCAACAACTAAGTCAAAATTCATCGAAATCATTAAAATTATAATAATAAATATTTGATTAGTGGGTCAGTGATTTTTTTTTTTTATCCGGGTCCAATTTTAACCGAAACTCGTTTTTTAAAATCCGTATCCACCAATTACCTAACCCAATCTGTTTGTTTGGATTTTATTGAGTTTGTTTGATCGGATTTTGCAGGTTGACCAAACCCATGTACGCCAAATACATTCAGTCATTGTCTTAATTGAACTATCAGCACACCGATTACAATAACCAGGTAAAAATATATACATCAGTGTTGATTCCCTTTCTTGTATTTTATTGATTATTCAAAAAGAGGTAGTGACGCAGCTTGTTGCCAATATGTAAGGATGAGAGTAGGACAGACCCGCCTACATGAGCATATGGTCTCACCTATTTAAACATGGCCTGGTCTAACCTATTTAATAAAAAAATTAGACTTGCGCTTTTTTAAAAGCCTAATTAATTAAATAAATCAGACTTATGCTATTAAAAAAGGCCAATAAAACCTTATAAATCAGCTTATATATGCATACCTTTTTAAAAATAAACTATATAGTATTTAAAAGATTATGTTGTCTATTTAAAAAGATATGTTAAATAGACTATTTGAAAGATTTAATTTAAAATAGGCTTTTAAATCAGAACAGACGTTTAAAATGGACATGACAAGTAAAATAAACTATAATAAAACATAGATAAAACTCAGGATTTTAGAATTTTTGGTAGGTCAAACTCAAACCTTATGAGACTTGGCCATACCTATTCTCACCCTATCAGTATACCTTTTATTTCTCTATTATATACTTTAAATTATCTATAATCTATCTTAATTGACCTATTATCATCAATTACAAAACAATATTAGCATGTGTTATTTCATATATATATATATATATATATATATATATATATATATATATATATATATATATGTTAATACCTATTTTCACCTCTGCCATATGGGTGTGTTTTGAAAAACCCCCCTACGAAAAAAAATTGCAAGATTGGCCTTAAAAAATTTCAAAAGTTACCATTTAGACCTTCATCAGGCCACATCATCAAAAATAATGATGTGGCAGTCATTTTTTTAATTTTTTAATGAAAAGAAATTCCATATCATTAAAAGGCTTTGTGAAATGACTCTTATACCCCCACTTTTTAATTTTTTTATTTAGTTTTTCTTTTATTTAATTTTTTTAGATTTTATTTAATTTATAATTTTTTTATTTATTTAATTTTTTCTTTAATTATTTTTCGTATTAATTTTATTTATTTAAAATGTTATTTTAAATTATCAAAATATTAAACTTGGGCCTAAGCCCATTTTTATTTCAAGACAAACACATATTGCAAAACCATTTTCAATTCATTGATATATATGAATGATTGGTATATAAACACTTATTTTTCTTATATACCAACCGATGTGGGACTTTAGCAGCAACTAATGTCCATCATTCTTATATAACCCCCATTTCTCGCCCAGGTGTGCAAACAACCCCACAATCGCCCCAACAAAAGAGGAATATATTGAATACCAAATCTGTATATCCATTAGATAAATCAAAACAACTGGAATCCATAATATTCCAGCAGAAAATCGGTTGATGTGGAAAAATTCAAACCATTCATACTCAACATTCTTGAGGTCCAACATTGCTTTTGTTGGAGCAATCATGGGTTTGATATGCAAAAAGTAACTGAAGCAAAAATTAGTGGCCAGCACCAAAATCCAGAACAGCGAATACTTAATGTTATCAAGAAGGCCTTCCCTCAAACCACCACCACAATAACATGTAAAAGATCCTCCAATTTGTATTCTCCACAAAATTCCTAATCCAAGGAAGTATAAAGAGGGCTATGGCCAGAAGCTCTGGAAGGATGAAGACAAACACGGCCTCCAGAAAATTCAGCACCCGATCATTAGCCGCCTTCGTCCATCTTCTATCACGATTTCTCTGCTCCTAAATCCTTGCATAAAACACTCTGAATACAACAAGCCACGCGGCAACAACAATACATTTCAGCACCATCCTCACTCCAAGCATCTTTGTCTCCCTGGATACCAACTTAAACTGCATCCCTGCATCGAGCAGAGCCTTCAAAAACCTCAAACCACTTAAACTGCAAAAATGGGTAGAGAAAATGGGGGTTATATTAGAATGGTGGACATTAGTTGCTGTTAAAGTCCCACATCGGTTGGTATATAAGAAAAACAAGTGTTTATATACCAATCATTCATATATATCAATGAATTGAAAATGGTCTTGCAATATGTGTTTGTCTTGAAATAAAAATGGCTTAGGCCCAAGCTTAATATTTTGATAATTTAAAATAACAATTTAAATAAATAAAATTAATACGAAAAATAATTAAAGAAAAAATTAAATAAATAAAAAAATTATAAATTAAATAAAATCTAAAAAAATTAAATAAAAGAAAAACTAAATAATAAAAAATTAAAAAGTGAGGGTATAAGAGTCATTTCACAAAGCCTTTTAATAATGTGGAATTTCTTTTCATTAAAAAATTAAAAAAATGACTGCCACATCATTATTTTTGATGATGTGGCCTGATGAAGGTCTAAATGGTAACTTTTGAAATTTGTTAAGACCAATCTTGCAATTTTTTTTTCGTAGGGGGGGTTTTTCAAAACACGTCCATATGGCAGGGGTGAAAATAGGTATTAATCCTATATATATATATATATATATATATATATATATATATATATATGTTCTTCATTTACTTTAAATAAATGATGTCTATCATTTATATTTAATTTATTTTGTTTTAGTTAATTAATTTGTATATATTATTATAAAAAATATAAATGTTATATATATTATGAGATTTTGAAGAAATTGTTTTAAATATTTTTAAAAAGTTATTTATTATAAACAAAATAAAACTCATTTAAAGTAATTCCAGTTTTGATCATTGTTATAAACAACTTTTAATATATTTAATGCTATTATTTTTACTAAACAATCCCAATAAAGTAATATAAAAATTGAAGTAAAAACCAATATAAAGAAAGCAAATAAATACATGGACGTGGCCATGTAGGTGGTCTAAGTTACTAAGTGTGTGAGAACGGTGTGAGCCATTTAAGCAAAATCTCTCAACACTTTCCATCTTATTATTGATTTTTCCTAAATATAAAGAGTCAGATGACTAAGACATGACTATCCCATTCTTGAAAATGGCTCTTTATAAGGGAGCAAACTGAACTGTCTCAATTCAAGTAGAAAACAACATGGTTGTCAAAGTGTACGGAGCACCTTATGGTTGCCCGAAAAGGGTGTTGGCGTGTCTCTTTGAAAAAGAAGTAGAGTTTGAAACAGTTGATATTGATCTCTTCAAGGGAGAGAGCAAACAACCTGATTTCCTCAGACTGCAATCTTTTGGAGAGGTTCCTCTTATTCAAGATGGTGATTTTACCCTTTACGGTTAGTTACATCACCCCTTTACTATTTTCTGTTTTTTTAGTGTGCTATATATTCATACTAATACACTAATAATATTTAAAACAAAATTTCCAGAGTCTCGAGCAATTATCAGATACTATGCAGAAAAGTACAAGAACCAAAGTACTGATTTGTTTGAAAAGACAATAGAAGAAAAGGGTCTTGTGGAGCAATGGCTTGAAGTGGAAGCACATAACTTTCATCCAGCAATCTACAAGTTGGTCACCAATGTTGTGCTTGCTCCATTAATGGGTATTCCTTCTGACCAAAAAGTGATTGAAGAGAGTGATGAAAAGCTGAAAAAAGTGTAGGATGTTTATGAAGAAAGACTATCAAAGACAGTACTTGGCTGGTGATTTCTTCAGTCTTTCTGATCTCAGTCATCTTGCATTTGGTCACTATTTGGTGAATCAAACAAGGAGAGGAAATTTGGTTAGAGAGGAAACATGTGAGTGCTTGGTGGGTTGATATTAGTAGCAGACCATCTTGGAAGAAGGTTCTGGAATTATATAAATACGCTGTGTAATTGTTTGGTTTGTGAACAACATTCCGAACACACCAACTAAGTGATATGGTTTGAGAATAAATATCTTGTAAGATGCTGTAGGAAGCTAAAAAAAAATAGGAGGGGTGACAATTGAATTCATTGAGCAAAAAACAATCCAATCCATCCTAAAAAAAATCTATCCAATTCATCTACTATTTGAAAAATAGAGTTAATAGATTTATTCAATCCATCCATTTATATGTATGGATGGATCTAATCCATCCAACTCATTTTAAAAATCCAACGGATTATTTTTATTATATATTTTAAATGTATTATATTATTTTATAATACAACAATAACAAATTATTTATCCAAACATTAAATTTGAATAATTATAATAATAAAATATAGATGATTTTTTAAGATATATTTTCTTTAAAAAAATAAATTTTCCTTAATTTTGAAACTTTCAATTGGTGTGCGACTTTTATTTTAGAAGAGCTTTCATAGTTATTTTTGGTGGTAATCCAGGTTGAAAAGAATGGAACTTTTTGATAATATAAAGTTGATTTTAGAAAAATTTACTTCATATCCCACTAGTTATATCAATACCCCTACATTTTTTTAAAAATGACAATTTTATCCTTGTTTATTTTTAATTATTTGATTTTTTTACTTTTTACTATTTATGTCAGACATCTGGTAAGGGATAGTAAACGAAACCAAGATTTACAGAAGACTTCAATCAAGACTTCCGGTATATTAACAATCGCTTCCGAAAGACACGAACAAGGAGTTCTGGTTTACGACAAAACATATACCGGAAGACTAACCAAAAGAGTTCCGATTTGTTACAAACCTATACCGAAACACTTTTTGGAAGTCATCCGGTATGTTACTTCCCTTTTCCGGAAGACATTTTTGAAGATATCCGGTTTATTAAAATTACATACGAGAACTCTTTCCTAAAGTGATCCGGTTTTCTTTTTTTAATTTTTTTTTAAATTTTTTTATAGTGCAGGTATGGAAATTCCTCCAAAAATATGTGTAGATACTTCTGATGTTTTTTCAACTGCAAAAAAATTTGATACACGAGAAGAGGTGATAAGGTGGATTAAAGAGATTGGAATCCGAAATAAAGTAACTGTTATTATCACTCGTTTAGATACTGAAACAGGCAAGAGAGGAAGATGTAACAAATTAATATTTTTTTTGTGATAAAGGTGGGAAACACAAGGATACTGATAGTGGTACCTAAAGTGCAACGAAAAAATGTGGATGTCCATTTAAAATCAGGTAGACTTCGGCGAAAGATGGGTCTGGATGGAAGGTTGATGTAAAATGCGGAGTTCATAACCATGGTTTACATGATAGATTAGAAGGTCATTCCTTTGTTGGTAGGTTGACCACAGATCAGAAGCAACATGTTGTTGATTTAACAAAGACACATGTTCCACCTAGACACATATTACTTTCCTTGAAAGAGCGAGATCCATAGAATGTCACTCGGATCACGCAAATATATAAGCATAAGAGTATGATAGAAAAAGAGATAAGAGGTTCTAGAAGTGAGATACAATATTTGTTTAAGCTTATTGAGGGCGCAAGTTATGTTTATTGGAGTAGAAAAAGAGATGACTCTGAAGTTATTAGAGATATATTTTGGGCCCATCCAGATTCAGTTAAGTTGTTAAATATTTTTCCTATTGTGTTAGTTATGACCAACACCTACAAGATAAACAAATATAGGCAACCTCTGTTTGAAATTGTTGGCATGACATCAACCGAGTTGACTTTTGCTGTTGCATTTGCGTATATGGAGTCTGAGCAGACTGAGACTTTTTGATGGATGTTAGATAAGCTAAAGAATTGTTTGTGAAGAAAGATTTGTGTCCACAAGTGATTGTGACAGATAGAGATCTTGCTTTGATGAAAGAAATTGAAACTGTGTTTCTAAGGTCGATCAATTTGCTATGTCTATTTCACATTAACAATAATGTTGGTGCAAAATGTAAGCAATATGTGGTTAGTGACATGCAAAAGACGATCGAGGACTTATGGATGGAAGTTGTATGAGCTAGTGACGAGATTGAGTATGATTAACGGCTGCAACAACTTGAGTAGGCGTGTGTTGATTGTAATGAATTTCTTGATTATGTGAAAGACACATGGTTGACACCACATAGAAAGAGATTTGTTGGAGCATGGATTAATCGAGTGCTACATTTGGGTAACATCACGACTAATTTGTATGTATCTTTTTATTAATATTTTTTACTATGTATTTATTTTTAGTATTTTTAAATTGTATATTTTTAATTTGTATTTTTTTAAGTATTTTTACTATGTATTATTTTTAGGGTTGAGTCTACTCATTGGAAGTTAAAGCAGATGTTGGGGAACAGTATAGGTGACATGGTCAAATGTTGGAAGGCTATGAATAACAACTTAAAGTTACAAGTGGGCAACATTAGAGCTTCTTTTCAAAAATGTTTTTATGAAATTGGGCACGCGCAAGTAAGTCCATTCTACAGTAACTTACGTGGTTCAGTGTCTCGAGCTGCTTTTAGACGCATTGCTAAAGAGTTATTGAGAGTTGATTATGTTGGAACTAATAGTGAAATATGTGGTTGGAGGTAGATACAAATGATGGATCATAAGTGGATATGAGTAGTGCAATAGATGAATTATGGAAAAGGTTTAGGTCACTAGACATTGTTAGGAAAAGAGCATTAAAAAGTAGAGTTTTTGAACTTTCCTACCCCACAATGACTTCTTTGTGTACACCACCTGAGAAAATAAAAACCAAAGGGGGAGTCAAGAAGAAAGGCGAAAAGCCAGTAGGGTATGATGTTTATAGGGACCCTTCGTATCATGAGTATGTTGAAAAGCATCTCAAGCTTCACAGGGGTAATCTCAACCATCACAGGCTTCGAAGAAGTTGAAATTATCACAATCTTCCGAGAGGCAATCTCAAACATCACATAAGAAGTCACAGTCATCTAAGCAGTTCATCTCTCAATTTCCTAATCATATTAGGTCATATATTGAAGATGTAGTTAATGTTGTATCAGATGATAATTGTGGATTTAGAGTCATTGCTTAATTGTATGGATATGGTGAAGATGGTTGGCTAATAGTTCATCGGGATTTGGGGTTGGAAATAATACACAAGGAAAGATCAAGTTTGTATGACAATTTATTTGGTAATCGGTTAGCAAAAGTGAGAGAATCTTTAATGATAGAGGCATTTGGTCCTCAACCACTACATAAATGGTTGACTTTACCAGATATGGGTTACTTGATAGTAAATCGCTATAATGTTGTACTTGTCTGTTTAGGCAATCCGTGCATGACTTTCTTCCCTATGACAAGTTCATATTCACCAAATGTTTCCATTTACTGCATTGGTTTTGTTAACTGAAATCATTGGGTTCAGGTACTTAGTTATTTATATTTAATATGACTAAATTTATTTAGTTTATTTTATTAAACATATCACTTAATGTTTTGTTTATTTATTTACTTAGGCAAACATGAAAGAAGGGTTTCCATTGCCACCATTCACATTAGATTGGAAGAAGTTTCGTTCTCCAACAACAACATCTTGGATGGTAGGATTTGCAGGACGTCTACAACATTGGCGACAACTTACACCTTTATTACCATGAATATGTAATCAAAACAGGAATAATGAATTATGTCATTCAGTTTTAATTTTATATGTCTCAATAACACATAACTGGATTCAAAATTAAACATAAGTCTAGTAGTTAATACAAATGAAAAAATATAAACATATCCCAACTAGGTCAATAAGTCTAAAAACCAAGACATAAACATAAGTCAATAAGTATAATAGTTAACACATAAAAAAACATAAACACAAGTCAATGTGAACGAGAAATACGTAAAGCTTCAAATAAATCAGCAAACTGTGGATCATCCTCTACGGCATCAACCTGTCGAAGATAACAATGAATCAATGTAGAAACATGAGCCCAACTAGGATCAGATGGTTCTGCATCGTAAAGAGGAACCAACACCTCTCTTGGTGCATCATAAGGGGGAGGTACCAAACAAGGATGCGAAACACGATAATACCACTCAAGATATCCATCATCTGTCTCAGATGGGGTGGTGGTCAATGCTGTCGGACGAACCATAGTAAGGACGCATATCAAATGAGTTCCGAAACTCAAAAAGCACAATGCCAGAACTCATTTCATGAGTCTTCCGGAATGCAAGCATAACTGAACCGGAACACATTTGAGAAGTCTTCCGGTAAACACTTTAACAAACCGGAAAACTCTTAAAATGAGTTCCGACACACAAATTAAAATATTTCAATCCGGAACACTTACTTTAACTGTTCCAGAGAACAAAATGTGAACCAGATGCCTTTGACGAAATGTTCCGGTTTGGAGAGTATTTTTCACGTATTCCGAAAGTCTTTTCGCAGCGTAAATGGAAAGTGGAATGGTTCTGAAAGATATATCTATTTATATGAGGGTATTTTGATCCAATTTTTTTTTTATGTAGGGGTATGAGAATAATTGTAGGGATATAGGGTAAAATTTTCTTGATTTTAATGTGATTACTTAACAATAAGCTAGAAAATTTGGTATATCAAATAACTTTACTTTTATGCAATCCACTCCTACGTGTTCTTGTATTAATTTTTTCATATTTTAAAATTTATAATTTTGTTTTGATTGTGATTTTTTTCGTTTTGAATTAATTGCTACTCGTATTATTTTTTATTTGGTATTGAATCGTTCATTAAATTTAATTAAAATCTACATTATTTCTTTCAAAAAGTTATTATAACTACTATTTTAAACTGTTTTATAATATTTATGGTTAAATGTTCAATTACTTATCATAGAAATTAAATTTTTACAGATTTCCACAAAATAGACTAGCTTGTTTGGATTTTAATTATTTAGTTGTATCGGTATCCTATATCTTGTACAAATTTTAAATTGATCTTTAGCGATTATTGCATATAAGTAATTTTGCATAAACAAGAATATTTTGGGGTATATATATATATATATATATGAGAGATACAATTAAAAAAATCAGAGAAATTTTTGTAAAAATAGTTTTTGTAAATTTTAAAAAATAAAATATTTTATTAAAAAAATGAATCAAAATATTTAAATTATTTTATGGATGGATGGATGGATATCCATCAATTAAAAAACTGTTAATGGATGGATTGGACAGATTTTATCTCTAATGGATGGATTGGATTGGATTTTTTTTGAAATAATTTTAATGGATTGTTAATGGATTAATGGATTGTTTTGGTCCATCCATTAACTATCCAATCCATATCCATCTGATCCATCCATTTTGCCACCTCTAAATAATATGTATGGTTTTGTTAAATATGGTTTCATTAATAAAATTTGATGTTTGAGGTGTGATTTCAACAACTTATTCGAGATATATCTTATGACATTATACTTTGAACAAATTTGTATGAATAGTTTATGATATGTTAAAAAGTTATTTTCTGTGTATCTTTCATAAGTTCTGAAATATATGAGTAGTATACAAATAAACTCTTTGAAGAAGGAATAATAAAATAACTAGTTGGTATATCAAATGTCACTTGAGTAGAGATACGAAAACTTTGGAGACAACAAAGCCAATGAGACAGTTATCGTACGGCTGTTGAGATTGTAATTTCTTGTGTTGAAGCAAGTGTAGCTCGACAGAAACAAGGATGTATCGAAATTAGACTAGTGTGTGTGTCGAGTTGTGTTAGATGTCGAAGTGTCGAAGCAGATTGCTTGGCAGAGGATTTCGACTTAGACCAAAATAAAAATTTTGGGATTTTATAATTTTGGGCTTTACCTTAGGGAGCAAGGTAGTTCAATTATAAATAGAGGGAGTAACCCCTATTTTGAGTAAGAAGAATAGAGAATAATACTATAACACACAACAGAAAGTGCAGTTACACAGTTGAATAATATTTTTTCTCAGTTTGAGAGCAGAGAGTTACTCTGCAGAAATCATTCTCCTCTTCCTTTATTTTGGTAAACCCTAATCTTCTTTCTTATTCAATCTTCTTTCTTTCTTCTTCTATTAACAATTGCTGCGCAAAATCATTCTTACAATCAAGGCGTGATTATTTCACTTGAGTGAAGAGTGAAGAACAAGGGATTTTGATTAGGTTGATTGAATCTTGTTCATAAAGATTGATTCGAAATGCTCAAAGTTTTGGGTTTATTCCAACATCTGGTATCTAGAGCATTGGATGAGCGATTCGTGGGAAGAAAATCATGATGGCAATAATTATGAGAATTTGTGCAAGCAGATGAAGGTGGTTTTCTGTTATCAAGATCTTTGGGATCTTGTGAAGGAAGAAGTAACACCGTTTGCAGAAACGCGAAGGATCAAGAAAATGTTGCATACAAAGAATTGAAGAAGAAAGATTATAAAGCTCTATTTATAATTCATCAGTGCGTTGATCCATATAATTTTGAAAAGGTAAATGATGTAGAATCAGCAAAAGAAGCATGGGAAATCTTGGAGAAATCGTTTGGAGGCGCAGAGAAGGTGAAAGAGGTGAGGTTACAAACTTACAAAAGGACGTATGAACTGCTTCAGATGGAAGAAAGTGAAAGCATAACTGATTTCTTCTCCAGGGTTACTAAATTAGTGAATAAAATCAAAGTATGCAGAGAAGTATTGACATCAAGATCAGTTGATGCAAAGATCTTGAGATCATTGGCTCCAAAATTCGACCACGTGATAGTAGCCATAGAAGAGTCGAAATATTTGTCAACATTGGTAAAGGAAGAGCTTTAAGGGACTCTTGACTCTTATGAATAAAGGATGGCCGAAAGAGCTGCAGGAAAGTTGAAGAGTGATGTGACATTGTATGTGCAATCAGTAAAAGAAAAGAAATGTAAAGGAAGTTGGAATGGCAACAAAGGCAGAGGAGGCTACAACAATTCGACTGGTCGGAATCAGTAAAAAGAAAACTGGTTGAATCACAGAAAACCCTGGAACCAAGGCAACCAAAGAGGTGGTGTTGTAGGTAGAGGAAGAGGTGGTGGTCGAAAACATGTTAAAAGTCACATTCAGTGTTACAATTGTCAGAAGTATGGTCACTATTTTAGTGATTGTCCAGAAAAGAAGAAGAATCAAGAAACTGATGCAAAGTTGGCGAAACATAAAGAAGAAGAGATGTTGTTGATGGTCACAACAAGAGATGAAGAAAGATTCTAGGACCAATGGTACTTGGACTCGGGATGCTCATCACACATGACTGGTACGAAAGATTGGTTTGTCAACATAAAGCCCTTAATAAAGAACATGGTGAAATTTACAAATGACAATACTCTAGAAGCTGAAGGTATTGGTGATGTTCTAATTATGAGAAAAGATGGCAAGAGGTTAGTAATTTCCAATGTATTGTACATACCAGGCATGAAGAGTAATTTGCTTAGCATAGGGCAGCTGGTCGAAAAGAACTACAAGGTGTATATCGAAGACAGGATGATGAGAGTTCTCAACTCAGGTGGTAGGTTAATCTTGAAGGCACCAATGTCTCAAAATAGAACCTTCAAGGTTGAACTTAACATGATGGAGCATAAGTGCCTTGCAACTGCAGCCAACAGAGATGAATGAATATGGCATTATAGACGTGGCTGTCTCAATTTCAAAGACATCAGAGATTTGAAGAGAAGAAATATGGTTTTAGGATTACCAGAAATCGACATTCCAAGTAAAGTATGTGAAGAATGTGTTCAGGTGAAGCAGCACAAGAACAACTTCAGCAAAGATGCAGGAAGCAAGTCGAAGGCAATTCTTGAAGTCATATACTCTGATGTATGTGGTCCTATCCAAGTGGATTCGATTGGAGGTAATAGATACTTTGTCACGTTCAAAGATGATTTCAGTCGAAAATTATGGACTTACCTGACCAAGAAGAAAAGTGAAGCAATCGAGGTATTTGCCAAATTTAAATCTATGGCCGAAAGACAAAGTGGTCGAACGATAAAGATTTTGAGGACTGATGATGGTTGAGAGTATGTGTCAAAATATTTTGATGCACTATGTGAGAAAGAAGAGATTGTGCATGTGGTGGTGCCACCATACACTCCACCGTAGAATGGAATTGCAGAAAGGAAGAATAGAACCATCATGAATGTGGTAAGAAGTATGTTGGAAGGAAAACATCTACCCAAAGAATTATGGGGAGAAGTTGTGTCAACTGCAACATACATCTTGAATAGATGTCCGACGAAAAAGCTAGAAAGAATTACGCCAGAAGAATGTTGGTCTGGTGTCAAGCCTAGCCTAAGTCATTTGAAGGTGTTTGGATCTATAGCACATAGACATGTGCCAGATCAGTTGAGAAGAAAACTTTATTTTAAGTCGAGTCAAATGATCCTAATAGGATATCATTCGACTGGAGGATATAAGTTTTTCGACCTAGTGAACAAGCAAGTAGTGATCAATAGGGACATGATCATAGATGAGCTTAAAGAATAGGATTGGACTGAGAATTTTAAGAAGGATTCAGTGAGAATCTTATGTGAAGAACCAACTAATGAAGTTGAAAGAGAAGTTTGACAAGAAGAAGTGAGAGGTGAAGCAGGCCCAAGCAGACCTCAACGAACAAGACACATGCCTGCAAGGTTGCAAGAATGTGTGATTACATTAAATGTTGTTGTCAATGAAGAAGGTGGGCTGGTACACTATGTTTTCTACGTCGAACCTGTCTATACATCTGAGGCATTGAAAGATTTGAAGTGGGTGAAACCAATGAATGAGGAACTGAAGTCCATTGATGTCAATAACACTTGGTCGCTTGTTGAATTGCCTCTAGACAAGAAGGCAATTGATGTGAAGTGGGTATACAAGGTGAAGTTGAATCCCAAAGGAGAGGTAACTCGACACAAGTCAGGACTTGTAGAAAAAGGATTTCTTCAGAAATACGGAATCAACTTCGACGAAGTTTTTGCACCCGTTGCTAGTATCGAAACAATCAGGTTGGTTGTTGGTCTAGAAAAAATGAACAACTGGAAGGTATATCAAATGGATGTGAAATGTGCATTACTGAATAGTCCCTTAGATGAAGAAGTTTATGTCGCACAACTAGCTGGGTTTGTGAAACAAGGCGAAGAAAGAAAGGTGTACGGCTGCATAAAGCCCTGTATGGACTTAAGCAAGCTCCAAGAGCTTGGAATAAGAAGATAAATAGATTTCTAAGGGAGAATGAATTTGTGAAGTGCACGACTGAGCATGGAGTATATGTAAGGAGAAACAATAGTGAATTGCTTATACTATGTCTCTTTGTCGATGGCCTGTTGATAACAAGAAGTTGTAAGAAGGAGTTGAAGACTTCAAACATGACCTAAGTGAGGAGTTTGAAATGTCAGACTTGGGATATCTCTCATACTTCCTTGGTATCGAATTCTACAAGAGCAGTAGAGGTTTGATGATGCATCAAAAAAGATATGCAGGCGAAATAATCAAGAGATTTGAGATGAAAGATTGCAACCCAACTTCAACTCCAGCTGAGCCAAGACTGCAACTGTCGAAAGATTCAGATTCAGATGATGTCGACCCAACCCAATATAGAAGACTTATTGGGTCACTAAGATACCTTTGTCTTACAAGGCCTGACTTAGCATAAAATGTAAATATGGTAAGTAGATTCATGCAGAAGTAAAAGGTATCACACCTAACAGCGGCGAAGAGGATACTAAGGTATCTGAAAGGAACTCTCGACTACGACATTTTATTTCCTGAAGCTGATGAAGGAAAAGAATGCAAGTTAGTGGGATACACCGACTCAAGTTGGTGTAGTGATGCTGAGGATAGAAAATCCATAGTTGGCTCTGTGTTTATGCTAGGTGGTGCACCAGTTGCTTGGAGTTTGAGAAAGGAGCCAGTAGTGGAATTGTCATCCTGCGAAGCAAAGTACATAGGTGTTTCTCTCTATGCATGCCAAGCAAAGTGGATGGTGAATCTGGTCGAAGAGATTGCATGGAAGAGTCATGGAGCAATTATCATGAAGATAGACATCATGTCATCTATCAACCTACGAAGAATCCGATAGCACGTGGGCGAAGCAAGCACATCGAAATGAGGTTCCATTATCTTCGAGAGCAGGTAGCAGAAGGGAAGATGAACTTAGAACACTGCAGAACTGAGAATTAGATTGTAGATATCATGACGAAAGTAGTGCAAGTCGAAGTGTTGAAGAAGCTAAGGTCTATGATGAATATAGATAACTTAGACACAATGAATTAGGTGGTATGTTGAGATTGTAATTCCTTGTGTTGAAGCAAGTGTAGCTCAATAGAAACAAGGATGTGTCGAAATTAGCCTAGTGTGTGTGTGTGTGTCGAGTTGTGTTAGATATCGAAGTGTCGATGCGGGTTGCTTGACACAGGATTTCGACATAGATCAAAATAGAAATTTTGGGCTTTACCTTAGGGAGAAAGGTAGCTCAATTATAAATAGAGGGAGTAACCCCTATTTCGAGTAAGAAGAATAGAGAATAATATTGTAATATACAACAGAAAGTGCAGTTGCACAGTTGAATAGTATTTTTTCCCAGTTTGAGAGCAGAAAGTTACTCTGCAGAAATCATTCTCCTTTTCCCTTATTTTGTTAAACCCTAATCTTCTTTCTTATTCAATCTTCTTTCTTTATTCTTCCATTAATAATTGTTGCGCAGAATCATTCTGGCAATTAAGGTGTTATTGTTTCACTTGAGTAAAGAGTGAAGAACAAAGGATTTCGATCAGGTTGATTGAATCTTGTTCATCAAGATTGATTCGGAATTCTCAAAGTTTTGAGTTAATTCCAACAACAGCTATGTCTCAAAACTTATAAATATCTTTGCCTTGAGCACCAAAATTATGATCACCTAAACCCCAAATTTTAAAGGTCATAGATTATTCGACAGTATATAGAATTCATGAATACATTGCGAGCATATATTTGGGAAGAATTATAGTAGGATTTTTTTTAATTTTTTATTTATTTTGGATTTGACTTAGCTTAATCTTATCAAATTTATTTGTAAATTGATGATTTCTCCTACTTATAAAAAGTTAATATTGTCATATCTCATTTAATGTGAAACTCTTAACACACACTTCTCATTCGTAGCTTGTGTGTTATGCAAGTTTTAAGATTCTTTTGTTCCATTCCTTGGCTTCACTTGTTCTTTGTGACTGAATTTCTTATCACTCAGTACAAGAATCATGATTTAATTTATGCTTTTGGTGTCAAGAGTTGCTTCATATCACTGAGTTTCTTGGATTTGGTTTGTTTCAAGCGGTGCCCATTGATTTAACGACTTCTACAACACATCTTATTGTATATTCATATGCCCACATGAATATTCTTATTGAATACGTTTTTGTTCTGCGCAGGCTAAAGACCCAATACGGATGAGACCCATATATCAAGTCAACTCAGACAATGCCGAATAAAAATTATCCAACATATATAATCAACGTACGTGAGACTTAAGGTACACTGTTATGATCTCATAATTTACTTCACTCATATTGGACTCTGTAACTGAATTGAGCGTTGGAGTGTTAACTTTGCAAGTCCATCCCAGTGCCACTGGATCGGGGATCAACATCACCACATTTGGAGTACATCATCATCAATCAAACACAATCATGGTTCCAATATAAAATAATGGCGCTGTTTTTGGGAATACACTTTTTATTCTCGCAAAATTATACAATCAAATTCTATTTAATCCGAATCTATATCATGATGATGTCGTAATAGGAATAATAAATTTATCAATTACCTCTGATGAACCTTGTTTTTCATGTTACTTCTAGGTGACATGCCTTTAATACGAACAACAACTTTTGATGATGACAACTAGTCTCTAATGACAAGTCAAACATAAGCGGTAAAGCAGTTAAAGTTGCAAATTAGGATATTAGCATTTGATGGACTTGAGTATCTGATGATGACAACCAAATGGAATATAAATAAATTCTCATCTCAAGTGAACTCAAACAAGTGTCTATAAGAAAGAAATCATCCGATAAGTCTTGAAGAACAAGAAATTCCTACCTCGAGTAGTCTGAGTGAATACTTTGTAATGCATAAGGGCATTCTTGTAAAATTGCATGGCTAATCACACACACACACACACGAAAATATTTTTTAAACTAATTTTTTTCAAGAAAACATTTTCAAAAAATGTTTTGAAGTCGTACCAGATGAGTTGGAAGTTATCTTAAAAGCTCTGGGCAAATTTTTGTCTTTGCCAATCGATTGGCACATTGAACTAATTGTTTGGTTAAATTCAAAAATGCTTCCCAAGCGATTAGGACAACCTCTTAATGAGATGTAACGACTAAATATATTATTTTTTTCTTCCATTTTTAACTTGGTAATTGATTAAACTCAAGGAAACCGATTGATTGATATATGTTGTCAATCGATTTGTAAGTCTTAAATTGGCCTTAAAATAATTTCTTTTTTAAGACAACCTCTAGCCTATAAATAGAGGTATCTTCCCTGATTTCAAAACATCTAGAATCGTGTTTCATTTCACAATTCTAGCTCTCTCTCTAAACTTTTCTTTTGTTTACTCTCTCTCACTAAGAATTTAGCTATAGTGCTTTACGAGAAAGTATTTTTTGCAAGTGAGGAAGTTGAAATTCTAGAAGGGTGGATTTGCAAGTTCACCATGGAACTTTTGTTTATACCTTGGTTGAACATTTTATCTAATTAGGTATTGTTTGTTTGGGCTCGAAGCTAAACTTTTAAAAAGCTTAGCTATGGGATTTGTGTGATCAAGTCTCTTGTTTAGGTTCGAGATCAGCCTGTGGTAAAATCTCATAAGTTATTGATTAGCCCGTGATAAACCAGGTTTAGGTTAAAGTTTATCCCGATATTAAATGCTTCTTTAAGTTAGAGATCAGCCTGTGGTAAGATCTCATCGATTCTTGGTTAGTCATTGATAAAACCAAGTTTAGGTTAAAGTGTATCTTGGTATTTAAAGCTTGTTTAGGTTGGAGATCAGCCCGTGGTAAAATTTCATAGGTTATTGGTTAGTCTGGTATAAATCAAAGGCTAAGGTTCGAGAGTTTATCCCAGTGTTAAAAGCTCCCATGGTTTGTTTAAAAGCTTGAAGACAAACCGCTCCAAGATTATTGTGAAAATAATACTAAATGCTTCGATCCACTAGTTGGAAGGAAAACTCGCTGCTTCACTCCATAGTTTGATTTTTAGTTGCAAGTTTGGAAGATACTTCACTTTTCCTTGTATATGGGAGCTCAAGAATTTAACCTACTAAAAACTCTTAAGTTTATTTGATACTCTCAAGATCAATTCTTGAGGAGAGAAGTATGTCTTTTTCTTTGTTTGGTAGAACCGCTATAACTTTCGGCGTCTTCTCTCTTACCTTAAACTCTTTAATTTATGCACTTTACATTGCACTATTTTACATTTCAGCTGCTTAAACTAAAAATGTGTTCTAACTCTGATTTTAATTCCAAAAGTTTTTCAAAACCAATTTTTTCTAATGCACACAAGTCACCCCCATCTTGTGTATGAAGTCACATGTCCAACATATTGCATCAGATTCTAATTCCTGTTTAAGGACTAGTCGTCTCAGGAGGAAGATGACTTCCGACAAGAGTTCCTTTCTAAACACACCACCATTTCTTAATAATAGTATATTTTATATTTGGCAAGCTAGGTTTATAATTTTTATTCAAAATATCAATCATGAATTATGGGAAACCATAATCAATGGTCTGTTTATCCCTACTTTCCTAGTAAATGTAAAAGTAGTAGATAAACTCAATTCCCTTTGCATCAAAAAGGAAAAGAGAAAATTTGAGATAGATTTTAAAACCAAGAGCTTGATAACAATGTCTCTAGATGATCGTAAATTTTTCTATGTTCATCAATGCTAAATCGTCAAGGGAATGCAGGATACTCTTGAGATGATGAGTCTCTCCAAGTATCAAACAAGAGAATTTGAACACACGAGATGAAGAAGAAACCACTTTTAAATCTTTTTCAAAGGTTATAAGTTTTATAAATTATATTTGAATTTTATTGACTAATCAATGTCTAAGAGTTAAGAATTGGAGGCTTAGTCCAGTCCTTACATCAAAAGATGGAAGTCTTCATAAGTTTTAGGAAAAATCAAAGAAGAAGGATATTCTAGATAAATTGAATGAAGTAGTTCAATTATTCAAAGATGAAGAAACAAAAATTGAAGAATCTTCAACTTCTCATACTCCTATCATACAACTCCAGTAGAATCCTTTGAAATAACATATTCAATAGTTGAGAGATCTTTGGAAAACTCAACATCAAATGAAGGAACCTCTTGTTTAAGAAATAGTGAAGAAGAAAAAGTATCTTCAATATTTGAATGAAGAAGAGAATGAGAGACATTAACCTCGGGGAGAAACATAAAAGAACCTTCTTCCAATGAAGAAGACAAAGTTTGCTTAAAGGCAACCTACAAGGTAGATATTGTTCAGGTAACTAAACCATCTTACGAATAACTATTTAGAATGAGTGCTAATTATAACACCCTAAACCTCGAAACTTATAAACAAAGCATTAAACGACAATTCAAGGTGTTACTGATGATAATCCTTTGAAACTCATCAAATAAATTGAAACCACACAATGGACAAAGAATTTTCAACACAACTTCATAAGTCATTTATAAACTCCAAAATAACAAAAACAACATCAAGTTTGAAAAATATAAAAAATATCATCCCCAATGTTACATGATCACAGTAGTAACCACTAATATATTATTAACAATTAAAAAGAAAGCTAAAAGTATCTCCAACAAGCAACCTTCCAACATATAGAAACAAGGATTACTATTGAGTATCTGCAAGATGTCCATGGTGAACAATGTAACACCCCAAATTTGTAAGAATATTTATTTAATTTATTTAAATATAATATTCGTGATTTTTGGTGAATTTTGGTGTTTTGGGCATTGTGTGGAGTTTTGGTTATTTAATTAAATAATAGTATATAATATGGAATATATTAGTATTATTATTAATTTAAATAATATTAGAGGAATTAAGGGTAAGATGGACTTTTGAGGAGGATTAGTGGGGGTATTATGGGGAAAGCCCATTTTAGAAGCCTAAGAGGTAGGTTTAACAAAAAGGAGAATTTGAGAATAGGATTCATTTTGTTAGACCGTGGAAAAGAAGGAAAAGGCGAGAGCTCTAAGGAAAAAGGGAAGAGGCTAGGATTCGAGAAGGTTTCCAAAGACTCAAGAGAGAAAGCTCGGAATTGACAATCTAAGGTATGGGGAGTATTGCCTTTCATTGTTTTCAATATAGGAATTCGAAGTGTTTAAAGCTGATTTATGAGGGTTTATGGGTTTATGAGTAAATTGGTGATTTAGGGGTATTTTTGTGGATTGATGATGAAGGTGAAGGGTTGAATTGATTGGGATAAAAGTAGGCCTTCGAGGCTAAACCTTCTGTTGATGATATGTGGGATCTTGTAGAGAAATGGATTTACGGGAGTTATGAGAATCTTTGGGGTTTGTGAAGGTTTAGGGGATTTTGAGGTTTAGGATAGTGTAATGAATCGACCTAATAGTCGTGGGTTTTGTGCCTTTGAGTGCCATAATGCCTTAGGAATGTTTTGGGGATGTTTTCGGGGTAATTGAAGTTGAACCCGTAAGAGTTTTGAGGTCTATTATGCTACTGATGCGTAGCAGCGATAGCAGGAAATCGCAAGTTCGCACAGCGAATAAATTATTCGCAAGGCGAACATTCACCCCAGACTCGCTTGGCGAATAGCGCAGCAAATGCGCGATAATGTTATTTGAGATTCTGGGATGAAATGTGAAGGATGATCTTTAGTTCGCACAGTGAACTTTCCAACGAATAGCTCGTTAGGCGAATGAGGGTGGCGAGGAGAGATAGAATGGGGTTTCTCTGGTTTTTGTATGGGATTTGGAGGTTCGCTGGAAGCTCGCAAAGCGAACACCCCATCGAACAGGTTCGCACGGCGAATTTTGTAGCGAACGCCTGCTGTTCACAAATTTGTTTTATGATTCATGTGCTGTCTTGGTGTTTTGAGCTGTGATCATTCTGATGAATTACCATGATGTATATTGATGATTAGGAGCTGTGTATATATGATGTTTGATGATTAATTGATGATATGAATTACCATGAATATATTGACGATTATGATCTGTGTATATATGAGGTTTGATGATTAATTGATGATATGAATTACCATGAGTATATTGATGATTATGAGCTGTGTATGTTTGATGTTTAATGATTAATTGATGATATGAATTACCACGAGTATATTGATGATTAAATGATAATGTGAATGACCATGGGTTATATGAATTATTAAGAGATGATGATACATGACTATTTTGATGTGATTTACCATAAGCGATATTAATGATTATAAGATGATGATTCATTATATTTTGATGAATAAATGACGATATGATTGATATGAGATTTTGATAAATGATGATGCACATAATGCCTTTTGTTGATGATGATGATATTGATGTTGTGCATCATGCATTCATAACATTATAGGACTTCGGTCCAGCGAGTTAGGCTTTGGTTTATGGTGGCTTCCATCCCATTGTGTGGATGTGAGGTATTTTGACGTGCTCTGGTTCTTGTGTAGAATCGATCCTAATGACGGGGATCTTTGGAGGGTGATGGCCTAGTGTCCACCGACTGTGACGATTGGTACCACATGCATGAGTCTTGTTTTGCATTGCATTTAATTGGCATTGATGTGATTTATGACGTCGTGATTTTGATGTTTCCTTTGTGGTGATCCTGATGATGTTGTATATGATGATGACGTTATTTTATGTTGTCGCTACTCGAAAAATAGTCGACCGGAGGCGAAAGAGGAAGAAACAGAAGAGTCGTCATCGAACTTTATTTATCCCATGAGGGGAAGGGAAAACATCGAGAAAACCCAAAGAAGAAAGGATAAGATGGTCTCGCAACCAAATTACGGGTTCGGAAGCCGGTTATGCAAGGGGAAGGTATTAGCACCCCTCACATCCATCGTACTCGATGGGAACCATTTGCTTGTCTATGTGTAAGGATGTTTGCTAAGTATATTGCTTTCTAAGATGTGTTCTAAGAGGCCAAAAGAAGGGTGAAGAACAAAGAATGTGAAAGAAAATAAAAGAGAAGGAATTCAAAAAGCAAGAAAAAGTGGAAAAGAAAATGGTCGTTCCATCACAAGCCATGCGCACCAAAACAAAACCCCTTCCTGCTACACCAAAGACAACTGTTGCTTTGACCAACCTGCTGAACCTGCTGCCATAACTGTACCATGCTGCTAACCTGCTAAAAAGAAAGCAACAAGTCAACAAAATCTGAACCATTGTACAAGCAACAACAACAACACGATGCTATAACCATAACCTGTGCAACAGACAAATTCTGCAGCTCCAAGACAAACACAATGTCCTTGATGCCTTAACCCACAAATTTGTGAATTTCTTTAATAAAGAAGAGAGGACGGTAGACAAAGGGGGGAGAAAAAAAGAAAAATGGAAACAACAGCAAGAACAATATTGAAAAAACTCTCTTCACGAAAATTCTCATTTCCTCCGAATCAACCATCGGAAAACCGCAAATACCGCCACTGCCAACCCCTTCGTCCTCTAAGACTCCCTCCGTGCTCGCATCACAAACGGCTTCCCCATATCACTCTCTCATCTCCATATACAGCAGCTTCCTCCACTTCTCTTCATGAACACACCTTAAGCACCATTCTTCGTTTGCTCTAAACAATAACCATACAAACCTCAAAAACACAACCATTCTTCACAGCTTCCAAACACCACAACTCTTCCTTCGAACCCAAACTCCAAACCTTCCTTCACCATAAACCTGAAACCTATTTTTTCCATTCCCCTTTTTTAAAAAACCCAATAATATTCTTCCTTAACCCCAACTTTCAACAACAGACCGCACCACAAATCGCACCCATCTTCAACAACAACAACCAACCAAAACAACCCAAAACCATTCACACCAAAAACCCAGAAAACTCAGAGAGGTTGAGGAGAGAAACAGAGAATCGCGGCCGAAAGAAGTAGAGAAGAGGAGAGCCGCTGAAGGAGATCCAAGTGGAGAAGGTGCGAGAACGCCGTGAGAAGGAAAGATTCAAGCGATTCATTGCGAGAGACAAGCGATTGCGAGCATGATGGTCGAAATACGAATCAAAGAGAGAGTTGGAGTTGTGAGAGGAGATCGAGAACTGATTGTGAGGATATAAACGTGGCCGAGATTTTTGAAGATGGAGAGAACGAGTTTTGGGGGAGGATGGATCGTGTTTTGTGTTCTGTTTTCCTAGCTTGTTTCACACGGCCGTTTCCATTTGTCTCATTCTAGGGTTTTCAAAACCCTTTCATTCCTAACCGAACCGGGTCAGGAGACCCAGGATCCGACCCGACCCATACCTCAAGGTCATCCAGCTTGCTGAATCTTTAATGGGCTTTCACTTTCAATCCATAGCCCATTTCTTGTTAACTTCTTTTAATTTTGTTGAAAAATAATCTTTTAGTTTCTTCTAACTTTGCTTAAAAATAATATTTTAGTTTCTTTTAATTTTATTTAAAAATAATCTTTTAGCTTCTTTTAATTTTGTATAAAAAATAATCTTTTAAGTTTTTTTTATCTTGTTTGAAAATGTCTTTTATTGTTGTTTTAGATTTCTAATATGTTATTTAGTTTAATTATTGTAGGAAAAAAAACTTTAGATTTAATAGTTTAGATTTTAGTTAGTATCTTAAACTTTAGATTAGTTTTAGGATTATATATTTTAATTTTAGGAATAGATCTTTTTATTTTAACCTTTATTTTTTTTTAATAATAAAAATAACCAAAAAATGATAAATCTTAAAAAAAAACAAGAATATTTTATTTCTAGAATTTAATTAGGTTTTGGTTAATTTCAAGTTTATTTATTATTTAGATTTTATGTCTTGATTTACTCTTCAATCCTATTTTATTTTATTTCGATTTCATTTCGGTTTCTATTTCATTCCTCATTTTCATTCTCTTCTAAAGTCAAAAAAACCTTGGTCTAGTACCAAGTGCTCATTTTCAAATTTTCTCTTTGTATTGAACTAAAAAGAGAGGATTGGGTGAAGACCTATTCCTTTTCGAGTATTAGGATGCTCACTTTAGAGTGTGTGGTCTCGATACTCGTCTTTCAATACGAAGACGTGAATATATTCACCACCCATTCTTTCAAAAACCTTTTTCTCTTTCATCTCCTTGTGTCTAAAAACCTTGGTCCCGTACCAAGTGCATTTTTAAACTCTTTTCTCAATAAACTTAGATGGTCGTGGAGTGGTTAGGCGAAGGCCTTCTCCTATCCCGAGTGCTTGACATTACCTTTAGGGTTCACTGTCGTAAAGCACTTACCATCTAACTCAAAACATCTTTAATAAGAGAATAAAGTTCTCTTTGTATTGAACTAAAGAGGGGGGATTGGGTAAAGACCTCTTCCTCTTCGAGTATTAGGATGCTCACTTTAGAGTGTGTGGTCTTGATACTCGTCTTTCAATACGAAGACGTGACTATGTTCGCCACACCATTTTCATAAAAAACCTTTTTGAGATAAAGAATTGGGTACTACCCGAAGGGGTTCCTATCCGAGGACTTATTTCACCCTTAAAAACAATCTCAACAAATCAAATGTGACATCTTGCCTTGATGGCGAAAATCAACCTTTTCAAAAAGGACATGTTACGTCCGTTCTACCGCAAACAGGTAACGCATAAGACTCCACGATCGAGCTGCAAAACACCTAACTGCTAGAACCCGCACGTTAACATCGTCCATAAAAAACACCAACAAATCGTGGTTGGTCGAACTACGATTGCTCTGATTCTTCATTCTCGTCCGAATGTAAGATACGTAGGCACAAGATTGCAATAATCATGGCGAGCCCCCTTCCATTTTCTTCACCCGTAGTCCTCCGAACTACGCTGACTCTGACTTTCCCATTGCACAAGGGAATACGTAGGCATAGGACCGTGAAGTCCTATCGAGTCTCCTTTTCTTTCTCTCTCTTTTTGTTTCCACCATTCTCCACCTTTTCTTTTTATTTCCTTTGATTCTCACCTTCCTCTCTCCCTCTTTAGAACACTCTTAGAAAGCAATTTCCTTAGCAAACATCCTTACACATAGACAAGCAAATGGTTCCCATCGAGTACGATGGATGTGTGGGGTCCTAATACCTTCCCCTCGCATAACCGGATTCCGAACCCGTAATTTGGTTGCGAGACCATCTTATCCTTCCTTCTTTGGGTTTTCTCGATGTTTTCCCTTCCCTCTTTTGGGATAAATAAAGTTCGATGGCGACTCTTCTGTTTCTTCCTCTTTCGCCTCCGGTCGACTATTTTTCGAGTAGCGACATATGTATATCCTATTTTTATATTAATTATAATGAATTGTGATTACTCACCCTGCCTGTTTGAATGTTGCCTCCACGTGGGTAACGTGCTGGTGATCAGGCTTAGCTGTGGATGCCTTCGAGGACTTTTGGAGTTCTTAGTGCTTTTGGTCGAAGTAGAGGGTCTTGCTCTGATAGTGTAACATCGGGTTGGGTCGTTGAGTCGAAACATATTATGTTGACATTTTGTTGTTATTTGATGAGTATGGTTTTATTTTAAAACCTTTTGATTTTTGGATTATTGTGGTTATGGTGGTTTCGCTGCTGATTTTGATGGCTTTTGAACATTTTGAGGAAAACTCGTTGTTTACGGAGCAAATGTTTTATTTTGAGTTCATTGAGAAAATGTGCACCCTTCTGAGGTGATTTTTACTCTGATAATTTGTTAATTTTTCTGTGTATATTTGTGGGGTAGAAAAGGGTGTTACATTAGTGGTATCAGAGCAGGTCGGTCCGTCCGGCAATGTTGTTTAATGTTGTCTATTCCCTAGTGTGCGACATGTGTGTGAAAACACTGTCGATGCTTGTTTTGTTTTCCATTTACATGTTGGGAATGAAATAAGTGGGGGAGAAGATGGTGCTTCTCCAAGATGCTTCAAGTGTGGAGCGATGGCTAAGTGCGGTGTTGGATGCTACGATAGTTTGGTAAAGATAGTTTGTACCGCCTCATGATAGTCGGCTGTTATTGACAAATTGAGGAACTGATCACCCTTAATCTCTTGTTCATAATAGACGGGATCATATTGGATGGGATAGACGTGTCTTGCGAGCTTAAGTGGTATGCGCAGTGAATTGTTTAAGCCAAGTGTTTACAAATGGTTTTAATGAGTCGATGCAAGATGGTGCTGAGATGTTTATGTTGAGGGTAACTTTGAGTATTAGTGAAGGTGGAGAAGTTGGTGTTTTGCCTTTTGGTTATGAAATTTCGGAAGTGTTTCCTGATAACGTAAGTGATTTGCCTCCAGAGCATGAGGTAGAGATTGCGGCGGATTTGATACCAGGTATGAGTCCGGTGTCAATGGCTCCTTACCGGATATCTGCATCTGAGTTGGGAGAATTGAAGAAATAATTGGAAGAGTTGCTTGGGATGAATTTGTTCGACTGAGTGTTTCTCTGTGGGGTGCTCCTGTGATGTCGGTCAAGAAGAAAGATGGTACTATGAGGTTGTGTGTGGATTATAGACGATTGAATAAAGTGACGATCAAGGATAAGTATCCACTTCCGAGGATTGATGATTTGAGGGATCAATTGGTGGGCGCTTGTGTTTTAGCAAGATTGATTTGAGGTCTGGTTATCATCAGATTCATGTTAAGCCTGATGATATCCCGAAGACAGCTTTCAGGACGAGGTATGATCACTATGAATACACTGTGATGCCGTTTAGTGTATCCAATGCACCTGGTATGTTCATGAAGTACATGAATCAGGTTTTTCATGAGTATTTGGATAAGTTTATGATGGTGTTTATCGATGATATCTTGATATATTCTAGATCTGAAGAAGAACATGCTGAGCATTTGAGAACTGTGTTGTGAGTATTGAAGGAGAAGAAGTTGTATGCAAAACTGTCCAAGTGTGAGTTTTGGTTGAAGAAAATGAATTTTCTTGGCCATGTGATTTCAGGTGGCAGGATTGCCGTTGATTCCTCTAAAATTGATGTCGTGTTACAGTGGGAGACTCCGAAGTCTACTACCGAGATACGAAGTTTCTGGGATTAGCGGGTTATTACCGCAAGTTTATCAAAGGCTTCTCTAAGTTGCCATTACCTTTAACTCAGTTGACTCGAAAGGGTCAAGCTTTTGTGTGGGATGTAGCTTGCGAAGAGAGTTTTGTGGAATTGAAGAAGAGGTTGACGACCGCTCCAGTGTTGGTTTTGCCTAATCCGAGCGAATCTTTTGTGGTGTATTGCAATGCGTCGAAGATGGGTCTTGGTGGAGTATTAATGCAGAATGGACAAGTTGTTGCATATACTTATAGACAATTGCGAGTTCATGAGAGGAATTATTCTACACATGACTTGGAATTGGCCGCTGTGGTGTTTGTGTTGAAGATTTAGAGACATTATTTGTTTGGCTCTAAGTTTGAAGTGTTCAGTGATCATAAAAGTCTGAAGTAATTATTTGACCAAAAAGAATTGAATATGAGGCAGAGGAGGTGGTTAGAGCTGTTGAAGGATTTCGATTTTGACTTGAGTTATCATCCGGGCAAAGCAAATGTAGTGGCTGATGCATTGAGTAGGAAGTCATTGCATATGTCGATGCTTATGGTGAGAGAATTGGAATTAATTAAGCAATTTTGAGATTTAAGTTTGGTATGTGAAGAGACCTCTGACAGTGTGAAGTTGGGAATGTTGAAGTTGACTAATGGTATTTTGGAAGAAATCAGAGTGAGATAGCAATCTGATTTAAAGTTGGTTGACCAATTGACGTTAATTAACCAAGGTGACAGAGGTGAATTCTGGATTGATGAGAATGGTGTGATGAGGTTTCGAGATAGAGTATGTGTTCCAGATGTTCCAGAAATTAAGAAAAGCATCCTGGAAGAAGGATATTGAAGTATATTGAGTACTAATCCAGGTGCTACGAAGATGTACCAGGATTTGAAAAAGTTGTTTTGGTGGCCAGGTATGAAGAAGTATATTGCGGAGTTTGTTTATGCGTGTTTGACTTGTCAGAAGTCGAAGATTGAGCGTTAGAAGAGTTTAGGTATGATGCAGCCGTTGAACATTCTGGAATGGAAATGGGATAGTATTTCCATGGATTTTTTGTCGGGATTGCCGAAGACTGAAAAAGGGAATGATTCTATTTGGGTGATCATGGATCGATTAACTAAATCGGCTCAATTCTTGTCGATGAAGATTAATTATTCTATGCAGAAGTTAGCCGAGATGTACATTGAGGAGATTGTGAAGTTACATGGGATATTTTCGAGTATTGTGTCGGATAGAGATTCGAGATTTACATCTAGGTTCTGGAAGAGTTTGCAAGATGCTTTGGGTACTAAGTTGAGGATGAGTTATACCTATCATCCGCAGATGGACGGTCAGACAGAAAGGACTATCCAATCCTTAGAGGATTTGCTGAGAGCTTGTGTGTTGGATCAAGGTGGATCGTGGGATAGTCATTTGCCATTGATCGAGTTTACCTACGACAACAGTTTTCATTCTAGTATTGGGATGACGCTGCATGAAGCTTTGTGTGGAAAGAGGTGTAGGACTCCATTGTATTGGTATGAGTCAGGCGAGAGTGTGGTACTCGGACCTAGAATTGTGCAAGAGACTACCGGGAAGATTAAGACGATCCAAAAAGGAGAAAATTGGACTTGAGATGTGAAGATCAGATGAGGGGGTAATATCCGACTCTATTTTTCCTTGAGGTAATTTTCGAGGGCGAAAATTCTTTAAGTGAGGGAGAGTTGTAACACCACAAATTT
Source organism: Lathyrus tuberosus (assembly GCA_022829125.1). NCBI lineage: Eukaryota > Viridiplantae > Streptophyta > Magnoliopsida > Fabales > Fabaceae > Lathyrus > Lathyrus tuberosus. The sequence continues at coordinate 4,980,724 of JALAZF010000449.1, forward strand.
GTAAGAATATTTATTTAATTTATTTAAATATAATATTCGTGATTTTTGGTGAATTTTGGTGTTTTAGACATTGTGTGGAATTTTGTGGAGTTTTGGTTATTTAATTAAATGATAGTATATAATATGGAATATATTAGTATTATTATTATTATTAATTTAAATAATATTAGAGGAATTAAGAGTAAGATGGACTTTTGAGGAGGATTAGTGAGGGTATTATGGGGAAAGCCCATTTTAGAAGCCCAAGAGTTAGGTTTAACAAAAAGGAGAATTTGAGAATAAGATTCATTTTGTTAAACCGTGGAAAAGAAGGAAAAGGCGAGAGCTCTAAGGAAAAAGGGAAGAGGCTAGGATTCGAGAAGGTTTCCAAAGACTCAAGAGAGAAAGCTCGGAATCGACAATCTAAGGTATGGGGAGTATTGTCTTTCATTGTTTCCAATATGGGAATTCAATGTGTTAAAAGCTGATTTGTGAGGGTTTGTGGGTTTATGAGTAAATTGGTGATTTAGGGGTATTTTTGTGGATTGATGATGAAGGTGAAGGGTTGAATTGATTCGGATAAAAGTAGGCCTTCGAGGCTAAACCTTCTGTTGATGATATGTGGGATCTTGTAGAGAAAGGGATTTATGGGAGTTATGAGAATCTTTGGGGTTTGTGAAGGTTTAGGGGATTTTGAGGTTTATGATAGTGTAATTAATCGACCTAATAGTCGTGGGTTTTGTGCCTTTGATTGCCATAATGCCTTAAGAATGTTTTGGGGATGTTTTCGGGGTAATTGAAGTTGAACCCGTAAGAGTTTTGAGGTCTGTTGTGCTACTAATGCGTAGCAGCAATTGCAGGAAATCGCAAGTTCGCACAACAGATGAATTATTCGCAAGGTGAACATTCGCCCCAGACTCGCTGGGCGAATAACGCAGCGAATGCGCGATAATGTTATTTGAGATTCTGGGATGAAATGTGAAGAATTATCTTTAGTTTGCACATCGAACTTTCCAACGAATAGCTCGCTAGGCGAATGAGGGTGGCGAGGAGAGATAAAATGGGGTTTCTCTGGTTTTTGTATGGGATTTGGGGGTTCGCTGGAAGCTCGCAAAGCGAACACCCCAGTGAACAGGTTCGCACGGCGAACTTTATAGCGAACGCCTACTGTTCGCGAATTTGTTTTATGATTCTTGTGTTGTCTTGGTGTTTTGAGCTGTGATTATTCTGATGAATTACCATGATGTATATTGATGATTAGGAGTTGTGTATATATGATGTTTGATGATTAATTGATGATATGAATTACCATGAATATATTGACGATTATGAGCTGTGTATATATGATGTTTGATGATTAATTAATGATATGGATTACCATGAGTATATTGACGATTATGAGCTGTGTATGTTTGATGTTTGATGATTAATTGATGATATGAATTACCACGAGTATATTGATGATTAAATGATGATGTGAATGACCATGGGTTATATAAATGATTAAGAGATGATGATACATGACTATTTTGATGTGATTTACCATGAGTGATAATTGTGATTATAAGATGATGATTCATGATATTTTGATGAATAAATGACGATATGATTGATATGGGATTTTGATGAATGATGATGCATGTAATGACTTTTGTTGATGATGATGATATTGATGTTGTGCATCATGCATTCATAGCATTATAGGACTTCGGTCCAGTGAGTTAGGCTTTGGTCTATGGTGGCTTCTATCCCATTGTGTGGATGTGAGGTATTTTGATGTGCTCCGGTTCTTGTGTAGAATCGATCCTAATGATCTTTGGAGGGTGATGGCCTAGTGTCCATCGACTGTGACGATTGGTACCACATGCATGAGTCTTGTTATGCATTGTATTTAATTGACATTGATGTGATTTATGATGTCGTTATTTCGATGTTTTCCTTTGTGATGATCCTGATGATGTTGCATATGATGATGACGCCATTTTATGCATATCCTGTTTTTATATTAATTATAATGAATTGTGATTACTCACCCTGCCTGTTTGAATGTTGCCTCCACGTGGGTAACGTGCAGGTGATCAGGCTTAGCTGCGGATGTCTTCGAGGACTTTTGGAGTTCTTAGTGCTTTTGGTCGAAGTAGAGGGTCTTGCTCTGATAGTGTAACATCGGGTTGGGTCGTTGAGTCGAAACATATTATGTTGACATTTTGTTGTTATTTGATGACTATTTAAAACCTTTTGATTTTTGGATTATTGTGGTTATGGTGGTTCCGCTGCTGATTTTGATGGCTTTTGAACATTTTGAGGAAAACCCGTTGTTTACGGAGCAAATGTTTTATTTTGAGTTCATTGAGAAAATGTGCACCCTTCTGAGGTGATTTTTACTCTGATAATTTGTTTATTTTGCCGTGTATATTTGTGGGGTAGAAAAGGGTGTTATAGACAACCTGGAGCAAAGGGGGTGAGAAACAACAAATCAATATGAACAGTCTAAAGAATGCTAAGGTAGGGAACATACAACAAGCACACATTCATTACATAATCAACAATTTCATAGTCTCACACCCATTCATAACAACATATACATATTCGCAACTAATCTACAACATCGTGAAGAATCAACTACATATGAAATCATGTATCCAAATCTACTCCACAACTAACTTATTATGCATGTAGTAGCATTCATGAACACTCAGGTTCATCCTGCTCTTGATCCCCTCCATCGGACCAGAGCACACGAAATCATTACCATCATCATAGGTAATGCTTCACTAGATCCCATATGGAATCGACTACTCGCTCCCGATCCCCACCACAGGACCAGAGCACACCAAAGTTCGTTACCATCACCATATGTAACACTTCACTAATTCTTCATTAGAATTAGCTACTCACTCCCAATTCATACCACCAAACCAGAGCAGACCAAAACTGGACTGAAGTCCATACACCATGATGCAAGACTCTCAACAACATGCATTATCACCATAAAGTTCACCAAAAAAAACACCATGCATATTTCACCATGTTAGACGATGGCTATGGATCTAGAAGGGGGGGTTGAATAGATCCCTTGAGTTTTACACGCAAATGGACTACAAAATTCTGTTTTAAAAAAATTTGTTTAACGGAAGCTACCGCTGGATAGAAACGTCTACAACGAACCTTCTACCGAAAGGATCGGATATGCGCGAATATATTGTGGATGACTACGAAAGAGAAAAATTCAGTTCTGAATATAACACTTATAAACGTAGACAACAAATTATCACTTGCTTGATGTTTATACCGATCCAATGAGGTTAATTGATAAACAATTTAAAGCACTGTGTTCGAATTTTGCTTGAAAACAAATTATCAAACACGTAGTGTGCGTAAACACACTATTTGCAGAATTTCTATGGAGAATAATGTGCAGCTGCTCCAAAACACAATTCAATGAATTGTATTGATTTAACAAAAATAGTTTAACAACATACAATTATTCTATGACAGAAATTACGATAGTTTGCAACGTCACAAAATCGAACACTACTGAAATATAAAAGAGTTAAGAGAAAGAGAGAGAACACCCGAGATTTGATTAGGCAGTTCCCCAATCGTCCTCGCTTTGGGTACGTCTGCCCCCAATTCCACAAAAGGAATTGATATATATATATATTGTAGTTGTTGCAATGTTTATTACAAGAGAAAACTGTGAACATACAAACCCCGAACGTCTTCGATCTTTGATGCAGAATTTTCTCTTCCCTTGATTCAAGATGAATCAAGTGCTCCGAATATGGATGATTCAATTACCGTCCCACGCTACTAAACCGAAAGAAAACTCCGTTCTTCAGTTACCTTCACTCGGTCAATTGAAATCTTCCAAGAATTCGAACCCAAACCTTCTTCTACGATCCTCTGATTACAGCTACTAAACCAAAACAGTTGCGCCAATTTTCGGTTACCTTCGCCCAGCTGAATCCCTGTAGAAAGAACAGTTTGTACAAAACCCCCAAAATCTCCTCGATTCTTGGAGGACAACCCCAACTGGTTTGATTCAAGAAACACCTGCCAATCTTTCAACCCAGAAGATGAAGATCACACTTCCTAAATTCTGAACGTTATCACTTCGATCAATGGGCGACACAAACAAAAATGATTATGTGTGATTGTTTGTTTACACAGTGAAGAAGATGAAGATGAAGAGAGAACTGACATATATTTTTCACGTTTCTTGTTCTATGTGAAAAATGAAGACCCAAAACTATTTATATGAAAAAATATAACCAAAAGATATAACAGGAAATAACAGAAATGAATTTAAGTGAAAAAGCACAAAAAGCAGTGTCATGCGTCGACCTCTGGAGTCTATGCGTCGACACATAGAAAGGCAATTTTGGGTTCTCAGGTTTATGCGCTTACCCGTGAGTTATGGGGGGTCAGCGCATGATTCTTGAGGTCGGCGCATAAGATCTGAGGTCAGCGCATGAAGGCCAATTTTTTGAGAAATTTCAATTTTTAATTGTTTTTACCAGACCAAGGACAAACACACATGCTAGACACTATTAAATCACTTGTGGACATTTATTTTTGAGGAGAATAGGATCCTATGCATCTAGACACATGACCAACAATGATGAGATGCTGTATGCCCGACACGTGAAGTGATACGGCTCAAATTACAATCTAATGCATTTGTTGACATCATTAAAACAAGATGGCTAAAAGGATATCCCTCACATACTCCCCCTTTTTGATGATGGCAACACTTCCTTGTTTTTCACGAGAGATGTAATTTGAGATGATCAATACCCCCCCTGTCTTTAACATCCGGTTTAAACGTTTCTGTAGTTTGTATTCTTCTCCCCCTTTGACAACATTAAAAAGACGAGAAGACAGTGGTCAAAATAGCATACGAAAATATGTATTCGATCAACAAATATTTGCAACAACAAAACAGTTATCAGCATCCACATATGATACCGCTAATGTAAACTAGTATTGATTAAATATGGAACAACGATATTAAAGCAAAACATTCACTTCATAAAGTTTGAAACATAACAGAAAAGTGCACTGTATGTCAAAATAATAGAAAGCAAACAACAAAACACAACTTCATGCACAACTAAACATGATGCCCTAAGGTTTATGGTCTCCTCCCCCTAAACGAATAACCTCGTCCCCTATGGTATTGACTTGGTGGTGGAAATTCCTCGAGTTGAAGATTGAGGTCAATCAAGGTGCTGTTAAGGTTACCAAGGCTGTTAGCCAAGTTTTGATTTTGTTGAGTCAGATTGGCATCCATTTGATTGAACCTTGTCATAGCAGCATTTGCAAAATTGTTGAAATTGGTGGCATGAGATGATAGTTGGTTAGACAGGTTGGTAAGCTATTCTTGTTGAGTCAGGTATCGAGTTTCCTGCTGCGCTTGAAATTCTTGATGTTGCAGAGATAACTCAGTCAGTCTTGCCAAAATTTCATCATTGGATTGTGAATAATGCTGAGACGGTGGAGTTGGTGGAGCAGAATTTTCTGGAATCTGCCATTCAGAGTTAGCATCATAGGATGGAGGAACATATGCATCGCCAAGGTTGGTCCAACAGTTTTGTTGCCACTGACCCCAGCCTTGATTGTCATAGGATTCTTCCGGTTGATATCCCATCCATGCCTCATTGTCTTCTTGATTGTCTTCTTCTTCTTTCGCTTGATTGTCCTGCATGACAACGTCTTCCTGTATCACTACATTTTCATCATTACCAACAGGATCTGCATTACCTTGACTTCCTTCATCCTCATTGGCTTCAAGATGGACAGGTTCAGGATGGGTAGCTCTTTGTCTATGGATGAACCTTTGCTCACGAGAGTTCCAATGATAACCCATCATGGACAAAGTTCTGGCCAGAAACTGTTGTTCAGCAGTAATGTGAACATGACAAATCTGTGGAATAGGAATGTCAAAGTGATTCAGAAAATTTGCCACAGCAGATGCAAATCCAAGTGCTAAAAATTTGTTAGAGCTGCGAGTTGTGAACATCCTAGAAGCAAAGTAGTAAGGCCAGTTGATTTTGATCTTTTCCCTCAGGATGTAGATAAGATGCACCTCCGCTTGTTCAACTCTTGAGAGGCCTCCTTTCTTAGGTCTCAAGATGCGAGAAACAATCCACTGAAGGATACGTTCTTTAAATTTCAGATGACCGGTGGTGACACTCTTAGGAAATGCTTCACTTGCCACATAATCAGCTGGATATGGTTCCCTCAGCATAGAATTCAAAGCAGTTTTGAATGCATAGTCTTTAACAAAGGTTTTATCAGTAACCTTTGGCAGACTCTCATCAGTATTCAAAACAAACAATGTAGACCATACATCGTTTGTCACTTGATATTCTGCATTATTGATAGAGAACTTAAATTCAGCCCCACGAAATTTTCCCTTTATCCCACAGTAGAACAATCTAGTCAAGTCTTCACTGTACTTGTCATCACATTCAACAAATTCATTCAGATTTTGAAAATTGATGAGTTCAGAAATTTCAGGAATGTGAAAATCTCGACCCATCAACAGATAAAAGCCATGTTGTCTGATAACAGCCCGATTAGAAAATAATTTTGCAAATGGAGTGGCTAACCTTTCAGAAATTAGGGATTGAAATGTTACCCGTTGTGTGGATGATTCTCTTGTTTGAGCTTGTTGTGAAGTGGATCCTCTTCCTCCTCTTGTACAAGCATTTCTTCTGGAAGCCATTGTTGAAGAAGAGTTGAAGGGAGATTATCAAACTTGATTGTTGCAGAGATAGAAGAGAAGATGTGTGAAATCCTTTGAGTACCTTGCTGTAGATATATAGAGAAATTTCTCTCTTGGTATTCCCTTCCCTTTTTCTAATTTATTAGGGTTTTGATGAGAGTTTAGTGGGGATTAATTGAGATTGATGAGGTTTAAAGGAGTATAATAGGGAGAGATTGACCACAAAAGCTAATTAAATGACATGCAAGAATCATAGTTTAATGTGCAATAGAGAATATAGGGAAGGTGAAGCATTTATAGGTCGGCGCACGCAACCCAGAAACATAAAGAAGTCTGAACGAATCCTTCATGCGTCGACCTGTAAACCTGTGCGTCGGCGCATGCTTTCTGAAAATTTTGAAAATTACTTGACCATGTTGTTATGCGCTAACCCGAGAGTTTAATAGGTCAGCGCGTGAAATCATGCGTCGACGCATGGAAGTGTAAAATTGAATTTTTTTTGCAAAAATCTTGTTCCAAGCAGATAAATACACATATACACACAGAACCAAACATTCACATGAATGATAAGTGCTCAAAATGAAGTAAACATCAAGATTGGAGTAAGTAACATGGCATAAAATGTTGATAAACCTCTATAAGTTGGAACGATATTACCTTGAACGTCATGACGGTGAGATCCCTCACATATGAATAAATTTCTCTTTGCATTGTTAGTTAAAGATATGAACAAGCATATATATATATATATATGTGAAGCTCATAATTCTCAAGGATGTTATGCACGATCCGAGATATCGAGAATGGCAAGTTCCCTACGGATGTGAAAGAAAGGCTCTGTAGCTAATGGTTTTGTGAAAATGTCAGCAAGTTGATTCTTAGTGTCAACATGCTCAAAAATAACATCACCTTTCTCTACATGATCCCTAAGAAAATGATGGCGTATTTCGATATGCTTGGTGCGTGAATGTAGTACATGGTTCTTAGTTAGATTAATCGCACTAGTGTTATCGCACAAAATTGGAATACGTTCAAGTTTTAAATTGAAATCCAGTAATTGTTGTTTAAGCCAAAGGACTTGAGCACAACAACTACCGGCGACAACGTATTCCGCCTCGGCTGTTGACAGAGCAACGGAAACCTGTTTCTTGCTGTGCCAACTCACCAAGGAATTTGCGAAAAAGTGACATGTGCCACTAGTACTTTTCCTATCCAACTTGCACCCGGCAAAGTCGGAGTCAAAGTAACCAACTAAGGAACAAACACTTCCTTTGGAATACCACAGCCCATACTTTGGAGTACCAGAGAGGTATCAAAGTATGCGCTTAACTGCCTTCAGGTGGGATTCCTTGGGATGTGCCTGATACCTCGCACACATGCATACACTAAACATTATATCGAGACGTGATGCGGTAAGATAAAGGAGAGACCCTATCATACCTCGGTACTTCTTTACCTCAACATCCTTACCCTTTTCGTCACGATCGAGATTAGCACTTGTAGGCATAGGAGTATCTATTGCTTTGCAGTTCAGCATATCAAAACGTTTTAGTAACTCAAGACAATATTTCGTTTGACTCACGAATGTGCCCTCTTCAAGTTGTTTGATTTGCAATCCGAGGAAATAGTTGAGCTCCCTCATCATGCTCATTTCAAACTCCCCCTGCATCAAACTAGAAAACTCCTTGACCAAGGTCATTTTAGTAGACCCAAATATAATATCGTCAACGTAAATCTGTACCAAAATTAAGTGTTTTCCTTGACGTTTAATAAAGAGGGTTGTGTCAACCTTTCCTCTTGAATACCCTTGATCAAGTAGAAATTTGCTTAGACGTTCATACCAAGCCCTAGGGGCCTGTTTTAGTCCGTACAAAGCTCGCTTAAGTTTATAAACATGATCAGGATATTCATGTGATTCAAAACCTGGAGGTTGGGCTACATAAACCTCTTCATTTATATATCCGTTAAGGAATGCACTTTTGACATCCATTTGGAATAGCTTAAAGTTCTTTGTGCAAGCGTAGGCAAGTAGAAGGCGTATGGCCTCGAGTCGGGCAACCGGCGCATAAGTTTCCTCATAGTCGATTCCTTTCTCTTGGTTATAGCCTTGCGCTACAAGCCTAGCTTTGTTACGCGTTATTACTCCATTTTCATCAAGTTTGTTCCTAAACACCCATTGGGTGCCTATTACTCGATGATCTCGCGGAGGGGGGACAAGGTCCCAAACCTCATTTCTCCAGAATTGATTTAGTTCATCTTGCATTGATAGATACCAATGCTCATCGAGTAACGCTTCCTTAGAGTTTTTAGGTTCGACTTGGGAAACAAAAGCAGAGTAATAACAAAAGTTACTAAGTTTAGAGCGAGTAGTTACTCCCTTAGAGATATCACCGAGAATGTTGTCAATTGGATGGTCTTTGGAAGACTTCCAAGCTGGAGGAAGTTCATCTTTCTTAGCATGATGATCATCCTCACTTTTCACTGGTTGGTGATCCTTTTCCTCCTCGATACGCACTGCTTCAGGCTGATCAGTTCCCTTGTCAGTGTCCTTGAGTATGTCTTCAGTAGGTACACCTGCACCATGAAAAGAACTACCTTCTCTGACATTTCTCGGATAAGACTCGTCAAAAGAAACATGGACTGACTCTTCAACTATACGTAACCTTTTATTATAGATTCTATAAGCTTTACTTGACTGAGAGTATCCAAGAAAAATACCCTCGTCAGCCTTGGCATCAAATTTACCGAGAGTCTCTTTTCCATTATTTAACACAAAGCATTTGCAACCAAATACATGAAGGTGAGATATGTTTGGCTTACGCCCTTTTAGAAGCTCATACGGAGTCTTGTTTAGAATAGGTCGGATGAGCACCCTATTCAAAACTTAATAAGTCGTACTTATGGCGTCGTCCCAAAAGTATTTTGGTAATCCACTATCATTGATCATAGTCCTTCCAAGTTCTTCCAAAACTCTGTTTTTACGTTCCACTACCCCATTTTGTTGAGGGGTACGTGGTGCTGAAAAGTTATGATCATTTCCATTGGAATCACAAAATGCTTCAAATAAATGATTTTCAAACTCACCCCCATGGTCACTTCGGATTGACCCAATGTTTGTGTTCAACTTGTTTTGAGATAACTTAGCAAATCGTTCAAAGGCTGAAAAGGTATCACTTTTATTTGCTAAGAAAATTGTCCAGTAAAACCTAGAAAAATCATCGACTATAACAAATCCATAGTAGTTACCACCTAGGCTTTTAACCCTAGATGGTCCAAAGAGATCCGTATGGAGGAGCTCAAGAGGTCTCATAGTTGAAACAATGTTTTTAGATTTAAAAGAGATCCTTGTTTGCTTCCCCATTTGGCACGTATCGCAAAGATGATCCTTTGTAAATTTAATTTTGGGCAAACCGATGACTAGGTCTTTAGAAACAATTTTGTTAAGAAAATCAAAGTTGATATGAGCCAAGCGTCTATGCCACAACCATGAATCTTCATTTATAGTGACTAAACACTTATCTCTATCCAATGATACCTCGTTTAAGTCTAGCATATAGACGTTATTCACCCTCAAGCCCTTAAACACATTCTTTTTGTCGCAATCTTCAACTACGCAACAATCCTTTGAAAAAGAGACTTTATAATTTTTGTCGCATAGTTGACTAATGCTTAAAAGGTTGTGTCTAAGGCCCTCCACAAGAAGTACATCAGAGATAGTAATAGATGAGGGGTTACCTATACTACCTTTGCCGAGAATTTGTCCCTTGTTATTATCTCCGTAAGTGACAAACCCCTTTTTCTTCGCCACAAAGTCGATGAAAAGAGATATGTCTCCGGTCATATGTCTTGAGCAGCCACTATCTAGAACCCATCTTCCTTCGGTGGTCTCAAGACTTTGTACCTACAAAAATAATCAAGGGAGAGTAGGTACCCAATTCTCATTGGGTCCTTCATGGTGAGTGAAACCAAAAATGCCTTTGGGCACCCATTGATAAATGCCCTTTGGAACAAGAAATCTCCGAAAGCGGCACTTAGCAATAGTATGACCGGGCTTACAACAATATAAGCAATCACGATTAGTTTGGAGTTTACCTTTGCTATCACTATCTCGAATCACATACGTGTATTGTTGATAAGGATTATTCATTGTTTCACGATAATGTGATCGATAAATAGCAAACGTAATCTTAGGCTTAAGAGCCTTGTCTAACTTGGCTTTGAGGGTTCTCACCTCTCTTTGCCAAATGTGACAAGTGCCACAGCCCCCAAGGTCAAACCATGTATATTTATTCTCATCGATTTTAGTTTTTGATGCATTCACCATGGAGTTTTTAAGATCTTCCAATTCCTTTTGGGAATCGGAGACCTTTTTCTCCAAATAGGAAAAAAATCTTTTTATTCGAAGCTAAGCGTTGAAATGTTTCCTTAGCTTCGTGGTGTAATGTATCAAAAGCTCTTTGTAATTCAGCATGAGACATATTTTGACAGTTTTCATATTTAGAGTGTTTTACCTCTTTTCCTTTGTTGTGACGTGCCATGAGACAAAGGTTGACGAATTCACTTTCGTCACTTGAAGAGCCAACTTTCTCTGACTCGCTATCACTTTCCCAAGCGATGTATGCTCGTCGAGACTTGTTGGACTTTTTGTTTGAACGACTCTTGTCATTATCCTTGTCTTTGTCTTTCTTTAAGGATGGACAATCCGATTTGTAGTGCCCGGATTTTCCACAGTTGTAGCACGTCCCTTTTACCTTGCCATTTTTATTTCCTTCACTTCTCGATTGCTTACGGAACTTGACAAGATTTCTGTCCGAGTGCTGAATATCATTCTTACGAATGTATCTATTGTATCTTTTCACAAATAAGCTCATATCATCACCGGAATCTTCATCTTTGTCGTTTTTGGCTTCATCATCACTTAGCTCTTGATGTGTGGACTTTGAACAAGAAGCCTTAAGAGCTATCGACTTCTTCTCCGTATCTCTTACCTTCTCTTTCTTTATGCTCTTCTCATGTTTATCCAAGCTAATGAGCACTTGCTCATGCTCATCGAGTTTACCAAAGAGTGTTGTGAGGTCTAGAGTAGCAAGATTATTGGCCTCCTTGATAGCGGTAACCTTCGGTTGCCATTCCCTGCTAAGACACCTCAGAATTTTATTAGTAGAAACCTCATTAGGAATTGGTTTACCAAGAACATGCAATTTGTTGATGATGTGAGTGAATCGTTTTTGCATATCCGCAATGGTTTCCCCTTGCTTCATGTAAAACAAATCAAACTCTTGCGTTAGTGTATTGATACGAGCCAATTTAACATCATTAGTGCCTTCGTGGGCTACTTGTAAGGCATCCCACATAGCTTTGGCTGTTTTGCAATGGGAGACTCGATAATATTCGTCAACTCCCAAAGAGGAAATGATCATATTACGAGCCTTCCAATCATAACTGTACTTTTTCTCGTCCTCCTCTTCGGGTTTAGGAACAACAACGCCTTCCGCGTTAGTAATAGTGATTTCCATGGGACCGTTTAAAATAACGTTCCAAACCTTTCAATCTAAGGAGTTAATATGAACACGCATACAATCCTTCCAGTAGCTGTAGTTTTCACCTGTGAAAACTGGAGCTCTATGATAAGCCCCCTTAGGTTCGTTCGCCATGATCCAAGAAGTTCTACCGAAGCACCAGAATAAACCGGAGCTCGTGATACCACTTGTTAGACGATGGCTATAGATCTAGAAGGGGGGGTTGAATAGATCCCTTGAGTTTTACACGCAAATGGACTACAAAATTCTGTTTTAAAAAATTTGTTTAACGAAAGTTACCGCTGGATAGAAACGTCTACAACGAACCTTCTACCGAAAGGATCAGATATGCGCGAATATATTATGGATGAGTACGAAAGAGAAAAATTCAGTTCTGAATATAACACTTATAAACGCAGACAATAAATTATCACTTGCTTGATATTTATACAGATCCAATGAGGTTAATTGATAAACAATTTAAAGCACTGTGTTCGAATTTTGCTTGAAAACAAATTATCAAACACGTAGTGTGCGTAAACACACTATTTGCAGAATTTCTATGGAGAATAATGTGCAGCTGCTCCAAAACACAATTCAATGAATTGTATTGATTTAACAAAAACAGTTTAACAGCATACAATTATTCTATGACAGAAATTACGATAGTTTGCAACGTCACAAAATCGAACACTACTAAAATATAAAAGAGTTAAAAGAAAGAGAGAGAACACCCGAGATTTGATTAGGCAGTTCCCCAATCGTCCTCGCTTTGGGTACGTCTGCCCCCAATTCCACAAAAGGAATTGAGATATATATATATATATATATATATATATATATATATATATATATATATATATATATATATATATATATATATATATATATATATATATATATATTGTAGTTGTTGCAATGTTTATTACAAGAGAAAACTGTGAACATACAAACCCCGAACGTCTTCGATCTTTGATGCAGAATTTTCTCTTCCCTTGATTCAAGATGAATCAAGTGCTCCGAATATGGATGATTCAATTACCGTCCCACGCTATTAAACCGAAAGAAAACTCCGTTCTTCAGTTACCTTCACTCGGTCAATTGAAATCTTCCAAGAATTCGAACCCAAACCTTCTTCTACGATCCTCTGATTACAACTACTAAACCGAAACAGTTGTGCCAATTTCCGGTTACCTTCGCCCAGCTGAATCCCTGTAGAAAGAACAGTTTGTACAAAACCCCCAAAATCTCCTCGATTCTTGGAGGACAAACCCAACTGGTTTGATTCAAGAAACACCTGCCAATCTCTCAACCTAGAAGATGAAGATCACACTTCCTAAATTCTGAACGTTATCACTTCGATCAATGGGCGACACAAACAAAAATGATTATGTGTGATTGTTTGTTTACACAGTGAAGAAGATGAAGATGAAGAGAGAACTGACATATATTTTTCACGTTTCTTGTTCTATGTGAAAAATGAAGACCCAAAACTATTTATATGAAAAAATATAACCAAAAGATATAACAGGAAATAACAGAAATGAATTTAAGTGAAAAAGCACAAAAAGCAGTGTCATGCGTCGACCTCTGGAGTCTATGCGTCGACGCATAGAAAGGCAATTTTGGGTTCTCAGGTTTATGCGCTTACCCGTGAGTTCTGGGGGGGTCAGCGCATGATTCTTGAGGTCGGCGCATAAGATCTGAGGTCAGCGCATGAAGGCCAATTTTTTGAGAAATTTCAATTTTTGAATTGTTTTTACCAGACCAAGGACAAACACACATGCTAGACACTATTAAATCACTTGTGGACATTTATTTTTGAGGAGAATAGGATCCTATGCATCTAGACACATGGCCAACAACGATGAGATGCTGTATGTCCGACACGTGAAGTGATACCGCTCAAATTACAATCTAATGCATTTGTTGACATCATTAAAACAAGATGGCTAGAAGGATATCCCTCACACACCATTTATGCACAACGTCATTCATCATACACAACAATTAATCAATGTTACGATATTCAACAAACAATAACAAATAGCAGTAACCCAACACATACAACTTCATAGGCATTCATTCATGATAATTCACCAAAATTACAACACATCATTGGATAAACACAAAATTCATTTATGGACTAAAACATGCATCTCGTCAGTGGTACCACAAGTTTCATGAAGTAATTTGCTCATTTGGTTTTGAGGTGAATGTTGTTGAGGATTGTGTGTATCACAAATTTAGTGGAAACAAGTACATATTCTTAATCTTATATGTTGATGACATATTGCTTTCCAGTAATGATTATAGGGATGATGCATGAAACCAAGAAATTTCTATCAAGAAAATTCAACATTGTAGTTAAAAATCCTGTATTATAAATATTTTTACCAAGAAATGATGTATTATAAATATTTTTTTAAACAATATCAATTAAAAATTTTAGTTAAATTTAGATGGTTTGATCTTGATCTAACGATCTCAAATGTCATGAATGTGGTGAATAATGACTACAATGGATCTTATTTGATTATTAGCTAACAAATTTTTACGTTAATGGCCGAGCACACTTCTAATGCCACAAAATCCATACATAAAACTACCTTCTCTGGAACCTACCACATAGTCATCTTCTTTCACAGAACGTTGTTCTTCCTCCAGCCATGACTTGGAAAAAATACCATCAAAATTGTCCTCCAGTCCAGATTCATCTCACAGAACCGACCCTTCATATAAGAAGGCAAACACATGTCGTACACATCAACGTGTACGTCTTCAACAACTATAATGGGAAAAACAACCCACTCACCTTTAAGTTGAAAAAAATATTCAACCAATATATGTAAATCGTACACCACACATAATCGATCAAACTTAAAATATGAGCAATTTGTTATAGCTTGATCAACCACCGAGTGACCAAACTTGGACCCAATAGTCTAAAATATTATAATATCCCATGCACGAGGAGGTACTCTAAAAAGATGAAGCCAACACATTCTTTCAAAAGTTTTAAACTCTAGCATCCATGTAAATAACTCCACAAACTGTTTGGACTCATTTAGCTAGGGGTGAATGTGGGGCGGTTTGACTTAGATTTGGTCAAACCAAATATCTAATCCATATAGGCTAATTTGGTTTGGGTGAGGTAAAATAATTATCCATTAAAACATTTGGCCGGTTTGAGCAAACCCGCTAATTTCTAGGTTTGGTTGGGTTGTGTAGTGGTTACCCAAATAATTATTTTTTGTTTTGTTAATACTAAATGACTAAATAATGAGTCATCATGTTTTTTTATAAAATTTACTCAATATTTTTTATTTTCTTAATAAAAAGTAGTAAACATATTTTTACTATTTTTTAACTTCATAAAATAATAAACGTTAGTATCAAATAATAAAAATTATCATAAAAAAATAGCAACAAAGTTACATGACATAAAATCATATTAGCATCAAAATAATCAAAAAAATAAAATAATCAAAATTAATTAAAGTCATGGTTCACTAAAATAGTAATAATAAATATTTTATTAATGGATCAATGGGTTTTTGGGTCCGAGTTCGATTTTACCCTAAACTCGTTTTTTAATGGGTGTTTTAGTTTTTAAATTCATATCCATTCCGATTCAATTTTCTTATTTAGATATTTTTGGATGAGTTTGATCGAGTTTTGCAAGTTAACCCAACCCATATGTATCCCTTGTCTCAATGGACCAATTAGCACACCAATGACATCAACCAAATATAAATATATACAGCATTGTTGATTCTCTTTCTTATGTTTTCATTGACTATTCTAAAAGAGGTTGTGGCTCAACTTGTTGCTAGTATGCAAGAATGCGAATAGGACATACCGATCTACAAGGGTCTATAGTCTATTTAAATTTAATCTTGTCAGACATATTTAATAAAAAATGATAGGTTCATGTTTTTTTTAAAATCTATTTAACTAAATAAGATAGACTTTAGTTATTAAAAAAACCTATAAAGTATTATAAGTATATATATATATATATATATATATATATATATATATATATATATTGAATAATATTTAAAAGGCCATGATGCCTATTTAAAGTAATAAGTAAAATATACTATTTAAAATTCTTAAAATAAAACAGACTTTTATAAAAAATTTCAAGGCATACCAAACTTTTAAAAATGTCAGGTCAAATCAATAAAAAAATCTATAATAAACCATAGGTTACATTGAGACCTTAAAAATTTATCTTGATCAGACTTATGCCTATTTCTACCCCTACAATATGCCTTCTATTTCTGGATTCTATTATCTATTATCTATCTTAATTAACCTACCGGTATAACTAATGTCATCAATTACACAAGAATATTTGCGTCATTTGTGTTGTTTCCTTTTACTGTGTTTTCTTATTTATGTCATATATTATTTACTTTAAATAAATGTTTTCTATAATTTTTATTTAAAATATTTTGTTTTAGTTAATTAATTTGTATATATTGATTATAAAAAATATAAATGTTATATATTATGATATTTTGATGAAATTATATTAAAATATTTAATAAATTATATGAATATTAAAAAAAATATTTATTATAAACAAAATAAAACTCATTTAAAGTAATTCCAATTTTGATCATTATTATAAAAAACATTTGATGTATTTAATGCTATTATTTTTTACTAAACAATCCCAATAAAATAATATTAAAAATTAAGTAAAAACCAATATAAAGAAAGCAAATAAATGCATGGATGTGGCAAGGCATTGTAGGTGGTCTCAGTGAGAACCGTGTGAGCCATTTAAGCAAAATCTCAACACTTTCCATCTGACTATTGATTTTTCCTAAATATAAAGATTCTGATGACCAAGACATGAGTGTGATAATCTTGAGTGTTGAAACTACCTCTTTATAAGGAGCAGCATCTGAAGTGTCTCAAAATTCAAGTAGAAAACAAGATGGTTGTCAAAGTATACGGAGCACCCTATGGTTCCCCGAAAAGGGTGTTAGCCTGTCTGTTTGAAAAAGAAGTTGAGTTTGAAACAGTGGATATTGATCTCTTCAAGGGAGAACACAAACAACCCGATTTCCTCAAACTGCACCCTTTTGGAGAGGTTCCTCTTATTCAAGATGGTGATTTTACCCTCTACGGTTAGTTACATTACATCACCCCTTTAACATTTTCTGCTTACTTTTTTGTCTGCTATATATTCATACTAATAGACTAATAATATTTGAAACAAATTTCTCAGAGTCTAGGGCAATAATCAGGTACTATGCAGAAAAGTACAAGAACCAAGGTACTGATTTGTTAGGAAAGACAGTAGAAGAAAGAGGTCTTGTGGAGCAATGGCTTGAAGTGGAAGCTCATAACTTTCATCCAGCAATCTTCAAGTTGGTCATCAATGTTGTGCTTGCTCCATTAATGGGTATTCCTTCTGACCAAAAAGTGATTGAAGAGAGTGATGAAAAGCTGAAAAAAGTGTTGGATGTTTATGATGAAAGACTATCAAAGACAAGTACTTGGCCGGCGATTTCTTCAGTCTCGCTGATCTTAGTCATCTTGCATTTGGTCACTATTTGGTGAATCAAACTGGGAGAGGAAATTTGGTTAGAGAGAGGAAACATGCGAGTGCTTGGTGGGATGATATTAGTAGCAGACCATCTTGGAAGAAGGTTCTGGACTTATATAAATACCCTGTCTAATGGTTCTGCTGGTGAACTACCTTACAAAGACAACAAATAAGTATGAGAATGTTACTTGGTTTGGTTTGAGAATAAAATAGAGGGATCGACCGCAATGTACTGAATTTCTATTTATTTTCGAGTTTGGTTTTGTTCTAGTCAATGTGTTGTTGGAACTTGGAACTTGGAAGCTCCAAATTTATTTATGTTTTTGTCAAATCTGATTTCAGTAATAAAATTTGATGTTTGGTCATTTTCAATATTTTTTTTTCGGTTTTCACCACCAGTTTAATCTTGTTCGGGGGTCAGTTCTGGCATCAAGTGGTTCCAGCCCCCTCTCGATTGCAGTTGCGGGGGATCGAACCGCAATCCTCCCTACCAAGTCTAGCGTCAATCACCACTGGACCAACTATCGATTGGTGGTCATTTTCAATATTTGAATACAAATGGTTTATGACATGTTATTAAGTTATTTCATATGACTGTGTATGAATAGTTAGTTATATTAAAAGTGAAAACAGAAATTGAGAAATTGAGACATTAGTGTTGAATGTTCTTCTCATTCAACCTTCATATTCTCATTCAACCTTCATTTTGCAATTGAATGTTCTTCACTTTCCTTCTTCGTTTTCCTCATCTTTCATTGATCCTTCTGATTTTTCTTTTTTTGGCATCTGCACCTCCATTGTTTATGCTCTGTTGGTTTTCTTACTTCTAATTCTGCTATTTCATCATCTTCCTCGTCGATCCAACTTGTCTCCGCGTCTGGAACCTAACTCTTAACTCGATCTTGATTCAATTTACTACATTCATCTGAGTGAAGGCCCCAATTCAGTCACCTTACTCCGAAGCTCGATGGTTCTAACTACCTCACATGGAATAGATCCATGCAACGTGCATTGGGTGCCAAGGAGAAGTTGAAGTTGATGGATCCACTGAAATTCTTTATGAAGATCATCTCAATTTTGATCAATGACAACCCTACAATCATCTCATTCTTTCTTGGATCATCAATTCTGTTAGTGAACAAATTGCTTCAACCATTCTTTTTCATGAAAATGTTATTGATGTCATTAACCCACCACTTAGAACACCAGAAAATGATGCTTATGAACCTCCACCTATAACCTCTTCAAGGATGGGACATCATCCCTCTTACTTGCAAGATTAAATATGCAATTCTCTTACTACACCAGATCAATCTGCCAAAGGTATTCTTTATCATTTTTCTAATTCTATTTCATATGAATCCCTCTCATCTGCACATTCTAATTATGAATTACCCTTAATTTATAACACTAAACCTAAGACATATACTGAGGCATCCAAACATGAATGTTGGAAACAAGTCATACAACTTGAACTTTCAACTCTTGGGAAGACTGACACTTGGAAGATTGTTGATCTCCCACTAGGTGTCAAACCAATAGGTTGCAGATGGGTTTACAAGATTAAATATCTTGTTGATGATTCTATTAATAGATTTAAAGCACGACTGGTAGCTAAAGGATATAATCAGATAGAGGGTATTGATTTCTCCTCGAGCATCATTATAAACAAGCTACTTCTGACCATTCCCTTTTTGTGAAAGCCAACAATTCTTCCACCACAATATTATTAGTCTATGTTAATGATGTGATACTTACAAGCAATGATCTCAATGAGTTTCATCTGATTAAAGAAGCCTTGGGCAACGCATTTAAGATCAAAGATCTGGGAAAGTTAAAGTATTTTCTAGGTATCGAAGTAGCTTATTCCAAAGAAGGCATTCTCCTCTACCAAAGAAAATTCTGCCTTGACTTGTTAGAAGATTCAGGCTTCCCTGAATCCAAGCCTGTTTCAACACCATCTGATCCTACATTAAAGTTACACCAAGATTCGAGCACTCCCAATCGCGATGTTCCCTCTAATAAAAGGCTCATAGGGAGATTATTGTACCTCAATGCAACAAGGCCAGACATCACATCCTGCACACAACAATTGAGTCAATTTTCGTCCTCTCCAACATTTACTCACTTCAAAGCACCTTAGAAAATTCTCAAATACCTTAAATTATGCCCAACTCGAGGCATTCTTCTTCCTAAAGACTCAACATTACAGTTACATGGTTATTCTGATGCTGATTGGGCTAGTTGTATTGACACACGCAGGTCCATATCTGGCCAATGTTTCTTTCTTAGTCGTTCTATCATGTCACGGAGAACAAAGAAGCAACTGATTGTATCTCGTTCTTCATCTGAAGCTGAATATCGAGCTCTTGCAGCGGCCACATGTGAACTCCATGGCTAACATATCTCATGAAAGATCTGCATATTACATGTACCAAAACACCATTCATTTACTATGACAACCAAAGTACGCTTCACATTGCTTCGAATCTTGTATTTCACGAACGCACAAAGCACTTGGAAATCAATTGCCACATTGTTAAAGAAAAGCAGAGCCAAGGAGTTTTAAAGCTTCTTCCTGTCAAGTTCAAGGATCAACTTTCAGATTTGTTCACCAAGTCTCTTCATCCACAACCATTTGATGCTTTATTGGTCAAGTTAAAGTTGATAAACATCTAAGAACCTTCAACTTGTGGGGGGATATTGAACCATGAAAAGCATGGAAACATGACCAATGATGACAAGCCACTCATCACCAATTAACTTGAAATTAGTTAGTTTTATGTTAGTTGGTAGTTAGAAGTTAGTTACACACTTAGAGTTTCACTTTAGTGTGCTAGGGTATAGATTCCTTATGGTGCAAGTCACCTTGTTTGTATATATATCCTAGTTTGTAACTCCTTTTTCTTCAATGAGAATCCTCCTTTCATAATATTCATCTTGATATCTTAATACAATCTACACAACATTACTAATCCAGGTTGGAGTCCCCAACTCATGAATCTTATTATTGCAATCATTATCTTAATAGTATAAAATAATTCACTTACAAAAAATCAGGATAAATTTAATATCGATCATATATACTTTAGTTGGGAACATAGAGACATAAAAAATTGGATTCATAGTGCAACTACCTCTCTCAAAGGACATATGTGATCATCCATTCACGAATTCAATATCTTGACACACTTTGATATCATATGTCAACCACTTAGACTTTGTATAGAATGAATCAATTGGAAATGTCAAACAACCACATTGGGTTAAATGTAACAAAGATGGGGTGTTTCAATTTTTTGACTCGTTTGACACCTACATAGGCACATTCTCACCTAATTTAAGTATCACAACATCTTTTCAAGTTGAATTCACATGTATCATATAGCTATAAAGCATGCTTCTATAAGAGGATGGAATCAATATTAGCTTGAAAGTGACTCTATATATGTCATACGGGTATTCCCTAATACTACGATAATTCATTCGAATCTTCTATCCAAATGAAAATTTTGTCTTCATATCATTAGGTTATTCAGCTTCACTATATCTCACATATACTGTGAAAATAATAGTGGGGATATCGTATAACAAATGCAAGTTATTACATTCAAGATGAGATTTAGTGGGACTTCATCCCACTTTAGGTGAAGGAAGGTTTCATATGGAATAGATTTGGCTTAGCCAATTTTTCGTTTTTGTTAAATTTTATTACCAGGTTAATGTTCTTGGTCGGTTAAATGCCCAAATCCACTCAACATGACCTAAGGTATTAAATTCAGGTCACCCGAAATGCAAGGTACATTCTTCTAATCTCGACTTTTCACTACACTCATCTTGAATCTTGAACGGACTTGTGCCTTGGAATGTTAACCTTTCAAGTCCACCCCTGCGCCACCATACTAAAGATTAGAAATGCCTCTTTATGATTCCTTTTCAACCAATTACATCCAATTCTGGTTCCAGAATGGAACAATAGTGCTATCTGTGGGAATCAACTTCTGGTTCCTACATTTTCCATGATTTCACGTCCTCTCTTCAATTCACTAGTTCATAAACTTCTTAGGTCATCGAATCAAAAGCATTTATAATAAAAAATGACGATCTGTCGTGTTCGATCTGATCAAGTATCGTTTCAACTTTGATTCCTCGAATTTCTGAATCTCAAATTCCTGCGGAAAACTTCATGAAGCGAACAAACGATCCTAGACCCAAATTCTGATTTGTTTTATAATTTTCGAAGAATGAAGGTACTTACTTTCAATATCTTATCAAAGGATCCTAATCAACCTCTTAACCGCGTATCGCGTCAATATCCATTATTGATATGATCTTAGTCGTAATGACTCCTAGTTATAAAGAACTTATGAATAATGAATGAAGTTCATTTCATACTATAATTACTAGATCGGGATGGGGTAAACCGAATTCCAAACACGAAATTAGTAGCGATCTAAGAAGGTATCATTTAGATCATATTGTCCATCATTACGACATAGAACAACAAATGTGTTGATTTTATTCTATCATGTCTCATTATTATCAATGAAAACCATAATGCTCGTGTGTTCGATGACGATCCATTGGCTAGGATACTTGTATCCCATCATTATAAAAAGGTTATATCGGGTTACTTCTAAATACAATTATCTGGTATCAGAATATTTTCAATCGTCAATAGGCAATGTCCCCAATGGCTCTTAGGTGCTCGTTGATCAAGAATGCTAAGATGGATCTTGAGCGAACTATCATCATATCAGGAGGAAAGGGAGAATGTGATATCTGATGACACCACGACTACCAAAGAATACAGAATAAAAGGGGAGAACATTGTATCATCACAACTCCTTCTACAAGTTAGATACTTTTTAAAACAGATGCATAATTTCTATGATTGATATACTTATTGTTAAATATTGAGACCACAAAGAATATTTTGTGTTCCGTGTAGGAGGGCGTGATTTCATCTTTTCAGATAGACTTCACATCTAATAATAACTTTCTCAATGTAGTTGGCGCACCTTCTCTTAAGAACTATCCACTCCAATAGTGTAGGTGGTGGAGCCCAGAGGCGTCCACATGAACCAGGCAACCTTGGGCAGGGACGGGAACCTTACCTTTGGTCAGGGATAGTTCCAAGTGATGTGGATTATGCATAATGACTTCTCAATCGGGGCTAGTAATAATGAAAGTATGATTAAGACTAAAGCCATAAGGATTTTCACACCCAAAGCAGACAACACCTTGCAGTTGCCACGATACAGACTCGTAACCCATTGGTGAACCATGACAAAGCCCCTAAGGCAGACAAATCTATATCTCCCCAAGGAAAAAATATAAATCTCCCATGAAGCAAACAAATTTTATATTGCAAGGATGACAAATAAACCCTGACTCTAAAGCCACATGTAACCAACCAGAGGTGCAATGCAACAATAAAGTGGAACCAAATACACATTCAGGACTTAAAGTTAAACAATGCACAACTCACTGAGGTAAAAATATTTTTATAAATATTAATTGTCATAGGCGAAGCATAATAGCCTGGAAAACATTACAAGATAGATAGATAGATAGATAGATAGATAGATAGATAGATAGAGAGAGAGAGAGAGAGAGAGAGAGAGAGAGAGAGAGAGAGAGAGAGAGAGAGAGAGAGAGAGAGAGAGAGAATACAAAGAAATGAAGAAGTAATCAAGTTGCAGCACCCAGAGCTGAAGTGCCCATATCACCTTAAAAGTCTTCTTCGGGAGCAGCTTTGAAAGGGTCCAACCCTTCAAAAGGAATTGTAGCTTTAGGATAATATCCATTTGTGTGTCCCACTACCTAACTGCTAACCCCAGAAATGCCATGTACAGATTAATAAAGAGAATCATGGAACTTCTCCCTCATACCAGTTACCTCGCCCTCAAGAGCCTTTAATAAAAAGAGACTATGTGTGACCACAAATGCAAATGGCAGGTGTGTTGGAAATATAAATTGGGCATTCATAGTTATGGAAATCCCTTTTAAAAATATTGTTTGAAAATAGTGTAATTTGGAAAATTTACAAAAATATGATATATTTTAGGAATATGGGAGAAAAGTGTGGTAGAAATAAAAAAGTGTGGTTTAAACTTCATCTTCCTCGGTAATGGAGACATCCCCTGATTCTCATATCCTTCCTCTTAATAGCAACCACCTAGAACTAGAAATCATACCCATATCTTAGGATTATGACTCATAAGGGGTATCTGTTATTTCTTTAGAGGAAGAAACTTCTTCGTTTGGGTCATTATTTACTGGTATTTTTAGTAAACAATAATGAGTTTGGTTCACTTAAGAGATAAAACTCAAAAAATCTAAAGGACAGATTTGTGCATGGATGTTTTGAGAAAAGTCTGCGTGTTTAAAAAAGGTGGTTTTGTCTGAGTTTATGAAATCTTAAGAACAACGTGAATAAAATGGAAATATGTATAAAAGTATGGAGACTTAGAACGAAAAACAATAAGAGTGAAATTAAAGCAAAGAAGATAATGAAATAAACTGAAAGTAAGGTGTTTGCATCAATATAAAACGGTGAGCATAATCATACATTTCTCACTGAATCTTTGAATCATTATGACTTGAATATTAGATTCTAATGAAATTTGTGATCCTAATCACAGTGGAGAAATTTGACTTATATACAAGTGAAAAATAATCTCAGCACTCAACATGTTCACAAGTATGCGGGTTACTGGCCTCTGCTTGACTTCCACGTGTCTTCACGTTTAAACTACTACAAATCGTCGCCTACGTTGATAACTGCATTTATATCTCTCAACTTCCTTTGTCGAGAATCTTCAATCGATTCCCATAGTGTTATCGAAGCATCCTTAATTCAACTGACCTTTGAAAAAATACACTAAATCCCTAAATCTGATGGAAGCATCGAACTCGACCCTACTACACCATATATCCACGTCAAAGTACTGTTCTATGAAAACCTTTTCGAGGTTTTGAATATGTTTTGAAGAAAGAGTGATCTTAATCTTGTGGATATGTTCCTAAGTCTCTTCCAAACCAGTCTTAATGCATTGTCAAAAATCATAGGCTAACAGGTGCCCCCCAAAAATGCCACTTTCGATCATATACAAAAGATGGAAGAAATGTGGCGTTTTTAGTTACTGCTAAACATTATTCAAGGCAGTTTGCTTACATCATGATCATCATGTCCACTTTTCACCAAACCATTATGCCATTGTACATGCGTGCACTTAGCCATCATTACTCTGCTTTTCAAGATGTCGTGGGCCATAAAGTCAATTTTATAATAAAAAAATAATTTAATTGATTTTTTAATCATAAAATTTAAGCGCCACTGGTCCAAATTCAATGGAGACGCTGAAAGGTTTTTCCATTATAAAAACACCTTCATTTTCTCATTTTCCCTTTTTTTGAATCACCAGGATTTAAAACCCTAAACGTCTTCAACCTTTGTGTCTTCATCATCTTCTTTTTCCACTCAGAAACTCTAAAGAAGAACAATGGCTTCTAGTTCCCTCACTAAACATCAACCACACATTCCTTCTGCTGCAAAACTCAAAGGTCTCATTTTCAAATATGGTGGCACTTACGTCCCATAACCTCTAATGCAAGAACATAAAGTTTTTGTTTGGTTTTCTCATGTGCTAATACCTTACTCCATTTCAAGTAATATTCACACTTTCACGCGTCCTCCCTACCCAAACCTAATAAGAAACCAAAGAACTTGGAGAGCTTTTTTTCTTGTTTCTCATCGTGCATAGCCCTGGTGTTTGAGGATGAATATTTTGATTTATGTTTCATGAGAAACCATGCATTTCATTAATCTTTCTCAATCAATAACGATTCTTATATTATTTGGTTAGATATGTTTCAACAGAAGAAGGAAAGAGTATGGAAAGACCAGGGTATCTTTTATTTTATACAACTCTTATGAGGTGGTCCTAAGTATAATCTTTACATGTTGGTTGCTACTATTTGTTAATGGGATGCCTCGACCAACATGTTTCATCTGCCAAGTGGAATGGTTACCCCCATGATATTTGACATAACAACAATTGTTGTCCTTTGACCAACTGGGGAAACCTTTGACCCCACTCTAATAAACAAAAATAAGCCTAACTTCACCTTCTCACATGCTAGTTTTAGTGCTTTTATGAAAGACCAGCATACCTCTACCGACAAAATAAGCACCCAGAAACATATAGCCTTCCTTACCCTCTGACTATCTCACTTTGTTTTTTGTTCCGACTTTCTTCAAATAGCCAAGAAGTTTATTCCTTTGACTACTCAGCTTCGTGAGAAGAGAAATGTTTGCTTGAACAAAATAATTTTGGGCAACCTGTTGATACAACCGCAAGTGCATAGTTGTTGCGAACTAATAAAATAGATATCGAACCACTAAGACAAATGGTTTAAGTACAAAATTGTTGTCCTATTAGCATATATCTAGAGAAATAAAAAGTATGAATGTGGTAAAAATAGCTTAATATAAAAAGAAATTAAGTAAAAATAACTTAACAAAAAAACACTCAAATCTCAAATTGGGGAAAATATAACCCGAGGTTAGGGTTCATATTTCTAACACAATCATACGATCCTTGTTACATCTATTACGAGAACTTTTGATAAATTATAGAAAATAGAAAAAATTAGGCACTACCTATTTTTGCTAGTGCAATGCCTCTATCGTTGATGAATAATTCATCGACTTTTGCATCATACGAATTATTATTCGACAAGTCATTACTTTTGCCTAGCTATATGTTTTCTCAAGTTCTTCTGTTGACTTTTGCATCGTCCGGAATAGGTTGTTTAAAAATCTGCACTCCCATATTGAAACATATCCTTTCAGACTACGGTCGATACCTAAGAACCACTTACTTTCAAAACGAAGTTGGAATGCATGTACTCAGATTATAAAATAAGTTTAATTGAAATTCTTGTAATCAATTGTAATGAATCATATGATAGGTCATGAAATAATCCCCATAACCCCTAGTCCCTAAGAAATCACTCACTTATGGTGAGGGCAAACACAATCACAGAGGTATTCATCATCAAACTCGTAACAATCAATCACAACGGTTGAATAATAGAAAAAGAATGAACTATAAAACCTGAAATAAGAGTAAACCTTGTTCCAAAAATTGCTCATTTGGAGGCTTGAGTTACAAAGAAAAGCAGAAAACTAGGAATGAGAATTGAAATACAAAAGTTGGGAACCCTAAACTCATAACAGAATATACGTTTTATAGCAAAAGTTAAAAGTTCAAAATATCTTTGGCTCAATGTGAAATATTCAGATTTGATACATATCCAATAATGCCTAAGAGCCACAATTAAAAGATAAGCAAATCTATTTAAGGAAGCAAAAAACAAATCTTCAACATTCTTTCACCTCCCTGTTATAACCCTTAGCAGCTGCTATGGGTGGCCGTAGTAGAGCTCTGTCTCTTCTACTGGAAAGGCTCAAAAGGAAGAGCTAGGGCATCATGCTGCTACGGGTGGCCATAACAGCCTCCTGGTTTTTGTATGGGAGAAATTGTCAAATTTTTGTTTCGATCCGTTTTGCTTGCCTTTGATCCCTCATTATCTTGGATGCTCATTAGACCCTTGAATTAACAAGAAAACACAAACCAAAGCATAAAACATGACAAATGAAAGGAAATCGAAAAAAATGCTGTAAAATACTAAAGGAAAATAACTAGAAATGACGATGTAAATACCACTTATCACCTGTATGAAACTTTGAGGATTGCCTTTGGTGACCTAAAGGCACAAGAAGACCCTGAGGAAATTTTTTTGATTTCTGGCTCCCTCTAGCTTTTGCAATTATGGCTTAATGCCACCTTCTAACCCTTCTTCAGTGTTACCCCAAAGTTAAAAAAAAAAAAGGAAAACAAATTCCTATTATTGTGAACAGGTATTAAATAAATGGGATCACGTAGTCGTTAAAAGAATTGCATATCCTCTTTTTCGGCTACACTAGAAGAACTAACCATTTCAGGGGATTGTCGACCACAATGCCAACCACATTTATAGCATCCTCAGAGCTTATAGCTAATTAAGTGCTCGCTACTTTTGCATCCACCAAGTTATACTCCACCGCATCTAATTGATCTTGAATATCCACACGGGCTTTCACATCGGCGTCGTTGAGCTCATAACCCCCAGTCTTAGGCGAAGTTGAATATAGTGTTTAGTGCGATCTCTCTTTTGAAAATTGGGTTATATTTCATCTTCTATTAAGATGTGATCAATGTATATACACTATATTTAACTTTTTACTAAGACAATTCTATGAATCCTCACATTATTTTCATTGCTTATAGTGTGTTTTTAGAGTTAAGTTTAATTTTGCATTTATTTTACTTTTATTGTTTATTTTCGTAATAATTTGTATTTTGATACCTTTTCACTATGCATGCCACAACTTAAGTTATGAGAATCCGATTGGAGTGTTCAAATATTCATTGAAAAACTAAGATAAAATGCTACAAGTTTAATGTTGAAGTTAGAAACCAATTTGTACACCTCAAAATTCTCAAAACCGAGTTACAAATCATTAGGGTCACGAAGGAATAGTCGAGCTTGCTGGGTACTTGAAAAAGGTAACGATTACCAAGTTAATGCTTATGAGAGAAATATGATCTCAGGTCATATGGTTCTCAGAGATATGTTTCTGAAAATTCCTATTGGGTAGTTCCACGGTTACATGGGAGTTACGAAAATTGATAAAGAGGACGTTACACAATAATGATGACGACGACGGATGTTATTAGCATCATTTAAACATGAAACTTGAAGAGGCACTTCTAATTGGTCTAAGGAGGTGAGATGAGTATAAAAGGGTTCCCCATTGAGGGAGAAAGGGAGGTAGGAAACGATAGCATACAACAATAAAAGCAATAAAGCAACACACAATTCCTATTGTGCTTATGGTCCACCTGATTCGATTTAGGGAGATTATCCAAAAGTGTTTATAAAGAACATTTGGCACCCACCATGGGGCCACGGTAAAACTTTCCCATGCTACACAAAATCATCATCTACGCTATAATAACACGATGTCTGGATTGTCTCCCAGTAGGAGTGAATCTCGCACTCCACCATATATGGCACAACTTTTGACAATTGTGGAGAATCTGCGCCAACGGAATGAGTCCTTGCAAGAGAGAAAGGTGTCCATCAGAGAAAGGTGTCCACCACTAGCCTGTTCAACGTCCTCCAGAGGCCCTTTAAATATCTCTGTGAATATATGGCACAATTCAATGAAGAAACAATAAAATTTTCTCATCCGAATCAGGAAATGTTTATGGGAGCCTTCCAGAATGGCCAAAAGGCCGGCCATTTCAATGAGTCTTTGACGCAAAAGTCGGTCACAAACATGGATGCCATAATAAACAGAGCATGATGTTATATCAAGGGCAAAGAAACAATATGAAGAAGAGATCTTGAGATGTTAAGATGAAGTTACAAAATAGGCATGACGGATTCGGGGCTAGGAAAAATCATCACAAACACGGGTCAAGGGATAAATCAATAATAAAGCCCTCCTAGAGGCCATACGATAGTTTTGTCGAGCTTTACCCCGGTTCAATGCAAAGCGCGCAAATATCTCGCGCGAAGTGTACCATCCCAAACTGTTACCGGAACCCAGTCGCTCCAAGAGGGCCAACACTATAATGGGAAAAAACAAAGATGATTGGTGTGCTTATCATTATCTCATAAGCCACCATATTGAATGTTGTAATTAGATTAAAAAGAAAAATCGAGATCCTAATCCAAAGTGGCCGGTTGTTGCCACACGTGAAAGATGTTGAAGGATCAGCAGGTAAGAGAAGTCCTTCTAGGAGACACCAAAAATCAGAAAATCTCTCCACCATGAAGTGAAAAAATACCGAGGAGGTGCATGAAACCAGAGTAGCATGCCACACACTTAACACCATCTTGGGAGGTTTTGCTGGTGGAGGTGAAAATAGCTCGGCCAGAAAGAGATATGCTTGGTCAATAATGCATGTTTCATAGAAGCTATTTTCAGGAAAGAAAGAAAGATTTGTCGCTGTCAGCTTTTAAATACGGGATTCAGAAGGTCTACTAGTGCATGAGAATGACCCAATGATTATAAAAGTACAAATTCATGATTGAAGTGTCAAGCAGGTGTTAATCGACCCAGGTAGTTCTCCCGGCATATTGTATTGGGAGGGTTTCAAAGGCATGAACATTGATACATCTGAGATGTTACCTTTCAATGGCATCCTGGTTGGTTTCTCCGGGGAATGGGTCCAGGTTCTATAGCACTTGCCTATCATGACTATTTTGGAAAGTGGAGACAATGCCAAAGGTATCAAAGTGAGATACCTGATAGTAAATCCATCATCACCGTATAACACCATCATCGGAAGGCCGACATTCAACGCTCTAGAGGTTGCATTGTCCACTCTTTATCATACCAAGAAGTACCCTCTAAGTGACGAGTGTGTAGGGGTAATTAAAGGCGGCCAGGGGTTCGCTAGGAAATGCTACAAGGATAGCCTAAAGTTGAAAAAAGAAGGCCCAACAAGATCATACAACGACCGAAAATCCTTTAAAGGTGAACCTGGTCGATCTCGACCCTCGGGAGGACCTAGTGGGTGATAGCTTAGACCCCATTGGAAAATTAAAAAGGTATAAATTGGTGCTAAGGATTTTCAGATCACACATATAGGTTTAGGACTATCTCATGAACAAGAGACAAACATCATCAAGGTATTGAGAGACAACATCGACTTCCTCGCTTGGAAACCCTTGGACATGCCCGAGATCGACCGGAATATTGTATCCCATCAGCTTTATCTTGATCCATCTTCAAAAATTGTAACACAGAGGAAATGTAGAGACAGACAAGAGAAAAGAAAGGTTGTCATAGAGGAGGTAGGAAAGCTCTTGAAGGCCAGGTTCATCTTGGAAATAAAATACCCCACCTGGTTGTCCAATGTTGTCATGGGGAAAAAGAAATCTGGAAAGTGGCGCATGTGCATAGATTTCATCAACCTCAACAAGGCTTGTTTGATGGATCCTTATCCATTGCCACTCATCGATAGAATCATCGATGGGGCATCTGGGTTCCGTCTGCTCAATTTCATGATGCCTATTCAAGCTATAACCAAATACATATGAACCCAATGGATGCTCCAAAAACAACATTCATGACAAACATAAACCATTATTACTATGAAGTGATTCCATTCAGTCTAAAAAATGACGGTGCTACTTATCAAAGGCTGAGTGATATGGTGTTCTCATCACAGACAGGGAGATACTTAGAAGTATATGTTGATGACATGGTGAGCAAGACACCGAAGGAGATGGATCATGTAAAAGACATGGAAGATACATTTGACTCAATAAGGAAGTTTGACATGAGGCTTAACCTAAACAAGTGCACTTTCGGGGTGCAAGCTAACAAGTTTCTGATTTCATGCTGACACACAGAGGGAGAGAGGCGAATCCAGACAAAGGATATGTGATCATTAATATTATAAGCCCGACGTCGGGAGGCTGGCCGCCCTTTCCTGATTTCTATCTTGCGCGGGGCGATAAGTTCATTGACTTCTTCACATCTATTAAGAAATCGACAAGTTTTCAGTGGACGGAAGAATGTTAGAAGAAGTTTATGGAGTTGAAATATTTCATATCGGCCCCACCTATCATACCCCAATTTTGTCCGAGCATTTTACTATTATATGTGTTTTAATCATATTCTATTTTGAATAAATGAGATAGCCTATTTGGTAGTGAAGTGAGAATTCACATAAGTACAAGTAGAAGGTCTCGGGTTCGAATCTCACTTTCCCCTATTTTAAAGCATTTTTCTCTTTTTTCTTCTTCTTTCATTTACATTATATTTGTATTTGTATTTTTTTCATTAATAATTGTTTTATGCACATTTAACAAAAACAGTAAAAAAAATTAAAAATTATTGTCATTATTTTCCTTTTTTTTCTTTTTTTAATTATTATTATTATTATTAATTTTTTATCATTATTTTGAGTTGAATTATAGTTTTTATTACTAGTTATTACTATAATAGGTTAATTAAAAAATCAATCTCAAAATATCTTAATGGGTTATTATTATATTAATTATTAATTTTTTTTTAATCAAGATAAAATTTATTAATTCAAAAAACAATACAACTCAAGGTAATCCCAAGGATCCAACCAGACAAACAAGACTAAAGCCAACAAAGGGCATTACATCAAAATTCTAGCAACGTGGTTTCACAATAACATTGTTCCACCCTCTAGATACCACACTATCTATTATATCCTTATCTATATTCATATTATCTATATCTCTATCAAAACAAACTTTGTTTCTATATTTCCATAAATTGTAAACTGTTTCAGTGAAGACCATTTTCAAAATGCTAGCCCTCCATCCCTTTCCTTTGGTTCTGGCTGCAATCAACTCAAGTTCATTCTCCCAACTTGTTGGTTTGTGCCTAATATCCAGCCAATTAAGAATTCTGACCCAGGTGTCATTCATCATCTTGCAGTCAAAAAACAAATGAGCCAATGAATCTTCTTCCTTTTACAAATGCTACAAGTACTGTCATGCATAATTCTAAATCGTTTCATACGATCCTTGGTTGCCAACTAACTATGGCATGCTAGCCATAACAAAACTACTGCTCTAGGCCTTGCCTTATTGTATTTAACAATACCATTCCAGTCAACACACTTTCCATCATTAATCATTCTATTATAGAAGGGTGTGAGTTTGAATTTCTGTTGCAACAAAGCTTGATCCCACAATTGTTGAATATCACTCACCTTATCTCTTTGACTCAGAATACCTTTAAGTAGTAGTTACTCATCCACTTAAGCCATAAAGTTTCCTCTTTCCTACACTGATTCCAAAGGCACTTCAGCAGCAGGACATTGTTCCATTCTGTCAAGTTGATAACCTGCAATCCACCTTGCTGGATAGTACTACACAGTCTCTTCCAAGCCACAGGACTTTTCCTGCTCACCTTATTGCTTCATGTCCAAATGAAACTTCTACACAGAGCATAAATCTTCTTGATGACAAACTTAGGGAGAGGGAAGCATTGCATCTAATATTGGGCAATGGCACATGAAATGCTCTTGACAAATTGGATCTTGCCAGCATAGCTTAACAGCCTGGTAGTCAAGTGTGTCATCCTACTAGTAATTTCCTCCACCAATGGCAGGTAGGCATTAATATTGAGCTTTTTGCTAGTTAAGGGCACTCCAAGATACCTGACTGGGAGAGAACCTTCCTGAAGCTCAGTTATGCCTTTAAGCCTGTCCTTATCCAAACTGTCAATGCCACCAAAGAACACTTTAATTTTGTGGGGGTTTGCCCTCAAACCAGTGGAATCAGCGAACATCTTAAAAGTCTCCAACATCATTGTCACAGATAAGTCATCACCCCTACAGAAGAGAAGAACATCATCAGCAAACATGAGATTGGTTAGGCCCAATTTCTCAGACTTAGCATGGTGATTGAAATTGGGATCTTGTTGCATTTTCCACATCAACCTGTGCATATACTCTATGACCACCACAAACAATAAAGGTGAAATAGGGTCACCTTGTCTGATTCCTCTCTTGGCTTCCAGGACTTTAGACAAATTACCATTCATAACTTATAGGAGACAATGGTGACTCCCAGCATGATCCATTGAATGAACTGTCTTGGGATACCTATTTCCTTGAGAATACACTCCATAGCACTCCAATTGATCATATCATAAGCTTTTTGAAGGTCAACTTGCATCATGATTCTAGGTGTTCCCCCCTTTCTAGTGTAGCCTTTAAGCAACTCATAGGCAAGCATAATATGATTGTGAATGTGTTGACCAGCAATAAAAGTAGCTTGACAAGATGATACTTTGTAAAATTTTCCCTAACTTGTCAGTCAAGATTTTGGAGATTATCTTGTAAAATGTGGTACATCCAGCTATTGGTCTGAAATCCTTTATGTGCTTTGCTTGCCCTCCTTCAGGAATGAGAGTCACAACAGTTTAATTGAAGGCTTTATATATTCTCCCTGTGTTAAAGAATTCCCTGATAGCAGCTATCAAATCTTCTCTTATTATGTGCCAGCAAACCTTGAAAAACTTGGCTCCATATCCATCCAGGCCAGGGGACTTCTAATCTCCAATCCCTTTGAGGGCTATGGCAATCTCCTGTTCAGTAATATCCCTACACAAGAACTCTCTTTGCTCCATAGTCACTTGAGCACCCATTCTCATTGCCTTTACATCAATATGTTGCAACTGACCATAGTAATCAGGAATCTCCTGCTCAATATCTTTAGGAGATTGAAGGATAGACCCATCTTCTCTTTGAATCCCTTTCATACTATTGACATTGTGTTTGGCTTTGATGGAAGCATAGAAATAGGAACTATTCCCACCCCCTTCCTAAGCCACTCAATCTTAGCTCTTTGCACCAAGACCTTCTCCTCAAGCTCATTGAACTTTAAAGCATTCTCTGTACACTGCTTGACTTTTTCAATAAGGCTAGTGTTCAACCTGTCTTCCAAAAGTTCAGTCTGGGCTTTGTTCAATTCTTCTCTAGCTTTGATGGTACTCTGCTTGATTTTAGAAAGGGGCTTACTATGTTTTCTCAACTCAGGCTGCAGTCTTTTTAACTTGTTCCATAGCACAATCATAGGACTCCCTCTCATAGGCTGCTCCCAGCTCTTCTTAACCATATCCTCAAAGTCAGGCAGGTCCACCAAGCAGTTGTTGAACCTGAACCTCTTCTTAACTTTCCCCTTTCTATTATTAATTGTCACATGTAAAAGGGCATGATCAGAAACATTAGGAGGCCTACAGATTAGGAAAGTTTCTAAGTTATCTTGATACCACTCAACATTGGCCAATAATCTGTTAATTCTAATGTATATAGTTCCAACCACTTGTTTGTTTGAGCAAGTAAAATAATCTCCAACATTGTCCATCTCATTCAGACAAGTTCTATGCATCATACATTGAAGGTCTACATATTCAGCTTCAGTTACTATTCTACCTCCTATACGATCTTGGGCTTTGGACACATTGTTGAAGTCTCCAATGACACACCAAGGTCCTTGTATGTTTCTGTGCAGGTTCTCAATATCCTTCCATAAAGTTTTTCTTTTCTCAAGCTGGATGTGAGCATACACAGCAGTCAACACTGCTTGAACACACCACTTTCATACACACCACAGTGGATAAGTTGGCTAGTACTATGTATATACTTAACATCAACTCTGCTAGTATCCCACCCTATCCAAATTCGCCCATTCTCATGATCTCTGTAGTTGTCCAAGTAGCTATCAGTAAGTCTGAGCTTATCACGAATGGCTTGAGCCTTATTCTTCTTAACTCTTGTTTCAATCAAAATGACAATGGTAGGCTTAAGCTCTAGGAGATGGGAGCTAATCTCCCTAAGCTTGCCCACTTTATTAAGCCCCCTAATGTTCCATGAAACTATCATTTGCCATTGCTTATTGGCACCAGAGGGTCATTCAAAACCTCTAGGGCTTCAAAGCCGTTAGCACAACTTAGACCAGAAGATGAACCTGAGTGAATTATGCTCTTACCTCTATCTTTCGTAGCTTTCCTCACCATTGTCCATGTCTTTCCATCTATCTCCTCTTTTTCTTCACTGTCAACTGCTTCTTGTATACCTCTTGTCACTTCATTAGCCTTGCTAGATGTAGGAACTTTGTGCTCATCAGGGGGCTTCTCTTTGGGTCTCCATTGCTTTTTCTTAGGTTGAGTAGCACACGTGTGTCCCATTTTCTAGCATTTCTCACAGAAAGTGGGTTTCCACTCATACTCAACACATTGCTTCAATAATCTCCCATCACAATCCCTGATAGCAACCTCTTTATCCAAATCTTGTATGATATCAACCTCCACCAAGATACGAGCATACGAAACTCTAAGTTTGCTTGATGTACACTCATCTGTCACCAGTGGTGTGACAATTGCGCTACCTATCTTGTTCAGACTCTTTACTCCCCACAAATGGAGAGGAAGTTGAGGGAGTTTTACCCACACTGGCAGGATTCGCAATAGGTCCTTCTTAAGATTGAAATCCGGTCTTCATTCTTTGAGAATCATTGGCATATTCTTGATAGTATACGACCCCTTCATCAACACTTCTTCCCTATCCTCATGAGAATTGAATCGCAGCAAGAAGTATCCTTCATCATGATAGTAGAGATCTGGTGTTTTCACGAAGTTCCACATCTTCACCATGTAGTTCTTTATCGTGTTCATACTCAGGTCTTCCCCCATGACATAAAGAATCAGCGCATTATCCCAAAATTGAATTTCAGTTTCTACATTTTCTTGTTCAATTTCTATTTCTACTTCACCATTAACCAGTTTATGGAATACATACTCCATAGTCATACCTTTTGATGGATTCCGATTGTCACTCAGCACGTCCACC
This sequence comes from Lathyrus tuberosus, assembly GCA_022829125.1. Classification (NCBI taxonomy): domain Eukaryota; kingdom Viridiplantae; phylum Streptophyta; class Magnoliopsida; order Fabales; family Fabaceae; genus Lathyrus; species Lathyrus tuberosus. The sequence continues at coordinate 5,016,994 of JALAZF010000449.1, forward strand.
CATAGTTTCCGAGCTTCCTTCTTCTCCATCGCAGAATCCGTTAGGGTTTCATTTTTATTTTCTTCTTTGCTTGCTTCCTCTTCATCTTCCTTATTACTTTGTTCGCGTTGATCCTCTATAGCATTCACGTTCATCTTTTCCGGCGGTTCCTCCAGAGGATGTTGAATCTCTGATGGTCGTGGCACCGTATATTTTGGCCGCCCACGCCCTCGTTTCTTCATCAGAGAGAATCTCTAATAGTGTTTTTCTTGGGGTGCTTCATTATTAATTTTTTTATTATTATTAGTTATTACTATTAATAGATTTATTAGGCATTAATGTTATAATAAATAAAAATAAAAATATTATTATTATTATTATTATTATTATTATTATTATTATTATTATTATTATTATTATTATTATTATTATTTATTGTATATATTAATATCAAATATCTGAAAATTTTAAAAAAAAATTGTCCTTTTCCATGTTTGTTTCAAGGATTCACGGTTTTCCCCACCATCACGTTTCAAAACATTTCATGTCCAAATCATAGCATTCAAAATTTTCAAAAACAAATGAACTAATATTATCTCACATTCAATGGTATTAAGACTGAGTTGTTGTTATTATATAAAGAGAGAGAGAAAGAGAGGAAATCATAAAAAAAATGAGGAGATAACAAAAAAAAAATCCCAACACACACATACACGACCTTACACACAAAATTAAAACTCAAAGCAAGAGAATATAATCAAATAGCAAAATTTCTCCTCATCCTCATCACCTTCAACCTCATAATAATTCCTAAACACACAACAAAATTATCAACAAAAAAAATCAAAAGATAAACCATCTCCAACAACAACATTCAGCAACTCAACAACAACCTACACAAATCGAAAATGGAAAACGAAAACGAAGGAATGGATCGAAGAGGAGAACTCATCGCCATCGCACAACAGCACATGGAGGAACTAATCGTCATTTCACTCACCTCTCGATCCGGATTCACAATAGATTCTCCTTCCTCTTAGTTCTGACAAAGACGAGGTATATCACTTTTCTTCTTCGACCTCTAACTATGCTGATTGGTTTGATTTCCTTGTTAAAAAATGGAAGTTTAGATGTTTGTTGGTTCAAATTAGCTTTTGAAAATTTGCTAATGTTTCATTCTAAAGGACTATTTTGAAAACCTCGATTTTGATTAATTGGAAAGAGATGTTTTGCCTTGTTTCTTTTTATGAAGTTTATGGGTATTGTGACAAGAGAAAAAGGAGAGTGATTTTTGTTTATGCAAGAGGGAGAAGAATTCAAACCGCATGGAGATAGTGTAATTTTGGTTGCTGCATAATATCTCTCTTTTATACCAATATATTATATTGTGATGTTTGAAAGAGTCATACTTGATTTTGGTATTATTATTATATTGGTTTAAAGAGATAATTGGATTTTCTGTTAGAGCATAAAAACATAATGTGAGAGGAATGATCTCTTTAGATCCATCATTTCTCTTTTTTGTTTTCTTCTTTTTATTATTATTATTTCATTTTTCTTATTATCTTTATATATTAATTTAATAGTTATATACTTTAGTTAAGGTCTTAATGTTTCACTTGGACATAGTTTTTTTACTAACTTTCTACCCATATATTTCTACTAATTCAACCATAAATACACCTCCTAATTCTAAATTAATTTATTTAATTGTTTTATGTAATTTAATTATGAGATTAATTGGAATACACTGTCAGTGTAAAATAACTTTACACTGTCATCCAATTAGAATGAGTTATTTTGACACATGAGAAGAGAAAAACTTGGAAGAAGTAGTTATTAAAATAATTTATTTATAATTTAAATTTTTTTATTTTTAATTTCATAAATATGTGTCAAAATAACTAATTCTAATTGGATGACAGTGTAAAAGAGTTTTACACTGACAATGTATTTTAATTAATCTCTTTAATTATTTTGATCTTATGTTTAATTTAGTTGTGTGATTATTTTTTAATCTTAAATCTTTTTAGCAAAATATATTTAGACTTTCAATAAAAAAATCCAAAAACAAAGAAAACGTGTCATTTATTTAATTCATCACTTAAAACACAAAAAGTATAAAATATTTCTTTATTTCATATAATTCAAAAATAACGAATATAAAACTTTTCATTCGCAATTCTTTCATTTTTAGTTTTTAGTGAAAATAGAAATAAAAATAAAAAACATATTTTTATTATTATCGTTAAGTTATCAAGAAAAATATAAAAAAAAAAAAAAGATATTTATCTTCATTTAATACTAAAAAGTTAAAATTAACAAAATTACAAAAATCTTATTCTTGATTAGATTATTTCATTTTTATTTTAGTTTAGCATTTTTTTATTTTATTTTTTAATCCAAAAAGACAAAAAAATCTATTTTATCTAAATTAAAAATATCTCTTTTATTCCAATTAAACTCAAAAATACCAAAATAATTTTTTTCACTTGTATATTGTCATACCCTAAATTTTGACCACAAGATTTCTCATCATTGTGTAAATCATCGCCACAATATGGATGTACCTTCATACCTCATCAATCTTCTCAAAGATTGTTGAGCATTCACTACAATCAAGAATTATGGTTTTGAGGCCTCTCAGAGTACTCAGACAAAGGATCAATAAAAAATGGACATGATCCTCAACTTGTCAAGCCTCTCAAACAACCATGAAGGATTAAGAGGTCTCCCACATCAAGAATCAAGCATGAAAATTCAACATCTCAAGTTGATCAAGCCTTGAGATCATCAATATCACCAAATTAGGGTTGTGGTCGACCAAGGCTTCCAGAGGGAAATTTTCATCTAGGCATGAGCCAATACTTCAAAACATGATCCAAGAAGCCCAAGGGGACCTCATGGACCTAATCACAAGTTCAAAATAGCCTCAGGGGATGCATTCATCAAAAATAAAGAATTAGGATTTCTTGACCTAATTCACCCCTAAGTTGACTTTTGGAGCAATGCATGAACCAATCCCTCAAGAAATGTTTTGAAGACCTCAAATCTCTTATATTGATCCTCTTAAAAGTTCAAATAGACACAAAGAACTTGGTTCATGAGCAATATGAAGATTCAAATTCATCTGGACACCAAACTAGTGTTTCTGGGGAAAAGTCAACCATACCTTTGACTTTTGACCAAAACATCATCTCAAACTTTGGGACATGATTCAAAACACTCTAAAACACCTAAGGAATCCATCCATTAGGTTTGAATTAGGTTAAGAACTTTATTTCATAGAGGATCACAAAGTTTGAAATTCATCTGACAAAAAGTCAACTGTGCCCAAAAATCAAGTTTGACTTTTTGGATTTCTTGACAAAAATAGCTTCTCTAAGTAAAAAACAATGTTAAATTTTGATTTGGATCATCATCCATCAAGAAAAATCAAGAAAAGTGGGGTTACTTGCAAAAGGGGCAACCTTAAGAAACTTGAATTTTCACTAAGTCATGAAAAAAAGTGATTTCTACCCAACTTTGCAAGACCATAACTTGTGATCCAAGTAACCTTTTTCTTCCATTCAAAGCTCAAATGAAATCTCTCATTACATACTTCAAGATTGTCAGCTATAACATATTCCAAATCTTCATAGATTTTGAGTTATGGATTGATCAAAATCACAAAAAATGGAAAATGGACACTTTTTCAACACTCAGTGAAATTTTGGACAGAATCTGTTTTGTGTTTTCACCAACTTTGAGGCCATTTTTCATTATGATCCAAGATGAATCAAGACCAAAGTTAAACATCAAAGTTGAAGTATGTTATAGGGCCTTTCCAAAAAGTGCAAGAGCCTCCCATGATTCAACTTGAGCAAGGAGTTATAAGCCTCCAAAAATGGCATTTTTCACTCTGCCTACACAATAGCATTGGTACATGACTTGGTTTCCACGATTTCTTGAGCCAATTTTGGACACTTGCATCATTGTATTTCTGTCCCAAATCAACATGAATGATGAAGAATCTGATCACAAGGCCACCAAGTCAAAAAACATATCACTTAGGCATGTGACATTCAAAGTTCATTTCCAAAAACTCCAACTTTGTCATTATGCATTAAATGGATGCATAGAGCTAGCATTTATCAGTACACAACATTGCAAATGAGTCAAGATGAATCCAAGCATCAGAAGACCATAGGCCTGCAAGATTGACTCAAGTCAATGGACAGAGGAGACTTTGGCTACATGAAAAATTCCAATGGATAATGGAGTGATCCATCCCTCAATCACTATTGTTCCCAAAACAAACTTGCTCTACTATAAATAGGGGTTCTTTCTGATCAGTTTGAGTACACCAAAGCATAACAACACATGTTTTCCTCCAAATCACTCTCAAAGACCAGAATTTGCTTCTCTTTCAAGTAACATTCGAATTTTCAAATAGAGAGCAATTCCATCAAAACCAAGCATCCTAACACCTCACATATGTCATATATAAGTGATCTATAACCTTAAAACATATCTGGAACACTATAATCATTAAGTCACTATCCATTTGCTCAAGCTTTTTGTCAAAGCTGCAGTTGAGGTGCCACAACAAGATCCAGTTGCTTTCAATCCATTCCAAGCTTCCAAACACCTCACATAAGGTCCATTAAAGTTGTCCAAGTCAACAAACAACATCTGTAACACCTCCAACTCACAATTCGATTTCTTCTTGCAAGAGGTAAGCCTGAACTCTCAAACTCTATGATTCATGCATCATAAATGTGTTTTCAAGTTACAAACATGTTTCTGCACTTATGTAGAGTGTTTCCCCTCAATCAATTGCTTTGTAGCTATCGTATATAGGATTTCATAGTGTTCTTGCAAAAATTAGGGTTCATGTGTTCATCACTTGATTTCTCACTCCACACTTAATATAAATGCAATTAATTGGTACTATTGGAATCCTTGTTCAAAAACGAGTGAGATTGATGTTTACAAAAGTCAAAACCATTAAGTAATCAGAGAGAAAAGTGAGATTTTGCAAATCAGCCATTGACGCCATAATTCAAATTTATTTGCATTTTTGAATTTTTCTTATTTTTCTTAATTGATTTCAAAAATTAATTTCTCTCTCAATTTTAATCATTTTTTATTGGTTTTTTTTTAAATTTACAAAAATGTTAAAATATTTAATTCTACAAAAAAAATCAAATTTATATTATTTATTTAATATAGTTTGAATTTTTGTAAAGAATTTCATTTTATTTGTTTTTAAACATTTTAAATGAAATTTTCCTCTTGATTTTTCAAATTCAAATGATTTTCACACTTTCATATAAACATAACATGATTTTTCAAAACATTTTTCAAAATTTATAACTTGTTTTTAAATATGTTTGATATTTTATATCATTTTTATTAAATTTACTTTGAAATTTTTTTTTTTAATTAAAATTAGGGTTTTCCTTGATTTTAATTTTTTCAAACTTCATTTGAAACACTTTTGGGCCTCTTTGTTGAGTGTAAGACCCATCCCTTTTGTAAATACACATTTTTGGGCCTCAGTTATTGTATAAGTCGCGATACGATAAACGGTACGATCGTTGTTTTTCATCTAGGCATCTCCTTGACCTATATAAGCCCCGACTCTTGTATAAAAATAACATTTTTTGGCCTCTTTGTAGTGTGTAAGACCCATCCCTTTTGTAAATACATATTTTTGGGTCCCAGTCATTGTATAAGTCCCTATACGATAAACAGTACGGTCGTTGTTTTTCATCTGGGCATCTCCTTGAGCTATAAGCCCCAACTCTTCTATAAAAATAACCTTTTGGGCCTCTTTGTAGAGTGTAAGACCCGTCCCTTTTTGTAAATAATTTTTGGGGCCTCAGTCATTGTATAAGTCCCTCTGTGGTTTTCAAAACCGCGACGCGATTGTCGCCTTTTCAAATAAAGTTTGGGCCTCTCCTTGAGTATAAGCCCCATTATTTTTTCTTCACAAACACTTTTGGGCCTCTATTAGAGTGTAAGACCCAACCCCTCTTTGTACAAAAACAATTTTGGGAGTCTATTATAGTATAAGTCCCACAACATCTGTCGGTGTCGCAGTGTGATCCCTGTTTTCAAAACAAGTCATCTGGGTCTCTCCTTGAGTATAAGCCCCAATATTTTTGTACAAAACTTTGTTTTAAACAATAAAATATCTTCCATGGGCTCTCCTTGAGTTGTAAGCCCCATACCTTTGTTTTCAAAATCAATCGTCTGTTTTAAAACTGGTACTAGGAAGAGCATTATTCCCGGTGAAACTGCTCTTAGACCACTTGGGCCTCTCTTTGAGTTATAAGCCACAAACTCTCTTTTCTTTTAAGCAAATAAACTTTCTTTCAAATTCAAATTCAAAGTTTTTTTCTAAAAACTTTCTTCAATTTCTTAAAACCCTAATCATACAGTTGTAGTCAATACAATCAATCACCATACACTTGGGCCTCTTCTCATAATGTAAGACCCAACATCTTTTCAATTCAATGCATATTTGCTATATACCTGTCAATACACTTATTTGTATATATTCTTGTGCATATTTGTTTAGAGTTTCCCCAGCAGTTAGGTCTACACTTAGGTTAAACCAGAGGTTACTTCTAACTTAGTCCAAACTAGTTCCCTCATAAGAAATTCCCTATACAGTCTGCCTCCTATTGGGCTTATTCAATATGGAACAGAGAAAGGCATTATTCCCAGTGAAACTTTTCTCAAGACTGTCAAAACTTTGAAATATATATGTACATAAGAAATTCATTTCCCCAGAGAGGATTAATTCCTGGTGAAACCTCTTTTGAATTTCTTCAAACCTTAGATCTGTTCAACAAAGAAAGGATTATTCCTAGTGAAACCTTTCTTGAACTTTTCTTAGGCTTGGACCCACAGGTTTCATAAAAACATCCCTAACCTTCTTTTGGGCTTAGTACAAGTACCAACAGACTTCTTAGAAGTATCCCCAGTCTCCTCTTAGGCTTAGTACAAAGACCCAAAGGCTTCCTAAAGGCATAAGATAGAAATTAGTCATCATTGCTAGTTCAATCCTCAGGAGAGTCAAAATTCCAGAACATCATACCATTCTAGGGTTGATCCTCATCCCTTAAACCAACAGCCTCCTCTTGGGCATCATACAAAGACCCCTCTCTACACCAGAGCCTACCACTTCTTGAGAGATTTGGACAGTCTTAGCCTCCTCTAGGGCTTCATTCAAGTATGACTTGGAAAGTCTCATCTCCTCTTGGATCTCACACAGAGACCCTCAAGTTCCCTAAAAGCACAGGAAAAACCCTGATCATTTTACCAATACACTAGTCTCCAACAGAATTGAAGACCTCGTAGGTTTTCAAACTTATCTTTAAACTTCCCTGATACCCAACAAGGCCTGACTTTCACTTTGAAATATCCCAGCAAGGGTGAATTGAAAATCAACAAATCCTCAATAAAGTCAGAGCCTTATGGCATCTGATACTTCAACTCTTCCCTGATTCTCAGCAAGAGTAAACCCTTTGGGTTCCCCAACACAATTTGGACCTGCTCCTGGATTTCAATAAATCCTCAGCCAGAGATAGCCTCCTCTTAGGCTTCATATAAGATATTCAAACGTCAGCCTCAATCTTGGGCTTTGTACAAGACAGATAAAATCCTCCCCAGTGGTGTCATTTTCTTTTAGCTTCAACCTTGGGCTTTAATCAAGGCACACAAAAATATATCCCCTCATATGAGACCATGAGTCCTCTCTGTAGGAGGATATTTCCTCTATACATCACATATCAAAACAAATAATCAAAACCTTTCCAGATAATTGCTGTAAGTGGCACACTTGTTGATTCAAAATCCAAGCTGGAGTCCTTCCCTTATCCTGGCTAAAATTCATCTTTCATATAACATCTATAAGTGGCAACCCTCTGGATTCCATAAATCCAAGCCAATGTCCTTCTCTTAGCATGAAAGATTCATAAGGAAAAAGTGGCATTGCTCTACACTGAGTTAAAGCTTTCTTCCTTCATGACATCTCTCTTATAAAGGAAATTATGGCATTGCTGGATTCTACATATCCCAGTTAAAGTAATTTCCCTTATAACCAATTACCCAACATTTTGTGATGAATAGGTGAGATATCTCCCTTTAGAGATGACAAATTCTCTCTCAGTCAACCTTTAGCTTCAATCTTGGGCTTTAAACAAGACACAAATATTCAGATAGCTTCATTCTTGGGCTTTGAACAAGACACCAAATTTTCCTCCCATAGAAATAGGAGAAACTATGATTGCTCTGATTTCCCAAATCTCTTTACGGGAATACGTGGGCATAAGATTGTGAAATCTTAGCGAGCACACAAATAAAAAAATTTAGGTCCAAGCACCTTCCCAAAAACAACAGAAAACCGGAAACCACAAAAATATTCTCCCAAAGGAGAAACTTTCCCAAGCCACAACAGATAAACACGAGAAGGCATTTCAAGTTAACAGAAATACATGCAAAAGAAGGTTCCTATGGATTAGCATAGATACACTGGGTGTTAATAGCTTCTCTTTGTATAACCAGACCCCGTTCCCCGATCTCTTAGCATTTGTTAAAGAAAACATTTGTGTGCAGGGTTAGTTTAAGATATCTCCCCCTTCCTTAACCAGATTCATATGATAAATACAGAAATCAGAAAGTAGCACCCAAATCCCAATTTCGCGGTAAGGTGGTTGTGTCACCGACATAAACCGCACGCTACAGAAAAATGGCGACTCTGCTGGGGAGGTTTAGGATTAGAGTTCCTAAGAGGTCTAGCCATTGCTTTGCATTTATTTTTATGTCATTTTACTTGCTTTCTCATTTTATATATATCATCTGCTGTCATATTATTTGATACCCTTGTTTAAATTACTGTTATCTAGGAATGCGATTAATACGCATGTGGTGAGTCTGAGAGAACATTAAAATAAGTGGTGGCGTATTCGGGGAGGCTTATAGGGAGTGAATCCCGACCAAGCTGACTTGAGAGTCCACCGAATCAGTGGAGGTGCCCGTGTGGAATTACCAATGTTGAACGAGCATGTCGTGAAAGCATTGTTTTTTCCCATTGGGTTACCCTTGAAGTTGAGGATTAGTAGACACTTAACCATTAAACCATTAGATACTACACTCAAAGGATATTACAGCTCTCTTGAGTCAATCGGCTTGCTGTTAATATCCCTAAGAGGGTCAATGATTTTGGGAACCTCTGTTAGAACCCGTTCTACAGGTACAAAAATTGAGTTATTAGTACACACCTTTGGGGATGGGTAGATCCATGGCTCCATGCTCGTGACGATGAACCCCTAAACCCATGTTTTCTAATGTTTTTGTTTGTTGCATTCATGCCTCCATGCATTCATTAAAAAACCTTTTTAAAACAAGAAAAAAATCTTTTTTCTAAAAGAACTGAAACAATAAATGTAAATATCAGAGAGGTTGCGTTATGGATTTCGGAAGAATAAAAACGCACAAGTACACCTTCAAGGTTTCAAAACTAGAAGTCCTAAGGAAATTGGGAAGGATGATTAATAATCCCGAAGCTTTCAGAGCTAAGCACAGAGGACTGTTGTCTCTTTTGAAAGTCAACATGGTTGAAGGGATTCTATCTACAATGGTTCAGTTCTACGATCCGGTTTACCATTGCTTCCCTTTCCCAGATTATCAGCTCACACCAACACTGGAAGAGTACTTCCACACCTGATTAATTTACCTATCACTGATCAAGATCCATATTCTGGACTGGAAGAAATTCCAAAGGATCAAGCCATTGCAAGAGCGGTCTCTTTAGATGAGTCAGAAGTCAGGACTTACATGACCACCAAAGGAGGAATCCAAGGTTTACCAGCTAAATTTCTGATGGAGAAAGCTCTATACTTTGCCAATATAGGAAATATATCTGCTTTCGAGGATGTCTTTGTTCTGCTCATATATGGGTTATTCCTCTTTCCCAACATTGATAACTTCGTCGACACCAATGCTGTTAAGCTATTCCTAATTGGGAACCGGTCCCAACCTTACTCGCAGATACTTATCATTCTGTACACTTAAGGAATTTGTACAGTGGAGGGATGATCACATGCTGTGTACCATTACTCTACAAATGGTTTATTTCCCACTTGTCCAAGCCTGCTACTTTTTGGGATCACAAGAGTAGTCTGTGATGGTCACAGAAGATTATGTCTCTTACCAATTTCGACATAGATTGGTACAATCAGATCTATGACGAAATAAAAATCATTAGCAAGTGTGGAAATTTCCCCAATGTACCCCTCATTGGTACTAAAGGAGGGATCAACTATCATTCAATTTTAGCTCGCCGCCAACTTGGATACCCGATGAAGAATATCCCACATAATGCTCATCTGGAAGGCCTTTTCTTCAAGGAAGGAGAAAATGACAGGGCACTAAAGAAAGAAATAGTGCATGCCTGGAAACATATTCGCAGTAAAGGAAGAGAGTCCCTTGGGAGGCCAAACTGCATCTCTGCAGAGCCTTACCTCCACTGGGTACAAACTAGAGCCATCAAACTGAGGATGCCTTACCCTCGTCAAGAAGATTTTCCCTTAAAGGAATCTGTCCTTTATTTCATGTCTGATGCGGAAAAACTCCAGGTCGGTCTTAACAAAGTACAACGCGAGAAGAACTCTTGGAACAACAAGTACCAGATTCTTAATTCGGAATGTACCAAGATTCAGGATCTGCTAAAGGAAAAGGATGCCCTGATTGAGATATTAGAGCAGCATGCCATAGAAAGTCAGGAGGAACGAAGAAATTTGCTCACTCCTTTCACTTGGAAAAGGATCGTCGACCCGACAACGACTGAAGGAGCCCGATCAATGAAAAGAAAAGTTCAGGAACCGGCATCTAAGCTCTCCTAAAAGAGAACTCAGGATCCATAAGCCTAATTTTCTTTCTCGCACTTTGTAAAATACTATACTTTTCCTTGTAAAATACTGCAATCTTTCAAGTTCAATAAAAGGGTCTCCCCCTGCTGTGTGATATTTGCAAAATAATTGTTAAAAGTTCTTTTGAAAAAAAACTAAAAAAATATATCATTATTTGCATATCATTCATCATTCTTACATAACACATCTTTGTCTTTGAGTCTCACACATGTGTCGCACTCTAGAGTCAAGTTGTCTCATTCGTACAATACTCGGGCCAATCGACAAAAGAAAATGGATGATCTCGAGGAAGAGAACAGAGAGCTGAGAGAAGAAATCAATGCTCTAAAGGAGAGTTTGGAGAAACTCCACAACGACATGCAATCCCTGGCAGTAGCCCAGGAACAACAACATCAAAGGACTGTGATCTTAGAGATTACATCCACACCAGCATTTGAGACACCTGGCAGTCATCCTCAGTACAACATTCCTAAAGGTTTCCCCTGGGGCATACCTCTCAACTTTATACCTGAAGGATACATCCCACCGGTCACTGAAGACCCGGAAGTCGTAGAAGGAACCGCCATACCTGAAGGTTACAAACTTCAGGTAAATGAAGATGCAAGGGTTACAACAGAAACTCCTGAAGGTTACAAAATTCAGGTCACTGAAGCACAAAGAGTTACCGCCGTAATGACTATACCACAACCAGTGGTACATACTATCCCGGAAGAACAGATTCTGCAGGCCACTGTTGGCAGAAACGAAGAAGTATATGAAAGGATAAATGAGTTCCAGGAACAATTCTTGGAAATGTAGAAGGAACTACATGCCATTCGCGGCCAGGACTTGTTTGGTAAAGACGCCGCTGACCTCTGCTTAGTCCCTAATGTAAAAAAATCTCACAAATTCAAGGTGCCCGACTTTGAAAAATACAAAGGCAACTCTTGCCCTCAGAGTCATCTGGTGATGTACGCTCGGAAAATGTCGACCTAAACAGAAAATCAACAGCTACTAATCCATTACTTCTAAGACAGTTTAACCTGTGCCGCACTCAAATGGTACATGGGTTTAAACCGCACCAAGATCAGTACTTTCAGAGATCTCGGGGCAGCCGTCGTCCATCAGTATAAATACAACTTGGACATGGCACAAGATAGGGACCACCTCAGAGCAATGTCACAAAAGGATAAAGAAACTTTTAAGGAATATGCTCAGAGTTGGCGTGAAATCGCCTCCCAGATCTGTCCTCCTCTCGAAGAAAAGGAAATGACAAAGATCTTACTGAAAACATTGAGCTCCTTTTATTACGACCGAATGGTTGCCAGTGCGCCCAGTGACTCCACTGAAATGGTGAACATGGGAGTACGCCTTGAAGAAGCAGTCCGAGAAGGATGATTAGTCAAATATGCAGATCCATCTAGCAGTACTAAAAGATACGGTAGTGCTTTCCAAAATAAGAAAGATCAAGATATTAGTAATATCTCTCTAGGAAAGCAAAGGCGTAGGTATCAACCGGTAGCAGATGTAACTCCCGCTATCAACCCAGCACCAACTGTGACATATCAACCTCAGGTTGCTTAAAGCCAACCAAATCAACAACAGTATCAGCAAAGGCCACAACAGCCTCTTCATCAGGCTCGCCCGTAGTACAATAATAACAATCGTACTACACGACCATAAGAGTTCAACCCTATACCAATGTTGTATGCAGAGTTATTTCCACTTCTACTAGCCAAGGGGCACGTTCAAACCAGGACTCCTCTTACAGTACCAAAAAATCTACCTTTTTGGTTCAAAGCAGATCAAACTTGCCCTTACTATCAAGGAGGATCGGGACATAACATTGAGAATTCTCTCAGCTTCAAGTCTGATGTACAGGAGCTCGTCAGAAACGGGGTTTTATCTTTCAAAGATACTAATCTGAATGTGTCATACCCCAAATTTTGACCACCAATACTTCCCATCATTGTGCAAATTGTTACCACAATATGGATGTACCTTTATGCCTCATCAATCTCCTCAAAGATTGTGGAGCATTCACTGTAATCAAGAATTAGGGTTTAAGCCCTCTTTGAACACTTAGACAAAGGATCAATCAAGGAATGACATGATCTTCAAATTTTCTAACCTCTTAAAACATCCACAAAGGATCAAGAGGAATCCCACATCAAGAATCAAGCACAAAGTTGTGACATTCCAAGTTTTTTGAGCCTCGAAACGCCCAATGTCGCCGAATTAGGGTTTTGGACGACCGGGACCTCCAGAGTGAAATTTTCACAAGAGGATGATCCGAGACTCCAACATATGACTCAATATGCTCAAAATAACCCTAGGGATCCATTTGCAAAGATGAATGACCCTCAGAGGATGCATTCCTCAAAAGTCGAGAATTAGGGTTTTACGCGCCGAATCGCTCCGGAGCCAAAAGTCAAAACATGACTTTTTTTTGGCAAAAATGATCCTTATGATTCATATTTTCATAAAATGTGACTTATAATGACATTTGAACAAGAATTAATCAAAAAATCATGATAACTTTTAAAAGGGGTAACCTTGAAAAATTGAAAAAATTTCTAAGTTATTAAGTTTAAATGGTTTTGGTACCAACTTCCAAAGATCATAACTTGTGATCCAAGCAGCCATTTTGGGTGATCCAAAGCTTGATTTGTAGGTCTTCCTACATTCAAACAAGAGCTTAAACTACCTCAAAATCCAATTCTTCATGGATTTTAAGTTATGGAGTGATCAAAATGACAAAAATGAAGAAAATGACATTTTTCAACACTTAGTGAAAATCTGCCTAAGTTGCCAGCCTTGGACATCAAAGTTCATGGGGGTTTTTCAGTTGGATTCAAATAGTTTCAAGACCAACTATGATCACACATGTATTGTATCATATGAGGGCTTTCTAAAAAGTACAAGAGCCTCCCATAACTCAACCTGAGCAGGGAGATATGATCCCCTCAAAATCACCATTTCCAACTGTCTTGCACAAGGCAGATTTCGACATTTTGCTCGATTTGGCAAATTTGGACAACTCCAAGCCTTGTCATCCATTTGGACACATCAAAGGATAAAATCCAAAGGGAATGATCTGATCCCCAAGCCTCCTAAGTCCAAGAATCTATATCTAGCCCTAACAAACCTAAAAAGGCTAAAAAGTGCCAAGACTCCAATTTTGTTTCAATGCATTCAATGGATGCATCAAGGTGGCATGAATTGAGGCAAACTTAACTGAATGAGTCAAGCTATATCTCTAAACCAAAAGACCATAGGCCTGTGCTCTATCCTTAAGTCAATGGCTAGAGGAGACTTGAGATTCCATTTGATCCACATTGGCCACAGACCTGCTGCAGTTGCCACACACTATTGCTACCAAAACAAACTTGCTCCACTATAAATAGAGCTCATTTATGCTCAGGTTTGAGTACACCAAAGCACTACAACACTTGCTTTCCTCAAAATCTCTTTCTTTAGGCCAAAATGCCTTCTTTTGCAAGTCATCTATGAGTTTTTGAGTTAGAGAGCAATTCCACCACAGCTCATGATCCAAACACATCCAATATGTCATATCTAAGCTGTTCAAACACTCACTTGTGATCTGAAACACCAAAATCAGAAAGTCAACCTCCAAAACCTCAAAAATTGACTTTTCTGCATTTTTCAAGCCATGCCTTGATTCAGTCACTTCCAAAACCAAACTAGGCCTCAAACACACTCCAAATATCATCCTCAAACTGTCCCAATTGGTTTCCCTCATCTGGAACACCATTTGAGAGAGTTACTATATTGGTCACTTTTGCCCATTTTGCAAGAAAATGCCTATACTTGTTCCTGAGGATTCCAGCTGGTTTTGATCATCCTAAAAGCTTCTAAGGGATCAATCAAGAGTGTTCAAAGCATTGAATTACTTCTGGCACAAGGAACTTGGCAGATAGCACAAGGAGCTTTAAGAGGTAAGTGCATCACAACTTGAACTCTCTAAATCATGCATTATTTTGAGGTCCATTGATCATGGACCTCTCATACATATCATATGTGTTGTGTTTGAACCAATTTATCATGCTATTATTGCATGTAAAATGAGATAGCATAGAACATGCAAATCTAGGCCTATATTGAAATCACTATCGGATTTTGAAATGGAGACATTTTTTTAAAATTCCAAGGGCACCATTGGATTTCTCATGAAATTCTAGGCAGGATACACCTAAATTTTGTCCCAATCCATGGAGAAATGAGAAAGTTAGAGGCTTCATGCAAATTGCCAAAAACTAGGCCTTGCCTTGGGCAAGGGCCAACCATGGCGCCTTGGCCAGGCCTAGAAACTTGGCACCCCTTATGTATTGATGGGGTGGTTTTGATACACGGATGTATCACCACCCCAGTGGTAGCGTGCATGTGTGTTTGGTTGCAAGGTCATGGGTTCAACACCCACCCAGACCATTTTGCCATTTTCTCATTTTTTTTTTGCTATTTTTCGTATTTTATGGTTTTTGTTAATTAATTCCAAAATTAATTTCTCCCTCAATTTTAATTATTTTTTATTGGTTCATTTTTTGAAAATTCCCATAAATGTAAAAATATTTTATTACATAAAAATTTCGCAAAAATATTATTTATTTCATATATTTGGTATTTTTGTAAAGAATTATGTTTTATTTGTTTTTTAAACATTTAAAATATTTCTTTCTCTTGATTTTGCAAATTCAAATGGTTTTCAAATTATTCTATGAATGAAACATGATTTTTTAAACACTAATCCAAGATCTCAACTTGTTTTTTTACACATGTTTGATAATTTTGATCATTTTAATTGAATTTTTATTCAATTAAAATGTATTTTTAAATCAAATTAGGGTTTTGATTATTTTCACCCTCACAAATCTTTTTTAAAATACACTTTGGGCCTCTAATAGAATGTAAGACCCAACCCCTTTGTACAGGAAACCATTTTGGGTCTCAGTTATTGTATAAGTCCCACTGCGATTTAAAAATCTGGCGCGATCGTCGCCTTTTAAACAAAAACCATATGGGCCTCCCCTTGTGTTGTAAGTCCCATCTTTCTTTTTAAAATACACTTTGGGCCTCTAATAGAGTGTAAGACCCAACCACCCTTTGTACAAAAATAATCTGGGCCTCAGTCATTGTATAAGCCCCAATACAACTTTCAAATCAACGGTACGATTACTGTTTTTCATCTGGGCCTCTCCTTGAGTATAAGCCCCAACAATCTTTTCAAAATAACCTTCCTTTTTTATTTAGGTTCAAATTCATAGTTGTAATCAAAACTTTCTTTAATTTCTTGAACAACTAACCCTACAGCTGTTACAATGGAAGCATGCTCACCTGTAAGTTTTAAACAACTTTCTTTTACATACTTGCACATATATATATTTGTTTGTGCTGGAAGCTTGCTCACCTGTAAGTCCTTCTACCCTCTCTTTTACATACAGTATATATTTCATCTAGACATATATACCTGTATATTATCTGCTTAGAGTTTTCCCTGGAAATTAGGTCTAGAACTAGATAAAGCCAGTGGTCACTCTTTCAACAGTCAAAACTAGTTCCCCATAGGAATTCCAGATACAATCTTGCCTTCTCTTAGGCTTATACAATATGGAATAAAGAGAAAGACATTATTCCCGGTGAAATTTTTCTCAGACTGTCACTATTAGAAAATTGTCAAAGAAATTCATTCCCCCCAGAGAGGATTAATTCCCGGTGAAACCTCTCTTTAATTTCTTCAAACCCTAGAACTGTTCACTAAAGAAAAGATTATTCCTGGTGAAACTTTTCTTGAACTTTCTTAGTTTTGGACCCATAGGCTTCCTAAAAGCATCCCCGCCTCCTCTTGGGCTTTGTACAAGGACCCTCCGGCTTCTTAGAAGTTCTCATGCCTTCTCTTGGGCTTAATACAAGGACCCTGAAGACATCTTAAAGGTATAGGACAGAACTTAGTCATCCTTTGCTAGTGTTGTCTTTCTAAAGAGTCAAAACCTCAGACCAATTTAAGGGTTGATTCTCATCCCTTAAAGCAATAGCCTCCTCTTGGGCATCATACAAAGATAAACCCTTTCACACCAGTAGACTTGGACAGTCTAATCTCCTCTTGGATCTCAAAGACATTCTCAAGTTCCCTACAAACACAGGAGAAACCCTGGTCATTTAATCAATCTCCAGTAGAGTTAAAACCTCCGTAGGTTCAAAAACTCAAACTTTCTTCCAAATTTCCCCAGCTAGGGTAAAATCACTACCAATAAACCTTTATCAAGACCTCAAGGCATCTGATATCTCAACTCTTCTGTAAATCCTCAGTAAGAGTTGATTCCCCATTTTGGACCTGCCTCTAGATCTCAATAATCCTCAGCAGAAGCCAACCTCCTCTTAGGCTTTGTATAATGATTTCCCCTCAGTAGAATTAACCTCAAAAGCACTCTCTTGTTGAGTCAGCTCTTTCATCCTCAATCTTGGGCTTTGTACAAGACACATAAAGCACTCTCTTGTTGAGTCGACCTTAAAACACTATCTTGTTGAGTAAATCTTCTTTCTCAAAAGCACTCTCTTGTTGAGTTAATCACCTTAAGGCACTCTCTTGTTGAGTCAACCCTTTTCAGCCTCAATCCTGGGCTTTGTACAAGACACCATAAACACTCTCTTGTTGAGTCATCCTTTTTTTAGCCTCAATCTTGGGCTTTGTACAAGACACATATAAACTTTCTCCAATCAAGTCAAAATTTTCATAACCTCCTCTTAAGCTCTGGATAAATATCTTCCCAGCGGAGTAAATTCCTCCCAGCCTCCTCTTAGGCTTTGTATAATGATTTTCCTCAGTAAAGTTAGCCTCCATCTTGGGCTTTGTACAAAACAAATCATACTCTCTAGCTGAGTCAATCCCATTTTAGCCGCAATCCTGGGCTTTGTACAAGACATATAAAACCTCTCACTAGGAGAGTCAGTCTCTTTTTTAGCCTCGATCTTAGGCTTTGTACAAGACACCATATAAAATCTCCCTAAACACTCTCTTGTTGAGTTAGTCTCATTTTAGCCTCAATCTTGGGCTTTGTACAAGAAAGATAAAATATTTCCTCGGAAAAGTCAACCTTTAGCCTTCTCTTAGGCTTTGTATAATGATATCCCCCAAAAGAGCCAGTCTCTCTTTTAGCCTCAATCTCGGGCTTTATACAAGATAGATAAACACTCTTTTGTTGAGTCAGTCTTTTCTAGCCTCCTCTTAGGCTTTGTATAAGGACTTCCCCAGTAGAGTCAATCTATCTCTTAGCTTCAACCTTGGGCGTTGATCAAGGCACACAAAAATCAAAATCCCCTCGGAGGAAATAAAAAAACTCTCTGCGGGAAGATACTTCTCTGTACAATCACACATCAAAACAGAAAATCAAAACAAACCTTAATCCCAGATAACTGCTATAAGAGGCAAACTTGTTGATTCAAATATCCAAGTTGTAGTCTATCTCTTATCCTGGTAAATCCCTTTCTTTCATCTAATTGCTGTAAGTGGCAAGCCTCTAGATTATTTACATCCATGCCACTGTCCCTCTCTTAGCATGAAAGACTCATAAATAAAAATGACATTGCTCAATACTGAGTTAAAGTTTTCTCCTTCAGGACAAATCCCCTATAAAGGAAATTATGGCATTACTGGATTCACATATCCCAGTTAAAGTATTTCTCCTTTATAATCAATCACCCAACAGTTGTGATAAATAGACGAGATGTCTCCATTTAGAGATGACAAATTCTCTCTCACTCAAACCTTTTAGCCTCAATCTTGGGCTTTGAACAAGCACAAATACTTCTTTTAGCTTCAATCATGGGCTTTGAACAAGAAACCAAAACATCTTTTTCCTACCATAGAATAGGAGGAACTACGATTACTCTGATTTCCCTGTTTCTTTAAACGGGAATACGTAGGCATAAGATTGCAAAATCTTAGCGAGCATACCAATCAAAAACTTTATGTCTAGTACCTTCATACCAATCAAACTGAGGTCCAGTACCTCACCAAAATCATCAAAAACTCACTCTCTGTCTCAAACATTCCTAAAGAAGAAACTTTCCCATTTTTCAGATAAACACCATCAAGTACAAAGCAGAACCTAATTGCTAACAACCTATGTATAACCACATATAGGATGGGTAATTGACAACTCCCCATTGTATAACCTGACCCCGAACTCCCCGAATCTCTTTAAGCGTTTGTTCAGTTAAACATTCGCGTGCAAGGTTAGTTTTAGATAGCTTCCCTTTCCCTTCCAGCTTCACGGGATAAATAAGAAATTAGAAAGTAGTACCCCACTCCTACCATTGCGGAGAGGAACCCACTGTGATAAGGTGGTCGCGTCACCGACAAATATCGCATGCTACAGAATGTTCAGACGAACCCATTACCGCAACATAAAAAGACTACAATGAATTTGATAGAAGGAGAACCTGACAACAATTATCAAATTCACAATGTACGCTTACTGGGAACTAACCTATTAAAGATGCATTGCAGACAGAGCAGGTACGACCATGTGCCATCTTAGAACTATCATCAGTGCGATATCTGCTCCAAGAATAATCAAGGGTGTGCCATAGTACAAGCAGCTCTGCAAGAATAAATGGATCTGGGCTGGATTCAGGATCGCAGGATCAGTGAAGTAAACATGGCCCATGCACATCCCAACATTGTTCAGAACCATGACATTCATTCAATGAACATCAATTTAGTGGCAATGCATTCAAGACAAAGTCAGTATTACAATCTGCCACGGCACGATTACAACGCCTGTCCAATTTGCTCGAAGGACAATCAGGGATGCTCTTTTGTACAAGTGGCCCTCCAACGTCAAATGGATCTTGGATGGATCCAAGACTACCATGAAAGAAGTGATCATGAAGTTAATATGGTTCAGATCTTTGACATCCTTTTAATGAATACCAATCTAGTGGAGTTACATGCCAAACATGTCAGACTTGGTTTTTTGGCCTCGCACGATTATCAAGACTGTAAAGAATGCTACAAAAATGACCAAGGGTGTGCGCTTGTACAAAGGACTCTTCAACATCTGTTGGACCACTGGTGTCTTCCGATCTACCTGGATGAAGACACACAACAAATTAGCATGACTGATGGGAATCCTGGTAGACACCAAAGTTGTGATGTCCGCTCAATAGAAACAGATCTAGTAAGGATTCACTGCATACAAAACGGATATGGTCGGGTACCACCTCACAATTATGAACGATGTGGAATATGCTCGGAAAATAACCAAGGATGTTATCTTGTGGGAGGAGCTCTCCAACATCAGTTAGACCAAAAGGAGATTCAACCATGCTTGAATTCTGAATCAATCAGCGTGATACAAGATTACCTCCCTGTTCAAAACAAAAACACTGTCATAATCTCCAATCATAGAATAACTAAGGATGTTTATGCCATAACTAACGATGAAATGCTGAAGCTCATTCAGAAAAGCGAGTACAACATTGTGGATTAATTGTTGCAAACTCCATCTCGAATGTATGTACTGTCTCTTCTGCTTAGTTCAGAAGCTTACAGAGAAGCTCTACATAAGGTTTTAGAACAGGCCTTTGTAGAACAAGATGTGATCCTGGGTCAATATGACAGCATTATCTCCAACATCACTTCCTGCAACAACTTAGGATTCTGTGATGAAGAACTGCCGGAGGAAGGCAAGAACCATAATATGGCACTCAATATCACAGTCAATTATGAGGACGATGCTTTACCCTACATACTGGTAGACACAGTTTCATCCTTAAATGTCATGCCAAGGTCAACTTTGGTTCGATTATCTTTTAAAGGTACTCCGATGAGAGGCAGTGAGATCATTGTCAAAGCCTTTGACGGATCCAGAAAAACAGTTATCGGTCAAGTCGATCTTCCCATAACCATTGGTCCTCACACTTTTCAAGTCACTTTCCAGGTCATGGACATCCGAGCAGCATATAACTGTTTATTAGGAAGACCTTGGATACACGAAGTTGGGGTAGTCACTTTGACACTTCACTAGAAGTTGAAGTTTGTCAAGAACGACAAATTAGTCACAGTATGCGGAGAACAAGCTTTGATCGTGAGCAACTTATCATCATTCTCCTGTGTAAAACCAGAGGAAGTTGTTGGAACTCAATTTCAAGCACTCTCAGTGAGCAATGAGAATCACCAAGAAAGAAGGACATCGATTTCCTCATACAAGGAGGCTCTCAAAGTAATGAGGAGTAGTGACATAAAAGGATGGGGGCAAATTGTAATTCCTACTGATAATAAGACAAGAAAAGGTCTTGGTTTCTCTCCGACCTGTACCCCGACTACGAAGAAGGAAGAAAGTTTTCGTTCTATTTAAGATTTCTTCCACAGCGGAGGTTTCCTCCACCAAGTATCTCAAGAAGTCCACACCATCGACAGGAACAACTCCTCTGATACAGATGAGGAGTGGAAGTTTTATCTTAACGATGAAGGTTATATATCTCAGGGAGAAACGTACATGCCATTCTGCTCTCTAAAGCAGAGCCCAAGATATATACCAAGATCAGTCATCAGAATGATCTACGGGGATTGTGATCCCGAAGGATGCCGTGCTCTACCCAACTCATTAGTGGAAGACAATCTAATGAAGGACAACTTTGGCTACGATTATTATGATCCCCTGGATGACTTGCTTATCTGGAAGCCATACACGAAAGACTCGGGGCAAAAGAGTCAGTTGGACAATGCCTATCAACTGAGTAATCTTGAAAAGAATACACATGTTCCCACAGAGTCATGGAATCCTTACTCAGAACATTCCAAAAATGTCCAACGCCACGTTGATGAATTTACAAAAGTCGCAGGACAAGAATTCATTAACTACACATTCCCTGAGGTCAACGTCATTGAGGAAAATGACTCATCTATTCCCACAGAAACTTGTGATACCTTGGGACAGCCAAGCGGAAAGTACGACTTTCTGGTCAAACACACTGCTCCCGAAAGCTCTCGCATCAGATTTGAGGACATCCAACCAACTGGATGGGGAGATCCTCTTGAGAATGAAAATACTATGGAAGATGCGACAGAAGAATCCTCTTATGATAACTCTGCATGGGAAGAAGACTCCAATGATCCTACTCCACCAGAAATCAGTGTCATTTCTAAAGACAAACCAAGAAAGAAAGTACCAGAATTTGTGATTCACATAGGAGTTTTTCGCCATTGGGTTGGGTCGATGTCCCGAAAGTCGTTCATAAGTCGAAGTAATTTCCACATCTTTGGTTTAACCTTTCACCTTGCCCGGGTGAAATAGATGTTTTATAGGGCTTACTTTTCTGTAATGTCCCTCTTTGCTTCGCCCAAAGCGACATAGTTTTGTTTTATAGGTTTGTGTTTCAAGAATCGACAAATCATGAATAAATAATGTCATTCTCAATTCCCGCATTTATTGTTGTTTTCACTTTTCGTTTTCTTTCAGAAAATGGTAATCCTAAAAAACAACCCAAAATAAAAACAAGCATTTTCAGAAAATACAATGCACACACTTTTGCATTCTCTCTGTCTTTTCTAAAAAGGAATCATCACGTCATGCAGATTGCTTGCTTTAAACCCCATTGAAACATACGATCTAATGCCTTCTCCCAACTTTGAATTCCAGGTATTTGAAGCTGAAGAAGAAGAGGATGAAGAAATTCCAGAAGAGATCTCCCGACTACTTAGACAAGAGAAAAGGTTCATTGAGCCTCACAAAGAGCCATTGGAAACGGTCAACTTGGGTTCAGAAGAAGAAAAGAAAGAAGTAAAGATTAGAGCACTGCTCAGTCCAACTGTCAGAGAAGACTTTATAAAACTTCTCAAAGAATTTCCAAATGTATTTGCTTGGTTCCATCAAGACATGTCGGGGTTAGATACCAGCATCTTGGAACATCACTTGCCGCTAAAAACAGAATGTCCTTCAGTAAAACAAAGACTGAGAAGGACTCACCCAGATATGGCCATCAAAATTAAGGAGGAAGTACAAAAGCAAATCGTTTCCTCGCCACCTCAGAATATCCTCAACGGTTAGCTAACATTGTGCCAGTTCCGAAAAAGGACAGAAAAGTTAGAATATGTGTGGACTACAGGGATTTGAACAAAGCAAGTCCAAAGGATGATTTCCCCCTACCACGCACAGACATACTGGTAGATAGCACAGCAAAATTCAAAGTTTTCTCCTTCATGGATGGATTCTCAGGCTATAATCAAATTAAAATGGCGCCAGAAGAGATGGATAAAACTTCATTCATTACCCCATGGGGCACCTTTTGTTACAAGGTAATGTCGTTCGGTCTAAAGAACGCAGGGGAAACCTGTCAAAGGGCCATGACAACTCTATTTCATGACATGATGCACAAAGAGATTGAAGTGTATGTCGATGACATGATTGCCAAATCTAAAACAAAAGAAGGGCATGTGGAACACCTATCAAAGTTATTCGAGCGTCTGAGAAAGTACAAACTCCACTTAAATCCCAATAAATGCACATTCGGTGTCCGCTCAAGAAAACTCTTGTGATTCATCGTCATCCAGAAAGGAATCGAGGTCGATCCTGACAAGGTCAAGGCCATTCAAGAAATGCCTTCACCAAAAACTGAAAAACAGGTCAGAGGATTTTTGGGACGTCTGAATTACATCTCAAGATTCATATCCCTCATGACCGCGACATGTGCACCGATCTTCAAACTACTTAGGAAGAATCAAAGTTGTGTATGGATAGAAGATTGCCAAAAAGCTTTCTACAGCATCAAAGAATATCTGTTGAATCCACCGATTCTGTCTCCTCCAGTGGAAGGAAGACCACTGATCATCTACTTAATAGTCTTGGAAGACTCCATGGGTTGTGTGCTTGGCCAACAAGACAAGACAAAAAGAAAAGAGTCTGCAATTTACCACTTAAGCAAAAAGTTCACGGACTGTGAAGCTCGATACACTATGCTCGAGAAAACTTGTTGCGCTCTGGCTTGGGCAGCCAAACGTCTTCGCCAGTACATGATTTGCCACACTACTTGGTTAATCTCCAAAATGGATCCGATCAAGTACGTCTTTGAAAAGCCTGCTCTCACGGGAAGGATTGCCCGTTGGCAAATGTTGTTATCAGAATACGACATTGAGTACCATGCTCAGAAAGCCGTCAAAGGAATTATTTTAGCCGATTATTTGGCTCATCAACTGATTGAAGATCAGGAATCAGTCAAATTTGACTTCCCAGACGAAGATGTCATGAACTTAAAAATGAAAGATTGCGATGAACCGCTACCCAGCAAAGGGTCAGAACCAGGTTCCCAATGGGGACTAATATTCGACGGAGTCGTCAATGCTTATGGAAATGGAATTGGGGCAATCATCGTAACACCTCAGGGTACCCATATTCCTTTCACCGCCCGATTAACGTTCCAATGCACAAACAATGAGGCCGAATACGAAGCTTGTATCATAGGTCTCGAAGAAGCTATTGACCAAAGGATAAAGAACTTGGATGTGTATGGCGACTCAGCCCTGGTTGTAAATCATATTAAGGGAGAGTGGAACACATATTAATCAGGATTGATTCCTTACAAAGACTACGTGAGAAGGTTGTTGCCCTTCTTCAACAAAATTGAGCTTCATCATATTCCTCGTGAAGAAAACCACATGGATGATGCATTGGCTACTCTATCCTCCATGATTAGTGTGAGTCGATGGAACGACGTACCCAAGATTGACATAATGCGCCTTGAAAGGCCCGCTTACATCTTCACGATTGAAGCAATCATAGAAGACAAACCATGGTATCACGATATCAAATGTTTCCTTCAAAGACAAGAATACCCGCCTGGGGCATTAAGAAAAGATAAGAAGACTCTCAAAAGACTGGCTAGCAACTTCTTCCTAAACAATGATATACTCTACAAGAGAAACATCGACATGGTTTTGCTCAGATGCGTAAACAGACAAGAAGCAAACATACTGATGAAAGAGATTCACGAAGGATCCTTTGGCACTCATGCCAATGGATACACAATGGCAAGAAAAATTCTGAGAGTAGGATATTACTGGTTGACAATGGAATCTGGTTGCTACAAGTACATGAGAAGGTGTCACAAGTGTCAGATATACGCTGACAAAATTTAAGTACCGCCAACGCATCTCAAAGTTCTTTCTTCTCCATGGCCTTTTTCTATATGTGGAATTGACATTATTGGCATGATTGAACCCAAAGCCTTGAACGGACATCGGTTCATCCTTGTAGCCATTGACTACTTCACCAAGTGGGTCAAAGCAGTATTGTACACCAATGTGGCCCGACAAGTGGTGGTCCGATTTATCAAGAATAATCTCATATGCCATTACGGTGTTCCATGCCAGAACATTACTAATAATGGATCCAACTTGAACAACAAGATGATGAAAGAGTTGTGTGTCGAGTTCAAGATAGAACACCATAACTCATCTCCCTACCGACCTAAAATGAATGGAGTGGTAGAAGCGGCTAACAAGAATATCAAGAAGATCATTCAGAAGATGGTCATAACCTACAAATACTGGCATGAGATGCTACCCTTTGCTCTTCACGGTTATTGCACATCTGTCCGCACTTTAACAAGGGCAACCCCATTCTCTCTAGTATATGGCATGGGAGCAGTGCTCCCTATAGAAGTGGAGATACCATCAATAAGAGTCTTGATGGAAGCCAAGCTAACAGAAGCTGAATGGCGTCAAAGCCGACACGATTAACTGAATTTGATCGAAGAGAAAAGAATGACGGCGTTATGCCATGGTCAGTTGTATCAGCAAAGAATGAAAAGGACGTTTGACAAAAATGTCCAGGGAAGGAGACCTCGTGCTCAAGAAGATACAATCATTTCTCACTAATTCAAGGGGAAAATGGACCCCGAAGTACGATGGCCCTTATGTGGTTAAGAAAGCCTTCTCAGGCGGTGCTTTAAGACTTACAACCATGTAGTCAAGAAATACTTCGCCTAAATAAAAAAAACGTCTCGGTGGATTGAAAACCTGAAAGGGAAATCTAGGAAAAAATTAGGGATTCATGGCAAGTAACTATATCCGACGGGATTGACTCCTCAACGATAACGTCATTCGTCAGGAAAACTTCAGTCAAGGTTACCTTCGACAGAAGCTCAGAATGTCCAGAATTCAAAGTTGGTGGAAGGATAGCGGTCGTTATGTTTCAATGTAGCCCCTTTTCCTTTAAATTACCATTTTCTAAACTTTGTAATGCTCCATGGGATCATGCGTTTGGCTGATTACCATTCTATCAATAAAATTTGAGCTTTTGTACTTTTTATTTGCAATTCTCATTCCTTCTGCTGCGCAAAATGACATTTTAATATGATCAATGATTCTTGAAACAAAAAATGAATTTACTTGTCAAATTTATTTCTGCTTTCAAAACAAAGATGACAATTTCTTTTTTATTAATAAGCACAAGAGGGAATATCAGCGGCTTCTCCGGAAGTGGTCAAACTTCAAAATGCAGAATCAAAGTACTTCCTGAATCAAAGGATCATCTACTTCAGACAGAATGATCCATCTATCACCCCGGTAGAACTCTTACTCTAAGAACCAATGATTAATTTTTCTCCCCAGTAGAATCTACCCTTGAAAAACAAGAACAGATTTCTATCCCTAGCAGGTTTGTACCTCCGAAAACTGGAACAAATGCAGGAATCCCAATTCTCAAGCAAAAGTACAACTTTCAGAATCTCCAGTGATACCCCCATCTCCCGGAGTGGCCGAGTATCCGGTTGTGTTCATCACCAGTATGTATGTCGTGTCTGTTTTGTCAGCATAAACATACATACATCGTGCATAATTGATTCATATTTATATTCATGTTGCATTAATATCACTTTGGTCATACTCATCCCCAAGTGATGAATGTCTTCTCTTCAATAGAGTCGTCAGTCTTCATTTCTTCATCAGATAGGACAAATTTCTGTTCTAAGTTATTTCCTTATCAGGAAATACCGTCTAAACAATCTTTCTCCAGTTTATTCCTGGATTGGAGTCTATCCTCGACCTCTTTGATAACTTGAACCTCTGAACGACCAGAAGCCGTTTGGTTATACACATTTGGAACATCACTCTTCACCATTGAAGATGATATTTTGCTTTCCTGGATTAAGGAAAAATTCCCAGAGAAAGCCTCTCTACAAAAGACTCTTGGCAATACGACGGTTTCTCCCCGAAAAGTTTGCTTTCAATGAAGTCATCAGCATTTCTCCGAAAAAGGTCTCGAAGGGAAGTATGATGTAACATCACTAAGAAAAAAGCAATCTCTCAAGAGACTTATTTTTCCCAGTAGGTCGACAAATGGCATCTCCCACAGAGAAGTTTGCACACCTCTACAGTTCATACAAATGGTTCTCCCCAACAAGTCTGACATCAAATCTTTTTCCATCAAATGGCGTCTCCCCAGTAAAACTCGTCGAGAAGTTTGATGAAGACTGCTACAAATAGCGTTCATTGTCAAGGGAAAAACTCGACAAGAAGAAACTGAGACCAGTTCCATGGCAGAAGGCTAGGATCGAGGGGAAGTTTATTTCCAAAAGAAACTAAGACCAGTTCTGTAGCTGAAGACCAGGATCGAGGGGAAGTTTTACCCTTTTCTAAGTAACATCGCTTAGCAAAATAAGATGGATGAACGAACCACTACACATTCATAACCACAATCAAAATTTTGGGTATTCCGATATTTAATCCTCTTTTACCTTGAATGTCTGAACGTCTTCGCCATTCATACCTTCAGGTCCATGAAGATTCAATAGGGGCATCTGTCATACCCTAAATTTTGACCACAAGATTTCCCATCATTATGCAAATCATCACCACAATATGTATGTACCTTTATACCTCATCAATCATCTCAAAGATTGTTGACCATTCACTACAATCAAGAATTAGGGTTTTGAGCCCTCTCAGAGTACTCAGACAAAGGATCAATCAAGAATGGACATGATCCTCAACTTGGCAAGCCTCTCAAACACCCATGAAGGATCAAGAGGTCTCCCACATTAAGAATCAAGTATGAAAATGCAACATCTCAAGTTGATCAAGCCTCGAGATCATCAGTGTCACCAAATTAGCGTTGTGGTCGACCAAGGCCTCCAGAGCGAAATTTTCATCTAGGCATAAGCCAATACTTTAAAACATGATCCAAGAAGCCCAAGGGGACATCATGGACCCAATCACAAGTTCAAAATAGCCTCAGGGGATGCATTCATAAAAAATTAGGAATTAGGGTTTCTTGACCTAATTCACCCCTAAATTGACTTTTGGAGCAATGCATGAACCAAACCCTCAAGAAATGCTTTGAAGACCTCAAATATATTATATTGATCCTCTTACAAGTTCAAATGGACACAAAGAACTTGGTTCATGAGCAATATGAAGATTCAAATTCATCTGGACTGCAAACTTGGGTTTCTGGGGAAAAGTCAACCATACCTTTGACTTTTGACCAAGACATCATCTCAAACTTTGGGACATGATTCAAAACACTCTAAAACACCTATGGAATCCATCCGTTAGGTTTGAATTAGTTCAAGAACTTGATTTCATTGTGGATCACAAAATTTGTAATTGATCGAACAAAAAGTCAACTGTGCCCAAAAATCAAGTTTGACTTTTTGGATTTCTTGACAAACATGGATTCTCTAAGTCAAAAACAATGTTAAATTATGGTTTGGATCATCATCTATCAAGAAAAATCAAGAAAAGTGGGGTTACTTGGAAAAGGGGCAACCTTAAGAAACTTGAATTTTCACTAAGTCATAAAAAAAGTGATTTCTACCCAACATTGCAAGAAAATAAATTATGATCCAAAAACCCTTTTTCTTCCATCCAAAGCTCAAATGAAAGCTCTCGTTACATTCTTCAAGATTGTCTACTACAACATATTCCAAATCTTCATGGATTTTGAGTAATGGATTGATCAAAATCACAAAAAATGGAAAATGGACACTTTTTCAACGCATAGTGAAATTTTGGACAGAATCTGTTTTGTGTTTTCACCAACTTTGAGGCCATTTTTCATTATGATCCAAGATGAATTAAGACCAAAGTTAATCATCAAAGTTGAAGTATGTTATAGGGGCTTTCCAAAATGAAATTCTGGTACCAGATATGTGATGTTACGTGTGATGTCACAACAACACACTCTGCAATGGACAATGTAAAACAACAGAAGAGAACACAAAGAATTGTTCACCCAGTTCAGTTAAACAACTTACTCTGGGGGCTACCAAGCCAGGGATGAATTTCACTATCAGTAGAATTAATTTACAGACTCAACAACCTAGTTGACATCTCCTAAACTTAATCTCTACTTAATGAACTTTCTACCTAAGAGACCACTTAGGTATGAGAACACTACTCAATCCCTAAATCACTGCAGTGCTATAATTCAAAGATCACACACTTTGAAAAACACAACTTGATTCTGCTTCACAGCTTTGATCAAGAACAACTCAAAACAACAACACCAATTCACACTAGAATGGTTTACAACACATACACGAAGACACAAACGACTCTCAGTCTTTACCTCTCTTTCTTCGTTACTTTCTTCAAGGATTGATACGCTTTATATAGCCATTTGATTTTGTCTTGGACCTGCTACAATATCAGACCTGATTTTTTATTTAAAACTAAATCTTCAAAATAGATTTTATCTCCCAAAATCTTCTTAAATCTTCAGCCTTTAAATACGCCTACAAATCTGCATCAAATCTGTTTGCAACAGAAAGTATCTCCTCCAAGATATTCGTATCCAATAACTCTAACAGCTCTCCCAAAATTCCAGCTAATACGCTTAACCTAAAAACATCTCAAACCTGATGTTTTACTGATCTGCATATCTGATGTCATGACATCGCATGTGACATCAGACTTCAAAACATCAACAACTTAACAAATAACATTAACCAATGTTAAGACTCAATGTTAAGACATCACCCATGTGACATCAACATTGCACAACTTTGTTTTACCAAAATTCTAGCCAATCCAACAGCTAACAATCTCCCCCTTTGGCTAATTTTGGCTAAAACAATCTCTGCAACATCAGAGACTTCAGCAGTGGATAAACATTAGTAAAAAAAAACTCCTAACATCACTTCTTCAAACAGCTAGTAAAAAAAACTCATAGCAGCACTTCTTCAACAGCTTCAAAATGCTGCATCACACACTCCATCAGCTCACAACAATAACGGTCACGCTCCCCCTAAAAAACTGAACCACACTGAGCTATTCAACCAATCTCCCCCTCAACATCTGCACCACACCCTACTCACCTAGGCTAACTCTCCCCCTTTTTAGCCATAATTGGACAATCACCAAACACAATGTCCTGACATAAATAAAGACATGGTCAAACACCATGCTTCCCAAAAAGAACAAGTTCCAACACATTGACTGTTCAGTCGATACAACCTATGCTCCTTGTTTGCCTTATAAAAACAAGCCTTTCTTCCTTCTAGCACCACACAGCAACCAAGAATGAGCCAGGCAAACACCAAAGATGCAGCAAAGAACCTCAAGCAGAAGGACAAGACTTCAGATCCACCTAAGAAGAGGAGCAAAACAATGACTGCAGCTGAAACTACTTCAGGAACCACAAAGACAGGCTGAACCTCAGAGACTACCATGAAACCTAGAAAGAAACTTCCTGTGCACCAACATGCTTCAGATGATGATTGGGATGATGACTGGAAAGCTTTTCTGGATGCAGGGGGTTGGGATAATCTGTAACTATTGATGTACTTCAAACCTGTATGCCTTCAGCAGTTGAATAAAATCAATTTCTAATAAAGAATACAACTAC
This sequence comes from Lathyrus tuberosus, assembly GCA_022829125.1. Classification (NCBI taxonomy): domain Eukaryota; kingdom Viridiplantae; phylum Streptophyta; class Magnoliopsida; order Fabales; family Fabaceae; genus Lathyrus; species Lathyrus tuberosus. Next base: position 5,047,742 of record JALAZF010000449.1, read on the forward strand.
TTAATACACTCTCTAGCACATTTAATCTTTATAAATGCAAATTCCTAATTTACTTCTCAAAATTTCAAATTGGTTTGCATCTAAGGCTTTAGTAAAAATGTCAGCTAATTGTTTATCTGTAGCAACATGTTCCAAAGCAACTACTTTGTCTTCAACCAAATCTCTTATAAAATGATGTCTTATATCAATATGCTTAGTTCTGCTATGTTGAATAGGATTCTTAGAGATATTGATAACACTCAAATTATCACATTATAATGTCATGACATCTTGCTTGACATTGTATTCTATTAACATCTGCTTCATCCAAACAAGTTGAGAACAATTACTCCCTGCTGCTATGTACTCAGCTTCAGCAGTAGAAAGAGACACACAGTTCTGCTTTTTACTAAACCATGATATCAGATTATTCCCTAAGAAGAAACAACCTCCTGAAGTGTTTTTCCTATCATCAGCACTCCCAGCCCAGTCAGCATCACAATACCCCCCTTAACTCAGTCCCAGATCCATGACTATACAGCATCCCATAGTCACTAGTGCCATTAACATATTTCAGGATTCTCTTCACTTGATTCAAGTGACTAACCTTAGGCTCAGATTGGTATCTGGCACAAACTCCAACAGCAAAAGAAATGTCAGGTCTGCTAGCTGTGAGATACAATAGACTCCTAATTATGCTTCTATATAAACTTTGATCCACACAAACTCCATGTTCATCCTTGGATAATTTTAAATGAGTAAGAGCAGGAGTCCTCTTGTGATTAGCATTCTCTAGACCAAACTTCTTCACTATGTTATTTGCATAATTGCTCTGAGAAATGAATATGGAGTCCTCCATTTGTCTAACTCGTAGACCAAGAAAATAGTTTAGCTCACCAACAAGACTCATTTCAAACTCAGACTGCATCTGTTCCACAAAATGTTTCACCATTGCATCTGACATCCCACCAAATACTATGTCATCAACATAGTTTTGAGCTATCATCAGTTTTCCTCCTTCCTCTTTAACAAACAAAGTCTTGTCAATCCCTCCTTTTCTGCAGCCATTCACAACCAGGAATTCAGTAAGCCTTTCATACCAAGCTCTTGGTGCTTGCTTCAAACCATATAGAGCTTTCCTTAGTTTGTACACATGGTCAGGAAATTTTGGATCAATAAATCCTTTTGGTTGATCAACATATACCTCTTCATTTAAGTAACCATTCAAGAAGGCACTTTCAACATCCATCTGAAAAAGCTTGAATTTGAAATTACAAGCCACCCCTAAGAGCAATCTGATAGATTTCAGTCTTGCCACAGGAGTAAAGGTTTCATCATAATCAATTCCTTCAACTTGAGTGTATCCCTGAGCAACTAAGCTGGCCTTGTTTCTGGTGACCACTCCTTGTTCATCAGATTTATTCTTGTAGATCCACTTGGTGCCAATCACATTCACTCCATCAGACCTTGGTACAAGCTCCCATACTTCATTCCTCTTGAATTGCTCCAGCTCTTCATGCATTGCATTTATCCAAAACTCATTAGTCAATGCTTCCTTGACATTCTTTGGCTCAATTTTGGAGACAAAACATGAACTTGCTATAACATCTCTTGACCTAGTCCTCACTCCAGAATTTGGATCCCCTATAATAAGCTCCTTTGGGTGGTCCTTCTGCACTCTGATAGAGGGATCTTTATGAAGTTGCTTAGTTTCAGGCTCAGCAGCAGCAACACCAGGAGTTGGACTTCTGTCTTCAGCTTCTGGTGCACCTTCACCAACTGATGTTCCAACATCATCTAGGACATCATCATCTTCATGCTTATCATTGTCATCAATCACCACATTGATGGACTCCATCATCACCTTGGTTCTAGAGTTGAAAACCCTATATGCTCTGCTGTTGGTAGAGTATCCCAAAAATATTCCTTCATCACTTTTGAAATCCAATTTTCTTCTCTGTTCTCTATCAGCCAGAATATAACATCTACATCCAAAAACATGAAAGTATTTAACACTAGGTTTTCTTCCCTTCTATAGTTCATACAGAGTGGATGAAGTGCCTCTTCTCAGGGTAACCCTGTTGTGAATGTAGCAGGCAGTATTCATGGCTTCAGCCCAGAAATGATAGGGAATTTTCTTTGCATGGATCATAGCTCTAGCAGACTCTTGGATAGTTTTGTTCTTCCTCTCAACTACTCCATTTTGCTGAGGAGTAATAGGAGATGAAAACTCATGACTTATACCTTCAGCGAAGCAAAATTCTTCAAACTTGCTATTCTCAAACTCTTTTCCATGGTCACTCCTTATCCTGATAACATTACTCTCATTTTCTCTTTGGAGTCTTTGACAAAGATCTTTAAAAACATCAAACACCTCTGATTTGTCTTTGATGAAGCTCACCTAGGTGTACCTTGAATAGTCATCCACAACTACATATGCATATTTCTTTCCACCCAGACTTTTAACTTGCATAGGTCCCATCAAGTCCATATGAAGTAGTTCCAAGACCTTGGAGGTGGTGTCATGTTGAAGCTTCAGATGAGACATCTTTGTCCGCTTCCCTTTTTGACAGTCTCCACACACTTTTCCTTCCTCAATATTAAGTTTGGGAATTCCTCTGACTGCTTCTGAGGAGATGATTCTCTTCATTCCCTTTAGGTGAAGATGTCCCAACTTCTGATGCCAGATTTTGACATCATCTTCTTTAGCAAGAACACAAGTGGAAGAATTTAAGTCTTGTGGAACCCAAAGATAACAATTGTCCTTAGAACTGGCTCCCTTCATAATGACTTCTCCTTTGTCATCTTTGACAATGCATTCAGACTTTGTAAAGTCTACTTTGAATCCTTGATCACAAAGTTGACTAATGCTAATCAAATTTGTTGTCAGTCCTTTAACAAGAAGAACATCCTCCAGTCTGGGAGCACCAGCACAGTTCAGTTTACCAATCCCCTTGATCTCTCCTTTGACCCCATCACCAAATGTAACATAGCCTGAAGAATGAAGCTTCACATCTACCAACAGATTCTTAACTCCAGTCATGTGCCTTGAATTCCCACTGTCAAAGTACCAATCTTCTTTGGTAGAAACCCTTAAAGAAGTGTGAGCTATCAAGCTGGTAACCTTAACTTTAAGGACCCATTGCTTCTTACGCTTGGTAACCTGCCTTCCTTTATGACAGTTATGTCTGGGAACAACCTGATGAGCCTTCTGTGGATGTCCATGTAGCTTATAACAATAAGCCTTAATGTGTCCAAAACATCCACAATGGTGACATCTCCAGTGTCTGTATTTCTTCTTAGATGGAGTTCTGTCATGATGTTTTAACATCACATGTTTGGAGGTGATAACATCATTAGAACCTGCATCATTGTTGAATCCCAAACCATATTTGTTTGCAGCCATGTTCCCAATACTAAGAATGTTTTCCAATGTATCAGTACCATTGTTCAACATTCTGATAGTTTTGGTCATAGAGTCCAGTTTATAGTTAAGCATACTGACTTCAGCTTCAAGTTCAGTCTTTTTAGCTTTTAACTGTACTATGGTTTTCTTCAGCTCTTCTCCTTCAAGACACACTTGTTCACTTCTTATGAAAATATCTTTATAAGTGACAGCAAGTTCATCATAAGTAACCTCATCATCATAAGAATCATCATCTGACTCATAAACCCCAACCATAGCTCTAACAAGTTTAGCTGAATTTTCTTCAGATTCACTCTCACTGTCAGACAAAGAAGCTGATAACCCTTTCTGCTTCTTTAGAAAAGTGGGACATTCCTTCTTGACATGTCCATACCCTTCACACTCAAAGCATTGTACTCCTTTGTCATTACTGGATTTTTCTTCATCTTTAGACTTCTTCCCTTGTTCTCCTGATCTGTTGATGCCAGAAGTAATGTTCTTGACATTGGGATTGTAACTCCTATTTATCCTCTTCATAACTTTGTTGAACTGTTTTCCCAGCAAAGCAATAGCCTGAGACAACTCCTCTTGAGAATCATCCTCTTTCCCTTTCTTGGCTTCTTCAGAACTGGAAACCAAAGCTATACTCTTGGACTTCTTTTCAGGTTCCTCTTCACTTAACCCTATCTCAAATGTTTGAAGAGATCCAATAAGCTCATCAACCCTCATTTTGCTGATGTCTTGAGCTTCTTCAATTGCAGTCACCTTCATCTTATACCTCTTGGGAAGGGATCTAAGGATTTTCCTCACCAGCTTTTCTTCAGTCATCTTCTCTCCAAGAGCACTAGAGGCATTAGACAGCTCAATAATACTCATATGAAAGTCATGAATAGTTTCATCTTTCTTCATCTTTAAGCTTTCAAACTTTGATGTCAGAAGTTGAAGTCTTGACATCTTAACCTTTGAAGTTCCTTCATGAGTGGTCTTCAAGATGTCCCAAGCTTCCTTAGCTACTTCACAGGTATTGATCAACCTGAATATGTTCTTATCAACTCCATTGAAGATAGCATTTAAAGCTTTGGAATTTCCAAGGGCAAGCTCATCTTCTTCCTTGGTCCATTCTTCTTCAGGTTTCAGTTTTGAGCTGCCTTCTTTTTCTTTCCCAACATCATCTTTCTCAACAACAACAGGTGCTTTCCAGTCTTTTATGATAGCCTTCCAAGCCCTGCTGTCCAAGGATTTCAAAAAGGTAATCATCCTTGGTTTCCAATAATCATAATTAGAGCCATCCAAAATAGGGGGTCTATTCACAAATCCACCAACTTCCTTGTCCATCTTTACCAAAAAGTATCAGCCCTAGATCTCACCCAGATGCAGAGCAGGATGCCTGCTCTAATACCAATTGAAATTTTGGTACCAGATATGTGATGTTATGTGTGATGTCACAACAACACACTCTGCAATGGACAATGTAAAACAACAGAAGAGAACACAAACAATTGTTCACCCAGTTCAGTTAAACAACTTACTCTGGGGGCTACCAAGCCAGGGATGAATTTCACTATCAGTAGAATTAATTTACAGACTCAACAACCCAGTTGACATCTCCTAAACTTAATCTCTACTTAATGAACTTTCTACCTAAGAGGCCACTTAGGTATGAGAACACTACTCAATCCCTAAATCACTTCAGTACTATAGTTCAAAGATCACACACTTTGAAAAACACAACTTGATTCTGCTTCACAGCTTTGATCAAGAACAACTCAAAACAACAACACCAATTCATACTAGAATGGTTTACAACACATACACGAAGCCACAAATGACTCTCAGTCTTTAGCTCTCTTTCTTCGTTACTTTCTTCAAGGATTGATGCGCTTTATATAGCCATTTGATTTTGTCTTGGACCTGCTACAATATCTGACCTGATTTGTTATTTAAAACTGAATCTTCAAAACAGATTTTATCTCCCAAAATCTTCTTAAATCTTCAGCCTTTAAATACTCCTACAAATCTGCATCAAATCTGTTTGCAACAGAAAATATCTCCTCCAAGATATTCGTATCCAATAACTCTAACAGCTTTCCCAAAATTCCAGCTAATACGCTTAACCCTAAAAACATCTCAAACCTGATGTTTTACTGATCTGCATATCTGATGTCATGACATCGCATGTGACATCAGACTTTAAAACATCAACAACTTAAACAAATAACATTAACCAATGTTAAGACTCAATGTTAAGACATCACCCATGTGACATCAACATTGCACAACTTTGTTTTACCAAAATTCTAGCCAATCCAAGAGCTAACACAAAAAGTACAAGAGCCTCCCATGATTCAACTTGAGCAAGGAGTTATAAGCCTTCAAAAATGGCATTTTTCACCCTGCCTACATAATAGCATTGGTACATGACTTGGTTCCCACGATATCTTGAGCCAATTTTGGACACTTGCATCATTGTATTTGTGTCCCAAATCAACATGAATGATGAAGAATCTGATCACAAGGCCACCAAGTCAAAAATCCTATCACTTAGGCATGTGACGTTCAAAGTTCATTTCCAAAAACTCCAACTTTGTCATGAGGCATTAAATGGATGCATAGAGCTGGCATGTATCAGTCCACAATATTGCAAATGAGTCAAGATGAATCCAAGCATCAGAAGACCATAGGCCTACAAGATTGACTCAAGTCAATGGCTAGAGGAGACTTTGGCTACATGACAAATTCCAATGGATAATGGAGTGATCCATCCCCCAATCACTATTGTTCCCAAAACAAACTTGCTCTACTATAAACAGGGGTTCTTTTTTATCAGTTTGAGAATACCAAAGCATAACAACACATGTTTTCCTCCAAATCACTCTCAAAAACCAGAATTTGTTTCTCTTTCAAGTAACATTCGAATTTTCAAATAGAGAGCAATTCCATAAAAACCAACCATCCTAACACCTCACATATGTCATATATAAGTGATCCATAACCTCAAAACATATCTGGAACACCAAAATCATTAAGTCATTATCCATTTGCTCAAGCTTTTTGTCAAAGCTGTAATTGAGGTGCCACAATAAGATCCAGTTGCTTTCAATCCATTCCAAGCTTCCAAACACCTTACATAAGGTCCATTGAAGCTGTCCAAGTCATCAAACAACATCTGTAACACCTCCAACACACAATTCGATTTCTTCTTGCAAGAGGTAAGCCTGAACTCTCAAACTCTATGATCCACGCATCATAAATGTGTTTTCAAGTTACAAACATGTTTCTGCACTTATGTAGAGTGTTTCCCCTCAATCATTGCTTTGTAGCTATCGTGTATAAGATTTCATAGTGTTTTTGCATAAATTAGGGTTCATGTGTTCATCACTTGATTTCTCACTTTATACTTAATATAAATGCAATTAATTGGTACCATTAGAATCCTTGTTCAAAAACGAGTGAGATTGATGTTTACAAAAGTCAAAACCATTGAGTAATTAGAGAGAAAAGTGAGGTTTTGGAAATCAGCCATGGCGCGGTCACGTGGAAGAAGAAGGTGACCGTTGACGCCATAATTCAAATTTATTTGAATTTTTGAATTTTTGTTATTTTTCTTAATTGATTTCAAAAATTAATTTCTCTCTCAATTTTAATCATTTTTTATTGGTTTTTTTTTAAATTCACAAAAATGTTAAAATATTTCATTCTACAAAAAATCAAATATATATTATTTATTTAATAGAGTTTGAATTTTTGTAAAGAATTTCATATTATTTGTTTTTAAACATTTTAAATGAAATTTTCCTCTTGATTTTTCAAATTCAAATTATTTTCACACTTTCGTATAAAGATAACATGATTTTTCAAAACATTTTTAAAAATTTATAACTTGTTTTTAAATATGTTTGATATATCACTTTTATTTAATTTACTTTCAAAATTTGTTTTTTTAAATTAAAATTAGGGTTTTCCTTGATTTTAATTTTTTCAAACTTCATTTGAAACATTTTTGGGCCACTTTGTAGAGTGTAAGACACATCCCTTTTGTAAATACACGTTTTTGGGGGCTTAGTCATTGTATAAGTCCCGATACGATAAACGGTACGATCGCCGCTTTTTATCTGGGCATCTCCTTGAGCTATAAGCCCCAACTCTTGTATAAAAATAACATTTTTGGGCCTCTTTGTAGAGTGTAAGACCCATCCCTTTTGTAAATATATATTTTTGGGCCTCAGTCATTGTATAAGTCCCTATACGATAAACAGTACGATCATTGTTTTTCATCTGGGCATCTCCTTGAGCTATAAGCCCTAACTCTTGTATAAAAATAACTTTTTGGGCCTCTTTGTAGAGTGTAAGACCCATCCATTTGTGTAAATAATTTTTGGGGCCTCAGTCATTGTATAAGTCCCTCTGTGGTTTTCAAAACTGTGACGCGATCGCCACCTTTTCAAATAAAGTTTGGGCCTCTCCTTGAGTATAAGCCCCATTATTTTTTCTTCACAAACTCTTTTGGACCTCTATTAGAGTGTAAGACCCAACCCCTCTTTGTACAAAAACAATTTTGGGCCTCTGTTATAGTATAAGTCCCACAACGTTTGTCGGTGTCTCAGTGAGATCCATGTTTTCAAAACAAGTCATCTGGGCATCTCCTTGAGTATAAGCCCCAATCTTTTTGTACAAAAATTTGTTTTAAATAATAAAATAACTTCCATGGGCCTCTCATTGAGTTGTAAGCCCCATACCTCTGTTTTCAAAATCATCTTTCTATTTTAAAACTGGTACTAAGAGGAGCATTATTCCCGGTGAAACTGCTCTTAGACCACTTGGGCCTCTCTTTGAGTTATAAGCCCCAAACTCTCTTTTCTTTTAAGCAAATAAACTTTCTTTCAAATTCAAATTCAAAGTTTTTTTCTCAAAACTTTCTTCAATTTCTTAAAACCCTAATCATACAGTTGTAGTCAATACAATCAATCACCATACACTTGGGCCTCTTCTCAAAGTGTAAGACACAACATCTTTTCAATTCAATGCATATTTTTTATAGAGCTGTCAACTCACTTATTTGTATATATTCTTGTGCTTATTTGTTTAGAGTTTCCCTAGCAAATAGGTCTACACTTAGGCCAAACCAGAGGTTACTTCTAACTTAGTCCAAACTAATTCCCTCATAAGAAATTCCCTATACAGTCTGCCTCCTCTTGGGCTTATTCAATATGGAACAGAGAAAGGCATTATTCTCGGTGAAACTTTCTCAAGACTGTCAAAACATAGAAATATATATGTGTATAAGAAATTCATTTCCCCAGAGAGGATTAATTCCAGGTTAAACCTCTTTTGAATTTCTTCAAACCTTAGAATTGTTTAACAAAGAAAGGATTAATTCCCGGTGAAACCTTTCTTGAACTTTTCTTTGGCTTGTACCCACAGGCTTCCTAGAACTATCCCCAGCCTCCTTTTGGGCTTAGTACAAGTACCAACAGGCTACTTAGAAGTTCCCCAGCCTCCTCTTGGGCTTAGTACAAGGACCCAAAGACTTCTTAAAGGCATAGGATAGAAATTAGTCATCATTGCTAGTTCAATCCTCAGGAGTGTCAAAATTCCAGAACACCATACCATTCTAGGGTTGATCCTCATCCCTTAAACCAACAGCCTCCTCTTAGGCATCATGCAAAGACCCCTCTCTACACCAGAGCCTACCACTTCTTGAGAGATTTGGACAGTTTCAGCCTCCTCTAGGGATTCATTCAAGTATGACTCGGAAAGTTTCATCTCCTCTTGGATCTCACACAGAGACCCCCAAGTTCCCTAAAATCACAGGAAAAACCCTGATCATTTTACCAATACACTAGTCTCCAGCAGAATTGAAGACCTCATAGGTTTTCAAAATCATCTTTAAGCTCCCCTGATACCCATCAAGGCTTGACTTTCACTTTGAAATATCCCAGTCAGGGTCAATTGAAAATCAACAAATCCTCAATAAAGTCAGAGCCTCATGGCATCTAATACTTCAACTCTTCCCTGATTCTCAGCAAGAGTAAACCCTTTGGGTTCCCCAACACAATTTGGACATGCTCCCGGATTTCAATAAATCCTCAGTAAGAGATAGCCTCCTCTTAGGCTTCATATAAGAAATTCAACAGTCAGCCTCAATCTTGGGCTTTGTACAAGACAGATAAAACCCTCCCCAGTGGAGTCATTTTCTTTTAGCTTCAACCTTGGGCTTTGATCAAGGCACACAAAAATATATCCCTTTAGAAGAGATCATGACTCCTCTCTGTAGGAGGATATTTCCTCTATACATCACATATCAAAACAAACAATCAAGACCTTTCCAGATAATTGCTGTAAGTGGCACACTTGTTGATTCAAAATCCAAGCTGGAGTCCTTCCCTTATCCTGGCTAAAATTCATCTTTCATCTAACAGCTATAAGTGGCAAGCCTCTGGATTTCATACATCCAAGCCAATGTCTTTCTTTTAGCATGAAAGATTCATAAGGAAAAAGTGGCATTGCTCTACACTGAGTTAAGGCTTTCTTCCTTCATGACATCTCTCTTATAAAGGAAATTATGGCATTGCTAGATTCTACATATCTCAGTTAAAGTAATTTCCCTTATAACCAATTACCCAACATTTTGTGATGAATAGGTGAGATATCTCGCTTTAGAGATGGCAAATTCTCTCTCAGTCAACCTTTAGCTTCAATCTTGGGCTTTAAACAAGACACAAATACTCAGATAGCTTCAATCTTGGGCTTTGAACAAGACACCAAATTTTCCTCCCATAGAAATAGGAGGAACTACGATTGCTCTGATTTCCCAAATCTCTTTAAGGGAATACGTAGGCATAAGATTGCGAAATCTTAGCGAGCACACAAATAAAAAACTTTTGGTCCAAGCACCTTCCCAAAAACAACAGAAAACCCGAAAACCACAAAAACATTCTCCCAAAGGAGAAACTTTCCCAAGCCACAGCAGATAAACACGAGAAAGCATTTCAAGTTAACAGAAATACATGCAAAAGAAGGTTTCTATGGATTACCATAGATACATTGGGTGTTAATAGCTTCCCTTTGTATAACTAGACCCCGTTCCCCGATCTCTTAGTATTTGTTAAAGAAAACATTTGCGTGCAGGGTTAGTTTAAGATATCTTCCCCTTCCTTAACCAGCTTCATAGGATAAATACAGAAATCAGAAAGTAGCACCCAAATCCCAATTTTGCGGTAAGGTGGTCGCGTCACCGACAAAAACCGCACGCTACATATATAATCCCTATACATTAACAACCTTTTTCACAATTTAAAACACCTTAAAGTCAACTCAACGCACCAAATCTTTTCTTTTGCGCTCCGTGCGTCAATTTACATCTTTCGCCCCGTGTGATAAAAATCTTTTCACAAACTAAGAACAACTAACCAATAAAACTAGGAACTTCGATGACTCTGATTTTTCTCATCACTCAATGAGAAATAAGTATGCACAAGGTTGCAAAACCAAGACAATTCCCCTAACCTAAAGCAAACATTTTCACTATTTAATTCTTTTTCTAAATATTTAGTAAATAATAGCAAGAAATAAACAATTAGGAAACATTAGAAAAAACCTTCAACCCTAGGATATAGGAGGTTCCCGTTGATGAAAACGAATGTGAGGGGTGCCTAACAACTTCCCCTTGCTTAACTGATTCCCAAACCCATATTCGGTTACGACGATCGTATTATCTTTTCCTTTAAGGTTTTATCATTATTTCCCCTATTCCTTAGGAATGAATAAAATATGGTGGCGAATCTGTGATTTTTTCCACCGCGACAGCTGGCAACTCTGTTGGGGACACTTACCTAAGGAGAGTCCACCCTACCTTCTAGGTTTAGGGTTTGTTTGTTCTTATTTGTATTATTTTCTACTTCTTACTTTTATTTATTTTATTTTACTTTTATCTTTTATTTTATTCCTTTTTATATACATATACATATTTCATGTTGTAGTGTGAGTTTTATTATTTGTGAGAAGCTCTAACCCGAGCTCAGAGAAAAACTGCAATCTAAGACAGTACTCCCAGCGTACTAACCGGTGAGATGTACATCTCTGAGGAGTACAAGGGCCTCACTCAAAAGAAACCATGAGAGATCCCCCTGCATCAACAGCATCAATTTCCCTATCAGCAAGATATGTATGTCTGGCAGAAGAAAAGACAAAGGTCGCCCCCTTACTTTGACCAATGCAAGAACATCAAGAAGATCTCCTAAAGTCGGTGGATGAACAAGGAAGCTTGTCCCTAAGATCATTAGGCCTTAATCATTTCTACTTGTAATTTCTTTGCATCTAAGTGTTATTTGTTATAAACTTTATACTCTTTGATTAGTAATTCTAATAAAAAAAAAGGGCATGCATGTTTTGGAATTAGTCTATTCGTATTCACTCTTATCCCATCACTTACCATAAATATCAACGGTTTCCCATTTTCCGCTTTTCACCTATTAACAAACTTTGAGGGAGAATGATGAAAATAAAATAATCGAATTTGCTGACCTATGCTTTTAATACAAAGATCTGGCTGACGATGTAAGTCATCGTTTCACTTCCCAAACACTGGAGAAATAAGGAAATAATCTGTAGTCAACCCCTTTGAGCCTGAAGTCGGCGTTCTTTCTATTTTTATAAAAAAACTTAATCTTAAATAGCGGCAGGGTAAATTTTAATTAATTCAATGATGCATTCTAATCTCAAGAGAACCAATCCATCTAATCACCCCGAGAAGAGGTTCAAGCACATTCTTTTCCTCGCACGCATCATCCAACATTGAGGAAGCATATAAAATATCAAACTCATAATATTTAAACATGGCAGTCACAACTTTCTAAATCAAAAATCTCACAAGAATCATTCCAAAAGAAATCCTTCTCAGTCAAAAAACCTAAAAAAAATTAGTTAGGCAAAAGGTAGGGCATCCTAATGGACCGCAAGTTCAAAAGGATCAGTCCATGCAAAAGAAAAAAATAAGAAAAAAGAAAAATTGAAACAAGCTTGTAAACGGAAGTAGGTGACTGTCACTTTAAGAATCTCATCAGTGCTTGAACCACTATATCTACCTCCATCATCATGACTAATAGAATTCTCTTTGCGACTGAATGCATCAGTTGAGTTAATTGGATTTAGGAATGGAGAACATCAAAGGAGTAGGGGTGGGTTAAATAAAATTTTTAGCCTTATATCCTTTTTCTATAAACCGTAAACCAAGCCACGTTAAACCTTTAAAAGACCAAATTGAAGCTAGGTTCACTATGAAAGCATACTAAGAAAAATCATTGTTAAACTGACTCCAAACGTTTGTTAAATCATTGTTATCAACATTTTCTTACCACATTCGCACCTCTTCTTTTTGTGCCAACTTCATGGCCAAACATCATCCGTTGTACACATCATATATGTTTTCCATAACAATTTTTTATTTCAAAACATGCATGAGCCTTGTGTTAGAATTACATTTCAAAAGGAGCAATTTTACTTGCAAATCAATACTTAGCATCAAGAAAATCTCAAGAATGACTTGATCAAAGGTGAACCATTTCAAGACGCTCCTAACTAAGGGGAAACCGCCTAGGGATCCTACCAATCAGGAGAAAATCCTTATAATCATAGGTAGATCATCTGAAGATCCTATTGATCACTAGGGGCAAATCATTCCAAGAACTTGTCAACCTGGGTCAAACCACCAAGCACGAGTTAATCAGGGGCATACCTTTTGAAGATTCAGATACTAGGGAAGTCCATATCAAGTTCATATCACAGTATAGCAGAATCCAAGTTCCTTTTCATGAAACTCCTCCATACCCTAATAATTAGGGGCAGACCTTTCTGATATCCAAATACTAGGGAAATCCATATCGATATCATATCACAACATGGTAGGATCCAAATTCCTTTTTTGGCAACTCCTACAAAAGGTTCTACCGACAGGGGCAAATCGTCTAAATACATCGTTGGTCAAGGGAATATCCGTCCAAAGCTTAATCGAATTCTAGGGCAGATCGCTGCAAGGTTCGAACAAAATAAGCCATTTCAAGAGTCGGTCATCCAAGGGCGAATCTCTTCAAGGCCAAGCTGGGGAAAGCCACCTTAAAAGCATGATAAATCCAATCATTCAAAGATCGGTCAATTGGTGGTAAATTGATCCAAAGATCAACCAATCAGTGGCATAGCACTTCAAGAATTAAATATTGAGGCAAGCCATCTCAAAGTCACCTTATGGAAGGACTGCTTCAAAAATAGTACTAGGACAAATCTCCTTAAAAGACCCAGCAGAATGGGGAAAGATAGGCTACAGAGGGGCAAGTCATCTCCAGTCTTTCAAGCTGATCAAGCAAAATCTATCGTACATCTGCAACCATCAAGTTCAACATGAGTATCGGGAGGTCATGCTAGCACAACACCCTACCACATTTTGACAAACAACCCTTTTGCATGAACAACTTGTCTAAGTCATAATCGTCCACGACCCACCCAAGGGACACTTGATGAAACATTCAAGTCATCACATAAATAATCCTCGCGCATCAATCATGCTTGCATCAAACCATGCATATCATCTCATTCATCTCACATATTCCCATAACAACCAGCACAGAATGTCAAAAATCCCAATCTTACTTGGAACCTCATAAAATCCCAATCTTACTTGGAACCTCGCAAAAGTTCTGTCTTACTTGGCACCTTATAGTTACTCGACCTCGCTTGACACATCTAAAAAACCCAAGCTTAACCTCGTTTGGCGCCTCTCAAAAGCCTAATGCCTTACAAAATGCACTCAACCACATTTGGCACTTATCCTGAAACCCAATCTTCAGTAATAACACCTTGGTCATCACACTTCATGCTCTTCTAACACATATTGCATAATCAATCATCTTACTTTATGCATAAAAAAATACAAGTCTTAATCATCATGCATAACAAGAGTCATGTGGGGCACCCGCCCTCATTCCTAAAGACTGTTTGTCACCGACACTATACCATGTAAATACATCAAAGTCCAAACGCCGTTTGGAACCCACAAATACTAGTACTTGTATGACGAAGTTCAAAACCCTTTTCTTCTTCAGAATCCAATTCTCACTCGGAACTCATTCAATTTCAAGTCCAATTCTCGTTTTGCAGTCAAATCTAATTCTTGTCTGGTATTCATTTAAAGTCAAACTCCTGTCTAGCAACCTAATCCATTTCACCAGTTCTCGTATGGAAGTTTATTTCAAGACCAACTCCTGTCTGGCAACCTAATCCATTTCACCAGTTCCCGTCTGGTAGTCTATTTCGAGACCATCTCCCGTCTGGTAGTTGATCTCAAATCTAATCCCCATCTGCTGGTCCATCTTAAGTCAGTTCCCATCTGACAAAAAAATCAAAATACCAGTTACCATCTGTAGAATCGTCTCAAAGCTCAATTTCTGTCTGGAGAATCATCTCAAAGGCCAGTTCCTGTCTAGCGAGTTATCTTAATGCCCAATTCTTGTCAGTCTAGCAAAACATTTCAATATCTCATTCAAGCATCATGTCACGCATAGCATATCCACTAATATGGAACATTACACCATACAAATTCAAAAAATACATAATAAAATATGCACGCATAACATAACATATGGGTCAGGATACCTCAGAAAATCCAAAATCAATCCCCAGCTAAGTCGGTGACATCTCTTTGACTAGGATTACCTCTTTCTTACCATTCATCCCATCGAGTATATCTTATAGAAATTCCCCTGTTGAACTGGTTACAATCCCCAAGTGAACTTATTTCATCAAGTAGGCTTATTAACTTCCCCGACAGGCTTCCTCACAAAGTATCATTTACAATGTGCTCCCCAACAATTCTTCCCCCGAGGATTTCTTCTAGAACCTTCCCTAGCATATCATCATTCTAAAGACCCACGCTAACTCGACCGTAAGAAACCTTACGTATCCCCAGCAAATTAGTTATCTGCACACTAATACTTGCGTTAGTAATAGTCTATCTATTCCAATCTCTGCATTGGTCATTCTTACCCCATCCCCAAGTTGGTCGCCTCTCATTTTCAACCAAGATTCTGATCCCCATGTTGGTATGAACCTCGTTTCTCTCTGGCCTCATCCAGAATCATTTCAAACATTCACTCCTGTGGACCTTTATCAACCCATCGGTTGAAAGTAATTTTTATTGACCCATCGGTCAAAGTTCATCAACCCATTAGTTGAAAGCAGTTTTTACTGACCCATCGGTCAAAGTTCATCAACCCAGCGGTTCAAATCAGTTTTTTTCGACTAATAGGTCGAAGTTCATCAACCCAATGGTTGAAAGCAGTTTTTATAGACCCATCGGTCAAAGTTTATCAACCCAACGGTTGAAAGTAGTTTTTACTAACCCATCGATCGAAGTTAATAAACCCATCGGTTTAAAACAGCTTTTGTCGACCCATTGGTCGAAGCTCAACAACCAAACGATTTAAAGAAATTTTTATTGACCCATCAGTCAAAGTTCATCAACCCATCAGTTGAAAGCAGTTTTTGGCGAAACATCGGTAGAAGTTCATCAACCCAGCGGTTGAAAGCACTTTTTATTAACCCATCGGTCAAAGTTTATCAACCCATCAGTTGAAATTAGTTTTATGTGGATATAAATCAACCCATTGGTTGAGGATGATCTTTTACCTCCCCTAACCCATTGGTTATAGATAGGTATTACAAATACTTCAATTATCCCCGGCCTTGTTCAGAACCATTTCAAATACCTCTGGTCCGTTCGGAACATTTCAAATAGCTCTAGTCTGTCTGGAACATTTCAAACATCTCTGGTCTGTCACGAACCCTTTCATTTATATCTGGTCTGTCCAAAAATCATTCCATTATCTGGTCTATCCAGAAATCTTTCCAATTAATTTGGTCTGTTTGGAAATCAGCCTATTAAATCTGGTTCATCCGAAAAAAATTCTTCATTACCTCTGGTCCATCCGGAACCCTCCGATTATATCTAGCCTCGTCCAGAATCATTTCAATCTTCTACGGCTTCGTCCAAAACCTTTCATTCTCTCTATAACACTTTCCCATCCTGTTCTCTTTGGTGTTCTCGCTACACCCAAGCAGAGGACCCGTTCCATTTCAAGTCATACCCAAGGATCATTAGGACAAAATCAGGATTCGAAGGTACAACATTAACATGTGGATGGGTGTACGCCCACATATCCTCAGCGAAGTTAGTCTTTCATACACCTCATTTCACCACCACGTTCCACTTAAAAGACAAAATATGGATCTTCCTATATTTAATTATCCTCCACCACGAATGTGCGAAGACTTCATCTTTCACACTCCTGAGTTTAAGGGTAATTAAATAGGGGCAACTGTCATACCCCAATATTTTTCGTGCATTTTACTATTATATGGGCTTTAATCATGTTCTATTTCGAATAAATGTGATAGCCTATTTGATTGTGAAGTGAGAATTCAAGGAGTTTCAAGCATAAGGTCTCGAGTTCGAATCCTCCTTCCTTAGTTTTTAAGCATTTTTCTCTTTTTTTTTCTTTATTTGCATTATATTTATATTTGTATTTTTTCATTAATAATTATTTTATGCACATTTAACAAAAAAGAGTCAAAATAATAAAAAATAAAACTTTCTTATCTTTATTTTCCTTTATTTCGTTTATTATTATTATTATTATTAATTATTATTTTTATTATTTTAAGTTGAATCATAGTTTTTATTATTAGTAATTACAATAATAGTTTAATTAAAAAAATAAATCTCAAAATATCAATTACTATATTAGTTATTAGTTTTTTTTATTATTATTAGTTATTACTATTAATAGGTTAATTAAGCATTAGTCTTATAAAAAAATTTATCATTTAATGTATATATTAATATCTAATATCTTCAAATTAAATAAAAATGTCACTTTTGATGTTTGTTTCAAAGATTTACGGTTTCTCCCCACCATCACATTCCAAATAATTTCATGTCCAAATCATAGCATTCAAAACTTTCTATAACAAAAAGAACTAATATTATCTCACAATCAATGACATTGAGATTGAGTTTATATGTTTTTTATTTTATATATATATATATATATATATATATATATATATATATATATATATATATATATATATATATATAGAGAGAGAGAGAGAGAGAGAGAGAGAGAATCGTTAAAAAAAAGAGATAACAAAAAGAAATTCCAACACACACAAACACGACCATACACACAAAATTAAAACTCAAAGCAAGAGAATAAGATCAAATAGAAAAATTTCTCATCATCCTCATCATCTTTAACCTCATAATAATTCCTAAACTCACAACAAAATTATCAACAAAAAAAATCAAAAGATAAACCATCTCCAACAACAACATTCAGCAACTCAACAACAACCTACCACAAATCGATAACGGAAAACTAAAATGAAGGAACGAATCGAATAGGAGAATTCATCGTCATCTCACAACCGCACCGGGAGGAACCAACTGCAATTTAACTCACCTCCCGATACAAATTTGCAACAGATTTTCCTTCCTCTTAGTCCCGACAAAGACGAGGTATAACATTTTTCTTCTTTGACCTCTAACTGTGATGATTGGTTTGATTTCCTTGTTAAAAAATTGAAGCTTAGATGTTTGTTGGTTCAAGTTATCTTTTGAAAATTTGCTAATGTTTCGTTCTAAAGGAAGATTTTGAAAACCTGGATTTTGATTAAGTGGAAATAGAGGTTTTGCCTTGTTTCTTTTTATGAAGTTTATGGGTATTGTTATAATGTATGGGTGACCATAGTAGGGCTCTGTCTCTTCTACTGGAAAGGATCAAAAGGAGGAGCTAAGGCCTCATGCGGATACGACCCGTAGCAGTTGCTACGGGTGGCAGTAGCAGTTGCTACGGGTGGGCGTAGCAGTTGCTACGGGTGGCCGTAGCAGCCTCATGATTTTTGTATAGGAGAAATTGTCAAATTGTTGTTTCACTAGGTTTTACTTGCCTTTTATCCCTCATTGTCTTGCATGCTTATTAGACCCTGGAATTAACAAGAAAACACAAACTAAAGCATAAAACATGACAAATGAAAGGAAATCGAACAAAATGCGATAAAATACTAAAGGAACACAACTAGAAATGATGATGCAAATACCTTGTATCACTTGTATGAATCTTTGGGGATTGCCTCTAGTGACCTCAATGCACAGGAAGATCCTGAGGAAATTTTATTGATTTCTGGCCCCCTCTAACTTTTGCAATTATGGCTTAATGCCACCTTTGAACCCTCCTTTAGTGTTACCCCAAATTTAAAAGAGGGCAACAAATTCCTATTATTGTGAACATACATTCATAAAACGGGATCTCGCAGTCGTCAGAAGAACTGCATGTCCTCTTTTTCGGTTACACTGGAAGAACTAACCATTTCAGGGGATTACTGACCACAATGCCAGCCACATCTATAGCAGCCCCAGAGCTTGTAGCTAATTAAATGCTCCATAAAAAGTACACAAGAAGGGGGAGTTGAATTGTGTTTCACATTTTCTTTAATTTAACTTCTGATCAAAGCTTCAGAATCAGAACTGGTGTTCAGATTCTATTTTAATTCATTGGCAGCGTATATAACAGAAGTAAATAAATAACAGCAGAAGACACAAAAGATTTATCCTGGTTCCTCCCCTAACTGAGAGTACTCCAGTCTACTTGCCTCACAAGAGTTTTTCATTATAACCACTTCATGATTACAATCGCTTATGCTTTTGCATAAGTCTTTTACACTTGCTCAGACCAACTGTCTGAGACTTTCTTGCTTAGAGCACATGTCTAAGACTTTCCTTGCTCACACCTTCTGACTGAGCCACCTGCTCCAAAGGTCTTTTGGTTGAGACTTACCCTTGCTTAGGGCACATGCCTAAGACTTCTCGCGCATGCCCTCTAACCGAGCCACCCTCTCTTCTGGTCATCCAGACTGAGACTTCCTTGCTCAAGCAGCACTTGATACTTCCTACCCACGCCCCTCAGACGGATACTTCCTTTTCTCAATCAGACTGTCTGAATAAGATTTTCACAGCTCAAGCACTTAAGCAATGAGACTTAAGTGGCTTAAGCATCTTGGCTAAAGACTTGTTGCTAGAATCCCAATGAGACAAGACTTCTGCTCAAGCACATAGCAAGAGACTTGATCTAAACTACTGAAGGCTCAACAGAATAGAGAGCAAGGTGTACATGATACAAGCATCAGAGGTACGAGAAATCACCATAACAAAGACCTAAAGCTCTTAATATTTCTAAGATATTCAATGGTAAGAAATCTTAAGGCTTTTACAATTACAACATACAACAAAAAATATGCATATTACAATAGAGTTGATAATTGATTGATTTTGCTACTTCTTCGTTTGGAGAATCCTTGTTAAGATTCAAACTTGAATCTTCAGCCATATTTATAGCGTTTGCAGAAACAAGTCGTTGAAAAAGTAAGTTGATCAAGTGTCTTTGCCTTTACTCCATAGTACAAGAGCCGTTGAAGATTGATACACAGAAGATTCAAAATCCAGTGTGTAACGTGTTTAACCTTTGAGTCTTCAAGAGGTTTTGTACTGATAGAGTCGTTGAGAGCAGATATTCGTAGAGCATGCCGACCTTTCTTGAGCCTTGCAATCTTGTAGACTCTAGCTGACAAGCTGATAAGACAATATAGCTTGCTTTCTGCATTACAGACAACCAAAGCTTTATCACCAACTCTAAATGGCACCAGATGCTGATATACAATTACCAGGTGTAGTAACTCGTCTGATTGTTGAGGTCTTCAACTCAGAGTCTGCGCCAAGCCACACTAGCAATTGTTCTTCAGACTCTACCACTAAAAACTAGCAATGAAGCAACTCCCAAGTGTGTCTAAGTAAAACAGATTTTGATTATTTATGTACAAGAACAATAACCTGCATAAATAAAACACACATCAAATAAACCATTGTTATTTTAATACTTTTGTTATCATCAAAACTAATATAGAATATGTCATGAACAAATCTTGTTCTAACAATCTCCCCCTTTTTTATGATGACAAGCTCAAGTATTTAAAGGACAATGTTGGACATTTAATTTTCTTTGCAACAACATGGTATGAGGTTTGTAAGCTCCCCCTGAGTCTGATAGTCCACTGCTGAGTTCTATTGACTCTAACACCAAGAACTATTTTTCAAGAAAAAATAAATCAGTCTTCTTAGTAACATCAGGGTCTAAGGTTTGCAAGCTCCCCCTGAGTCAAACAGTTCCATGGTTGAGGTTTGTAAGCTCCCCCTTACTTCCATATTTAAGAAAACCAAAATAACAACATTTTAATTTCATTTGGCAACATCAGAATACGAGGTTTGTAATCTCCTTCTGAGTCTAATAGTCTAAGCCAGATGTTTATAAGCTCTTACTTAACACTATGTACAAGAGAGTTAAAATATGTTGCCCTTTTAACTTTCTTTGGTAACACCAGAATACGAGGTTTGTAAGCTCCTTCTGGGTCTGATAGGCTAAGTCTGAGGTTTGTACGCTTTTCCTTAAACCTATGTACAAGAAAGTTAAAATACGCCTTGGGCAAGGTAACCATAAAAACAAAAAATAAATGACCAATATGTTCAACTGAATAGGTTAAAAACAGCTCGCCTCTGAGGAGATTGTACTTCTAAACTTGTAGATGTATTTGTTACATCTGTTATGACGGATGTATTATGAATCTCAGTTGATGACTCCATATTTCTATGAAGATGTTGATAAAAATAACTTAGAAGTTGGGTGCTTTTATAATGGCTTATGTGTGTACCAAGAGTCTGAAATTAATCATTGCTTAATTCTTGGAATAGTAATGATCACTAAGAACTTTAAAGCATGCACTTTACAAAACTTAATTATTATTATTACTTGATTACATTTCCTCTTGGAAACTGATCAAGTAATGATGATCTGAATTGCATTTATTAGTGGAAATTATTTTCCTTTCTTTCTTTTCTTCTTTTTCCTTCTTTTATTTTTTTCTTTTTGAAGTGACAAAAGGGGGAGAAATAATAGTAAGTATTTAAGTGGAAACTGAGTAGTTACTGAACAACCTTCAAAAGGAGGTTCTTTAGTAGCTGCTCTGAAGCCAAAGAGAAAAAGTATGAAAAGGTTAAAGAAGAAAAGAAGGGTCAACAAGCGGTTTTACTGATCACTCCCAGTCATAGATAAGGAAGAATAAATTGACTCTGGAGACGAAGAAGTGGATTATGGCAACAATGGACGCCGTTTGGCACGAAATGCTCTAGCTAGTGATCTTTACTAGAAACATCTTGTCCCTTTTTATTTAAAATATTTTTGTAATCCTTTTGCTTAATATTAATGAAGCAGTTGTTTTGACCAAGATTTCTTCAGCATGCAAGTACATTCCAGTAATTTTTCTTTAGTTTTTCTGAAAGTACATTAACAAAGTGAAACTTATACATAAACATCATTAAAACTAATCAAACATTAACTCATAGCTGTTCAGAGAATCTTAAACAGATTAGACTTCTAGATAACATTTCCAAGAGTTATTATTAGAGTACCGATAAGATTTAACCAATACTTAAATAATATTAAACTCAAAACAATGTATGTAACACATCTATAAAAAGGACTCAAGTAAGCTTTCTTCCATCATCACTTAATCCCTAAGACACCAAGATGTACAAGCAAAAGCAAATCTGGGTTCCAAAGAGAGAATTCAGGAATGCACCATTGTAGCGAGCGATTTTGGACGTGGTTCTTAAGCACTGCCACTCTGGGGTACTACAGGTCGATTCATTTTTTATCCTATTGAAGATGATGAAGGAAGGAAAATAGATGTCTCCAACTAACCCTGCTTGCATACTGAGTTTAAACAACTGTCTGTTAGGTTACGGATGCTATGTGGAAGTGAGGCCTCTTTCTGCTTATTTTGTTAAGACTGAAATGACGGGACTATGCTATTGGTAGGATGTTAGGACTGATGCTTTTCGATTGATGTATGAAGGTATGGGATTTTGGGTTTTTTTATTAGTGTGCTCACTAAGATTTCTCTTTCAATCTTATGCCAACGTATTCCCGTTTACCGAAACAGGGAAATCAGAGCGATCGTAGTTCCTCCTATTCTATGGCAGGAAATGAGGTTTTGGTGTCTTGTTCAAAGCCCAAGACATGAAGCTAAAGGTGGTTTGTATCTTGTTAAAAGCCCAAGATGTGAAGCTAAAGGTCTATTTGTATCTTGTTCGAAGCCCAAGATGTGAAGCTAAAGGGTTTTGACTTTAGAGAGAATTTGTCATCTCTAAAGAGGGTCTGTTTGTCATAACTGTTAGGTGACTGATTATAAAGGAGAATTACTTTAACTGGGATATGTGAATTCAGCAATGCCATAATTTCCTTTATAGGGGATTTTTAACCTGAAGGAGAAGACTTTAACTCAGTTTAGAGCAATGCCATCTTTCCTTAGGAATTTCTCATGCTAAAAGAGGGACAGTGGCGTGGATGTAAATAATCCAGAGGCTTGCCGCTTACAGCAAATAGATGAAGAGGAAAGGAGTTGTTGATGTTTGTATACTGTGAATGAGGCACAACTTTGATGCTAAAAGGTTGATTGACTCAACCGGGGTTTTCTTATACAAAGCCTAAGAGGAGGCTATTGGCCCAACAAGAGGGTGTTTTTATGTGTCTCGTACGAAGCCCGAGAGAGAGGCTAAAAGGGTTTGTCTCAACTAGAGAGTCTTTTTGTGTGTCTTGTACGAAGCCCAAGACGGAAGCTAAAGGTTGTTTGACTCAACAAGAGAGTCTTTTATACTCAACAAGAGAGTGTTTTGGTATCTCGTACGAAGCCCGAGATGGAGGCTGAAGGAGTTTGACTCAATAAGAGATTCTTTTATACTCAACAAGAGAGTGATTTGTATCTCGTACGAAGCCCAAGATGGAGGCTAAAAGATGTTTGACTCAACAAGAGAATCTTTTATACTAACCAAGAGAGTGATTTGTATCTCGTACGAAGCCCGAGATGGAGGCTAAAAGATGTTTGACTCAACAAGAGAGTCTTTTATACTCACCAAGAGAGTGATTTTGTATCTCGTATAAAGCCGGAGATGGAGGCTAAAAGATTTGCTCCGCTGGGGAGAATCATTTGTACAAAGCCCAAGAGAAGGCTAGGGTAACTGTTTCAGTTGAGTGACAGGTCCAACATGTTGGTTAAAAGAGAAAATAAGTTCTTATATGGGTAATGCTGTACTCATGGATTTGATCTGAGGATCGGGATTATTTCCTGTTCTCTAAGGAAACGGGGAATCCAAAGGAGCTTTAGACTGTTCGAGTCTACATGTTTTATCTTCTGTACTATGCTTAAGAAACAGTAGTAGTAAGATCTAGACTCTTTGAAAGACTGTTCTATTAAGATGACTAATTTCTGTTCCTATACCTCTAGGAGGTTATCGGGATAATTTGTACGAAGCCCAAGAGGAGGCGAGAAAACTTTTAAGAAGCCGAGGGACAATTTGTACGAAGCCCGAGAGGAGGCTATCTTCCCAGAGGAAGAATCATTATACGAAGCCTAAGAGGAGGCTGTGAAAACTTCTAAGAAGCCGACGGGTCCTTGTACAATGCCCAAGAGGAGGCGGGGATGCTTTTAGGAAGCCTGTGGGTCCTTGCACTAAGCCCAAAAAGAGGCTGATGAACAGTTCCATAAGGGGTTTCACTTGGAACATTGGCCTTCTGTATATGAACTGTTCAAGTGGGAGATTTCTTAAATCTAGTTATCCAAAATTGTTGTGAAAGAAAATTCTCATGGTTTAGGTTATGTTGAAATATATGGTATAGTGTCGGATGTAGGGAGACGAGGTTTTGTCTAGTTCTAGACGTAGTTGCCGGGGAAACTCTAAATATCTATACTATTATTACACAGTCGATATGAGTTTATGAAAAAAGACTTACAGTAAACAGCCCCACAGTACAGTTATATACATATGAAAGCGGTAAATGAAAACGGGTAAACACTTACTCGGTTGTAGAGCTTCCATGCTGTTTTGTTAGTTGTCCAACAAAGAAAACTTTGATAACAATATTATATTCAAAATCAAAGGAGAAAGTGCTTTTGGAAAGGAAAATTGGGGCTTACAGCTCAAGGAGAGGCCCAGGGTTTTATCAGTGATTGCACTGTTGTTTGAAATTTTACAGGGACTTGTACAAGTGACAGAGGCCCAAAAAGGTTTTCTGTACAAGGGACGGGTCTTACACTCTCTCAAGAGGCCCAAAAATGATTGAAATAAAAAGAAATGGGTCTTATAACACGAGGGTAGGCCCAGATGATTTGTTTTTTTTAACTGGCGATCGCGCCGAGCTTTTCTTTTAACACAGAGGGACTTATACAATATCTGAGGCCCAAAATTGTTTTGGTTAAAATGGGATTGGGTCTTACACTCTATTAGAGGCCCAAAAATGATTTTGAATGGGTCTTATAGCTCGAAGAGAGGCCCAGATGGTTTGTTTTAAACAGGCGATGATCGCGCCGAACTTTTGAAATACAACGGGACTTATACAATAAGTGAGGCCCAAAATAGGTTTGTATTTACAAAGGATTGGGGCTTACACTCTATTAGAGGCCCATGGGTGTTTGAAAAAGTTTGTTAGGGAGAAAATCAATAAAACCCTAATTTCATCATTTTTTAATATAATTTATTCAAAGAAAATTAATACAAATGATAAAAATTCCAAATAAGTTTGAATAAACAACTTGTGATTTTGATTTTAGGTTTAAAAAATGAGGGTTTAATCATAAGATGAATTAAAACCTATTTGGTTTTGATTTTTCAAAGTGGTTATTTATTTTTAAAAGGTTTAAAAACAAATAAAAGACATTTATTCACAAAAATACTAATTATATTAAATAAATAATATAATTATAATTTTTTTGGGAATAAAATATTTCAACATTTTTGTGATTTTTTGCAAAAAGAACCAATAAAAAATAATTAAAATTGAGGGAGTTATTAATTTTCCAATTAATTAACAAAACATGAAAATATTAGAAAAAATAGCAAAAATGTGAGAAAATACAAAATGGCATGGGTGGGGTTTGAACCCACGACCTCAAGGTTATTGGGCGCGCGCCTTACCACTGGGGTTGTGATACATCCGTTGATTGAAACAAAACAACAAATACACAAGGCTTGCCTTGTTTTCTAGGCTTGACCAAGGCAAGGCAAGGCAAGTTTTGGCAAGAAACGGGAAGGTCCATAACTTTCTTATTTCTCCATGGTTGGGGACAAAATGTATATGCATCTGGCCTAGAATTTCACAAGGAATCCAATGGTGGTGGTATTTTTTCCAGATCATGTTCCCTCCTCAAAATCCGATGATGGTTTTGAAATAGGCCTATAATTGCATTTTTTATGCTACACTTTGGTACAGGCATGAATTACATGATGAATTGGTTCAACCACAACATATATAACATGTATGAGATGTGCATGATCAGTGGACTTCAAAGCAATGCATATTTTGGAAAGTTCAAGTCATGATGCTTAACTCTTTTTGAGCTTTTGGAGTTTTTGGTGCAATCTGCCAAGTCCCTTGTTCCAGAAATGGTTTGATGCTTTGAACACTCTCAAATGATCCCTTAGAAACTTTTAGGATGATTTGAATTAGCTGGAACCAGCAAAAACACAAACTGGCCCTTTCTTGCAAAAGGGGTTAAAATGGCCAAAATAGTAAATCTCTCAAATGGTGTTCCAGATGTGTGGCACCATTTGGTACAATTCATGGATGATATTTGGAGTGTGTTTGAGGTTTTATCTGGTTTGGAAAGTGACTGAATCAGAGCATGGCTTGAAAAATGCACAAAAGTACTATTTTGAGGTTTTGAGGGGTGACTTTGTGATTTAAGGATTACAGGTCACTTGTGAGAGTTTGGATAGCTTAGATATGATATATTGGAGGTGTTAGGATCATGATCTGTGATGGAAATGCTCTCTAACTCAAAAACTCAGAGTTACCTTGCTAAAGAAGGCATTTTGGCCTAATGAGAGGGATTTTGAGGAAAGCACCTGTTTGATGGCTTTGGTGTACTCAAACTGAGCACAAGTGAGCTCTATTTATAGTAGAGCAAGTTTGTTTTGGGATCAATAGTGAATGGCAACCACAACAGAAGTTTGGTCAATGTTGATCAATGGGAAGCCAAGTCTCCTCTAGCCATTGACTAGAGGTTAGAGCACAGGCCTTTGGTTCCCTAGTTGTTGGATCATTCTTGACTGAATTCAGTTGCAAATGTGTCAGTCCATGCCACCTCTTTTAGGGATTTCTAGGTTTGTCATGCTACTTCTTGTTCCAAAGACTTTTGAGGCTTGGATCAGTGTTTGTTCCCTTTAGATTTGATCCTCAGATGTGTCCAAAGTGATGACAAGGCTTGGAATTATCTGATTTTTCCAAATCGAGCAATAGTGCAAAATTCTGCCTAGCCTTGGCAGTTTTCAGCAAGGCATATTGCCATTGTCATATCTCATGACTCAAGTTGAGTTTGGTGATGTTCTTGGTCATTTTGGAAAGCCCTCATATGATACAACAACTGTTTGATCATATAATTGGTTTTGATATATTTTGTATCCAAGTGAAAAATATCCCTACATTTGGAAAAAAGTAAGGCAGATTCTGACTTAGTGAAAATTTCACTAAGTGTTAGAAAAAGTGACATTTCATGTTTTCAGCCATTTTGATCATTCCATAACTCAAAATCCATAGTGAATTGGAATTAGGTGTAGTTGAAGCTTTTGTAAAGGGCCATGAGGGCTACAAATCCAGCTTTGGATGGGAAAAAAATGGCCTTGTGGTTTAGGAGTTATGATCCTCCAAAGTTGGTACCCTAGCCACTTTGTTCCATAACTTAGAAAATTTCTAATTTTTTATGGTTACCCCTTTTACAAGTTATCCCACTTTTCTTGATTTTTCTTGATGAATGATGATTCCAATCACACATTAACATCATTTTAGGGTTAAAAAACCATAATTGTGAAAAATCTCAAAAAGTCAAAGTTGACTTTTGTGCACAGTTGACTTTTTATCAGATGAATTCCAAACTGCGTGATCCTCTATGAAATCAAGTCCTTAACCTAAATAAAACTTGATGGATTGATTTCATAGGTGTCATAGGGTGTATTGAATCATGTCTTAGGGTTTGGGAGCATGTCCTGGTCAAAAGTCAAAGCTACAATTGACGGTTCCCGCGAAACCCTAACTGTGGTTCAGATGAAATTGAAACTTGTTGCTCAAGCTTCTTGGATCAATCCATTGTTGCAAATGGATCAATGTGGTGTATTTGAGACCCTCAAATCCCCTCTTGAGGTCTTGGCTCATGTTTTGTCCCAAAAGTCAACTTAGGGGTGAATTAGGTCAAGAAACCCTAATTCCTAATTTTTTATGAATGCATCTCCTGAGGCTAAATTGACTTGATGATTGGGTTCATGAGATCCCTTGGAGCATCATAGGTTATGCTTTGAAGCATTGGCTCATGCCCAGAGGAAAATTTTCATCTGGAGGCCTTGGTCGACCGAAACCCTAATTTGGTGACATTGGCGATCTTGAGGCTTAATCCACTTGGAATGTAGAAACTTTGTGCTTAATCCTTGAAGTGGGAGTCCTTTTGATCCATTGTAGAGGTTTGAGAGGTTAGACAAGTTGAAGATCAAGTCATTTCTTGATTGATCCATTGTCTAAGGCTCAAAGAGGGCTTGAAACCCTAATTTTTGTTTGTAGTGAGTGCTCACCCATCTTTGGGGAGACTAATGAGGCATGATGGTACATCCATATTGTGATGATGATTTGCACAATGATGGGGAATCTTAGTGGTCAAAATTTGGGGTATGACAACCATTACCGATTGCAGCAACTTAAGCAAACCAAGGCAAAGCAGCAGCTAAAGGATCTGCAAGCAAGCTGACAGCTTCAGAAGTGTTGTCCTCTTCAGCATCCTTTATGAAGACACATAGAATAAGAAGATCTTCTGGATCCAGCCGCAGAAACCAACTGAAAAAGGAGGCTTTGGAGTTTGCTAAGGAAGAATGGCAAGATTTCTTAGATAATTTGGACATGTCAGATGATCCTAGGGAATTCCTTAGGGCCAACCAATAGACTAGGAAACCTAATTGTCTTGTAATAACTTCCTTTCCATTAATGAAATAAGTTGCAAACATTGAGCACTTTTACCTATTTATTTTAGATTCTCATGAACAACATAGAATAAATATTCAACAGTTTAAAACTGAACACAAACATGAACAAACTCTGAATTTATTAATAAGAAGCTTAATACAGAGATTTCAACATAATACAAAGCACAACTATGCAGAAATCAAACATCAAAATCTTTCATAGATAGCTTTAAACTTGTCTCTCCAAATCTTGGAAGAACTAGCCTCAGAACTTATGTTAACCCCCTGATGAACAAGTATTTCAGAAATAACTCGTCCATAAGGAATAGAGAAGGTCTTTCCCTTTTGAAAAGAAGAAAGAGACCTCTTCAGATGGTCAAACATAACTTGAGGTAGATCAATCTTCAAATATGAATGAAGAAGTAGAATCAGATCTTTTTCAATAGGGTCCACTTGGTCTAAATCCTTATTCTTATGAAGTAAGTTTGAATTCAGAATCTGATTCCAAAAAACAGCATCAGGAAGAAGATTTGAGACCTCTGATGTATTAGATGAGTCTACAAAGATATGCCAAGTAGGGAGATAGTGTTCCCAAACAAGAGTTCCTAGGGTTTTTTCAATCTCCTCACAATTGATCACATTTATAATCGCTTTAGAGGTTACTGTAATAGAAACACCAGTTACTCTAGATATAATAGCATACTCAGAATTTAGCTCAACAATGGAGGCATTAATCCAAAACTCTTTGACAAGACTTGGATAAGTGAAACCACAGAGCATCTTAAATTAGCCATTTCAACCTTGTTTAGACACAGTCTTCCAGAAGTTGAACACAATCTTAAGCAACTCATCAAAATCCACAAACTTTTCATTGATGACAACAGATGATTCAAAGGAGAATTAACTGAAGAACTCATCTCAGGTTTGGTTTGATTAGCACACAAACAAGAAGAAAAGAAGAAGAATAAAAACTGAACAAG
Source organism: Lathyrus tuberosus (assembly GCA_022829125.1). Lineage (NCBI taxonomy): Eukaryota > Viridiplantae > Streptophyta > Magnoliopsida > Fabales > Fabaceae > Lathyrus > Lathyrus tuberosus. The sequence goes on from JALAZF010000449.1 coordinate 5,077,260, forward strand.
AATCCTACAAGAATAACAATCTTGTCAGAAAAAGGACACAATGATGTTTCACAAGACAGGGAATAGTAACAACAAGTACCAAAAGAGAGAACATCATTACCCAAAGGTTCTTTATCCAGCAAATATTCCAATTCCACTAGATGAGTTTCACCTTTATGAAAATTTAAGTATTATAAAAGTTTTTGGAAAACTTTTTACTTAAACTGCTATATCAGAAGTAAAGAATCTTCTTCTGAATCTTAGAATCTGAGACCTTTCAGAAGCTATCATCCATCAGAGTCTAGTAGATCTAGACTTAGACAGAAATATCATCTTTCAGTCATAAGTCTCTAAGATTTTATTCAGAACTAACACTTTATATTAAAACAAGAGTCATGAGTAATAAATGAATACTGAATTGTCTTCTTTAGACAACTAACAAGCAACAATATCAACACAACAAGTGAGAAAAATGTTTCCATAAATATGATCATCATCTGGCTCAATAAGACATTCAGTATAGACAAACACAATAGAGTTTCCTCTTAAAGATTTCTGAAGTTCTTCTTTTCAAAAGAACTTCTCTAGAAGTCTAACAAAAACTTTGTATTTATATCTATACAAATGTTTCATGGAATCAAATGATAAACTAGAAAAGAACAAGCATACCTTTTTTTTGTTAGCCATACTCTATTCAGTATTCAGACTTGACCAATAGAGTCTGAACACAGCATTGAGTGGATTTTGATTCAATGGCTATCTAACCATTGATTCCACTACTCTCACCAAATTTAGTACCACCAGTACTTGAATCTGGGCTCTTGGCTCTTCCTCTAATAAATGTTGTAAACAACCTTATGGAAGATGTCTATGCTTCTTTTCTTGATATCTGTAGCAGATACATTATGATACTCATATTTCTTTAAGATCATACATGTACGTACAAACAGACTCTTCTTTAACTTATGTCTCAATCTAATAGCAAAATCATAAGTCACTCCAGAGTATAAATCTAGGATGAGATATGATAGGAACATAATATTGTTCTAAGAAGTCACTAATCTAATTGTCTATGATTAAATATTTTGGCTCTGAAATCATTGATACGCTCAAAACCAGATGGTGTAAGCTATCAGAAATTTACACAAAGCAAATCAAAATACTGTCTTAGTACGGCTAACAGAACTCAAAGAGAAATTGAAGACTTCTCATAGAAATTTCTTTTAAAACAACTTCCATGATGGTTCTCATTCAAGAAGCAATGGAGTTTCTTAAGATATCACCTTAAAGAACAAACTCCATATTATCAAATATTTTGAAGCAAGATAGATTTAACACCATCTCTTACTTTTCAATACTTGATTTTTATTTGAGAACACATATGCTTCTTTTCATCTACATCCTGCACTAATCTCAACTTTAAAAGATTAGACATTGAAGAGCATCTGATATTAGGTTCTAGTAGTGTTTCTTCTTGCTTTCAGATCTAGGAAATCAGTTGAAATATAAGTATTTCAGAAGCTTCTGAAGTTACTATTCTATCAACAAATATCACAATCCATTCAGCCAGTATGGAAGTTCTTCTGACAAGAAACCTAAGTTTCTTATCATTAGTCATTCCAAAGAACTGAGCTTTATTGAGAAAGTGATCTGTTGAATAGTCTTTCATCATCTAACTCAATTTCTTTCCTTTGAAGACTACAAGACAAACCTTCAAAACACAGCAGATTCAAGATGTAAACATCCTGAATAACTGTGATCTTAGATTTAAGTCTTGGAGCAATCTTCTCATAATTAGCTTGAAAATATTAGATGAAGTGTAACTGCTCAAGCTTCACAACTGATCCCCATAAATCTGAGCACAAGAATTCAAAGATAGTCCAAGCATTAGACATATCAATGATGTTGATATACTCAGAAGTGAGATAGAACATCTACCAGAATGCAACTACCTCTGAAGATACTCAATATGCATCTTCTGAGCCGGTGAAAGAGATTTTCAAGATGATCATGTTTACACCATCAACTTCTATAGTAATGCCTCTGTCAAGGATATTCTATAGACCTTCAGCAACCCTTTATCAAGACCAATGAGTTAAAAATATGTTTAGACTTTCCATCATTTAAATTCAGTGGAATCATCCTTTGAATATGGTAGGAAAAGTTGTATGATATTTTTCATGTGGCACTTGATTCCTTTTTGAAGAAGAATTATACTTTTCTTATTGGATCATTATCTACGCCATTGTTAAGTGTTAGGCACAGAACATGCTCTGATACCAATTGAAGGTGTGAAAAGTACACAAGAAATGGGGGGTTGAATTGTGTTTCACATTTTCTTTAATTTAACTTCTCATCAGAGTTCAGAATCATAACAGGTGTTCATATTTTGTTTTAATTCATTGGCAGCGGATATAACATAAGTAAATAAATAACAGCAAAAAACACAAAAGATTTATCCTGGTTCCTCCCCTAACTGAGAGTACTCAAGTCCCCTTGCCTTACAAGATATTTTAATTATAACCACTTCATGATTACAATCGCTTATGCTTCTGTATAAGTCTTTTACACTTACTCAGACCAACTGTCTGAGACTTTCTTGCTTAGAGCACATGTCTAAGACTTTCCTTGCTCACACCTTATGACCGAGCCACCTGCTCCAAAGGTCTTCTGGTTAAGACATACCCTTGCTTAGAGCACATGTCTAAGACTTATTGGTCACGCCCTCTGACCGAGCCACCTGCACTTCTGGTCATCCAGGCTAAGACTTCCTTGCTTAAGCAGCACTTGAGACTTCATGCTCACACCCCTCAGATGGAGACTTCCTTTGCTCAATCAGACTATCTGAATAAGACTTTCACAGCTCAAGCACTCAAGCAATGAGACATACGTGGCTTAAGCATATTGGCTCAAGAATTGTTTCTTGAATCCCAATGAGACAAGACTTCTGCTCAAGCACATACCAAGAGACTTGATCTAAACTACTGAAGGCTCAGCAGAATAGAGAACAAGGTGTACATGATACAAGCATCCGAGGTACGGGAAATCACCATAACAAAGACCTAAAGATCTTAAGATTTCTAAGATATTCAATGGTAAAAAATCTTAAGGCTTTTACCATTACAACCTACAACAGAAAATCTGCATATTACAATAGAGTTGATAATTGCTTAATCTTGCTACTCCTTCATCTGGAGAATCCTTGTTAAGATTCAAACTTGAATCTTCAGCCATATTTATAGCGTTTGCAGAAACTAGTCGTTGAAAAGGTAATTTGATCAAGTGTCTTTGCCTTTACTCCATAGTATAAGAGTCGTTGAAGATTGATACACAGAAGATTCAGAATCCAATGTGTTACGTGTTTAACCTTTGAGTCTTCAAGAGGCTTTGTACTGATAGAGCCATTGAGAGAAGATATCCGTAGAGCATGCCAACCTTTCTTGAGCCTTGCAATCTTGTAGACTCAAGATGACAAGCTGATAAGACAATACAACTTTTTTCTACAGTACGGACAACCACAACTTTATCACCAACTCTGAATGGTACCAGATGCTAATATACAATTACCAAGTGTAGTAACTCGTCTGAATGCTGAGGCCTTCAACTTAGAGTCTGCGCCAAGCCACACTAGCAATTGTTCTTCAGACTCTACCAGCAGAAGCTAGCAATGAAGAAACTCCCAAGTGTGTCTAAGTAAAACAGATTCTGATTATTTATGTACAAGAACAAGAACCTCCATAATTAAAACACACATCAAATAAACCATTATTCATTTAATACTTTTGTTATCATCAAAACTAAAAGAGAATATGTCATGAACAAATCTTGTTCTAACAATGACGACGGGCGTTATTAGCATCATTTAATCATGAAACTTGAAGGGGCACTTCTTAATGGTCTCAGGAGGTGAGATGGGTATAAAAGGGCTCCCCGTTGAGGGAGAAAGATTGGAGGAAACGATAACATACAACAATAAAAGCAATCAAGTAACACATAATTCCTATTGTGTTTGTGGTCTCATCTTATTTGATTCAGGGAGATTATCCAAAAGTGTTTATCAGGAACATTTGGCGCCCACCGTAGGGCCTCGATAAAACTTTCCTATGTTGCACAAAAACATCATCTACAGTGTAATAACACAATGTTTGGATCGTCTCCCAGCAAGAGTGAACCTCACACTCCACCATTCATCGCACAACTTTTGAAAATTGTGGAGAATCTGCACCAGCAGAATGAGTCCTTACAAGAAAGTGTTCACACACTTCAACATACGCAAAGTATTTGGAAGGAGGAAGAAAAAAAAGAAACTTCTAGATCCTCATCCTCTTTCAGAAGCAATCTGGGGCGATTAAGTCCCCGAGAAGTTCAAACCACCACCTTTGCCATCCTTTGATGGAAAAAGCGATCCACGAGACCATATAATTTCAATTAACAATCAAATAGCGATAGTCGGTGCTTCCGTTTCTCTAAAGTGCAAGCTCATAGAAGGGACATTCAAAGATGTAGCCTTACGTTGGTACATGAGCCTTCTTGGATTCTCAATTACCCGTTACTGGGATTTAACCAGAAAGAAGGTGTAGCACTTTTCTGGCAACAAGCATAGAAAGGTGTCCACCTATAGCCTATTCAACGTCCTCCAAAGGACCTCTAAATCTCTCAGTGAATATATGGCATGATTCAATGAAGAAACTGTTAGTTCCACGATTTTAGGATTGGCAACAATTTTGCTAAAACATGGTTCACATCAAGATGTTGTGTGAAATGTTCTATCTTGTTGATCTATCAACATTAAAGACAGATGTTCTGACAGATGCTGTGACATGCTATACCAGAACATCAGTACAGACTGTTATCTTATTCTTGACAGATTTGGTTTGTTTCTGTGAGATTTCTCTAGGATATATCTCACTTATTTTTGCAGTTCAAGAAGATTTAAACTGGAACATTTGATTTGATCTTTAACTATTCATAAGTTTCTAAAATTGGATGTTGAGATAATTTACGAAACTTGATGATTTGTTCCAAGATTTAAAGAGATTTTTCTGCATAATTGATGCAGCCCTTAACGTGTGGATCAAGCAATATCTGGGTGAAGATTTTGAAGCCCATGGACTGCTGAGGAGTATTTAAAGAGCAACCTAAACCTAATGTGTTTACGACTTTCACTTTTGTAAAAAAAGGGGAGGTTTTAGAGTGTTAGGTTTTGAGAGTCTATTTTGTGTGACTTTGTAAGTCATCCATGTATCTTTGATACATTGAGGTAGACTGATTGTATATTGTTCATTATTCACTGTAAAGCTTTTAAGCAAGAGTGTATTATTCTAGGTTGAAGCTTTTAAGCAAAACTAAGTATTGTACTTGGAAGGGTTGGTACTTCTATTTTGGGTTGTTGTTGAATTGTCACTCGTATGTGACTGATAGAAAGTGAGAGGGGGATCTTACATCTAGAGGGTTTCTAGGTAGAAGTTGCACAAGGTGGTGATTAGGCGAGAAGTTTTAAACGGGGGAGTTTAGCTTTGAACTAATTCTATCATAGTGAATTTCATTCCTAGCTTGGATGCCCCCAGATGTAGGTGATGTTGCACCAAATTGGGTTACCAATTGACTGTGTTATTTATCTTTCTGCAATTTATTTTCAGTCTGATTTATTTGTTCTGTCAGACAACAGATGTTGTAACATCTGTCTTGACATTATGTTCTGATGTGAGGTCATCAGTATTAACATGTGTTAGAGTGCCAAAATTTCAATTGGTATTAGAGCAGGCACCCTAATCAGTTTTTGGGTGAGCTTCAGGGAGATTTTTTATGGTACTGTATGATCATTGGAAGACTAGATTATTAGCCTCTTTGAGATAAATGGACAGCAACCCTTGGAAATATGTCACCAAAGGGTGTGTGTGGATTATTCCTGGTGAGGAAGAATATTAGTTAGCTCGTGTTGTTTTGAAAGACTCTATATCCAATGGAGCTGATCTAAATGTGTTCAGTTTGATAAACTCATGTGTGATGGCCAAAGTTAATTGGGAACTTCTCTAGACCTCTCACAAAGGCGCATCTGGTCAATAGGATTTTGAGGTCTCTATTCAAGAGATCTGTCTTGGATATGACTAATGATGTGGAAGAAGATCTAGACAGCATCAGCATAATTGGATCTTGACAAGAGCATGGTGCATGTCACTATCTCTGTAGAAGCTTGTGACCTTGTGTCTGATGAAGGAGTGTTCAGTACTGTCATGTTACTTGGGAGATATTTCAACCAGGATCTGAGGAAACTGGATAGAAGGTCAAGACCAAATGTGAAGCACATCTGTCATGACACCTGCAAAAACTAGGATGTTCTAAATATAGACACCCATTGTCGTGTATTTGAAGGTTGTTACTGTCTTCCCTAGAAGATGAGCTTCTGATGTAGTCCCATGTATTGGAGAATCAATTCATGATGAGCTGGTTGCTTCTTCAAGAGTAAAAAAGAAATATAAACGGTTACTATCTCTTATCTACTGTCTATAAGGAAATGATGGTTGTTTATCACCTGCAGCATGAGGTAACTATCTTGATCTCCAATCTTAATATCATGGTCAAGTCTATGAGGATGTGAATAACTGTTCTGATATGATTTAGAAGTTATTCTGGTTGAGGAGTTGACTGGAAGCCTAAATAGGGATAGGGGTTCTTAAGGCTATATCAAGAAAAATAGAACTCAAATGTCAAAAAAATTTGTTTCCTTCAAGAGGCAAGCTGAGTCAAGGATGTCATCGAAATGTCTCGACATCGTGTTGTACATCAGAATATTCATGCTCAAGGAAGGATCTTTCTCTGGAGATGTCTCTCTTCTAGGGGTAAGTTGGTTATATCAAGCACTTGTGTTTCTACTTGAAGGGTTGTCTTAAAGGTTCAACTCAGCCTATAGCTAACCAAGCGGTGGTTAGAGCTCTAGGAAGATGCAAATTACCTTGTCTCTTATACTTTGTTGGAATTGCTACTAAGCAAGATTGGTATTCTGGTTGTGGGTGTTCTAGACTCATGACTGGAGTAAAGGAGGATCTAGTGGACTCTAAGTCTCCCTCTCCATCTATGTTCGTGTAATGATGGTGCCAAAAGGTGAAATTAAAGGGGTTTGAGAACTGAAATTTTCAGTCCTGATGTTGTCTTTATTGATTAAGCTCCTATTAAAGGGGAGAATGCTTGGTCACTAATGAGATTTGTGAAGCTTTGAGGAAGAAGTTGAGTCACCAAAAGATGTGACTTCAGACTTCTGCAGATGTTATAGAACTTCCTCTCATAGTGCTTTTGAGGCCAATGGATGGTGGAGTCTTAATGGATAGAGGAACATAGGGAAGAGGAGGAGCAAACTGAGGTGAAAAAGACTGATAATGATGATTTTCTCAGACAACACTATGGTATTTTGGTCAGCCTCAATGGTACTTGCTAAAGGGAATCTCTTCCTTGTTTGCATAAGGTTTGCTGGTGGTCATGTGATGTCATACAGGATGTCTTGACAGTGTGCTTATGTGTTGAAGATCTTTCGGTTCTTGTCATGTGTGAGAGTTTATTTCTCTCTGTGAAGCTTTTGTTGTGAGCGTCTCTAATCTGTCTTTGTATTTTGTTCCTTTACTGCTGTGTTTAAATTGTGATTCTCAAAGTAGTTCATGCAAAGGGATGTTCATGGGTTAATGGTTCAATCATTGTGAAAAGGACTAGTGTCCAAGCAAATGTTACAACATCATCGCAGCAGATTAACTCTCCAGAATATGAAGTAGATTATACATATGAGCTAATCATGTGGAGTATGTGCTCACCAATAGATTCAAAGATGAAATATCTAATCCTGGTGAATTTTGGAGTAAAAGTATTGGACAAGTCTGGTGGTGATAGTGGCTTTCACAATACTGAAAAGAAGGATCTACTGTGTAGTGCAGGATGACATATCTGATGTCTTGACATCTAGCCTGATGTTGTGGAGAGCCATGGTTTCTATGGGTTTTCTATTGTGATGCTATGGTGTGAAGCATGGAAATGATATCTACATTTCTATATGATCTTTGGTGGTGCTGGGATACCATGTTTTGACATTATTCTAGATGCTGATACTTAAGAGGAAGTGTACTTCTACTGATGTGGTTTGTGTGCATGAAGTCAAACCAAATGTGCATGGCATCTTGCCTTCCTGAAGTGTTTTGGAGAGCTCTAGTTTCACTTAAATGGTTATGAGGCTTATTTTTTTCTACTACTGTGCATGTGCCTCTGATATGTGAACTGGGATAGGTCATGATTACATAAGTACATCCTTGAGAACAATGATGTTTGATGCCTGGGAGAATTTATTTTTTTTCTGCAGTGAGTTGTGGTCTTCAGGAGGAGTTGTTGTTCTGGTTGATCTATAATGTCAGACTAGATGTCTTGACATTGTGTTTCATTGTTCAGCTACACTTAGTTGGAGTCTTAAGACTATGTAATTCAGAGGGAGTTTGTTTTGTTGCTTCTGTATGATGTTTTTATGTGGGTCCTGTTCTGTTTCCACCGTGTGTGCTCTTGTTTGATAAGGATATTTCTTCCTGAGAACCAATCTTGTCTTTTGGATCAACAAGAATATAATTTATTTTGGTATAAGTATATTGCTGAGGAAGTTATTGTTCCACATTGAGTTGGATGATAAAAGAATACTATGTCAAACAGGATGTCATAATATTGTACTGTGATAAGCTGGTCACAATCAGGTTTTTCAAGGTTTTTCACTCTGCACAATTGGACAAGGTCATTGTAACTGATCATCATTGTGTCAGTGGTGTCTTTGGAATTTGTATTAATGAAGAGTTATAACAACTACGTTTTAGGAGGCTTGAAACACATTTTATGTTGCATGTGTATCCCAAAAAAAAGTTTTTCAATGACATGGAGAATGTCATTTCAAATGTTGCAGTCAAAGCTTGGAAAGAGATAAAGAAAAATAAGAGAATGTCTCTACTATCAAGGATAATTTCCCCCCTTTCAAAAATCATATCCTTGACTGATCAGGCGATGCAAGCAAGGTAGTTATTCCTTTTTAAATCCCAAAACCTTCCCGCTTTAGCCGTCTTTCCAGCTGTGTTTCAACATGAGTCAGAATTCCAAAAATACTGATGCTAAAAAGGCTCTTGGAAGCCAATAAGGATAAGAGTGCGGATCCAAAGAAGGTGGAGTCTGAAGTTTTGACATCTGTTGGATCATCTACTTGAGCATCTAGGACAAGGAAGACGGTTGTGACACAGATGAAGTCCTTTAAGAAAAGTCATTCTCAATTGCATGACTCTAACGAGGATGGTGGTGAAGATTAGGTTAATTTTATTAACTCAGGTGGCTGGAGTGGATAGCCGACTTCTTAGATGAAGTTTTTTTGTTGTTGTTGTTTTTCTGGTTTTTTTTTTGTGTTGTTAAAATTTCCTAACAATATTTGCTTCCATCTATTGCTTTGTTGTTTGTTTCCATTAGAACTATTTGTAGCCTTTGCTAATGTGTGGTTCCATTTATCCTGGTTTACATTTACTCTATTTTTATTAATTTTTCGCTAAAAAGGAGGAGTAAAATGTTGATATGTTTGTTGTTTCTGATGTTGGATCAGATGACATGACATCATGTCATGCTTTAGTGTGATTTATGGTTGCTTGCTGTATGCAACTATTTAGGGGGAGCATGATAGTCTGTCATGATTGTTATTGTTGTTGCTACTCCTGCTTATGCTACTGTCACTGATGTGTTGTAAGTCTGCAATGATGTGAAATCACATGTTCTGACATGCTGTGGTAATTTATTACTCTGATGCTCTGAGTAATATGTATGGCTTCTGTTGTATGTGTTTCTAATATATGTGGCTTCTGTTATATGTGTTTCTAATGTATGAACTTGGATAGTTCATATTTACATGTCTTGTGATTTGGGTTTTCCCCTTGAGAGGGATGTATGACCTAAGACAGTTGAGGGTTGGGTTTCTTGTGCTTTGGGTTTTTCCCATTTTTCCCTTGAGGGGGGAGTATTGGTTATGTGTGACAGAGGGAGTAATGAACCTGTCTGAAGTTGTTGTGCTGGAGCTATGTTGATGTGATGTCAGACCACATGTCCTGACATCTGATCTCTGGAGAATTCTGGAATTTGAAGGAGTGGTAATCTCTTATGATCTGTAGCTGCATTATATCTCTGACATATCTTTTGTTTATCATGTAGCTTGCTTGTGCTTTTGATGTTTTATCCAAAATTTGCCAAAGGGGGTGATTGTTAGTTCCATGGTTTTAGGAATGGCGGCAATTTTGCTAAAACATGGTTCACAACAAAATGTTGTGTGAAATGTTCTAACTTGTTGGTCTGTCAACATTAAAGACAGATGTTGTGACATGATGTACCAGAACATCAATATAGATTGTTGTCTTATTCTTGACATATTTGATTTGATTCTGTGAGATTTCTCTTGGATATATCTCACTTATTTTTGCAGGTCAAGAAGATTTAATCTGGAACATTTGATTTTATCTCCAACTGTTCATAAGTTTCTAAAAATGGATGTTAAGACAATTTAGGGAACTTGATTATTTGTTCCAAGATTAAGGAGATTTTTCTGCATAATTTATGCAGCCTTCAGCGTGTGGATCAAGTAATATATGGGTGAAGATTTCGAAGTCCATGGACTACTGAGGAGTATTTAAAGAGCAACCTAAACCTAATGTGTTTACGGCTTTCACTTTTGTAAAAAAAAGGGAGGTTTTAGAGTGTTAGGTTTAAGAGTCTATTTTGTGTGACTTTGTAAGTCACCCATGTATCTTTTGATACATTGAGGTAGACTGATTGTATATTGTTCGTTGTTCACTCTAAAGCTTTTAAGTAAGAGTGTATTGTTCTTGGTTGAAGCTTTTAATCAAAACTAAGTATTGTACTTGGAAGGGTTGGTACTTCTATTTTGGGTTGTTGTTGAATTGTACTGGTATGTGTCTGATAGGAAGTGAGAGGGGGATCTCATATCTAGAGGGATTCTAGGTAGAAGTTGCACAAGGTAGTGATTAGGCGAGAAGTTGTAAACAAGGGAGTTTAGCTTTAAACTAATGCTATCATAGTGAATTTCCTTCCTGGCTTGGATGCCCCCAGATGTAGGTGATGTTGCACCGAACTGGGTTACCAATTGACTGTGTTATTTATCTTTTTTCAATTTATTTCAGTCTGATTTATTTGTTCTGTCAGACAAAAGATGTTGTAACATCTGTCTTGACATTATGTTCTGACGCGAGGACATCAGTATTATCATGTGTTAGAGTGTCAGAATTTCATAAACAATAAAATTTTCTCATCTGAATCAGGAAATTTTTGTGGGAGCCTTCCAGAATGGCCTAAAGGCTAGTCATTTCAATGAGTCTTTGGCGCAAAAGTAGGTCACAAGCATGGATGAAGTAATAAACGGAGCAGAATTTTATATCTAGGGCAAAGAAATAAATATGGAGAAGAGATCTTGAGATGCTAAGGAAAAGTTACAACCTAGGCATGATGGATTCAGGCCTAGGAAAGATCATCACAAACACGGGTTGAGGGATAAATCGATAATAAACCCTTCCCAGAGGCCATATGAAAGCTTCTCCGAGCTTTACCCCACTCAATTCAAAGAGCACAATTATCCTGCATATATTGTACCATCTCAAACTGTTACGGGAATCCAGTCTCTCCAAGAAGATGATTTTTGTTCTTATTATCATCTGATAGGCCACCATACTGAATATTGCAATCAGCTAAAAATAGAAATTGAGATCTTGATCCAAAGAGGCGGTTATTGTCATACGTGAAATATGTTGAAGGATCAGCAGGTAAGAGAAGTCCATCTCGGAGAGACCTAAAATCAGAGAACCTCTCCACCATAAAGGGAAAAAATACCGAGGAGGTGCGTTAAACCAGGGTAGCACGCCACACACTTAACACCATCTCGGGAGGTTTTGCTGGTGGAGGTGAAACAAGCTCGTCCAAAAAGAGATACGCTCAGTCAGTAATGCATGTTTCATAGAAGCTATTTTTTCAGGAAAGGAAGATATATCTGTTGTTGTTAGCTTTTAAAGTCGGGATTGAGAAGGTGTACTAGTCCATGAGAATGACCCAATGATAATAAAAGTATAAATTCATGATTGGAGTGTCAAGCGAGTGTTAATCGATCGGGTAGTTCTCCGGATATATTGTATTGGGACGGTTTGAAAGACATGGACATTGATACGTCCGAGCTATTACCTTTCAAAGGCATCCTGGTCAGTTTCTCCGGGGAACGGATCCAAGTTCTAGAGCACTTGTTTTTGGAAGTGGGGACAATGCCAAAGTTATTAAAGTGAGATACCTGATAGTAAATGCATTTTCACCATATAACATCATCATCGGAAGGCCGACGTTCAATGCTCTAGAGGCTGCATTGTCCACTCTTTATCATACCAAGAAGTACCCTCTAAATGATGAGCGTGTAGAGGTAATTAAAGGCGATCAGGGGTTGGCCAGGAAATGCTACAAGGATAGCCTAAAGGTGAAAAAGAAGGCCCAGCAAGATCATCCAATGACCGAAAATCCTTTAAAGGTGAACCTGGTCGATCTTCACCCTCCGGAGGACCTAGCGGATAATAGCTTAAACCCCATTGGAGAATTAAAAAAGGTACAAATCGGTGCTGAGGATTTTCAGATCACGCAGATAGGTTTAGGACTATCTCAAGAATAAGAGAAGAACATCATCAAGGTATTGAGAGACAACGTCGACCTCTTCCCTTGGAAACCCTCGGACATGCCCGAGATCGACCCGAATACCATCAACTTTCTCTTGATCCATAATCGAAAGTTGTAGCGCAGATGAAGCTTAAAGACAGAGAAGAGAAAAGAAAGGTTATCATAGAGAAGGTAGGAAAGCTCTTAAAGGTCGGGTTCATCCAAGAAATAAAATACCCCACCTGGTGGTCCAATGTCATCATGGAGAAAAAGAAATTCGGAAAGTGGCACATGTGCATAGATTTCACCAACCTCAACACGGCTTGTTTGAAGGATCGTTTTCCATTGCCACACATTGATAGACTCATCGATAGGGGATCTGAGTTCTGTCTGCTAGTTTTATGGATGCCTATTCAGGCTATAACCAAATACATATGAACCCAATGGATGCTCCCAAAACAACATTCATGACCAACATAAACCATTATTACTATGAAGTGATGTCATTTGTTCTTAAAAACGACGGTGCTACTTATCAAAGGCTGATGGATATGGTGTTCTCATCACAGGCAAGGAGATACTTGGAAGTATATGTTGATGACATGGTGATCAAGACACCGGGGGAGATAGACCATGTAAAAGACATGTGTCATACCCTAAATTTTTACCACAAGATTTCCCATCATTGTGCACATCATCACCACAATGTGGATGTACTTTCATACCTCATCAATCCTCTCAAAGATTGTCGAGCATTCACTATAATCAAGAATTAGGGTCTTGAACCCTCTCAGAGTACTCAGACAAAGGATCAATAAAAAATGGACATGATCCTTAACTTGTCAAGCCTCTCAATAATCCATGAAGGATCAAGAGGTCTCCCACATCAAGAATCAAACATTAAAATGCAACATCTCAAGTTGATCAAGCCTCTAGATCATCAGTGTCACCAAATTAGGGTTTTGGCCGACCAAGGCCTCCAGAGAGAAATTTTCATCTGGGCATGAGCCAATACTTCAAAACATGATCCAAGAAGCTTAAAGGGACCTCAGGATCCAATCACAAGTTCAAAATATCCTCAGGGGATGCATTCATCAAAAATCAGGAATTAGGGTTTCTTGACCTAATTCACCCCTAAGTTGACTTTTGGAGCAATGCATGAGCCAAGCCCTCAAGAAATGTTTTGAAGACCTCAAATATCTCATATTGATCCTCTTACAAGTTCAAATGAACACAAAGAACTTGGTTCATGAGCAATATGAATATTCAAATTCATCTGGACCCCAAACTAGGGTTTTTGAGAAAAAGTTAACCATACCTTTGACTTTTGACCAAGACATGATCTCAAACCTTGGGAAGTGATTCAAGAAACTCTAAAACACCTATGGAATCCATCCATTAGGTTTGAATTAGGTCAAGGACTTGATTTCATAGAGGATCACAAAGTTTGAAATTCATCTGACAAAAAGTCAACTGTACCCAAAAATCAAGTTTGACTTTTTGAATTTCTTGACAAACAAGGCTTCGCTAAGTAAAAAACAATGTTAAATTATGGTTTGGATCATCATTCATCAAGAAAAATCAAGAAAAGTGGGGTTACTTGCAAAAGGGCAACCATAAGAAACTTGAATTTTCACTAAGTCATGAAAAAAAGTGATTTATACCCAACTTTGCAAGACCATAACTTATGATCCAAGCAACCTTTTTCTTCCATCCAAAGCTCAAATGAAAGCTCTCATTACATACTTCAAGATTTTCAACTACAACATGTTCCAAATCCTTATGGATTTTAAGTTATGGATTGATCAAAATCACAAAAAATGGAAAATGACACTTTTTTCAACACTTAGTGAAATTTTGGACAGAATCTGCTTTGCATTTTTCATTTTTCATTATGATCCAAGATGAATCAAGACCAAAGTTAAACATCAAAGTTGAAGTATGTTATAGGGACTTTCCAAAAAGTACAAGAGCCTCCCATGATTCAATTTGAGCAAGGAGTTATAAGCCTCCAAAAATGGCATTTTTCACCCTGCCTATACAAAGGCATGAAAACCAAACTTGTGCCACACGATTTTGTCACTCAAGTTTTGCCATTTTACCAACTTTGTCATCTTCCAAAAGCACAAAACTTCTGATGACTCACTTGGTTCTTGATCAAGAAGTCAAGAATTCAACTTGGCATGTGCAAAACCATCATGACATGAACTTTGGAATTCAATTTTGGCAAGGTAACATCAATGCAATACATTGAGGTGTCATGAACCAGACCATAACACTCCAAGCCTGTCAAGATTCAAGTCCAAACTCTGAGCATTCAAACCTGCAGAATTGAATGAAGTCAAGCTAAGTGAGTTGACTTGGCACTTTTGGATTATCCAAGTCAATGGCAACAAGCTACATGCCATTATCAGCCTCCAATCACTATTTCTCCAAAAAAAAACTTCCTCTACTATAAATAGAGGTCATGTGTGACTGATTATACCACCCCAAAACATCTGAATTCATGTTTTCCTTCACTTCACTCTCCAAAACCAGATTTTGCTTCTTTTTGAAGTAACTATCGAATTTTTCAAAAGAAAGCAAATCCATCAAAACCAACTATCCTAACACCTCACTTATGTCATATACAAGTGATCCATAACCTCAGAACACATCTGGAACACCAAAATCGCTAAGTCAACATCCATTTGCTCAAGCTTTTTGGCCAATTTGCAGTTGGGGTACCACAACAAGTTCCAGGTTGTTTCAATCCATTCCAAGCTTCCAAACACCTTACATAAGGTCCATTGAAGTTGTTCAAATCATCACACAACATCCATAACTCCTCTACATTAGAATTCGATTTCTTCTTGCAAGAGGTAAGCCTGAACTCTCAAACTCTATTATCCATGCATCATAAATGTGTTTTCAAGTTACAAACATGTTTCTGCACTTATGTAGAGTGTTTCCCCTCAATCAATTGCTTTGTAGCTATCGTGTATAGGATTTCATAGTGATCTTGCAGAAATTAGGGTTCATGTGTTCATCACTTGATTTCTCACTCCACACTTAATATAAATGCAATTAATTGGTACCATTGGAATCCTTGTTCAAAAACGAGTGAGATTGATGTTTACAAAAGTCAAAACCATTGAGTAATCAGAGAGAAAATTGAGGTTTTGCAAATCATCCATGTCGCGGTCACGAAGAAGAAGAAGGTGACTGTTGGCGCCATAATTTGAATTTTTGAATTTTTGAATATTTTCTTAATTGATTTCAAAAATTAATTTCTTTCTCAATTTTTATCATTTTTAATTGGTTCTTTTTTTAAAAATTCACAAAAATGTTAAACTATTTTATTCTACAAAAAAAAAAATCAAATTTATATTATTTATTTAATATAGCTTGAATTTTTGTAAATAATTTCATTTTTTATTGTTTTTAAACATTTTAAATGAAATTTCCACCTTGATTTTTCAAATTCAAATGAATTCTAAGTTTTCATGTGATTAAACATGATTTTTCAAAACATTTTTTTAAGTTTATAACTTGTTTTTGAATATATTTGATATTTTATATCATTTTTTATTTAATTTCCTTTAAACAATTATTTTTCTAAATTAAAATTAATGTTTTTTTTTTCTTAATTTTGGTTTTTAAAACTTCATTTGAAACACTTTTGGGCCTCTAATAGAGTGTAAGACCCATCCCCTTTGTAAATACAGAATGTTTGGGCCTCAGCCATTGTATAAATCCCTATGCGATTTTCAAAATAAATGGTGCGATCGTTGTTTTTTATCTGGGCATCTCCTTGAGCTATAAGCCCCATATCTTGTATAAAAATAACACTTTTGGGCCTCTATTAGAGTGTAAGACCCATCCCTTTTGTACATAAATAATTTTGGAGCCTCAGTCATTGTATAAGTCCCTCTGTGGTTTTCAAAATCGCGACACGATTGTCACCTTTTCAAAGAAATCATTTGGGCCTCTCCTTGAGTATAAGCCCCATTATTCTTTCTTCACAAACACTTTTGGACCTCTAAAAGAGTGTAAGACCCAACCCCTCATTGTACAAAAACAATTTTGGGCCTCTACTGTAGTATAAGTCCCGCAACGTCTGTCGGTGTTGCAGTGCGATCAATATTTTCAAATAAGTCATCTAGGCCTCTCCTTGAGTATAAGCCCCAACCTTTTGTACAAAACTTTGTTTTTAATAATAAAAAACTTCCATGGGCCTCTCCTTGAGTTGTAAGCCCCATACCTCTATTTTCAAAATCACCTGTCTGTTTTAAACCGGTACTAAGAGGAGCATTATTCCCGGTGAAACTGGTCTTAGACCACTTGGGCCTCTCTTTGAGTTATAAGCCCCAAACTTTCTTCTTTTTAAACAACTTTATTTTAATTCAAATTGAAAAATTCAAAGTTTTCTCAAAACTTTCTTCAATTTCTTGAAACCTTGATGAATCATACAGTTGTAGTCAATACAACTGATCACAATACACTTGGGCCTCCTCTCAGAATGTAAATCCCAACATCTTTTTCAATGCATATTTGTTTATATATCTGTCAATTCACTTATCTGTATATATACTTGTGCATATTTGTTTAGAGTTTTCCCAACAGTTAGGTCTACACTTAGGTCAAACTAGAGGTTACTTTCTAAACTTAGTCAAAACTAGTTCCCTCATAGGAAATTCCCTATACAATCTGCCTCCTCTTAGGCTTATTCAATATGGAACAGAGAAAGGCATTATTTCCGGTGAAACTTTTCTCAAGACTGTTAAAACTTAGAAATATATATGTATACAAGAAATTCATTTCCCCGGAGAGGATTAATTCCTGGTGAAACCTCTTTTGAATTTCTTCAAACCATAGAACTGTTCAACAAAGAAAGGATTAATTCCTGGTGAAACCTTTCTTGAACTTTTCTTAGGCTTAGACCCACAGGCTTCCTAGAAGTATCCCCAGCCTTCTCTTGGGTTTAATACAAGGACCAACAGGCTTCTTAGAAGTTCTCCAGCCTTCTCATGGACTTAGTACAAGGACCCAAAGGCTTCCTAAAATCATAGGATAAAATATAGTAATCTCTAATAGTTCAATCCCCAGGAGAGTCAAAATTCCAGAACACCATGCCATTCTAAGGTTGATCTTCATCCCTTAAACCCTTAGCCTCTTCTTGGGCATCATACAAAGACCCCTCTCTACATCAAAGTCTATCTCTTTTTTAAGATACTTGGATAGGCTCAGCCTCCTCTTGGGCTTCATTCAAGTAGACTTAGAAAGTCTCATCTCCTCTTGGATCTCACACAGAGACCCTCAAGTTTCCTAAAAAGCACAGGAAAACCCCTGATCATTTTACCAATACACCAATCTCCAGCAGAGTTAAAACCTCCAAGGTTTTCAAACTCAACTTTAAACTTCCCCGACCCCCAACAAGGTTTAAGCTTTTACCTTAAAAATCCCTAACCAGGGTCAATTTGCCATCGAATCCTCAATAGAATCAGAACCTCATGGAATATGATATTTCAACTCTTCCTTGAATCCCAGCAAGAGTAAATCCCTTTGGATTCCCCCAATACAATTTGGACCTGCTTCTGGATTTCCATAAATCCTGAGCAAGAGATATCCTCCTCTTAGGCTACATATAAGAAATTCCTCAGTCAGCCTCAATCTTGGACTTTGTACAAGACAGATAAAAGCCTCCCCAGTGGAGTCACATTCTTTTAGCTTCAACCTTGGGCTTTGATCAAGGCACACAAAAATCAGCATTCCCTCAGATGAGACCAAAAGTCCTCTCCGTAGGAGGATATTTCCTTTATACATCACATCTCAACAACAGACAATCAAAACCTTTCCAGCTAATTGCTGTAAGTCGCACACTTGTTGATTCAAAATCCAAGCTGGAGTCCTTCCTTTATCCTGGCTAAAATTCATCTTTCATCTAACAGTTGTAAGTGGCAAGCCTCTAGATCCCTAACATCCAAGCCAATGTCCCTCTCTTAGCATGAAAGATTCATACGGAAAAGTGGCATTGCTCTACACTGAGTTTAAGCTTTCTTCCTTTATGACATCACCCTTATAAAGGAAATTATGGCATTGCTGGATTCTACATATCCCAGTTAAAGTAATTTCCCTTATAATCAATCTCTCAAAATTTGTGATGAATATGTGAGTTATCTCCCTTTAGAGATGACAAATTCTCTCTCAATCACCCATTTAGCTTCAATCTTGGGCTTTGAACAAGACACAAATACTCAACTAGCTTCAATCTTGGGCTTTAAACAAGACACCACACATCTTTCCTCCCATAGAATAGGAGGAACTACGATTGCTCTGATTTCCCTAATCTCTTTACGGGAATACGTAGGCATAAGATTGTGAAATCTTAGCGAGCACACAAATAAAAAACTTTAGGTTCAGTACCTTCCCAAAACAACGGAAAGCCCGAAAACCACAAAAACATTCTCTCAACACTCCCAAAGGAGAAACTTTCCCAAGCCGCAGCAGATAAACACAAGAAAGCATTTTAGGTTAACAGAAAAACATGCAATAAAAGGTTCTTATGGATTACCATAGATACACTGGGTGTTAATAGCTTCCATTTGTATAACCAGACCCCGATCTCCGATCTCTTAGCATTTGTTAAAGAAAACATTTACGTGCAAGGTTAGTTTTAGATATATTCCCTTTCCTTTTTAGCTTCATAGGATAAATATAGCAATCAGAAAGTAGCACCCAAATCCAATTTGCGGTAATGTGGTAGCGTCACCGACAAAAATCACACGCTACAACATGGAAGATACATTTGACTCAATAAGTAAGTTTGACCTGAGGCTTAACCCATACAAGTGCACTTTCAGGGTGCAGGCTAACAAGTTTCAGGGTTTCATGCTGATACACTGAGGGATAAAGGCGAATCCAAACAAAGGCTAGATGATCATTAATATTAGAAGCCCGACGTTGGGAGGCTGGCCGCCCTGTCCCGATTTCTATCTTGCACGAAACGGTAAGTCCATCCACTTCAGTGGACAGAAGAATGTTAGAAGGAGTTTATGGAGTTGAAACATTTCCTATCCGCCCCACCATTCATACCCCAGTTTTTTTCCGGACATTTTACTATTATATGGGTTTTAGTCATATTCTATTTTGAATAAATGAGATAGCCTATTTGGTAGTGAAGTGAGAATTCACGGATCTACAAACAAAAGGTCCTGGGTTTGAATCTCACTTTCCCTAATTTTAAACATTTTTGTTTTTTTGGTTTTTTCTTTATTTGATTCATATTTATATTTGTATTTTTTTTCGTTAATAATTATTTTATGCACATTTAACAAAAAAAAAGTAATAAAATCAAAAAACAAATTTTTTAATCATAATTTTCCTTTTTATTTCATTTGTTTATTACTATTATTATTAATTTTTTTATTATTATTTTGAGTTGAATTATAGTTTTTATTATTAGTTATTACTATAATAGGTTAATTTAAGAAATAAATCTCAAAATATATTAATATGTTATTATTGTATTAGTTATTAGTTTTTTTTTATTATTAGTTATTACTATTAATAAGTTAATTAGGTATTAGTGTTATAAAAAATTAAAATAAAAAAATTATTATTATAATTATTTATTGTATATATTAATATCAAATATCTCAAAATTAAATAAAAAATTGTCCTTTTCCATGTTTGTTTCAAGGATTCACGGTTTCTCCCCCACCATCACATTCCAAAACATTTCATGTCCAAATCATAGCATTCAAAATTTTCTATAACAAAAATGAACAAATATTATCTCACAATCAATAACATTGAGATTGAGTTTATATGTTTTTATTATATAAATAGAGAGAGGAAATCGTAAAAAGAAGAGGAGATAACAAAAAGAAATCCCAACATACACATACATGACATTAAACACAAATTAAAACTCAAAGCAAGAGAATACGATTAACTAAAAAAAATTTCCCTCATCCTCATCACCTTCAACTGCATATTAATTTCTAAACTTACAACAAAATTATCAACAAAAAAATCAAAAGATAAACCATCTCCAACAACAACATTCAGCAACTCAACAACAACCTACCACAAATCAATAACGGAAAACAAAAATGAAGGAACTGATCAAACAGGAGAAATCATCGCCATCTCACAACCGCACTGGGAGGAACTAACCGTCGTTTCACTCACCTCCCGATCCGGATTCGCAACAGATTTTCCTTCTTCTTAGTCCCGACAAAGACGAGGTATATCACTTTTCTTCTTCGACCTCTAACTGTGATGATCGGTTCGATTTCCTTGTTAAAAAATGGAAGCTTAGATGTTTGTTGGTTCAAGTTAGCTTTTGAAAATTTGTTAATATTTCGTTCTAAAGGACGATTTTGAAAACCTGGATTTTTATTAATTGAAAATAGAGGTTTTGTCTTGTTTCTTTTTATGAAGTTTATGGGTATTGTTATAATGTATTGTGACCAAAGAAAAAGGAGAGTGGGTATGTTTTTGTTTCTGCAAAAGGGAGAAGAATTCAAACAACATGAGAGTGAGTGAGTTTGGTTGCTGCATTATTTCTCTCTTTTATATAGTAATGTTTGAAAGCGCCATACATGATTTTGGTATTAATATTATTATATTGGTTTAAAGAGAAAATTGGATTTGCTATAAAAACACAAAAAGTTAATACCAGAGGAAGAAACGTGGATCTCACTAAATCCGTCATTTCTTTTTTTATTATTATTATTATTTCATTTTTATTATTATCTTTATATATTTATTTATGTTATGAAATTAACCAAAATGATATAGAGATGAAGGAGACAAAGAGAAGAAGGAAAGAGATATTATATTATTCACCTCAAGTTTTCATAGCATTGCAACATTGACCATATTTATAGTACATGACCAATAAACAACCATTAAGGAATACACAAAGGTTAGGAAATTAACTCATAGGAGTTAAGGAATATAGAAAGTTAGGTAAATGAGCATCTACATCTATTTACTATTATGTTTGAAGGTTCTTTTAGATTTTCTATATCCTCACTTGGGCCATCTTTATTTTTAGCACCCTTTCTTGTTCGAGGATTTTTATCTTTGGACCCGTTGGTTTACCACGCTTCAGGCATGGTTGAGAGTCATTGGATTGTCCTACAAGGATATCAATTTTCATTTGAGCATTTCCAGCCAGTATATATGATTTAGTCATACCTTTTGGATCAATGAATGCGTTTGGTAATTGATTTGCTAAGTTTTGCAGCTGAATTATCTTTTGAACTTCTAGTTCACATTGTTTTGTTCGAGGATCAAGATGAGATAATGATAATTCATCCCAACTAATCTCTTTTTCTAATTTCTTATTCTCTCCCCCTAATGCTGGAAAATATGATTCATCCAAATGACAATCAGAAAAAATGAGCAGTGAATAAATCTCCTGTTTTTGGTTTAAGGTACTTTACAATAGATGGAGATTCATATCCGACATATATTCCCATTCTCCTTTAAGGACCCGTCTTATTGCGCTATGGTAGAGAAATTAGAACACACCGCACGTTCAAAAATTCTTAGATGGAAAATATTAGGTTATTTACCAAAAACTAATTATAAAGGGGAAGAGGTGTGGTAACTCGTTGGCCTAATGCGAATTAATGTGGCGGCATGCAAAATTTCATGTCCCCAAGTAGAAATTGGGAGTTTGCATCTCATAATAAGTGGTCTTGCAATTAATTTTATACGTTTAATAAATGATTTTGCAAGTCCATTTTGTTTATGAACATCTGCTACTGGATGTTTAATATCAATTCTAATAGACATACAATACTCATTAATAGCTTGAGATGAAAATTCTGCAGCATTATCAAGACGTATTTTCTTGACAGGATAATCGGGGAAATAAGCTCTTATTCGAATTAGTTGAGCTAACAATCTCGCAAACGCCTGGTTGCGAGTTGACAACAAACAAACATGTGACCATCTAGTTGATGCATTAATTAAAACTATAAAATATCTAAATGGTCCACATGATAGGTGTATTGGCCCATAAATATCACCATGTATACGCTCTGAAAAACTAATAGATTCATTTCCAGTTTTGTTGGTGATGGCCGAATTATCAACTTTCCTTGCGAGCAAGAGCTGCATGAGAACTTATTTGATTGAATAATTTCCCTACTCATTAATTAATGACCGCATGAATTTTCAATTATCTTTTGAATCATTATTTAACCGGGATAGCCTAACCGGTCATGCCAAATTAAAAATTTATCATTATTTGTAAACTTCTGGTTTACAATTGTATGTGCTTCACTGGTACTAATATAAGTGTAGTACAAGGCAGAGGAGAAAGTTGCTAGCTTTTCCATTATACATTTTGTGCCTGAATTGTGTTTTGTAATACAAATATATTTAATACCTTCATCGTCTCTTGTTTCAATATAGTATCCATTTAGGTAAATATCTTTGAAACTTAATAAATTTTTATGAGACTTAAGGGAATATAGTACATTATCAATGTGTAATAGTGTTCATCCACATAACAACACATTGGCTCTTTCAGAGTCTTCAACAGAGAGCTTAATATACTTACCAAAATATTTTAAGCCAAATTTGATGAAAGCTTAATATAACATTAAAATGCATTACATTTGTGATTCGAAAGTAAAATAATTTCCCTTAGTCAGTGGCATCAAAATCTTCAACCATGATAATTAAAGGAGACAAAAATTTCATGTAATATCTATTTGAAGCAAAAAGAATCTCTAAATAACATAAGGGACATGACATTTGTGATTTCACAATGTAACACAGGGTTTCTTGTAATCAATGGCATCAAAAATACTAAATCTTGACATATAAAAATCCAAACAATAATTAAGAATGAAATGTTAGACATTATCAATAAGATGAAATATATAGATTTATAATTCCAATTATGCAACAAATGATACTCTAACAAATTTGTCAAATGCTAGAAAAAAATTACAATAATATAAAAATATAGTTATCCTTCTAGGATGCGTTAGAATCATCCATGCCATTCTTCTGGAATGATAAACATTTTATGAGTATATTACAAATTTTTACATCTAAATACAAAAATCTTTGTCAAATCCTTCAGGAATATTTTAACATAATTCATACATTCTTTCTAGGATGCATGTTATTTATGAAATCCTTCAAGAATGCATGTTATTCACGAAATCCATCAGGGATGCATGAAAATCAAAATTGATATTTTCCTTATCAATTAATATATAATAGGTAGAATAACTAATATATTTTATGAAACAAAAACAATATATATATATATATATATATATATATATATATATATATATATATATGAGAACTTCGTTTTACCAAGAAAAATTGTAATATTTGCAATTCTTCAGGGATGATTTTTACTAAGAAAAATTACAATATTTGCAATCCTTCCGGGACACATACCATCAAATTATGAAGAAAAAAAATTAGATTACTTTAATTCAATTTTATTTCTCAAAAAATTATGTTACAACTCTTTACATCAATAAAAGAAAAAAAATCAAATTTCTTTGTGAAATCCTTCTAGGATACTTCACTATTATTTAGGGTTAAATATACAACACCCCCTGCAATATAAGCGAGTTTCCATTTACCCCCTATACTTTATTTATTTTTTGAATTTTCCCTGTAAAATTTTTTTTTTTGTTTTACCACCATAAGTGTGCAATTTGAACATTGAATTTGTGGGGTGGGGGGAGGGGGGGTAAACCAAAAAAAGAAATATAGGGGGTAACTTTGACGCTTAGGGCCCAAAAGACATAGGATTTTAACATTTCAAGGGGATCCAATTTTTTTTATAGGGGGATAAACTGAAATTCACATATATTATTCAATCCTACTAGAATTTGATAGTATTATTGATGCAATCATTTTTCTAATTTTTTTAACATAATTGATGCAATCTTTCAGGGATTCAATAATATTATAGATGCAATCCATCTAAAATTCAATAATATTATAGATGCAACCTTTTAAAGATGCTTGAATGTTGATTTTTTCTAAAATTTATCAATTATTGATAGACACAATAGTCAATTAAGTCCAGTCTTTGAACAATACTTTAGAGATAGCTTAATGTTAAATTTTATAATATTAAATTTTAGCTCTACAAAAACCACATCACAAACTATTTCCATAAAAAATATCAAGAAATATTATTCTTCGTGCCATTCTTCAAAGATGCTTTAATGTTAAATTAACACTTTGACATATTAAAATTCAATTTCGGACAATCATATAGAAATGTTTTAATGTTAAATTCTTCCAGAATTTAACAAGAATGATCAAAGAAATGCAATATGATTGTACAAGATAAATAAATTTCTCTACAAAATATATATTAAAAAATAAACATATTTATATGAAAAAATAGTAATAAGATCATGAATTATATTATATCGGTTCAAATATATTGAGAGTAGACAAATAGCGTAGAATCTGACTATATTATCACTTGCACCGTAGAGTTTCGTGATGATAATGTATTATGAAATTAACTAAAATGATATAGAGATGAAGGAGACATAGAAAAGAAGAAAAGTGTTATTATATTATTCACCTCAAGTTTTCTTAGCATTGCAACATGGACCATATTTATAGTACATGACTATTAAACAATCATTAATTTAAGGAATACACAAATGTTAAGAAATTAACTCGTAGGAGCTAAATATAGAAAGTTGGAGAAATGAACATCACATCTATTTACTATTATTCATAACAATTAAGAGTTATATATTTTAGTTAACGTCTTAATGTTTCACTTGGGCTTGGTTTTGTTTTACTAACTTTATACCCTTATCCTTCCTACTAATTCAACCAAAAATACATCTCTAAATTCTAAATTAATTAATTTAATTGTTTTATATAATTTAATTATTTTGTTCTTATGTTTAATTTATTGTGTGACTATTTTTTAATCTTAGATCTTTTTAACAAAATATATTTAGACTTTCAATAAAAAATCCAAAAATAAGAAAACATGTCATTTATTTAATTCATCACTAAAAACTAAAAAAGTATAAAATATTTATTTATTTCATATAATTCTTTCATTTTTAGTGTTTAGTTAAAATAGAAATAAAAATAACAAAACATGTTTTTATTATTACCGTTAAGTTGTCAAGAAAAATATAAAAAAAAAATAGATATTTATCTTCATTTAATACTAAAAAGTCAAAAATAACAAAATTACAAAAATCTTACTCTTGATTAGATTATTTCATTTTTATTTTAATTTGGCACTATTTTATTTTATTTATTTAATCCAAATAGAAAAAAAAATCTATTTTATGTAAATTAAAAATATCTCTTTTATTTCAATTAAACTCAAAAATACTAAAATATATTTTTTCACTTGTATATAATCCCAATACATTAACTAATTTTTTTTTACAATTTAAAACACCTTAAAATAAACTAAACGCATTAAATCTTTTCTTTTACGCCCCACGCGTCAATTAACATCTTTCACCCTGTGCGATACGACTCTTTTTCACAAACTAAAAACAATCAACCAATAAAACTACGAACTACAATGACTCTAATTTTTCTCATCACTCGATGAGAAATAAGTAGGCACAAGGTTGTGAAACCAAGATGAGTCCCCTAACCTAAAACAAACATTTTCACTCTTTAATTCTTTTTTTAAATATCAAGTAAATAAAAGCAAGAAATAAAGAATTAGGAAAATATTAGAAAACACCCTTAACCCTATGCTATAGGAGGTTCTCGTTGACTACAACGGAGATGAGGGGTGCCTAACAGCTTCCGCTCGCTTAATTGGCTCCCAAATCCATATTTGGTTGCGACGACCATCTTATCCCTTCCTTTAGGGTTTTATCATTATTTCCCCTATTCCTTAGAAATAAATAAAATATGGTGGAGACTCTGTGATTTTTTCCACTGCGACAGCTGGTGACTTTGTTGGGGACACTAACCTAAGGAGAGTCCACCTTACCCTCTAGTTTTAGGGTTTGTTTGTTCTTATTTGTATTGTTTTCTACTTCTTGCTTTTATTTATTTTATTTTGCTTTTATCTTTTATTTTATTCCTTTTTATATACATATAGTTATTTCATGTTGTGGCATTGGTTTTATTATCTATGAGAAGCTCTAACTTGAACTTAGAGAAAAACTGCAATCTAAAACGGTAGTCCTGACGTATTAACCGGTGAGATGTACATCTCTCAGGGGTACAAGAGCCCCACTCAGAAGCGACCTATTCAATGTTGTCTTCATGGTAGGGCAGGCCCCTGAGTATGCTCACGATTTGGATACGGTCCATGACTCTGGGAACCTTTATCTAGAACCTATTTCACCTATGGTGACCTTATGTTATAA
Source organism: Lathyrus tuberosus (assembly GCA_022829125.1). Lineage (NCBI taxonomy): Eukaryota > Viridiplantae > Streptophyta > Magnoliopsida > Fabales > Fabaceae > Lathyrus > Lathyrus tuberosus. The sequence continues at coordinate 5,104,286 of JALAZF010000449.1, forward strand.
ATCCCAAGGGTCGGTACTAAGGTCCCACCTAGATGAGACATATCCCGAAGGATAATCTTGGTGGGGCCAACCCATAATCATGGTGAAATTTTGGGTATATTCTATGACTCTATGATCCTTTATCCAAAAAAACCTTAGAGCCAACAAGTGAGGGGATTGGATAGTAAATACTTAGAACCAACCTATCATAGGGAGCCCTCCTAAACAAGGTGTTCTTATATCTATCACTATCCCTAAACCCGTATGGGTTTCCTTATGCCCATCGCAATCCCTAAACTCGTTTTATAAACTTTGTACTCTTTTATCAGTAATTATAATAAAAAAGATCATACATGTTTTGGAATCAGCTCATTCGTATTCGCTCTTATGCCATCACTTACCATAAATATCAACGGTTTTCCATTTTTTCTTTTCACCTATTAACAAACTTTGAGGGAGAATGATGAAAATAAAATAATCGAATTTGTTGATGTATGCTTTTAATACTAAGATCTGGTTGACGATGTAAGGCATTATTTCACTTCCCAAACACTAGAGAAATAACGAGATAATTCGTAGTCAACCCCTTCGAGCCTGAAGTCGGTGTTCTTTCTATTTTTCTAAAAACCCTTAACCTTAAATAAGGGCAGGGTAGATTTCAATTAATTCAATGATGAATTCTAAACTCAAGGGAACCAATCCATCTAATCACCTCGATAAGAGGCTCAAGCACATCCTTTTCCTCACACGCATCATCCAATGTCGAGGAAGCATAGAAAAGATCAAACTCACAATAGTTAAACATGGCAGTCACAACCTTTCTAAATCAAAAATCTCACAAGAATCGTTCCTAAAAATAAAGAGCCTGCTAAGTAAAAAAACCTAAAAAGTTGACTTACGAAAAAGTTAGGGCATCCTGATGGACCGTAAGTTCAAAAGGATCAGTCCACGCAAAAAAAAAAATAGAAAAATGAAAACAAGCTTGTAAATGGAAGTTGGTTACTACCACCTCAAGAATCTCATCAGTGCTTGAACCACTATACCTACCTCCATCATCATGACTACTAAAATTCTCTTGGCGACTGAATGCATCAGTTGAGTTAATTGGATTTAGGAATGGAGAACATCAAAGGAGTATGGGTGGGTTAAATCAAATTTTGAGCCTTATATCCCTTTTTTCATAAACCGTGAACCAAGCCACGTTACAACCTTTAAAGACCTAATTGAAGCTAGGTTCACTATGAAAGCACACTAAGAAAAATCATTGTTAAATTGACTTCAAATTTTTGTTAAATCATTGCTAACAACATTTTCTTACCACATTCTCACCTCTTCTTTCGTGCCAACTTCATGGCCAAACATCATCCATTGTACACATCATATCTATTTTCCATAACAATTTTCGATTTCAAAACTTTCATGAGCATTGCGTTAGAATTACTTTTCAAAAGGAGCAGTTTTACTTGCAAATCAATACTTAGCATCAAGAAAATCTCAAGAATGGTCTGATCAAAGGCGAACCATTTCAAGACGCTCCTAACTAAGGGAAAATCGCCTAGGGATCCTACCAATCAGGAGAAAATCCATATAATCATAGGTAAATCATTTGAAGATCCTATTGACTATGGTCAAATCATTCCAAGAATTGGTAAACCTGGGTAAAACCACCAAGCACCAGTTAATCAGGGGCATACCTTTCGAAGAGTCAGATATTGGGGCAGTCAATATCAAGGTCATATTACAACATGGTTGAATCCATGTTCCTTTTAAGGCAACTCCTCCAGACCATAACAATCAGGGGCAGGCCTTTCCAAGATCCATATACTAGGGAAATTCATATCAAGATCATATCACAACATGGTAGGATCCAAATTCCTTTTCAGGCAACTCCTACAAAAGGTTCTACCAACAAGGGAAAATCATCTGAAGACACCGTTGATCAGGGGAAATTTTTTCCAAAGCTCAGTCGAATTTTGGGGCAGATCGGTGCAAGGTTCGAACAAAAGAAGCCATTCCAAGAGTCGTTCATCCAAGGTATATCACTTTTTTCTTCGACCTCCAATTGTTATGATTGTTAAAAATGGAAGCTTAGATGTTTGTTGATTCAAGTTAGATTTTGAAAATTTGCTAATGTTACATTCTTGAGGACGATTTTGAAAACCTGGATTTTGATTCATTTAAAAGAGAGGTTTTGCCTTGTTTATTTTTATAAAGTTTATGGGTATTGTTATAATGTATGGTGACAAGAGAAAAAGGAGAGTGGGTATGCTTTTGTTTCTGCAAGAGGCAGAAGAATTCAAACCGCATGGAGAGAGTGGGAGAGAGTGTGTGAGTTTGGTTGCTACGTTATTTCTCTCTTTTATACCAATATATTATATTGTGATGTTTGAAAGAGTCATACATGAGTTTAGTATTATTATTATATTGGTTTTTTTAATAGGCAAAGAAAATGTATTAAAACACCAGTCTAGGCATAAGCAATACGAGACCAAGACAGAACAACCAGTAAGAAAATTACAAACCAAGACAAAATATTATATTATATTGGTTTAAATAAAAAATTGGATTTGCTGTTAAAACACAAAAAGTTAATATCCTTTTACTGATTAAATCATATATACACCTCCAAATTCTAAATAAATTAACTTAATTGTTTTAGGATTAAATATGTTTGTAGTCCTCTTAAATATATCAAATTTTGTTTTTAGTCTCTCAAAATATTTCCTTTAAAGAATGGTCCTCATAAAGTTTTTCATCCACACTTTTGGTCCATCTTGCAATTTAGCGATGGTTTTTACAACATGGCGACTGAATTAGTGACGGTTTATTACTTAGCGACTCAATTAGCAACAATTTTAGCGATGATTTTAGTATTAGGGATCAAAAGTATGGATGAAAAATTCTAGGAGGACCATTCTTTGAAGGAAATATTTTGAAGGACTAAAAACAAAATTTGAGATATTTAGGAGGACCAAAAACATATTTAACCCATTATTTTATGTAATTTAATTATTTTGAGCTTATGTTTAATTTAGTTGTGTGACTATCTTTTAATCTTAGATCTTTTTAACAAAATATATTTAGACTTTCAATAAAAAAAATCCAAAAATAAGAAAACATGCCATTTATTTAATTCATCACTAAAAACTCAAAAGTACAAAATATTTCTTTATTTCATATAATTCAAAAATAACGAATATAAACTTTTCATTTGTAATTCTTTCATTTTTTAGTGATTACTTAAAATAGAAATAAAAATAAGAAAATATGTTTTTATTATTATCGTTAAGTTATCAAGAAATATATAAAAAAAGATATTTATCTTCATTTAATTCTAAAAAGTCAAAAATAACAAGATTACAAAAATCTTACTCTTGATTAGATTATTTCATTTTTATTTTAGTTTAACACTTATTTTATTTATTTAATCCAAAAAGACAAAAAATATTCTACTTTATCTAAATTAAAAATATCTCTTTTATTCCAATTAAACTAAAAAAATACCAAAATAAATTTGTTTCACTTGTACATAATTCCTATATATTAACTAATTTTTTTAACAATTCAAAACACCTTAAAATCAACTCAACCCATCAAATCTTTTCTTTTACGCCGTGCACGTCAATTAACATCTTTTACTCCGTGCGATAAAACTCTTTTTCACAAACTAAAATAACCAACCAACAAAACTACAAACTACGATGACTCTGATTTTTCGCATCATTCAATGAGAAATACGTAGGCATAAGGTTGCGAAACCAAAGACGAGTCCCCTAACCTAAAACTAACATTTTCATTCTTTAATTATTTTTTGTAAATATCACGTAAATAAAAGCATGAAATAAACAATTAGGCAAACATTACCAAACACCCTTAACCCTAGGATATAGGAGGTTCCCGTTGAGTACAACGGAAGTGAGGGGTGCCTAACACCTTCCCCTCGTTAACCGACTCCCGAACCCAATTTCGGTTGTGACGAACATCTTATCCTTTCCTTTTGGTTTTAGCATTATTTCCCCTATTCCTTAGGAATGAATAAAATATGGTGGCGACTCTGTCATATTTCCCCGCTGCGGCACCACCGATCTTGGTCCGTCCAAAGAAAATTCACCCCTTACACTATATTTGGAAGTCTCAGACTTGGGTATCAACTCTGTATATGTTCAAGACACTGATGAAGGTGAAAGGTCGGTGTACTTTATTGGCAAGGTTCTCAAAGGAGCAGAGATTCGTTAACAAAAGATCGAACGATTAGCTCTGGCTGTAGTGATCACCGTCTGGAAACTTAGAGAATGTTTCATATAACAAATTTTGAAGAAGCCGGACTTGGCGGGTAGGATAGTAGCCTTGGCCGTAGAATTGTCAGAGTACGACATCACGTTCACACCCAAGAATAATATCAAATAACAAGTACTAGAGGATTTTTTTAATAGAGCTGAGTTCACCCACTTCAGAAGAAACACCCGAGCAATGGATTCTATTAGTAGACGAAGCACGAATAATCAGATAGAATATGAAGCCATTATTGTCGGTTTAAGAATAGCTAAAGAAGTTGGAGTTACCCATTTGATGGTTCTCACCGATTCACAATTGATTGCTAGTCAAATCAAAGGGGACTATAAAAAATAGATCCATTGTTACTCAAATATCTACAGCAGGTTATGCAATTGGCCAAGAGGTTCACGAAATTTGAAATATCACATATCCCTCGAGAAGAAAATATTAGAGCCGATCTACTGGCCCATTTATCCAACACTAAAGGCCCCAAATTAAATAGAACGATAATATAGAAAACCTTGGAAGTGCCAAGAACGAAAATGGAGGAAATCATGGTGCTGGAAAACGCACGGGGCTTGATGGCACCTGTCGTTCAATTTCTGAATCAAGACAAGCTACCGGACAAGGAGACTGAAGCCCTACACATCAAGAGGATATCTTCTCAATACCTCATGGTAGCCAACCAGCTCTACAAAATGGGCAGATCCTCTCCGATGTTGACGTGTGTTGCTGAAGAAAAAGTAGGACTTATAATGAAAGAAGTGCATGAAGGAGTGTGTGGAAGTCATATTGGGCGAATGGCGTTATCTGGGAAAATACTCCAGGCTGGGTATTATTAGCCTAGTATGCTACAAGATTATACATGATTCGTGAATAATTGTGAGAAATGTCATATTTATGCTCCTTTCGTACACTCTCCTACCGAGTTGTTGCATTATGTAATTCCCCCTTTAGACTTTTTACCAGTGGGGGTCTAATATTCTAGGCCCTTTTTCTTTAGCCGTCAGACAACAAAGATTTCTTATAGTTGCTGTGGATTATTTCACCAAATGGGTTGAAGACGAGGTTATGCCCCAGATCTTGGTGGAAAGGGTGAGACATTTTTATTGTAGGAATATCATATTTCATTTTGGTCTACCATGGATGATTATTTCTGATAATGGCATGCAGTTTGCGAGTTTGTTGGTTGTAGAATTTTGCACGCACCATGACATACAAAACTAGTTTATTTCTGTCGAGCACCCCCAGGCTAATGGCCAAGAAGAAGCAACAAATAAAATCATCCTATCAGGAATGAAGAAAAAGTTAGATGAAACAAATGGGGTTTGGACAAAGTATTTACACGAGATTTTATGGTCCTATCACACTACCCCTCACTCAACCATTAAGGAGACTCACTTTCGAGTGATGTATGGTGATGATACAATGATACTAGTAAAATTTAACACTCCAACCTAGCGTCCAATATATTTTGATAATAATCTTAACGAGGAAGGATTCGACAACTCGGTCGACCTCATAGAGGAGATCAAAGAAATGGCTCGTGTTAGAGAGTTTACAACAAAACAAAGAATTGCTAGGAGGTTAAATACTAGAGTTTGTCCAAGAAGCTTTCAAGAGGGAGATCTGGTTTTAAAGAGGGTTACAGATACAAAGAAGAAAGGAAAGCTCGCCCCCAAATTGGAAAAGGCCTTACCGAATCCGACAGAGGCTAAAAATGAAGCTTATAAGCTTGAAAGTTTGGAAGAAGTTGAGATACCTAGGGCTTGAAATGTCACCATCCTAAGATTGTATTATAGTTAAAACTATGTAATTTTTATTAAATAAAAATTGTAGGTAACACTCTTTTCCCTTGCAAGGGAAAGGGTTTTTAATGAGGCACCCTCGGTGCAAATTAATGTGTGTTACGCTTTTTAGTTTTTACAGGGAACAAATCGAGCTCGTCCTAGGAACGTTGAGCATGCTTGCTATTGTCGGCTTCTAGTTAAAAAGGTCAAATAAATAAAAACCTCTGTCCGAATCAAAATTTGAAGTAAATAAGAACCTCTGGCAAACAAGTCAAGTAAATAGAAACCTATGACCAAGTTATGTTAATTAAAACCTCTGACTGAATCAAAAGTCCAAGCAAATAAGAACCTCTGGAAAAATAGGTCAAGTAAATAAAAACCTCTAACCGAATCAAAATTCCAAGTACATAAGAACCTCTGGAAAATCGATCAAGTAAATAGAAACCTATGATCGGGTTATGTTAATTGAAACCTCTAACCGAATAAAATTCCAAGTAAATAAGAAGCTCTAGAATATCGGTCAAGTAAATAGAAAGCTTTGACCTGGTTATGTTAATTGAAACCTTTGACTGAAACAAAAGTCCAAGTAAATAAGAACCTTTGGAAAAAAAAAAGGCCAAGTAATTAAAAACCACTAACTGAATCAAAAGTCCATGTAAATAAGAACCTATGGCAAATCAGTCAAGTTAATAGAAACCTCTGACCAAGTTATTTTAATTGAAATCTTTGACAAAAAAAAAGTCCAAGTTAATTAAAATCTCTTGCAGGTTGGTTAAATTAATTGAGATCTCTGACCTAGTTAAAAGGACCAAGTTGGCATGCCTCAGGCGCGGATCTAGGTACATATCACTAAGATAAAATCCTTAATAATCTAAGATGTGCCCAGGACTATACATATGATCAGGGATTAATTGTGATAAAACTCATGAAAGAGAGTAATAATACATTTGAAAAAGCATTGCAGCTTAAAACATTGTATTAGAAAGAAAAAGGAAATTATCCAAACATTACAAAAGTGCATCGCCATGGATGACTAACAATAAAATCAAATAAGTTTAAACATCGTGCTACTCCTCCTCTTGAACATCGAGGGCTTGATCACAGTTCATAGTATCCTTATAAACCTCGGCTTCAAAAGAAGCTTCCTCCATATCTACAAGCTAGCCATACACCAACGTCTTGAATAAGTCCATGTCAGACACATTGAGGTCAGTTTGGAGGAATAACAGCTGTAAGTGGCAAGCCTCTGGATCCCTAACATCCAAGTCAATGTCCCTCTCTTAGCATGAAAGATTCATAAGGAAAAGTGGCATTGCTCTACACTGAGTTTAAGCTTTCTTCATTCATGACATCACCCTTATAAAGGAAATTATGGCATTGCTGGATTCTACATATCCCAGTTAAAGTAATTTCCCTTATAATCAATCTCTCAATGTTTGTGATGAATATGTGAGTTATCTCCCTTTAGAGATGACAAATTCTCTCTCAATCACCCCTTTAGCTTCAATCTTGGGCTTTGAACAAGACACAAATACTCAACTAGCTTCAATCTTGGGCTTTAAATAAGACACCACACATCTTTCCTCCCATAGAATAGGAGGAACTACGATTGCTCTGATTCCCCTAATCTATTTACGGGAATACGTAGGCATAAGATGGTGAAATCTTAGCGAGCACACAAATAAAAAACTTTAGGTTCATTACCTTCCCAAAACAACGGAAAGCCCGAAAACCACAAAAACATTCTCTCAACACTCCCAAAGGAGAAACTTTCCCAAGCCACAGCAGATAAACACAAGAAAGCATTTCAGGTTAACAGAAAAACATGCAATAAAAGGTTCCTATGGATTACCATAGATACACTGGGTGTTAATAGCTTCCCTTTGTATAACCAGACCCCGGTCCCCGATCTCTTAGCATTTGTTAAAGAAAACATTTGCGTGCAAGGTTAGTTTTAGATATCTTCCCTTACCTTTTCAGCTTCATAGGATAAATATAGAAATCAGAAAGTAGCACCCAAATCCAATTTGCGGTAAGGTGGTCGCGTCACCAACAAAAATCGCACGCTACTACATGGAAGATACATTTGATTCAATAAGTAAGTTTGACCTGAGGCTTAACCCAGACAAGTGCACTTTCAGGATGCAGGCTAACAAGTTTCAGGGTTTCATGCTGATACACTGGGGGATAAAGGCGAATCCAAACAAAGGCTAGATGATCATTAATATTAGAAGCCCGACGTTGGGAGGTTGGCCGCCCTGTCCCAATTTCTATCTTGCACGAAACGGTAAGTCCATCCACTTCAGTGGACAGAAGAATGTTAGAAGGAGTTTATGGAGTTGAAACATTTCCTATCCGCCCCACCATTCATACCCCAATTTTTTTCCGGCCATTTTACTATTATATGGGTATTAATCATATTCTATTTTGAATAAATCTGATAGCCTATTTGGTAGTGAAGTGAGAATTCACGGAACTACAAACAAAAGGTCTTGGGTTTGAATCTCACTTTCCCTAATTTTAAACATTTTTCTCTTTTTGGTTTTTTGTTTATTTGAATTATATTTATATTTGTATTTTTCGTTAATAATTATTTTATGCACATTTAACAAAAAAAAGTAATAAAATCAAAAAACAAATTTTTTTATCATAATTTTCCTTTTTATTTCATTTTTTAATTACTATTATTATTAATTTTATTATTATTATTTTTAGTTGAATTATAGTTTTTATTATTAGTTATTACTATAATAGGTTAATTTAAGAAATAAATCTCAAAATATATTAATATGTTATTATTGTATTAGTTATTAGTTTTTTTTTATTATTAGTTATTAATATTAATAAGTTAATTAGGTATTAGTGTTATAAAAAATTAAAATAAAAAAAATTATTATTATAATTATTTATTGTATATATTAATATCAAATATCTCAAAATTAAATAAAAAATTGTCCTTTTCCATGTTTGTTTCAAGGATTCACGGTTTCTCCCCCATTATCACATTCCAAAACATTTCATGTCCAAATCATAGCATTCAAAATTTTCTATAACAAAAATGAACAAATATTATCTCACAATCAATAGCATTGAGATTGAGTTTATATGTTTTTATTATATAAACAAAGAGAGGAAATCGTAAAAAGAAGTGAAGATAACAAAAAGAAATCCCAACATACACATACATGACATTAAACACAAATTAAAACTCAAAGCAAGAGAATACGATTAACTAAAAAAATTTCCCCTCATCCTCATCACCTTCAACTGCATATTAATTCCTAAACTTACAACAAAATTATCAACAAAAAAATTAAAAGATAAACCATCTCCAACAACAACATTCAGCAACTCAACAACAACCTACCACAAATCAATAACGGAAAACAAAAATGAAGGAACTGATCAAACAGGAGAAATCATCGCCATCTCACAACCGCACTGGGAGGAACTAACCATTGTTTCACTCACCTCCCGATCCGGATTCGCAACAGATCGACCTTCTTCTTATTCCCAACAAAGACGAGGTATATCACTTTTCTTCTTCGACCTCTATCTGTGATGATCGGCTCGATTTCCTTGTTAAAAAATGGAAGCTTAGATGTTTGTTGGTTCAAGTTAGCTTTTGAAAATTTGCTAATATTTCATTCTAAAGGACGATTTTGAAAACCTGGATTTTTATTAATTGGAAATAGAGGTTTTGTCTTGTTTCTTTTTATGAAGTTTATGGGTATTGTTATAATGTATTGTGACCAAAGAAAAAGGAGAGTGGGTATGTTTTTGTTTCTGCAAAAGGGAGAAGAATTCAAACAACATGTAGAGAGAGTGAGTTTGGTTGCTGCATTATTTCTCTCTTTTATATAATAATGTTTGAAAGCGCCATACATGATTTTGGTATTAATATTATTATATTGGTTTAAAGAGAAAATTGGATTTGCTATAAAAACACAAAAAGTTAATACCAGAGGAAGAAACGTGGATCTCACTAAATCCGTCATTTCTTTTTTTTTTATTATTATTATTTCATTTTTATTATTATCTTTATATATTTCTTTATGTTATGAAATTAACCAAAATGATATAGAGATGAAGGAGACAAAGAGAAGAAGAAAAGTGATATTATATTATTCACCTCAAGTTTTCTTAGCATTGCAACATTGACCATATTTATAGTACATGACCAATAAACAACCATTAAGGAATACACAAAGGTTAGTAAATTAACTCATAGGAGTTAAGGAATATAGAAAGTTAGGTAAATGAGCATCCACATCTATTTACTATTATTCATAAAACTTCCCCTTGGATGTTCATTGAGGATATGCCTCGTTAAAACCTTACTAGAAAAAACTCAGTGGAAAAAAATTTAGTGAAGTAAAAAGAGTACAATATCCTTTTAAAGTAAATTAATTTCTCCCCCTCAGCTGAACGATCATTTCTTCGACGGTGAAGACCAATCTTGTGTACTAGTTAATTAAAAGTTCTACTTGGGAGTGACTTTATGAAAAGGTCTGTAAGATTATCACATGAACAGATTTGTTGGATGTTTATATCACCACTCCTAGAAGATCATGAGTGAAAAATAACATTGGTGAAATGTGTTTAGTTCAGTTTCCTTTAATGTAACCATCTTTCAAATAAGTGATGCATGAAGTATTATCTTCATATATGGTCATTGTATTTAATTTTTCAGAAGATAAACCACAAGTATTTTGTATGTGCTGAATTAGGGATCTCAACCAAACGCATTCTCGACTTGCCTCATGTAATGCTAAAATTCTGCATGATTAGATGATGTTGCTACTATGGTTTGTTTCACCTATCTCCCTGAAATAGCTATACCCCCACATGTAAACAAATAAATTGTTTGTGATCTACCATTACGAGGATCTGACAAGTAACCTGCATCTGCATAACCTGTTATTTCTAATCTGGATACTTTGCTATAAAACAAACTCATGTCTATTGTACCTCTAAGGTAATGAAGTATATGTTTGACTCTGTTCCAATGTCTTTGTGTAGGTGAAGAACTGTATCTTGCTAATGGATTGACAACAAATGATATATTAGGACGTGTTTAATTAGCAAGGTACATTAGTGCTCCAATTGCACTGAGATATGGCACTTCAGGACCAAGCAATTCTTCATCCTTTTCTTGTGGTCTGAAAGGATCTTTCTTCACATTTAATGATCTAACAACCATTGGAGTAGGCAACAAGTGAAATTTGTCCATATAGAAGCGTTTAAACACTTTTTCTATATAACCTTCTTGATGTACAAATATTCCTTTGTCCAAATGCTCAATTTGAAAACCTAGACATAATTTTCTCTTTTCTTAGTCCTTCATCTCAAACTCTTTCTTTAAATAATTCATAGATTTTGAAAGCTCTTCAGGAGTTCCAATAATATTTATGTCATCCACATAGACAACTATTATTGCAAATTCTTTTCCTGATCTTTTTATAAAAATAAAAGGAAAAATGGAGTTATTTGTATATTCCGCTCTAAGCAAATATTCACTGAGACAATTATACCACATGTGTCCACAATGTTTCAGCCCATAGAGAGACTTGTTCAATATTATGGAATAGCTTTCTCGAGATCCGGAATTATGTGCATCTGGTATATTGAACCCTTTCAGGAGTTTCATGTCAATTTCACTATCAAGTGAACCATACAGATAAGTTGTTATAACACCCATCATGTGCAAATTAAGCCCTTCATGTGCTACAAGGCTTATTAAATATCGTAAAGTGCTTGCATCCGTTACAGGTGAATTTATCTCATCAAAATCAATTCCAGGTCTTTGCGAAAATCCTTGAGCGACATGTTGAGCTTTGTATCGCACGATTTCATTTTTTTCATTTCGTTTTTGTACAAAAACCCATTTGTATCCAACTTGCTTCACACCTTAAGGTGTTCGGACTACAAATCCAAAAACTTGTATTTTGTAGAGTGAGTTTAATTTTGCTTCAATTGCATCTTTCCATTTTGGCCAGTCCTCACTTTGTCTACCAATTTTAATCGACGTTGGTTCCTGATCCTCTTTGCCATTTATCGCATTTAGCATTATATTGTATGCAAAAACATCATCAATATCGACTTCGTTCCGGTTCCATTGTATTCCATTTTGGACATAATTTATTGAGATCTCTTTATTTTCATGAGTTTCAGGTACCTGGTCAATCTCTTCTAGAGATGAAATGTTTATTATGTCTGAAGGTTCTTTTAGATTTTCACATCCTCACTTGGGCCATCTTTATTCTTAGCTCCCTTTCTTGTTCGAGGATTTTTATCTTTGGACCCGATTGGTTTGCCACGCTTCAGGCATGGTTGAGAGTCATTAGATTGTCCTACAAGGATATCAATTTTCATTGGAGCATTTTTAGCTAGTATATATGATTTAGTCATACCTTTTGGATCAATGAATGCATTTGGTAATTGATTTGCTAAGTTTTGCAACTGAATTATCTTTTGAACTTCTAGTTCACATTGTTTTGTTCGAGGATCGAGATGAGATAATGATAATTCATCCCAACTAATCTCTTTTTCCAATTTCTTATTCTCTCCCCCTAATGCTGGAAAATGTGATTCATTCAGATGACAATCAGAAAAAATGAGCAGTGAATAAATCTCCTGTTTTTGGTTCAAGGTACTTTACAATAGATGGAGATTCATATCCAACATATATTCCCATTCTCCTTTGAGGACCCATCTTATTGCGCTATGGTAGAGAAATTGGAACACACACCGCACGTTCAAAAATTCTTAGATGGGAAATATTAGGTTATTTACCAAAAACTAATTGTAAAGGGGAAGAGGTGTGGTAACTCGTTGGCCTGATGCGAATTAATGTGGCGGCATGCAAAATTTCACGTCCCCAAGTAGAAATTGGGAGTTTGCATCTCATAATAAGTGGTCTTGCAATTAATTTTATACGTTTAATAAATGATTTTGCAAGTCCATTTTGTGTATGAACATGTGATACTGGATGTTTAATATCAATTCCAATAGACATACAATACTCATTAATAGCTTGAGATGAAAATTCGGAAGCATTATCAAGACGTATTTTCTTGACAGGATAATCGGGGAAATGAGCTCTTATTCGAATTAGTTGAGCTAACAATCTCGCAAACGCCTGGTTGCGAGTTGACAACAAACAAACACGTGACCATCTAGTTGATGCATCAATTAAAACTATAAAATATCTAAATGGTCCACATGATGGGTGTATTGGCCCATAAATATCACCATGTATACGCTCTTAAAAACTTATAGATTCATTTCCAGTTTTGTTGGTGATGGCCGAATTATCAACTTTCCTTGCGAGCAAGAGCTGCATGAGAACTTATTTGATTGAATAATTTCCCTACTCATTAATTGATGACCGCATGAATTTTCAATTATCTTTTGCATCATTATTTAACTGGGATAGCCTAACCGGTCATGCCAAATTAAAAATTTATCATTATTTGTAAACTTCTGGTTTACTATTGTATGTGCTTCACTGGTACTAATATAAGTGTAGTACAAGGCAGAGGAGAAAGTTGGTGGCTTTTCCATTATACATTTTGTGCCTGAATTGTGTTTTGTAATACAAATATATTTAATACCTTCATCGTCTCTTGTTTCAATATAGTATCCATTTAGGCAAATATCTTTGAAACTTAATAAATTTTTATGAGACTTAAGGGAATATAGTACACTATCAATGTGTAATAGTGTTCATCCACATAATAACACATTGGCTCTTTCAGAGTCTTCAATAGAGAGCTTAATATACCAAAATATTTTAAGCCAAATTTGATGAAAGCTTAATATAACATTAAAATGCATTACATTTGTGATTCGAAAGTAAAATAATTTCCCTTAGTCAGTGGCATCAAAATCTTCAACCATGATAATTAAAGGAGACAAAAATTTCATGTAATATCTATTTGAAGCAAAAAGAATCTCTAAATAACATAAGGGACATGACATTTGTGATTTCACAATGTAACACAGGGTTTCTTGTAATCAATGGCATCAAAAATACTAAATCATGACATATAAAAATCCAAACAATAATTAAGAAAGAAATGTTAGACATTATCAATAAGATTAAATATATAGATTTATAATTCCAATTATGCAACAAATGATACTCTAACAAATTTGTCAAATGCTAGAAAAAAATTACAATAATATAAAAATATAGTTATCCTTCTAGGATGCGTTAGAATCATCCATGCCATTCTTCTGGAATGATAAACATTTTATGAGTATATTACAAATTTTTACATCTAAATACAAAAATCTTTGTCAAATCATTCAGGAATATTTTAACATAATTCATACATTCTTTTTGGGATGCATGTTATTCATGAAATCCTTCAAGGATGCATGTTATTCACGAAATCCATCAGGGATGCATGAAAATCAAAATTGATATTTTCCTTATCAATTAATATATAATAGGTAGAATAACTAATATATTTTATGAAACAAAAACAAAATATATATATATATATATCTGAGAACTTCGTTTTACCAAGAAAAATTGTAATATTTGCAATTCTTCAGGGATGATTTTTACTAAGAAAAATTACAATATTTGCAATCCTTCCGAGACACATACCATCAAATTATGAATAAAAAAATTAGATTACTTTAATTCAATTTTATTTCTCAAAAATTTATGTTACAACTCTTTACATCAATAAAAGAAAAAAAAAAATCAAATTTCTTTGTGAAATCCTTCTAGGATACTTCACTAAAATTTAGAAGCAACCTTTTAAAGATGCTTGACTGTTGATTTTTTCTAAAATTTATCAATTATTGATAGACACAATAGTCAATTAAACAATCCTTTAGAGATAGTTTAATATTAAATTTTATAATATTAAATTTTAGCTCTACAAAAACTACATCACAAACTATTTCCATAAAAAATATCAAGAAATATTATTCTTCGTGCCATTCTTCAAAGATGCTTGAATGTTAAATTAACACTTTGACATATTAAAATTCAATTTCGGGCAATCATATAAAAATGTTTTAATGTTAAATTCTTCCAGAATTTAACAAGAATGATCAAAGAAATGCAATATTATTGTACAAGATAAATAAATTTCTCTACAAAATATATATTTAAAAATAAACATATTTATATGAAAAAATAGTAATAAGATCATGAATTATATTATATCGGTTCAAATATATTGAGAGTAGACAAATAACGTAGAACCTGACTATATTATCACTTGCACCGTAGAGTTTCGTGATGATAATGTATTATGAAATTAACTAAAATGATATAGAGATGAAGGAGACATAGAAAAGAAGAAAAGTGTTATTATATTATTCACCTCAAGTTTTCTTAGCATTGCAACATGGACCATATTTATAGTACATGACTAATAAACAATCATTAATTTAAGGAATACACAAATGTTAAGAAATTAACTCATAGGAGTTAAGAAATATAGAAAGTTGGGTAAATGAACATCACATCTATTTACTATTATTCATAACAATTAAGAGTTATATATTTTAGTTAACGTCTTAATATTTCACTTGGGCTTGGTTTTGTTTTACTAACTTTATACCCATATCCTTCCTACTAATTCAACCATAAATAAACTAAACGCATTAAATCTTTTCTTTTATGCCCCATACGTCAATTAACATCTTTCGCCCTGTGCGATTAAACTCTTTTTCACAAACTAAAAACAACCAACCAATAAAACTACGAACTACGATGACTCTAATTTTTCTCATCACTCGATGAGAAATAAGTAGGCACAAGGTTGTGAAACCAAGATGAGTCCCCTAACCTAAAACAAACATTTTCACTCTTTAATTCTTTTTTTAAATATCAAGTAAATAAAAGCAAGAAATAAAGAATTAGGAAAATATTAAAAAAACACCCTTAACCCTATGCTATAGGAGATTCTCGTTGACTACAATGGAGATGAGGGGTGCCTAACAGCTTCTGCTCGCTTAATTGGCTCCCAAATCCATATTCGGTCGCGACGACCGTCTTATCCTTTCCTTTAGGGTCTTATCATTATTTCCCCTATTCCTTAGAAATAAATAAAATATGGTGGAGACTCTGTGATTTTTTCCACTGCGACAGCTGGTGACTTTGTTGGGGACACTAACCTAAGGAGAGTCCACCTTACCCTCTAGTTTTAGGGTTTGTTTGTTCTTATTTATATTGCTTTCTACTTCTTGCTTTTATTTATTTTATTTTTCTTTTATCTTTTGTTTTATTCCTTTTTATATACATATAGTTATTTCATGTTGTGGCGTTGGTTTTATCATCTGTGAGAAGCTCTAACTTGAACTTAGAGAAAAACTGCAATCTAAAACGGTAGTCCCGACGTATTAACCGGTGAGATGTACATCTCTCATGGGTACAAGAGCCCCACTCAGAAGCGACCTATTCAATGTTGTCTTCATGGTAGGGCAGGCCCCTCAGTATGCTCACGATTTGGATACGGTCCATGACTCTAGGAACCTTTATCTAGAACCTATTTCACCTATGGTGACCTTATGTTATAAATCCGCAAGGGTCGGTACTAAGGTCCCACCTAGATGAGACATATCCCGAAGGATAATATTGGTGGGGTCAGCCCATAATCATGGTGAAATTTTGGGTATAGTCTATGACTCTATGATCCTTTATCCAAAAAAAACTTAGAGCCAACAAGTGAGGGGATTGGATAGTAAATACTTAGAACCAACCTATCATAGGGAGCCCTCCTAAACAAGGTGTTCTTATATCTATCACTATCCCTAAACCCGTATGGGTTTCCTTATGCCCATCGCAATCGCTAAACTCGTTTGGGTTTTCTTAGGTCTGTCATTATCCCTAAACTCGTTTAGGTTTTATTAGGCCTATCATTACCTTAAAATTGCTTGTACGTTGCATCCCAATAAAAAAAACTTTTAACATCTCTCGAAAAAAATATTTTTGCATAACCGTGTATTTTCATACATCTGCACACATGCACTTGCATAAAATTCATGTCTCTTTCACGTTTGACCTTATCCAATCATCATCCAGCTGGCAGATTTCTTGATACTCATGAACGAGCTCAAAGCAAGTCTCAAGAAGCCATCGAGGAACTCAAGATAGGCCAAGAACTGTGTAAGGAGGAGGTCAACCAATTAAAGACTCAAATACCACAGTCACGGGAGATTCCCCCGCATGAACAACATTAATTTCCCTATCATCCAAATATGTATTCCCATCAGAAGAAAAGACAAAGGTTCCCCCGCAAGAACATCAAGAAGCTCTCCTAAAGTCGGTGGATGAACAAGGAAGCTCGTCTCTAAGATCATTAGGCCTTAATAATTTCTACTTGTAATTTATTTACATCTAAGTATTATTTGTTATAAAGTTTGTACTCTTTTATCAGTAATTATAATAAAAAAGAGCATACATGTTTTGGAATCAGCCCATTCGTATTCACTCTTATGCCATCACTTACCATAAAGATCAACGGTTTACCATTTTTGCTTTTCACCTATTAACAAACTTTGAGGGAGAATGATAAAAACAAAATAATCAAATTTGTTGATGTATGCTTTTAATACCAAGATATGGTTGACGATGTAAGGCATCATTTCACTTCCCAAACACTAGAGAAATAACAAGCACTATGCCAAAACTGGACAAAGACTGCGCAACAAAGACAGCGCTTTTTGGACAAAGCGCTGCTATAGGTCTTTAAAAAATTTTGCTAAAAAAAGCACTGTAATAGACAGCCTTTAGAAAGCGCTTTTCAAAAGCGCTGTTAAATGCCCTAAATGGAATCCACCTTAGAAAGCGCTTTCTAGAAAGCGCTGCTATAGGTATTACTTTAGAAAGCGCTTTAGAAAAGCGCTGTCTAAAGGTTAACCTTAGAAAGCGCTTTCAGAAAGCGCTGCTGTAGGTCTTAAATTCTCCCCACTTTAGAAAGCGCTTTATAAGGAAAGCGCCCTCTAAGGTCATTTATGAATTAAAATATAAAACACATTTCATTTCATTTTCTGAAACTTCTATTCATTTTCTTCTCTCGGCCGCGCGTTTCTTTCTGCTGAAACCTTGCTATCTTTCTTCTCTGCTGAAACCCATTGCCATTGCTGTCGTTCATTTGCCATTGCCGTCGTTCATTCGCCATTGCCGTCGTTCATTGCCGTCGTTCATTGTCGTCGCTCATTACCGTCGTTCATTGTCGTCGTTCACTGCCATTGCTTTCGTGAAGAAGATGACGAAACGAAAAAGAGGTACGTTGTTCTTGCTTCATTAAGATTCATTGTTGTTGTTGTTCTAATAAATATGCATTGTTCTTGTTGTTGATGTTATACAATATAATGGTACAGAGTCCTTTGACAATATAATGGTATGTTGTTCTGTTGTTGATGTTTAGTTTATTGTCGTCGTTCTGCTTGTATTGTGGATGGTATGGTATTCGTGTGAAAAATGTAATGAGAGGGTGTGATATCACGCGTAATGTTGGTGTTATTGTTGGTGATGATGTATGGTTCTGATACTTGGTTTGTTCTCCTTGTTGGTGTTTGCTATGGAACTTTTAAGGTGTATATTGGAATGATGTGGCTGTTGTTGGCTGTTAGATGTTGATGATATTTCTGGTGTAGTATTTCTTGATGTTGTTATGTTATATATATATATATATATATATATATATATATATATATATATATAACTTATATCATTCAATAATATTTCTGGTGTAGTATTAATTAGTTGTCATGTTATATATAGCTTATATCATTCAATGGATTATGGATTATGGATTTTTATATTTGTCATTTAACTTTTGTTTTTTTCTTTCTTACAGGTCAAATGGCTAGTAACCAGGACGACACACACGAGACACATGATGAAAATGAAGCTCAGAATGAACCTTCGAATGTAGAAAGTGAAATAAAACGTGGAATAACTATTATGAAGTCAATCATCCGTGCTAGAGATAAAGGGATCAAGTTTGATGTACATTGGAGTGATGAGAACCAACTAATTGAGCATAATGGTTCAATGTTGTCTTCATACATTGGTTCACTTGTCCGTTAGCATATTCCAATTATCAGTGATAATTGGAGGAGTCCAAAGTTGAAAGCTGGTAAAGATAAGATATGGACTGAGATACAGGTACTTTAATTTACTTATACTAACACACTTTATGTTTATATGTTTATAAGATAAGATAAGTCTTTAATTTACTTATACTAACACACTTTATGTTTATATGTGTATGTTTTTTTGTAGAGGTCCTTTAATATTGATGAAAGCCGGAAAATATATTGTCTTCAGTTGGCCAGAAAGAGACACAAAGGGTTCCGAGCCTTATTATCAAACAAATATCTTAGGAATGCGGATAAAATTTTTGTTGAAGCAGAACTTCCACAGTTGTATGCGGACGTGATTGAACCCGAAGAATGGAGCACGTTTGTAGCCAAACGGAAAACCGAAAAATTCAATGTAATGTTATCTTGTCATGTCTATTAATTGTATTATATACTTGTTGCATTAGTTTGTTCTGATATGACTTAAACTTGTTTATCCAGGATTTGAGTGCCATTAATCGCCAAAGAGCATCAAAACCCGCGTATCCATACAGAAAAGGGCGTTTGGGATATGCACGGTTACAGCAAAAATTGGTAAGTATATATTAATGCTATGATTTTATTAATTGTATTATTGTGTTATACTTGATGAATTTATTATTTAACTAAATGTGTAGTTAGAAGAGACTAAAAGTGAATAATCATCACTTCCGGTACATGTTTTGTGGAAGGAAGCTCGTGTGGGTAAGGATGGAGTTGTTAGGGAAGATGTTCAACATGTTTATGACGAATGTGTAAGTATAACATTATGTCTTTAAGTTAATCAAAATTTTATTAAAATATAATTAATTTGTAATCCCCACTAATAATTTTCTATATGTCAATGAATTTCAGGAGACTCTATCTAAATCCTTAACCACAGGTGAGGAGGATTGCAGGAGCATTCTTAATCGAGTACTAAATGTTCCTGAGTATTCCGGCCGGGTGAGAGGTAAAGGATTTGGTGTGACTCCATCTTCCTTGTATCCAAAGAGAAAAAATCCCAGCAACCGAGAAGTCATGCAATCATTGGAGGAACTAAAGGTGCAAGTCCGTGAATTGCAAAAGGATAAAGAGAGATATGAGGCGGAAAAGCGCGGTTCCGGTTTGAAAGATGCTAGTGACAAAGCTAGTATCAATTGTCAAAATAAAATTCACGAGGTAATTAGCACATATTTATTTTAATTAAATTAACACATTTATTTTAATTGACCTTTATACACATTAACAGTTACATATTTATTATTGCTTCAGGGCATTTCATCTTGCCAGCTGTATTTGTCGTTACCGACTTATCACATGGTTGGCAAAGGAAAAGTGCATAACCATGTGGGAGAGTTACTTCACCATCAACCGCTCCCTCATGGACATTTGAAAGTGTCGGTTGATATCGCTTTAGATACGGATGCGGTACTACCCATACCTGACTCGGTTTCAGAGGTTACATTGCTGCGAGATGCAATAGGTTTGTTTGTTGCATGGCCGTTAGACCTCATTTCCATAGATGATGAGGTATGTTGAAAACCATTACGAATCTCTTAGTATTCAAATGTCAATTCTGAACGATTATGAAAATCATTCTGAACCATTACTTACATTTTGTTTTACATGGTAATGTTAGACTCCTACAAAACCCGCAACTAAGAATAAAGGGGTTTTGCAGCAAAACAAGTCTGTTGAATCACAAAGAGAGGTACATTTTAAGTGTTATTCTATTATTCAAATTCAAAAGTTTCATGATTTTCTACTTTACCTAACTTATATGATTGTTAGGTTCCTGCTCAAGCTTCACAACAGGCCAGTAAGAAAAAAGCTCCTACTAGGACCGTGCAGGCAAAAAGAGCTCCTCCTCGCTTTCAGTCGTGTCTAGAAACACTTATGGCAATGTTAGATTTGATGGATGGTGATATTCGTCAAATAGAGATGGACGCATTCATACATCTGGTACTCCGATCAATCTATTATTTATTTAGTTGAACAATTGATTTACACATTTCAATGAAAATAGTCTAATGTTTATTATGTTTTTATTTAAGGTGCTTGTATGAAAAATTGATGCAGGGGACGGAATTGTCAAACAGATTCCGTTTCTTCTGTTGCACCCTTATCAATGCACCGACAATTGGTATGAATGCAATTTCAGTAAGAGACCACTTAACTGAGAGATTTATAGCCAGCAAGACAAAAAGTTTGTTTCTTTTACCGTATAATACTGGAAACGGGTAAGATTTTCATTCTAATATTTAATTTATATCTTTTACGTAGAAATTATCCATCTAAACTTTTGTTATATTTTACAATGGACACTGGTTGTTGGTTGCCATTAATCCTACAAGAGAAGTGGTCTATTATCTGAATTCATTGGATACTGATTGGTCAACATATCAGGATATGAAGGATGTGGTTGATACGTAAGTGAGATTGTTCGAAATATTCGTGTGTATTTATATATTTAATTATTTCGGTGAGATTGTTCTAAATTTATGTTTTTCTTTTATAGAGCAATACTCGTATACCGAGCACAAAGAGAATTTCGAGTAGCACGGGCTAAAGCAACCAACGTTACATGGGTCAAAGTGGAGGTATATTAATTTTCACAATGTTGCTTATTAGTGATGCTACTTGATAACACAAAACAACTATATATTAATTCTTATTTGTTTGTCTATGTGTAGTGCCCTCGTCAGCGTAATGGCATAGACTGCGGGTATTTCGTTTTGAGGTTTATGAGAGAAATCCTTCAAATGGATCGATTAGAGATTCCTATTACAGT